>OY540826.1:2500-1437090 GCA_961205895.1 Mythimna pallens
AACCTAACCTAACCTAACCTAACCTAACCTAACCTAACCTAACCTAACCTAACCTAACCTAACCTAACCTAACCTAACCTAACCTAACCTAACCTAACCTAACCTAACCTAACCTAACCTAACCTAACCTAACCTAACCTAACCTAACCTAACCTAACCTAACCTAACCTAACCTAACCTAACCTAACCTAACCTAACCTAACCTAACCTAACCTAACCTAACCTAACCTAACCTAACCTAACCTAACCTAACCTAACCTAACCTAACCTAACCTAACCTAACCTAACCTAACCTAACCTAACCTAACCTAACCTAACCTAACCTAACCTAACCTAACCTAACCTAACCTAACCTAACCTAACCTAACCTAACCTAACCTAACCTAACCTAACCTAACCTAACCTAACCTAACCTAACCTAACCTAACCTAACCTAACCTAACCTAACCTAACCTAACCTAACCTAACCTAACCTAACCTAACCTAACCTAACCTAACCTAACCTAACCTAACCTAACCTAACCTAACCTAACCTAACCTAACCTAACCTAACCTAACCTAACCTAACCTAACCTAACCTAACCTAACCTAACCTAACCTAACCTAACCTAACCTAACCTAACCTAACCTAACCTAACCTAACCTAACCTAACCTAACCTAACCTAACCTAACCTAACCTAACCTAACCTAACCTAACCTAACCTAACCTAACCTAACCTAACCTAACCTAACCTAACCTAACCTAACCTAACCTAACCTAACCTAACCTAACCTAACCTAACCTAACCTAACCTAACCTAACCTAACCTAACCTAACCTAACCTAACCTAACCTAACCTAACCTAACCTAACCTAACCTAACCTAACCTAACCTAACCTAACCTAACCTAACCTAACCTAACCTAACCTAACCTAACCTAACCTAACCTAACCTAACCTAACCTAACCTAACCTAACCTAACCTAACCTAACCTAACCTAACCTAACCTAACCTAACCTAACCTAACCTAACCTAACCTAACCTAACCTAACCTAACCTAACCTAACCTAACCTAACCTAACCTAACCTAACCTAACCTAACCTAACCTAACCTAACCTAACCTAACCTAACCTAACCTAACCTAACCTAACCTAACCTAACCTAACCTAACCTAACCTAACCTAACCTAACCTAACCTAACCTAACCTAACCTAACCTAACCTAACCTAACCTAACCTAACCTAACCTAACCTAACCTAACCTAACCTAACCTAACCTAACCTAACCTAACCTAACCTAACCTAACCTAACCTAACCTAACCTAACCTAACCTAACCTAACCTAACCTAACCTAACCTAACCTAACCTAACCTAACCTAACCTAACCTAACCTAACCTAACCTAACCTAACCTAACCTAACCTAACCTAACCTAACCTAACCTAACCTAACCTAACCTAACCTAACCTAACCTAACCTAACCTAACCTAACCTAACCTAACCTAACCTAACCTAACCTAACCTAACCTAACCTAACCTAACCTAACCTAACCTAACCTAACCTAACCTAACCTAACCTAACCTAACCTAACCTAACCTAACCTAACCTAACCTAACCTAACCTAACCTAACCTAACCTAACCTAACCTAACCTAACCTAACCTAACCTAACCTAACCTAACCTAACCTAACCTAACCTAACCTAACCTAACCTAACCTAACCTAACCTAACCTAACCTAACCTAACCTAACCTAACCTAACCTAACCTAACCTAACCTAACCTAACCTAACCTAACCTAACCTAACCTAACCTAACCTAACCTAACCTAACCTAACCTAACCTAACCTAACCTAACCTAACCTAACCTAACCTAACCTAACCTAACCTAACCTAACCTAACCTAACCTAACCTAACCTAACCTAACCTAACCTAACCTAACCTAACCTAACCTAACCTAACCTAACCTAACCTAACCTAACCTAACCTAACCTAACCTAACCTAACCTAACCTAACCTAACCTAACCTAACCTAACCTAACCTAACCTAACCTAACCTAACCTAACCTAACCTAACCTAACCTAACCTAACCTAACCTAACCTAACCTAACCTAACCTAACCTAACCTAACCTAACCTAACCTAACCTAACCTAACCTAACCTAACCTAACCTAACCTAACCTAACCTAACCTAACCTAACCTAACCTAACCTAACCTAACCTAACCTAACCTAACCTAACCTAACCTAACCTAACCTAACCTAACCTAACCTAACCTAACCTAACCTAACCTAACCTAACCTAACCTAACCTAACCTAACCTAACCTAACCTAACCTAACCTAACCTAACCTAACCTAACCTAACCTAACCTAACCTAACCTAACCTAACCTAACCTAACCTAACCTAACCTAACCTAACCTAACCTAACCTAACCTAACCTAACCTAACCTAACCTAACCTAACCTAACCTAACCTAACCTAACCTAACCTAACCTAACCTAACCTAACCTAACCTAACCTAACCTAACCTAACCTAACCTAACCTAACCTAACCTAACCTAACCTAACCTAACCTAACCTAACCTAACCTAACCTAACCTAACCTAACCTAACCTAACCTAACCTAACCTAACCTAACCTAACCTAACCTAACCTAACCTAACCTAACCTAACCTAACCTAACCTAACCTAACCTAACCTAACCTAACCTAACCTAACCTAACCTAACCTAACCTAACCTAACCTAACCTAACCTAACCTAACCTAACCTAACCTAACCTAACCTAACCTAACCTAACCTAACCTAACCTAACCTAACCTAACCTAACCTAACCTAACCTAACCTAACCTAACCTAACCTAACCTAACCTAACCTAACCTAACCTAACCTAACCTAACCTAACCTAACCTAACCTAACCTAACCTAACCTAACCTAACCTAACCTAACCTAACCTAACCTAACCTAACCTAACCTAACCTAACCTAACCTAACCTAACCTAACCTAACCTAACCTAACCTAACCTAACCTAACCTAACCTAACCTAACCTAACCTAACCTAACCTAACCTAACCTAACCTAACCTAACCTAACCTAACCTAACCTAACCTAACCTAACCTAACCTAACCTAACCTAACCTAACCTAACCTAACCTAACCTAACCTAACCTAACCTAACCTAACCTAACCTAACCTAACCTAACCTAACCTAACCTAACCTAACCTAACCTAACCTAACCTAACCTAACCTAACCTAACCTAACCTAACCTAACCTAACCTAACCTAACCTAACCTAACCTAACCTAACCTAACCTAACCTAACCTAACCTAACCTAACCTAACCTAACCTAACCTAACCTAACCTAACCTAACCTAACCTAACCTAACCTAACCTAACCTAACCTAACCTAACCTAACCTAACCTAACCTAACCTAACCTAACCTAACCTAACCTAACCTAACCTAACCTAACCTAACCTAACCTAACCTAACCTAACCTAACCTAACCTAACCTAACCTAACCTAACCTAACCTAACCTAACCTAACCTAACCTAACCTAACCTAACCTAACCTAACCTAACCTAACCTAACCTAACCTAACCTAACCTAACCTAACCTAACCTAACCTAACCTAACCTAACCTAACCTAACCTAACCTAACCTAACCTAACCTAACCTAACCTAACCTAACCTAACCTAACCTAACCTAACCTAACCTAACCTAACCTAACCTAACCTAACCTAACCTAACCTAACCTAACCTAACCTAACCTAACCTAACCTAACCTAACCTAACCTAACCTAACCTAACCTAACCTAACCTAACCTAACCTAACCTAACCTAACCTAACCTAACCTAACCTAACCTAACCTAACCTAACCTAACCTAACCTAACCTAACCTAACCTAACCTAACCTAACCTAACCTAACCTAACCTAACCTAACCTAACCTAACCTAACCTAACCTAACCTAACCTAACCTAACCTAACCTAACCTAACCTAACCTAACCTAACCTAACCTAACCTAACCTAACCTAACCTAACCTAACCTAACCTAACCTAACCTAACCTAACCTAACCTAACCTAACCTAACCTAACCTAACCTAACCTAACCTAACCTAACCTAACCTAACCTAACCTAACCTAACCTAACCTAACCTAACCTAACCTAACCTAACCTAACCTAACCTAACCTAACCTAACCTAACCTAACCTAACCTAACCTAACCTAACCTAACCTAACCTAACCTAACCTAACCTAACCTAACCTAACCTAACCTAACCTAACCTAACCTAACCTAACCTAACCTAACCTAACCTAACCTAACCTAACCTAACCTAACCTAACCTAACCTAACCTAACCTAACCTAACCTAACCTAACCTAACCTAACCTAACCTAACCTAACCTAACCTAACCTAACCTAACCTAACCTAACCTAACCTAACCTAACCTAACCTAACCTAACCTAACCTAACCTAACCTAACCTAACCTAACCTAACCTAACCTAACCTAACCTAACCTAACCTAACCTAACCTAACCTAACCTAACCTAACCTAACCTAACCTAACCTAACCTAACCTAACCTAACCTAACCTAACCTAACCTAACCTAACCTAACCTAACCTAACCTAACCTAACCTAACCTAACCTAACCTAACCTAACCTAACCTAACCTAACCTAACCTAACCTAACCTAACCTAACCTAACCTAACCTAACCTAACCTAACCTAACCTAACCTAACCTAACCTAACCTAACCTAACCTAACCTAACCTAACCTAACCTAACCTAACCTAACCTAACCTAACCTAACCTAACCTAACCTAACCTAACCTAACCTAACCTAACCTAACCTAACCTAACCTAACCTAACCTAACCTAACCTAACCTAACCTAACCTAACCTAACCTAACCTAACCTAACCTAACCTAACCTAACCTAACCTAACCTAACCTAACCTAACCTAACCTAACCTAACCTAACCTAACCTAACCTAACCTAACCTAACCTAACCTAACCTAACCTAACCTAACCTAACCTAACCTAACCTAACCTAACCTAACCTAACCTAACCTAACCTAACCTAACCTAACCTAACCTAACCTAACCTAACCTAACCTAACCTAACCTAACCTAACCTAACCTAACCTAACCTAACCTAACCTAACCTAACCTAACCTAACCTAACCTAACCTAACCTAACCTAACCTAACCTAACCTAACCTAACCTAACCTAACCTAACCTAACCTAACCTAACCTAACCTAACCTAACCTAACCTAACCTAACCTAACCTAACCTAACCTAACCTAACCTAACCTAACCTAACCTAACCTAACCTAACCTAACCTAACCTAACCTAACCTAACCTAACCTAACCTAACCTAACCTAACCTAACCTAACCTAACCTAACCTAACCTAACCTAACCTAACCTAACCTAACCTAACCTAACCTAACCTAACCTAACCTAACCTAACCTAACCTAACCTAACCTAACCTAACCTAACCTAACCTAACCTAACCTAACCTAACCTAACCTAACCTAACCTAACCTAACCTAACCTAACCTAACCTAACCTAACCTAACCTAACCTAACCTAACCTAACCTAACCTAACCTAACCTAACCTAACCTAACCTAACCTAACCTAACCTAACCTAACCTAACCTAACCTAACCTAACCTAACCTAACCTAACCTAACCTAACCTAACCTAACCTAACCTAACCTAACCTAACCTAACCTAACCTAACCTAACCTAACCTAACCTAACCTAACCTAACCTAACCTAACCTAACCTAACCTAACCTAACCTAACCTAACCTAACCTAACCTAACCTAACCTAACCTAACCTAACCTAACCTAACCTAACCTAACCTAACCTAACCTAACCTAACCTAACCTAACCTAACCTAACCTAACCTAACCTAACCTAACCTAACCTAACCTAACCTAACCTAACCTAACCTAACCTAACCTAACCTAACCTAACCTAACCTAACCTAACCTAACCTAACCTAACCTAACCTAACCTAACCTAACCTAACCTAACCTAACCTAACCTAACCTAACCTAACCTAACCTAACCTAACCTAACCTAACCTAACCTAACCTAACCTAACCTAACCTAACCTAACCTAACCTAACCTAACCTAACCTAACCTAACCTAACCTAACCTAACCTAACCTAACCTAACCTAACCTAACCTAACCTAACCTAACCTAACCTAACCTAACCTAACCTAACCTAACCTAACCTAACCTAACCTAACCTAACCTAACCTAACCTAACCTAACCTAACCTAACCTAACCTAACCTAACCTAACCTAACCTAACCTAACCTAACCTAACCTAACCTAACCTAACCTAACCTAACCTAACCTAACCTAACCTAACCTAACCTAACCTAACCTAACCTAACCTAACCTAACCTAACCTAACCTAACCTAACCTAACCTAACCTAACCTAACCTAACCTAACCTAACCTAACCTAACCTAACCTAACCTAACCTAACCTAACCTAACCTAACCTAACCTAACCTAACCTAACCTAACCTAACCTAACCTAACCTAACCTAACCTAACCTAACCTAACCTAACCTAACCTAACCTAACCTAACCTAACCTAACCTAACCTAACCTAACCTAACCTAACCTAACCTAACCTAACCTAACCTAACCTAACCTAACCTAACCTAACCTAACCTAACCAAGTTCCCCCCAACCCTCGTGGCGGTCGGATCGTTTTTGGTGACGCTCCGTTGTTAAAAATTCAAAAAAGTGGTATTATTTCATCCTACAGCGTCGTGCAAAGTGTCTAAAGTTGCGTCTTTGTTCAGTGCATCAAACAGTTAAAACAGTTTTTTACGGAAAACCCGTTTTTAAGAGAAAACTTGGGAAAACTGAAGACAATTGAAGTTTAAAAGCTTCCGGAGCTACATAACTCTGGAGCTTCATCCGACATCTCAAATTTTCTGACGCAGCATTTCGGAGGACATTTATCCGCATCATCTTACATAATTATGGTGAAAATCCACCAACGCATTGCGGAGAAAATTGAAGAAAACTAGCAAACTTAACCTCAATTCGGACCACGAGGTGACTGATCCAGACATCGCAGGAACTTCATTTTTTGGGAGTGGACTTAACCTAATGAAACAAGGAATACGCCGTTTAGACCAGATTTTTATCTCAACTGGGAACGAAGAAATTCAAATTAGGAAGCTGGAACTTTGACCCCCTGTCCTGAAATTTCTTCAGGCAGGACCCCACTTTTTTATTGCTGATCCTGCTGCGCGCTCATTGGGAGAAGAAGTCTGGACTAAGTTAAGATTTTTATATATTTTTATGTAAGAGATATTAAAGATTTTCTAAATTTTTCAATTTTTCAAAATTTTTATGTGACTGGATTTTATTTTCTTTTAATTTAATGTAATTTTAGAAATCCCCTTATTTTACACAAATTGTGCAATTTTTTCTGTATTTTTATCTCTTACGGTTACAGAGTTATTAAATTTTACCTATTTTTTTGACATAATTATTTAACTAGTAAAAATAAAATCAATTTGACACCAGGATCGTCTCTAGACGGCATATTGCAATAAGTTTTAACCCAAATTTGGCCCCAATAGCTCCGGAAACAAAGAAAATAGCTTCTAGCGGCCATTTTGGTTTTTCCGGTTGCCGCACAAAACTCCTATTATCTCCGGAGTTATTGGTCGTGAAAACTCCGGGTTTTCACAGGTCCCTATAGAATTAAGGCGGAAATACTTTTCACATGTTTTCAGGCGTTTTCGGTGCCTGAAGATTTTCGGGCCTGAAACTACATTGAGCGGATAGGGTGAGTCGAGCCAAGCATCATATTTGAAGTCGCAGTTCTCTGTGGCAAACGGTTGCGGAGTTATAGCTAATTTAAGTTGTCATTTGACAGCAAGTCGGCCATCTTGAAAAAGTTTGGCCCGCTATAGCTCCGGATCTGGAGGTCATAGAGAGTAGCTGATTTCACAGTGGTGTTTGGGGAGACAAACCCTACCCGATCCACTCACTTGCGGGTGTTTTAGCGCTGAAAGTTTTCAGGCGCCTGAAAACTGCTTTGCGGGTCGGAGCGGGACGAGCCAAGACGAACGAACCCAAACACGACTATTTTACGGTCAGTGGGAGGCAAGTTGTTGCGGTCTGCAAATTGACATTGACAGTTCTTAAGCTGTCAAACCATTTTTCGAACTCGTGTAGCTGCTGAACCGAGGGTCGTGGAGAACTCGGGTTTTCATCGGAGACGTTGTCTGGCCCCTCCCTACCCGAAAACATACTTTTCAGGGGTTTTCAGGAACCAGAAGTTTTCAGGCCCGAAACCGATTTTACTCGATAGGTCTCGACAAGCCCATCCAGAAAAGTTCAAGCACGGTGGGTTTCGGACTTACGGTTCCGGAAAAAACCACCGATAACCGGATTCTGGACGCCATCTTGCTCTGGCAACCAGATATTCGGACCGGGTTTTTTCGGGAACCCTTTGGGCTAGGGCGGCCGTGTTTGGGTTCATTGGAGGGGGCTCGGGGAGACCTGTCTAGTGGTGGGTAGAGATCGACTCTACATAGAGTTTCAAAAAATTTCATTTTGAATTTTTTTACGAATTGGGTTCATGAAACCCCCTGATGCTAGATTAAGATCTGGGACTTAAGATTGGACCAAAACTGATGACGCCAAACCGACTCTACATAGAGCTTTGCAAATTCTCATGTTGAAGCGGCAGTCCAAGACATCTAAAAGCAAGACTTCACTTGACCGGTTCTATTGAACTTAAAGGCTGACCGTATTAACTCAGAGGATACAACTTAATATTTACGGGAGATCCAAACGATCTTAAGCGCACTTTTTTTTTTTTTTTATATACACATTTACTTTTTACACGTTTATATTTATTTTACACCTTTCGTAATTACTGACGCATATCTCCAACATGCTTGGAATAAGGACCCCATTAAAGAAGATGGACAGTGAGAAATCACCACCAAAACCCAGAACATCACCTCCGACTAGTGTTCGACGCAGCATTGGAGAATGGGAAGCTGTTAAGCCCACTAGCACTAATCAAACTCTCCCCATATCCACCAAGACAATACAGGCTGGTCCTTCAAAAGTGATACGGAAATCCCTAGAGTCACAGGAGAATAAAACCCTCTCCACGCACTCGAAAACGACAGAGGACCATACGCCGCCAAAGTCACAGTACGCAGATCGGTCAACAGAAGCTAGGGCCTGCTTGAACAAAGCAAAACTCCACTTAAGTAGTTCAAGGAACACTAAGACGGAAATAAAAAACGGCATTACTGAAGCTCTAGACCGGCTTTACCAGCTAGTCAAAGAATCTGAAAAGGAGGTCAAAGCAAAAAGCTCAGGTGGGGAGAAGGAAAGGGCTCCACTCTTTCCCGAAACTGCCACCAATGTCGATGCTACTTTTTCGATTTATACCGAGCAAAGTTTGCTGGTAGCAAGAATCGAGGAACATTCAAAGTTGCTACAGGAAAACAGCAAAAAGATGGAGGAACTGAAAGCCACGATGGAAGAGAAAATGACGACAACGTACGCGAGTGTAACTGCGACTCACAGCGGAAAGGCGAATCCAATGCGAAGTACGCTGCACTCAATTGTAGTTACCTCAAAGGACGACACAGAAACAGGGGATGAGGTTCTGGATAAAATACGAAAGGCGGTGGATGCAAAGGAGGGATGGGTCAAAGTTGAAAAAGTAAGAAAGGCAAAAGACAGAAAAATTATAATGGGTTTTCAGACTAGGGAAGAAAGGAGCAAAATTAAAAATAAATTGGAAGGAGAAAGACAGGACCTCAATGTCGAGGAAATGAGAAACAAGGACCCGCTACTGATCCTCAAGAGCGTTCTCTCTGTTAATTCAGATGAGGACGTTCTCAAAGCAGTGAGGAATCAGAACAGGGATGTATTTCGTGACCTCGACAAAGAGGAGGACAGGTTGGAAGTTAAGTTTAGGAGAAGAACTAGAAATCCGCATACTAATCACATTGTGGTCAGCGCCTCACCGACCATCTGGAGAAGGGCCACAGCAGTCGGATGCTTGCACGTGGACCTTCAGCGCGTTAAGGTAGAAGACCAAACCCCGTTGGTCCAGTGCACGCGCTGTTTGGGCTACGGACACGGCAAACGGTTCTGTAAGGAACCAGCCGACATGTGTAGTCATTGTGGTGGCCCACATTTGAAGTCTGAATGTGCTGACTGGCTTGCGGGTGTTCCACCCAAATGCCAGAACTGCACAAGGGCTAAGATTGATGACGCTGACCACAATGCCTTTAATACCAATTGCCCAACACGCCGTAAGTGGGACGAAATCGCAAGGTCAACGGTAGCGTACTGCTAAGGGCACCCAGGGCAACCCAAACCTCTACAAGATCATACAGGCCAACCTCCAGAGGAAAAAGTTAGCAACAAACGAGCTCCTCTTGGAAGCCGTTAAGCGTGGAGTTGCTGTCGCTCTCCTCCAGGAACCATACGTGGGAGGATCTAAGGTTATGAGGAACCACAGAGGAGTTCGGATCTTCCAGAGCACTGACACAGGAAGTGGGACTGTTAAGGCCGCAATAGCGGTCTTCGATCAAGATCTTACAGTCGTACAGTACCCCAAACTCACCACGAACAACATCACCGTGGTGGGAATCCAGACCAGTGTCTGGAAGATCACGCTGGTATCCTTTTATTTCGAGCCAGACCGGCCAGTAGGGCCATATCTCGAGCACCTCAAACGAGTCGAGGAAGAAGTTGGTTCCAGAATGTGGGTTGCTGGAGGAGATGCGAACGCAAAAAGTACCTGGTGGGGAAGCCTGTTAATTGATGGCAGGGGCGAGGAAGTGTCCGGAGTTCTCGATGAGCTGGGTTTAAACATACTCAACAGAGGGGAAATTCCGACCTTCGATACGGTCAGAGGGGGAAAACGATACTGCAGCCACGTTGATATTACAGCCTGCTCGACGGACATCCTGGACCTGGTGGATGACTGGAGGGTAGATGAAGGCCTTACAGGCTCGGATCACAACGGCATTGTATTTAATATTAAACTTCGAAGGTCGAAAGGCATTAAAATTAATAGAACCACGAGAATTTTTAATACTAAAAAAGCAAATTGGCCTGAGTTTCGTGTGAAACTCAGACAATTAATCCTAGACAACAAAATTAACCAAACAGAAATAGAAAAATTAGAAACAGTTGACCAAATTAACATAACTATTAACAAATACACAGAAATAATAAGAGAAGCATGTACCTCATCAATGCCTATTAGAAAGAACAAAGAAGTACTTACATTGCCGTGGTGGTCCGAGAAACTCGAGGGGATGAAGCGGGAAGTCGCCACCAGGAAACGCAGGATCAGATGTGCTGGACCAACCCGAAGATCGAAGGTCGTCGAAGAGTACCTGAAAAAGAAAGCTGAGTATGAAACAGAAGCAAATAAGGACATAATCGAGAGTTGGAAGAACTTCTGTGCCAAACAGGACAGAGAAGGGGTTTGGGAAGGGATATACCGCGTGATAGGAAGGACTAAGGCAAGGACAGAGGATCAACCTCTGGTGAAGGACGCCGTAGTGTTGGATGCGAAACGTTCAGTCGAGCTATTGGCCAACACATTTTACCCTGAAGACCACAAGGACAGTGACAGCGCATACCATCGCCTCATTAGGGAAAGGGCCGACACTGTGAATGCTGGAGAACACGATGACTCGTGCGATCCACCATTCACGATGACTGAACTGACGGCGGCGTGCAGGTCTTTTAACGCCAAAAAAGCCCCTGGAGCAGATGGGTTCACCGCCGATATTTGCTGTCAGGCCATCGGAGTTGCCCCCGACGTAGCCCTTGCCCTCCTCAACAGCTGCTTAAAATGCCACCACTTCCCTGACACTTGGAAAGAGGCGATTGTGATCGTGTTAAGGAAACCAGGGAAAGAAGATTATGGCAACCCCAAGTCGTACAGACCAATTGGCCTTTTGCCAATACTAGGCAAAATATACGAGAAGATGTTAGTGGCCCGCCTCAAGTTCTACTTGATCCCGAGGATGAGTACTCGCCAGTACGGATTCATGCCCCAGAGGAGCACGGAGGACTCCCTCTATGCACTAGTGCAGCACATACGCAGCAAACTCGAGCTGAAGAAAATAACAGTATTAGTATCACTGGACATAGAGGGAGCCTTCGATAGCGCTTGGTGGCCAGTCATAAGAGTCCGTCTGGCTGAGGAAAAGTGTCCAGTCAACTTGAGGAGGGTCATCGACAGCTATCTCAAAAATAGAAGGGTCAGGGTCAGGTACGCGGGTGAGGAGTTTAGCAAGGCCACAAACAAGGGTTGCGTTCAGGGTTCCATAGGGGGACCAGCATTCTGGAACCTCATTCTGGACCCGCTTATAAAGAGCCTGGAAGCTAGGGGTGACTATTGCCAAGCCTTTGCAGACGATGTTGTGCTGATCTTCGATGGTGACAGTTCCCTGGAGATCCAGGGACGTGTCAATGCCGCTCTTGAACACGTTCGGGCGTGGGGGGTACAAAACAAGCTTAAATTTGCACCGCAGAAAACCAATGCAATGGTCGTTACACGCAAACTAAAATATGACACCCCACGCCTGAGCATGGGCGGGATCGACATTGCCATGTCCAAAGAGATCAAGATCCTGGGCGTCACCATCGATGAGAAGCTTACATTTAATACACACGTCGCAAATGTGTGCAGGAAGGCAATAGGAATCTACAAACAACTAGCCAAGGCGGCCAAGACCAGCTGGGGACTTCAACCTGAAGTCTTAAGAACAATATATGTGGCTACCGTAGAGCCGGTTGTTCTGTACGCTGCCGGCGTATGGGCCCCGGCCGCTGGGAAGATAGGCGTCGCAAAGCAGTTGGGAGCAGTACAACGCGGAATTGCTCAGAAGCTGTGTAAGGCGTACCGAACGGTCTCGTTAAATTCTGCGCTAGTGCTGGCTGGGATACTGCCTCTCGACCTCCGTGTTCGCGAGGCGGCTTCACTATATGAGGCCAAGAGAGGGGTACCCCAGCCAGCTCTCGGTGACAGGAGGGTCGAGCAAGCTGCTTCGGCAATGGAGGCCCCACATCCTGCAGAGCGAGCGGAGCTGGAGCTCATAAGCCTGGTAAACCAAGAGCAACTTGATGCCCAGAGCGAACTTGAGGTTCACATCTTCACGGATGGAAGCAAGATCGGGGGCAAGGTTGGAGCAGCACTCTCCATGTGGAGTGGTAATTCAGAAACCAAAGCCCTCAAGCTTGCTCTTCCACATTACTCCACCGTTTACCAGGCAGAGCTTCTGGCGATATGCGTCGCAACCAGGGAAATTCTGAAGCACAGTGCGCGATCGTTTGGAATCTTCAGCGACTCCATGGCGGCCCTCCAAACTATACAAAACTACGACCGACACCACCCACTGGCAGTAGAAGCAAGGGCCAATATAAAATCTCTATCCATCCAAAACAAGACTATGACCTTGTTTTGGATCAAAGCTCATGCGGGATTGGACGGCAACGAGAGGGCCGATGAACTTGCCAAACGGGCCGCTGAGGGCTCCAAGCGAAAGCCTGATTACGACCTGTGTCCGGTTTCGTACGTCAAACGATGCATTCGCACAGCAACACTGGACGAGTGGAACCGCAGATACGGGTCTAGCGAAACTGCTTCAGTGACTAAATTGTTTTTCCCGGATGCGGTGGCGGCTTACCGAATAATCAGGAAGGTCAAAATCAGCAACGTAGTCACACAAATCATGACGGGGCACGGTGGGTTCTCGGAATACTTGAATCGCTTCAAGTGTAAAGAGAGCCCATCGTGCATCTGTGACCCTGCGATGGATGAAACGGTGCCACATATATTGTTCAGCTGTCCTGTCTTCGATAGGGAAAGACTGGAGACCGAGCACACAATAAATTGCAAACTTGATGCAGAAAACATGTGGCAATTAATAGCGGGTAAAAACAGAGAAGTCGTATTGGAATACTGCGTAAAAATATGTGAAAAAGTTATAAAGAGAAATAAAAGTGCTTAAGCAAAAATGTTTACATAATATCATACACGATATTACTGTCAAGCATTGATCATAAAATGTTTATCTGTATGAAAGCTAAATTTAAGTTACCTAATGTATTAAGAAATAAGTTAGCATATAAGTTACCTGTTATAAAACTAATAAAGGAAACACCATGGTGCCTTCATGGAGACAAGTAGCGTAAGAAAGAAAGATATAATTAGTTATATGAATAGAAAAGATGATTGTATAAATTAAAGTTAACGGAAATAGTTTAAGAAATAGAAATAAGTAAGAAAATATGGTTGTAAAAAATAAATAAAACATGAAATAGTATAAGAAATAGAATTAAGTAATGATAAGATACTTGTTCAAGAAAAATAAATAAAAAATGTGTTGTTGTCTTACCCTAAAGAAAATATATAAAGAAAAAGAACAGTAAAGAATAGAATAGATAGGAAGTAGAAGGGCGTCCTACCCTTAAAGAGAGAAAGTTGAATGAATGCAAGAAAGACAAAGTATGCAGAATGAAAGTGCGAGAGGAATAAAAGCGAGAACTAGTATGATTGTAGTAGTTGAGCATAGACTCCGATTATGTTGGAGATATAAGAAAAAAAAAAAAAAAAAAAAAAAAAAAACCTAACCTAACCTAACCTAACCTAACCTAACCTAACCTAACCTAACCTAACCTAACCTAACCTAACCTAACCTAACCTAACCTAACCTAACCTAACCTAACCTAACCTAACCTAACCTAACCTAACCTAACCTAACCCACCTCTACCGAGGAAAAATCTTGTTTGACGCTTAGCTAGTTTACTGACTACTGATCCCCTCTTTACAGGGATCAGTTTTACTTATCTGTCTCCTCAGTACTTTTACTAATTTCTGTCCCCCCCTTACAGGAATTTAACTCGTTGAGTCCTTTGACAGTCTTCTCTGAAATTCTTTTAGAGCTTCATCCTTACCAACATGTTTGGAATAAGAACTCCTGTTTTAAAAAAATCAAAGATCGGAGAAGTGAGTCCAGAAGCGGGAAATCCAAGGCACAAGCAGCCAGGCCCATCGGTGAGACGCAGCGTTGAGGAGTGGGAGGCTGATAGTTCAAAGACTACTCAGCTCCTCAAAACACCAACCCCTCCGAAAAAAGCCCCCTTGACCACCCCGCCCAAACTTAAATCCAAAGTAGCACTTCCGCGGGAGGCAGTTTTGGACATGTCGAAATTACCAGACGAAACAGAGAAAACTTCGCCTCTAAATTCGCAACCTGCAAAATATCGAAACAGAACCACCGAAGCAAAGGCCTGCCTTTCTAAGGCCAAAATCCAGTTGTTGAGCTCTCGAAACTTGAAAAAAGAAATAAAAGACGAGATTACGAAAGCGGTAGAGAGACTCTACCAACTGGTGAAGGAGTTAGAGTCAGAGAGAGGTTGCACTACCGAAAAAGAAACGGAAAAAGACTACTTGAAGGACCCGACACTGACCTCAGATGTACCGACAGAGCTCGTAAAACAGCTTATGGAGAACCTCAAACAGCACAACGTGGCGCTAGAGGAGTGCCAGCAGCAGACGCGGGCACTGTCGGAGCAACTGAGACAGGCTCCTTACTACGTGGCAGGCCAGAGACCGACCTTTGCCGAGATCGCCGCCAGTTCGAAATTGCAAATCCGGCAGTCTCTTCACTCTGTAGTTGTATCATCTGTAAATGATAAAGATACCGGTGAAGAGGTTGTCGAGAAGCTGAGGACGGTGGTCGACGCCAGAAATGCGGGCACAAGGGTCGAGCGGCTGCGGAAAATTAGGGACCAAAAGGTTGTGGTCGGCTTCAAGACCCGTGAAGAAATGACCGAGGTGAGGGACAGAATTGAGAAGGCAGGAAGCCTTGTGGTGGAAGAGGTGAAGAACAAAGACCCTCTTGTCATAATTATGGACGTTCTCTCCTGCCACTCGGATGGGGAGGTAATCGATGCCTTAAAGCGTCAGAATGGCCACCTTATCGGGGACATTCCTGTGGACGAAGTGAGAATGGAAGTCAAATACCGTCGTAGAACAAGAAACGCGCACATGTGCCACATCATCTTGCAGGTGTCCCCCACGCTCTGGCAGAGATTGACAACGGCAGGTCGAGTACACATTGACCTGCAGAGAGTGCGTGTACTGGACCAGTCACCACTGGTGCAGTGCACGCGTTGTTTGCAGTACGGCCATAGCCGTAGGCTATGTGCGGAACTCGCTGACCTCTGCACTCACTGCGGTGACTCTCACCTGCGTGCGGACTGCCCTTCGCGTATGGCGGCGAACCCACCAACGTGTCGAAACTGCCTGTTGGCTAAGATGGCTCGAACAGACCACAACGCTTTCGACGGCAAATGCCCCATCCGAGTAAAGTGGGATGCATTGGCACGCCTGTCAGTGGCGTACTGCTAAGGTGGAACCAGCCATATCCGGAAGCAGTCAACCAGTCAATTGCGTCCGAACCGATCCTAACGTTCTCTCAAAATACCGGGTAATCCAAGCGAATCTACAGAGGAAAAATCTAGCAACCCAAGAGCTTTTAATAGTGGCTAGTGAGCGGAGGGTTGCATTTGCATTGCTCCAGGAGCCCTATGTGGGTGGTATCGGTAGGATGCGCGACTACCATGGAGCGAGAATCTACCAGTGCGCGGAACAAGGAAGTGGAACTGTGAAGGCGGCAATCGTCGTCTTTGACCTCGAACTCGACGTTACACAGTGTCCAGAACTTACCACTAACAACATCGTGGTGGTGAAGATCCGAACCAGCGCCTGGGAAATCGCAGTAGTCTCCTTCTACTTTGAACCGGACCAACTCATAGAGCCATACCTGGAGCACCTCAGGCGGATTTGCGAGGAAA
This sequence comes from Mythimna pallens, assembly GCA_961205895.1. Classification (NCBI taxonomy): domain Eukaryota; kingdom Metazoa; phylum Arthropoda; class Insecta; order Lepidoptera; family Noctuidae; genus Mythimna; species Mythimna pallens. The sequence continues at coordinate 19,417 of OY540826.1, forward strand.
TGGGTCCAACGAGAATTGTTATGGGCGGGGACGCAAATGCAAAAAGTAACTGGTGGGGCAGCGCGGTCATTGATGGTAGGGGCGAGGAGCTGTCTGGCACTCTGGAAGAACTTGGTTTGCAGGTACTAAACGTTGGCAACACACCAACCTTCGACACCGTCAGGGGGGGCAGGTCGTATACCAGCTTCGTTGATGTAACGGCCTGTTCCACTGATATGCTGGAACTGGTGGATGATTGGAGGGTTGACGAAGGCATCACGAGCTCGGACCACAACGGTATCGTATTCAAAATTAAACTACAAAAAGCAAAAGGAACAAACATTAGTAGAACTACAAGGATATACAATACAAAAAAAGCAAATTGGAGCCAATTTCATGAGAAATTAGCACAATTAAAAGCGGACAACAATTTAAAAGTATATGAAATCGAAAAAATAAATAATACAATAGATTTAGAAGTAAGTATAAACAAATACATAGATACAATAGTAAAATCTTGCAAAGAAACGATACCAAAATTAAAAACAAGTAACACACTTACCTTGCCGTGGTGGTCCGCTGAGCTCGCTGATGCAAAAAGGTTAGTCAACACCAGAAGACGTCGAATCCGATGTGCGGCACCGGCCCGGAGACAACTGGTAGTCGAAGAGTACCTGCAAGCCAAAGAAGCGTATGAGTCCAAAGCCAAAAAGGCGCAAATTGACAGTTGGAAGGGATTTTGTCAAAAACAGGATAAAGAGGGTGTCTGGGAGGGCATATACAGAGTCATTGGACGGACTGCCAAAAGGCATGAAGACCTGCCATTGGTTAAAGATGGAGTGTCACTCAATCCCCAAGACTCAGCGTCGCTGCTGGCTGAGACCTTCTACCCGGAAGACCTGGAAGAGGGAGAAAACGATGACCACCGTCGGAAACGAGAAGCGGCCAGTCGTGTAAACGAGTGGGCACATGATGAACAACATGACCCGCCGTTTACGCCTCTGGAGCTGAGATCCGCGGTGGAAAGTTTTAACCCGAAGAAGGCACCCGGGTCGGATGGTCTCACCGCCGATATATGTGCCCAAGCCATATCCCGGGACCCGGGGGTGTTCCTCGCGCTAGCCAACAAGTGCCTTGAGCAGGGTCACTTCCCGCAGGCTTGGAAGGTGGCAACAGTAGTGATACTCCGTAAACCTGGAAAAGACTCCTACACAGCCCCGAAGTCTTACAGGCCGATCGGCCTCCTGCCAGTCCTGGGCAAAATCCTGGAGAAAATGATAGTAGCTCGTCTTAAGTGGCATCTGATACCGCGGTTGAGTACTCGTCAGTTTGGCTTTATGCCCCAGAGGAGCACTGAGGACTCCCTCTACAGCATGATACAACATATCAAGGTAAAGCTGAAGCAAAAAAAGCTTATCACTGTTGTGTCACTTGACATAGAGGGAGCCTTTGATAGCGCGTGGTGGCCGGCTATCAAGGTCAGACTGGCTGAGGAAAAGTGCCCGGTGAACATAAGACGGATGTTAGACAGCTACCTGAAAGACAGAAGTGTCCGGGTCAGGTACGCTGGAGCGGAGTGCGGTAGGAACACAAATAAAGGGTGTGTACAGGGGTCGATTGGCGGTCCGATCCTGTGGAACCTGGTACTGGACCCTCTCCTGAAAGAATTGGAAGAGCTTGGTTACCACTGCCAGGCATTCGCCGATGATGTGGTGCTGATCTTCAACGGGGAGACAGCCCTGGAGGTCGAAAGACAGGCTAATGCCGCCCTCGAGCATGTACGGACGTGGGGCATCAGAAACAAACTGAAGTTTGCACCACATAAAACATGTGCAATGGTTGTGACAAGAAAACTGAAGTATGATGTTCCGCGTCTAAACATGGGCGGGGTCGACATTGGCATGTCGGAAGAAATAAAAATACTGGGGCTTACCGTCGACAACAAGCTCACCTTCAACACTCACGCTGCTAATATCTGCAAGAAGGCCATTGCCATTTATAAACAGCTGTCCAGAGCAGCGAAGGTGAGCTGGGGTTTGCACCCAGAGGTGATTCGAAGCATCTATACTGCAGCGGTCGAACCGGTTATAATGTATGCGGCCAGTGCATGGGCACCAGCGACAAAAAAGGTTGGAGTTCAGAAAACCCTAAATTCAGTCCAGCGGGGGTTCGCCCAAAAACTCTGCAGGTCTTACCGCACCGTATCCCTTAACTCTGCACTCGTGCTGGCTGGGATTCTCCCACTCGACTTACGAATCCAGGAAGCAGCCACTCTGTATGAGGTGAAGAGGGGGGTACCCCGGTCATCACTTGCGGGCCGGGAGGTGGAGCGGGTGGTGGCCTTTGCGGAGACCCCACACCCGGCAAAACATGCGGCCATGGGGTTCGTGAGCTTGGTAGATCAGTCACTTGTGGAGACCCACAACAGCCAGGACATCAGGTTTTTTACCGATGGCAGCAGGATTGCGGGCAAAGTCGGAGCAGCGCTGTCCCTGTGGGACAGAAATGCCGAGGTTAAGTTCGTCAAACTTAGCTTGCCATCATACTGTACTGTCTACCAAGCAGAACTCCTGGCCATATGTGTAGCCACACGGCAGGTACTGCGGCGCAAAGAGGGAACTTTCGGCATCTATAGTGACTCAAAGGCCGCATTGGATACAGTTACAAACCAGAGTTCCCTTCACGTACTGGCTGTGGAGGCAAGGGCGAACCTCAACGTAGCATTATCCCAGGGCAAAGATATTTCTTTGTTCTGGATAAAGGCACACGCTGGACTGGAGGGCAATGAACGTGCAGATCACCTGGCGAAAGAAGCCGCATTAAACCTTAAAAAGAAGCCCGATTACGACGGCTGCCCGGTTTCATTCGTCAAGAGGCAAATCCGTATCGAGTCACTTGACGAGTGGAACCGGAGGTATAGGGATGGTGAAAGTGCTTCAGTAACAAAAATTTTCCTTCCGGACGCCATTGAAGCTTTTAGAATTATTAGGAAGATAAAGCCTGCGGGAGTGTTGACTCAAGTTATGACCGGGCACGGTGGGTTCTCCGAATACTTGCACCGCTTCAAGCGTAAGGAGAGCCCATCGTGTATCTGCAAACCGGAAGCGCTGGAATCGGTGCCGCACATAATTTACGACTGTCCTGTCCATGAAACGCAGAGAAGAGAGCTAGAAATAAAACTAGAGACACCACTAAATAGAAACACCACTAGAGAAATAATGAACAATAGTAAATTAAGACCAATTTTATTAGAATACTGCCAGACAATAGCCATTAAAGTAATTAAAAGAAATAAAGATTAAAAAACTGTGCTTTCTATAATATATAGACATATATATATAAAAGTTAAGCATAGCTCATAATCGATACCATATACAACAATTAGAAGCCAAAATTATAGAATTATATATACATACTCAATAATATTCAACTCATTACGTACTACATATTAAAAATGCCAGATAAGGTCTCTGACCATGTCAGGGGACAAGTAGTTAAATCAATTAAAAAAAAAAAAAAAAAAAAAAAAAAAAAAAAACCTAACCTAACCTAACCTAACCTAACCTAACCTAACCTAACCTAACCTAACCTAACCTAACGAGTCGCACGGTGCCCCTCGCCGCGAACAGATCGTTTTTCACTTGCTCCGCGCTCGAAAAATCGTAATTTTGGCAAAAATCACACTAGAAAGCCGGGAAAAGTGTCATTGTGCTTTTTTCAACTCGCGCTATCCGGGACAGTATTTTCTGAAGGATTCCTGAAAGTTTGGAGAAAGTGACCCAGTTTTAACCTCAAAAAGTGCATAATTTCGACGGTTTTTTGAGGATTACTTCCGTTTTGTCGCGAGACCATATACTTTTTTGAATGTTTGTGAACGCGTCTTGATAGGACGCGTCGATTGACGTCAACTTTCGATTTTTCCGAAAGGAAACGCCGGAAATACGGTGGTTTTTCCGAAAACCACATGGCCACATGGTACTAGAACAGCTTACTTTTTCGAGTAGCTGTATGCACAGCAGCCAGGAGAACATCGGATGCGGCCGGGTGGCATTTTCAGTACTTCTGAAAGTTAAGTTCGTTTCGAGTTATTCACTTTTAAAAATACTCAAAATTTGTGACAGCCCTAGCTCCGTTATCATCGCGACGACCTACATTTTTTATTATCTTTAAGTTTAATTTTATGTTAGCTTAACATCCCCAGAAAATTTCAGATCTTTCAGTTAATTAGTTTCCATGATATAGCACTGAAAAATTTTAAGTAAAATCTGAAAACCATGAAAAACGCTCCCGAAAAATCTGAAAAAATCTGGTGTGGGTGAAAACACAATTTTAAGTATATTTAGATTTTTTAAATTTTTTATTTCATAAGACCCAATTTTTAAAGGGTGTTTTTGTATTTGAAAGGCCAATTTTATATTTTATGACAGCCCTATTTTTTGTATCTGTGTCGTCGCGAGGAAATAATTAATTCTGTGACGTAGCCTATTTATTCTTCTATCATTTACAAAAAATCAGAACCTTGTGACTCTTGTAGGACGTAAGTTATTTAAATTCCCGTGAAAATAGGTAAAAACTACCCCTACAGTTAATTGCATCTAAAACATAGAATAAAAACCGCCTGGTTTCCGGAACAATTGCAGTAAAATCAGCAGCGGTAGATCCCATAACATACAAAAATTTCATTTTGAAAAAGTTTATAAATAAGGAAAATTCATAAAAACTTGTAAAATTTCACAAAATTTATTTCAAAATCCGATTTATATATTTAAATATTAATATTTATTAAAAATAAAAAAGCTAGGAGATAGGCAATTTAGTTAGGAATATTGTACAGTTATGTTTAGATTTTTATGTTTTATATCTAAGGACCTATTTATTTATTTTGGGACAGAGGGAAACTCAAAATTGCTAAAATTCAAGGGGTAGTTTCTTAGGAAATAAGGGTGCTGTTTGAATCTTCTCACCGCAGCGACTATTTTTTAGCCAAAATCTGTCAGTGTTTTGAATTTTAAAAAATTAGCTTCAAAATTCGGGGGGGTCATTTTCGGTTTCAAATTACGTAAACTCAAATTCAGAAAAAATTACAAAATTCATTATCTCGGTAACTATTAGGCCAATTTCGTTGGGGTTTTTTCCAAATACTGTAGAGTACCGAGCTCTATATTTTTTGCTGACACCTCTCATCTTCTTCAAGAAGGACTTCATTTGGGTAGAGTTCCTATATATAACTTTAAGCTCTACATAAAATATCCGTAGACACCATATTGAAGATCTCGAAAAACCGAGTGCAGCGAGCCCTCGCACTCTCTTCTGCGACCTGTAGATCGGGAGATATAAAGGATTGAAATTACGGCCGCCATTTTGGTTCGCCATCTTGTTTTTAGAAAAACGAGCGTATCTCCTGATAGATTTGTCGTAGAAGGACCGCGTTACCACTATTGGCTTCGGACGGACCGGCTCTATCTGATAGAGTCTACATACATTTTTGAGATTGGAGAGTGACTCTATTTTTGTAGAGTCACGCAGATATATTTTTCAAGAATTTATTTGACTGGTTTGGATTGAGTGGGCCCGTCTGGTGTCGCTTAACTGGTTTATGACAGTCTAGCTCTATATAGAGCAAAGCAAAAATTTATAAGGTTACTTACCTAGACCACGGTCAACCGTTGACTGTGCAGACTGCAATAAGCGCTAACTCCTGGACCTGAAAAGAAAAATAAATATATACATATACAAAACTACATAGGACTTGGGGTTTATTGACTCCAAATTTAGGAATGCAAATACGTTTGTTTGCACTCCCGTGTTTGTGACTAAAGACGCTATCCCCCCTTTACAGGGATATAAAAACACTTACTGACCGTACTCTGACTATCCCCCCTATACAGGGATACTCAAGCACCAACCGGTGTTCTATGACTTCATTTTATTTTACTGATTGACGTTACCGACTGACTGAGCTTTCCTTGAACATGCCTCTTACACACTCACCTTGCAAAATGATGACCGAGGTGACAGAGACTTGTACTGCTAACCCTCTGATTGGGTCGGAGAGAGCAGGACCCTCACCTAAGAAGCCGACACAGACTCCCAGCGTTCGTAAGAGTATTGGAGAGTGGGAGAACGGCAAGGGTGATGGATCTAAACCAACCACCTCTGCCACTTTTATTGTCTCGCCGAAAAAGTTGACGCAGATTCCGACGGCCCCTTCAAGGCCTTATCAGAAGACCATGTTGCCCTCTGAAAAGTCCGACAAACGACGAGGCTCCGTAGAGGCTACAGGTGGGTCGCCAAGGCTGATGGTGGCTCCCACCGACAGAGTGAAAGAGGGCAGACTCTGGCTTCAGAGGGCGAAGACTCATTTAGGAGAGTCTCGCAACCTGAGGTCAGACATTAAGGCTGGCATCACTCTGGCGGTGGAGGCTTTGTATCAGTTAATAAAGGACAGTGCAACCGAAACAGGACCTGACGCAAATAAATTAAAAAACAGTTGTACTAACTTTGAGGATAAAGGGAGTCAAGTTAGGGAAACGGGAGAAGGGGTGATAACAATGAGAAAGGAGGACGGGGAAGAGTTAAAAAGAATGTTGAAAGAACAAGGAGAAAAAATAGATCAAACTCAAAGGGAAATGATCTCCCTTAGAGAGACCATTGCGTCACAGGCAGCTTCACCAACTTACGCAAACGTGGCAGCAGTGCAGTCCAGAAGGCACGCGACCGAAAGGAGCGCTTTACACTCCATCGTTATAACGTCGAAAGACGAGAGCCACAGTGGCGATCAGGTGATGAGTGAAGTTAGAAAAGCCGTGAACGCAAAAGACGGATGGGTGACGGTAGAAAGGGTCAGGAAGGTCAAGGACAGAAAGGTGATCATAGGATGTAGTACGGAAGAAGACAGGAATAAAATAAAGGAGCGACTGAAGAGCGCAGATGGTCACCTTGTTGTTGAGGAGATGAAAAACCAGGATCCCATGCTGGTTTTCAAAGACGTCCTATCGTTCAATAGCAACGAGGACGTCTTGATGGCACTGAGGAACCAGAACGGGGAGGTGTTTCGCGGCCTTGACAAGAAGGATGACCGGGTGGACGTGAAATTCCGAAGACGGGCCAGGAACCCGCTCACGACCCACATAGCGCTGAGAGTGTCCCCACAACTCTACAACCGCTTAATGGACAGAGGAGCTGTGCACATTGACATGCAAAGAGTACGGGTCGCAGATCAGTCCCCGTTAGTGCAGTGCTCTATGTGTTTGTCCTACGGACATGGAAGGCGGTTTTGCAAAGACACTCTCCCAAAGTGCAGCCATTGCGGCGGACCGCACGTTAGAGCGGAATGCGCGGACTATTTGGCGGCAGCGCCACCGACTTGCTGCAACTGCATAGCCACCAAAACAGATAACTTTGAGCATAACGCCTTTAGCTCTGACTGCCCAGTGCGTAGAAGGTGGGAGGCACTGGCAAGAGCTAAAGTAGCGTATTGCTAAGGTGGTCACTAGTCGCTCCGGGGCAGGCAACCCCACCAGAAGATATGCAGTAGCCCAGGCGAACCTCCAGAGGAAAGAGCTGGCAACCACGGAACTCATGATTGAGGCCAGCAAGCGAAAACTCGCATTCGCTTTGGTCCAGGAACCTTATGTGGGTGGAATGGGGAGGATGAAAGACTACCGTGGGGCGAGAGTCTTCCAATGCTCAGCAGTAGGAGATGGGACGGTGAAAGCGGCTATCGTTGTCTTTGACGACGATCTTGACGTCACCCAGTGCCCGAAACTCACGACCAACAATATCGTTGTTCTGAGGATCCGAACTTGCGCTTGGGAAATCGCGGCGGTTTCTTTCTATTTCGAGCCAGACCAACCTATAGGGCCATACCTGGATCAGATCAGAAAGATCAGAGAGGAGCTGGGCTCGAGAGGACTGCTGATAGGAGGCGATTGCAACGCCAAGAGCACCTGGTGGGGCAGCACCATAGAAGACCACAGGGGAGTTGAGATGTCCGGTACCCTGGAAGAGTCTGGATTGCAGGTACTCAATAGAGGTGATACGCCCACTTTCGACACCGTGAGAGGTAATAAGACGTACACCAGCTTTGTAGATACAACAGCCTGTACAGAAGATCTACTAGATCTAGTAGACAACTGGAGGGTAGACCAGGAGATGACGAGCTCGGACCACAACACTATCCTACTCGATATAAATCTCCGCAGGAGTAGAGGCCTCAGAGTTCAAAGAACGACGAGGCTATATAACACAAAGAAGGCAAATTGGGACATTTTTAACAACATGATCTCGGACCATTATTCGGAAAGCAATATAAATGTAAATTCAATAGGCACTATCGAGTCAAAACAAGAATTAGAGAAAGTTGTAACAAAAATTACAAAAATTATTACAGCCGCATGTCAAGCCAGCATGCCCATAAAAAAGAGTACGGAGGTACTCAAGGTCCCATGGTGGAATGACGAGCTCGCAAGGCTAAAGAAAGTTGCCACTACCTTCAGGCGCAAGATAAAAAATGCGGCACCGTACCGCAAAGAAATAGTGGTAGCTGAGTACCTGATAAAGAAAGAGGAATATGAGTGCCAAGCCAAGAAAGCCCAAACAGACAGTTGGAAGGAGTTCTGTAGAAGACAGGACAGAGAGGGAGTGTGGGACGGTATATACCGTATAATCCGTAGGACCACCAGGAGACAAGAAGACTTGACCTTAACCAAAGAAGGTGCATATCTAAACCCAAAAGAGTCAGCGAACTTACTAGCGGAGACATTCTACCCACAAGACCTGGAGGAAACTGACGACGAAGATCATCGCCGCATCAGAGAAGCGGCAGAGCGGGTAAACGAGTGGAAGCATGATGAGAATCATGACGCACCGTTTACACTGCTGGAGCTAAAGACCGCGGTGGGAAGTTTCAACCCAAAGAAGGCCCCGGGAGCGGATGGCTTCACAGCAGATATCTGCAGCAGAGCTATCTACCAGGACCTGGACGTATCGCTTGCCCTCTTCAACAAGTGCTTAGAGATAGGTCACTTTCCGGACATCTGGAAGCAGGCAACCGTGGTAGTCCTGAGAAAGCCGGGCAAAGACGATTATACGAACCCCAAAGCTTACAGGCCCATCGGTCTGTTGCCGGTTTTGGGGAAGGTCCTGGAGAAGATGACAGTAGCAAGGATCAAATGGCACATCATACCGAGGATTAGTACTCGCCAGTTTGGGTTCATGCCCCAGAAAAGCACCGAAGACGCCCTCTATACACTGATACACCGAATCCAGGGTCTGATTGAGCGTAAAAAGCTGGTAACCCTAGTGTCATTAGATATAGAGGGGGCCTTCGACAGCGCATGGTGGCCGGCTATCAGAATGCGACTGGCTGAGGAAAAGTGTCCGGTAAATATCAGGAGGCTACTGGATAGCTATCTCGCCTGCAGAAAAGTCAGTGTAAGATTCGCTGGGGAAGAATGCACTAGGAGCACCAACAAAGGTTGCGTGCAGGGGTCAATCGGTGGTCCCATCCTGTGGAACCTTCTGTTGGACTCTCTGTTGCGAGAACTGGAACGGATGGGTGTGTATGTGCAGGCTTTCGCTGACGACGTAGTCATGATCTTTGACGGAGACACTGGACTTGACGTCGCGAGGCAGGCAAACGCGGCGCTCGCCTACGTTCGGCAGTGGGGAATCAGAAACAAGTTGAAGTTTGCGCCGCACAAAACTTGCGCAATGGTCCTGACCAAGAAACTCAAGTACGACACCCCACTGCTGAACATGGGAGGAGTCAGCGTTGGCATGTCGCGAGATGTCAAGATCTTAGGACTGACCATTGACGATCGACTGACTTTCAACAAACACGTCTCGCTACAAAGCCGGAAAGCCTTAGACATATACAAGCAGCTGTCTAAAGCTGCAAAGGTGGACTGGGGTTTACACACAGACATCGTAAGGATCATTTACACGGCTACAATAGAGCCAATATTAATGTACGCATCCGCGGTGTGGGCGCCTGCAGCCAGGAGGATCGGGGTGCGCAAGTTGCTCGACACGGTCCAAAGAGGTTTCGCTCAGAAGCTCTGCAAATCGTACCGTACAGTTTCTCTACACTCAGCACTGGTGTTGGCGGGGATACTACCTCTTGACCTCAGAATACAAGAAGCAGCCGCATTGTACGAGGCAAAAAGAGGGTCACCCCTGCCTGACCTGGGAGATAGAGAGACAGAGCGCCCGGTAAGGTTTGCAGAAGCTCCTCATCCGGCAGAACATATGGCGATGGAAATTACTCAACTGGTGGACCAAAGCCTTGTGGACAGGTACAATGTGCAGCAGGTGCGAATCTTCACCGACGGCAGCAAGATTGAGGGAAAGGTTGGAGCCGCGCTATCCTTATGGAATAGTGAGGCTGAAATTCAGAACCTCAAGCTTAGTCTGTCCGCGTACTGCACAGTCTACCAGGCGGAGCTCCTAGCCATATGTAAAGCCACGAGCGTTATCCTCAAGAGGAGGGAGATGACTTTTGGTCTATACAGCGATTCGAGAGCCGCACTGGAGACGGTCGCTAACCATTGGTCTCTCCACCCGCTGGCCGTGGAGACGAGGGAGAACCTGCGGAAGGCCGTGGCCCAGGGCAAGGATGTATCCTTGTTCTGGGTTAAGGCCCACGCAGGCCTACCCGGGAACGAGCGCGCCGACGATCTGGCCAAACAAGCTGCTATTGCATTGAAAAGGAAACCAGACTATGACCTGTGTCCCATTTCGTATGTTAAAAGGCTTATAAGGCAAACATCTTTATTAGTATGGAACAGTCGCTATAAGGCTGGAGACACGGCGTCGGTCACAAAGGTTTTCCTTCCCGATGCAATTGGGGCTTATCGCTTTGTTCGCAAGGCCAAGCCTGAGGGTAAACTCACCCAAATACTCACGGGGCATGGTGGATTCTCCCAGTACCTGAACCGCTTCAAGTTAAAGGAGAGTCCATCATGCATCTGTGAGCCCAACACCAGCGAAGATGTCGTGCATCTCCTTGTAGATTGTCCCGCCCACGCATCACGAAGGTTCAACCTCGAGCAGCAACTGGGTACAAAGATTACTGTCGACAAACTAAGCGATTTACTTACCAGCAAGTTAAGCACAGATAAGTTTATAAATTACTGCATCCACATATGTGAAATTGTAAACAATAGAAATAAAAGTAGATAAATAAGCATTTGTTAAATTATATAATAAATTATATAAAAATTAGCAAAACTGTAGAATTAGATAAATAATGTATAAATAGATTAATTGTAGTAATATAAGTAAGAAAAAAAAAAAAAAAAAAAAAAAAAAAAAATACATGACTAACCTTTTATAACCCTTACCCATCTATGTATAGTGGAAAACTGTTAGATGCATGCAGTGTAAAAGTACCTCGATATAAGAAAATAGAATACACATAAATGTTAGAAACAAAATAATATCAGTTATTTTAGATTTATATATAGTAGACAGTAAAAATGAAGAAAATGTTTATACCTAAGTAGCTAGATATAGACAAAATAAAATGTAAGGCAAATTCCCCCTCTCGTACTTCAATCCTGGAAGAATATCCAGGGAATACGATGAGCAGTGAGCAGGAGTGGTTTTTAGCCGGTAAGAGTCCGGCACTGCCGCGACTGTCCTATTCGTGGGACAGTCGCGGCGTCCATGAAAAAAAAAAAAAAAAAAAAAAAAAAAAAAACCTAACCTAACCTAACCTAACCTAACCTAACCTAACCTAACCTAACCTAACCACAACACAGAACACCAACGTGTAAGGGAATTGGCGGAAAGGATAAATGATGGACATGATGAACATGAACCACCGTTTACCCTTGAGGAGCTTGAAGCGGCAGCCGAATCCTTCAACCCCAAAAAAGCACCTGGCGCAGACGGGTTCACGCCCGACATATGCTGCCGAGCAATAAGAACAGCTCAGCTGTTTCTTGAGCTTGTTAAATAAATGTCTGGTACATCATTACTTCCCTAGGGCTTGGAAGGAGGCGACAGTGGTGGTATTGCGAAAACCGGGAAAGGAATCGTATACCTCTCCGAAATCGTATAGACCAATTGGACTGCTGCCTATCTTGGGGAAAATATATGAGAAGATGCTGGTGAACCGCCTCAAGTTTCATATCTTGCCCCGGATAAGTACTCGCCAGTTTGGTTTTATGCCTCAAAGAAGCACTGAAGACGCCCTCGTTACTCTCATAAACCGTATACGAGTAAAACTTAAGGAGAAAAAGTTAGTCACAATAATTCACTCACTTGACATTGAAGGCGCGTTTGACAGTGCTTGGTGGCCTGTAATTAGGACCAGACTGGCAGAGGAAAAATGTCCTCTTGGCTTGAGGCGGGTCATCAGTAGCTACCTCAGTGATAGGGTTGTGGAGCTTAGATATGCTGGCGAAAAGCACAGAAGAGAGACGGGAAAGGGTTGTGTTCAGGGATCTATAGGGGGACCAATTCTGTGGAATTTGCTGCTGGACCCACTCTTAAAACAGTTAGAGGAAATAGGTGTTTACTGTCAAGCTTTTGCAGACGACGTGGTGTTGATGTTTGACGGAGTGGAGGCCCGGGAAATTGAGGAACAGGCCAATGCCGCCCTCGAACATGTTCGGGTGTGGGGTGTCAATAACAAGCTGAGGTTCGCGCCGCATAAAACTTGCGCAATGTTATTAACCAAGAAGCTTAAATATGACACGCCTCGCCTGAGCATGGGTGGGGTCGACATTGGTATGGCCACTGAAATCAAGATCCTTGGACTGACCATTGATAGTAAATTAACTTTCAACACTCACGTGGCGAGCGTCTGTAAAAGGGCAATTGGCATTTATAAGCAGTTAGTTAGAGCGGCTCGAGTGAGCTGGGGACTGAATCCAGAAATAATCCGAACCATCTACACGACAGCAGTTGAGCCAATAATACTTTACGCCTCAGCCGCATGGGCACCAGCAGCAAATAAACTTGGCACACGAAAGCAACTTAGTGTGATCCAGAGGGGCTTTGCACAAAAAATGTGCAAAGGGTACCGCACAGTGTCACTCAACGCAGCACTCCTACTCACTGGTACGCTTCCTCTTGATCTCCGAGTGCGTGAGGTAGCTTCACTTTATGAAGCTAAGAAGGGAGCGTCCAGAGAGGAAACGGGCGACAGAGAAATTGAGACAATGACATCAAAAATATGTGTTCCACACCCCATAGAACTTGTGAAAATTAAATTTAGCAGTCTGGTAGACGAGGAGCAGTACTCTCACAACAGCAATTATGCTGTGCGTATTTTTACTGATGGGAGTAAAATCGAGGGTAAAGTTGGAGCAGCTCTATCGGTATGGAATAACGCGGAGGAAACCAAGGCTCACAAATTTACTCTCTCATCTTACTGTACAGTCTACCAGGCTGAATTGTTGGCCCTGTGCAAGGCAGCAGAGATCGCGGCCAAGGTTAAGGAGACCAGCATTGGAATCTATAGTGACTCCAGGTCGGCTCTCGAAACTATTGCGAACACCAGCTCCCCCCATCCTCTTGCAGTACAGACAAGAGCATATATCACCGACTGCAAACTCCAAAACAAGGAGTTATCTTTGTTTTGGATAAAAGCTCATGTAGGAATAAAAGGGAATGAGAGAGCCGACGAACTGGCAAAGGAAGCTGCATTGAAATCCAAGCGGAAACCTGAATACGACCAATGTCCTCTCTCTTTTGTAAAACGCGTCATTCGTACGGAGACACTGAAGCAATGGGGCAATAGGTATAGGATGGAAGATACGGCCTCTGTTACAAAAATGTTCTTCCCGGACGCAGTGGCGGCCTACGGAACTGTCCGGAAAATGCAGATCGACGGGCAAATTACGCAAATTTTCACGGGTCATGGTGGATTCTCCTCATACCTGAATCGATTCAAGTGCAAGGAGAGCCCATCATGTTTATGCGAACCTGAAGCCAGTGAGACTGTGGAGCATTTAATCTTAAATTGCCCTGTCTTCGCCAAAGACAGGTATAATGTAGAAATGTCACTAAATATTAAACTAGAAAAGGCAGTTTTGCCGCATATAATTAGAAAAGATGAGTATAGAAATACATTTTTTACAGTTTTGCAAGAAAATAGTTAATAAAGTCAATAAAAGAAACAAATAAGATTAAGAAAAGTATATAACGCAAGATTATACTTAGTATAAAATGCTGTTATATACAAAACAAAATAGGTTAAGAGAATCATATGTTGTAGCAAATAAGACTAGTGTAAGAAAAAAAAAAACAAAAAAAAAAAAAAAAAGTACATATAACAACAATTTTGCAAAAAAAAAAAATTATGAAAAAAAAAAATAGAAAAGAAAACGAAAGAAAAAATTAAAAAAAAAAGGAAAAAGAAAATGAATTGGAAATGAGTAAATACAAAAAAAAAAAACACTGGCGTGACTGGTTCATGATAATTATAAGTATAGTGTACATGTAGTTTTACTTGTGGTATAAGTTAATTTTAAAGTAGTAAGTAAGATAAATTATATAAAAAAGGGCTTTGACTCCGTCAAAGGATTGTACAGCAAGAGCAGGAGTGGTTTTTAGCCGGTAAGAGTCCGGCACTGCCGCGACTGTCCTATTAGTGGGACAGTCGCGGCGTCCATGAGGATTTTCCACACTGCTCCAAAAAAAAAAAAAAAAAACCTAACCTAACCTAACCTAACCTAACCAACTTATACAATACTTAGGACTTGGGGTTTATTGACTCCGAAATTAGGAAAAAATAAATAAATACGTTTTTTTGACAATTCTCTTTGACGTCTGTATTGAGGACTTTATTTTAACTTTAACTAGCTAGTAAATTATTGACACCTCTTTTGAGGAATTATTTTGACAACTTCTATTAAGTACTCACTGATCGCCCCTTTACAGGGATCAGTAAATTAGTTTAAATCTTTAACGCAATTATTTTATTATCGTTTTTAAATTGTTTATTTGTTTTAGTTTTACTCCTTCACCATGTTCCTCTCCAGAACCCCTGCAAAAAAGACTGCCACTGGTCCACACGTCTGTCCATCAGACTCAGCACTATCCATCACCTTCGAGAGGGAAGTTTCCTCTCCCAACGCTTCAACTCAGGCCTCTAGTGTGAGGCGAAGCATTGGTGAGTGGGAAAATGGAAAGATGGCAGAATCTCAGCCCCTTCCATCAGCCGCCGTGCACTCGCCCAAGAAGGCAGCCCCAACCATGATGGTCTCCCAGAAGTCCACAAAGCGCGCCCCGTCTCAGCCGGACAACAAGGCTGTGGTGCGCCGAATTTCCACTGAGGCGCTGGGAGCGTCGCCGGGGACAAGCCAGCTGCAGCCAATAAAACCCACCGATCGGGTGACCGAGGCTCGCAACTGCCTTCTACGTGCGAAGTCGCATCTTGGTGATTCGCGCAATTTGAGGGCAGACCTGAGAGCCGGGATCACCCAATCAGTGGAACGTCTGTACCAGCTGGTTAAGGAAGAGGCGGCGGCTGCTGTACAAGCAAAAGGGGCTGAGCTGGCAAGGGAGGAGGCCATTAAGGCAACACCCCCACCAGAAGCACCCAAGAGCTTTCCGGAGGTTAACTCGCTGCTCGTTTCACTATTGGAACATAGCGCGCTGGTGAAGGAGAACAGCGAGAAGATGGAGAAACTGCATCGGGTGGTGGAGAGGCAGGAGGAGCCAACAATGGTGGACGTATTGAAGGAAGTGAGGGAAAACAGGAAACAAATAGCAGAGTGTTCGCTCTTTACACGCTCACTCTGCGAAAAACTAGATAACGAACCAAGTGGGACGCCTCCTGCTCCTCCGTTTTCCCCCCGAAACCAGAGCTACGCAAGCGTTGCGGCGGGCAAGCAATTCGGGCCGCCGCAGCCGCTGCACTCGCTTATTGTTGGCTCGGTTAATATGAATGACACTAGTGCCGCCGTTGTAGAAAAAATTAGAGTCGCTGTAGACGCCAGGGAAACGGGCATCCGAGTTGACAAGGTCCGCAAGGCAAGAGACCAAAAAGTGGTCATAGGGTGCCAAACTCGCCAGGAACTAGACTTGGTAAGGAACAGATTGGGAGGCTCCGCGACCGGACTAAAAATTGAGGAGGCAGTTAATAGGGATCCTCTGGTGGTGTTGACCGATGTTTTATCCTACAACACAGATGACGACATCACCAGAGCGATCCTTAAACAGAACCAGCACCTCCTGGGTGAGCTTAAGAAAGATGAGGTGAGGGTTGCCGTAAAATACCGCAGGCGAGCACGGAACCCATATGAAAGTCATGTTGTGGTACAGGTCTCCCCCCCGGTGTGGCAGGTCTTGACCGGGGCAGGTCGTGCACATATCGACTTGCAAAGGGTGAGGGTGTTTGACCAGACTCCCCTTGTGCAGTGCACGAAATGCCTTGGATTCGGCCATGGCCGAAAGCAATGCACCGGGAAGAAGGACCTTTGCTCGCACTGTGGCGACGCTCACCTGAGAGCGGATTGCCCATCGCGTCTGGCCGGGGAGTCCCCCAAATGCTGTAATTGCAAGAAAGCGGGCCACGACAACCTAAGCCACAATGCGTTTAGCTCGGACTGTCCGTTACGCAGACGGTGGGATGCAATAGCGCGATCCAACTTCGCGTATTGCTAAGGGTGCCACAGCGATTAATATGGCCGGAGTACTCCCCCGTGGAGAGGTTAAGAGACATGGGTTCTTCCAGGTTAACCTGCAAAGAATGCGATTGGCCACGGACGAGCTCATGCTGGAGGCCGCTAATCGCAAAGCTTCCGTTGCATTGCTCCAGGAGCCGTATGTGGGTGGAGTTGGAACTCTAAAGCCGTACAGGGGGGCAAGAATCTTCCAGAATGACAGCCATCCGGGTGGCACTGTAAAGGCGGCAATTGCCGTCTTTAATAAAGACATTGAAGTTATACAGTGCCCAAATTTCACGACCGACAACATCGTGGTCGTGAAAATCCGTACGGCTGCCTGGGAAGTAACACTGGCCTGTTTTTACTTCGAGCCTGACACGCCCATAGAGCCATACCTGGAGCAGCTTAGAAAAATAGCGATGGCGAGCTCGAAGAGGCTTCTTATCGGGGGGGACTCAAACGCCAAGAGTCTCTGGTGGGGCAGTTCCAAAACGGATTCAAGGGGAGATGCACTGGCGGGCGCTCTTGATCAAATCGGTATGCAGGTATTCAACGTCGGAGACACTCCAACCTTCGAGACTGTGCGGGGGGGGAGGATGTATACTAGCCATGTCGATATTACCGCCTGCACGACGGACATACTTGACCTGGTGGACGACTGGAAGGTGGATCAGAGCCTGACGAACTCGGACCATAACGGCATAACTTTCAACATTAGATTGAAGAGAGGTGAGATCGCACACACACAGCGGACGACGAGGCTGTATAATACAAAAAAGGCAAACTGGAGTCAGTTTAGTGAGAAACTGGCTCAGTTAAACGCAGATCATAAAATCAGCCCGTCGGAAGTTTTAGCAATCAGTAACACTCTACAACTCGAACACACAATAAACACATTCACAAACAACATACACAAAGCATGCACTGAACACATTCCACGCATAAAAACACACACAAAACTCACCTTGCCGTGGTGGTCCGAAGAGTTAGCCACCCTGAAGAGGGAAGTTGCCACCAGAAAGAGGCGTATACGCTGCGCAGCCCCCTCCCGAAAGGCCGGGGTGATAGACGAGTACCTGCAAAAGAAAACCGAGTATTTTGCCAGGACCAAGGAAGCCCAGACTAAAAGCTGGAAGGAGTTTTGCGGGAAACAGGACAAAGAGGGTCTTTGGGAAGGCATTTATAGGGTGATCGGTCGTACGTCCAAAAGACTAGAAGACGTCCCCTTGAAATACAATGGAAAGTTCCTGAGCCTGAAGGAGTCGACGAAACTGCTTGCTGAAACATTCTACCCGGAGGACCGTGAAAGTGAGGACAACGCTGACCACCAGGCCACTCGACGGCAAGCCGAATCCGTGATAGGGGAGCATGATGATAACTATGACCCCCCGTTCACGGAACAGGAGCTGAAGGTGGCCGTGGAAAGCTTTAATCCAAAGAAGGCCCCGGGGGCCGATGGTTTCACGGCAGACATCTGCGCGCGAGTGGTCTCACAGGACCCAGGGACTTTCCTGGCCATTATAAATAAGTGCCTGCAGCTGGGCCATTTCCCAAAGCCATGGAAAGAAGCGGCAGTCGTTGTCCTGCGGAAGCCTGCCAAAGAAGACTACTTCCAGCCAAAGTCTTACAGGCCAATAGGCCTGCTCCCGGTCTTAGGCAAGGTACTCGAGAAGATGATTGTGGGGAGACTGAAGTGGCACCTTCTCCCTAAAATGAGCGCCCGCCAGTACGGTTTCGTACCCCAGAAGAGCACCGAGGACTCCCTCTATGACCTAATGGGACACATAAGAGGTAAGCTAAAGCAGAAAAAGCTTATAACCATGATCTCATTGGACATAGAGGGAGCCTTCGATAGCGCATGGTGGCCAGCCATAAAGGTGAGGCTAAAGGAGGAAGGATGTCCCAGCAATATCCGAAAGATAATCAGCAACTACCTTCGGGATAGAAGGGTCGAGGTGAGATACGGCGGGGAGACACACTCCGTAAGTACGACCAAGGGGTGTGTCCAGGGCTCCATAGGAGGTCCAATTCTATGGAACCTCGTCCTCGACCCACTCCTAAAGGAGCTGGCTGCTAGGGGCGTCTATTGCCAGGCATTCGCCGATGACATAGTCCTGGTTTTTGACGGAGACACTGCGTTGGAGGTTCAAAGACAGGCCAATGCTGCCCTCGCCTATGTTGGGGAGTGGGGAGTCAAAAATAAGCTAAAATTTGCACCCCACAAAACACAAGCGATGGTGGTTACGCGAAAGCTCAAATATGACGAACCACTCCTGACCATGGGTGGAGTCAGTATTGGCATGTCAAAGGATATAAAAATCCTTGGCCTAACCATCGACAGCTGTCTGACTTTTAACAAACATATATCAAACATATGCTCAAAAGTTGTTAAAATATACGGGCAGCTGTCGAGGGCGGCCAAGATCAGTTGGGGCCTCCATGCAGACGTCATAAGGATCATTTATAACGCCGTAATAGAACCAGTAATTGTGTACGCGGCGAGCGCCTGGGCTCCAGCAGTGGGGAAGCTGGGAGCCAAGAAACAGTTAAATGCCATCCAACGTGGATTTGCGCAGAAGCTCTGCAAAGCATACCGCACGGTCTCCTTGAACGCAGCGCTACTCCTTGCCGGAATACTCTCACTCGACATACGTATACAGGAGGCAGCCGCCCTGTACGAGGCAAAGAGGGGAGTACCCCGGCCAGATCTGGCGGGCAGGGAGGTCGAGCGGAGAGCGGGGCATGCAGAAAATGGACACCCGGCGACGCATATGCACCTGGAGTTCAAGAGCTTGATAGACGAGGAAGATCTTAACGCTAACAGCGACTTTGCCGTAAAGATCTTTACAGATGGCAGTAAAATTGACAGCAAAGTGGGTGCCGCAGTATCCTACTGGGAAGGCGCAGCCGAAACCAGAGCCGTCAAGCTAAAACTGCCATCTTACGGCACCGTCTATCAGGCGGAGCTCTTGGCCGTATGCAGAGCCACGGGTGACATCGTTCGAGGTGCTCAGCGGAGCTTCGCAATTTACAGTGATTCCCGATCTGCGCTGGAGACCATTGTCAATAATGGCTCTCTTCATCCCCTGGCGGTCGAGGCCCGCAAAAACCTCCGGACGGCCTTTGACCAGAGCAAAACTGTGTCCTTGTTCTGGTTGAAGGCCCACGCGGGGCTTGCGGGCAATGAACGCGCCGACTGTTTGGCCAAAACAGCCGCCCTCACTCTGAAACGCGCCCCTGATTACGATAAATGCCCGGTATCATTTGCCAAAAGGCAAATCAGGCGAGAGTCTCTTGACGAATGGAACCGGAGATATCGTTCAGGGGAAACTGCCGGGACCACCAAAGTCTTCTTTCCGGATGCCACCGAAGGGTACAAAACCATCCGAAAGATGACGTTAGATAGCATCGTCACTCAAATACTGACAGGACACGGTGGGTTCTCCGAATATCTGACCAGATTCAAGTGTAGAGAGGACTCATCGTGTGCCTGCGCCCCTGGAGTCGAAGAATCCGTTCTACATGTCTTGCTCGACTGCCCGATCTTTGGTCGGGCAAGATATGATTGTGAGCAGGAACTTGAGCAGCAAATGAATAGGAGAACGGTAAAAGATATAATGGCCGGAAATAAAACAAGAAGTATATTTTTAAAATACGCCAAGCAAATAGCAGAGGTCGTGATAAGCAAAAATAAATAAAGCAATCTATACACTTAATATTCTTATAATAAATATATAAAATATAGGACACACAAACATATCATAACATATAATATCAAATACAATATATTATATACAATATATACACAAAATTATAATACATATAAATATACACTATATGGACCTATACATATTAACAGGAGAAGAAGAAAGTTAAAGTAGATAGGCCTTAGGAAAGCGCAAAGAATTGGCAAATGCCAAGCGTTTGCGCAACCTCTGAGGAAAGAGAAGAGGAATATAGAAAGGAAGCCGGCCTGCTCAAGGTAGGGAGTGGCGTACCTGTATTAAAAAAAAAAAAAAAAAAAAAAAAAACCTAACCTAACCAGTTCCCCCTCAACCCTCGTGGCGGTCGGATCGTTTTCCAAGTCGCTCCGCACTTTAAATTCCGAAAAAGTGGTAAAAAGTTGACCGATTTCAGTGAATCAAGTGTTGATCAATGCAGAATAAGTCGGGTCACGCGATAGAGTGAGAGTGTTACACCTGGATTGCAGTGATAAAGCGGGAAAAAGGAAAAATCAGTTATAGGTTATAATTTCCTAAGTGCTAAATTGAAAAAACGCTTTTATTGCAAAATTAAAAGCGGTGACCCCCCAATTTTTATTTACCACCCCATGTGGACTGAGGAGACCTACAGGCCGAGACTTTGTCTGGAATTTTTCTGTTGAAAATTCGTGAGAAAATTGCGAAAAACCTCAAAACACATGTACACGAGGTAGTGGAAGGAGCCGTCGCAGAAACTCCGTTTCTTCACAGGTGCCTACTCTGCAAGCAGAGAAGACTTCTGGTACTGTTAAAATAATTTTAAGTCCAATAATTTTTAAGTAATAATAATTATAAAATTTCAACTTTGACCCGGAATATCTCGGAAACCATATCGAGTACATGTAATTTTTAAAATAGATTCGGCTGCGCGCTAGAATTCTTAGTTATTTTCGGTTTTAATAATTTTTTTATTATATTGAGTTCCCAAGATATTCCAATTTAACTTTAAAAACTGGTTTTTTATATAAAAAACTCCTCAAAATTTATTATTTTAAAATTTCTTTTTTATGTTCGTAAAGACACTAAATTATCATATTTTTAACATATTTTAGCAGAATTTTATGTGAAAAGGTTCCGGAGCTGTGGAATTTTGAATATTTTTCTCTAGATTATTGGGAAATAACAAAATTTTAATATTTATTCCACCATAGAAGTTCCCAACTAGTCATAGACAGCTCATTTGTCCGAAATTTCGCGTTTCTAGGTCGACCAGGGTCGAAGTTGCGCGAAAAAAGTCCAATTTCGGCCATCTTGGTTTCTAGGTTGAGGACTTTAGAGTTCCGTAGCTCTTAAACCAAACATCATAGAAGTACCGGATTTTCACAGTGGACACCGAGGTACTCTGGGGAACACTGTTTTTATGTTTTCAGGCGCTTTCAGGACCTGAAAATTTTCAGGCCTGAAACCGTATTGGGCGAATAGGGGAAGTTGAGCCAAGCATCGCATTGGAAACCGTGGCTCTGTGTGGCGATTGGTTGTGGAGATATAGTCAATTTAAGTGAGCATTTGACAGCTGGGCGGCCATCTTGAAAAAGTTTGACCCACTATAGCTCTGGAGCTGGTCGTCGCAGGGAGTTGCCGACTTCACAGTGGTGTTTGGGGAGACAAACTCTACTCGATTCACTTTGTTACGAGCGCTTTGGAGCTGAGAGTTTTCAGGCGCCTGAAAACCAATTTGCGCGTCGGAGCAGGACGAGTCAAGCCAAACGAGCCCAAACTCGACTATCCTCCGACTAGTAGAGGGCAAGCTGCACCGTTCTGAAGGTTGACTTTGACAGTTAGCGACCTGTCAAACTAGTTTTTGAACTCGGGTAGCTTCCGAACCCGGAGTCGTGGAAAGTTCGGGTTTTCGTTTAGGGCATCGGCTGGCTCCTCCCTACCCGACGAGCTACTTTTCAGAAACTTTCAGGACCCAGACATTTTCAGGCCTGAAAACCAATTTGCTTGATAGGTCTTGACGAGCTCGTCCAGGGGAGCCCAAGCACGGTGATATTTGGGCAAGAGGTTCCAGAGGAAACCACTGACAACCGGATCTTGGGCGCCATCTTGCTCTGGCAACCGGTTTGTTGGAAAGGCCTCGGGGAGACCTGTCCAGCCGTAAAGAGGGATCGACTCTATGTAGTCTTAAAAATTTTGTTTTAAAATTTTCTTTTCTTTTTCAAGAACTTGGTTCCTGGAAGCCTTCTGACGCTAGACTTAGGTCTGGAACGTCTAGACATAGACGTGACGATATCATAATATACTAAGTTTTACATTAAGTGACTAGATTGAGGCCTATTAAATATAAGCTAATAGGCATAATAACGGATAGAGTCTGTGTCTCTATAACTTTTGTATGGTACTTTTTCTTTTCATTAATTTTTATTTTTTATCATAATATATATAAATAATATCTTTGCAGAGACTGAATAAATCTATAACTTTTACAAACCTTTTATAAATTATCTGCAATAGCATAATTAGTGACGCAATTGACGTGTTCCTCTGAAATCATGTTCGGATATCGTACCCCCGCAAAACGAGACATGAAAACTGGTAAAGACGAGGGCTCAATTAGCCCATTCAATGAGACGGAGAAGGCAGGCCCTTCTGCACAAAATATTGACCTGATGCAGACCTTTAACGTAAGGAAGAGTATAGGAGAATGGGAAGCCGCAAGAACAGAGGAAAAGATTACATCCCCGGAAAAATCACCAAAGACCAGTCTTTTGGATACTATGAGGGTAAAACAGAAAGTGTTACCACCACAGGAGAAGAAAAAAATGGCAATGCGCAGACGCTCAGTTGAAACCCAGAGTTCATCACCGAAAGCGGAAAGACCTAGGTTCGCAAATAGAGTGGCCGAAGCCAAAGCATGCATTACCAAAGCGAAGCTGCACCTTGGTAACTCAAGAAACTTAAAAACCGACATCAAAACTGAGGTTACCCTGGCAATAGAACGACTTTTTCAATTGGTGAAAGAAGGGGAAGCAGAAAGAAACTCTGGCAAGATAAGTATAACAAATAAAGAACAAGTCCAAGAAACTAACAGCGAGGGAGAGAACGATCAAAATACAAGTAAGGAGACAGGAAAAGAAAAGGAAAATGGCAAACTGCTAGAGAAAATTGAAGAACATGGAAGGCAACTCGAAGAAAACTTTAAAGAAATTGTGAAATTAAGAGAACTAATGGAGAAAGAGCAAGAGATAAGAGAAAAAAGAGTGACATACGCTAGTGTGGCGGCTGGTCCTTTTGGGAGGAAGCAACCAGAGACCATGGCTATACACTCAGTGGTGATAACCTCTAACAACGAGAATGATACAGGAGAACAAGTGCTCGAGAAGATACGGAAAGCAGTAAACGCCAAAGAGGAAGGAGTTAAAATAGACAAGATAAGAAAAGGAAGAGATAAAAAGGTGGTCGTGGGGTGCCAAACGCAAATAGAGATAGATAGAGTCAAAGATAGAATAAAGAAAGCGGGAACGGAACTCAATGTAGAACAAGTGAGAAACAAAGACCCACTCGTCATCATCTGGGGAGTCCTCAAATACAACACGGATGAAGACGTCCTTAAGGCTTTTCATACGCAAAATACACATCTTTTCAAAGATGTGAGTGATAAGAACGATCGAGTGACCATAAAATACAGAAAAAAGGCTAGAAACCCACACACATGCCACATTGTAGTAAGTGTGTCACCAATTATCTGGAGCAGGCTAACAGAGACTGGTACCGTCCATATCGACATTCAGCGGCTTAAGGTAGCAGACCAGTCCCCATTGATACAGTGTTCACGCTGCTTGGGCTTTGGACATGGGAAGCGGGTATGTCGCGATAACCCAGTTGACTTGTGCAGCCACTGCGGTGGCCCACACCTTAAAACAGAATGTCCAGACTGGCTTGCCGGGGAGGCCCCAACATGCCGCAATTGTGTGAGAGCTAAGTTAGACCATGTGGGTCATAATGCTTTTAGTGCAGAGTGCCCGGTCCGGAAGAGATGGGAGTCACTGGCGAGGTCCACTGTAGCTTATTGCTAAGGTGGTACCGGTCGTAAATAGGATAAGCAGTACAAGCGAAGGTAGACCACACCAGTATTGCGTGGCCCAAGCAAACCTCCAGAAGTGCGAGCTAGCCACAGCCGAATTTATCATAGAAGCGGGCAAAAGGAAATTGGCGTTTGCTATGATCCAGGAGCCATATATAGGTGCTGTCGGAATAATGAAGAACTATCAGGGTACACGAGTCGTACAATGTGCCAGGAAAACCGAAAAGGTGAATAAGGCGGCCATTGTACTCTTTGATGACACTATAAACCTGACACAGTGTCCAACACTGACAACTGAAAACTTTGCGGTTGCAAAGTTGAGGACTGGAGCTTGGGAAATAGGAGTTGTGTCAGTGTACTTTGATGGTGGACAGCCTATTGAGCTAGACTTGGATCAAATTAGAGTAATTATGGAGGGGATTGGAGTACGAGACGTAATACTGGGGGGAGATGTCAACGCATGGAACACTTGGTGGGGGAGTCGGGAGGTTGACCCGAGAGGAGAAGCTTTGGCGAGCATGCTCGACGAGCTGGAACTTCAAATCCTGAACGTCGGAACAGATCCTACCTTCGATGTCATCAGGGGAGGTAGGAGGTACAGCAGCTGTGTAGACATAACTACATGCACAGAGAACATGCTTGGCAGGGTAAAAAATTGGAGACTAGTGGGAGACATGACCACATCGGACCACAAGGCAATCCTGTTTGAGGTACAATTAGAGAAATCAATAGGAATAGATATAGAAAGGACTACTAGGAAATACAACACAAAAAAAGCAGACTGGACAGAGTTTTGTAAAAGACTAAGTCAGGCCTGCGAAAATAAAAACATTAACAAAACAGAAATAGATAAGATAGAGTCAATAGAAGATTTGGATAATATGATAAAAAAATACACAGAATCAATAGAAGAGTCATGTGAAGGAACTATACCAAGAGTAAAAAACAGAAAAAGAACGGGGTTGCCCTGGTGGACTGAGGAATTAACGCAAATGAAAGTGGACCTAAAAAGGAAGAAAAGAAGAATCTCCTGCGCTGCACCTGAACGTCGAGCATGGGTTGTTGAGCTATACCTTGCAGCAAAGGAGGAATATAGGAGGGCTGTTAAAAATGCACAGACAACAAGCTGGAAGGAGTTTTGTGGAAAGCAAGACCGTGAAACGATGTGGGATAGCATCTATAGGGTAATAGGCCGCACAACCACTAGACAAGAGGATGTTCCTTTGGTCCAAAGAGGACGAGTACTCAGTGGCGATGAATCGGCCAGGCTGCTGGCGGAAACATTTTATCCTGAGGATAAAACGCTGGATGACGATGCGAGTCACATGGAGGTACGAGAGTTGGCGAACAGAGCTAATAAAAAGACGGATGATGAGGCATTCGACCCTCTGTTCACGACGGAAGAACTAAAGTGGGCCGCATCTAGTTTTAACCCGAAAAAAGCACCTGGAATCGACGGACTCACTGCAGATATCTGCAAAGCGGCTATTGCTAATAGCCCTCCTCTGTTTCTGGCGCTTTTAAATAGATGTCTCAGTCTGTCCCACTTTCCGACCACCTGGAAAGAGGCAGTTGTGGTAGTACTAAGAAAGCAGGGAAAAGAAGACTACACGCATCCCAAATCGTACAGGCCAATTGGGCTACTGCCTGTACTAGGGAAAATCCTGGAGAAAATGCTAGTTAAACGCATTAGGTGGCATATCTCACCGGGGGCGAGTACAAACCAGTATGGGTTTACGCCACAGCGCAGCACCGAGGACTCCCTCTATGACATGATAAAACGCATCAGAGACAAGCTTAAGGACAAGAAGCTCACGGTTGTCATATCATTGGACATAGAGGGAGCCTTCGACAGCGCATGGTGGCCGGCCATGAAATGTCGACTGGCAGAAACTGGATGCCCGGTAAACTTGAGACGACTAGTGGATAGTTACTTATCTGATAGGGGAGTGCGTGTTAGATATGCAGGTGCGGAACACCAACGCAAAACAACAAAAGGTTGTGTGCAGGGCTCTATAAGCGGGCCCACATTCTGGAATTTGATCCTCGACCCCCTGCTTAAGGAACTGGAGGAGCTGGGTGAACATTGTCAAGCGTTTGCGGATGATGTGGTCCTGATTGTCTCGGGAGATACTGCGCTTGACGTCCAGAGGCGGGCAAATGCGACTCTTGCGCATGTTCAGAAGTGGGGCGTCAGAAATAAACTAAAATTTGCGCCTCATAAAACTAAGGCTATGCTTATTACTAACAAACTAAAGTACGACTCACCACTTCTGCACATGGGCGGGGAGGACATAGCTCTGTCTCAGGAGATTAAAATACTCGGGCTCACGATTGACAATAAGCTGACGTTCAACGCTCACGCGTCGAACATATGTAGGAAGGCGCTCAATTTATATAAGCAGTTATCCAGAGCCGCAAAGGTCAGCTGGGGCCTGGGACCCGAGATAGTCAGGACCATATACATCGCGGTGGTGGAGCCAGTAGTTCTGTACGCGGCATGTGCCTGGGCACCTGCAGCATGTAAACTGGGTATAAGGAAGCACCTAGATGCAGTCCAGCGTGGATTTGTGCAAAAAATTATTAGGGCTTATAGGACAACGTCATTGAACTCGGCTCTGGTACTCTCTGGGCTGCTTCCATTGGACCTAAGGATCCGAGAAGCAGCCTCCCTTTATGAGATAAAGAAAGGTTTTACCCGGAGATTTACAGGAGACCGAGATGTAGAAACAGCTGTGCCCTACACACAGATACCACATCCGGCAGACCAAATTGGCATAAGTTTCGAATGCGCGGTGAACGATGAACAACTAGCTCAGCAAGGCCTTGAAAACCCGAAGATCTACACCGATGGGAGTAGAATTGAGGGCAGGGTTGGCGCTGCGTTGTCCTTTTGGGAAAACGGCCAAGAGACCAAAGCTCAAAAGTTTAAACTGGAAAAGTTCTGCACGGTGTACCAGGCCGAACTATTGGCTCTATGTAAAGCCACCGAATTGGCTTTAAAACATCCGGCTCGGGTTTTTGAGGTATACTGTGACTCCAGATCAGCCCTGGAATCAGTGACCCAAGGTGTTTCCCTTCACCCCCTAGTAGTCAAAATCCAGAAAAACATCCAGTCGTTCATTAAACGAGGTAAAAATGTTAAATTGTACTGGATAAAGGCACACGTGGGGCTGGAGGGCAACGAAAGGGCTGACATGCTGGCTAAGGAGGCGGCGGTGGGCAGAAAGGCAAGACCGGACTATGATCTTTGCCCGGTTTCCTTCGTCAAGCGAGAGATCCGAATGGACTCGCTTGACGAATGGAACACGAGATACCGGTCAGGGGAAACCGCATCCACGACAAAGGTTTTTTTTCCTGATGCCCGAACTGCCTACAGCATAGTCCGGAAACTTGACCTTGACCCCCTTCTAGTGCAAGTGCTAACGGGCCATGGCGGGTTCTCCGAGTATTTGAATCGGTTTAGGTGCAAGGGGAGCCCGGCGTGTGTCTGTGATCCTGAAAGTAAGGAAAATGTTCTGCACCTTATTATAGATTGCCCGATTTTTGAAAAGGAAAGGTACGATTTAGAAGCTGAAATAGACACAAGAATTTGCTTGGAACACTTACCAATAATAATAGCAAATAAAAAAATTAGAAATAGGTTTTTGAATTACTGTAAGGAAATAGCTGTTAGAGTCATCAAAAGGAATAAAGTATAAAAGATGTACTTACATGTATAATAGTTATATAATGATGAGTAATCATAAGCAATTAGTGTAAGAATAGCAAAAACTTAAAATAAGAAAAATTGTATTAGTGTTATGTCTAAGCCCATTGTGAAAATTTGTGTTCTACGGTTGTGTGTAAGGATTATTAGTAAAATAGTATCTAAAACTGTAATTGGGTAAAATAATAAAAACATGAAAATAAAAGACTCTGATCCCAACATGTCAGAGGAATCACGCAACACCCTGTGATGACGGGTGCATTTAAAAAAAAAAAAAAAAAAAAAAAAAAAAAAAAAAAACCTAACCTAACCTAACCTAACCTAACCTTGCGCAGGGCCATGCTAATCTTCTCTGTATCGTTCCAATTTTAGTATATGTACTGCCGAAGCAAGTATATAAAGGGTCACCCCCGCCCGAACTAGGTGATAGACAGACGGAGCTTCCGGTAAGGTTTGCAGAAGCTCCTCACCCGGTGGAACATATGGCAATGGAAATTATCCAACTGGTAGACCAAAGCCTTGTGAACAGGTACAATGTGCAGCAGGTGCGAATATTCACCGACGGCAGTAAGATTGAGGGGAGGGTTGGGGCCGCGCTATCCTTATGGAATAGTGAGGCCGAAATCCAGAACCTCAAGCTCAGTCTGTCCGCATACTGCACAGTCTACCAGGCGGAGCTCCTAGCCATATGTAAAGCCACGAGCGTCATCCTCAAAAGGAGGGAGGTCACCTATGGTCTATATAGCGATTCGAGAGCCGCACTGGAGACGGTCGTGAACCACTGGTCCCTTCACCCTCTGGCTGTGGAGACGAGGGAGAACCTGCGGAAAGCCGTGACTCAGGGCAAGGATGTATCCTTGTTCTGGGTCAAAGCTCATGCAGGACTGCCTGGTAACGAGCGCGCCGACGATCTAGCCAAATGCGCGGCCTTAGCGTCAAAGAGGAAACCAGACTACGACCAGGTGCCAGTTTCATTTATTAAAAGGCTAATACGGCAAACATCCCTTAAGGTATGATATAGTCGTTATATTGCCGGAGACACTGCGTCGGTAACTAAAATGTTCCTCCCTGACTCGATTGCCGCGTACCGGTTTGTCCGCAAGGCCAAGCCGGAGGGTAAACTCACACAGATGTTAACGGGGCATGGTGGATTCTCTCAATACTTGAACCGTTTCAAGTGCAGAGAGAGTCCATCATGCATCTGTGAACCTAACGCCGTCGAGGACGTAGCACATCTGCTTGTGGAGTGTCCTGCTCATGCACTTGATAGATTTCACCTCGAACAGAAAGTAGGAATTAAAGTAAGCAAAGAAAATCTGTGTGAACTTCTCACCAAAAAACATAGCACCGATGATTTTACTAAATACTGTACAAAAATATGTCAAATAGTGAACAAGAGAAACAAAGAATAGATATATAATATTTGTTAAATTATATAATAACTTATATAAATATTAGCAAAGTTGTAACCTATAGATAAGAAATATAATAGTAGAGATTAAGTGCAGTAATGTAAGTAAATTAAGTTAGATATTAAACGAAAACTGTAACATTATGTGTTATTACTCGTAATAACCTATAAAATATGTTTAAATGTAAGGTTAAGCTGTAAGAGATGTAGTAAATGTATGAGTTAAGACATAGATATAAGTAAAACTGTAAATGTAGTAATAGTCTAGAGAATTAAGAATTTATTAAATAAAGGTAAACAAGCAGGCGAAACAGCCACCCCAGAATAATAAATAAAAATAAAAAAAACTATAGGAAACACCCCCTCCCGTATTACAATCCTGGACTACTATCCGGGGATCATCATGTAGGCTAGCTCGCGGGCCGGGCCTTGGCGCCCGGACAGGTACATAAAAAAAAAAAAAAATACCTAACCTAACCTAATCTAACCTAACCGGAGTTGCTCGGCGCCACTCGCCGCGAACAGACCATTTTTAAGCCACTCCGCGCTCGAGAAATCGCTAAAATTATAAAAGTGCTCGATTCCAGTCGAAATTTATTACAAAGTGTTGGTTTTAGTGCCAGCCATAATAAGAGATTAGTGTCCCGGTGTGAACTTTGCCTGTTTTTCCGGAAAATCCAGGAAACTGATGTTTTTGAGGTTAATACCCAACAAATCAGGCGTTGGACACAGATTTCTGCGTGCGGTGCCGGATTCATCGCGGTACCCCCCTGTTTTTGTAATGCTGTTCTGAAGAGGTAACTTTGCTCAACATCTTAGCAAAGATTTGGATTTTTTCTACAACCCCCTTCGAAGCTACAGGCGAAAAAGTAAAAACCACGTGCAACGTGTTTTCGCAACCAGTGCATTCAGGATCACAAGCACCATTATTTATTGGAGAAGACCGTGCAAGCAACCCATTGCAGTTTTTTGTTTGCTGAAAAGTGAACTGGGAGCGAAGATATTAATATTACAAACTTTAAAAAATATACATCAAAATTGTGACAGCCCTAGCTCATAGAAGCGATCAGCGACCCCTAGTTTTTAATAAAATTTTAGATAGTTTAGTTTATGAACGATATTGGTGCCAAATTTTAGATTTTTTCTGTGTATAGTTTTAAAATTATTAGTGTTTCAAAAATACCTACTTAATACCTAACTTTTACCTACCCTACCTGTTAAATCTGTTGGTACTAAGCCATAAGTTACTTATACCAGGACTGTCTCTACGTAGAGTAAATGTTTTAGAGATTATTAAATACGGACACTTATTGTTGACTGTCAATCTTGACTCCTTTTACTACATTTTTATTAAATTTAGTTTTATCCACGACTATACATTTAGTCAGTTTTAGTTATATTCTCCCGATATCGTGTGCCATTTTATTATTGCTGATCCCCTCTTTACAGGGATTTGTCAATTCATCGCTATACCTAGCCGCTCTCTGTCAAGTATCTTTGACTCCACCATGTATCGCACACCATCAAAGAAGGACGCAAGCTCACGGGGTTGCGAGGGCTCACCGCGATCTGTAGAGAAGGCCGGGACCTCGCTGACGAGTGTGAGACGTAGCATCGGGGAATGGGAGGCCGCGAGAGCGGAGCCGCTAACACTTTTTTTTTTATTTTACTCCCAATGTATTCTACTGTTTTTTAATTTTACTGTATGTGTGAGGTACGAATAAACGTTTTTTCTTTCTTTCTTTCTTTCTTTCTAACACCGGCCAACTCAAGGCCCGTAGCTGCAGCTCCACCAGCCGTACAGAGAATCCCCGGCTCTCAGGGGACGCGCCGGGCTTTGGTAGAGGCTGTGGAACCTATTAAAAAGCTTGAAATTAAAACTAAGTACCCCAACCTGACGGCGGAGGCGAGAGCTTGCTTAAATAAGGCAAAACAACATTTAAACAACTCTCGCAATATCAAGACGGAGATAAAGACGGAGGTGCTTGGAGCAATTAATCGTCTCTATGAAATTGTGAAGGAGTCGGAGAAATCCAAGTTAACTGTCACTTCTGAAGTTACTTCAGTTACCGATCCGGCCATCCTACCCCCTCTAAACCAAATCAATGATAGCCAAAAAGAATTTGGAGAAAATAGCATAAGTTTAAAGATACTAAACGAAATTAAGAAGGTCAAAGACATTCTGAAAAAAAGCGCAAGGGAGGACCTCCCAGCCAAAATAAAAGATTCCAAAGTTGAGCTAGGTAAAAAAATTGACGCGCAGACGTTATAAATCGAAGAACTTAAGATAGTGTCAAAGACACAAACTGAAAGAACAGAAGCCCAAATAGAAAGCCTCGGAACGTATGCGCAAGTTTTGGCGACGCCGCCTCAGCCATCAAATAGGAAAAATATGCACTCAATTATAGTGTCATCATTACACGAGTGTGATACATCCGACAATGTAGTGCAAAAAATTCGAACGACTGTCGATGCAAAAAGCACAGATGTTAGGATAGATCATCTGCGTAAAGCAAAAAACCAGTCGGTAGTAATAAGCTGCGCTCAGAAAGAAGAGATTAGAAAGATATCGGAAAAGCTTAGGAACTCCAGCGGAGATCTGAAAATTGAGGAAGCAATAAACAAGAACCCACTCGTGGTTATCAGGGACGTAATGAATTACGTAACTGATGACGACTTGGTGATGGCAATCGGTTCTCAGAATGGACACCTCCTAGAGGGAGTAGAAATTGGAGGGAGTGACATCCAAGTCATGTATAAGCGAAGAGCGAGGAATCCGCTGACAAATCATGTGGTACTGCGTGTCAAGCCGGTGATCTGGCAACGGCTAACCTCGGCGGGCCGAATCCACGTGGACCTGCAAAGGGTGGTTGTGAGAGACCAGAGCCCGCTGATCCAATGCACAAAGTGCCTCGCGTATGGACACAGCAGAAGGTACTGTAAAAAGCCAGCAGTTCTCTGCAGCCACTGCGGTGAACCACACATTAGAGCGGAATGTCCTGGGCTCACCCTCAATGAAGAACCGAAATGCAAAAATTGCTACCAGGCAAAGAGAGACGCAGCACACAATGCTTTTGACAGCGAGTGCCCCATCCGAAAAAAGTGGGATGTGCTGGCTCGGACGGCAATAGCGTACTGCTAAGGTTGTGGTGGAGACAGGAGACAAAAATGATAAAAATTATAAAAATTATACGAAGTATCATGTCGTGCAGGTGAACCTCCAAAAGAAAAAACTTGCTACCGAGGAACTCATACTTGAAGCAGGACGTAGGAAATTTAAGTACGCTCTTGTTCAAGAACCCTATGTCGGGGCGAAGGGAGAAATGAGAAGCTACCCTGGGACTCGAATAGTACAGGGAACAAAAACGAGTGATAAAGTCATTAAAGCCGCAATAGTTATTTTTGACAGCAGGGTAGACGTGGTGGTGTGTCCGACATTGACAACCGAAAACATAGTGGTGGCTAAGCTGACGGTGGAGGACACCACCGCCGTAGTGGCGTCCGTTTACTTCGAAGACTATCTCGACATCGAACCATACCTCGACCAGCTCAGAGAAATAGTGACGAAAACAGAAGGGACAAAATTACTGATAGGAGGAGATGTAAACGCGTGGAGTGCATGGTGGGGAAGTGACAGAGAGGACGAAAGAGGAAGACTTTTGTCTGGAACCCTAGATGAACTCAACCTCCATGTACTCAATTGCGGAAACATCCCAACATTTGACACCATTCGAGGAGGAAAGCGATACAAGAGCACTGTAGACATCACGGCCTGTTCAGATGACATGATTCGCCACGTGGAAGAATGGACAGTAGATACGGAAATGACAAGCTCGGATCACAATGCGGTAGTACTCAGAATGACAACAAAAAAAGGAATTGGAAATAAAATTAAGTATAGTAATACTAGAGTATTTAATACTAAAAAAGCAGACTGGAGTCGATTTCGAGAAGAACTATCAAAACTAATACAGGAAAATAAAATTGATAAAACATATGTAGATAATATTAATAGCCCAGAAGAACTAGAAAAATGCACGGAACAATTAACAAAAATTATTACAGAAACTTGCGACAAGATAGTACCTAGAATAAAGAAAGTAGATAAAACATACTTACCGTGGTGGAAGGAAGAACTCGATCAGCTTAAGAAATCCATGTCCACGAAGAAGCGAAGAATCCGATGTGCAGCTCCACGTCGTCGGGAATGGGTCGTGATGGAGTACCTGAGGGCAAAAAAGGAGTATGAGTCTCAAGCATACAAGGCACAAATAGAAAGTTGGAAAAGCTTCTGCATGAGACAGGACAGGGAGAGCGTCTGGTATGGTATTTATAGGGTTATCTTAAAGACAAAGAAGAGGCACGAAGACCTTCCAATTGTACAAAATGGTGAGGCATTAAACGCAGAAAATTCTGCCAGGGTCTTGGCGGAAACCTTCTTCCCAGATGATGAAGAACAGGAAGACAATTCAGAACACGCTGAGATGAGGCTTGCAGCGGCACGTTCAGAGGAAGGCACATTAGAAGATAAAATATATCCACCCTTCACTCTTGCTGAGCTCAGGTATGCATCTAGAAGCTTCAACCCGAAAAAAGCGCCAGGCCCAGATGGGTTCACTGCTGATATCTGCGAAGCCGCCATCAGTAATAATGAACAAGTGTTTCTGGCCATAACTAACAAATGTCTCGAGCTGTCCTGTTTCCCAGAAAAGTGGAAGGAAGCGGCGGTCATCGTACTTAGGAAACCTGGAAAGGATAATTATACCCAACCAAAGTCTTACCGACCGATCGGACTCCTGCCAATCCTCGGAAAAATATTGGAGAAAATGCTGGTCCGGAGACTGAGATGGCATATGCTACCCCAATTGAACCCACGGCAGTACGCATTTGTGCCGCAGCGAAGTACGGAGGATGCTTTATACGACATGGTACAATATATAGACTTGAAGTTGAAGGAGAAGAACTTGGTGGTAGTCGTCTCACTAGACATAGAAGGAGCGTTTGACAGTGCGTGGTGGCCAACGATTAAAAATCACCTGGTAGAGAAACACTGTCCCCTAAACCTCCGAAAACTGGTGGCAAGCTACCTAGAAAACAGAAAGGTTGCAGTGAGATATGCTGGAGTAGAACACAAAAAGAGGACTTCAAAAGGTTGCGTGCAGGGATCGATCACGGGTCCCACTTTCTGGAATCTCGTATTGAACCCACTGCTAGATGAACTGGAAAATAGAAACATATACTGCCAGGCATTTGCAGACGACGTGGTTCTTATTTTTTCCGCAAAAACGGCTCTGAATCTGGAGACTGAAGCTAATGCTAGTCTGGTGCATGTGCAGCGATGGGGTGCTCGAAACAAACTAAAGTTTGCGCCGCATAAAACTCATGCTATGCTGCTAACTAAGAAACTAAAGTTCGACACCCCACGTCTGCGCATGGGCGGGGTTGACATTGCGCTAGTAGAGGAGATCAAGCTGCTGGGACTGATAATTGACCGGAAGATGACTTTCCGAAGCCACGTGACTTACGTCTGCAAAAAAGCCATTAACATCTTTAGGCAGCTATCCGGTGCGGCAAAGGTAACCTGGGGACTAAACCCGGAAGTAATAAGGGTTATCTATACTGCAGTAGTGGAGCCGGTGATTCTTTACGCAGCTGGTGTATGGGGTAGAGTGGTGGATAAAGCCTACATTCAGAAACAGCTCAACTCTGTTTCGAGAGGCTTCGCCCAAAAGATCAGCAGGTCATACAGGACGGTGTCACTGAATTCGGCTCTAATCTTGACAGGGTTGCTGCCTCTTGACCTGAGAGTCAAGGAAGCAGCATCTCTTTATGAGGCGAAGAGAGGAAGGCCTCAGCCAATTCTGAAAGATCGATCTGTTGAAGAGAAGGCAAGCTTCTTGGAGAGACCTCACCCAGCTGAGGAAGAGGATCTCAGCTTTGAATGCTTGGAGAGCGATGCGGAGGTTCAGCTGCGCATGGGTGAGGGTGCAGTACACATATTTACAGATGGTAGCAAAATAGAGGGTAAGGTTGGGGCTGCCCTATCCTGGTGGAATGGAGTAGTTGAAACTAAATGCCAGAAATTTAAGCTCGAGGAGTACTGTACCGTCTTTCAAGCGGAGCTGTACGCAGTATACCGAGCTATAAAACTGATCGAACAAAGCACTGAGAAGGACTTTAACATTTTTAGTGACTCCAGGTCCACTCTTGAGTTATTATTGAACGGTGACACCTGCAACCCACTCGCTCTGGAAATAAAGAAAAATGTCAGAAGACTTAAATACTTTGGCAAAGAAGTGAAACTCTTCTGGGTTAAGGCCCACGTTGGTATACAGGGGAATGAAAGGGCAGACGAGCTAGCAAAAACAGCGGCACAAAAACTAAAGAGACGACCTGATTTCGATAAATGTCCCATCTCATTTGTCAAACGAAGCATCAGGGATGGTTCGATTGACAAATGGGAAGATAGATATCAGAAAGAGAGCACAGCTACCGTTACTAAAGTATTTTTCCCCTCAGCCAGAGAAGCCTATAAGCAAAATAAGAACGCTCACTTTACACACCTGCACACACAACTCTTCACAGGGCACGGGGGCTTCTCACAATACCTCAATCATATTAAAAAGAAGGACTCACCTGCATGTATTTGCGACCCAGTCGCGGAGGAGTCAATATTACACTTAATAGTAGAGTGTCCAGTATTTCAACTTAGAAGATACAACCTGGAAAATGAAATAGGTTAAAAAATATGTATTAATAATATAAGTAAACTAATGTTAAATAAAGAAATAAGAAGTAACTTCCTAGAATTTTGTTTCGGTATAATAAGAATTGTAATAGATAGAAATAAAACGTAGACTAAGAAACTAACACTGTAAATATAGTGACCTATATTGTACTTAGTGTTAAAGAATAAGTTAAGTTGGTAATGTAATAGGAAAAAAAGAAACAAAAAAAAAACAACAAAAAAAAAGAACCAAAACAAAAAAAAAAACTGGACAGAAAAAAAGGGGAAAAAAAGATATAAAAACATAAAAAGGAAAAGTTACTCATTACCTAACTTAGAAAATATTTATTAGTAATAATTTTATGTACAAAATAAAGCATCCGTGATGGGTCTAATGGCCTTCTCACACCTACAACAAGAGAAAGGAAAAAAAAAAAAAAAAACATACGCGACAATCCGTGCCTAGCCAAATAAAGACTCTGACCAGTGTCAGAGGACAAAAAGCGATGCACACAAAAAAAAAAAACCTAACCTAACCTAACCTAACCTAACCGCCCTGTGCGCCGCCGGTGGGACGAATTGGCCCGGTCGACCGTCGCATACTGTTGACGCCAACGTTGCCACTACCACATATAGCTATATGCAAGCGAACCTCCAACGAAAAAGGCTTGCAACAATCGAGCTGCTGCTTGAGGCACAAAAACGGGGGGTAGCCGTAGCCTAGTTGCAAGAGCCATATATAGGGGGGAGCAGGACAATGAAGAGCCACAAGGGTGTAAGGATCTTCCAGAACACTGGAAATGAAGAAGGGACCGTTAAGGCTGCAATCGCTGTCTTAGATAGCAATCTCAACATAAAGCAGTACCCAAAACTCACCACAAATAACATCGTTGTGGTGGATATCCAGACCAGTGCCTGGGAGATCACTCTGGCGTCCATATACTTTGAACCGGACAAACCAGTGGAGCCCTATTTAGACCACCTCAAAGAAATAGTTGCCACAAATGGCTCTAAGCCCATAATCGTTGGAGGCGACGCAAACGCAAAAAGCACCTGGTGGGGCAGCCCAACAGTCGACCGCAGGGGAGAAGAGGTATGTGGGACTCTCGGGGAGCTTGGGCTGCATATACTAAACGAAGGAGATATCCCGACCTTCGACACAGTCAGGGGAGGACAACGCTACAGCAGCTATGTAGACATAACAACTTGTTCGGCAAATATCCTCGACAAGGTAGCAGACTGGAAAGTCGTCGAGGGCCTAAGCAGTTCCGACCACAACGGCATTATCTTCAAAATTTTACAGACTAAATCAAAAGGGCTAAAGGTAGAAAGAACCACTAGAATATTTAATACAAAAAAGGCCAACTGGCCTGAGTTTCATGCGAAACTCACCCAGCTGAGCCAAGAACACAAAATCACAAAGGAAGAAATAGAAAAAACAATCAATATTGAGCAATTAGATAAAGTAGTAAATAATTACACAGATATTGTTACAAAAGCATGCAAAGCATCCATGCCAGTTAACAAACAAGTAGAAAAACTTACCTTGCCGTGGTGGTCGGAGAGGCTTGAACATCTGAAAAAAGCGGTAGCTACCCAAAAGAGGAGAATCAGGTGTGCTGCTTCAGTCCGTAGATCCATGGTTGTCGAAAGGTACCTGCAACGGAAAAAAGAGTATGAGTCAGAGGCAGCCAGAGCCCAAACAGAGAGCTGGAAGGAGTTCTGCAGCAAACAGGATAGGGAGGGGGTGTGGGAGGGGATTTATCGGGTTATAGGCAGGACAGCGAGTAGGGTGGAGGACCCGCCGCTAGTGAGAGATGGTAAAGTGCTGGACGCGGAAGGGTCCGCCCGATACATAGCGGAGACCCTGTATCCAGAGGACCACCCAGCTGCAGACGACCCTCACCACAACCGTGTCAGAATTGAGGCGGAAAAGGTGAATGAATGTGAAAATGGTGAGACATACGACCCTCAATTCACCATAGCCGAATTGAATTGCCTCGCTTTTAACCACTTCCCCAAAATATGGAAAGAGGCAACAGTGGTTATGTTACGGAAGCCAGGGAAAACCGATTACACAACACCAAAGGCGTACCGCCCAATCGGCCTGCTGCCGGTACTTGGAAAAATCTATGAGAAGATGTTGGTGGCCCGACTCAGGTTCTACTTAGCACCGAGGATGAGTACTCGCCAGTACGGATTCATGCCACAAAGGAGTACCGAAGACTCCCTCTATACCCTTATGCAAAGAATACGCAACAAGCTGAAGCAAAAGAAAATAATAACATTAATATCGCTGGACATAGAGGGAGCCTTCGACAACGCCTGGTGGCCAATTATAAGAGTCCGACTGGCTGAGGAAAGGTGTCCGGTCAACCTGAGAAGGGTCATCGACAGCTATCTGCGCGACAGGAAAGTAAGGGTAAGGTGCGCCGGCGCTGAGCATCAGAGAAGCACGGAGAAGGGTTGCGTGCAAGGCTCAATTGGAGGCCCCATTCTCTGGAACCTCATACTGGATCCCCTCCTCAAAGAACTCGAGAGAAGAGGAATTTATGCGCAAGTTTTCGCTGATGACGTGATCCTGGTCTTCGATGGTGACACGGCATTGAAAATAGAGAGGCAGGCGAATGCCGCCCTCGAACGTGTTCAGGCGTGGGGCGTGGAAAACAAGCTTAACTTCGCACCGCACAAGACCAGTGCGATGGTCATTACAAAGAAGTTAAAATATGACGTCCCACGCCTAAGCATGGGCGGGGTCGACATCGCTATGTCCAGAAAAATTAAAATACTGGGTGTCACCATCGACGACAAGCTCACGTTTAACGAGCACGTTTCGGAAGTATGCCGCAAAGCGAT
This sequence comes from Mythimna pallens, assembly GCA_961205895.1. NCBI lineage: Eukaryota > Metazoa > Arthropoda > Insecta > Lepidoptera > Noctuidae > Mythimna > Mythimna pallens. The sequence goes on from OY540826.1 coordinate 58,509, forward strand.
CGCAGTCCACAAACAGCTGAGCAGGGCGGCAAAAGTAAACTGGGGCCTAAATCCGGAGGTTGTTAAAATTATATACGTTGCTACGGTGGAACCAATAGTCCTGTACGCTGCCAGTGCATGGGCGGATGCCGCTAACAAACTGGGAATGATCAAACAGTTAGGCGTCGTGCAGCGGGGAATAGCACAGAAAATGTGCAGGGCGTACCGAACCGTCTCACTGAACTCGGTGCTCCTACTAGCCGGGATACTCCCCCTGGATCTTAGAATCCACGAGGTGGCATCACTGTATAGAGCCAAGAAAGGGGTACCACAGGCCATATTGGGGGACAGGGAGGTGGAACAGATGACTTCTGCACTGGAATCCCCGCATCCCGCGGACCGAAGCGACCTGAAGATCGTCGGCCTGGTAAACCGGGAGGATGTTGACGCCAATTCTGACCAAGAGGTGAAAATCTTCACTGATGGTAGTAAGATTGGGGGGCGTGTTGGTGCGGCGCTGTCCATATGGAACAGAGAGTCCGAGATGCGCGCCCTGAAGTTGGCGCTCCCAGGTTACTGTACCGTTTACCAGGCTGAGCTACTCGCGATATGCCGGGCAACGCGGGAAATTAGGAACAGCACGGCGCCTACCTTCGGGGTCTTCAGCGACTCCATGGCGGCTCTTTTGACCGTGAAAAACCCCAGTTGCCTTCATCCCCTGGCGGTGGAGGCCAGAGAGAATATAACAGCTGCGTCTTTCCAGAACAAGGTAGTATCCTTGTTCTGGATAAAGGCCCACGCAGGGTTAGAGGGCAACGAAAGAGCGGATCAGCTGGCGAAAGAGGCCGCCATGAACCTTAAGAAAAGACCGGACTATGATCTATGCCCGATTTCATTCGTCAAGCGCCACATACGTATGGCGACGCTCGACGAATGGAATCGGAGATACAAGTCCGGCCAAACTGCTAACGTTACGAAGATCTTTTTCCCAGATGCGGTGGCAGCGTATAGAACAATAAGAAAAATGGATCTTACCAACATTAGGGTACAAATAATGACCGGGCACGGTGGATTCTCCGAGTACCTGAATCGTTTCAGGTGCAAGGAGAGCCCATCGTGCATCTGCGACCCAAACAAGGACGAAACCGTACCACACCTACTTCTGGAATGCCCTGCACACGCTGTGGACAGATATGAACTGGAACAGGCTCTGGAATTAAAATTAGACAAAGATATTGTGGGGGAAGTGATGCGAGGAAAAGATAGGGAGAAATTTCTAGGCTACTGCACAAAGATTGCACAGAAAGCAATAGAGAGAAACAAAACAGCTTAAGCAAGTATGCTGGTAGTTTATTATAGTAATATATATATTAAGCATAGAAATAAGTATAAAATGTCATTAGAGTAAGCACTAGTATAAGTAGAAATGAAAATAAAAAGATATTGTTAACATAGTAAAATGAAGGAAAATTAAGATTAAGATATATGTAAAAGAAATAAAAGACCAACATTGACCGTTATTTCCCCCCACATTGTAATAAATTAAAAAAAGGAATAAAAATGAATCAAAAAAGGTAGTCAGAATAGGTTCGTAATGGGAATCCCACCCAGAACAAAGAATGAAAGATGATGAATGAAGAAAGATAAAGTATGCAGCATGAACGTGCGAGAAGAACAAAAGCGAGAACTGGTATGACAAAGAGGATCAGGCATACATAGACTCCGATAACGTCGGAGGTAGAAAGTGATAAAAAAAAAAAAAATCCTAACCTAACCTAACCTAACCTAACCTAACCCTAAAGACTCCGATAACGTCGGAGGTAAAATAAATTCAAAAAGGGATCGATAGGGGGTCCATCTTTCTGGAACATGCTCTTGGATACCCTGTTAAAAGAGCTGGAAGGAAGAGGCGACTATTGCCAGGCCTTCGCCGACGATGTGGTCCTCATTTTCTCTGGAGACACAGCGATAGAAGTACAGAGACGGGTCAATGCCACTCTTCCACGCGTTCAGGATTGGGGAGTCAAAAATAAATTAAAGTTTGCACTTCAAAAAACCAAGGCAATGGTTATAACAAATAAATTAAAATACGACTCACCAATCCTGAGCATGGGTGGGGTGGGCATTGAACTGTCTCGAGAAATTAAAATACTTGGCCTCACAGTAGATGATAAATTGACGTTCAACTCGCATGTGTCAAACGTGTGTCGGAAAGCTCTCAATTTATTTAAACAGCTTGCGATAGCTGCAAAAATACAATGGGGGCTGGGTCCCGAGATAGTGAGGATCATTTACGTTGCGGTAGTGGAACCTGTCATAATGTACGCGGCCAGCGCTTGGGCGTCGGCTGCCGAAAAATTGGGCGTTAAGAGGCAGCTGGAGGTTGTACAGCGTGGGTTTGCGCAAAAAATTGCAAAGTCGTATAGAACGGTTTCACTGAACTCGGCCTTACTGCTCGCCGGGCTGTTGCCCCTCGACTTAAGGATCAAGGAGGCGGCCATTCTCTATGAGATAAAGAAATGCTTCTCCCAGCGAGTAGTAGGAGACCGAGATATTGAACAGCCAGTTTCGTATATTGAGACTCCACACCCTGCCACACTTTTGAAGCTGAAGTTCGAGAGCGTAATGGTCGGTGCACAGATGGCCCAAGTTGAAAACAATGGTCTCCAAATTTTTACTGACGGGAGTAAAATTGAAGGGAGGGTTGGTGCTGCACTGTCTCTGTGGGATGGTGGAATAGAGACCAAAACCCGGAAATTGAAACTGGAGACACGTTGCACTGTCTATCAGGCTGAACTTCTGGCGCTGTCTGGGGCTACTGATCTGGCTCTCCGGAAAGCGGCACCAAATTGCAATATTTATTGCGATTCAAGATCGGCACTAGAGACTGTGATAGATGGCGTTTCTCTCCATCCCCTTGCGGTCAAAATTCGTGCGAATATTAAGACCAGCAGAGAGCGGGGCAAAATAATAAATTTATTTTGGATTAAAGCACACGTGGGGATGGAGGGGAATGAGAGGGCTGATGATCTTGCTAAGGATGCTGCGTTAAACCTCAAAAAGAGACCGGACTACGGGGCATGCCCTGCTTTGTAACCTACGACACACTTATTATTTGCGGTTGGTACAGTAATCGGGTCTAGGGATCGAACCGCAAAATTAAGTTTGTTTTTTATTGTATATACTTTTCCGGGATAAAAAGAACCCAATGTGGTGCCCAGGATATTAAGGAATAAATATAGCATGTTTCATCGTAATCGAACCGGTAGTTTTTGCGTGATGCCTGAACAAACAGGCAGACAGACAGACAGACAGACAACAATTTTTTAATCACTTTTTGGGTTCGGTGTCGGTCTCGTAACACCCCCTGCCATTATTTTTTTTGATATTTTCAATGTACAGAATTTTCACTTCTACAGGATTATTATATATATGAGGATGGTCTGAAATGTAACTTACTAAGATTTAAGTTTAATTGTTTTGTTGTTTAGTTGCAGGAAACTCAATTCCTGTTTTGTTCACTCTTAAAGCGAAGTTATTTAGTATTTTCGTTATAAAACTCTGGGTTATTATATAATTTTCTAATAAAGGATTTTAATTTGATTACCTTTGATTATAAACTTGTCGAGATAGAGCAATGCAAACATACGATGCACTAAAACTGTCCCCAAAATGCGTGACATGTGTGAGTACCGCACGTGTACTTATTGTCGTCGAACTGTCAAGGTGTGCGTGTTGAGGGATGCCTGCTCAAAATTATTAACTTTCCTTTTCTCCATTATTTATTATGACGAAAGTTTAACAAAATAGGTTGAATGAAATAATTATTTTGTAGATTAAAGAAATAAAGAAAATACATTTATATAGCACAGACTTAAAGACACACAATACTCCAGTTACATGTAATTGTATAATGTATGTATGTATGTATAATGTAATGTTGTGTCACAATAATGTCTTACGATGATGCAGATTTGTTGACTAAGCACAGTATTCGTCATGAATTTGAAATAATATTGTTCATAAGTTATTTACTTTTAGTTTAATGAATTTTAGTTATAATTATTAACATATATGCACATAAATAAGTTACCTGAGATATAGGTTTTATACCTAGTTCAGGTAGAATACAATTTTGTACCTTTACCTTTAGATTAAGCCCTTAATGTATAAATATTTATATAAATCAAAAAATTCAATAAATCATATAAACATAATTACATAAAACCAACAAATAAAAAATTATAAAGTCCGATGTAAGGCACACATTTCTACTATGTGTGTCTCACGGGTGCACCAAACAGGCCCAATTCAGCAAAAATTTAGTGCATGTCGTCATGGGTTTCATTTTTTTTTGTAGTTATAGATAAGTTATCATTTACTGATCAAATAAATAATGTAATTTTTAAAATAATAATGTTCTCCTGATCGAAAGATGATGTAATGATATTTGTATTTTGTCTCCCATAGTTTCGCCAAATCTCCCTGGTAATAAACTGACAACACTGGCTAATTGTAATAACGTACAAAAAAACGAATTAAAAAATCGTGTTTTCTATAATAATAGGGGTTAAATAACAAAATTTACCGATGAAAAGTGATCTTAGTGTTATTATATGGTTTTCCCACATAATTACGGCACAGTCTGACAGCACAAACCCGACATAATTTATTATTTTTCGTGAGCACATTATCCTTAGTTGTTTATAATGACACTGACGTAAGGGAGAAGCGAGTCTACCAATTTTAGTAGACTTTATTTGAGCCGTCTAGTATGGCCTATGTGTATGTGTGTCTAGACAAGTATGTAATCAAAGTTGATTACATTACACAGTGACTTCTTATTTTGTGGGAACGTATAAAAATGTCTGGTATGTACCTTTCTTTTTTACCCGACTACGGGAAAGCCAAAGGAGGGTTATGATTTTAACAGGCTATGTATTTATGTATGTTTTTGTATGTATGTATGTAGTATGTTCATCTGTTCCCTCATAGCTCCTAATCTACTCATCGGAACTCGACTTAAGAGGTATCTTTAGAACCATCTTAAATGTCTGCTGAACATAGGCTACGTAATGTTGCACAAAACTCAATATGGCACCCTCGAGCGGACAAAAAGTAATGTGTTAAAAAATAAAAATGGAGATAAATATGCCGTGTTTGGTATCATTTGAAAGGGCTTCACTTGTACATTTCTAAAATATTGCTCAAATTTAAAGAGACGCCCTCTAGCGGACCAAAAGTCATGTGTTAAATTTAACACCAAAGTACAGTTACAGGTACCAATGAAACACTTTATATATATATAACGTATTATATATAGATAACGTGTGACGACGGTTTTTCTTTTTGTTCTGTTCGAAGTATGAAAATCTTATTTCATACTTTTTCAGCGTCGCTTTTTTTGTCGTAGTCGGGTTTTAGTTTTTTACTTTTTATGGGTTGTAAAATCATCAAATGAGTCCTCCCGCCCTGAGTGGAACGGAAGGTATTGTCAGACTCTTACTTGCATTCCAGGGCCGCGGTATCCTGTCTAACAGTCCCGTGACCGTAGCAGGCATTTGGCCCTATAGTGGGGGCCCCATTAGTTTGCTGTCAGTTCCTTGAAGCACGCGTGGTATACGTCGCGTCGTCGTCTCGAGCCTGGTCCTTGGTCGGACGGCGAGTTACCCATTGTGTCGTGAGGTAGAGGATGTCCTCTCCCTAACGTATTCCGCATTCTCGTTCGCTAGCGTTACTGCTTCGCAGACGATGTCTGCTTAACATTCCCCCTCGCTCCATAACTTACTCTGAAGCTGGGCTGGACACTCAGGTCGCCACCACCTATCGCCTCCGTGAGGACACAGTGGCGCTCCACTCAAGCAGAGCAGACCTCCACTGTATGCTCCACAGTGTCCTCCGGTCTGGCATGTAATTAGAACGGTATGTAACTCAACATTGTATTACCCAAATCCCAAATTGATCTAAGTGGTATCTACATCATAAAATATTTATATCTTACGGGCAATATCGTATTAAATGATACATCCAACACAAAAGAGATTTTAAAGTCCAGGAAATACTGCAAGTTGTGCCACATCCGACCAAATTCAAAAATTTTAGTTCGGTTAATAATGTCGGATCTGCCATTTCCGACAAAATAGTTGCAAGATTTAGCGGTTAACAATGTTGCATGTGCAGTTTCTAATATTCCCAATATCTTTTTGATGTACGTGCATATACTACTGCGTCAGGTAATTCATATTTATACGTCATATCCAATTTGGTTAAGGTACATTGATTATTGTTCACTTTATACATATTTGAAACTTCATATGGCCGTACCCTAAAGTAGAGAATTTTCACATACGACTATGTTAATTGCTACGGTCGATATTGTCGATACATGTTCCAGATGATATACGTGTAGGCTGTTTTATACTAATTTTCATATTGTAATTTAGAAGCAGATGTAAAAATTCTATAGGTACTCTAGTGTTTTTCACAATATCAATGTTAAAGTCACCACAAAGTAGTATCTTCTTTCCTGAGTTTCGTCCACAACGGTTTAATATTAGTTCAATTTTTTCAAAGAAAATTGATATTGCACCTCTATTTTATACAGATTTTGGGGGTCTATAAACACAAATGATAATCAATTTGTGAGTTACTAATTCAATAGCACAACACTCTATAATACATGGAACGCAAAATTCTTTCATATTCAAATCCCTGAACTCATGTCCATGTTTGATTAGTATACACGTACCACCTTTCCTGGTGCTTCTTGTGACTTTATAGTTCGGTATACAATTGTATGTCATCATTATCTGTCATGATACATACCACATCTACTATTTTCCCTTTACGTAAGAGCTTGCTTAGGTTTATACTTAATAAGTTTGATTTTCCTATCAAACCTCAAAAAGATTATTCTCAGTTTCATTATAATTGCTTTTGGTTTATGTTGCCTGATCTGTATTTATTTCATTAATACTGCTGCCTAATTGGTTGAAATTATGTTGGACAGCAACATTATCAAAACACTGATTAGAAACTAAATTGTAAGGAATTTCTGTTTGCAAGTCCAAATAGTTCATAAAATAAAGTAAGTATATCGTGTGTGGAGTACTGCAGCCACATATATAGGCAGGTGCTACAAAATGCCATCTAGCAGCTTTGGACTCACTGGAACGGCGTGTGAAGAGGCTAATTGGTGATCCAGATTTGGTTGAGTCTAATCTATAAAGCCTGGATCGAAGCACTGTAACAATTTGCCTGCTGTGGTCTTCCCGTCCGATTATAATTTAGGTGTATAATAAACTAGTGCACCTCACCATCAACGATTGCATCACTGCTTAACATTAGGAGGGATCGCAGTCAAACACTAGGTTATATTATTAAAAAACTTAATAATTTATTTGAATCTGCGTATGGTATCTGTGTCAAGTACACAGATACCTAACTATAATTGATTTTAAGAACTGAAAATGTTAGGTTACTTCTTCTGAGCTTGAGGTCTCACGGATCGGGGCTCTACAGGGCTAGGGGACCATGGCATTTTACCAGCCTTGCCACCCTATAGTTATTCCACTGCTTTTAAATATAGTGCTGATAAACTGATGATCTTAGAATAAAACCGTGTGTTTTGATTGTTGGGACACTGCAATCCCCTTATCGTATCGACCACCCGTTACGAACCCTTCTGCATCTCCAAGATTGGTTGTCCCACACAAGCATACTCTCGTCACTCCCGATGACGCCATTACCAAAGAGAGCTGTAGAGAAACTTGCACCCATCGCAATCACAAGTACAAACCAACATCCTTCCGTCCTCGCTGCTGAGGCCTTTGTTCGAGCCAACCCGCATCACTGAGTCTGTAGTCATAAATTTCTTAAATAATAATATATTCCTTGTTCGATCCTACTATGCTGAGATCTGTACCCCATATGGGGTGCTCGTAGCGTGTAGTCACTTAGTTTTTTGTTTTGTAAGCCATATACAGCATATATCTATGTTGAAATGGTTGAGTCCCGTTAGATTTTTAAACAAAAACTTAAGTTTTGTCTAAGTAAACAAGACCAGATTAAAATGGATATATTGGCATCAAGACACGAAATGAAAGACTTTCGTGGGTCCTGGAAACATACAAAGAAATTAAATCCTAAGCCGTAGTGTTCCGGTGAGCGTCGACGGTAGGTAGGCACGCTCGCGAAGGTCGCAAAGCACAACCACTTTCGAAACCGGATGTAAATGGTGTTGTTCCTGAGGCTGTTGTGTCACACGTGTCAGCTCGTATTACGGCTAAACAAATATGTTTAATGATTAAAATTATGAGGCGAGGTAAATCGCTGGGATATGACAGCTTTAGCATCGAGCATTTTGTGCATGCCGTACAGCATCTCCCTCGACTGCTTGCGTTATTGTTTACTTTTTAGAAAAAAAGAAAGAAAAAAACGTTTATTCGTACCTCACACATACAGTAAAATTAAAAAAACAGTAGAATACATTGGGGTTAAAATAGAGTAAAATTAAGTACTTATACAAAATGAAAAAAAAAAAATAACTGTCTGATCTGTGCAAGGTCAAAAAGGCGCCTAACTCAGCATATGCTGCGATATTTAAAACGATAAATAATGCAGCGCTGGTATTCTGTTAGGGCCCGCGGTGATGCCACGTTCACACTCACGGAGGTTAAATAAAACTATATAGGTATCGAAACAAAACAATAAACACAAACATTGATAAAACAAACATTGGAAAAATAATAAATATATAACATTGGTAAAAAGCGTGAATTTATGATAAAATGAACCATAGACAGACGCCTGACGCCGCGCTCCAAAATCATTTGTCAAAACTATAGACAAACGAACGAACGCGAACGCACGGTTCACGGAGAGTGTAATCAATGGATAATTAATATTCTGTGGTACGATCTATCGACTGACAGAAGAAAAAGTAGGTCGATCTTTATCAAACAAATTTATCCTAAATGACAATAACATCAATCTGTAACCTGCCACTAACGTCTTAGATCTATCACAAAGGGCAAAGTTCGACGGCTCACCTTACGGCGCTGCCGTCACCACATGACACTGGCAGAATAGTCGACACCGGCTGTTGCCAAAGAAGAAAAAAAAAAAATTATAACAAGTATTAGTACATAAATACGTTTTGTATTCGTCACTCTTACCTGCCCGCTGAGCTGATGTGGACTGTAGTCGTACCAATACTGAAGAATAAAACTGGTGACGTCGGCGACAAGATTAATTACAGACTGATCTCGTTAGCGACTATTATGGCTAAAGTACTTGATGGTGTGTTTGAGGGACAACTTAGTGAACATTTTAAAATAATACATGATGCTCAGTTCGGCTTAAGCCCAAAGCTATCAACGGAATGTGGTGTGTTATCCCTCAAGCATACTGTCATACGGACAGAAGTACCCTGGTTTATGCGGCGTTTCTGGACCTCTACAAGGCATTTGGCCTTTTTAGGAATGACTTGTTGTGTATAAGATGCGTGAAGCGGGAGTGCTTGAAGCCATAACAGGTATGTTTCGGTATTGGTACGGTCACCAAACCAATCAAGTTAGATGGGCCAATGAGTTGTCTGAGGAGTACAGATTCAGATTCAGATTCATTTATTCATTGTAAAACATAGGTAGGTACATTACAAGATCTTATTTAATATATTGAGGGCGCTATGTTGTGCCTCTAGGGCGTACAAATTAATAATACATGCATTATAATTAGACCAAGAAATTGATATAGATTTTTGAATTACAAATAAAGAATTAAATAATTTAGATCATTTAAATAAAAAAAAAAAAACAAAATAAAATTAAACAATGAAAATAAAAAATGTCCACAGTTATAATAATGAAATAAACAAATTGATAGCAATCATAAAAAAAACATAAAAGAATTTGAATGATGTCATAACTTAAAGTTGAATGCTAAAATGTAAAATGAAATGTCAAAATGTAAAATTACTCAATACTCAATACTCAATACTTTATTGCATTCCATATTATGTACATAGGTGGTATAAAATATAGTCAAGATCAATATGGGCCCTGTCGGGCACAGCAAAGTTAGGAGAGAGGATGAAGGCCAAGTAACAATTCGTGGAATTAATTATTGTAGGTAGATCTAATTGATGTATATTATTATGTATATGTATAAGTATTGGTAGATTGTGTCCGATTATTTTATTTTTGTTTTTGTCATCTTTATTATTAAATTATGTATGTATATATTTAAATTAGATTGTATATGCATATTATTGTTATTATGTCTATTGTATAAGTAATTGTAAATGATGTCAAATATTTTATTTATTTTTATCGTCATTATTAGTAAATTGTTATTATTTAAATTAATTAATTTATGTATATTATTATTATGTTTGTATAAATAAGTTAGGTAAATTTTGTCAGGTATTTTTATTTATTTTTATTGTCGTCATTATTAAATTATATATTCATTTAAGTCAATTATATATATTTACTATTATTATGTCCGTGTGTAAGAATTGATAAATTATGTCAGGTACTTTTATTTATTTTTCATCGTCATTATTATTTTATACATTTAAATTAAGAAGATTACTACTTACCTTAACTAAACCCTATAACCCTAGACTGGCAAACCCTCAATTGCATCGTGAACACATTAAAGAAACAAATATAATTTTTAATTTACATTCACTTGGTAAATCTCAGCCTGATCGTATATGTTACTTCCGTACCAATGGCTAACTTTAATGATTTAGCAAATAACATAGACGATTTCGCTATTTCGGAGTCTTTCGAGTGTGAAGTCGATGAGTGTAAAAAAATGTTTCCATTACATTCATCCTTGTCAGTTGTTTCTCAAAATGTGCGCAGCCTGAATTGTAATTTTTCAGAGTTTCAGATCCTTTTAAGCAGATTTGGTTTTGATGGTGACGTCCTCATTTTAACCGAGTGTTGGCTGTCATGCCTATCATCTATACCTAAAATCGATGGCTATTGCGAGTTTGCGACCACATCAAATACACTTCAAAATGATGGTGTTGTCGTGTACATAAAAGATGAACTTTGCTATTGCATTGAGGAACCTGAAATGCAGAACTGCAATAGCCTCTTGATTAAAATCGGCAAAGACACTGCGTTGTTGGCTATCTATCGTTCCCCGTCTTATGCAAACACTGAACCATTTTTGACGTCACTTGATAAAATTTTGGCGAGCTTATCAAACTTTAAAAACATCGCAATAGTAGGAGATGTAAATTTAGACATAATTGCCGAAAATATGAGTACATCTACTGAACACTATCTTGCTCTTACATCATACCACGGTTTATTGCCAGCGCATCACTTTATCACACGAGACGCTAGTGGTACCTGTATAGATCATGTGCTCTTAAAAACTAAGACTCCTTCTGTAACTATTGTACCACAGTCTACTCTAACAGATCATAAATCTGTTATATTATGTTTAAAAAAGCAACAGTCTCGTTCGTATGCCGAGTTAACGCGAACCAAAATTGACCAAGAGCGTTTATCAAAGGCCATAAACCAAATTGACTTTAGCCCAATTTACACAACTAATGACTGTGATTTTGCAGTTGGCTATGTCATTGGAGAACTGAAAGGTGCTTTGAGTAGGAATTCAGTAACAGTTATACTTCCACGACGCAAAAGGATAATCAAACCCTGGATAACTCAAGGTCTGCTTCGCTGTATGCGCAATAGGGATCAACTTCACAAAAAGTCGAAGTCATTCCCTAATGACCTAATAATTAAAAAAACCTATATGCGGTACAGAAATTTTTGTAGTTCAATCATAAAAAAGGTTAAACGTAATTATGAAAGAGAACTTGTTCAAAAAGCTGGCAAGAATTGCAAAAAGTTGTGGGAATCAGTAAAAAAAATCACGAATACATCAAAACGGGATACTTATCCAAAGGAATTACTAGAAATATCTGACACTCCTCTGAACTCTGTGAATCAAATTAATTCCTATTTTTCCAATGTTGGCAAATCACTGGCTGAACAAATAGCGCCTAACCAGTCTGAGGAGCGCACAAATGTGAAAGCACCTTTTGAACAAAATGGTAATTCAGCTGTATTCCTGAACACAGATGAAGATGAAGTTCGAAACATAATAGCTGCTCTTAAGAGTGAATGTTCTGTAGGGTGGGATAATCTCTCAAACCAGTTCCTAAAAGACCACGGGGATATTCTTGTGCCACACTTAACCTACATCTTTAATATGTGTCTAGAGAAGGGTAGATTTCCCAGAGCTCTCAAAAAATCACAGATACGACCAGTACACAAGGGTGGGTCCAGGGACTGTGTCGGGAACTTTCGGCCTATTTCTATTCTGCCTTCACTGTCAAAAATTCTGGAAAAAATTATTAACTGCCGTTTAATAAATTATCTCGAAAGCAATCACATTTTATCAGATAACCAATTTGGTTTCCGACGTGGTAAATCTACTGATGACGCAGTTAGTAGTTTAACGGACTTTATAACCTCAAATCTTGATAAAGGTAATAAGTGTATCACGATATTTCTAGATCTAGCTAAGGCCTTTGACACGGTTTCTGTTCCAATCCTTGTACATAAACTGGAAAAAAATGGCATCAGGGGCAATCAGCTTGGCTTATTGGCCGATTATCTGTCAGATAGGACTCAATGTGTCAAGGTGGGCCCGTTCACTAGTACTGATCTTCCAGTAACATACGGCGTGCCGCAGGGTAGTATCCTGGGGCCTACCCTTTTTCTCGTGTATATAAACGACCTCTTTTATCTAAACTCATACCATGGTAAAATAATCACATATGCAGATGACACTGCCCTCATTTTCGTTGCTAAAACATGGAATGAGACTTACCAGCTAGCACAATGGGGTTTTGATTTGGTGAAGACGTGGCTTTATGATAATGTACTTACTCTAAATGTAGATAAAACGAAATACCTAGCTTTCTCAATCCGTGACACATCACAAATCAATCTAGATTTAATTGTACATAACTGCTCCTCTGAAGCTTTGTTTGATGCGAAATGTTCATGTAAACCATTGGAACGTGCAAAGATAATTAAATATTTGGGAGTAATTATTGATGATAACTTTAGCTTTAAAGCTCACATTCAAGTACTCAGTAAGAGAATTCGTAAGCTTATCTACATTTTTAAAACACTGAGGCATGTAGTCACCCCTATAGTCTTAAAACAAATTTATTTTGCACTCTGTCAGTCACTGATCACATACTGCATTTCATCCTGGGGTGGTGCGCCAAAGACTGTAATAAAGCAACTTGAGGTATCACAAAGAACTATATTAAAACTTAGTACCTTTAAACCTTTTCGTTACCCTACCGCACTACTTTATGAATACTGCGAGGTCCTGTCAGTTCGCCAACTATTTGTCGCAAGCATAATTGCTAAACAGCATGCTAACCTGGAATATGATCAGAGTCTGTTAACAAGGCGGAGAGGTTTGCCAGTTTGTAAGAGGATATCACACTCAAGAACTACTTTTATTCATAGATTTTTCCCATTTCTGGGCCCATTTTTGTTTGATAAAGTTAATAAAATTCTTCCAATCTATTCGTTGAATAAATTGACTCTAAGAAAAACAGTATCTGAATGGCTTCTGAAATTAACATACGATCAGACTGAAGAATTGCTGACCATATTAAAGTAGTGATGTTGGATGGTATCAACTATTATCTAAGTAAGCCAAGAATCCAATGCTTAAATGTATTTAATTTAAACCTTACACACCCTCTGACACACATACACTCACCCTCTTCACCGTATACATCCAGAGGACAGATACACCTACTTACTTTTATACTTTTGTTTATAATACCTAAACGTAATATTTGTAATAATTTATACCATTTGCTCATGAGATACTAGTGGACCCAATTCCAGGGCTTGACGCGCTGCATGCCGAAATACAGGCTCCAAGCCTAGTTCGGCAGCACATGTTAATTTAGGCACAATTTTTATATATTGTAACAATATTATAATTATGGGCACAGACAAATTGTGTAATGTGTATTTTTTGGTGTAATAAATTATTATTATTATTATTATTATTATTAAATTATTTTATTATTTATCTGGGAATTTATATTTCATTAAATTTTCTATTTTTCATACTATATTATATTTACTATATTTAATAAATGTCATTACAGAATCTTTGGTGAATAATAATTTAGAAAAAGAAAAATATTATTTTCCGATCGACTTATCATCTAAGAATTCCTTTACTGAGTAGTATGACTTAGCTTCTAGAAATTCTTTCAATTTATTGATAAATATATTTGTTTTCCTTACTTCTCTAATTTCATTTGGCAGTTTGTTATAAATTTTAGCGGACATTACTAAAGGACTGGTTGAGTGCATTTTTAATCGGGATCGAGGTATATTTACTTTGTTTCTATTGTGTCGAGAAGTGTATCTTCTTTGTGTTTCTTCACAATTTGTGTAAAAATCTGGGTGTTTTCTGACAAATTTACATAACTCTAAGATGTATAAACAGGGAAGTGTGAGTATTTTGTGTTTTTGGAAGTGTGGTTGGCAACTTTCTGTTTGTTCTATATTGGTTATTATTCGTATTAACTTTTTTTGCAAAATAAATATGGTCTGCGAATCAGTACTGTTACCCCACAGCATGACCCCATAGCTAAGCCATGCTTGGGCATATGCATAGTAAGTAGTAAGTGCAGTTTGCAGGTTGGTAGTTTTTTTTATTTCGCGAAGGGCGTATGAAAATTTTGATAGTTTTGCTCTTATTTTCTGTATATGGGATTTCCAGTTTACATGGGTATCTATAGACAAACCAAGGAGATTAAACTCATTTACTTGTTCTAATTTTGTATTATTATACATAAAATTTAATTTTAATGGTGGTTTTTGATGGGGATGAAAAGTAATTAATTTTGTTTTTGTAAAGTTGATTTCTAGATTATGGTTATTCATCCAGTTTACAGTTGTAGAGAGAAGGGAATTTAATTTGGAGTATATATTGTCATCATTTTGGCATGATGTGAGTAGAGATATATCGTCCGCGAATAAAACACATGGGCTTTTTATAATTTTAGGAAGGTCATTAATATAGATAAGGAATAATAAACAGCCTATAACACTCCCTTGGGGGATTGATGCATTAACTGCTTTTCTGTCAGACCTTATTTTTATTATTTCATTTGAGTTTTTATCGAAATATTCTATTTCTACTAACTGAATCCTATCCTTTAGGTATGATGCAAATCATTCATGGGCTTTTCCTCGTATTCCTATCCCATAAAGCTTATCTAATAAGATTTTAAATTTTACTTTATCATAGGCTTTAGACATATCAAGGAGCATACCTACGGCATATTTTTTGTTATTAATAACAGATAGAGCCTCTTGTACGTATTTGTAGACTGCTAACGTTGTAGATCTATTTTTACGGAAGCCGTTCTGGCAGTCGTCAAATATTTTATTTTTTTTCACAGAAAGAGAATACGCGGTTGCACATAGCCTTTTCAAAGATTTTAGACGCAGTTGGTAACAACGCGATTGGTCGATAGTTACTAGGGTCAGTTTTAGAATTTTTCTTGTGTATGGGTTTTATGAGTGCGTTTTTAAGTTGATTTGGAAAACTTCCCTCATCAAACGATTGGTTAATTAGTTTATAAAATGGTAGGGTTAGTTCATCTGCACATTGCTTTAGTAGAAATGGGGGAAGTTCGTCTACTCCAAAGCTCTTTTTATTTTTTAATTTTTTTATTATTTGATTTACTTCATGAGGATCAACAGGGCTGAGAAATATGGAGTTTTCTGTGGGGTACATCACAGGGGCTCCTTTTGCTGGTGAGATATTTTCCCCAATAGAAGCAAAAAAGTCATTAAAAATATTAGCTATTTGCTTAGGTTCTGTTATCAAGTTATAATTTTTATGTAATTTTATATTATTTTTTTCCCTTTCCATTGGTTTATTTGTTCTTTCGGAATTTAATAAATTCCACATAGTTTTTACTCTATTTATTGACTTTTTCATTCTATTTATATATTGTAGTCTTTTTGCTGTCGTTACAGATTGCTTTAGGGTTTTTTCGTATTTTTTATAATATTTCAATAATATGGGATTTTTTGTTTTAGTGGTAAGTATTTTACGTAGTCTTTTGTTTTTGCAAGATAATTTGATACCCTTTGTAAGCCAATACTTTTTAAGTGTTGTTTTTATTTTTATCTTCTGTAGCGGGATACATATATTTAAAATTTTATTTAAGGTATTAGCAAATGCAATGTAGTTTTCATTTATATTTTATTTGGTTGTATTATTTCATTCCAATTTTGTTTATTTAATTCTGATTTAAATTTTTCAACATTTTGTGTATTATATAATCTTTTTTTCACGAACCAGTGTTGTTTTTTATTGCTGTTGCTAGGTAATTTCGTGTGAAAGATGGTTGCACAGTGGTCTGAAAACCCTAATTCTTCTACGGTGGTATTATTATATCCATTATTAAAATTTGTAAAAATTAAGTCTAAACATGTCGAGGTAGTCTGTGAGATACGTGTGGGGACTTTGATATGTTGTATGAATTTATGTTCCAACATTAGATCCAAGAACAAGTTAGTTTTTAAACAGCTATCTAAGATATTTATATTTAAATCTCCTCCCAGTATTACATTATATTTTGAATATTTTTTATTAATATAATACAACATTTCTTTTATTTGGCGAGTAAATACTTCCTCCTCTCTTCGATTCCAATAAATTGTAACTATAACTACATTCTCATTAGGTAATTCTATTGCACATAATTCTATACAATATTCAACAGACATATTACTAATATCACAAACTTCCTTATATTCGAGATGATTTTGTAACAAGATACATACACCGCCACCTCCTCGAGTACGACGACAGTAGGATGCAGCAATTTTGTAGCCAGTAAACTGTAAGTTACTTAATTTTTCTGGTGACAGCCAAGTTTCACATAAACATATAGCGTTATACATTGGTTTTTCATGGATGAAGGTCTCAAGTAGATGTTGTTTGTTATAAATGCTTTGTATGTTTTGATATAAAATATTAAAATGTTGTTCTGTGGTCTCGAAAAGTATTATTATTATTAGTATTATTAGTATAATTGTCATTTGTTTTGTTCCACTCGCCAACATTCGAGTAAATTGTCTTACTTAAATTTTCAAACATGTTAGTCATACCATAATGATTAAGAGCCCCATTTCTCTATTCTACAGTTGAACATAAAAGAATGTTTAAATTTAAAAGTAGGTAGACATAATATGATATAAGTTTTTTTTCGGGTGGGAAAATCATCTCATGACATCCCCCGCTCTTGGGCGGAGCGGGAGATAGTGTCAGACTTTTACTGACTAAAAACCCACTCCTGTTCCTTCTTTGCCATTTGTTTTCCAGGGCCCCGGGGATCGTTTTCGCATCACCCATGGCCCCAGTAGGCTTCGACCCTGTTGGGCCCCTACGGTTGCTGACATCTCCTTGAGGCGCGCGTGGAACACTACGCGCCGTCGGCGACTTGGGCTCGGTCCGGACGGTTACCGGACGATCGGACGGCGAGCCACCCATTGCTCGCCGTCCGCAAGCCCGCGCCTACGGTGGCCGGAAATCGGGATCGGAATCCCGGCGGCGGTTGGGGCGTAAGGACCGTTGCCGTTGCCTCACGCGATCGGCCGCCTCCTTTGCTAGCATTACTGCTTCGCAGAAGGAGGCGACCGCCTGCCACTCCTCCTCGCTCCGGACCATGGCCTGTACCAAGGCCCGGCGCGAGAGATCGCTGCCGCCGATCGCCCTCACGAGGACACGACGGTGCTCTGCCCAAGCGGGGCACACCTCTACCGTGTGCTCCACCGTGTCCTCCGGGCGGTCCACACAATGGTGGCACCCGGGCGTCTCTTCTGCACGGATCCGGTACAGGAACTTCCCAAACTTACCATGTCCGGTGAGGACCTGCGTCATGCGGTAAGTAAGGACGCCGTGAGGTCTTTCCAGCCACTCCTCAAAGAGGGGACTTATCGCCATAATTAAGGCGTGCCCAATGATATAAGTATGTTGGATTTTTGATAGGGTTTCACGTATATTAATAACTAAGTTGTAATAATTGTTTGTGCGCCGAAAGTCTTCTTCACCTATTAAAATTAGGCAGTAGTCATCCCATGTATAATTTTTAACCTTAATCTCGATGTCAGTAATGAGTTTCATTATTCCACAGTATGGTGTCAAATAATGGCATATTTCATAGTCTGGAAAAGCTTTTTCAGCTAATGTTAGAACTTTATTTGCTTTATTACTGTTTAAAATGCATAGTTTATGTTTTCCTGATTTGATATTTTGGTAACTCTTGATTTCACTATTTACTGACACAGACTGTGGAAGAGGTATTTTTGATGTTGAATCCGAAAGCTCAATTGTTCTCTTCTAGATATCCAAAAATTTTTGTTTTTGTTTTTTATTGGAAGTATGATGTG
This sequence comes from Mythimna pallens, assembly GCA_961205895.1. Taxonomy (NCBI): domain Eukaryota; kingdom Metazoa; phylum Arthropoda; class Insecta; order Lepidoptera; family Noctuidae; genus Mythimna; species Mythimna pallens. The sequence continues at coordinate 76,982 of OY540826.1, forward strand.
GTGTTGTAGATTTTTTGGTTTTGTTCGGTGTACTTAGAAATTATGTGTCAAAATGTAAAAATAAAATGTCAAAATGTAAAATAAAATGTCAAAATTTAATGTCAAAATGTAAAAATAAATGTTAATATAGAAAATCAATAATTGTTACTTATGAAATGTCATTCAAATATTCGTGGGGTGCTACGACAGGAAACCTCCACGCGTGTCCGCGGGCTGTAGTTCCCTTATGGATACGTCCAGAGCGAAGGCCAGTTCGCGGGACAGTGCACCCTGGGAGGCGGCCAACGATTCCCCTTGGGTACTTCTGCCTAAGGGGTCTCGATTTTCGCCTGCGAATATCCTGTCTGAAGGAACTCTTCAACGCGTGTCCCTCTGCTATAGCAGAAGGCACAGTGGCGAAGTAAGAGCGGGCTCGGTGTGCACTTACCCTGCCACCGAGCAGGCAGGAGGAAGATTTGCTCTTCCTTCTGCCACCGTTAGTCTCGTAGCCCCAGAGATTGTCCAAGGTCATGTTTCTGACTTTCGATGGGGGTCGAGGGTCCTGGCTTAACCGCCCGGGCCGCGAGGAAGACAACCTCTATAAAAAATTACCCCAAACCTCCAAGCGGCGGCGCACCGTGAGGGAGGTTGTTAGCTTGGCTAATGGGTAGCTTAATTAGTCTCTAGTGCAAACCACTCAATTTGAGCCGGTACAGAATGTTTTTTACTCGTGGGAACAAAAATGAATATGTCCAAATTTTTTAAAACCCCAAGTGACGAGGAGACGGAGAGCGATGCGCAGTCGGAGTCCGATGCGGCATCCAGAGGGAGCTCGAAAGGCTCGGAGGGCGGTGGAGTAGAGGGAGACTCCGGGAGAAACGCAAGTTCCTACCGGAAGCGCTCCAAACAGGGGGACGACGGGTCGTTCTCCGAGGGTGTGAAGGGCTCGGCCCCAAAAATCCCTACCAGCAGCCGCGGTGTGGGCCGAGCGCGAGGAAGGGGGAGGGGGCTCACTGCCCAAGAGTCCACCCAGCGAGCTGAAAGGCTCACCGTGGAGGGACGCCACCCCAGAGCGACCAGCACTGAGGCTGACCCCTCGGGGCTGTCTGGCAGTGAGCCAGACACCGGAGGCGACTCGGCTATCGATGAGGTGCTAGAGAGGCTAGAGTTAGTCCTGGCATCTGGCCTGAATAGCGTAGCCAAAAAAAGGGAGAAGTCCTCCAAGAGGAGTGCTATCTCCCAGGCCAGGACCTCTCTCCAAGAGGTGGTGGACCCCATCCGCAGGGGGTTTGCCAAGCTTCGGGCCGACAACGCTCGGCTACGGAAAGCCTGGTGCCAGCAAGAGCTGCCAAAGGACGACTCTTGCAGACTGGCAGGGGAGCGCGAGCGGGGGCAGGGGCATAGTCAGCCAATGCGTCAGCCAGAGCCGGAGAGCCAGCTGCTGACGCTGGTGTAGCGGGAGCTGGCTGCCTTTCAGCAGCAGTTGCAATAGCAGCAGCAGCAGTTCCAGTTGCGGATCCAGCAGCAGCTGTCCCTACTGGAGGGCATTGTGCTGCGCCCCCCACTTGCGGCCTCCAGCCAGCGAAAGGCGGCGTCCTATGCTGCCACTGCTGCGGCCACGGTTGCTGCGCCCAAGCCGGGCCCGTCGGGGCAGGCCAAGCGCGGGACTGTGGTACCGCAGTCCGCGGGGTCAGCCCCTCTGGCCAGAAGACAGCAGCAGGGGAAGCAAGCCGCTGCTGCTGCCCCCCCTCCCAAGAAGGGCAAAACGCCGCCGGCCACTAAGGCGGTGGGAACCCCTGCTGTAGCGGCAAGCAGACGGCCTATGCCACCTCCCCCGCCTACGGAATCTTCGGCCGAAGCCGAATGGCAGGTTGCTGGAGCCAAGGAAAAGGCGGGTAGAGCGGCTCGGGCCGCAAAGAAACGAGAACGGCGGCGGCAGCGGAAAAGAAGGGCCATCGAAGCCAGGTGTCGCGCCCCGGATTCTACGGCTGTAGTGATTACACTGCAGCCGGCTGCGGAAGAAAAGGGCGTGACCTACGGCGAGGTCATCCGGAAGGCGAGGCGAGCGGTCAACCTTGCCGAGCTCGGAGTCACCGGGGGCTTCCGGATGCGGCATACCGCGACTGGTGCCCTTATGCTAGAGGTCCCCGGGGCAAACAGCGGCATAGGGCCGCTGTTTGCCCCGGGGACCTCTAGCAGACGCCCTGGCCGAGAAAATAAGGGCGGCCTTGGATGCGGAGGAGGCCCGAGTGTCCAGGCCCACAAAATGCGTTGACATGCGCATTATGGGCCTGGACGACTCAGTGACGGTAAATGAGGTTGTGGCCGCCGTCGTCAGGATAGGGGGACGCCTGGCCAACCAGGTTCGGGCAGGCGCCATCCGTGCTAACGGCACGGGCATGGGGTCGGTGACGGTGAGCTGCCCTGTGTCAGCGGCCAGGAATATCAGCGGGGAGGGCCGACGGCTTTTGGTGGGCTGGGTCTCCGCACGGGTAAAACTGCTGGAGCCCAGAACTCTGCGTTGCTATCGCTGCCACGTGGGGCACCACGTGGGGGCCTGTTGCGCAGCGGAGGTGGATCGCAGTGACCGCTGCTTTCAGTGCGGTCAGCCCGGTCACAAGGCCATCACTTGCAGTGCAGCGCCGCACTGCTACGCATGTGCGGCGGCAGGCAAGCCAGCCGAACAACGGGCTGGGGGCAGGTCCTGTGATCCCCCCGCCAAGGCCAAGGGCAAGGTCCCGAGGCCCATCCCCGCGAATGTGCACGCCGCTGCGGCCGCCAAGTTGGCCACCGCCGCCATCACTTCCGCAGACGCCGCCGCGGCGACCACAGTGGCAGGGCCCTCACAAGGGGCTCGGGAGGAGACTGTAATGGATTGTCAATAATGGCTCCATTACGTCTCCTCCAGGCGAATATCAACCACTGCGCCCCCGCTCAGGATCTGTTGCTCCAGAGCATGGCGCAGTGGTCGATAAACATCGCCGTAGTCTCCGAGCCGTACTACGTCCTTCCCAGGGCCGACTGGACCTGAACGGCTCGGTGACCTTAATTTCGTCGGCCGCCGCCGGTACCCCATCCCTCGAGGCCGTCACGAGGGGGCAGGGTTGCGTAGCGGCACGGTTCGGGGACATCGCAGTCGTAGGTGTATACCTCTCCCCAAACCGAACTCTCGCCGATCTCCACATCTCCCTTCTGGAGCTGAATGCCGTCGTCGCTGGGTTTGGTTCCCTACCCGTGATCGTTTGCGGGGACTTCAATGCCAAGAACTTGGCTTGGGGTTCCCGGTACACAGACCAGCGGGGTCGGATGGTGGAGGACTGGGCTTTGGAGACAGGCCTGGTCGTCCTAAACCGGGGTTCTGTCCCCACGTGTGTGCGGATGCGGGGCGAGTCAGTGGTGGACATTTCATTCGCCAGTCCCGCTCTGACACCGCGTGTCGTTGACTGGCGCGTCATGGAGGGGGTGGAGACGTACTCAGACCATCAATACATCCGGTTTGACGTCTCCGCCCAGTCCTCAACCGCGCCGGTCCAACAAACCCCGTGTGGTCCGCGTTGGGCGCTGAAGCAGCTGGACCGGGAGCTCCTCCTGGAAGCCGCGATGGTACAGGCCTGGGTGCAAGCACCGGACAGGCCTGTTGACATCGACGTCGAGGCAGAGTGGCTCCGGGAGGCCATGTCGCAAATCTGCGACGTGGCAATGCCCCGAGTCCGGCCAGGACGTGCCCGGCGCCAAGTGTACTGGTGGTCGCCAGAGATCGCGGCACTGTGTAGCGCGTGCAATGCCGCGCGGCGCCAGTACGCCAGGCACCGCAGGCGCCGCATCCATCCGCCGGATGCGGAGACCAGAGAGGCGGAGCTCTACGAGGGATACAGAGAGGCGAGACGCACCCTCCGAGCGGAGATAAAGCGGGCGAAGGTAGAGGCCCGCAACGTGTGGCTGGAAACTCTGAACAGAGACCCATGAGGGCGCCCCTACAAGGTGGTGCGAGAAAAGCTCCGCCCCTGGGCTCCCCCGCTGACGCAGAGTCTCCGGCCCCAGCTTGTGGAGGGTGTGGTTAGCGCTCTGTTCCCCACGAGAGGGGAACACTCTCCCCTGCCTATGGCTCCGCCACCTGCGGTATCCAACGTGGACCACGACGGCGACGACGACGACATTGCTCCAGAGGTGTCCGAGGTAGAGATGCGAGTGGCGGTACGTAGGCTCAGTGCCAAAAATACCGCCCCAGGACCCGATGGCCTTCCTGGAAAGGCCTGGGTCCTGGCCATGGAGGAACTCGGGCCTCGACTAAGAGGGCTCTTTAGCGCATGTATGGAGAGGGGCCAGTTCCCACTTCGCTGGAAGACCGGGAAACTGGTCCTCATCGCGAAGCCGGGGCGCCCTGCGGACTCACCGTCCGCGTACCGGCCCATCGTGCTGCTCGACGAGGTGGGCAAGCTCTTTGAAAGAGTAATTGCAGACCGCCTCGTCGCGCACTTAACACGGGTGGGGCCGGATCTTTCGGACGGCCAATTTGGCTTTCGCAGGGCGCGCTCTACGGTGGACGCCATCATGCGCGTGCGAGCCCTCACGACGGGGGATGCGGTGTCCCAGGGCAGGTGTGTCTTAGTGGTGTCTTTGGACATCGCCAACGCTTTCAATTCCCTGCCCTGGAGTAGCATTAGGAGGGCACTCCGGTATCATCGGGTGCCTGACTACCTCTGTCATGTTGTCGAGGCCTACCTATCGGACAGGTACATTATCTACCCTGGTCACCTGGGAGAGTGGAAACGGCGAGAGATGTCGTGCGGTGTTCCGCAGGGATCGGTACTACGACCACCCTTGTGGAACATCGGGTACGACTACGTGCTGCGCGGCGATCTCCCTGACGGGGTCAGCGTGGTCTGCTACGCAGATGATACGCTGGTCCTGGCGCGGGGAGAGTCATACCAGGCGGCGGTCGAACTAGTGACTCGCGGGGTTGCGACAGTCGTGGAGAGGATCCAAGGGTTGGGACTCGAGGTGGCATTGCACAAGTCCGAAGCCATGTGCTTCCACGGCCCTCAGAACGCGCCACTATCGGGTTCCCAACTAACGGTAGGAGGAGTTCACATCGGCGTCGAGTCGACGATGAAGTACCTTGGACTTGTCCTCGACAGCCGGTGGAACTTCGAGGAGCATTTCCGACGTCTGGCTCCCAAACTGGATCGCACAGGGGGTGCCTTCAAGCAGCTCCTGCCCAACCTAGGGGGTCCAGACGCCTCCTGCCGGAGGCTCTATGCAGGAATCGTTCGGTCCATGGCCCTTTACGGGGCGCCGGTATGGGCGCCGTCTCTTCGAAAGTGACCGGCAGCCAAGCTGAACGCAAGCCAGAGGGTCATGGCCATCCGGATGGTGCGGGGATACCGCACGATTTCCCGCGAAGCAGCATGCCTCCTTGCTAGCCAACCACCGTGGGAATTGCAGGCAAAAGACCTTGCACGCATGCATGATCTGCGCATGGAGATGCAACGCCGGGGCGAAACTCCGCTGCCGCGCCAAGTAGCGGCATGGCGGAAAAACTTCCGGCGGGATCTCATGGTGGAATGGCGACGGCGACTGTCGCAACCCAGTGCTGGGCACGCCTTAATTATGGCGATAAGTCCCCTCTTTGAGGAGTGGCTGGAAAGACCTCACGGCGTCCTTACTTACCGCATGACGCAGGTCCTCACCGGGCATGGTAAGTTCGGGAGGTTCCTGTACCGGATCCGTGCAGAAGAGACGCCCGGGTGCCACCATTGTGTGGACCGCCCGGAGGACACGGTGGAGCACACGGTAGAGGTGTGCCCCGCTTGGGCAGAGCACCGCCGTGTCCTCGTGAGGGCGATCGGCGGCAGCGATCTCTCGCGCCGGGCCTTGGTACAGGCCATGGTCCGGAGCGAGGAGGAGTGGCAGGCCGTCGCCTCCTTCTGTGAAGCAGTAATGCTAGCAAAGGAGGCGGCCGATCGCGTGAGGCAACGGCAACGGTCCTCACGCCCCAACCGCCGCCGGGATTCCGATCCCGATTTCCGGCCACCGTAGGCGCGGGCTTGCGGACGGCGAGCAATGGGTGGCTCGCCGTCCGATCGTCCGGTAACCGTCCGGACCGAGCCCAAGTCGTCGACGGCGCGTAGTGTTCCACGCGCGCCTCAAGGAGATGTCAGCAACCGTAGGGGCCCATCAGGGTCGAAGCCTACTGGGGCCATGGGTGATGCGAAAGAGATCCCCGGGGCCCTGGAAAACAAATGGCAAAGAAGGAACAGGAGTGGGTTTTTAGTCAGTAAAAGTCTGACACTATCTCGCGCTCCGCCCAAGAGCGGGGGATGTCATGAGATGATTTACCCACCCGAAAAAAAAAAAAAAAAAAAAATCAAATATTCGTCGATTGAGTAAAAGCATTTTTCTATTAAAAAAAATCTTCAATTTCCTTTTAAACTTATGCAAATTTTCATCCTTAATGCTTTTAGGTATTTTATTATAAATGTTTGGAGCAATACCAAAGAAACTCTTTTTCAATAAAGCATTTTTACACTTGTTTTACCATAACACATCTTCATATTGAACACTAATTGGAGTTCGCTTATCTGCTTAAAATTTTTGAAATAATTGTTATTTTTTTTTACAAATAATGCTGTTTCAAATATGTATAATGAAGGAAAAGTTAATATTTTAAATTTCTTAAAGTAAGGAACACAACTATCCGTTGTTCTTAGGCCACACACTGATCGTATCCATCTTTTTTGCATCCTGAAAATAACTTCTCTATTAGTTGATTGTCCCCAAAAAACTACAGCAGATCTCAAAACAGAAGCGACTAATCCATGATAGGCTGTTACAAGTGTGTCAGTGTTTACTTTTTTAGATAGTTGGAATATATGCAGATCTACTCAGAAGCTTGCAGATTTCCTCTAAATGAGGTTTCCAGGTTAATTTAATATCTATAGTTACACCCAAGAATTTTGCATTTGTAACTTCTTCTATTATACTATTATTATAGGCAATTTTAACTGGTGGATGCGTACAGCGTTGGTGGAAATGAATAACTTTAGTTTTATTTAAATTAATTACAAGATTATTTTTGACAAGCCAATTTATAATGTCATTTAGAGAATTATTTATGTCATTTTCATAGTTATTAGGATTAGTACATTCTACAATAGCCGTGCTATCATCTGCAAATAGTACTATTTATCTTTATTTTATTTTTCTAGTATTTTTTGATCTATATGTTTTGGGATATCATTAATATATATTAAGAAAAGGGGTGGCTCCAGCACGCTACCTTGAGGCACACCATACTTTATGTGCCTTGGTTTCTTGGTTTGGTATTTTATCTCCAATTTAGTAGTAGGACAGATTCTAGTGATTTTTTTGCATTAAAATCTGTCACTCAAATATGATTCTATTAGTTTTAAAATGTTTCCTCTTATGCCATAACTCTGTAATTTTTGAAGTAAAATCTTATGATCCACGAAATCAAACGCTTTTGTCATATATCATATATACTAGATAGCAGGTCAAATAGAGCCATATTAATATTTCTATTTTTGCTCATGGTAGAAAAGTTTGAATTTTTCGAAATAAGAATAGATGTCGCTAAAAATTACTTTCTCAATTATTTTGGAGAATACTAATATCTTTGCAATAGGTCTATAATTTTGAGCATCACTTTTATCGTTTTTTTTATAAATCATCAGAATGAACCATTAGCAATTCATAGGTTAATTATATGTGATAGAAGATGCGCTATTATTTCCGATTGTTTTATTAGTTTAGTTGATATGCCATCAAATCCTACCGTATTTGTATTTTTAGGCTACTTATTATTTTGAGTATAATATATCAGAATCCGAAACTGGTAGCATATTATAGTGATTGCAAATTCAAATTATCAATAACATAATTGGTTCCTTTAATTTTATTATTATTTTCAATTACCTCAATAAAATAGTTTTTGAATTCGTTTGCAATTTTCATATGATCTGTAAGAGTTATCTTTGTTTATTGACAGTATAGGTTCTTGCGATAAGTTGGATTCGGATTTTTTAATGACTTGCCAGGCAGGTTTTGTTTTATTTTTGGACGTATTAATGTAGTGGTTAAATTTGGCTTTTTGGGTTAGTTTTATTATTTTTCTATAAATTGAAGAATATTTTTTTAACGAACTCTATTTTTTGTATTAGGATTGAATCTATAAGCCCAAAGTATATAATCTATAACCCTTTGCTTCCGACTACAGATTTTTATTCCACGAGATATCTACTTATTTTTTTTACTAGTTTATACAGTCACTAGGGGTTGGTGTTAGGCTTTAGTGGAGTGGATTCTTTGCCAGGGAATTTACTCCTATAAAATACTAAACTGCCGATAGCGTACGCCTAGGTGTGCGGAGCTAGGCTATCAGACGTGCACCGACAAGCGTTTCATATACGTCCACGCCGTCGTTACACTGCCGTAGCGATGTAATGATGGGCCCATATACATATATCTTTATGGGTCGTCCCCTCCGGGCACTGTCACGGTCCTTAACGAGCCCCGCACATACTATCTACCTCGGGACTGTGACAGCTAAATATGAAACGCGAAGGGCGAGTCTTCGGCGCCCAATAACCGAACAAACTGGCTAAGGGAAGAAAACCCTAAGATAAAAATAACACAATACTATGGAAGCAAGACTCAAAGAAAATCTACCCCAGGAGGGTACCAGCTTAGCTGGAGAATCCCTTCCTGAGCATAGCTCAGGCTGCCCCACGTATTCTGGGGGGGGCAAAGTACTGCTACCTAAGGAAAAATCAAAAACATTGACCCAACAAATATTCCACCCGGGTCTTTTTAATCGTCAACGTTCATTATCATTAAGCGATAAAGCCAGTGAAATAAAATCAAAACACAACACTATAGAGAAACAACAAACTGACAAGAATGAAAATAATAATGAAAATGAAAACGACACGGAAGCATCTAACCTCAATCCAAACGCACCATGGGGTGCTACGACAGAAAACCTCCTCGAGTGCCCGCAGGCTGTAGTTCCCTTGCGGATACGTCCGGAGCGAAGGACAGTCTGCGGGACGGTGCACCCTGGGAGGCGGCTAACGATTCCCCTTGGGTACTTTTACTTAAGGGGTCTCGATGTCCGCCTGCGAATATTCTGTCCGAAGGAACACTTCAACGCGTGTCCCTCTGCTATAGCAGAGAGCACAGTGGCGAAGTAAGAGCGGGCTCGGTGTGCACTTACCCTGCCACCGGGCAGGCAGGAGGAAGATTTGCTCTTCCTTTTGCCACCGTTAGTCTCGTAGCCCCAGAGATTGTCCAAGGTCATGTTTCTGACTTTTGATGGGGGTCGAGGGTCTTGGCTTAACCGCCCGGGCTGCGAGGAAGACAACCTCTATAAAAAATCACCCCAAACCTCCAAGCGGCGGCGCACCGTGAGGGAGGTTGTTAGCTTGACTAATGGGTAGCTTAATTAGTCTCTAGTGCGAACCACAAATTTGAGCCGGTAAAACTTGATACATACTCGTGGGAACAAAAATGAGCAAATTTTTTAAAACCCTGTACGATGAGGAGAAGGAGAGTGATGCGCGGTCGGAGTCCGACGCGGCATCCAAAAGGAGCTCGGAGAGCTCGGAGGTGGAGGAGGTAGCGGGAGACCCCGGAAGAAATACAAGCTTCTTCCGGAAGCGCTCCAAAGCGGGGGACGGATCGTCCTCCGAGGGAGAGTTTGTGTCGGCCCGCAAGATCCCCACCAGCAGTCGGGGTGCGAGCCGAGCGAGAGGAAGAGCGAGAGGGCTTACCTCCCAGGAGGCTGCTGAGAGAGCCGAGAGGCTCTCCGCGGAGGGGCGCCACCCCGTAGTGGCCAGTGTTAGGTCTGACCCCTCAGGGCCGCCTGGCAGCAAGTCAGACGCCGGGGAAGACTCCGCCGAAGAGTCACGCAGGTTGCTCGGGGTGCTGGTGGTCGACGCCTTGACAGCCATGTCAAGGAAGAGGGAGAAGGGTTCGAAGAAAAGGGGCATCGCTCAGTTCGCGACCTCTATCTTGGAGGCTATGGACGCCTACTTCGAAAAGAGGGTCGCGAAGATCCGGGCTGAGCTCTTGGATACCCGAAAAGTCGACCACCAGGAGGAAGTACCAAAAGAGGTAAGCATGCAGGAGCAGGGGCAAAACCAGCCCCAGCCCCAGCCCGAGTCGGAGGGCAAGCTGCTGACGATGGTGCGGCAGGAGCTGGCTGCCCTCCGGCAGCAACAGCAACAGCAACAGGAGCAGTTCCAGCGGCGGATGCAGCAGCAACTGTCCGTGCTGGAGGGCATCGTGCTGCGTCCCCCGCTCGCGGCCTCCGGCCGGAAGGTGGCATCATATGCCGCCGCTGCCAAAGCTGCAGCTGCTGCGCCCAAGACGGGCCCGTCGGAGCAGGCCGGACGAAAGGCCGTGTCGTCGGAGCCTGTGAGGCCGGCCCCGGCGGCCAAACAGCTGCAGCGGCAGGGAGGGTCTGCTCCACCAACAAAGGGTAAGACGGCGAGGGCTCCTGCCGTGACGGCGACTGGGCCGCCCCTGCCACCCCCTGCTCCGCCTGCAGAATCCTCGCCCGACACCGAATGGACGGTTGTCGGTGCCAAAAGGAAGGCAGGCAAGGCGTCTAGGGCGGCCAAAAAGCGGACACGGCGACAGCAGCGCAAGAAGCGGGCCATGGCGGCCAGACTTCGCGCCCCGAATTCCGAGGCTGTAGTTATCACACTACAGCCTGATGCGGAAAAGAAGGGCGTGACGTATGACGCCGTCATGGAAAAGGCGAGGCAGGCGGTGTTGCCCCACCTTGGCGAGCTCGGAGCCTCTGGGGGCTTCCGCATGAGGCGCACCGTAACTGGGGCCCGAATGCTGGAAGTCCCTGGTGCGGCCAGTGGCCCTGCCGCAGACGCCCTGGCCGCAAGGATCAGGGCGTCCTTGGACGCGGAAGAGGCCCGAGTGTCCAGGCCCACCAAATGCATCGATATGCGCGTCATGGGCTTGGACGACTCTGTCAAGGTGGACGAGGTGGTGGCCGCCATCGTCAGGGTGGGAGAATGCACCGCCGAACAGGTTAGGGCGGGCTCAATCCGCGCTGACAGCACGGGCATGCGAGCCGTGACGGTTAGCTGCCCCGTGTCGGCGGCCAAGACCATAACCGGGGAGGGCCGACGGCTCCTGGTAGGCTGGGTCTCCGCGCAGGTGAAACTGCTGGAGCCCAGACCTCTGCGGTGCTATCGCTGCCACGTGGGGCACCACGTGGGTGCTTATTGCGCTGCGGAGGTGGACCGCAGTGACCGCTGCTTCCAGTGCGGTCAGCCTGGTCACAAGGCGGTTGAATGCCGTGCAACGCCGCACTGCTACGCATGTGCGGCGGCAGGCAAGCCGGCCGACCACCGGGCTGGGAGCAGGTCCTGCGATCCCCCTGCCAAGGCCAAGGGAAAGGTCCGAAGGCCCATCCACCCCGATGTCCTCACCGCCGCAGCCTCGTCTTTGGCTGCCGCCGCTGTCGCCGCTGCAACCCCTGCGGCAGGGCCCTCACGCGGGGCTCGGGAGGAGACTGTAATGGACTGTCAATAATTGCTCCATTACGTCTCCTCCAGGCGAATATCAACCACTGCGCCGCCGCTCAGGATCTGTTGCTCCAGAGCATGGCGCAGTGGTCGATCAACATCGCCGTGGTCTCCGAGCCGTACTATGTCCTGCCCAGGGGAGACTGGGTTCAGGACCTGAACGGCTCGGTGACCTTAATTTCGTCGGCCGCCGCCGGTACTCCGACCCTCGAGGCCGTCACGAGGGGACGGGGATGCGTGGCAGCACGGTTCGGGGACATTGCAGTGGTGGGCGTCTACCTGTCCCCGAACAGAACTCTCGCCGATCTCCACATCTCCCTTATGGAGCTGAATGTCGTCGTCGCTGGGTTTGGTTCCCTCCCCGTGGTCGTGTGCGGGGACTTCAATGCCAAGAACTTGGCTTGGGGTTCCCGGTTCACAAACCAGCGGGGTCGGATGGTGGAGGACTGGGCTCTGGAGACAGGCCTGGTCATCCTGAACCGGGGTTCTGTCCCCACGTGTGTGCGGATGCGGGGCGAGTCAGTGGTGGACATATCGTTTGCCAGCCCTGCTCTGTCACCGCGTGTCGTCGACTGGCGCGTTATGGAGGGGGTGGAGACGTACTCAGACCACCAGTACATTCGGTTTGACGTCTCCACCCAGACCTCGATCGCGCCGGTCCAACAGACCCCATGTGGTCCGCGTTGGGCGCTGAAGCAGCTGGACCGGGAGCTCCTCCTGGAAGCCGCGATGGTACAGGCCTGGGTGCAAGCACCGGACAGGCCTGTCGACATTGACGTCGAGGCAGAGTGGTTCCGGGAGGCCATGTCGCAAATCTGCGACGCGGCAATGCCCCGAGTCCGGCCAGGACGTGCCCGGCGCCAGGTGTACTGGTGGTCGCCGGAGATTGCGGCACTGCGCAATGCGTGCAATGCTGCGCGGCGCCGGTACGCCAGACACTGCAGTCGCCGCATCCGCCCACCGGATGCGGAGGCCAGAAAGGCGGAGCTATATGAGGGATACAGAGTAGCGAAACGCACCCTCCGAGCGGAAATAAAGCGGGCCAAGATGGAGGCCCGCAACGTGTGGCTGGGGACTCTGAACGGAGACCCGTGGGGACGCCTCTATAAGGTGGTGCGGGAAAAACTCCGCCCTTGGGCTCCCCCACTCACGCAGAGTCTCCGGCCCCAGATTGTGGAGGGTGTGGTGAGCAATCTTTTCCCTGCGCGAGGGGAACACTCCCCCCCGCTCATGGCTCCGCCGCCAGCGGTGTCTAACGCGGATCACGATGGCGACGACGACGGCAATGCTCCAGAGGTGACCGAGGTAGAGATGAGTGTGGCGGTAAGAAGGCTGAGCGCCAAGAATACCGCCCCAGGACCCGACGGCTTGCCTGGTAAAGCCTGGGTCCTGGCCATGGAGGCTCTCGGGTCTCGATTAAGAGGGCTCTTTAGCGCATGCATGGAGCGGGGCCAGTTCCCACTTCGCTGGAAGACTGGGAAACTGGTCCTTATCGCGAAGCCAGGGCGCCCAGCGGACTCCCCGTCCGCGTACCGGCCCATCGTGCTGCTCGACGAGGTGGGCAAGCTCTTTGAAAGAGTAATTGCAGACCGCCTCGTCGCGCACCTATCGCGGGTGGGGCCGGATCTGGCGGACGGCCAGTTCGGCTTTCGCAGGAGGCGCTCCACGGTGGACGCCATCATGCGCGTGAGAGCTCTCACGACGGGGGATGCGGTATCCCAGGGCAGGTGTGTCGTGGCGGTGTCATTGGACATCGCCAACGCCTTCAACTCCCTGCCCTGGAGTAGCATTAGGAGGGCACTCCGGTATCACCGGGTGCCCGACTACCTCTGTCGTGTTATCGAGGCCTACCTGTCGGACAGGTACATCATCTACCCTGGTCACCAGGGAGAGTGGAAACGGCGAGAGATGTCGTGCGGTGTTCCGCAGGGATCGGTACTAGGACCGCCCTTGTGGAACATCGGATACGACTACGTGCTGCGCGGCGACATCCCTGACGGGGTCAGCGTGGTCTGTTACGCAGACGACACGCTGGTCCTGGCGCAGGGAGAGTCGTATCAGGCGGCGGTCGAATTAGCGACACGCGGGGTTGCGATAGTCGTTGATAGGATCCAGCAGTTGGGACTCGAGGTGGCGCTGCACAAGTCCGAGGCCATGTGTTTTCACGGCCCCCGGAGTGCGCCGCCCCGGCGCTCCCAACTAACGGTAGGAGGAGTTCACATCGGCGTCGGGTCGACGATGAAGTACCTGGGACTCGTCCTCGACAGCCGGTGGAATTTCGAGGAGCACTTCCGACGTCTGGCTCCCAAACTGAATCGGAACGGGGCTGCCCTCAAGCGGCTCCTGCCCAACCTCGGTGGTCCAGACGCCTCCTGCCGGAGGCTCTACGCAGGCATCGTCCAGTCCATGGCCCTTTATGGGGCGCCGGTGTGGGCGCCGTCACTGCGAAAGCGACCGGCGGCCCAGCTGAACGCGTGCCAGAGGGTCATGGCCATACGTATGGTGCGGGGATACCGCACGGTTTCCCGCGAAGCGGCGAGCCTCCTTGCTGGCCAGCCACCATGGGATCTTGTAGCAAAAAGCCTTGCACGCATGCACGATTTGCGCGTGGAGATGCAACGCCGTGGTGAAACTCCGCTGCCGCGACAAGTCACGGCATGGCGGAAAGAGTTCCGGCGGGATCTCATGGCGGAATGGCGACAGCGACTATCGCAACCCAGTGCTGGGCACGCCGTAATTATGGCGATAAGTCCCCTCTTTGAGGAGTGGCTGGAAAGGCAACACGGCGTCATTACCTTCCGCATGACACAGGTCCTCACCGGACACGGTAAGTTCGGGAAGTTCCTGCACCGGATTCGTGCGGAAGCGACGCCCGGGTGTCGCCACTGTGTGGACCGCCCGGAGGACACGGTGGAGCATACGGTGGAGGTGTGCCCCGCTTGGGCAGAGCAACGCCGTGTCCTCGTGGGGGCAATCGGCGGCGGCGATCTCTCGCGCCGGGCTTTGGTACAGGCCATGGTCCGGAGCGAGGAGGAGTGGCAGGCGGTCGCCTCCTTCTGCGAAGCAGTAATGCTTGCAAAGGAGGCGGCCGATCGCGTGAGGCAGCGGTCCTCACGCCCCAACCGCCGCCGGGATTCCGATCCCGATTTCCGGCCACCGTAGGCGCGGGCTTGCGGACGGCGAGCAATGGGTGGCTTGCCGTCCGACCGTCCGGTAACCGTCCGGACCAAGCCCAAGTTGTCAACGGCGCGTGCTGTTCCACGCGCGCCTCAAGGAGATGTCAGCAACTGTAGGGGCCCAGCAGGGTCGAAGCCTACTGGGGCCAAGGGTCTGATTCTGAAAGGAAGACTCGGCCCTGGTACGAAAGGCAACGAAGGAACAGGAGTGGGTTTTTAGTCAGTAAAAGTCTGACACTATCTCCCGCCCCGCCCAAGAGCGGGGGATGTCATAAGATGATTTTCCCACCGGAAAAAAAAAAAAAAAAAAAAAATCCAAACGCACCATGGCAACGAGTGCCAACCCAAAAAAGAGGCCGATCCCCCGAGGAAAAAGCGGGCAAAATAAATGCCAAAAGAGTACAGCGAAGGGATCTGCTCATAAGTCAACACAGAGGCATAACCAAACCAAAACAAAGCAATAGCCTAGATATTGAGACCAGTAATAGTTTCTCTATGTTAGACATAGAATTGGACGATGTCACCCAAGTAAAAAGAACCCCTAAACCACCACCAATTGTACTCTATGGTGTCGACGATCTTCGAAATCTAACAGAGTTAATAGAAGAAGTCGTAAATAAGAATGACTACACTTATAAAGTCGTGTCGAAAAATCAACTCATCATATCTTCAAGTACGGTTGATAAATATAAAACTCTAATAGAACACATTAGAGCAAAAGGACTAATTGGCCATACTTTTACTCGTAAAGACCAAAAATGTATGAGAATAGTCATCAAAAACCTTCACTTTAGTACTCCAAAAGAACAATCATTCAAGCTATTGAAAACACTGTAAACAAAGTGCAAGGGGAAATAGTTACAGCACGGATACCGGGAACTAAAGACCCCTTAAACACATTCTTCGTTAATGTAGCCCCGCACGAAAATAATAAACTAATAAAAGACATAAAAGTCATCTACCATCAAAGAGTTATTATAGAAGACCCAAAAAGAAAAACTACAGTAGTGCAATGCTCTAGATGCCAACAATATGGCCACAGCAAAAATAATTGTATGAGGCCATATAGGTGCGTTAAGTGCGCCGGTGCCCATAAAACTACTCTTTGTACCATAGACAAAAACACTCCAGCAGTGTGTACTCTTTGCTCTGGTAGTCACCCTGCCAGTTACAAAGGATGCACTGTATATAAAGAAATACTTGCCAGAAAGAAATTAGGGTATAAACCCCACATAAACAAGACAATAAACAATATAGCGAGAATAAGCAGTCAAACAACACGTTTGTCGACTGATAGCTACAACGTAAACGATCCTGACTTAAAAAAAAGACTGAGAGTAAACAACAGAAAGAAAAGAACCATACCACACTAGAAACTATAGAACAGTACAGTGAAGTAGTAAAGAAAAATAATAAAAATGAACCAGCAAGCATGAATAATACTTCAACATATCAAATACCAGATCATGAAGATAGACAAAAAAATCACATATCCAATAAATCAAAGTCATACAAGCAAAGACAACACGCTGACAATAAGTCACAGAGAACCAGTGATACAATGATATACACAGAAAACAACACAAAAGAACAAAGAAGTAACCTAGAAACACTACTGATCAAACAGACAGAAAGAATTGACAATCTCGTATCCCAGATAAGCACAATGATGAATCTCATTATGACACTAATCAGCAAATTGCCCTAATGCTTTCCCTAAGAATTGCCACCTGGAACGTAAATGGGTTATCAGCTCACACCCAAGAACTAGAAGTACTGCTCAAAGTTAATAAAGTGGACATCGCTTTAATCTCTGAAACCCATCTCAGTGACAATAAAAAGGTCAAGATAGCCAACTACTCCATCTATAACACAAATCATCCAGACTGTATGGCACATGGTGGATCTGCAGTCATTATCAAAAATAACATAAAACATCACCTACACAGTGAATTTAGGGAGGAATGGATGCAAAGCACTACTGTGACCATTGATGGATACTTGGGGCCAATTAACGTTAGTGCAATTTACTGCCCACCAAGACACCAACCTAAACAAGATATGTTTAACCGCTATTTCTCCAGCCTCGGAAACAGATTCATAAGTGGAGGAGATTGGAATTGCAAAAATACTCACTGGGGATCTCGACTCACAACAACAAAAGGACGGGAACTAAAAAAATGTGTTGACCAAAACAACCTAATAACCCTCGCAACAGGAGAACCAACCTATTGGCCAACAGACATAAACAGAATACCGGACCTCGTGGACTTCTTTATAATAAAGGGACTATCGGATGTGTACTTTAATGCCGAATCATTGCTTGATTCTGTATCGGACCACACTCCCATCGTAGCTACATTTAGCATTTCACCAATGCAAAGAGTCCAAAAGCCTTCACTATATAACAACAAAACTGACTGGAGTGCCTTCACCGAGTTCCTGAATGATGAAGTCAATCTTAAAATCAAACTCAAAACAGACGAAGACATTGAAGAGGCAACATTCTACATCACAAACCTCATTCAAGTAGCTGCTTGGCGCTCTACCCCAACATTGAAGTACAAATCCGAAATAAATGATATTTCACTAGAGATACGGGACAAGCTACGAGAAAAACGAACACAAAGGAGACAATTACACCTGACAAGATCAGACATGGACAGATCACTCTATAATAAATTATCGAGAGAACTAAAGGAATTGATAGATGAAAATAAGAATGCAATCTTTCAACACAAGATATCTGGTCTCTCAGCTTATAAAAAGGACAATTATTCTTTATGGAAAATGACAAAAACATTTAAGAAACCTCAAAATCATATCCCACCAATACGAAAATCTTCTAATCACCTTTGGGCTAGAAGTGATAGTGATAAAGCAGAACTATTTGCAAAACACTTAAGCGAAGTATTCACTCCTAACGAATCGACCATGGAAGACTTTGAAACTGCAGTTGATAAAATTATCAATAGCGACCAGCAACTATCTGCACCAATCAAACTGGTTACTCCGAAAGAAGTAGCACGCACGATTCAGTATTTACAAAACAAAAAAGCTCCTGGTTTTGACCTTATAACGGCTGAAGTACTTAAGCAGTTACCCAAAAAAGCCATTGTCTTCCTAACAATGCTTTTTAATTCAATATTTAGAACACATTACTACCCAAAGTTGTGGAAAATATCTCAGATATGTATGATCCCAAAGCCAGGGAAACCGCCAACGGATCCTAGCTCATATAGACCTATAAGCCTTCTCCCCGTACTGTCAAAGGTGTTTGAAAAGACTTTTCTGCGAAGACTCAAACCCGTACTCGATGAGAGCAGGATTATACCAAATCACCAGTTTGGTTTTCGGGAGAAACACTCAACAGTCGAACAAGTGCATAGGGTTGTCCACGTGATCAGGCAAACGCTCGAGAGGAAGGAGTATTGCTCAGCAGCTTTCATAGACATACAGCAAGCCTTTGACAGGGTGTGGCACAAGGGACTGCTGTACAAGTTGAAAACACTTCTGCCTAACTCATTCTTCATGATCCTGAAATCCTATTTACACCAAAGGAAATTCCAAGTCAAATGCGGAGAGGAATACTCAAACCTGTACTTGATTACTGCCTCTGTGCCCCAAGGATCAGTTCTTGGCCCCGTGTTATATTCTATATATACGGCAGACTTGCCTGAAACAGAAGGTGTTGTAACGGCCACCTACGCAGATGACACGGCATGCCTTGCGAGCGACAAAGACCCGAACAACGCATCATCGAAGCTGCAAGCACAGCTCGATAAAGTTGATTCTTGGCTTCGGAAGTGGAGAATAAAAGCTAGTGTAACCAAGTCAACACAAATAACATTCTCACTGAGAAGAGGCGAATGTCCACCTGTTCGTATGGATAACAAGGCCCTGCCAAATCACGACAGCGTAAAATATCTTGGTCTACACCTGGATAGAAGACTGACCTGGAGTAATCACATCAAAGCCAAGAGGAAAGAAGCGAACTTCCAATTTCAATCGCTAAACTGGTTGCTTGGACGACAATCTCCTCTGTCTCTTAGTAACAAACTCTGGGTATATAAAGTCATCATAAAGCCCATTTGGACCTATGGAATAGAACTGTGGGGTTCTGCAAGCAACTCTAACATAGAGATCCTCCAGAGATTCCAAAACATCGCCTTGAGAACTATCTCAAGCGCGCACTGGTTTGTGAGAAATATTGAGATACATGAATACCTGGAGATACCTACTGTTAAGGAGGAAGTCGGCAATATTAGCAAGAGATACAAAGAAAGACTGAGCAAACACACAAATGAACTGGCAAAGAATTTACTGCAGTCACAGGAAAAAATCAAACGCTTAAAAAGATGGCACATACTGGACCTGGACCAAAGAACATGGAAACAATAACATATTTTATATGGTGCCATTCATGGGAATGTCGCTTACAAAGTTAAAGAAAGTGGAACACATCTGATTATGGCTAGATAGCCGATTGCAGATTTGAGATTGGAAAAAAAAAAAAAAAATACAGTCACAATTTTGTTTGGAAAGCATAAATTATACAATAGTGAAAAATCGACTACAAAATGTTCATACGATTCATTCGCATCTTTGGCTTTGTATACTTGTGAGAAAGATAAGCATTTTAGATGATTTTTGAAATTTTCTAAGTTGCCTGCTGTGATATGCTGCCTTTTCGTTTTCCAATACTTTAGGGTACACGTTTTTTTATAGGAATCTGAAGTAATTGGGACGTGTGATCTGAGAGAACTAAGTCCATTATTTCAGCTTTACATTTTTTTCGATAGGTGTGTGCAAAATTGTCTATGCATGAGTTACTTCTCAATCTAGTCGGTTTATGAAGTTCTAATTGTAGGTTATATTGTAAAAAAAAGTTTTCGAACTCTAATGTTACCTTATTCCTTATCTTATTAACATATCTATATTAAAGTCTCCAGCTAAGATAATATTTTTATTTCCAAATGAGTAAAATTTTGATGATATAGATGAAATATGTTGTAATTATATTTTGGTATTCTATATATTATACAGATAATGATAATACTAGAAGATATCAGTTCTATACCACAGCACTCAAAGAAGCATGTCACTGATTGTTTGGCGACCTCCAACAATTTGCGATACTGCAATCCTGCTCTAACAAAAATGCAAGTGCCGCCCCGTTTAACGTTTCTAGTAAAGAAAGCTGCTGGTTATAGGTTGGAATGCGGGGTGAGACAGGGAGGGTTGACCTCGCCGGCGCTTTTCAACCTGTACGTAAATCAGCTGATTGTCGACCTCAGCAGCACACATGTCGGCGGTTCTATTGACGGTCTCTGTGTCAATAGTATTAGTTATGCGTACGACATGGTGTTGTTGAGTCCCTCAGTCAGTGCACTCAGAAGGTTGTTGGCGGTCTGTGAGGCCTATGCTAAGGCGCATGGACTTGTGTACAATGTACAAAAAAGCAAGTTACTGCTCTTCAAAGTGAAGCAAAAAAAACCAGCTTACGTTCCGTTGAGAGGGTGCTAAATTTTAACATATTATATATACATAGTTACATAGTTACTGAGACTTTGAAAGACGATGATGACATTGAAAGAGAACGGAGAGCGTTGGCTGTCGGATGCAATATGTTGGTCTGCAGGTTTGCACGTTGTACACCAAAAGTGAAAGTGACGCTTTTTAAGGCATTTTGTCAAACTTTGCACACGTGCACCCTGTGGGTTCTATGCCGCCCTAACTTTGAGGGCGTTGTATGCCGCCCTCAAAGTTCAGTATAACAATACCTTCAGGATGTTGTTGGGGCTCCCACGTTACTGCAGTGCATCAGGAATGTTTGCCGACGTACATATTGATGGCTTCAAGGCCAGGTTTGTGATTACTAACATAATATGGACCACGGTCTGAAGTAAAGTTATAAGTTGACCTGAGAGGGCCCAATAAAAAAAAAACAACTCCGTTGTTCTTGCGACGCCGAAGTGTAAAGACCATAATGTAATTTAACGAGTAACTGTTGGAGCAAGGCAAATTAATTGACCTCAGTTAATTTTATCTTTAGAATGCTTAAATATCTGACTGCTGTTGATAATTAATATTTCTAAAATTTACCGAATATAACCATGTAACTTACTTCACAGAATAAGTAATAGTACAAGTCTTACTTGGAAGCTTAGCTATATTAATAGTGTCAGGTGGTGTCAACAATCTCTGTTGAATGCTTGTGAGATTATTCTCATATTTTCACTCCATACACTACCTTTCATGACCTCTAGCTAATAAATAGTTCCATTCCTTACGGTAGGTACCTACACTACTTTACTTGACTTTAAGCTAATTAATAGTAGGTACAGCACCTACTTACATGTTGGATGCCAAAATGCAGATGTACCTACACCTATTTAATTTAATTTAGTGTATTTTAATGTATTATATAATTTAATTTAATCTGCCATCATTTATTTCATGGATTCTAATGTAATTTAATTCAATCTGACATAGTTTATTTAATTGATTGATTTATAATAATTTCTTATTTTATTGATTCTAATAACTTTGTTTTCGTTTGGTACCTTTTTATTATTTATTAAATGTGAATGAACAATTGATTCAAAATATAAATAACACACTTTCCTCAATCCTAAATGTGGCCTTGGAAGACCGAGCGTGGCAGCAAGCCACGCTTCCCATCCGGCTGGGTGGCCTCGGCGTCCGCAAAATTTCAAGTATAAGTTTACCAGCTATCCTCTCCTCGGTGCACAGTACTAATACACCAGGAATATTTTATCTTCCTCACTGGTTGATGTTGAGGTACCGTGTTTATCCGATGCGTTGAACGCTTGGAAAATGGCTTGTCCCAACACAGATTTGCCCGACAATCTGTCCTCACAGAGACAGTGAGATGTGCCGCTCCGCAGTATTATACGTAACAAACTAATTAACACGTCTTCAGGTACTGCTGAGCGTGCGCGTCTGCTGGCTGTGAGGGAATGGAAGGAATGGAGGGAATGGCGGTTGGGGATTGGCTTCAGGCACTCCCGTCATCCACCATAGGCACTATGATGGATGACGCATCGTTTAGGCTAGCAACCTGTTTACGCTTAGGCGCACCTTGTGTTGCTCCACAACGTTGTCACTGTGGCGAAGCTGTCGACAGCCTCGGACACCATGGCCTGTCCTGCTACAGGAGCGCAGGCCGTATAGCACGGCACGCTAGCATCAACGTTATTATTCGTCGAGCTCTTGTCACCGCCGGCGTACCTGCCGTATTAGAACCTAATGGCTTGGTACGTGACGATGGGAAGAGACCAGATGGTATGACGTTGGTGCCATGGAAGGTGGGTAGGCCTCTGGTGAGGGACGCAACCTGTGTCGACACCCTTGCGCCATCCCATGTTCCAAGTACGGCGGGCTGTGCTGGCGCTGCCGCTGCGGATGCTGAGACCTTTAAACGGCGCAAATACTGTAACCTTATAGCTAATTACAGTTTTAAGCCGTTTGGGGTCTAAACGCTTGGGTCATGGGGTCCGAGTACGGGTCTCCTTTTTAAGGAAATTTCACGCTGACTGATCGACACTTTGCGTGACCAGAGGGCTGACTCGTTTTTTGCCCAAAAAATTTGCATTGCCATTCAACGTGGCAATGCTGCCAGTCTTCTGGGCACATTCCCGGATGACAGCGATGTGGAGGAGTATTTCGACGACTGAATGTATTTTGTGTTTTTGTATTATATTTATGTACATAGTTAGGTTTTAGTATAGTTTAGTTAATATTTATGTATTTTATGTAAATAATATTAGATTACTAAATTATGTGAGTGCTGTGCACACCTTTAAGTGAAGAATTTGCTGTGATAGTTGTTTGTTGATAAGATTATTCTTTTGTAAATGTTTTTGCGAACTATTCGTTGGAGTGCCGTAATAAGTAAATAAAATAAAAATAAATACATGAGACAAAACATGGACAGAGGCTGTTGATGTGGCTCAGAAGGGGCTTAGAACTACTGCCAGCTGGCTGAAAAATAATTTATTAACCCTCAACACAGGCAAAACTAAACTTGTAGCCTTAAATATAAGCAAAAAGTCTGCTCCTAAGCAAGCTCTATGCATCAAATTGCACACATGTGAGTCTGCCAAGCAACCATCTTCATCTCAATGCCAATGCCCAGCTATTGAACAAGTTTCTTACATTAAATACTTAGGCGTAAACATTGATGAGCACCTCTCGTGGAAATCACACATCGATGCAGTTACGAAACGTAGAAGGAAGCTAACACATATATTTAAAAAAAATCAGTCTGTAGCAGAACCGCGACTTATTTGAGCTGTATATTTCTGTTTATGTCTGTCTATTTTAGGTTATTGCATCATTGCATGGGGAGGTTCTAAAAAAACACATCTTCTCAAGCTCGAACGAGCTCAAAGAGCTATTTTAAAAGTAGCGCTTAAAATACCCTGGCGTTATCCTACAAGTACACTGTATTCAGAATGTGATCTCCTCAGCGTGAGACAGCTTTACATTACCTCGGTGCTTCTTCGCTTTCATAAACTTGCGAAGATGACAGCTCGAACCTCTTACAGAACTCTTAAATGGGATACACCAAGAGCACGCTCAGCTTTTGCTCGTCAATCTTTTACTTTTATGGGTCCATATTTATATAACAAATTCTGTAAGACTGATAAAACTATAATAAACCTGACTTTACTTCGGCTTAAAATCACAATTCACAAATGGTTAATACCCAAAGACTATGCCCATACCGAGAAACTTTTAAATATTATTGTTTGATATCACGCGTAGGCAGGCATACGAACTTTATAAAAAAAACAAAAAAAACAAACATACAATCACACGATCACACCACCACCACACACACACAATCACACGATCAGATCACCACCACACACACACACACATAAACGCTTCTTCAATTTTTCCTTTTTTTATTTTTTAAAGTAGTTTACTTTTTTTTCTTTTGTTTATTTTTTAACTTTTAAATTCAAAGAATAATAATAGCAAAATACACACAAAACCTGCATTTATTAATTTATTTGTAAATTTACGGAAGGGAAACTAAAATAAACAATATATCTCTGGCCCCCACACTAGGATAACCTGTGTCATGAGGTCCAGTTCACGACACAGGTTATCCTAGTGTGGGGGCCAGAGATATATTGTTTATTTTAGTTTATAAGTCAACTGATGTACCTAATTTTGTGTATCTTGTACTAACGTTTTAAACAAATAAAGATTATTATTACTATTATTATACAAGAGATTTTTAACCGACTTCAGAAAAAGGAGGAGGTTCTCAATTCGGTTGGATTTTTTTTTTGTCGTCATTATTTTACTTTTATTTTATATGTTTGTTACCGCAGTTTTTTTTCCCTAAAGGATATGCTTCCAGGTTAGACAGGTTCATTTTTTTTTCAAAATCTTGTTCTAATGATGGGATCTATGAGGAATCAAAAGAACTCCTCAAATATTCTAGGCAACTATATAGTGATTTTGCTATTTCATCGAGGACTTTAGCATTTACAGTCAAAAAGTAACATTTGATGAAGTGGAAATAATGAAGAAAACCAGAAATGGCTGTTGTAGATAGTTCTAACCTCTGTTGTGCAGACCTATTTCTAGTTTATTTTATTTTACTAGGTACCTCATTTTAAAATGTTCTATATTTTAAAATATTTGTATTGCCTAGTTACTTGCTTATAAACACTTATGACAGTAACATATTTTCTCTTATTTATTTACAAATTCTTTATATTTACGAGCTTTCATCCTATTATTCTTCATTATTCCTCACAACCAGTATATTCCCGAAGATCTATAAAAGGTCTCGAGTTCACCCGATATATAAAAGTGGTGACAGAGGCTGTGTCAATAATTATAGGGAGAATCATTTCGATTCTCCCTACCCTGTCAAAAACTTTAGAGCGAATCATTAAGACGACAGACGACTTGTTAGCTATTTGGAAAGTAATAATCTTCCCTCACAAGCACAATTTGGTTTCAGAGCCAAGAGATCGACCGCCGACGCAGTTTTAGAACTTACAGATTACATAGTTTACAACATAGATTCAAAGAGGAAAACCATTGGAATATTCTTAGATTTAGCAAAGACCTTTGACACAGTCTCTGTCCCTATTCTGCTTAAAAAACTCGAAAGGCTGGGTATCCGGGATCTTCAATTAAAACTTTTTGAAGATTACCTGAATGACAGAACACAATGTATTAAAATCGGTAACATTACCAGTGAAGAGATTTCAGTGACTTTTGGAGTTCCTCAGGGCAGTATTCTCGGACCGACGCTGTTCCTAGTCTATATGAATGATATATAAGGTGCTATAAAAATATCTGCCACGGCTTTAATGGGAGGTAGTATTGTGGTTAAAGATTACAAAAGTGAAGAGCTTTCGTACCCCGGAACAGTTAATTCAATTTGAGAAAATAAAGTAGTTAAATAAACATTGACTCGACTCTACATAACGTGGTTCACAAATTACGCGCGATGTGTCGCTTTGTCAATGAAAACAATTGCTATCTCTTTCCATCTGTTCTGTGAATGAAAACTGAAATCAGCTGACTAGTTCGTCACTATTTGGGGGGGGGGGGCGGGGCTGCTCTTTGACGATTGAGTGGCTGTCGCGCAGCGGCATTGTTTGATAAGAATGGCGACAGTGTATGAACGGCGCCGGCGTTTTTCGAAATGATTGAATTGAATTTGGTGCGGTGCGGCAACAGATTATTAAGTCTACGGGATCGTTTTATGCCAATAAATCAATTCAAATTTATACGTCCATTTTTTTGTATGAAAAAAAAATTACAAATGATTAATAATTTATCTTTACTATTGTAATCTATAAACACAATACTACCTCCCATTAAAGCCGTGGCAGATATTTTTATAGCACCTTATATGTCAGCTAAATTTTCCCGATTCCAAAATTATCGCATTTGCGGATGATACAGCCTTACTTTTCAGTGGTAACTCTTGGCATGAAGTGTTTGCCAGGGCTCAAACAGGCATAAATACAGTGACCAGTTGGTTATATGAGAATTTACTTGCGTTAAATGTAGAAAAAAACACTTACATAGCGTTTCAATTAAAACTAATGACAAACCTGATTCCTCATTCAGCATTGTCGTCCATTCGTGCCCAAATGCAAATCACATAAGTTGTCAGTGCCCTAACCTTAAAAAACTGAATCCACCAAGTATTTAGGCGTAATTATTGACAGAAATCTTAAATTTCACGATCATATTAATCTTCTATCAGTGAGAGTCCGTAGACTAATAGTAATATTTAAAGCCTTAAGAAGCTCTGCATCAAAATCTATTTTAAAATCTGTCTACTATGCTCTCTGTCAGTCTCAGCTTGAATACTGTATTACTATATGGGGTGGAACATGTAAAACTCATCTTCTAAAAATTGAGAGAGCACAAAGAGCACTCCTAAAGGTGAGCTTGGTTCTTCCTTTTTATCACCCAACAGCTGATCTCTACTCAAAATGGAAGGTACTGTGAGACAACTCTTTATTTTGAAAACGGTTATGAAACAGCATTCCCTGATAACTCATGAACCAGAAACAATCAGAAACAAACGTCGTAAACATCAAGTCTGCTCTGCATCGTCATTCAAAACTAAGTTTGCACATCGGTTTTCTTGCTATCAGGGTTCAAATTTATACAACAAGTTAAATCGGGCCCTAACGATTTATCCCGTACCAATAATCAAATGTAAGTCTTTAGTTTCAGATTGGTTGTTTTTTTTTTCGGGTGGGCAAATCATCTCATGACATCCCCCGCTCTTAGGCGGAGCGCGAGATAGTGTCAGACTTTTACTGACTAAAAACCCACTCCTGTTCCTTCTTTGCCATTTGTTTTCCAGGGCCCCGGGGATCTCTTTCGCATCACCCATGGCCCTAGTAGGCTTCGACCCTGTTGGGCCCCTACGGTTGCTGACATCTCCTTGAGGCGCGCGTGGAACACTACGCGCTGTCGACGACTTGGGCTCGGTCCGGACGGTTACCGGACGATCGGGATCGTAATCCCGGCGGCGGTTGGGGCGTGAGGACCGTTGCCGTTGCCTCACGCGATCGGCCGTCTCCTTTGCTAGCATTACTGCTTCGCAGAAGGAGGCGACCGCCTGCCACTCCTCCTCGCTCCAGACCATGGCCTGTACCAAGGCCCGGCGCGAGAGATCGCTGCCGCCGATCGCCCCCACGAGGACACGGCGGTGCTCTGCCCAAGCGGGGCACACCTCTACCGTGTGCTCCACCGTGTCCTCCGGGCGGTCCACTCAATGGTGGCACCCGGGCGTCTCTTCTGCACGAATCCGGTGCAAGAACCTCCCGAACTTACCATGTCCGGTGAGGACCTGCGTCATGCGGTAGGTTTTTTTTTTATTTATTTATTTTCCCTTCACAAAGTTTTCTTATGCTAGATTAAAAAAAAAAGACAATTTATATTTTATATTAATTCCAGGATGTAAGTGTGAGTGTGAATGCTTAAATTAATGTGTGCCTATAAATGGATTATTTGAAAAAAAACATGCTTTGACTCTGGAATGCAACTTCAACTTCAACTTCAACTCTTCATTATGGCATTTGCGGAAAAGACACCACAATTTTGCCAATAACACGTGCAAACTGTTAATAGACTATCAAACGCTGGAGAGTATTTAGCGCGAATGAACAGTAAAATAAATATATATTTATAAAATATTAAAGTTCAAAATACAAGAATTTCTTCGCAGACTGACATTATGACCAGACCACAGACTATGACTATGGTACATGACTGAAACTCGTAAGAGAGAAACAAAGAGAGAAAAAAGGTTACAATTTAATTTTATTAATTTCAATAAATTTGCATAGTTTAAATATAAAACGAGTAAATACAAAAGAAAGAAGACATTTGACCGAGGTTGGACGAGGAATATGAGCAGGGATGATTTCATGAAAGGAGAAGCGCAATTTAGGACAGGAGCTCTGGAATGCAGCAAACAAGGTTAACAACTATCTGAGTGGGACCAGGAGATTTTCCGTTTGACAGTAGTCAAGGGTTTTGAGGTATTTAGAGACAGCAGCTTTATACTTAGATTTCAATTGAGGGTAAATTTGTAGCTTATTATTTAACTTATTATAGAGATATGGGCCAAGAAAACAAAAGAAATTATGTGACAGAGCTGAACGCAAGGGTTTTGTTGCACATACGTTACCTTTACGGCGCTTGTCTTTTTGTATTTCCGGGTTGTAATGCATCATTTTATGTTTTTTTAGCACTGTTTGAAGGATAAAAGCAGGCAATCTTTTTTGTAAGAATATCCCAATCTTTTTAGAGGTCTACAGTCGGGTAACGGAATGGGAGACCAGCGCCCACCTTAAGAATTGCACGTTGTGCCCGTTCGACCTCGATGATGTGGGTTTTCGCAGCACCACCCCAGGATATTATGCAATAGTCAATCAATGATTGACCTAAAGCAAAATACACCATTTTAATAGTCTGTCTGTCTGCTGAGTATCTTAAGGTTCTAAAAATATAGATCTTTCGCAGAAGAGACACTAAGGCCTTAATATGCAATTTGAAGGTGAGAAATTGGTGAGGTGAGGTGAGGACGCCATGAGGTCTTTCCAGCCACTCCTCAAAGAGGGGACTTATCGCCATAATTATGGAGTGCCCAGCACTGGTTTGCGACAGTCGCTGTCGCCATTCCACCATGAGATCCCGCCGGAAATCTTTCCGCCATGCCGCGACTTGGCGCGGCAGCGGAGTTTCACCCCGGCGTTGCATCTCCATGCGCAGATCGTGCATGCGCGCAAGGTCTTTTGCCTCCAAATCCCACGGTGGTTGGCTAGCAAGGAGGCTCGCTGCTTCGCGGGAAATCGTGCGATATCCCCGCACCATCCGGATGGCCATGCCGGTCGCTTTCGAAGAGACGGTGCCCGTACCGGCGCCCCGTAAGGAGCCATGGACCGAACGATTCCTGCATAGAGCCTCCGGCAGGAGGCGTCTGGACCCCCTAGGTTGGGCAGGAGCCGGTTGAGGGCAGCCCCTGTGCGATCCAGTTTGGGAGCCAGACGTCGGAAATGCGCCTCGAAATTCCACCGGCTGTCGAGGACAAGTCCAAGGTACTTCATTGTCGACTCGACGTCGATGTGAACTCCTCCTACCGTTAGTTGGGACCCCGATGGTGGCGCGTTCCGAGGGCCGTGGAAGCACATGGCCTCGGACTTGTGCAATGCCACCTCGAGTCCCAACTCTAGGATCCTCTCCACGACTGTCGCAACCCCACGAGTCACTAGTTCGACCGCCGCCTGGTATGACTCTCCCCGCGCCAGGACCAGCGTATCATCTGCGTAGCAGACCACGCTGACCCCGTCAAGGAGATCGCCGCGCAGCACGTAGTCGTACCCGATGTTCCACAAGGGTGGTCCTAGTGCCGATCCTTGCGGAAAACCGCACGACATCTCTCGCCGTTTCCACTCTCCCAGGTGACCAGGGTAGATAATGTACCTGTCCGACAGGTAGGCCTCGACAACATGACAGAGGTAGTCACACATATCACATACACACTAATACAATACACTGTCATTAGACACGCACAACAAACACACAGATATAGGCACTCTTATTATTTTTTTGTTTTAGCTTCGTTTTTACTTCTACCTCCAAAATTATAATTACTTATTTTAGTTTTTTATTATTGTTTACCTTAAAAAAAAAAACTGTTCTTCCGTAGGGTGGGGCCCCACGGAAGAACAGTTTTTTTACCTGGTGATTTGTAATACAGGCATTTTATGCCTAACTCAAACACCAGCTCCTCACATTGTTAATTATAATAACAGAACTTATGTAAAACCTAAACCTATAAGTTTATCATTGTGAGGAGAAATAAAGAATTTTTATTATTATTATTCTAACAATGGCCAACGGAAGTTCACCATCACATAGATATCACAATGAAGATAGTTAAGTAACTACGACAACACAAATAAATAAATGGTTCTAAGTAGTTAAACTGAAAACGGTATCATCGAAGTGATCTGATGATGATGATGGAGCCGGAAGGTAGGCATTGGAACTCCGTAATTAATGAATATATCCTAGCTGTGTTTAAACTTATAAGAATTTTCATGAGATGCACTTTGGCTATAAGGTACTATCGAACTGACCTGATGATGGAGTCGGTAAGTGGATGGGAACTTCATAATTAAATAATGTATCCTAGCAGTGTTTGGGTTAATTCGAATTGCCATGAGAAATATGCACTTTGGCTATAAGTTTATCACTACTGATCACAACTAAAAAGTGTGAAATAAAAAAACTTTTTACAAGAAAATAATAATAACCGACTTCACTACAAAAAATAAAACAATAAAACGATCAAAATAAAAATTTTGGAAATCGATGTCAAATAGTTTTTTTAATAGTTTTTACGTAAGGTTTTAATATGTAATCCTCGATTTTTTGTAACCAAGAATATTATTTAATTTATTTTTTATTCGATTATTCATTGCACTCGACTAATTGTGCTGGCAACACCGAAACGTATTTGTGATTATCTGTAGTAAAGCGGTTGATGTAGCCTCAGAATAATAACTGAAGGATGTAGCATAATATCGGGCAATAGCCCTTGTTGCGTTGGTGATCGATGAGATCGAAACCACAATATTTTGTCTCTAGCGTTATTGTAGCTACAGAAAATGCGTAACCGAGACACTTGTAATACATAACTGTTCATAGATTTTCTTGCACATTCTACTCCATAGCGTGCTACGTTTTCTCACTGCTTGACTTATTGCCAATTCAAAAGTGTTCGTACATGCTTTGATTGAATATTAAATATGTTATTTTAAACTGAAGTGAGTGTTTTATTACAGTCTAAATATGAAAAGTTAATAACCACAGCTACGTACGGCTGTTTTTATACAAAGTCATTTTTTTTGTCTTCTTCTGAATGAGTTTAAAATACATGCAGACAGTTTTGACTGTCTCAGTAGTTATTTGGGTTACTTTACAAGTGCATGTGGATACCCCCTCTGACATCAGTAATAGCGTGGCTTCTGGTGCGGCACCGCGATGGCTAGAAGAAGGGGAACGAGCTGGAGTGACACTAATAAAAATTACAGACACAGACATTTAATGACATTTTATTAATACAGAATTTATACACGAACATGACCGTCGCACCACGCACTCGTACATCAACACGACTTCCTTAATGTTCGATTAAATTACTAATTACAATATTTACAATTTTATAGCAACGTAACATCATTATAGTAATTTGTAGACACTATCTAAGCCGTAATTCTTCAGGCTTAGGCCTAATCGAAGGCAAGTTTAATATTTACACATATATACAGGAAACATGATCAGTGGAACAATAGTCTCTTATAACAGTCAAATAACTATCAGATAGTGTCATTTGATTCTGTAGCACAGTTTTCACCGATTCGATCACAACAATATAACACGGCCTCGATCAGCATTTTGAGACAGACAAACTGCGACTCGCAGCGAGTAGAGAGCAGTATACCTATATAGTAGTATTAAAGTTCTATGAATGTTAATGTTGAGCAGCTCAGAGCACGAGACTAGAGTGCGCTCGAGGCGCGCGAGGGGATGTGCGCGGCGGCAGGAGGCGCGCGCGATCGCTGTTAGAAGTGCGCGCGCGCACTCCCGTTCCAGCGCGAGTCCGACGTGCTTGTCAGCTCGGTGACTGGCGCCGGGTAGTACACGGTAGGCGCGGACGCCGGCACCAGGCGCGCCCGGCTGGCGCCTGCGCTCGGGACGCTGGCGCCGCGCGAGCTGCGTGCCTCCGAGCGCCGCAGCGTGCCGTTCCGCGCGAGCCGCAGCGACACGCGCTCACCGCACGACGCGAATGAGTCATCTCGTGTGTGCTCAGGAGAGTCCCGAGTGCCTCCGCGGACGCGCATGCTTCCCGCGCAGAACATTTTCAGGAATACACGCTTGAACTTCTCGCCAAATATTACGTAGATGACGAAATTGACGCTGCTGTTGATCGTGACCAGCAGGTTGCTAGTTTTGACGAGTGGGTCCAGCTTGTCAAACTGGTCGCCGTAGAACACCTCGAACGAGTTGGTGACAAGCGGCAGTAGGTTGCACAGGAAAAATACCAGCACCACCACTAGCAGCATGGTGGCCAGGCCAAGCTCGCGGCGCTGCACCCGCGAGAGCCGTGCGCGTTCGGCCTGCGCGCGCCGCACCTGCCGCACTATACATGCATTGAGCGCCGCCAGCGCCGAGAACGGCACAATGTACATCACTATCATGTACAGCGAGTGAATGTATACTACAATGTAGGAGTCTGTTCGGAACTCCCGGTCAGCAGTGACGCAGTACACGGGCTCGCCGTCTGCGACGCTCTCGATTACTTTCGCCTCGAAGAATTTGGGTGCGTTGTAGGCGAACGCAAAGGCGGCTGTGCCCAGCACGTACCAGCGCGCGCGCGACGAGGTGCACAGTGCCTTGGCGCGAAAGGGATGGCACACCGCCACCCAGCGCTCCACTGTCACGATAAGCGTGAGGTACACGGACATAGTCTGCGCGGCGTTGGCGATGGGGTACGCGAAGGGCGTGATGTGCGGGCACACGTGGTAATAGTAGTAGCGCAGGTAGCCAGTGTACGGGTAGATGGCGGTGAGACCGAACAGCAGCACGGAGGTGAGGATGAGCACGGTGTCGCAGGCCGCTAGTCCTACCAGCAGGCAGTTGATGGACGAGCGCATCTGGGGGCGCGATAGCACCAGCACGGACAGAGCGTTGCCCAGCAGCCCCCCCGCGCCGATGCCGTTGAGCAGCACGCCGTGCACAACGAAGCGAAACAGCTGGTCGGCGGGCTCCACGCCCACGTCGGAGTCGCAGCCCTCACGCACCGCGTCGAGCGTCGCGTTGTACGTTGCGTTGTGCGTGTCGTTGCTCATGGTGCGGGGGCGGCTTGGGCGCACATGCCCCCGCGCTCAGCACCCGCCGCCCGCGCCTCTTGCGCCTCCCACCTGTGACCAACGAGAGAGCATATTTTTATTGTGAACATTCAAGCCTTATACTTATTTAATTCTTTATGCACACAAAAGTACAGAGGCGGTCAACACACAGCTAAGATTTGATTGGTTGTATACAAGGAGTTTTTCCGAGTTTACGATAAGATAAGCAAGTCTTCTTTCACCAACCATGCGCATATCAGCCTAAATGTAACTAATTATTGCAAAGCCGATATAATGAACTCAATATCGTCGTAGGTTTAAGTTTTAAGCCAATCGGTTACAACTTTTTAACAGTCCCGAACTTTCATGGAATATTTTATACGTAATTCTTTATTCAGCAAGTTGTATATAGTAGATGATTGTCTTGAATATTGCTGTTTTATTATATTATCGATTTCAGAGTTTCATTAATTTCATGAAATTATTGCAACCAGTCGTTGCATTTTCTCAGTAATTTTGATTAATCTCACTTTTGGTCTTTAAATTTATCAATCATCTTGATTTGGTTTTTTTCTAGCATTTAAGTAAATAATTATGACAGTTAAATTTTATCATTAATTTCATAACTGTTTCTCAATTTGCAATAACTATGTGATTTTTATTTAATAAGTGCTCAATATTTAATAATAATAATAATAAACTTCCAGATACCGGTGGGGTACTATTTTTGATATTTTTAAATGTTTTTTTTTGTATGATTTTGTTTAAAAAAAATATTTAAAAATGTAATTTATATGTGTTTACAAGGAATAACGAGAATAATAATAATGACTTGAAACTTTTGCCCCGAACAATCTGCAACTGATGGAGTTACTGAAGGTAACCGAAACCTTCAGTAGTGCCATCAGGAAGGAGTTTGGTGTGGACAAATGTGCGGTCATGCATGTAAAGCGGGGGGAGGTTGTGGAATCCGTGGGCACTCAACTCACGGATTTTATAAACCTAAGATCCCTCTCTCCAACCGAAACCTATAAGTATTTGGGTATGTCGGAAGCTCTAGGCATCAATATCACTGACATCAAGCAATCGTTGAAAGAGCGTTTCTTTGGACGCCTGAAGAAGGTATTTTATAGCCTTCTTTCAGGCAGAAACCAGGTGCGCGCCTTCAACGGTTGGGTCATGCCGGTATTGATGTACTCTTTCGGCGTACTCAAATGGACTCACGCGGAACTTGATGCCCATAGGCGGGTCCGTACACTACTGACTGCATACCGAATGCATCACCCACGATCGTCGGTGATGAGACTGTATATCCCGAGGAAGTGTGGGGGTCGAGGTTTTTTAAATGCTAAGACCCTACATAACCGCGAGGTCTCAGGGAATATTTTCTAGCTGTCGACGTGGGTATGCATCGAGATGTAGTGGCAGTGGACAAGGAACTTGTTCACCCCGTTCTCCCTGGCTAACGAGATATGGCGCAAACCGGTAGTGCTTGACACTAACGATCGCAGGGAAGTAAGGCAGAGCAAGGAACTTCACGCACGCTTTTTCTGGGCCCTTCACGGGCCCGATGTAGACCAATTAGCGTCCGTAGCCTGGCTGCGTTTCGGTGACCTCTTTGGGGAAACCGAAGGTTTTGTCTGTGCAATTATGGACGAAGTTATCATGACGACAGAGATTTATTGTGAAAGACGGCATGGTTGACATCTGTCGGGCAAAAATGGCAAAGAAGGAACAGGAGTGGGTTTTTTAGATTTTCCCACCCGAAAAAAAAATAAAATAAAAAATGCGGTGACATTTTTTATTTTATTTTCGGGAGAATCAATCCGTCACATAATCTCTGGTTGTTCTCGTCTAGCTAACGGAGAGTACTTGCATAGGCACAACCTAGTAGCCAGGATTATCCATCAGCAACTTGCTCTGAAATACTCTCTTGTGGAATTGGAAGTGCCACTCATACTTATATGAGCCCGACCCAGTTCTTGGTAATGTATAAATCATATCACTTCTGGGGTCGGCCCATCATCACTGATAGGACTATTGTGGTCAATAAGCCTGATATAGTGGTGGTGCACCGAAGCGAGAGGCGTGCAATGATTATTGACATTTCCATTCCACATGACGAGAACCTCGTGAAAGCCGAGAAAAATAAATAAATTAAGTATATTGACTTTGCTCGCGAAGTTGTCGACATGGGGGAGGTGGACTTGGCGATCACACACACAATTTGTTTTATTTAGATTTAAAAGTAAGAAACGCTTTATATCCTACTGTAGCGACATCTATGACGTCACATAAGAACTAATCCTGCATCGCGCAATCAAAGTTCTCCGCGCGTTTAGAACATATAGAACAGCCCGAAATCATCTATCGGGCAGTAGTAGCCCACCAGACATAACACCCGTCTGGCCGGAGGATCCTCCCTTTTCAACGGAGGTTTGCGGGACTTTACTCTCTGTTTCATATACCTCCAAACTACTAATATTATAAATGCGAAAGTTTGTATGTATGTATGGATGTAAGTATGGGTGTATGTTACTCTTTCACGCAAAAACTACGGGTAGACCATGTCCTAGAATAACACAGAGAATACTTTTTATCCTTGGATTATGGTCCCTTGAGATAATTTTCTAACCCGCAGGCAAATGACAGCAACTGTCTAAAACATTGACAGCACTGACTGCCAAAAACACGTCCTAATCATTCCTAAATTCGGTCAATCATTCGGTCATTCATTCTACCATTCGGTCAACCATTCCACGATTGACAACAAATAATAAATGCGGAATCTCCGATCATTATCTAACCTTATATAAATAAAACAAAGTCGTATTAGTTACACTATTTATAACTCAAGAACGGCTACTAAAATATCTAATAACTATTAAAATATCGAAAAGAATAAAAAAAAATGCTTTTGTAGGAGTTTATCCGTTTATGCCAGACAATTAGCATTGAAGGAGATGCAGCACAAATATAACGTAGAAATAGGCGAAGTCGGCGAGGTCCTCCCAGCAGTTGAGTGAAAAGGCCCCATGTGGCTCTCAGAGGCTCGCAGGGCTGTGGCGGACAGGTCTCGCACAGCCGGTAGAGGCTTCCAGAGACCAGAGGAATCTAAAAAGGTCCACATGGCGGGGCGGACAGGTTTTACACGGCCAGTAGAGGCCTGTAGAGGCCTTCAGAGACAGGAGCATCTGGAGAGATCCACACGGCTTGACGGACAGGTCTCGCATGGCTGGTCGAGGCCTGTTGAAACCGAAGCAGCAGAAGAGGTCCTTCTCACAGCCGTCAAAGACTGGGAGGCCTTTTTCACAAACATAATAATATATTTCACTTCAACACTGCAACTCAATAACTGATATTCTCAAAAAAATTCAGCTGACAACCAGACTGACACTGGATCCATAATTTAATTTTTCAAAAACTAGAGACTAGAAACCAGCTAGTCTGGTTGAAATATATAAAAGAAAGTATAATTTAGATGATAGGCAAAAATACTACCACTTTCGAGTTATTCTGGCGTGCACTGCAAAAACCTTTAAAGTTATACGTATACAATGTAAACTAAAAGTTAAGTAATTATTCATACAAAAACATGGCTTAAAGGATCCAAGCCAAAAATAAAAAAATAATCGAGTGTAATTGTCAAGTTGTCAATGAAACTTCTTTCAGTTGACAATTCGTAGTCGCCGTTGGGAGAAATAATACTGAAATACTCCATAAAATTCACGTTCGTGACAGTTCTTTGTGCGAGTGTGGCCTCGATGATGGTACATTGGACCATATCTTCTTTTCCTGTCCTTCAAACTCCCACTCCCTCGATTTGTACCAAATGCTTCCCAAAATTAAAAAACCCCTTCCTACTAACTTCCATTCCCTATTGACGAATTTCTCTCCTAAAGTTGTCCAACTCCTATCCAAATTCCTAAATGACAATAACATCAATCTGTAACCTGCCACTAACGTCTTAGATCTATCACAAAGGGCAAAGTTCGACGGCTCACCTTACGGCGCTGCCGTCACCACATGACACTGGCAGAATAGTCGACACCGGCTCAGTTGCCAAAGAAGAAAAAAAAAAACTGAAATAATCATAATACTATTATTACGCAACGAATTTCAGCGAGGAGGACCTAGCTGCTGCGAAGTTGATGCTGTTTAGTGTGCTAAGATGGTGAAGCGTGACAAGATGGTGTCCCGCCGGCGGGTCGGGACTAGAAAGAGCATACAGGATATTATCACGCTGTTCAAGGAGACCAACCCTGACGACGTACCGACGTTTGTGGTGAAGGAGCTGCACAAGCTTCCTCCAGTCACCTTCAACCACGTCGATGTCATTAGCCTTTTGAAGGACATTGTCTCTCTAAAGGCCAGTCTTGCGGATGTACAGGCGAAGTTAGATGCATCCCAGAAAACCGTCGCCGATTTACGCCTAGAGTTTGGTGAATTTCGCAACACAGCGGCGGTAACTAGGTCATCAGCCGATGCGTCTAATGTAAATACACGTTATGGAGCCAGCCTCAATTTATTGTCGTCGAATTCCGTGTCAGCAGTTTCGTCGCCAGTATGTTCATCGATTGCTGAGATTGCAGAGTGCTCACCCCGAGCGCCCCGCAGCTCCGCTCCGCTCCGCTGCCTGTACATGTAGCCCCAGCGAATCTGCATCATCAAGATTTTGGTAGCGTCACTGCGAGCGCCCCTGCTGCTCCTATATCGAAGCCTTCCGTCCTTCACAATAAATCTCCGGTAGTTATTCGTCATGATAACTTCGTCCATAATTGCACAGACAAAACCTCCGGTTTCCCCAAAGAGGTCACCGGAACGCAGCCAGGCTACGGACGCCAATTGGTCTACATCGGGCCTGTGAAGGGCCCGGAAAAAGCGTGCGTGAAGTTCCTTGCTCTGCCATACTTCCCTGCGATCATTAGTGTCAAGCACTACTGGTTTGCGCCAGTTCTCATTAGCCAGGGCGAGGGGGGTGAGTCCCTTGTCCACTGCCACTACATCTCGATGCATACCCACGTCGGCAGCTAGGAAATATTCCCTGAGACTGCATACCTCGCGGTTGTGTAGGGTCTTAGCATTTAAAAAACCTCGACCCCCACACTTCCGCGGGATATACAATCTCATCACCGACGATCGTGGGTGAAGCATTCGGTATGCAGTCAGCAGTGTGCGGACCCTCCTATCCAGGGCGTCAAGTTCCGTTTGAGTCCATTTGAGAACGCCGAAAGAGTACATCAATACCGGCATGACCCAACCGTTGAAGGCCTTGTTTCCGCCTGAAAGAAGGCTATTGAATATCTTCTTCAGGCGTTCAAAGAAACGCTCCTGCAACGATTGCTTCATGTCAGTGATATTGATGCCTAGAGCTTCCGACATACCCAAATACTTATAGGTTTCGGTTGGAGAGAGGGATCTCAGGTTTATGGAATCCGTGAGTTGAGTGCCCACGGATTTCACAAGCTCCCCTCGCTTTACATGCATGACCGCACATTTGTCCACACCAAACTCCATCCTGATGGTACTACTGAAGGTTTCAGTTACCTTCAGTAGCTCTATCAGTTGCAGATTGTTGGGGGCAAAAAGTTTCAGGTCATCCATGTAAAGTAGGTGAAATATTACCTGACCACCTCTCTTCAACCGATAGCCTAGACCTGAATTCTCCAGCATTGTCATTAGAGGATTCAAGGTTAGGCAAAACCAAAGTGGACTCAAACTATCTCCCTGGAATATGCCTCGCTCGATCCTTACAGGTTCGCTATTCCTCTGGGCATGTCGACATCCTGGATAGCGGAGGACCGTACTCCATTGCCTCATACACGACACCAGGAAGGTGCGTAGTGTTGTATCAATTTTATACAATTTCAGCACCCTCATGAGCCATGTATGAGGAACAGAGTCATAGGCCTTCTTATAATCTATCCAACATGCCGACAGATCCTTTCGGGAACGTCGAACCTGTTGGCTAATGGTCATATCGATGAGGAGTAGCTCCTTAGTACCGCGGGACCCATTCCTACATCCGTTTTGAGAGGCAGACATGATAGCGTTATTATCTCCATGATGGTTAATCTTTGCTCTCAAAATGGATGTAAGAACCTTATAGACTGTCGGCAAACACGTAATCGGTCGTATTATTATCGTTTATTCATTTCTTTATGTACATATAAATTATATTTTTAAATATTTCAATAAAAAATAAAAAAAACATTTAAAAATATAAAAATAGTGTCCCACCGGTATCGGGAACAGGGTCCAAGCTACCGGCGGTCAGGGCTCCAGAGAAAGGAACCTCCTAACAATACGAGCCGTGTCCATGAGTACCACTTTCTGAATCAAGGCCTTGATCCAGCCGCCTAACGCGAGCCTCCTAAGGTGTTGGTCGAGGCTCTTGGCTATTAAGCCATTGGCTGACACGACTATCGGTACAATGATCGCCGAGTCCACATCCCACATGTCGACAACCTCGCGAGCCAAGTCAATATACTTGATTTGTTTATCTTTCTCGGTTTTCACGAGGTTCTCGTCATGCGGAACGGATATGTCAACAATCATTGCACGCCTCTCGCTTCGGTCCACCACCACTATATCAGGCTTATTGGCTACAATAGTCCTATCAGTGATGATGGACCGATCCCAGTACAAAGTGATATGACCATTATCAAGAACTGGGTCGGGCTCATACCTGTAGTACGGCACTTCCGATTCCACAAGAGAGTATTTCAAGGCAAGTTGCTGATGGATAATCCTGGCTACAAGGTTGTGTCTATGCAAGTACTCTCCGTTAGCTAGACGAGAACAACCAGAGATAATGTGACGAATTGATTCTCCCGGACGGTGACATGCCCGACAGATGTCAACCGTGCCGTCCTTCACAATAAATCTCCGGTAGTTATTCGTCATTATAACTTCGTCCATAATTGCACAGACAAAACCTTCGGTTTCCCCGAAGAGGTCACCGAAACGTAGCCAGGCTACGGACGCCAATTGGTCTACATCGGGCCCGTGAAGGGCCCTGAAAAAGCGTCCGTGAAGTTCCTTGCTCTGCCATACTTCCCTGCGATCGTTAGTGTCAAGCACTACCGGTTTGCGCCAGTTCTCGTTAGCCATTGAGAGCGGGGTGAGTCCCTTGTCCACTGATACTACATCTCGATGCATACCCACGTCGGTAGCTAGGAAATATTCCCTGAGACTGCATACCTCGCGGTTGTGTAGGGTCTTAGCATACTAGAGTACTTTTCTCCGCCCACGTCACTACCACCTGCGCGTCGACGGAGAGGACGCCGGCCGCCGAGTGGCTTAGGACCTCGAGGCCCACCGGCCTCTGATAGGGTCCCAGCTCCCGGCGGAAGTGTGCAGCGCATGCGATGGACGCAATCCATCAATGAAAACTTCATGCGCGCATACTATGGGGCTACAGAGGGAGGAAACAATCTGACCGCGTACCGTGTTCGGATGCTCTCTTTGTTTCAGGTGCTTGAGCCAGCCGTCAACGTTTCGGCCCAACGACTGTCGGATCAGGTGCGGGTTATCCAGCGTAATCATATGTTGGACGATACTGTACTTGATCGCCTCCGAACGGAAATGAGTAACCATGCCATTGTTCCTTCGTCGCAGTCTGTGGTACCAGAAATTGTATCTTTCCGACCATGCTGACGAAGAGATTTCTGACATGGTTACACATGTAAGTACCCAGTGCAACAATAATTTGAGGAGTGCTTTGGAGTGTGCAATTCGGGAGTTTCGCAACATGCCGCTTGAACTTAGGCCGCGCTTACCCCGTTTGCCCATGCATAATAAGAATAAGGCGCTGGTGGCTGCTCTGGATTTGCAGTTGTCAAACTATTTTGACGACTGCAAAGATCTCACTGATACACACTCGATAATGTACTGCGCGGCTGTTGCGGCATGTCGTGTAGCTCACGTCAAGTTTCCAAACTGTGACGTAGCTACACGACCGAAACCAGTCGTGCCGGCCTGGCAGTGCAGGATCGAGCGTCGTATTGGTGGGGCCAGAGCACTCATCGGCAAACTAATCTGCTTCGGGGAGGGCAACACTCGCCCAAGAGTGATGCGCTTTGTGAGGCGGGCGTTCTCGGGGACTGACATCAGCCCCCGAGACTATATGTCCCGTGTCACAGAGCGCATCGACTTCTTGAAGCAGAAGATGTATGCATGGGCAAACCGCATCCGCAGGTTTAAGCGGCGGGTGGAGCGATACACCCAGAATCGCACATTCCGGAGTAATGAAAGGTGGGTCTATAGGTCTTGGGAGAGACCAGACCAAGGTGTGACTGATGCGCGCCTCCCGGATGATGACGCCATGAGTTCATTCTGGCGCAGCATCTGGTCGGTGCCTGTCAGTCACACCGAGGGTGACTGGACTCGAGAGGTCGAGCGTGCGTGCGATCCTATACCACAAATGGGGGCAATTGACATCAGCCCCCAAGATGTAGCTCGTGCAGTCCGTCGGTTGCCAAACTGGAAATCTCCAGGGCCGGATGGACTGCACAATTTCTGGATTAAGTGGTTTACAAGATCGCACGCTCGCTTGGCATATCAGTTTCAGTCTGCCTTAGAGTCCGGGTCGCTACCGGAATTCCTAACAACAGGAATAACCCATCTGCTCCATAAGTCAGGTAGTACTGCGGAGCCTAAAAATTATAGACCGATCACGTGTTTGCCGACGGTCTATAAAGTTCTTACATCCATACTGCGAAGCAAAATTAACAGTCATATTGACAAAAATTTCATCATGTCACCTTCTCAGAATGGATGTGGGAACGGGTCTCGCGGTACTAAGGAGCTGCTCCTCATTGATATGACCATTAGCCAACAGGTTCGACGTTCCCGAAAGGATCTGTCGACATGTTGGATAGATTATAAGAAGGCCTATGACTCTGTTCCTCATACATGGCTCATGAGGGTGCTAGAATTGTATAAAATTGATACAAAACTACGCACCTTCCTGATGTCGTGTATGAGGCAATGGAGGACGGTCCTTCACTATCCAGGATGTCGACATATCCAGAGGAATAAGGAACCTGTAAGGATCGAGCGAGGTATATTCCAGGGTGATAGTTTGAGTCCACTTTGGTTTTGCCTAGCCTTGAATCCTCTCAGCACACTGCTGGAGAATTCAGGTCTAGGCTATCGGTTGAAGAGAGGTGGTCAGGTAATATCTCACCTACTTTACATGGATGACCTGAAACTTTTTGCCCCCAACAATCTGCAACTGATGGAGCTACTGAAGGTAACTGAAACCTTCAGTAGTGCCATCAGGATGGAGTTTGGTGTGGACAAATGTGCGGTCATGCATGTAAAACGAGGGGAAGTTGTGGAATCTGTGGGAACTCAACTCACGGATTCCATAAACCTGAGATCCCTCTCTCCAACCGAAACCTATAAGTATTTGGGTATGTCGGAAGCTCTAGGCATCAATATCTCTGACATGAAGCAATCGTTGAGGGAACGTTTCTTTGGACGCCTGAAGAAGGTATTCAATAGCCTTCTTTCAGGCGGAAACAAGGTGCGCGCCTTCAACGGTTGGGTCATGCCGGTATTGATGTACTCTTTCGGCGTACTCAAATGGACTCAAACGGAACTTGACGCCCTGGATAGGAGGGTCCGCACACTGCTGACTGCATATCGAATGCATCACCCACGATCGTCGGTGATGAGACTCATCACCGACTAAAGTATTATTATTATTATTTCCATTTATTAAATTTCTGTACATATTATTTACATTTTTAAATATTTCTTAGAAAATAAAATAAAAAAAACATTTAAAAATATAAAAAATAGTAGCCCACCGGCATCGGGAGCAGGGTCCAAGCTACCGGTGGTCAGGGCTCCTGAGAGAGGAATCTCCTAACGATGCGCGCCGTGTCCAGGAGTACTGCTTTCTGGATCAGGCCCTTGATCCAGCTGCCTAACGAGAGCCTCCTTAGATGTTGTTCGAGGCTCTTTGCTATTAAGCCATTGGCCGTTACGACTATCGGCACAATGATTGCTCTATCCACTTCCCACATGTCGACAACCTCGCGAGCTAAGTCAAGATACTTAGTTTGCTTATCTTTCTCAGCTTTCACGAGGTTCTCGTCATGAGGGACCGCTATATCAACAATCATTGTGCGACGCTCTAGTCGATCTATCACCACTATATCAGGTTTATTGGCAACAATAGTCCTGTCAGTGATGATAGATCGATCCCAATATAATGTGATATTGCCATTGTCGAGAACTGGGTCGGGCACATACCTATAATACGGTACTTCTGATTCCACAAGATTGTATTTAAGAGCAAGTTGCTGGTGGATAATCCTGGCCACGAGGTTGTGTCTATGCAAATAGTCTCCGTTAGCTAGATGAGAACACCCAGAAATAATGTGTCGGATTGATTCCCCGGGCCGGTGGCATGCCCGACAGATGTCAACCGTACCGTCCTTCACAATGTATTTCCGGTAGTTGTTCGTCATCATAACTTCGTCCATAATCGCAAAGACAAAACCTTCGGTTTCCCCGAAGAGGTTACCGAAACGCAGCCAAGATACGGACGCTAACAGGTCTACATCGGGTCCATGTAAGGCCCGGTAAAAGCGTCCGTGAAGCTCCTTGCTCTGCCATACTTCCCTGCGGTCATTAGTATCCAGTACTATAGGTTTGCGCCAGTTCTCGTTGGCCAAGGAGAGCGGAGTGAGGCCCTTGTCCACCGCTGCCACATCTCGGTGCATACCCACGTCGGTTTTTAGGAAGTATTCCCTGAGACTGTATACCTCGCGGTTGTTCAGGGTCTTAGCATTTAAAAAGCCACGACCCCCGCACTTCCGCGAGATATACAGTCTCATCACCGATGACCGTGGGTGATGCATCCGATTTGCGGTAAGTAGTGTGCGGACCCTCCTGTCCAGGGCGTCAAGTTCTGTCTGAGTCCATTTGAGTATGCCGAAAGAATACATCAATACCGGCATGACCCAACCGTTGAAAGCGCGCACCTTGTTTCCGCCTGATAAAAGACTATTCAGTACTTTATTCAGGCGGCCAAAGAAGCGCTCTTTCAACGCTTGTTTCATGTCCTCAGTATTGATGCCTAACGATTCCAACATACCCAAATACTTGTAAGTTTCGGTTGAACAGAGGGATCTAAGGTGTATGGAATCCGAGAGTTGAATTCCCACGGATTCCATAATCTCACCTCTCTTTACATGTATGACTGCACATTTGTCCACACCAAATTCCATCCTGATGGCACTACTGAAGGTTTTAGTTACCTTCAGTAGCTCCACCAGTTGCAAGTTGTTGGGGGCAAAGAGTTTCAGATCATCCATGTAAAGAAGGTGAGATATGGCCTGACCGCCTCTTTTCAACCGGTAACCTAAGCCAGAACCCTCCAGCAGTGTGCTGAGAGGGTTCAAGGCTAGGCAAAACCACAGTGGACTCAAACTGTCACCCTGGAA
Organism: Mythimna pallens; assembly: GCA_961205895.1. Classification (NCBI taxonomy): domain Eukaryota; kingdom Metazoa; phylum Arthropoda; class Insecta; order Lepidoptera; family Noctuidae; genus Mythimna; species Mythimna pallens. The sequence goes on from OY540826.1 coordinate 121,117, forward strand.
TATGCCACGCTCAATCCTTATCGGTTCGCTGTTCTCCCGAATCTGTCGACATCCCGGATAGTGAAGGACTGTTCTCCACTGCCCCATACATGACATCAGGAAGGTGCGAAGAGTTGCATCAACTTTATACAGTTCTAGCACCCTCATGAGCCATGTATGAGGAATAGAGTCATAGGCCTTCTTATAATCTATCCAACATGCCGACAGATTCTTTCGAGAACGTCGAACCTGTTGGCTAATGGCCATATCGATGAGGAGCAGCTCCTTAGTACCGCGGGACCCGTTCCTACATCCATTCTGAGAGGCAGACATGATAGAATTTGTCTCAATATGACTATTGATTTTAGCTCTCAGAATGGATGTAAGAACTTTATAGACCGTCGGCAAACACGTGATCGGTCTATAATTTTTGGGTTCCGCAGTACTACCTGATTTATGGAGCAGGTGGGTTATTCCTGTCGTTAGAAACTGGGGCAGCGACCCTGACTCTAAGGCAGACTGGAACTGAGATGCCAAGCGAGCGTGCGACCTTTGAAACCATTTAAGCCAGAAATTGTGCAGCCCGTCCGGCCCAGGAGATTTCCAGTTAGGCAGTGGACGGACTGCACGGGCTACATCTTGGGGGCTGATGGTAATTGCCCCCATTTCTGGTAAAAGTTCGCATGCGCGCTCGACCTCTCGAATCCAGTCACCCTCGGTATGACTAACAGGCGCCGACCAAATGCTGCGCCAAAATGAACACATGGCGTCATCATCCGGCAGGCGCGTATCAGTCACACCTTGGTCCGGTCGCTCCCAATCCCTATAAACCCACCTTTCGTTGCTTTGGAATGTACGATTCTGAGTGTACCGCTCCACTCGCCGCTTGTACCGACGAATACGGTTTGCCCATGCGTAGATCTTCTGCTTCAGGAAGTCGATACGCTCTGTGACGCAGGACGGATAATCTGGAGGACTAATATCAGTCCCCAAGAATGCCCGCCTCACAAAGCGCATCACCCTAGGGCGAGTGTTGCCCTCCCTGAAGCAGATAAGCTTACCGATGAGTGCTCTAGCCTCACTGATACGGCGCTCTATCCTGCACTGCCAAGCTGGTACAGCTGGTCGTGTAGCTCTGTCACAATTAAGAAATTTAACATGGGCTACACGACATGCCGCTACAGCCGCACAGTACAAGATCGAGTGGGTATCAGTGAGGTCTTTGCTGCTATCAAAACAATTTGATAGCTGCGAATCTAGAGCACACACCAGCGCCCTATTTCTCTTGTGCATGGGCAAACGAGGTAGACGAGGTCTAAGCTCCGGCGGTGTGGTACGGTACTCCCGAAATGCGTCCTCCAAAGCGCCCCTCAATCGTTCATTACATTGGGTACTCACAGATATAGCCGCGTTATCATCGGCGTCACCAACGTGGTCGGGTCGCGGTGAAGCAGTGGGTTGACGTTGCACCGCGGCCGGTGGTGTAGCAGATGAAACACGGCCACTCTGTGATTCCAGGCGCAGTCTATCAAGTACGGCGTCATCCAACATACGGTTACGCTGAATGACCCGCACCTGATCCGATAGTCGTTGGACCGAAACGTTGACAGCTGGCTCAAGCATCTGAAACAGAGAGAGCATCCGACCACGATACGCAGTCAGGTTAATTCCCCCCTCTGTAGCCCCAAAGTATGAGCGCATAACGTTTTCATTAATGGATGATGTCCATCGCATGCGCTGCACACTTCCACCGGCAGCGGGGACCCTATCAGAGGCCGGCGGGCCTCGAGGTCCCAAGCTGGCCGGAGGTCGGCCTCTTCCCCGTCGACGCGCTGGTGGTGGTGTCGTCGGCGGCGAGAAGTATTCGTCGCTCGAGCTCGACGCAACTGCAGCGACCGGAATCTCTGGACTCACGGTTGGTGCTGGTCCCGGCGGCTGCGAGGCGGAGCTGAGCGACGAACCCGAAGATGATGGGTGTGTGTGGAGTTTTTGTGCTCGGCTTCTTGTCAGCATTCTTCCGTTTCAATTCTTCGCCATGTCATTCAGGTTTGCATATTTATTTTCGGATACATATCATGGATGGTGATGCGATGTTTTTTTTTTATTTTTTCCTGCGTGTTTTTCGGTGATTGTACATAATTGTTTGTGTATTGATGAATAAAATTAAATTAAATTTTGGCGAGAAAATATTTGCTGTCAGTCAGTTTGACAGCCGAGCCACACTATTATTATTATTATTATTATTATGAACACGAAAGTTTGAATGCATATGGATGTTTATTACTCTTTCACGCAAAAACTACTGAAGGTTGGGATTTTCTTTGGCGACCAAAACAGCATTGCTATTCAACATGGTAATACTGCCAGATAGAACAATTTAGGACAAAAACGAGGCTTGCCGCATGCACACATTTTTATTTGGTTTCTAGAATAAAATGATTTTTTCCAGACCAAGTAGATGATATCATGTATATGATGATGTATATGTGCCGAGATTCCTGATCCTGAGATCAGGAATCTCGGCACACATGACTACACACCTACATGATGTCTAATATTATAATAGTTGACTTTAATGATTTAGCTATGATGCTTATTGTTTATCAACTCTGGAGTGAATTCTAATAATGAGATCTTTATGTGATCCAATGCAATTATGTCACGCTATAACCTAAGAATGGCTGGACCAATTTTAATCATTCTTTTTTGTTTTGTTTACCAGCTTACAGGGAAGTTTGTAGGGTAGGTAGTTAGGTAGGTAGATAGGTAGGGTGGGTAGGGTAGGTAGGTAAGTAGGGTAGAGTAGGTAGGTAGATAGGGTAAAGTAGGGTAGAGTAGAGTAAGGTAGAGTAGGGTAGAGTAGGGTAGAGTAGGGTTTTCTTTTTTCTTTTTTTTTTTACTGTTTTCCTCCAACGTTATCGGAGTCATTGCTATGCCTCATATTATGTACTCATTCATGCCAGTTCTCGCTCACATACCTCTCGTACTTTTATTTTTCATACTATATCTTTATTTTATCCATCATATCTTCCTTACTCGAGGTCGGGATAGACCATCTAGCCTCTAACTTATTAAATCTTTATTTTTCATATGACACAGGGTAAATAATTTCTTTAACGCAATATATAATTTAATTAACATTATAATACAAATACATACAAACAAATATATTTTCAAAAATAAAGCAGCCCTCACTGGGCGTGTATCTATAGCTCTACAGCTACTCTCCATACACGTAGTTGTCTTGGCTCCTTATTTCTTGCAATGCATCTTTTGGCAATCGCTTTGCAGTATTTTATAAATATTTCTCTTAATTTCTTATTTCTCATTATCTGGCTGAAGTTGTCTGCCCTGACCACGGTTTCCATTTCTGCCTCTACCTGTAGCCTATCAATGCTATTTACAGGGCACTCTATCAACAAATGCTCAACATCTTCCACTTTGTCGTCATCGCAGATGCACTTCGGACTCTCCTTGCACTTAAAGCAGTGTAAGTACTGAGAGAATCCTCCGTGCCCTGTTAAAACCTGGACTAGAATTGGGTCCATTTCTATTTTCCTGACAATGTGGTACGCCTCCACCGAATCTGGGAAGAAGAGTTTTGTAACTCCCGCAGTATGGCCATCCCTATAGCGACGATTCCATTCGTCAAGCGTCTCCAGACGGATCTGCCGCTTGACGAATGAGATCGGACACTGGTCATAGTCAGCCCGCTTTTTGATTTTAAGAGCCGCGTCCTTTGCAAGAAAGTCGGCCCTCTCATTTCACTCTAATCCCACGTGTGCTTTCACCCAGAATAGCTCAATATTCTGGGCGCGCGATTGAGCTCTCTTGATCACTTTCCTGATTTGCACTGCTAGGGGATGGAGAAAAGCTCCATCGACGACTGTCTCGAGTGCCGACTTCGAGTCGCAGAAAATACGCACATGTGGTACGGCTCTTTTAAGTGCCAGTTCGGTGGCCTTGAACAAGGCCCACATCTCCGCCTAGTAGACGGTGCAGTAAGACTCCAGTTTGGCTTTATGAGTGCAGATCTCTCGTCCTTCTCTCCATAGCGACAGGGCTGCTCCCACCTTTCCCTCGATTTTTGAGCCATCTGTATAAATGTCTTCCACATTCTGGGGTCGTTCTGCACCGTCTTCCAGCTTCCTGAAGATCATGCTTATTGTGTTGCTGGGTGCGGCATGTCCGTAAATGCCACCGGTCTCTCAACCTCTCGATCGCCTATAACTCTTTGGGAGTATCCCTTCTTTACTTCGTAGAGAAGTGCTGCCTCCCGATCCTTAGATCTAGGGGAAGCAATCCAGAGAGGGCCAGGGCCGAGTGCAGTGAGACCGTTCGGTACGCCTTGGTAATCTTACGGACAAAACCACGCTGCACTGCATCGAGCTGCTTCCTCACGCCTAACTTCTCTACCACCGGCGCCCAAGCGCTGGAGGCGTACATTACGACGGGTTCTACCACCGCTACGTACAGGATCCTAATTACCTCGGGATTCAGTCCCCAGTAAACCTTCGCGGCTCTTGACAACTGATGATAGAGACCCAGTACCTTTCGGCACACATTGGACACATGTTTATTAAATGTCAGTCCGTCGTCAATTGTCAGGCCGAGAATCTTGATTTCCTTTGATATGCCAACGCGTACCCCGCCCATGGTTAGAGCTGGGGTGTCATATTTACGCTTTCGCGTCACAACCATTGCTTGTGTCTTACTAGGCGCAAATTTGAGCTTATTTTTGACACCCCAGCTCCGAACATGCTCGAGGGCCACGTTGGCACATCTCTGGACTTCTGACCCACTGTCTCCCGAGATAATCAGCACAACGTCGTCAGCGAAGGCTTGCACATATTCCCCGGTCTGTTGAAGTTCGTTCAACAGAGGATCCAATATGAGATTCCAAAAAGTTGGTCCCCCTATCGACCCCTGAACACACCCCTTCTCTGTGTCCCTCAGGCTCTCCGCTCCGCCATACCTAACTCTCACTCTCCTCCCATTCAAGTAGCTATCTATCAGTCTCCTCAGGTTAATTGGACAACTAACCTCCGCAAGCCTACATTTGATGGCTGGCCACCACGCACTATCGAGGGCCCCCTCTATGTCAAGTGATACCACTAGCATTATTTTCTTTTGTTCTAGTTGGTCTCTTATATATTTCAACATGACATAGAGAGAGTCTTCCGTACTACGCTGCGGTGTGAATCCGTACTGCTGGTCATTTGTTTTGGCAAGGGTGTGCCATCTTATTCGTTTTATTATCATCTTTTCAAATATTTTCCCAAGTACCGACAAAAGACTAATCGGCCGGTATGACTTGGGAACGGTGTAGTCAGATTTTCCACTCTTCCTAAGGATAACCATAGCAGCCTCCTTCCACGCGGCCGAGAAGTGGTGCAGGGCGAGGCACCTATTCAGTAAGGCAAGAAACAGTTCTGGATTTACCGATATGGCTGTCCTGCAGATGTCCGCTGTGAAGCCGTCGGGTCCAGGGGCCTTCTTTGGATTAAAACTGAATGCAGACCACCTCATTTCTTCTGCTGTAAATGGGGGGTCACATGGGTCATCATGTTCCCCCACATTAATGCTAGCTGCTTTGTCTCTAGTGAGTCTGTGGTCTGCGTTGTCTTCTTCAAGTTTGTCTTTCGGATAGAAGGTTTCCGCCAGAAGGCTTGCGGACCCGGCGCCTTCAAGAACCCTACCTTCCAAAACAAGCGGCATATCCTCATGACGGGTAGCAGTGTTGTTGATGACGCGGTATATGCCGGCCCACATCGTTTCCCTCTCTTGCTTCTCGCAGAAGGTTTTCCAACTGGCTGTCTGAGCTTTCTGTGCTTCCGCCAGGTATTCTTCCTTCTCCTTGAGGTACTGCTCTACCACCCACCGTCGACGCGTCTCTGATGCGCAGGTTATTCTGCGCTTTTTCCTTGCTACCTCCTTCTTCCTCTTTTCCAGTTCCTCCGTCCACCATGGCAATCCCATTCGTTTCTTATTCTTTATCTTCGGTATTGTTTCTGAGCTAACTGAGTCTATTATATCTAGGTATTTATTTATTTTAATTTCTAATTCTGTAATGTCATTAATTTTTTCTATTTCCTCTTTATTTAGTTTCTCTGCTTCCCAAATTTGGGTCAGTTTCTCACGAAACTGCCCCCAATTTGCCTTCTTCGTGTTAAATTTTCTTGTATTACTCTTTATACTTATTCCCTTTGACTTTTCTAACTTTAGCTCAAATAGAATTGTCGCATGGTCGGAGACAGTGATATCGGTGGCTATTCTCCAGTTGTTGACGCGTCCCAGAACGCCTGCTGAGGATGCTGTTATGTCCACGTTACTCGAATACCTGACCCCGCCTCTATAAGTATCGAACGTGGGCTCGAATCCTTGGTTCAGTAGGTGCAACTCAAGGTCGTCAAGCATGCCCGCTATCTCTTCTCCCCTATGGTCTACCTCTCTGCTTCCCCACCATGTATTCCATGCATTCACATCACCTCCTATGATAACGTTTCCCGCACCGATCTCCTGTACGATCTTTGTGATCCGCTCTACATAGGGATCCAATCGTCTGTCTCCCTCGAGGTAAATCAACATCACCACAAGTTCCCACGCGCTAGTATTCAGCTTGGCAACGGCGATGTTCTCCGTTGTCAGTGTGGGACATTGGACGACGTCAATGGTCTCGTCGAAGACTAGTACAGCTGCTTTGTTGACAGAGTCCCCTGTCCTCGTATTGCATTGTACCACTCTTACACCGGGGTAACTCCTCATCTCCCCCACTGCACCGATGTAAGGCTCTTGTACGAGTGCAAAGGAGATCTTCCTGTTTATTGCTTCCTTTATCATTTCCGCGGTTGCCAACTTACTTCGCTGCAGGTTCGACTGCAGGACTCGATATCCCTCGGTTAGTTCCGTATTGTTACTGATTATTTCCACCTGAGTGCCCTTAGCAATACTGTACTGTTGCTCTTGCTAATGCATCCCAACGCCCTCTGACAGGACACTCCTCGCTAAAGGCGTTGTGATTCACTCGCTCTAGCTTTGCGTTCTTGCAGTTAATACAGCTTGGCGGGTGTCCACTCAGCCTCTCTCTACACTCTGTTCCCAGGTGTGGGCCTCCACAGTGACTGCACAGGTCCACAGGATCGCGACAAAAACGCTTGCTGTGACCATACCCGAGGCACCTTGCACACTGGATCAGAGGTGACTGATCGAACACTTTTATCTTTTGCATGTCAAGGTGGATTCCTCCGGCTTCTATGAAGCGCCTCCATATCTCAGGTGATGTCTTTACAATCACGTGTTCAGTGAGTAAATTTCTGGCCCTTTTCCTAAACTTCACTTCCAGCCTATCTTCATCTTCCTTCAATCCTCTAAGTAAGTGCCCATTCTGCTTCCTTATCCCTCTTATTACGTCCTCATTTGTATTTATTTTTAGGACCTCTTTTAAAATCAGGAGTGGATCCTTGTTTACGACTTCCTCTACATTAAGATTTTTTCCCGCTTTTTCTAATTTGTCCCTAACTCTTCCTATTTCCTCCTTTGTCCCGCATCCTATAATTACTTTCCTATCCTTTGCCTTTCTAATATTTTCTATTTGTATTCCCTCCTCTCTCGCATTCACCACCGTTCTAATCTTTTCGAGCACTTGTTCTCCTGTCTCTATCTCGTCCTTGGAGCTAACCACCACCGAGTGGATGGTCGCCCCAAACATTGGTTTCCTCTTTGGAGGGGCGGCCACCACCCCAGCGTAGGTTCTACTTTCCTCATATTGCCTCTCTATTTCTGTTTTCAGCTTACTAATTTCCTTCTTGTTTTCTTTTAGGAGCTGCGTGCACATGTCTGTGGATTTTTCCTTCTCTTCTTCTCTATCCATATCCTTCTCCTGTGCTCTCTGTAGCAACTCCTTTAGCTTTATCATCTCTACCTTGTTTTCCTTAAGTAACTTAGTATGTCCTTTTATTAGGTTAGCCATCTCATCCTTTCCTTCTATCGCTTCCCTATCCTTATTTTTGTAGCGGCTCAGTCGCCACACCTCACAACGTCTGTTACGAATGACGTAACCAGCGAGCTCGCGCATCTTCGGGTATCATCGCCGCGGCCGGGAGCCGTTCGGTTTCGCAGCGCGCCTTCACACCAGTCCTTTGTTCGCCGCTGCGCAAGGCACTCCCGCGCTCGCTTGCTTGCCCGCTTGTTTTTAATTTGCTCCGCCGCGATCTATAGTAATTTTGTTTTCGTGCTTTAAAATTCTTCTGCCTAATTCTATTCTGTATTCTGTCTATTCTTCTATCGGCCTCACTTCCATCTATTGTGTTCCCGTGTCTCCTACTCTTCCGTGATTGTTATGAACTCTAAATTTAAAATATAACCGTTACTGAGAACTTTTTGATTTTTATTTGTGGACGATACCTACATAATTGGTGACCCCGACTATGGAATCGCGTAAAGATGATGTTCACAGTGCTGAAACTTCGCGTGCAGGCGTTCATCCACCTCCGTTTTGGCCAGATGACCCGGAAATGTGGTTTGCTCAGATGGAGTGCCAGTTTGCTTTAGCAAACGTTACCGTGGACCTAACCAAATACTATCAAGTAGTGTCCGCGCTGGAGCATCGCTACGCCACTGAAGTAAAGGATATAATCACGAACCCACCGGCTACGAATAAGTACGAGAAACTGAAAAGTGAACTGATAAAACGCTTGACCGCGTCACGAGAACGGAAAATCAAGCAATTGCTAATGCACGAAGAGTTAGGTGACCGCAAACCATCACAGTTTCTACGGCATTTACGGCACCTGGCAGGTCCAGCAGTGCCAGAGGATTTTTTGAAGAGTTTATGGTCGGGCCGGCTACCGACAAACCTGCAAACAGTGTTGGCGTCGCAACCAGACCTTTCATTGGACAAGTTAGCGGACTTGGCAGACACGGTGAACGAGATCGCGCCAGTTGGACCCCTGCAAGTAGCAAGCGTTGCGGACTCTAGTACGTCTACCCTCATAAAGCAAATGGCAAGCCAGATATCAGAGCTTACAAAGCAGGTAACGTCATTATCTACTCGGGTGGACAAGCAAAGACAGGTACGTGGTCGATCGCATTCTCGTTCAAGTAGCCGTAATTGGCGGGGCCGGTCTATATCTAGGCCGCGTCAGCCACCAGAAAACCACCCACATTGTTGGTACCACTTCTGCTTTGGTACTCGTGCAAGAAAGTGTACGCAGCCTTGCTCGTGGCAGTCGGAAAACTCGAAAGGCAGCCGGAATTAGCGGCCTACGACTGCCCATCAAAATCAGGCCGTCTTTTTATTACTGACCGTCATTCAAAGATGCTATTTCTGGTCGATACTGGCTCTGATTTATGTGTGTACCCTCGGTCAGCTATCAAGACGCCCTGCACTAAAACAAAGTACTGTTTAACAGCTGCCAATGGGAGTGTCATAAATACTTACGGACCAATACAACTCAGCCTTAACCTAGGACTTCGGCGTTCATTTACTTGGAAGTTCACCATCGCCGACGTGTCAAAGCCAATAATAGGCATTGATTTTCTAAGCTTTTATAATCTGCTTATAGATTGCCGCAACCACAGGCTCATAGATGGCACCACCTCACTCTACGTAGCGGCGTCCGCGCAGCAGATCCCTGACGATGTGGCTTCAGTGAAAACCGTCCTCGGAGACACAGAGTTTCACCAGCTGCTGCGTGAGTTTCCAGAGGTTACGCGCCCGGCAGGTACTGTAAATCAATGCAAACCAAAGCACAATACAGTGCACTTTATCAAAACTACTTCTGGACCTCCCGTTGCTAGCAGGCCTAGGCGTTTAGATCCTGAAAGGCTAAAAATTGCAAAAAAAGAGTTTGACGAGATGATGGTCAATGGAACTGCGAGGCGCTCCGAAAGCCCATGGTCTTCAGCTCTACACCTGGTGAAGAAAAAAGATGACGGATGGCGGCCGTGTGGCGACTATCGCGCCCTGAACTCCCGTACAGTACCTGACCGCTATCCCATACCTCACATTCAGGACTTCTCACATCGACTTTCTGGATGCACAATGTTCAGTAAAATTGATTTAATAAAAGCCTACAATCAAATTCGAGTAAACGAGGCTGACATACCAAAAACCGCCATAACTACACCATTCGGTTTATTCGAATTCCCTTTTATGACTTTCGGACTTAGAAACGCAGCGCAAACCTTTCAGCGATTCATAGATGAGGTACTCACCGGTTTAGATGACTTCTGCTACGGTTACGTCAACGATATTCTGGTCTATTCTCCTTCTCCAGACCTGCACAGAATTCACCTGCACCAGCTGCTGTCCCGGCTGAAAGAATATGGTGTCCTCATAAATCCTGCAAAGTGTGTCTGGGGGCAGCCTGAGGTGACCTTTCTAGGATATCAGGTATCAGCTGCTGGTACCCAACCGCTCCAGGCAAAGGTACGAGCTATTCAGGAATTTCCAGTACCAAGCACAGTGAAGGAGTTACGGAGATTCCTGGGCATGCTAAATTTCTACAGAAGGTTCGTACCCAACGCTGCAAAAAGTCATGCCCCGCTTAACTCGATGTTGGCTGGAGTCAAGGTCAAGGGCTCACAACCTATACAGATGTCACAGCCGCAGCTAGAGGCATTTGAAGAATGTAAAAGGGCACTATCAAACGCTACGCTTCTTGCACACCCAAGCTCACAGGCAGAACTCTCTATACTTACAGATGCATCTGACGTGTCCATAGGAGCAGTGCTGCAACAACGTGTCGCAACAAAATGGGAACCGCTAGCCTTCTTCTCGAAGAAATTGAACGACGCTCAACGCAAGTACAGCCCCTACGATCGCGAGCTTCTTGCTGTCTACGAGGCGATAAAATACTTCCGACACATGGTGGAAGCACGAGAGTTTGTTATCTTCACTGATCACCGCCCACTCACCTATGCCTTCAGGAACCCCAGAGAGAATTGCTCACCTCGTCAATTCAGGTACTTTGATTACATATCACAATTTACTACGGATATACGGTACATACCAGGAGCAGAAAACGTCGTTGCCGACACCTTGTCGCGTATAGAAGAGGTAACAACGACGATTGATTATAAAGCTTTAGCCCGCTTTCAAGAATCAGATCCAGAACTTCAGTCGCTTATCGAGAAAGGATCGTCACTGAAACTGCAGATGATTACTCAGGTAGGCTCAGACACCAAACTCTATTGTGACGTATCCACTCAACCACCAAGACCGTATGTTACGCCTGAATTCCGGAAGCAAGTTTTTGATTCTCTTCATTGTCTGAGTCATCCTGGGCGTACAGCTACCGTGCGACTGGTCACGCAGCGATTTGTGTGGCCAGGGATTCGCAAGGATTGTAGAGAGTGGTGCAGATGCTGTCTTCATTGCCAGCGCTGTAAAATTACCCGTCACACATCTACTCCTCTTTCCCAATTTCCCTCAACCTCGTCGAGATTTTCCCACATCCATCTCGACATAGTAGGGCCTCTAATACCATCTTCAGATTACAGATATTGTCTCACCATCGTTGACCGGTTCACACGATGGCCTGAGGCCATACCGCTCAAGAACATTACTGCCGATACCTGCGCGGCCGCCTTGGTATCCGGGTGGATATCGAGGTTCGGTTGCCCATCGCAGATCACCACAGATCGAGGTCGGCAGTTCGAGTCCGGCCTGTTCAAGGCCCTAGCATCCCTGCTCGGTGCACGCCACTTCCGCACCACAGCCTACCACCCTGCATCGAACGGCTTGGTGGAGAGGTTTCATCGCCAGCTCAAAGCTGGTATCATGTGTCACAACAACACACAATGGACAGAAATCTTGCCTGTCGTTTTGCTGGGCATACGCAGTTCCTGGAAAGATGACATCCAAGCATCCTCGGCTGAATTGGTATACGGCGAGCCCCTGCGTTTGCCAAGCCAGTTCCTGTCGCCATCAGACGACCACTCCGTTGAAGACATCACCAGCTTCGCTACTCGACTGGCTAGACACATGGCCAGCTTGTCTCCGAAACCGACTGCTTGGCATAGAAAGGACACTTTTTACATTCCCAAAGACCTGCAATACTGCACCCACGTTTTTGTGAGGCAAGACCACGTGAGAAAATCGTTGGAGCCACCATACGCTGGTCCCTGCAAAGTACTGGACAGGAAGGCTAAGTACCTTACAGTTGAAGTACGAGGTAAAGGCACCAACATATCTCTGGATCGTCTGAAACCAGCATACGTCACTCGAGACAGGAACACTGACAACACAGCCACAGCTCCAACCTGTTCACCTCGAAGTAAGACGTCATCTCCACCAGTAGACAAGCCAGCAGTTCACACTCGCAGCGGCAGGAGAGTTCACTTCCCGGACTTCTATCGACCGTAGTTACGGTCTCGCCGGGGGGCTACTGTAGCGGCTCAGTCGCCACACCTCACAACGTCTGTTACGAATGACGTAACCAGCGAGCTCGCGCATCTTCAGGTATCATCGCCGCGGCCGGGAGCCGTTCGGTTTCGCAGCGCGCCTTCACACCAGTCCTTTGTTCGCCGCTGCGCAAGGCACTCCCGCGCTCGCTTGCTTGCCCGCTTGTTTTTAATTTGCTCCGCCGCGATCTATAGTAATTTTGTTTTCGTGCTTTAAAATTCTTCTGCCTAATTCTATTCTGTATTCTGTCTATTCTTCTATCGGCCTCACTTCCATCTATTGTGTTCCCGTGTCTCCTACTCTTCCGTGATTGTTATGAACTCTAAATTTAAAATATAACCGTTACTGAGAACTTTTTGATTTTTATTTGTGGACGATACCTACATTTTCCTTCACAACTTTCTCTGCTTCCTCCTTTGCTCCATCCCGCCATATTTCCTCTGACATTTCCTTCCTCTTTCCGTCACCGTATGGTTTCCCTTGTTCAGCGTCCCTAACGAGACGAGACATGTTCTCCAGCGCTTCTAGTACTATCGCCTTTATGTCCTTCCGAAGATTCCCACTCTCATCCATCTTTTTTAATGCCTTCTGGTACCATGATTGTGCTTCTCTACCCCTACTACTAAAAGTCTTTTCAGAGTCCTTACGACTCGTCTTTACTTGACCCTCTCTCGTCCTGCTCGTAATTCTGTCAGTCGGTTTGATTGGGGCCACGGGACCCTGAGGTGATTTAGTTGAGGCTATCCTCAGCTCGATCTCCCCCGCGCTCTTTCTCACCTGACCGTCCTTGGACGTGGAAGCCTCTCCGGTTGAGGCTCTGTTTCGTGTCGCTACAGGAGGCTGATCCCCTTCTCCCACCGCAACGGCTTTCTGAGCCGGTGAACGAGCCGTGCAAAACATGGTCGCCGGGTCAAAGCAGATCTATCCCTTCCTAGCAAAGCTCCTTTTAGTCAAAATTAATTATATGTATTCAAAATAACAAAATAAAATAAATTAAAATAGAATAAAGCCAAAATATAAAACAGGGAAATTTTAGTGATTAAATTTCAGTAATTTGGAGGAGAAATCGATTAAAAATTTTGTTACAATTTAATACAATATCACAGATCTTAAATGTTGGGTCAAAATCCCAAGTGTTATACCTAATAATACAATATCTTATTTCTAATAATAATAGGGTCAATAAACCCAAGTCTTACACTTAATAATACAATATCTTATTTCTAATTATAGGGTCAATAAACCCAAGTCTTAATACTAGTAACGTAACAAAATGGTCAAAAAAAAAAACCCCGTTCTAGAGCTATCCTAGTTCGAAAAAACGTTTGACGGTTTGAGAACTGTCAAAGTCTAATCAAAACCCAGGCTAACTTTCCTCCCACTGGTCATAGAACATTCGTGTTTGGGCTTATTCGGCCTGGCCACTCCCGCCCAAGAGCACAAACTGTTTTTCAGGCTCCCGAAAACCTTCAGCGCCAAAACGCTTAAAACTAGCTAGAAAGGATGGGTATCTTATTCTTTAATGTAACAGTGAAAACCGCAGCTCTCTACGACCACGCGTTTCAAAGCTATGTCGGTTGTAAGTTTTCCAAGATGGCGCCCAAAATGGCGGCTGTTTGTGTAGATTTGGCCCCTGTTGACGGAGAATACCCGAATTTGGGCTCGTTTGATAGGGCTTGGAGAGCCCAATCTAGATCTTACAATTTCGTTCTTGAAAAACTTACCCCTGATTTATGCTACTCAAAAACCCCTCCAATTTAGCTAAAAACGACCACAGTACAAAAACAACACAATATAAAATTAAAAAAAACTTAACATTAATGTTACATTTCACTTAAACTATTTTTGAATGGTAGTTCCGGGGATTAAAAAAAACATCTTATTTCATATCCCTCGCTTCAACCCCGAAATTTAAAAAAATTATATCTTTAGAACTACAACAAATTAAAAGCTGAAATTTTGCAGTAACGCAGGGGTTACTAAGGCACTCGAGATTCTAGCTTAAAAATGGGGGGTCGTCGCGACAAAAAATAAGATAGAGATTTTTGAAATTTTGTAAAATTTCAAAACCTAATATCTTCGGAGCCTCTTCACCCTTCTTGAAATTCAAAGCGCCGTCGTGATGGGCTCGATGTCCTCTCTCGAACACGCTCAAAGGTGTCCACCGCATATGACAGGAACCTGTTGCACGTGGCCACGTGGTTTGAGGTTTTTCCCAATTTCCTCCAAGCGCGAGGCATGGAAAAATCGGAAAACAGCTCCAAAAGGCGGCGGTCAGCAAGACGCCTCGTTTGACCTCAAAAAATGATGATGTCACTGATCTAGTTCTCGCAGCGTTTCATTTTAAAAGTTGAGTTTTTTCAAAATTTTCACTTTTCAGCGTTTTTTTCGCACTTTTCAGGCACTCACGATTTTGAAATTTTCACTAATTGATAGTCCTTATTTTTCTGCACAATTTAGTGGTAAACACGACACAAATCGGTTGAAAAATACCACTTTTACGAATTTTCGCAGAGATTTTTTGCACGGAGTAATCTTTGCCATGTGTTTACGTCGCGAAAGTGACCGCGGAACTCCCTTGTCCTGGGTAGAGTAGGGTAGAGTAGGGTAGAGTAGGGTAGAGTAGGGTAGAGTAGGGTAGAGTAGGGTAGAGTAGGGTAGAGTAGGGTAGAGTAGGGTAGAGTAGGGTAGAGTAGGGTAGAGTAGGGTAGAGTAGGGTAGAGCAGGGTTTTTTATTTTTTTTCCTTGCTCTTGTTGTAGGTGTGAGAAAGCCATTAGACCCATCACGGATGCTTTATTTTGTACATAAAATTATTACTAATAAATATTTTCTAAGTTAGGTAATGAGTAACTTTTCCTTTTTATGTTTTTATATTTTTTTCCCCTTTTTTTTCTGTTCAGTTTATTAATTTTTTTGGTTCTTTTTTTGTTGTTTTTTTTTTTTCACTATATTTACAGTGTTAGTTTCTTAGTCCGTTTCGTTCGTCCGTACGTTTTATTTCTATCTATTACAATTCTTATTATACCGAGGGTAGAGTAGGGTAGAGTAGGGTAAGGCAGGGTAGAGTTAGGTAGAGTAGTCAGTTGACGGGAGCGAAGCCGCGGGCAAAAGCTAGTCATAAATAAATTTACGAATACAGTATTTTTTGTTTTTATTTATTAATTGTTAAATAATATGTAATGTATGTAACATTACATATGATTTTTGTGAATAATCAAGAGTATCAACTCTGTTTAAGTAGTGTACAGTCAGGATGAACAGCTTCAGAATTTTTTAATTTGGCCTCCTTTTTGTTATGCCATCTTTCGATGGCAAACTCTAACGTCACGACTGACACGTATCACATAGTGGTGACAGAATGTGTCAGGCGCTGACTAAGGTATCCTGAATCGATATGCTGAACACGCTGCTGCAGGCGATGCTGGTGCTGGCGTGCGCAGCGGGCGTGCGGGCGGAGATCGAGCACAGGGAAAACGAGGGTGTTGCAGGTGCGACGGGCGCTGCCGGTAGCCGCCACAGATTCTACCGCCGTTTGGGGAATGCGACGGTGGCAAGCCAGCAGACAGAGGCAGGCTCGCGGCGAGTATTTGGCGGTGCATCGGCAACATTGAGTACGTTCCCGCCGACGTGCGTGCTGCTGGACCGATACTGGGCCACGCGTTGCTCGGGCGCCGTGCTGGCGGAGTACTGGGTGCTGACGGCCGCACACTGCGTGACGTCGCAAGTCGCTTACGTTCTGTACAATACGCGCCACCCATCCTCGAATGATGGCAAAACAGCCACTGTGATCTACATGTACCGCCACCCCGAGTAAGTTTCTACCATACCCTAAGCTGACTGCTGCCACTTCACAATGTCCTACTCTCACCGTTGCTTTTGTACAGGTTCAAGGTGCAGGAGGAGGACGAGGGCCGCGGCGTGGACGTGACGCTCCTGCGTCATGACGTGGGACTGCTGCGTACAAACTCGCCTATGAAGCTCACAACTCGGCCCGCGGTGGAGCCTCCGATGGATTCTGTTCGCAGCTTGCACCTGTATAACCTCAAGTACCTCGAAAACTTGGAAGTGCAGGTGACAGTAATATCTATCCCCATACAACCAAGCATTCAACATCAAACTGATGAACTACGAACTATACGATTATATATATATACATGGCTCACCGCCTATTAATAGGGCCATTTATACGAATATTGCAAAGTAACAACTAAGCCAGCGCAGCGCTTGAAGAACTTTCAAGAGAATGTTTCACTGTCTGGTACACTTGCTCGGTCACAGCTTTATCTCTGGTGTGCAGGTTTTGGGCTTTGGGGGCACGGAGCACTCGGCGCTGGGAGAGGAGCTGTTCCAAGTACGTCTGCGAGCGGTGGCATGCGAGCGCAGCACGTGGGAGCATTGCATGTGCGGAGTAGGACAGCCAAAAACGGCAGGCGGAGCGCGCGGCGTGTGCTCGGGTGACTCGGGTGGGCCTGTGGTGTTCAGCGGCGTGCTGGTGGGCGTTACGTCCATGGGCCCGATAGAGTGCGCCGTGGGCGCCGCCGATCCGCCGGAGAGTGCCACCAGCGTCTTCACGTCGCTGTACCAGTACTCAGACATAGTGAATGCCACCATGCACGACACCGACACGGTGCTGCGCATGCGCCGCATGTCGTGGCCCGCGGCCGGCAGTAGCGGGACGCGCGCGCCGCCTGCGCTACCCGCGCCGCTGGCCGCTGCCGCGCTGTTCGTTCGCGTCGCCAGGTGAAGCAAGCCGCCTGCCCGCGACCGTTTATTTACTCCCAGATAGGATACTGATATATGAATGTAATCAAAATTCATATTATAGAGAGGTAAAATTATTTATTGGATTGTTTGTTTGTTTCTAGAAGTACGTACTGATCAGGAATATTGTTTAACTGATAGAGATTTTTGCTGAAACACTATGCATTTGCACGATGCTTATATACTCGCTAGCATAGTGTCGCTCCTGGTGATTGCTAGTATCGTGTCGATCCTAATGATCGCTAGTATAGTGCCGCTTCTACTGTTAGTTCCCTTATCATGAGTTACTATCGAAAAACTAACACTAAATATGGTGTTTCTTTTAATGATCACTTGTTTTGGTTTATTTACGCGTTTATTTTATTGTTCGTCGGCTGATGTTTTAGAGTACCCAGTCCAAAACTGTTTTATGTTTGTTGCAAACTTAACGAGTTTAGCAGCTTCTTGTAATCTCGGCACTTTTGACACTAATCGTTAATATAGGGGGCGAAAGAGCTCTTGGTTGGCACAAAATGATGCCTCGTGCAAAATGCAATGTACTTATCCAATGAACGGCTGATATTTTTAACATATTTCAGGATTCCTAGACACAGTTTTTCATTATCTTGAAGACTTTCACCTCTTGAAACGTTATTATTTTTTTTGAAAATAATATAATACAGTAGACGAAGTCAGTCAGTAACAGCCTGAGCCTCCTTCTAACTCCACCCATAGCGAGGGAAGTTATTTGATTATTTCCAAGCACACTATTAAATTATAGGGGTTCATTTTTATTCATTTCATTTTTAGGGTTACACTCACATAGCACACAACGGGCAACACAAAGATGGCAACATGAGTTGAGGACAGTAAACAGAGTGTCCACTTTCTGAAAGGTCCGGGAAAGTCATGGAACAGTCAGTAAAGCTGAGGGTGGATAGAGAAAATCAATAAACTCAAGACCATAAGTAAAATCAGGGCAAAATTAAAATATTATGCTGTTTATGTTCCAAAACTTCTCTGTGAATGTAAAATGAGAGGTATAATTAATTCATGCTCCAGTCTAAATTGATCCGAACAATCAAAGCATTTGTTTCCAGGTTTGTAGTGACCTACATCATGACATAGCTTCATGGATGAATCTTGGATAAAAAAAAATATTCTATTTGGTAAGATTATTAAAAAATATATTTGTAGTGTTTTTTGTGTTATTAAATCAATAAAAAGTGTACCTACCAAGCTAAGACGTCACGCAAAATTTCAATGCACTATCTTGAAAAGAAAGTATACATGTCCAATATGTTTTGTTAATGTAACCGACGTTCCCATGGTTTTTTATAATCCACCCTATTACTCGTTTGTAGTAAAAACAAGGAACACGTATATTTTTGCCAAATCCTCGGTCTCTTGGCAGTATTCTTTTGTCATCGTTATTATTTTCGTGGTTTTAGGGGGTCGTTAATACGAATACAGGTTCTGTAGGGGACGTAGTTGGGTTAATGAGGCGAAACTGATGTAATGTTTATTATTTCAACAACTAAGAACTTAGAGCGTGTTCATGTACCTACCTACTAGCATGCTACCTACCAGCTATTTTACAAATACTAACCAGAACTTAGCCAGAATTTCATTTATCTGTGTTCATTGATAACATTTTTTTTTTTTTTATGTAATTACAAGACAACCTATAGAATAATTGACGTAAACTATTGAACCGCACCTCTAAAATTTCGTTAAAACTGAAACCCAATTTAGGAAATTATTTAAAGAGTGACACGTAAATCTTTAAGATCACATTTTGTTATTACACCAAGCTAGCTAGCAGCCACCAGCACGCGAGCGGCTTATGCTCAAAGAAAGTTAAAGAAAGCCAAAAAAGCCACCCGTGGTCCGACTCCCTCCCTTACCTCGCAAACAAAAAAGGAATTTTATTTATTGCAAATTAGGCGTGAGAACAGTGTGTCATCTTTACGATTGGAACATTTGCATTTGAATCACTGAAATGTTCCGTAACAGTGATAATTATGTATCATTTGGAACATTTTGAACATCGGCTTAAAAGATACAAACGGAACATTTGAAACTTCGACTCACAAGGTACAAACGGAACATTTGAAACATCGACTCAAAAGATACAAACGGATCATTTGAAACATCGGCTCACAAGATACAAACGGGACATTTGGAACATCTGCTCAATAGATACAAACGGATCATTTGAAACATCGGCTCAAAAGATACAAACGGAACATTTGAAACATCGACTCACAAGATACAAACGAAACGTTTGGAACAACGGCTCCAGCAGACACTGACTGTTAAGAATCGTGATCTGTTATGTTGCGTCATATACACTAAACAGTTTTGTTTAATTGAATTTTGATTTGAGAATAATTTAAAGCAGATGTTTTCAGTTCAGGTATCAGTATATTTACACTATTTACGTTATAATTTGAATTTTAAAAAGATTTCTGGTCACTTAACCCTTTTCTTGACAATGTATCTTGTCAGAAACAGTCAACTTTAAAAATTCCCAGTTGCGAAAATATAGTGAATGACATGAAACTTCACACAACAATTTATATTTTGCACGATTCCGAACTAATTTTTATTCAGTATGATGATGTTAGTAGTACCGTTATATTTTGAATTAAAAAAATGTGCGCAGAGTTGGCACGATCGTAGGCAAGGAGATAAAAATATTGTTATTTTCTTATATTTTATCCAGATCTTTAAGCAGTGTTGATTATTTTTACATTCCCTATGAAGTAAACATTCGTATGAAGTATGATTTCAATCCAAATATTTAGTATTGTGCAAAATAACGAGTCTTGTTTGTGCATGTATCTCACAGTGCACGCTGCTAAGTTATCACAGAATTAGATACAGTATGCTATGTATCTCTGGGTGCACACCGCCAAGTTATTACAGAAATAATTGTGCACGCTATATGTATTTCTAAACTTACGGGAAAACTTTAAAAAACTATTCCATGAGAATAGATTCAGCATTGATGGGATGATAGTGCCATAAAAAAGTAAAAAAGCCGGCCATCGGAAACGATATATGAAAAGCAAACCTAAGAAATGGGACTTCAAAATATTCGTTACAGCTCGGACTGTCTGAATTCATTTATGACTTCATTGTGTATGGAGGCGATGAGACATTTCAACACAAAGATCTTTTCCCAGTAGAATCTGGCTTCGGGTTAGAGGCTAAAATCGTTGTAGCCAAACGCATTAAAAAAAGTATCATCGAAAATGTAAAAAGCATCCCACCGAAAACATTCTGTAAAAAACTAGCCAAGTCTCGATGGAGCTGCTTGTTTATCTCTAAAAAGTAATGAAATCTAGACAAAGCGTGCCAAGTCTAAGGTTCCGTACTGCGATTTCTTTATTATTATAGTTAATGTTGTGTGACTTTGCCGTTGAACAATACGTTTTCCAAGTGGTAATTTTCCATCGTCAATGGGTAGCGGTTCTGGTGACAGATTGGTGCAAAGGTGTCATGGAGCACCTGGTTTTGTACCCTTGTATATATTCTTCAACGGCCAAGTCACACAACATTAACTATAATAATAAAGAAATCGCAGTAAGGAACTTTAGACTTGGCACGCTTTGTCTAGATTTAATTACTTTTTAGAGATAAACAAGCAGCTCCATCGAGACTTGGCTAGTTTTTTACAGATTTTTTTTGGTGAGATTTCACTTCTTTTTGTAGAAACGTGGGCATATTGATTTTTGCAATGACAGTCGATTTTTTTATGTACCAATAGTAGAAGGGGGCATTACCATATCTCTAATACAGCTGAGACCAGCTGAGGGTTCTTCATCAGATACTTCAGACCTTCGATTTTTGACATCAAATGAAGCGGCCCACCAAGTTGAATATTTTTTTGTAAAGGCGGTATGTCGATATCTAATAGTTTGGTTGGGCTCTTGTGTTTTCTAGTCAGGGTCACCAGGTACTCGAGATCTTCGATTATCCTAGTTTTTATAGTTTTCCCTTTATCTGGCCATTAAACCCTAACTCAGTACCAAATTTCAGCTCTCGGAGTTTATGGGAAGTACTAGTTCTATTCTGATGATCATGAGTGAGTGAGTGAGTGTCATAAATGTGAAACTTTGCTTTTGCTTAACTTCGGAACTAAATGACCTACAGACTTGAAATTTTGGATTTTAAGTATGTGATTATAGCTTACTGGATGACGAAAATTTCTGCGTTCTGGTCTTATCCAGAGGTTCTCAAACAGGGGCCTAAAAATGCGGCGAAATAGTTCCAGTAAAGGATGGTACGGCAGTGTTCACTACTGTGCCCCCCGATTCCACAGCCTGCATGATCAGTGGTCTCTTTCAACACCTTTGTCACCAGTTCTCACTTGGAACCATTCGTTCAATTAGGTCACGGGGAACGGAAAAAAGAAATGACGACAGATAAAGCGTTAAAGACGGTCTTATTTCCAGATAGTTTGCAATTGCAACAACATTTGTGTAGCAATGTGGCATGACAATAAACGCAACCATTGTAAGCAATGGGCACGCCACAATTATGGCGGTAAGTCCCCTCTTTGAGGCGTGGTTGGAAAGACCTCACGGCGTCACACCTTCCGCATGACGCAGGTTCTGACCGAACACGGTAAGTTCGGGAAGTTCCTGCACCGGATTCGTGCAGAAGCGTCGCCTGGGTGTCGCCACTGTGTGGACCGCCCGGAGGATACGGTGGAGCACACGGTGGAGGTGTGCCCCGCTTGGGCTGAGCAATGCCATGTCCTCGTGGGGGCGATTGGCGGCGGCGATCTCTCGCGCCGGGCCTTGGTACAGGCCATGGTCCGGAGCGAGGAGTGGCAGGCGGTCGCCTCCTTCTGCGAAACAGTAATACTAGCAAAGGAGGCGGCCGATCGCGTGAGGCAACGGTCCTCACGCCCCAACCACCGCCGGGATTCTGATCCCGATTCCCGGCCACCGTAGGCGCGGGCTTGCGGACGGCGAGCAAAGGGTGGCTCGCCGTCAGATCATCCGGTAACCGTCCGGACTGAGCCCAAGCCGTCGACGGCACGTACTGTTCTACGCGCGCCTCAAGGAGATGTCAGCAAATCGTAGGGGCCTAACAGGGTCGAAGCCTACTGGGGCCACGGGTAGTGTGAAAGTGAAGCCTGGGGCCCTGGGACGAAGGCAAAGAAGGAACAGGAGTGGGTTTTCAGTCAGTAAAAATCTAACACTATTTCACGCTCCGCCCAAGAGTGGGATGTCATAAGATGATTTTCCCACCTAAAAAAAAAAAACCATTGCAAGCAAAATTTAAGCAGATCCAGTGTCTACAATTCAACGATATTGTAAATAAACAAAATAAGAAGAAGTATGCAGTACCTTGTCTTGAAATAATCAAGCATTACAACTCACATATTATGGGTGGCATAGAACTCGCCATCGCCTGTTATAAAACAAACACTGTCATGTTGCTATTTGCCCCTAGTTTCCCAAATGCTGGACATGTGTGTCAGTAATAGCTGATTGCTTTTTCGCAGGCACACTAGATCAGACAAAAATATGCCTCTAAAAAAATTTCGTTACCAGTTGATATAAAGCTTATTAATGCACAAAAAGAAGACTTCATAAGAGGAATTAGATATAGCAGAACCTACTCCAGCTAAAACAATTAAAGCCCCTGTTATGCCTTTGTGTCAGATATGACCAAATTGGACATTTCCTAATATTCAGTACCAAGGGGAGGTGCAAGTTATGCATTAAAGGACATATCTGCTATGCGTTTGAAATGCAGTCTAAGACTTTGTCTTCTGCCTAGTAGAAACTGCTTTTTATTTCTCTAAACCGAAACTTAATAGGCTTATTTTTATGGTAGTTATGTTACTTTTTAAGTTATAATGTTTGTGTTTGATATTTTCTGTAATTCTGATTATACTTTTACTTTTAGTAATTTATTGAGTTTTTTTATCTTATTTGAGCATTGTATCCTCTCAGATACATTGCGCGTGTAGGCAAAATTATGGATACTTGGCAATGTATCTCATAAGATACATTATATATCTACAAAATTAGACAAATTTGTTTTTTTTTTTAAATTTATTATATCATTAATACTTGTCCTTAACAGAGAATTAAACAAAAAAACTAATTACATTTTTTTCTGCCTGAAAAGGATTAAAGTAAAGATTGTTTCAGTGTCTCAATTGTTCCAAATGATGCATTTAAAATATTATTGATGTTACAATCTTTTGGAACACTAAAAGGTTTCTGAACAGAGAGTCGGTTCAGTAAAGAATTACACACGACTATTGCGAATTTAGTTCGGTTTCTTGCGTCATCAAATGCACTTGTAGTTTTTGTTTTTGTTGCGAATTACTTTTATTAGTTTGTGTTGCATTGTGTGAATGTGATAGACTGATCTTATGTTATAGTGGGGCTGGCCTTAAACCAGAGCACTTCGACCCTTCTGGAGTGATAGACTGATAGTAGTGAAAGTGATAGAGTTATAGGCTTAGTTTAGGTGTATTGTGAGTGCGCTGTATGTTTCAGAGTGTGGTGTGTTCTTTTTAGGGCTAATTAGTAGTAGGCACCTTTCGCGAGTTAAGATGCCTTTTCATATTTAGTCTGCACGCGAGTATACGAACATGGTTTATTGTTACGGCAATTCTCGCTGTGATTCGGGAAAACCCACGATTGGGTCTACGAACAGCAGCCAAAGTATTGCGGAGGCGGCACGGCCATCACGCTCGTCACATAGTTTCCCATTCTACTGTGCACAAAGAGGGATAGGCAACGGCCCTATAAAATCCACCATGTGCAAGTGCTCGTGCCAGGCAACGCGATACGTCGCATGGATTACTGCAGGTGGCTGTTGAGCCAGGACCGAGACTTCATATAAAAAAATATTTTACCCGACGAGAGCACTTAGACAAATAATGGAATGTGGAACCGCCTTAGGATTGATGGAGCACCAAAAATGGGTATCATTTTTGGTGCTCTGTTAATCCTAATCAAACCCAAGAAACTGCATGAAGACACACAACGTGTGAGCTGGCATTGTAGGAAAGCAAATCCTATGCCCAGTTTTCTTGCTACTGAGAATGGATGGACCTGCCTACCTGAATCTTATTACTGGCTACCTGTCCTGCAACTGTCTCCGCGAGGCAATTTGAACCAGAGCTCATCAGAGTCGAGAGGCCATCTGTGCTGGATGACAGCTAAAGTGTCCGATAGTATAAGTAAGTATTTAAAAACTGTACTTATTTCGTGTAAGTAGTAAAACTTAAAGCAATGAGCCATACATTTCTTAAATGTAAAATAAAACTGTTATGATGAAATAACGTGGCCCCTCAATCCAGATGCTTGCATAAAAAGGCATAGTCTAAATCTCGGAAAGTACGATATCTGGTTTAATAGTTTTAACTTGGGCGGATCAGGAAATAGTGTCGGACTTTTACTGACTAAAAACCCACTCCTGTTCCCTCTTTGCCTTCGTCCCAGGGCCCCGGGTTTCACTTTCACACCACCCCTGGCCCCAGTAGGCTTCGACCCTGCTGGGCCCCTACAGTTGCTGACATCTCCTTGAGGCGCTCGTGGAACAGTACGCGCCGTCGACGACCTGGGCTCGGTCCGGGCAGTTTCCGGACGGTCGGACGGCGAACCACCCATTGCTCGCCGTCCGCAAGCCCGCGCTTACGATGGCCGGCAATCGGGATCGGAATCCCGGTGGCGGTTGGGGCGTGAGAACCGTTGCCTCGCGCGATCGGCCGCCACCTTTCGCGCCATCGGGCGACATCCGGGCGTCGCTTCCGCATGAATCCGGTGCAGGAACCTCCCGACCTTATCGTGTTCGGTGAGAGCCTGCGTCATACGGAAGGTGAGAACGCCGTGAGATCTTTTCAACCACCTCAAAGAGGGGACTTACCGCCATAATTGGGGCGTGCCCAGCAGTGGGTCGCGACAGTCACTGTCACCGTGAGATCCCGCCGGAGCTCTGTCCGCCATTCTGTGACTTGTCGTGGCAGTGGAGTTTCGCCCCGGTGCTGCATCTCCATGCGCAGATAGTGCATACCTGCAAGGACTGTTGCCTCCAGATCCCCTGGTGGCTGGTCAGTAAGGAGGCTCGCCACTTTGCGGGAAATCGTCCGGTATCCTCGCACCATCCGTATGACCATGACCCTCTGGCATGCGTTCACTCTGGCCGCCGGCTGCTGCCGCAGCGCCGGCGCCCACACCGGTGCGCCATAAAGGGCAATGGACCGAACGATTCCCGCGTAGAGCCTCCGGCAGGAGGCATCTGGATTTAGTTTGGGAGCCTGATGTTAGAAGTGCTCCTCGAAATTCCATCGGCTGTCAAGAACGAGTCCCAGGTACTTTATCGTCGACCCAACGCCGATGTGAACTCTTCCTACCGTTAGTTGGGAGCCCGGCGCGTTCCGAGGGCCGTGAAAGCACATGGCCTTGGACTTGTGCAATGCCACCTCGAGTCCCAACTCCTGGATCCTGCCCACTACTATCGCAACCCCACGTGTCGCTAGTTCAACCGCCGCCTGGTACGACTCTCCCCGCGCCAGGACCAGTGTGTTGTCTGCGTAGCAGACCACGCTGACCCCGTCAGGGAAGTCACCGCGCAGCACGTAGTCGTATCCGATGCTCCACAAGGGCGGCCCTAGTATCGATCCCTGTGGAACACTGCACGACATCTCTAGACGTTCTCACTCTCCCTGGTGACCAGGGTAGATGATGTATGTAGGTACGCCTCGACCACACGACAGAGGTAGTCGGGCGTTCGGTGATTAATATATAAAGTGCTATAAAAATATCTGCCACGGTTTTAATGGCAGGTAGTATTGTGATTATAGATTACAATAGTAAAGATAAATTATTAATAAATTAGTTTTTTTTTCATACAAAAAATGGACGTATAAATTTGAATTGATTTATTGGCATAAAACCATCCCGTAGACTTAATAATCTGTTGCCGCACCGCACCAAATTAAAAAAAATTGCGATTCTTACACTAACTTGACAGTCCAAAGCCTGTTTTAAGTATGATGGAAAGTTTATCATCTTATTTACGTCAGTTTTTTGGAAGAATACAGTAGCTGGTAAGTAATTGCACTTTTAAAACACTAGTTTGCCTGCGTATTATTGCGTACCTAGTGGATTAGGTAGTGACGGACTAGTCAGCTAATTTCAGTTTTCATTCACAGAACAGATGGAAAGAGATAGCAATTGTTTTCATTGACGAAGCGACACATCGCGCGTAGTTTGTAAACCACATTATGCAGAGTCGAGTCAATGTTTATTTAACTACTTTATATTCTCAAATTGAATTAACTGTTCCGGGGTACGAAAGCTCTTCACTTTTGTAATCTTTAAACACAACACTACCTCCCATTAAAGCCGTGGCAGATATTTTTATAGCACCTTATATAGATATACTCACAAGGCAGGGAGTGGAAGGTGTTGGCGATATCCAAAAACACCGCCACGATACACCTGCCCAGGGACACCGCATCCTCCGTCGTGAGAGTTCGCACGCGTATGATGATGTCCACCATGGAGGACTCCTGCGAAAGCCGAACTGGCCTTTCGCCAGATCCGGCCTCACCCGTGTTAGGTGCGCGACGAGGCGGTCTGCAATAACTCTTTCAAAAAGCTTACCCACCACGTCGAGCAGCACAAAGGGCCGGTACGCGGACGGTGAGCCCGCAGGGCCCCCGGGGGTCCCCGGCTTCGCGATGAGGACCAATTTCTCCGTCTTCCAGCGAAGTGGAAACTGGAACTCTCCATGCATGCGCTTTTCAGCCTTCTTAGACGAGGCCCAAGAGTCTCCATGGCCAGAAACCAGGCCTTCCCAGGCAAGCCGTTGGGTCCTTCGGCGGTATTTTTGGCACTCAGCTTTCCGCATCCGGTGGTCGAATGTGGCGTGCCGCAAACTCTGGCGACTATGAGTATACCTGGCGCAGATCACGTTCTGGAGGGACTCGGGGCATTGCCACGTCGCAGATTTGCGACATGGCCTCCCGGAACTACTCTGCCTCAACGTCGATGTCGACAGGCCTGTCCGGTGCTCGCACCCAGGCCTGTACCGTCGCGGCTTCCAGGACGAGCTCCCGGTCCATCTACCTCAGCGCCCACTGCGGACCACAAGGGTTCTGGCGGACCGGCCGAACGGGTCAAGGTTTGGGCGGAGACGTCAAACCGGATGTACCGGTGGTCTGAGAATGTCTCCACCCATAACTTGCCAGTCGACGACACGCGGCGACAGACCGGGGCTGTCGAACGAGATGTCTACCACTGAGTCACCCCGCATCCGCACACACGTGGGGACAGAACCCCGGTTTAGGACGACCAGGCCTGTCTCCAGAGCCCATGAGCCATTGAAGTCCCCGCACACGACCACGGGGAGGGAACACAACCCAGCGACGATGGCTTTCAGCTCCATTAAGGAAATGTGGAGATCGCCGGAGATCTGGTCGGGGACAGGTAGACGTCTATCACTGCAATGTCCCCGAACCGTACTGCTACGCATCCCCGACCCCTCGTGACAGCCTCGAGGGTCGGGGTACCGGCGGTGGCCGAAATTCGAGTCACCGAGCCGTTCAGGTCCTAAACGCAATCACCTCTGGGCAGGACAAAATACGGTTCGGGGACTACGGCGATATTGACCGACCACAGCGCCATGCTTTAGAGCAACAGATCCTGAGCGGGGGCGCAGTGGTTGATGTTCGCCTGGAGGAGACGTAATGGAGTCGTTATCGACAGTCCATTACAATCTCTTCCCGAGCCCTCCGTGAGGGCCCTGCCGCGGCGAGTGCGGTGGTGACAGCGGTGGCAGCCAAGGAGGTGGCTGTGGCGGTGAGTACGTCCGGGTGGATGGGCCTCCGTACCTTGCCCTTTGCCTTAGCGGGGAGGGTCGCAGGACCTGCCCCCATCCCGGTAGTCGGCCAGCTTGCTTGCCGCCGCAGATGCGTATCAGTGTGGCGTTGCATGGCATTCGACAGCCTTGTGACCAGCCTGACCGGACTGATAGCAGCCGTCACTGCGGGCCACCTCCGCGGCACAATAGGCTCCCACGTGGTGCCCCACGTGGCAGTGGTAGCAGCGCAGAGGTCTGGGCTCCAGCAGTTTTACCTGCGCGGGGACCCAGCCCACCAAAAGCCTTCGGCCTGCACCCGTGATGACTGTGATGGCACCAGCCGAGGGTTCTTCTGGCAGGGAAGGCGGCAGGCGCGGCCTAGTCACCGCCGCTACAGGAGGTCCCGCTTTCGGGAAAGGAGTAGCTTACTCAGCAATATCGGCGTCACACGCGAACCTAATTGAATAGGTTTTACAACGTATTCAGTGCACTTTCGTCTACCGCGATAGCTGGGTGTATTCATAACATTTAAACATTTCATTAACATTTCTAGCTTAGTTTAACATTAAGAACATTTTAAGTCAGAAGTAATAAACAGTGATTAACGTAAACATTTATTTCTCTTAATAAACACCAAGCACCGACACCTAACTACGTTCCCCGACAGTAGGCTTCCCCTGCCGCTGCTGCTGCTTGGCCGCCGGGGCCGGCCTTGCAGGCTCCGACACCACGGTTCCACGCCCAGTTTGCCCCGACGGGCCCGCCTTGGGCACAGCAGCCGTGGCCGCGGCGGCGGCAGCGTACGACACCGCCCTTTTCTGGCCGAAGGCCGCAAGTGGGGGCGCAGTACAATGCCCTCCAGAACAGCGAATTGCCTCAGAATCAGAATCAGAAACGTTTATTTCAAATAGACCAATTACAGGCACTTTTGAATTGTCAAAATGTTGGTCAGTCAAAAAAAAAAATACAAGTGAAGCTAAATTGCACGTTCCAAAGCGTAGATCTCTATGGAGAAGAACGTGCAAGAAACTCCATGAACACTCTTTCAAATCATATTATTAGTTACATAAATATTGGTTACATATTTCTTGTCGCTTCTAATATGTGAGCACAATGTAGATAAGAAATAATAATAAAAATAAAAATAAACATTTCGAAAACAACAATACAAAAAGGGGAATAGTATCTCTTCCAATATTTTTATATATAATATATATAAATTACTTTGAAGGTAAAAGTGGCTGTGGCTGCGGAGCAGGACCGGCATTTAGCCAAGCGTTTTTATCAAGGATATAATCCTCCAGTTTATAGTACGCTTGTCTACATAGTGTGCGTTTAATGCATGCTTTAAATTTGGACTCATTTAGTTGTAGAATCTCAACTGGTATTTTATTATAAAATTTTACACAGTACCCCATGAAAGAACTATGTACTTTAGCCAATCTGAACCGAGGTTGATCTAATTTGTTCCTGTTCCTAGTATTAAAATTGTGCCTGTCACTTATCTTAGGAAAAAGATGAATATTTTTCCGAACATACATAATGTTTTCATAAATGTATTGAAAAGGGACCGTCAGGATGTTTATTTCCTTAAATAGTTCCCTAAGAGAATCGCGTCTGCGAAGATTATATATGGCTCTGATAGCTCTTTTCTGCAGAATAAAAATAGACTAAATCTGCAGCCCGTCCCCATAGCAAAATACCGTAAGACATGATACTATGAAAGTAACTAAAATAAACTAGTCGCGCAGTATCCACATCAGTAAATTGACGGATTTTTCTGACAGCATATGCTGCTGAACTAAGCCAACCTGCCAGAGATGTTAAATGAGGACCCCATTGTTGCCTCGAGTCAAGCGTGATCCCCATGAAAACCGTATTCTCGACGAATTCGAGTTTCTCCTTGTTCAATACTATGTCGGAGTAATTACTTTTAACATTCGGTAACGCAAATCTTATGCACTTAGTTTTTTTTTTTCCATTTAATACTAAATTATTAACAGTAAACCAGTTTTGGACTTGCTGTAAAACATTGTTTACGTCATCAAGATTTGTGGAATGTCTATTGATCTTAAAAATTAACGACGTATCGTCAGCAAACAATACAATATGTGGTTGTTTTTTTAATAGATGCGGTAGATCATTTATATATACTAAAAAGAGGAAAGGACCTAATATTGAGCCTTGTGGTACACCTTATTTTGATTTTCAAACCCGGAGAATTGACACCGTTTATCTGAACTTGCTGTTGCCTGTCAATTAAATAAGATTTCACCAAGCTGAGTGCAAGTTTACCCAGTCCATAATGTTCTAGCTTTAAAAGCAAGGTTTCGTGATTAACACAATCAAAGGCTTTGAGAGGTCACAAAAATCCCTATCGCATCTTGGGCTTCTTCCCACGCTGCAAATATATGTTTCAATAAGCGTCAGTCGTACAACGTCCTTTGGTGAAATTATACCCAGTGCCTCTATAATTGAGGTCGTCGCCTGGGGGATAGAATTCCTTTTGGAGACCCTCTTGGGGATTTTTTATAGGAGACCTTCTTGGCAACGCTCTGTACGAGCAGCCGTCACGACATCCTTAACTTGGGCCAGTGCCTCCTCCATGCCTTCTGCCTCACTGCCAGGAGGCTGGACTGACCACTGTGTGCCCCGGTGTGGCGCCCCTCCCTGGCGGTTTTCAGGGATAGCCTGCTCTCCTTTTCCGTCTTTCGGCCCGCACCGCACCGCACACTGTAGAATCTATAAGGTAGCCAGGGGCTTTTCCAGATTTTAGTCCCATGATCATCTCATCTATGTCTATAGGTTAAATATACTTTTACTTTTTTTTCACTGTTTACATTTATTTATTAACTACTAGCGGTCCCGGCAGACGTTGTTCTGCCCAAAAGCGGGATTTAGTAAAAAAAAAAAATTACCCTACTCTACCCTACTCTACCCTACTCTACCCTACTCTACCCTACTCTACCCTACTCTACCTTACTCTACCCTACTCTACCCTACTCGTTAAAAAGTACCCTATGTCCGTCTCCTGGTTCAAAGCTACCTCCCCACCAATTTTCAGCCAAATCGGTTCAGCCGTTCTTGAGTTATAAACAGTGTAACTAACACGACTTTCTTTTATATATATAGATTATCATCTTAAATATCATAACCTAATAGGTATTTAAACAAACTGAAAATAATGATATGTACAATCGGGTAGAAAAAGAACTCATAGGGCATCAAAAAAGTCGTCCACATGGATGTCAATGGGAAAAGTGCCCAGAATGCTGGCAGCATTGCCACGCTGGATGGCAATGCTGATTCGTTGACCGAACAAAAGTCACGCAGAGTCGATCAGCTGTTTGCTGTTTCAACCCCAAACGGCTCAAACATATAACCTCCGTTGAGGTCATTTATTATATTTACGTCGTTTGAGGTTTTCTGCACCTGCAGCAGCCGCCCCAGCACAGCCCGCCGTTCTCAGAATGTAGATTTTCAGCTTTACACTTGGGTTTTTGTGTGTCGGAGTATTTAGGCTGGCGGCAGTAAGAGTGAATCTTTTAATGCTTATTTCTAGTTCCTCGGGTGATTTTAGTATTACTGACCGTTTTTTTTAATTGTTTCCAGTTTGTTTTACCGTTATACACTCTTTTGGTGATTTCATGCAGCATAACTTTTTGATACACATTTAAAATGACTGGAGTATGATCCGAAGACAGATCATCACACGCTTCTATATTATTTTTATATAACCTCTGCAAATATTTTTTGTTATATAAAAGTTTGATAAGTCAGGTATCTTGTTTTGGTCTGTAGGCTACTATGTAAGTTGACTATAAGATATGCATTCCAATTTTAATTCTACTGTAGCTTTATACAGTTGTCTTCCTATATGATTGATAAGCTTTGAACCCCAATTAGTATGTTTGGAGTTCCGGTCTCCTCCATAGATGAAATTGTAACGTTCGCGTTGTATAGTAAATTTCAACGTTCCTAACCAAATTATATTACGTCGCTTCATTCTTCAGATACAAGTTACCATGTAGTGCCTTTATCCTACAAGGCCCTATTCGCACATTTAAAGAATAGATTTTTAATCGATTGTCTATTTTTTTTTTTTTTTTATCTGTCAACCTCACTAGCGTGGCGTGATGTTCGTGCTGAGTACCTCATTCTTTTTTCTTGCGAGGCAACGTTCGCACGTGCCTTACTGTAGTGAATACTTCGTGCTCAAAAGCATCGTTATTATGCCGAAAAGAAGAAATCAGAAAAAAATTGAACGTTATCAACGTAAAATTCAAAAACTTCAAGAGCAAAAGAAAACATTTAGAAGAATAATTTATTCGTCGGAGGACTCCGACGATAATTCAGGTTAGTAATCTGTTACTTATTAAGTGTTGAGTGCAATAGTGACAAAATAATTTGGACAAATATGATTTTTCAATAAAAATGCCTAGAGGTTGACCGCGTGTCATCACGAAGGTAACTTTTTATACCCAGAGGTTAACCGCGTGTTAGCATAAAGGTACTTATTTCGTAATTGCCTAAAAGGATAATTACATACCCTAAAACAAATATTTGACCTGGCGGTGGATCGTGTATCCTCACGATGGTTATTCATAGCACCTATCGCATTAGCGATATTACCAAAAAACTTAACCGCGTGTTAAGATAAGGTAAAATAATTATCTGAACAAAAAAAAAACGTTTACCCTCAATTTAACTTAAATAACTTTTATTTTTTGTTGTTTTTAGACGACACGCCTCATAAAGACGACGGACCAGACCCCGTGGAGTTAACCAATCACAGTGGCATGGATCAATTCTTACCCGATGAGGAGAACAAACCTGATGACGAACAGGAATCAACCCCCATACCGGAATTGAACCCGGATATCCTCTCTGCGTTAGGTGAGACCACGGAAGAGACGCCAAAGTTCGGTTCAAAAATTCATGAAAACCTCACGAGGCTTTGGCTACCTATGCTCCGGAAAGGGATGAATGAGGAAACAAAGGAGAGGCTTTACAAAGAGTACCTGATTCCTGAAAATTGTTCTTTGTTACAAGCGCCTCAATTAAACCCAGAAATTTTGGCAGCAGTTAATGAAGGTACCCGTACCCGTGACAAAAGAGTTGAAGCAGTGCAGCAGCAGTTAGGACACGGAATCGCTGCTCTTAATAGAGGGTTAGATTTGCTTCTTGATGATGAGAAGGATAAAGTTCAGGCCATTAAATATTTAAGCGAAAGCTGTCGGTTGTTGTGCGATCTGCACTTTGAAGAAACGGAGGCGAGAAAGAAGTTTGTCACTCCAGGTCTCGACAAATCGTTTCTAAATATTATGCAAAATACTGATCGTGATGAAATGCTTTTTGGAAGCAAACTTTCAGACAAAATAAAGGCCACGAAAGTTATCGAAAATCATGGCTTGCAAATTAAGAAGCCGCCACCAAACCATAAAATTCCTACTTCATATCAACCACCAGTGAACCGGCCACGCTCGCAGGGAAACTGGGGAGGCCCTTCTCGCTTCTCGTCGAACAGGGGAGGGGGGGCGAGGAGGGCAGAGGAGGACTGCCTCAGCAGCCCGCAAGCCCCAGACAGGGACCGCTCAACAGAAGTCATCTCAGAGAAAACAACGTGTAGCATCTCAACAACAATAGAGGTACACGCTGGCAGAATCCAAAAATTTTATAATTGTTGGCTTAAAAATACTGATAATCCAGTAATTCTTAAGTGGATTTCTGAAGGGTACTCTATACCTTTTTCTAAAAGTGTGAGTCAAGTTTCAGTAATTAATAATTCTGTATCCCCAAGCGAACAACCGCTTATGCAAAAAGCTATTAAAAATTGTTAGAGTTAGGAGCTATATCCCCATGTCAAAGATCTAAAAATGATTTTGATTCCAAAATCTTTTTAACTGCAAAACCCAACGGAAGGAAACGATTTATATTGAATTTAAAAACACTAAATGAATTCGTTTCCACTACCCATTTTAAAATGGAGGACCATAGGACTGCAGCTAGACTTTTACCTAAAAACGGTTACACGGTTAACGGTTACGGTGGCAAGTATTGACCTAAAGGAAGCATACCTTTTAGTCCCAATTTGCAAAGAACATCGTAAATACTTACGTTTTCAGTTCGATCAAACATACGAGTTCAATGCTATGCCCTATGGTTTATCTGTCGCTCCTAGGGTTTTTACAAAGCTAATGAAGGAGGTTATTAACTATCTAAGACATAGGGGCTATAGTTCTGTTATATATCTCGACGATATTTTGTGTATAGGTGATACCTACAATGAATGTCGCGACAACGTCAATAAAACACTGACGTTGCTCAAATGCCTAGGTTTTGCCATTAATTATGAAAAAAGTTTTCTTGAACCTCGACAGACTTGTAAGTTTCTAGGTTTCATATTCAATAGCGTCGATATGTCACTAAGCCTGCCAGAGGAAAAAAGAGTTAAGATCATGCACTTAGTAACAAAGTTCTCTTCTCTCCCTAAATGTTCCATTAGGGAATTGTCTCAATTGATTGGTGTACTTACTGCAGCGTGCCCTGCAGTTAGATATGGTTGGTTATACACCAAAACTCTCGAACGTCAGAAATATTTAGCACTTCAAAAGCATTGTGACTTCGAAGCAAAAATAAATCTATCGGAAGTCATTTTACCGGACTTAAAATGGTGGAAAATAAATATAAACTTAACATGTCACGCCTTGAGAAAAGATATTCATTTCGATTTGGAAATATTTACGGACGCTTCTAGGTCTAGCTGGGGGGCAGTCTGCAATGGCAATCGAGCAAACGGTGGCTGGAAGAACGAGGAATTATTGTTTCACATCAATTACCTCGAATTGCTAGCGGTTTTCCTAGGTTTGAAGTGCTTTGCAAACTCGTATAATAACTGTTCCATATTACTTCGCGTTAACAATACAACTGCGATTAGCTATATTAATCGTATGGGAGGAGTTCGGTTCCCACATTTAAATGAACTCACAAAAATAACTTGGCAATGGTGTGAGAAACGAAATATATACCTATTTGCGTCATACATTAATACACACGATAATATAGAAGCCGATGAAGAATCCCGGAAAACAAATATAGACACAGGAACTATCGGATTGCGCCTTCCAAACGATAGTTCAAAAGTTTGATGAACCAAAAATTGATCTATTTGCTTCCCGCACCAATACCAAATGTACACAGTACATTTCATGGAAACCGGGCCCTGATTCTATAACCGTAGACGCTTTTACAGTTAATTGGCAATCAATTTATTTTTATGCTTTTCCCCCCTTTGCTTTAATCCTAAAATGTTTGAGAAAAATCATTGACGATGCAGCCACCGGTAACCTAGTTTTTTCTTACTGGCCCGGACAGCCTTGGTTCCCATTGCTAAAAAGAATGCTCATGTCAGACATTGTTTTCTTTGAACCTAATGAGAACCTTTTACATTCCAATTACAGGTCTTGCCACCCGCTTCACAGCAGCCTTACCCTGGGGGCCGCGAAGCTCTCAGGACAGCATTTGCAAGACTAAATACCCCAGATGTAGCGCTAAACTTAATGTTAGGCTCCATTTCAGAAAATACAATGAAACAGTATTCTGTCACATATAAATATTGGTGGCTTTTTGTAGTGACAATAATCTCAATGCCTTTGAAGCTTCAGTATTAACAGTTATAGTATTCCTAGTTGAACTCTTTAATAAGGGAGCATCATATGGAGCTATCAATAGCCATCGATCTGCCCTTTCATTACTCCTCGGGAATAACATTGGAGCAGATGAGCGGATTAAACGTCTTCTCAAAGGAATTTACAGACAAAAGCCAACTCGTCCCAAATATACTATGACTTGGGACCCAAAATTAACACTAGATTACGTTTCCCAATGGTACCCTAATACTAACCTTGTTCTTAACAAATTGACAAGAAAATTGACAATTTTATTAGCATTATGTACTTCTCATCGAGTACAAACCTTCTCCCTCATTAGAGTGCAAAACATCAAAAGGTCTCCCTCTGGTATAAAAATTATAATAACTGATATGATAAAAACTTCTGCAGTAAATCGAGAACAACCCGTTTTATATTTACCGTATTTCACAGAAAATCCAAGGATATGTCCGGCAAAGACTCTCGATGATTACCTCGAGGTAACATCAACTTTACGTCCCGAAGGAGCCGAGAGCCTTCTGTTAACTGTTAAAAGACCATATAAAAAAGCATCGACTCAAACTATCAGTAGATGGATCAAGCAGACCCTAGCGGAGAGCGGCGTCGACGGCACAATGTTCAGTGCACACAGCACGCGCCACGCCTCCACCTCGGCGGCGGCCTCCGCTGGAGTCTGTCTTGACACCATCAGGAAGACCGCTGGCTGGGCCAGCTCATCTCAGACGTTTGCACGGTTTTATAATCGCCCAATAATTGATGATGGAATATTTGCTCGTTCTGTCTGCGCCATTAGTAATCCTAATTGATAGAAATATGTATTAAGTCTAAACTTAGTCTATTAATAATTGTTTTTTTTTGTTGCTCTAATAACGATTGTTTGATTTAAAATTAAGAAACAGTTATTTCTGTTAATTAAATAAAAGTTTTCTATGGATAACAAAAGTTTAATTAACTAATATCTCTAAACATCTACATGGTAACTTGTACCTGAAGAATAAAGCGACGTAATATAATATAAGATCAAACGAACTTCTTGAAGTGAAGTTCGATCAATATTATATGAGTCGCTTCATTCGAAGATAAAAAGTCCTCACCCACCCAGACCCATCACAGAAAACTTATTTCTAATCTCTAAACAAGAATGAGGTACTCAGCACGAACATCACGCCACGCTAGTGAGGTTACAGATAAAAAAAAAAAATAGACAATCGATTAAAAATCGATTCTTTAAATGTGCGAATAGGGCCTTGTAGGATAAAGGCACTACATGGTAACTTGTATCTTCGAATGAAGCGACTCATATAATATTGATCGAACTTCACTTCAAGAAGTTCGTTTGATCTTATATTATCAAAGCAAACTGCGGTAAAGACTTGCACTGATCAACAAAAAATAACAGGAACCCTACAACCTAATAACTTTAAATAACAAACAGATAACAAAACACTTTGTAGGTGATAATATTAATAAAATAAACTAAACCTAATCTATAACTCTAAACACATTATTTACGTAAAGAAATTGAATAATTGACTAGTAATTGCATTGCGGTTCCAATTCGCTAACTCGCTTCTCGTGTGGCAGTAGTCACATATTAAAAAAAATATATTAAGATCCAAGACGACTCAAGTTTTGCAGAATGCGCCGTCATTGACGATAGGACATCTCAGCTGTAATACACGTTCACACGCTCCTTACGTATCATTAAAATATACTTAGCGTGTGTCATTTTACGTGGTTTTAATAAATATTCACGGCATTGTATCACAATGACTTACGAGTGTGATCATTTAAAAAAAAAGACTAGCTTCAGTGTTAGCCCCGTAATAGGTAAATGTTGACAATTTTTTTTTTGCTTAATCATGCTGGATGCCGTATCCAGCATGATTAAGCATTACATGACAAGAATTGTATCACCCATTTTTGTATCTTCTGTTGGTGTTTTAGTTCCGTATTATTTTGTTGTTCCTTAGTGCTTACTAGCTTTAAGCGTAGTTTCCTTTTTTTCCCGCTCCAGTTCTGATTGTGACATGCACACATTCGCCTTAAGCGGCTTAGTAAAGAGGATGTACTAAGCCGATGTGGATGTGGGTTGTGACTGTTGCAGTCACAATCAGACAAGGATAAGCCGGGAGACAAAGAAACTTATTCGACGACTGGAAAAATCCAGGATCCAAAGTTCCGGTCCTCCTCCGGCCTGAGTTCCATCCAACCGTTTGGCGGCCCTCCGGACTTTCGTCTACCTGCGGCGGGACGTCTTCCTGCTGGCGCTTAGTCCTCGGCCTCCAACGTCTTCGTGGCCAATCCACATCGTGGCGTGGCCAAGATAGTCCTTAGCGCCCACCTCCGTTGTCGTCTTTTGTTCCTGCGACCCTATTCAGTAAATATTGATGTAGATAGTGCTATTATTTATGTAGTAATAGATAATTGACCCGCAAATACTACAATGTGTGCCTAGTTGGCTGAGGAAGAACTTGAAATCATCAGAGGATATCACATGTCTTGGTGCGCAGTATATTGCAGTCACATGAGTCATTTCGGATTTCTGCTGAATACCTACAGAAAGGGTAAAACCGGGATAGATGCCGCAGTGGGATAGATGCCTCATTTTCAAAAAACCTAACTTTCCAAACTCGCAACTATGAATTAATAGTGTAAGCAGGACCAGGCCTGGCGCACTTCTAACTATAAATATATACTTTCCCCTTGACTCGCGCTAACAAAAATTATTTTCGTATTCTTTATCGAATATTCTATCGAGTTTTTATTTCAAGTAAGTATTTGCTATTTTTTCACGTAAACGAGTCAATGAGCTTAAAGATCATTCAATATAAATAGACCTCCCAGTACTAGTGACTACCTTACTAATGCAAGGTCAACATATACTGGAATTATATCTTACAAAATGTTAATTATTATGTATAATAACGTTTTAACGACCTACCTTTTAAAAATTACATATAAACGCAAAGCTAACGACATACAAAACCAACACAGTTATATACACTTCATTTTAATTACCTATTTCATTTGTTTACATAACTAAATGTAAACAATCTCTTGACACTTCTATGAGATGACTTTAAAAAAAAAATGTTTTAAAGTATGGATATAAGTCAGCAAATAGATAGAAATCAATTAAGTACCAATCTACCATATAATTTTTCTTCTACCATATAATTTTAGAAAATCTGATTATATTTTATGTAATAAAACGTAAGTACTTATTTCACATTTATTTAGAACACACAAGTCCTAACCCTATAACAAGAGCGGTCGGCGCATAACGGGCATAATAAAAAAAACTCTCGTTGCGTTGATTCGTTACGAGCGCCACTGGATCTGGTAGGCTAATAAAATCAAGGTCGTGTCCGTGCCGTGCAATGTATTATGAACATTAGCACTGTTGTTAGTAGGTTTGAATTCATATGTTTGCTATCACGGAGTGCAATATCTGTACTTGTACTATTTCTTATTCTGTGGTAGGACCAGCAGGCACCCCGCACCTCAAATACCCCCGGGCTGTCCTACGGTGAGGTCGCGTTTCGCTCGTGTATGCAATCATCTCCTCAGTATTTACCGTCATAATATAACTTTATAAGTAGTAATAAATCCCGTTATATTTTTTATTACATCAATGTACTGGTTCATTAAGTGTTCATCTGGGTGTTAATAGTTGCACTTGTTGTTGTGTTTTTAATTTATTTAAAAAATACTTGGGCATCTATACCTATCATAAAGGATAGTTGCCCTGATTTTTCGAGGCTAAGGGACCCCCTACATACACTATATATGGTTTCGGAGCATACTTTTAAAATATTTTTAGTGTTCTGTTATATTTTTTGTTTTTCCGTATTGTTTATGTTTAGACTCCTTTACTTGTAGCCGAACAAAAATAATAATAACCACGAAAATACAAAAGAAAGCAAGACGTGCAAGCTCGAGTATGTTCTTGGACTGTAGAACAACTACAGTTGGCTTTCGATGAATTAGAAAAAAAAACTTTAGGGATAAATGCATTATCCAGAAAAATAACAAAAAAAAAGAACTTTTGAAAACAAAAAAGGAACCACTAACAAAGAACAAGACAAGAAAAAGTAAACATAATTTTTGTGAAAACGACCTAACTGATTTGGGTGATAAAGAAAGTGCTAATTATTTAAAAGTAAACCAGAACCGAACATCACTAAAAACAAATTATTTACAGTAGCAGTGAAGACGAAGACAACAACAAATGCTTTTAAAAGTTTTATTTTATGTTTGTTTCTTGTTAGAATTAAAACGATAACAAATAAACATTAAAAAAAAGTTTTTTGTAATTTGACCTCATATTTCGTTGGGTTTTTCTTTTACACAGTATAAAGGGCTCTCTCTCTCTCTCAATCTATCTCGCACTGCAGGCATCTATCCTTCTTAGTTTTTTCAAGGTGGGGCAACTATCCATAAAGGTAGGCATCTATCCTTTTTTATGTATCCAACTACACCCCAAGAAACACACAAAATAATTTTAAACTTAAAAAATACCAACAGTACTGGATATAATAGTATCTGGACTAAAATTATAAAACAAGCGCCAATAAAATTATCCTACATTTTAAGTCATGTAATTAACCTATCGATCACAAATGGCTACTT
Organism: Mythimna pallens; assembly: GCA_961205895.1. Lineage (NCBI taxonomy): Eukaryota > Metazoa > Arthropoda > Insecta > Lepidoptera > Noctuidae > Mythimna > Mythimna pallens. The sequence continues at coordinate 161,396 of OY540826.1, forward strand.
TCCTGATAAGCTTAAATTAACAATCAGTAAACCTCTGTTCAAGAAAGATGATTGTCACAATATGAATTGTTATAGGCCCATAGCACTAGTTCCGATGCTCTCTAAGGGTTATGAAAGAGTTATTTATGTCAGGTTAAATGAATACTTTGAAAAGTTCAATGTATTTGCTTCTTTAAGCAGATAGGTTTTAGGAAAAATAAGTCTATTGATATGGCCGTATACGATTTTCTGATCTCAGTTATGACTAGCTTAGACAATAAAATTCCAGCGTGTGCATTGTATATCGATCTAAGTAAACCATCCGATTATGTAGATCACAAAATTTTGTTAAGTAAACTATACAGTCATGGAATTCGGGGTACTTCGTTAAAGCTCATAGCTTCTTATCTTACCAACAGAAAGCAGTCCACAATAGTTACTCGAATATGCACCAAAATAAGGAAGGAAGTTAATTACACATCGGGATACAGAGAAATCAAACAAGGCGTCCCACAAGGAAGTGTTTTAGGCCCTCTGTTATTCATCATTTATATAAATGACCTTCCAAAAATAACTTAACATCCCACTATACTTTTTGCTGATATTAGTACTGTCGTTTTTACCAGAAAGGACAAAGTATCCCTAGAACGAGACATAAATAGCACTCTTAGTGATATTTAAATAATAATAATTTAAAAATGAATTTGGATAAAACTAAAATAATGATATTTCGCAATCGTAAAACCTAATTTACTAACATTAATATAAACTATTCAGGGAACAAAATAAATGAGATAGCAACTACAAAATTCTTAGGCATATCAATTGATCATAATTTGAATTGGAAGACACATGTTGACACATTAAATCAAAAATTAAATAAGCAATCATACGCCCTACATATGCTGGCTAAAACAGTAAACACCTCTAGTGTACTTGCAGCATACCATGACTATTTGGGGTCCTTGATAAGATATGGTATTATTATTCTGGGGTAATTCCACCAATAGGGATATGGCATTCGAGGCCCAGAAGCGGTGTATTAGAGTAATGTTTAATATCAACCAGACTGATAGCTGTAGGCCTTATTTTGTTAAGCATAATATATTAACGTTGCCGTGTGTTTACATTTATGAGAATGCTAGCTTTGCAAGAAGTAACAAAAATCTTTTTGATAAGTACTGAAGTAAGCGGCATACTGAAAAAAATTGCTGCAAATCTACCAAGACAGCATTATATTCTAAAAGCATTTTCAGTATGGCTCCGCGTATATACAATCACTTGCCAAAGTCCATACTAGAAACTTTATCAATAGATGCGTTCAAAAAGAAATTTAAAAGATTCTTGTTAACTAAATATTACTATAGTGTTCAGGATTATTTAATGGAGGATGTAAGGACATATTGATGTAACTAGTGCACTAATTTAATATTATGATATACTTTGACATTTATTTACAGATATATCTTGACATTCTTATTTAATACATCTTCTTTGTCAAACCCTCTTCCCAGTTTAGCTGGGGTCGGGTCTCCTTGTACGTTTGCGCCAGAGAGTTCTGTTCTAGCTTGTCTGTGCACTCAGACTCGCCTGCTGGATCTCCTTTTGTATATTTGACCACCAGGTGGCGGGTGGTCGTTCTCTTCCTCGTGGTTGGTCAGGGATACTTAGGGCCTTTTTAACTGGGTGATCGTAATTTCGTCTAAGGATATGACCGTACAACACATGCGACTTTCTTTTATCTTTTCGGCAATCGGTGCCACCTTAAATGATCCTCTGATGTATTCATTTCGCACTTTGTCTAACCTAGTTACACCTCCAGCCCATCTGAGCATACGGCCCAGTTCGGCTTTCGCAGGAGGCGCTCCACGGTGGACGCCATCATGCGCGTGCGAGCTCTCACGACGGGGGATGCCGTATCCTAGGGCAGGTATCACCGGGTGCCCGACTACCTCTGTCGTGTGATCGAGGCCTACCTGTCGGACAGGTACATCATCTACCCTGGTCACCAGGGAGAGTGGAAACGGCGAGAGATGTCGTGCGGTGTTCCGCAGGGATCGGTACTAGGACCGCCTTTGTGGAACATCGGATACGACTATGTGCTGCGCGGCGACATCCCTGACGGGGTCAGCGTGGTCTGTTACGCAGACGACACGCTGGTCCTGGCGCAGGGAGAGTCGTACCAGGCGGCGATCGAATTAGCGACACGCGGGGTTGCGATAGTCGTTGATAGGATCCAGCAGTTGGGACTCGAGGTGGCGCTGCACAAGTCCGAGGCTATGTGTTTTCACGGCCCCCGGAGCGCGCCGCCTCGGCGCTCCCAATTAACGGTAGGAGGAGTTCACATCGGCGTCGGGTCGACGATGAAGTACCTGGGACTCGTCCTCGACAGCCGGTGGAATTTCGAGGAGCATTTCCGACATCTGGCTCCCAAACCGAATCGGAACGGGGCTGCCCTCAAGCGGCTCCTGCCCAACCTCGGGGGTCCAGACGCCTCCTGCCGGAGGCTCTACGCAGGCATCGTCCAGTCCATGGCCCTTTATGGGGCGCCGGTGTGGGCGCCGTCACTGCGAAAGCGACCGGCGGCCCAGCCGAACGCGTGCCAGAGGGTCATGGCCATACGTATGGTGCGGGGATACCGCACGGTTTCCCGCGAAGCGGCGAGCCTCCTTGCTGGCCAGCCACCATGGGATCTTGTAGCAAAAGACCTTGCACGCATGCACGATTTGCGCGTGGAGATGCAACGCCGTGGTGAAACTCCGCTGCCGCGACAAGTCACGGCATGGCGGAAAGAGTTCCGGCGGGATCTCATGGCGGAATGGCGTCAGTGACTATCGCAACCCAGTGCTGGGCACGCCGTAATTATGGCGGTAAGTCCCTTCTTTGAGGAGTGGCTGGAAAGGCAACACGGCGTCATTACCTTCCGCATGACGCAGGTCCTCACCGGACACGGTAAGTTCGGGAAGTTCCTGCACCGGATTCGTGCGGAAGCGACGCCCGGGTGTCGCCACTGTGTGGACCGCCCGGAGGACACGGTGAAGCATACGGTGGAGGTGTGCCCCGCTTGGGCAGAGCAACGCCGTGTCCTCGTGGGGGTAATCGGCGGCGGCGATCTCTCGCGCCGGGCCTTGGTACAGGCCATGGTCCGAAGCGAGGAGGAGTGGCAGGCGGTCGCCTCCTTCTGCGAAGCAGTAATGCTTGCAAAGGAGGCGGCCGATCGCGTGAGGCAGCGGTCCTCACGCCCCAACCGCCGCCGGGATTCCGATCCCGATTTCCGGCCACTGTAGGCGCGGGCTTGCAGACGGCGAGCAATGGGTGGCTTGCCGTCCGACCGTCCGGTAACCGTCCGGACCAAGCCCAAGTCGTCAACGGCGCGTGCTGTTCCACGCGCGCCTCAAGGAGATGTCAGCAACTGTAGGGGCCCAGCAGGGTCGAAGCCTACTGGGGCCAAGGGTCTGATTCTGAAAGGAAGACTCGGCCCTGGTACGAAAGGCAACGAAGGAACAGGAGTGGGTTTTTAGTCAGTAAAAGTCTGACACTATCTCCCGCCCCGCCCAAGAGTGGGGGATGTCATAAGATGATTACCGAAAAAAAAAAAAAAAGCCCATCTGAGCATTTTCATTTCTCTCGTGTGGAGACGCTGTTTGTGTGCCTTTTTCATGGTCCAGCACTCTGCTCCGTATGTCATTGTTGGTCGCACTACTGTCTTGTACACTTTCCCCTTCACTCTGATGGGCATTTTGGGATCACAAAGAACTCCTGATAGTGATCTCCACTTAAGTCAGGCGGAATTGATACGGTGGTCTACGTCTTTGCCCACATTACCGTCGGGTGTGAGCACAGAACCTAGGTACTTGAACTTGTCTACTTTGGTTAGTTCATAGTTGTCTATGTATGTTTTACATCCCGTTTCTGTTTTCCCTCCGTAGTCGCATTCTAAATATTCGGTCTTACTCCGGCTTAAGCGAACCCATGTCGTTCTATTTGCGTTACCCATTGATTGAGTGTTTCCTGCAGATCAACTGATCTGCAGGAAACACGCGGATGACATAGTTCTAATGTCAAAGAATGTAACTACATTCTTTGACATTAGAACTATGTCATCCGCGTAAAGCATACATTCCGAAAGTTGGGTTTTGTATGTCACGTGTCCATGCAAAGGTTAAATAACAACGGGCTCATGGCAGATCCCTGGTGCACACCTACCTCGATGTAAAATGACTCACTAAGACCATCAGGGCTTATGACGCGCGTTTTTGTGTGTCAATAAATATCTTTACGTTATGTAGCACTCTGGAATATGTTGGGCTCTCATTGCTTGCCATACAACGTTTCGTGGCACCTTATCGAAAGCTTTGTCTAAGTCGATAAACATGAGGTACAGATTTTCCTTGTTTGAGCGATGTTTTTCCATCACAACTCTTATTCATACATATCATCACAATTCTTATTTAATACATGACATTTCAAATTGTAATTAAACCATTGAAATTATTATTTTTCATATTGAACTAAATTGAAATATTAATTGTAAAAAAAAATTGCAAGAAATTGTATTACAACAATAAAAAAAGCTTGTGATTTGTAAACCTCAAGGTGTCATATGGTTGAACTGTGCTATACTTTTAATAACTTTAAATTATACCCATATTAGCAAATAAATGCTTATGAATTATGAATCATCCTCAAAAAAAGTGTTCCACAAAAAGCTGAATTCTGCAAAATTTATTATCGATAGAACAAAAATTAATAATTATAAATCAACATACATGATTAAACTAGCTACACTTATGGAAATTATTTATATAAGATTGATATTTTTTAAATAAGAAGGCTATTTCAAAAAGTGTGGCATTTATCCCGGTTTTACCCTAGACGTTACTTGTATTCTGGAGTCCGTCTTATGAAAGCGCGACCTGAAAAAATGAGGTTAAAACCAAAAATTTTGAATGTGGTATTATTGAAATAGTAGGAGAAAAATATTTTGATACTTGAGTATTTATGATAATCGTATTATAGTTGTTTAAGCAACTTAAATTGCAACCAAAAACTTGTGTATAGATTTATTTATTGGTAGGTTAGGTCATCATCATCATCATTTCAGCCGAAAGACGTCCACTGTTGGACATAGGCCTCCCCCAAGTGTCGCCACAATGAATGGTCCTGTGCGTCTCGCCACCATTAGATTCCCGCAACCTTTGCCATGTTATCGGTCCACCTTGTAGGAGGTATATGGTAAAGGTTAATAATACACAAAATGTTAGTTATTATTCCAAATTTATTTTATCTGCTCTCAAATGCCGTATATAATATTCAAATAATATTCATTAACGGAAAGAAATGTCATTGACAACTTGACAGTTACGCTCGATTATTTTTTTATTTGTGGCTTGGATACTAAGTCCTTTAAGCCATGTCTTTGTATGAGTAATTTCTTAACTTTTACTTTACATTATATACGTATAACTCTAAGGGTTTTTTACAGTGCACGCCAGAATAACTCGCAGATGGTAGAATTTTTTCCTATCATCAAAATTATACTTTTTTTATATATTTCAACCAGACTGGCTAGTTTTTAGTCTCTAGTTTTTGAAAAATTAAATTATGCATCCAGTGTCAGTCTGGTTGTCAGCTGTTTTTTTTTGTTAACGTCAGTTATTGAGTTGCAGTGCTGAAGTGAAATATATTAATATGTTTGTGAAAAAGGCCTCCCAGTCTATGACGGCTGTGAGAAGGACTTCTTCTGCTGCTTTGGTTTCCACAGGCCTCGACCAGCCGTGCGAGATCTGTCCGCTAAGCCATGTGGATCTCTCCAGCTGCTCCGGTCTCTGAAGGCCTCTACTGGCCGTGTAAAACCTGTCCACCCCACCATGTGAACTTTTTTCGATTCGTTTGGTCTCTGAAAGCCCCTACCGGCTGTGCGAGACCTGTCCGCCACAGCCCTGCGAGCCTCTGAGAGCCACATGGGGCCTTTTCACTCAGCTGCTGGGAGGACCTCGCCAACTTCACCTATTTCTACGTTATATTTGTGCTGCATCTCCTTCAGTGCTAATTGTATCGCATAAACGGATAAACTCTTCCAAAAGCATTTTTTTTTTGTGATTCTTTTCGATATTTTAATAGTTATTAGATATTTTAGTAGTCGTTCTTGAGTTATAAATAGTGTAATTAATACGACTTGTTTTATTTATATAAGGTTAGATAATGATCGGAGATTCCACATTTATTCTTTGTTGTCAATCGTGGAATGTTCGACCGAATGGTAGAAAGAATGAATGACCGAATGATGGAATGATTGACCGAATGAAGGAATGATTGGGACCAGTGTTTTAGACATTTGCCTGCGGGTTAGAAAATTATCTCAAGGGAACATAATCCAAGGATAAAAGTATTCTCTGTGTTATTCTAGGACATGGTCTACCCGTGTACCAAGTTTCACCGAAATCCGTTCAGTAGTTTTTGCGTGAAAGAGTAACATACACCCATACTTACAATACATACAAACTTTCGCATTTATAATATTAGTAGGATGTTAACAGTTTATACTTTCATGGTACAGGAAAAGAAAAATAAATACATAAAACATTTAGATGTTGCAGAAATTTTTAAACAATAATTTAAACTCTGTCCCTTAAACTAAGTTATCCTGTATCTGTTCTGGGACAGTGTTTCGCAATAACATTCTAAGAGGTGACCTGTTGGTCTAGTGGTTAGTGGCCCTGACTGCTATGCCGGAGGTCGTGGGTTCGATTCCCACCCAGGACAAATGTTTGTGTGATGAGCACGATCATTAATTGTTCTGTGTCTGGGTGTAATTTATCTATATTATCTATATTTTCCTTTATTCATAGATCCTTTTTTTTAAATCTTTTAAGTGTCGTGACACCAACCTCTAGAAAGCAAAGTATAAAATACATAATATAAAAATAATATACTCGTATATAATTCAGAGTTAAAATGGGCACATTTAATAGTCAAGATCTTTTTCTTTAAAAGTGACATTAAAAATACAATGAATGGAACCACAGATAAAACACTCTAAATTGACGCAGGTTTCGTAACATAGCATACCAGTTAGTGTCTTCTAAGAAGTTAGTTTGAGTATTTAATAATGATTTTTTCTCTAAATTTTTTAGACTTTCAATTTCTTTTTTTATTTCACCGAGTCCTATAGATATAAGAATAAGTATCATCATAATAATATCGTAAATATAACTATCTAATAATATTAGTCAACAAGGATCAAGATTATAACGTCCTAATAACTAAAAAATTCAGAAATCGTATCTAAACATTGTAGTTTTTCATTGAAAACAACTTCTTTCTCTTCTTGTTTTTGTTTGAGTTTATTAACTATAGTTTATAGCAGTTTTCGCACGTTACCGTGCATTGTTTTTCCCATAGTTAAGCAATTTGTACTGAAAAATAAATATCTGTTTCTAAATACTAACAAATTGCAATCATAGACTTTGACATGCTTTTGACGACTAAATAATGTTGCCATTTTCATTTAAAAATAAAACTCCAGGTCGCGCTTTCAATAGTCACACTCTATCTGTTTTATATGGTAAAGGATATGATGTTTTATATTACTTTTTACTATGACGGCTGTTCCACCGTGCGAGTTTTCAGATGGATGGTCAGTCCTATAAATGCTGTAATTTTGTATTTCAATGTGTGATTGACGTGTGAATTTCGTTTCAGATATTAAAGCTCTTCTATCAGTCAGTTCGTTTGCATTCCAGGCAATCAACCGGATATTTAGGCCCTCTGTATTACTATCTGTGTGATAAGTTGGATCATTCGATCCATCATGTTTTTCATGATTGCTTCAAATTTATTGAACATAGTGTCCAATAAGCTGGCTATATTTGCTGATTCATTAGAATTGTATGGAATGTTGTTATTACGGTTTTCATTATTACCTTTTAGTGTGTCTAAGTAGCTTCTCTTAGGTAAGATTGTTTTGAGGGTTTCATTCTTATTTTGTACGGTTAATTGATTTGGTTCTTTTGTTTCTTCATGTCCGTTTGCTCCAAGTTCCTCTTTGACTATGGAGGTATCTTTACTTGCGTGTAATCTTCTTATAATGACTCTATATGCTCGCTCACTTTTAAATTTATAAGTGTAATGATTGATGTTATTTTCCATAAGGTTATTTCTTATAACTTTTTAGGCTTGAATGCCAACTGGTATTATTTTAATGATGTGTCCAGATTTGAGGGTAGTTAATGTGTATTTTTCAAAGTCAATTACACTGTTTAGAAGATTTCTGAGTGGCACGATGTTGACAATGCCAGTAACAAAGATAGGTTCCAGTTTGGGTCCTCTCTCTAGGTAACTAAATGATAATGCCAGTAACTAAGTAACTCTTTAGGTTCTTTGTCTGGCTCATTTTCATCATCACTAAGAATTTCGAACTGATTTTATGTAGGGATGGAGTAAGTCGTTCGTTTGCTGGCAGGTTTATTTACTTCATTATCTTGTTGGACTATTTTCATTTCTTTTTTATTTTCTTATTTCAGGTACTTTGTCTTTTTGCCACTCTTGATTTGGATTTTCAGTTAGTTTCACTGTTAATTCTCCTTGTGTTCCAGACTTAGGTTTAGTGTAGTTACCTTTTTGGATGAAGTTTTGCAGGTTTGGTTGTTCCAATGTTTCCATTGCTGACATGCTGTTACACCGATATAAATGGCATGTTGGACTTAATCGTAGTGCGATAAGAGCCAATTTTCGAGGAAGTGTATTGAAAAATTATTATAATGTTGGTTGAGTTTGTCCATTTATCGAGGAAGGGTGTAATAAAAAGGTGCAGTTATGAAACTGTAAAAAAAGGCAGCGTGATTTTACCTGAATCAACAATAGAACGGGTTCGTACTTTTGAAAAAAAATTAAATCTTGATTTTTAATCGGAACTTATATCGGAGGTGCAAACAAGTCTTTGTTTATCACTATATCATGGTTATCCTTTATGAGATAAGGCAAGTCACTTATATAAATAAAAAATAAAAATGGGCCAAGAATTGAGCCCTGGGGTACATCGATTGATACTGCAGACCCAGGTGATCTTTTTTTTCCATTTACAGGTTTAAAGGTTGTTTTTCATTTAAAGGTTGCCAATATTCGTTTCCCCATGACTAAAGAGGGTTTAGAGGGTGTATAAGTTTAAAATATAATGGCCATAATTATGAAGTGCTGAAAAAAATGGGTAAACCGCACAGCGGTACTTACTAACACATCGAGCTCGCGCATGCGCATGGGTGTGATCTGCAACAAAGCAAATATATACCAATGAGCTTATTGCTGCGAATATGTCATAAAATGAAATCATTTGATATTTTATTATTCGTGAGCACAGGAATATGATAATACAGTATTATAATTTTTATATATCCTGTCGCAGTACATTTAAATATTATTAGGTTTCAGACCAGCCATCCTACCAACTTCGTCCGCTTCGAGCTCATTTTTTTTTTCAAAAACAATATATTATCACAACTTTTTAATAGGTCGACGATTATCATAGTTCAACTAGTATCTCAAGAAGTCCTAGTTTGAATTATAAAATTCTTTCAGTGTTGGATAGTCCATTTACTGAAGAAGGCTGTAAGCTATATCACATCACGCTACAATTGATGAGTGAGTAGTAACCACGGAGCAAGTACAAAGAGGAGATGTTGTAATTAGATTTCCCTAAGAAACACGTGACACTTTGCGGAGTGCGGGGGTGTTAGACTCCGCCCATTTATTTATTTGGCATCTGCCAGTTAATAGCAAAACTACTCGCTCGTTCCGTTGATTTTATTTTGTAGTTCCGTAACTATCTACACTAGATCTCATTAAGTGCAAGATGCAACAGGGTCGTACTCAGAATTACCAGGGAGTGCTGTGTTCTTTTTAATTAATTTTGCGAACCATCTTGATACGTATTTTTTTTAATTGAAATAGTGATACTATTATTTGATGAATGACGAATGAAGATCATTCGACATTGTCGTTTTTCTTTTTTAAAGGCTGGTTTTTTTAGAAAAAAATAAAACACCTTCTCCCGTTTATGTGGCAGTCTATCCGAAACCATTAAATAAATAAATAAGTATTACCAGACTAAATTAAAAGCAGCATGACACAGGATTTTATGTCAGCGTATTTAATGTTTTAAATGAAACAGCCGCATTTCAGTAGGATTATTAAAATATATTAAGACTGAGCTCTAAGTACCTAAATATATTTAGTTTCATTTCATTAATTTATTAACGAATTTTTTTCTTCTATCGCGAATATGCTGTGAAATGGGTACGTTTACAAAGTTGTGCACGGGACGAACGCCAACAATAGACTGACTTAAGCTACGCCCACCATGATGACGTCAGGACCTAGTTGAAAATCACAGTGCGTAATTGTTTAGGCCGTCTCCTCCTTGCAGTTGCTCCGTAGTAGTAACTAAAGGCGTTACGTGGGTGAAACCGCAGGGGACTGCGAGTCATAAATATTAGGCTGTAGACGGTTTTTATGTATTAAATTGACTTTACTTTTTTGAATTGACTTTGATTGTTTACATTTTCCTCCACGTCAAATATTTTCTTCGACTTCAGATACTGTATGATAGGTGAAGTTGCAGCGAGTTTAAGTGGTAGGAGGTTATCTCGAACCAATCGAAGTTATTTAAAGCGGCAACAACCCCCGCTTGTCGTTAGTCAGTGAAACGACGTCATAAAAGGCCCCATACACGGTACGATTTGTCTGTACGATCTGTCGCTGCAGACCGATCGTAACGACAAATCGATAGTGTAAGTAAGAAAGAAAAAAAAAAAGAATTTATTTGGTACAGCACAAGGCACAAACACCATATAGGGTAAACACGAAACAAAAATAAAAAATAATAAAAAGAAGCAAAAATGTAGTTGTTTGCCTCACGGTTGCACCAACACAGGACCAGTTCAGCATGAATGTCAGACAACTAGTGCCTGACGCTGGTTTTCAACTGAACCTCTGGTTGTGACGCAACGGACGTAAAACTGTTTTGGAGTGTAATATAAATGTATCGGTGATGCTTACTTGCTATGTCAAGATCGTTAACGATTTACTTCATCGAATACGATATCGGAGATCGCAACAAAAACCCATGTAATCATGAATATCGTTACGATGAATCGACAGTGTATGGCTGTTTACGATCAACGATTCGATTTTTAACCGACTTCAAAAAGAAGGAGGAGGTTGTATTTTTTCATAATTTTTTTTAATGTTTGTTACTTCAGAACTCAGTCGTTTATGGACCGATTTGCAAAATTAAATCCAGTTCTGATGATCCTCAATCCAATGTCGAGTCCTCATGGAATCGAGGAAACTTCTCAAATATTATGGGCAACCATATAGTGATTTTGGTATTTTCATCGAGAACTTAAGCATTTACAGCCAAAAAGTAACATTTGATGAAGTGGAACTAATGAAGAAGACCATAAATGGCCAACGGAACTTCATAATCACATAGATATCACAATTAAGATGGTTAAGCGACTATGACAATACAAATAAATGAATGGTTATATTTATTTATTGATTCTTTATACACAGAGGCGGACTTAATGCCTTAAGGCATTTTCTATCAGTCAACTTTTGGGTGATGTAGAGACAAATTGTGGTAGGATATTGTTTATAACACATTTTATTTTATAAAAATATAAACTTAAATACTCTAAATACATTATACATAATATATCTATATGTACTCAAACTAGAAAGAAGGTAAAAAAGAGAATACACGACTGTAGTGAAACAAATAATAAGAAAACAAATTAGCGCTATGACGATACTGCTGCCAATTTCTTACGGATTTACTCGCGAACCTTCACTTTGAAGGTCAATAAAAAAATAAAAAGCGGTCAAGGTCAATGGTTCTGAATAGTTATGTTGGAAATGGTATCATCGAAGTGACCTGATGATGATGATGGAGTCGGAAGGTAGGCGCCGGAACTCCGTAATTAATCAATGTATCCTAGCCGTGTTTGGGCTTATTAGAATTGTCATGAGGTGCACTTTGGCTAAAAGGTACTATCGAACTGATTTGATGATGGAGCTGGAAGGTGGAAGGTAGACGCGGGAACATCATAATAATAAAAATGTATCCTAGCAGTGTTTTAGTTAATTGGAATTGTCATGAAAAATAAGCACTCTGGTTATAAGTGTATCGCAACTAAAAAGTGTGAAATAAAAAAATAATAAAGTCGGTGTTCCTCGGTATTGTTTTTTATTTAACACCGACTTCCAAAATTAAATTATTTTGATCGTTTTAGCGTTTTTTTAGTGAAGACGGTTATTTATTTTTTTATCTCACTCTGACGTCGGTCGCTGCACGTATTGTACGCCTTGGTTAGCGCGTTATGTACTCGTACCTAAGGTGTAAGGGAGACCTCTTGATGCGACGAATCGTTTCGTGTATGGGCCGGTGTAAGAGAGACTTCTTGATGCGACGAATCGTTTCGTGTATGGGCCGGTGTAAGAGAGACTTCTTGATGCGACGAATCGTTTCGTGTATGGGCCGGTGTAAGAGAGACTTCTTGATGCGACGAATCGTTTCGTGTATGGGCCGGTGTAAGAGAGACTTCTTGATGCGACGAATCGTTTCGTGTATGGGCCGGTGTAAGGGAGACCTCTTGATGCGACGAATCGTTTCGTGTATGGGCCAGTGTAAGAGAGACTTCTTGATGCGACGAATTGTTTCGTGTATGGGCCGGTGTAAGAGAGACTTCTTGATGCGACGAATCGTTTCGTGTATGGGCCGGTGTAAGAGAGACTTCTTGATGCGACGAATTGTTTCGTGTATGGGCCGGTGTAAGAGAGACTTCTTGATGCGACGAATCGTTTCGTGTATGGGCCGGTGTAAGAGAGAGTTCTTGATGCGACGAATCGTTTCGTGTATGGGCCGGTGTAAGAGAGAGTTCTTGATGCGACGAATCGTTTCGTGTATGGGCCGGTGTAAGAGAGAGTTCTTGATGCGACGAATCGTTTCGTGTATGGGCCGGTGTAAGAGAGAGTTCTTGATGCGACGAATCGTTTCGTGTATGGGCCGGTGTAAGAGAGAGTTCTTGATGCGACGAATCGTTTCGTGTATGGGCCGGTGTAAGGGAGACCTCTTGATGCGACGAATCGTTTCGTGTATGGGCCGGTGTAAGAGAGAGTTCTTGATGCGATGAATCGTTTCGTGTATGGGCCGGTGTAAGAGAGACCTCTTGATGCGATCAATAGTAAGCGACTAGCGACGCGGTGCGGCGCGGCTCGCAAGCAGTGGAGCGGTGCTCAGACACAGGTGTAAATACCGCAACGAAATAGACAACAATTTATGGCCGGCTCGCAGTAGTCATTGTGTAGATTAGAGACCTACACTATGACTTCATACCTTCGTATAGTGTTTGTAGTAAGTTTGTTTGCTGGTACATTTGTGCCGGCTGTGCCCAGTAAGCCAGGCGGCGCCGCGGCGGCGTGTCATTCAATTGCCACAAACGTCTCAGCACCTCTTTTGCCGTTGTTAGGATACAACAACGTCGCAATTCTGTAGGCGTTAAGTGATAATTTCCTGTTGGTATAGCATTCACCACCAAAGAGTGAGCAGAGACAGGGTTTTCACGTCTCATATCAGTGGAATATTGAATGGCGCTGGGCTATTGAAATAATATAATAAATGAGGGTTCCTACATCTGTCCAGCGAGCTTATTCCTACCGAGTACTTCGCGCGTCGCCGTAGGCCGCTCTCTTGTGCCTTCTATCTACTGTTTTTTCCACTGGTATGAAAGTCAAGTCATAAGTCATTTCACACGTACAGTACCTATCATAAATCCATTAGCAGTTTTACAAATCTATAGCATCAAAGCAAGACACACTTACTACCTTTACAATAACAAACATTTTGCACACATTCACAAACTCTTATATCGCACTCTTTCATCATTAGTTAGTCAGAAAGAGTGCGATATAGTGATCATTTGTATATTAATAAGTAGTCTTTCATGTCGTGGCGGCGTATTAAGATACTGGCATTTCATTTCGTTATTGCAGCTTAGCGGTTAACACATTGCTTAAAATAACTCACACGTTGAAGCCCGCTTTCGAACCCCAGCTACAACACTCTTTTTGTGTTTTAGTCGCGAATCCTAAATAATATTATCTACGATACGTTAGACTCGACGAAATGTTTCTTTAACTATTAAATTGGCGAAATTTTTTAAGAGTGAGACCTGTTTGATAATATTGTGCCAATGTAAAAATAATAAACCACACACTAATCGGGGGGCACGGCAGTGCCCCCGCCAAGTCGAGCACGAAGCAAACACTGCCATACCATCCTTTACTGGAACTATTTCGCCGCATTTTTGGCCCCAATTTGAGAACCTCTGGATAAGACCAGAACGCAGAAATTTTCGTCATCCAGTAAGCTATAATCACATACTTAAAATCTAAAATTTCAAGTCTGTAGGTCATTTAGTACCGAAGTTAAGCAAAAGCAAAGTTTCGCATTTATGACACTCACTCACTCACTCATGATCATCAGAATATAACTAGTATTTCCCATAAACTCCGACAGCTGAAATTTGGTACTGAGTTAGGGTTTAATGGCCAGATAAAGGGAAAACTATAAAAACTAGGATAATCGAAGATCTCGAGTACCTGGTGACCCTGATTAGAAAACACAAGAGCCCAACCAAACTATTAGAGATCGACATACCACCTTTACAAAAAATATTCAACTTAGTGGGCCGCTTCATTTGATGTCAAAAATCCAAGGTCTGAAGTATCTGATGAAGAACCCTCAGCAGGTCTCAGCTGTATTAGAGATATGGTAATGCCCCCTTCTACTATTGTTAGATAAAAAAATCGACTGTCATTGCAAAAATCAATATGCCCACGTTTCTACAAAAAGAAGTGAAATCCCACCGAAAACATTCTGTAAAAAACTAGCCAAGTCTCGATGGAGCTGCTTGTTTATCTATAAAAAGTAATGAAATCTAGACAAAGCGTGCCAAGTCTAAGGTTCCTTACTGCGATTTCTTTATTATTATAGTTAATGTTGTGTGACTTGCCCGTTGAAGAATATACACAAGGGTACAAAACCAGGTGCTCCATGACACCTTTGCACCAATCTGTCGCCAAAACCGCTACCCATTGACGATGGGAAATTGCCACTTGGAAAACGTATTGTTCAACGGCCTAGTCCATCTCAGCAGCAGAAGCAGCTCCATCGAGACTTGGCTAGTTTTTTACAAAATGTTTTGGTGGAATGTGTGGTTTGACTTTTTGATTCGAGATGCAAATATCCCTATTGATGCTAGGGCAACTATTGTTGCTTTGCATAAAAATGGGCTTAATATTTCTCAAATTTCAACTGAAACGCATAAGTGTAAGTTATTTTTAAAGATTATATTAGGTATGATGATAGTTGTGGTGTATGATTTCCTCATTAAATAAATCGCTAGTTGCAAGTGTGTAATAAAATATTATTGTTTTTTTTTGAGAAATACTGTGAGCCGTTGGGTAAAGAGATTTGAGGAAGAAAGTAGTTTGAAGAGCCGTGTGACAAGTGGAACGCCGCCACTTATTAACCCGACACAGCGGCGTTTGGTAGAAGAATATGAAACAAATGGTTTCATTCCAACTAAAATGTTTGCAGATCAATTAGATACGTCATTGCAAACTGTTCGCCGAGCACTACATGCCGAAGGTTTACATCATCGGAAACCAGCCAAAAACCATTTCTGACTCAAAAACACAACGAAGAACGACTTCGTTTTGCTCGGGAATATTTAGATTTCAACTGGGAGACAACTATATTTTCTGACGAGAAGACTTTCAAATCTTGCCAAAAAGGGAGACTTCATTTATGGCGAAAAGATAATAAATACTCACTGGTCTGAGAAAAATATTATTCCAAATACGGAATCTGGTAGAATAATGGTCATCTCTTAGCTGCCAGTTGCTATTTTAATATCTATATTTATTTTTTATTTTTTATTTATTTATATTGTTCTATGATAGTGACAAGAAACATGTAACAGAGATATTTGTAATTACAAAACATGATTGAAAAGAGTGTCCATGAAGTTTCTTGTACATTCTTGGAATAATACCTTGGACATCCTCCGTAACGTTGTACAAGTACTTGGAAATAAATTCTTCTCCATAGAGATCTACGCTTTGGAATGTGCAATTAGCATCATTTTTTCTGACTGACTGACTTCTTGACATTTCAAAAGTGCCTTTAAATTGTTCATTTTAAATAAAATGCTTTAAATATTTGAATAAGTGTGAATATGTGGGGGTGGATTAGTGCTCAAGGGTCAGGCGAGTTGGGATTTACCTACGCGTGCCAATAGCTACAATTACGTCGAAGTTTTAAATGACATAATGCTACCTACTGTGCGTAATGTTTATCCCTCTGAAGACTTTAGTGAACTTAATTTTGTTCAAGATAATTGTCCGATACATCGTGCCAGTGTTGTAAAAGAGTGGTTTAATCAGCATGCTGATATTATAAAGTAATTCTATGGCCAGCACGATCCCCTGATCTTAACCGTATTGAAAATATATGGGGTTTAATGGTTCAAAGATGGGAAGCACGAGATGAGAGAACTTATGGGAGAAAATTATGGGAGAATTTACGTGGCACAAACATATGTGCAAACATTGTCGCCTCCATGCGTCGGTCGACGTCTACTTAGCTGCATTGACAATAATGGAGGTCATACCAAATGTTGAATAATAGGCTGTTTTTTACAGATGTGCTTTTTTTTTAGGTGGGAAAATCATCTTATGACAAATCCCGCTCTTGGGCGGGAAATAGTGTCAGACTTTTACTGACTAAAAACCCACTCCCGTTCCTTCTTTGCCTTCGTCCCAGGGCCCCGGGTTTCACTTTCACACTACACGTGGCCCCAGTACGCTTCGACCCTATTGGGCCCCTACGATTTGCCGACATCTCCTTGAGGCGCGCGTGGAACAGTACGCGCCGTCGACGACTTGGGCTTGGTCCAGACGGTTACCAGACGATCGGACGGCGAGCCACCCATTGCTCGCAGTCCGCAAGCCCACGCCTACGGTGTCTGGAAATCGGGATCGGAATCCTGGCGGCGGTTGGGGCGTGAGGACCGTTGTCTCACGCGATCGGCCGCCTCCTTTGCTAGCATTACTGCTTCGCAGAAGGAGGCGACCGCCTGCCACTCCTCCTCACTCCGGACCATGGCCTGTACCAAGGCCCGGCGCGAGAGATCGCCGCCACCGATCGCCCCCACGAGGACACGGCGTTGCTCTGCCCAAGCGGAGCACACCTCCACCGTGTGCTCCACCGTGTCCTCCGGGTGGTTCACAAAGTGGTGACACCCGGGCGTCGCTTCCGCACGAATCCGGTGCAGGAACTTCCCGAACTTACCGTGTTCGGTGAGAACCTGCGTCATGCGGAAGGTGAGGACGCCGTGAGGTCTTTCCAACCACGCCTCAAAGAGGGGACTTACCGCCATAATTTTGGCGTGCCCAGCGCTGGGTTGCGACAGTCGTTGTCGCGATTTCTCCATGAGAACCCGCTGGAGCCCCGGCGTTGCATCTCCATGCGCAGATCGTGCATGTGTGCAAGGACTGTTGCCTCCAGATCCCATAGTGGCTAGCCAGCAAGGAGGCTCGCCGCTTCGCGGGAAATCGTACGGTAACCTCGCATCATGCGTATGGCCATGACCCTCTGGCATGCTTTCCGGGCTGCTGGCTGCTTCCGCAGCGCCGGCGCCCATACCGGTGCGCCATAAAGGGCCATGGACCGAACGATTCCTGCGTAGAGCCTCCGGCAGGAGGCGTCTGGACCCCCAGGTTAGGCAGGAGCCGCCCGAGGGCAGCCCTCGGAAGTCGGAAGTGCTCCTCGAAATCCCATCGGCTGTCGAGAACGAGTCCCAGGTCATCGCTCCATCGTCGACCCGACGCCGATGTGGACTCCTCCTACCGTTAGTTGAGAATCCGGTGGTGGCGCGTTCCGAGGGCCGTGAAAGCACATGGCCTCGGACTTGTGCAATGCCACCTCGAGTCCCAACTCCTGGATCCTGCCCACGACTGTCGCAACCCCGCGTGTGGCTAGTTCGACTACCGCCTGGTACGACTCTCCCCGCGCCAGGACCAGCGTGTCATCTGCGTAACAGACCACGCTGACCCCGTCAGGGAAGTCGCCCCGCAGCACGTAGTCGTATCCGATGTTCCACAAGGGCGGCCCTGGTACCAATCCCTGCGGAACACCGCACGACATCTCTCGGCGTTCCCACTCTCCCTGGTGACCAGGGTAGATGATGTACCTGTCCGACAGGTACGCTTCGACCACACGACAGAGGTAGTCGGGCGTCCGGTGATACCGGAGTGCCCTCCTAATGCTACTCCAAGGCAGGGAGTTGAAGGCGTTGGCGATGTCCAAAGACACCGCCACGACACACCTGCCCTGGGCCACTGCATCCCCCGTCGTGAGGGCTCGCACGCGCATGATGGCGTCCACCGTGGAGCGCCTCCTGCGATAACCAAACTGGCCGTCCGCCAGATCCGGCCCCACCCGTGTTAGGTGCGCGACGAGGCGGTCTGCAATTACTCTTTCAAAGAGCTTGCCCACCTTGTCGAGCAGTCAATGGGCCAATACGCGGATGGAGAGTCCGCAGGGCGCCCCGGCTTCGCGATGAGGACTAGTTTCCCAGTCTTTCAGCGAAATGAGAACTGGCCCCTCTCCATGCATGCGCTGAAGAGCCCTCTTAGTCAAGGCCCGAGAGCCTCCATGGCCAGGACCCAGGCCTTCCCAGGCAAGCCGTCGGGTCCTGGGGCGGTATTTTTGGCACTCAGCTTTCTTACCGCCACTCTCATCTCTACCTCGGTCACCTCTGGAGCGTTGTCGTCGTCGTCGCCATCGTGGTCGTCATCGCGTCGGACATCGCTGGTGGCAGAGCCATGGGCGGGGGAGAGTGTTCCCTTCGCGTGGGGAAAAGAGTGCTCACGACACCCTCCACAAGCTGAGGCCGGAGACTCTGCTTTAGCGGGGGATCCCCGGGGCGGAGCTTGTCCCGCACCACCTTGTAGGGGGATCCCCACGGCCTCGAGTTTGACCCGCCTGTCTGTATCCCTCGTACAGCTCCGCCTGTCTGGCCTCCGCATCCGGTGGACGGATGCGGCGCCTGCAGTATCTGGCATACCGACGTCGCGCGGCATTGCACGCGTTGCGCAGTGCCGCAATCTCCGGCGACCACCAGTATACCTGGCGCTGAGCACCTGCCTCAGCGCCCACCGTGGACCACAAGGGTTCTGTCGGACCGGCGCGGTCGTGATTTGGGCGGAGACGTCAAACCGGATGTACCGGTGGTCTGAGTACGTCTCCACCCCCACCATAACGCGCCAGTCGACGACACGCGGCGACAGCACGGGGCTAGCGAACGAGATGTCCACCACGGAGTCACCCCGCATCCGCACACACGTGGGGACAGAACCTCGGTTTAGGACGACCAGGCCTGTCTCCAGAGCCCAGTCCTCCACCATCCGACCCCGCTGGTTCGTGAACCGGGAAACCCAAGCCAAGTTCTTGGCATTGAAGTCCCCGCACACGACCACGGGGAGGGAACCAAACCCAGCGACGACGGCTTTCAGCTCCATTAGGGAAATGTGTTTATGATTGATATGATTTTCAAAAAATAAGAAACTTATAATATGTGGCGACTTTAATATAGACTTGCTGAAGAAAACTAGTCAATCTTCTAAGTTTAAAGAAATCTGTCTAAGCAATAATATGACGATTGAAATTCAACAACCCACAAGACTTGCTAGCTATACATGAATGTATAGATAACATTCTACATAACGTTCAAGGGTGCAAAGCAAGCGTAGTGGAACTAGCGTTGTCTGATCACACTGCCCAAATCTTGCGATATCCCGTGGAGAGATTATACGGTATCGACCATTGGTATGAATATAAACGTGATTACTCGGAAGAAAACATAAAAAAGTTTATTGAAAACTTAAAACAATTAAGTTTTAAGGAAGTTCTTGACTCTAATGACGTTAACGATGCATACAATAAATTCCATGAAATTTTTACTCTATTTTATAATTTACATTTTCCACGTATAAAAATAAGGTTTTCGAAAAATAAAAGGCCAAAATGGATCTCAAAGGGCATTAAGACATGTTGTAGCCGTAAAAGATCACTTTTGTGGAATTATAGAAAAAAACGGACCCACGAAAATAAATTAATATTTCAGCAATACGCTAAAAAAGTTAAATGCATTATAAAATTAACACAAAAAGCCCAAAACACTTATGCAATAAATACCTCTAAAAATAAATCGAAAACAACTTGGCAAATAATCAATAAAAGTAAGTATAACGAACCTCGTGAACATATAAATTATATAAAAATTAATGATTCACCAGTTTTCGATCCAAACAAAATAGTAACCCACTTTAATAATTATTTTATTGACCAAATAATACCGGAAGATAAAGTCCCTGCTTTCAAATGCCCACCCTCTCACAACAAATCAGTGTTTATGCCACCTACTGATCCAGTTGAAATTCATAAAATCATATCCTCATTAAAAAATACTTCTAGTGTGGGGTACGACGGAATCAAGACTAATATTGTAAAAAGAGTGGCATGTATAATATCACCGGTACTATCGCATGTAGTAAACTTATCTATAGAAACAGGTACATTTCCTAATAAACTTAAAATCTCATTAATAAAGCCAATACATAAGAAAGGTGACAAAGATAACATGAACAACTATCGCCCAATTGCATTACTCTCTAATTTTTCTAAGATCTTTGAAAAAGTAATCTACAATAGCCTTTGCAATTATCTTGAAAGTAATAACCTATTTGCTAAAGAACAAATGGGATTCAGGAAAAATAAGTCAATAAACCAAGCGATATATAGTTTTTGCAAGCGCGTTTTAAGTAACATGGATAAGCGATGTCCGACTGTAGCCCTATTTATGGACATGACTAAAGCATTTGACCGCGTTAAAATTGACATAATTTTGGACAAACTTTATGCAATTGGTATTAGGGGAAATGTACATAAATTATTAGAATCCTATCTGACTGACAGACTACAACAAACTGAAATATCGAAAATTTGCCCAAAAACAAAAAATATGACAGTTTATAAATCTGCCCAAAGGCATGTCAAATATGGCGTGCCACAAGGTAGTGTACTAGGGCCATTCCTTTTCCTAGTTTACATTAATGACCTACCAACTGTAACTGACAATCCCATGACTCTCTTTGCTGACGACAGTACTATTCTTTTTGACTCGCATGACAAAAATGATATTCTTGACAATATAAATTTGACAATAAATAATACAATGGATTGGTTAATAAGTAATAATTTAAAAATTAATATTAGTAAAACAAAAGCTATTAATTTTAGGCAGAGACAAACGTTAGAGGATTTAAACATCAATTGTTACGGCCACATAATAGAAGAAGTAGAGTCAACCAAGTTTTTAGGATTATACATTGATCAAAAAATTACTTGGAAAAAACAAATAGAGCATATAAGTAACAAATTAAACAGTTATTCATTTGCTTTACGTTGTCTTAGTAAAATCGTGGATATTACAACCTTGGTAACTGCTTACCATGGTTATGTATCGTCTACTCTTCGCTACGGTGTTATTTTTTGGGGAAACTCCACTGATTTGGAACGTGCGTTCAGGGCACAAAAAAGATGCGTAAGAGCAATATGTAGGTTAACTCAAACTGACTCATGTGAGCCTCATTTCAAGAGATTAAAACTATTAACATTACCCAGCATCTACATTTATGAGACAGCACTATTTATTCACTCTAATCTTGAACTGTTTGAGTATCGTACTAGAAAGCGTCACGCAGATAAATTATGCGTTCCACCTTGTAAAACCGCGCTCCTTACTAAAAGCTTTGTTTGCATGGGCCCAAATATATATAATAAACTACCCTCAATTATACGCAGTACAAATAATGTGAACTTATTTAAAAATAAACTTCGGTCTTTTCTTATAGATAAGGCTTATTATTCGGTTAAGGCGTACTTCAATGACAAAATGTAATGCAATTAATTTTAATAATATAATTAATTAAATAATAACAATTCAAATATATATATATATATATTGACATAATTAATTTGACTTTTAATTTATTATAATCATTATGTACCACTTGACTTTTTGTATTCTTATTAATAATTTTGAAATTTTATTTAGATTGACTTTTATCAATGTATTACTATTATTTTAAAGACATGATCATAATATCATATGTAATTTTATTATACATTTGCATGCGAACATAAGCTGAATATGGTGAAACTGTACCTCTGCAAACATCTTTGTAAACCCATATTATGCAAATAAAATGATTGATTGATTATGTCTCAAAAAACGTATATTTCGACATTCTCGAGGAAATATTCATAGGGTACTGCCCGTTGACCCAGAATCCTGATATTTTGCATTACGCAAGTTTTTTAGCATAGTTTTGTATTTTGGAAAAATCTTTATAACTCAATTCGGGAATTGAACTGTTTTCATTAGTAAGTTTGTTCGAAACCCTCAGTGCGCGAGTCCGACTCGCACTTGCCCGGTTTTTTGGTTGGGGAACCACTCATCCTAGTAGCTGATAGAAATTTCGAAAAGGCTAACGTTTCTAGTCTCAGACGGTGGCAACATGTTTAAAGAATGGTACAGGATTATTAGCGGCGGTGGTCACCGGATTTCTTAAACCAGTTCTTACAACACCATATTTCACGACGGGGGATGCGGTATCCCAGGGCAGGTGTGTCTTGGCGGTGTCTTTGGATATCGCCAACGCCTTCAATTCCCTGCCCTGGAGTAGCATTAGGAGGGCACTCAGGTATCACCGGGTGCCCGACTACCTCTGTCGTGTGATCGAGGCCTACCTGACGGACAAATTCATCATCTACCCCGGTCACCAGGGAGAGTGGAAACGGCGAGAGATGTCGTGCGGTGTTCCGCAGGGATCGGTACTAGGACCGCCCTTGTGGAACATCGGGTACGACTGCGTGCTGCGCGGCGACCTCCCTGACGGCGTTAGCGTCGTCTGTTACGCGGACGACACGCTGGTTCTGGCGCAGGGAGAGTCGTACCAGGCGGCGGTCGAACTAGCGACACGCGGGGTTGCGATAGTCGTGGAGAGGATCCAGCAGTTGGGACTCGAGGTGGCACTGCACAAGTCCGAGGCCATGTGCTTTCACGGCCCTCGGAATGCGCCACCACCGGGTTCCCAAATAACGGTAGGAGGAGTTCACATCGGCGTCGGGTCGACGATGAAGTACCTGGAACTCGTCCTCGACAGCCGATGGAATTTCGAAGAGCACTTCCGACGTCTGGCTCCCAAACTGGATCGGACTGGGGCTGCCCTTAAGCGGCTTCTGCCTAACCTAGGGGGCCCAGACGCCTCCTGCCGGAGGCTCTACGCAGGAATCGTTAGGTCCATGGCCCTTTATGGGGCGCCGGTATGGGCGCCGTCGCTGCGAAAACGACCGGTGGCCAAGCTGAACGCATGCCAGAGGGTCATGGCCATCCGAATGGTGCGGGGATATCGCACGGTTTCCTGCGAAGCGGCGAGCCTCCTTGCTGGCCAGCCACCATAGTATCTGGAAGCAACAGTCCTTGCACGCATGTACGATCTGCGCGTGGAGATGCAACGCCGGGGCGAAACTCCGCTGCCGCGCCAAGTTGCGGCATGGCGGGAAGAACTCCGGCGGGATATCATGGTGGAATGGCGACAGCGACTATCGCAACCCAGTGCTGGGCACGCCACAATTATGGCGGTGAGTGCCCTCTTTGAGGAATGGCTGGAGAGACCACATGGCGTCCTTACCTACCGCATGACGCAGGTCCTTACCGGACATGGTAAGTTCGGGAGGTTCCTGCACCGAATTCGTGCGGAAGACACGCCCGGGTGTCGCCACTGTGTGGAACGCCCAGAGGACACGGTGGAGCATACGGTGGAGGTGTGCCCCGCTTGGGCAGAGCAACGCCGTGTCCTCGTGGGGGCGATCGGCGGCAGTGATCTCTCGCGCCGGGCATTGGTACAGGCCATGGTCTGGAGTGAGGAGGAGTGGCAGGCGGTCGCCTCCTTCTGCGAAGCAGTAATGCTAGCAAAGGAGGCGGCCGATCGCGTGAGGCAACAGCAACGGTCCTCACGCCCCAACCGCCGCCGGGATTCCGATCCCGATTTCCGGCCACCGTAGGCGCAGGCTTGCGGACGGCGAGCAATGGGTGGCTCGCCGTCCGACCGTCCGGTGACTGTCCGGACCGAGCCCAAGTCGTCGACGGCGCGTATTGTTCCACGCGCGCCTCAGGGTGATGTCAGCATATCGTAGGGGCCCAGCAGGGTCGAAGCCTACTGGGGCCACGGGTAGTGTGAAAGCGAAGCCCGGGGCCCCGGGATGAAGGCAAAGAGGGAACAGGAGTGGGTTTTTAGTCAGTAAAAGTCTGACACTATCTCTCGCTCCACCCAAGAGCGGGATTTGTCATTGGATGATTTTCCCACCTTAAAAAAAAAAAAAAAACAACACCATATTTAAATGGAATCACCAAAGTCCAGAACCAACCATAGGTGGCATAGTTCTGATAAAGGAGGATGATTTACCTCCTGGTAAGTGGTTACTGGGGAAAATTAAGTTAAAACATCCTAGCCCCGACGGAATCACTCGAGTCGTTACTGTAAGAACTACAAGTTCCAAGATAAAGAGACCTGTTACCAATTTGGCTATTCTTCCTGTAGCAACTTAACTCTGTGTTTGTTAGAAATAATTTTGAGAATGTGTATTATTCGTATAGAATGTTTGTTTAGTTTATAAGATTTACAGAATTGTATTTTTTATTTTTTTTTATTGCCTTCGCCCATTAAGTATTGTGAAACTTGATATTTGTGCATCCCATATTAAATGATAATGATAAATGATATTTATTCTGCAAATAGGTTTATAAAACACTTTTACACGTTAATTTTTTTTCGTCATTTTAAAATAGATGAGGCCGGTATTGGTAGACATGTTACAGTTGCACGGTGGGCGGTTTAACAGAAGGACATTTTGCAATATGTCCTTGTTGAGCGGCATTTCTAATATGCAATGTATGCGAAAGTTGACCTAATGCTTCCCTAGATGACGTTGGAATCGAGATGGATCTCGCTATGGTTAAGTTACCGAGCAAACCATATACTTTTAATTATTTTTTATGATCGCAGTTCCATACGAATCCTTGGGAATAAATAGCCCTAGTTGAAACAGTGCGAGCGTATCATTGGGTGCTCTCGCCTTCGGAACTTGTAATCCTGTTCAATGTGCCACATCAGCGGGCCTTACAAAGCACTGATACATAGATAGATACATAGAATAAACATTTATTCGATGCAATACAAAAAAATTACGACTTTACACACTGGTTATCTAATTGCCAAGATCCTTTAATATGTTTATTGTGTAAATCCTGTCCGAATACAACAAAGCCGAATCACCGGGACCTCACACAACTCACGGACTGACGCCGCCAAACAGCAGTCTACCAGCTAGAAGTCGGTCGAGTTCAGCAGCGCTATACCCGAAAGGCTCCTGGCTTGTGCGATCTTTATCTTTTCAGCCCAGCGATGAATGGGTCCTTGATGAATTTATGAATAATGCATGGAATCAAACGGAAACCTTTGAATTATACATTATAATAAGCCAATAAATTAGTTGAACATTGATCGTGGAGTAAATAACTTCGACAATGAGTGGTCGATGTGACGCAAGTCGCGCACCTCTGGTAGCGCGCCAGTGAGCCTCGGGACCGCGCGCACTGCTGGCCGCGCCAACTTGACATCATACGCACCGCCATCGCGCCACTGTGGGCCAGTGAGTGGTGCGCCGCCCGCTTCATAACGCCCTGGTCCCCCGACCTGTCATGTTTTCGTAGTAAATGTCCCCAGAGCCACCGTGACTGTACTTTGCACATGCCTACTTTACCGTCACAGCAGCATGTCTCATTATCATCATTTCAGTGCTAATGCTTATAAGTGCTTACACGTACAGGTTGAGTTTCAGTTAAACGAGTACAAGTACGATCACTGTCGGGCAACATAAGTTTGAGTCAAGCTGCTCCAGGTATGCGACATGATGACCGGAACCATTACGAGTGTACCTACCACCACGACCACGACGTACAGCGTTCATATGCATATCGAAACAACGAGAAGCAGCCAACTCACACTCTACAACCAGCCAGCAGTGTCTGTGCCGAAGCAACCGGCAAGCTCCGAGGGCGGTGAGGGTTCCACACGTTGCCATTACTCGCTAGATCTGGCCGACTACGTAAACAATAAATGAACCGCATTACTCTTCATGAACCATATACTCGTAATATGGCTCATAATCCGACGACTAAATGTTTAGTGCCTGTAAACGTTCGGAACACGAGCCCCTCCCCCTCCCCCCCCCCCCTCTATACAGTAGAGAATGTTTCAAACTGTATGAGTGAACGTGAGTGTCATGGGCACCGCTCGCAGTCAGCACACTCAGTATAGCCGTATGTGATGTGCTCGACTGGTCAACATTTTTTTTTCTAATGAAGCGGATAACATCATTGAAACTAGTGAGAATCTCTCGACTTTTTGTCCGTCTTATTGACAAACGAAATGTTGAGGTTTATCCAATCACTTTTTCAGACGGTGCCTTAAGCCGCCGTTCGTTACTTAACCATGTTAGATTCTGGTCGAGCTCAGGCCTGCAATAACAAGGCACGAATGATACAAGAAAGGTTGCAAGTTGCTAGTGGTTAATATAGACGAGCGGAGCGGCCGCACAGTCAGCTGTCACTGTGTATATAGACGAGCGGGGCGGCCGCACTGTCAGCTGTCATTGTGTATATAGACGAGCGGGGCGGCCGCACTGTAGCTGTCATTGTGTATATAGACGAGCGGGGCGGCCGCACTGTCAGCTGTCATTGTGTATATAGACGAGCAGAGCGGCCGCACTGTCAGCTGTCATTGTGTATATAGACGAGCGGGGCGGCCGCACAGTCAGCTGTCACTGTGTATATAGACGAGCGGGGCGGCCGCACTGTCAGCTGTCATTGTGTATATAGACGAGCGGGGCGGCCGCACACTCAGCTGTCACTGTGTATATAGACGAGCGGAGCGGCCGCACAGTCAGCTGTCACTGTGTATATAGACGAGCAGGGCGGCCGCACTGTCAGCTGTCATTGTGTATATAGACGACCGGGGCGGCCGCACTGTAGCTGTCATTGTGTATATAGACGAGCGGGGCGGCCGCACTGTCAGCTGTCATTGTGTATATAGACGAGCAGAGCGGCCGCACTGTTAGCTGTCATTGTGTATATAGACGAGCGGGGTGGCCGCACTGTCAGCTGTCACTGTGTATATAGACGAGCGGGGCGGCCGCACTGTCAGCTGTCATTGTGTATATAGACGAGCGGGGTGGCCGCACTGTAGCTGTCATTGTGTATATAGACGAGCGGGGCGGCCGCACTGTCAGCTGTCATTGTGTATATAGACGAGCAGAGCGGCCGCACAGTCAGCTGTCATTGTGTATATAGATGAACAGAGCGGCCGCACAGTCAGCTGTCATTATGTATATAGACGAGCGGAGCGGCTGCACTATTAGCTATCACTGTGTATATAGAAGAGCGGAGTGGCCGCACTGTCAGCTGTCACTGTGTATATAGACGAGCGGGGTGGCCGCACAGTCAGCTGTCATTGTGTATATAGACGAGCGGAGCGGCTGCACTATTAGCTATCACTGTGTATATAGAAGAGCGGAGTGGCCGCACTGTCAGCTGTCATTGTTAATATAGACGATCGGAGTGGCCGCCTGTCAGCTGTCATTGTGTATTGAAAAAATATAGATGACGGAGAAGTTATTGCGGCTGCTGCTTTATGTGCTAAACAATTTTTGGTCCTCGAACTATATAGAGGCCGTATCTCGGTGCCGGAGTTCCGTTAACATTAATTTTAACACATGGTAAAATAGCCATTTACTACATTACAAAGTTTAGAGTAACACATTTTCTCTTTGGGTTCTAACTGCAGTGCTGATTATAGTATGTTCCTCAGTTCAGTGTGCCTTTTGGCACGGGGTCTCCTCCAACTGCTTTCCTTCTTTTCTTCACCGTTGTGAAAGGAAATAAATTACACAAATTAAAGCCCCTGTGTGGGTTTGAACGTACGACGTACAACGTAAGTCGGAGCCATTACCACTGGTCCATGACAGCTTTAGAGGCGTGTAATACTTGTGTAGAATGTGCTGTCTGTATTCTTCAGTTGTAAAAGCTACATTACTGATTTGTCACGATCTTCGAATTTCTTTGTTATGTACCTATTTTCTAAGTAGATCTAATTATGTAGAAACAAAGAAGGGGGAGTCACTTCTGTGTTTCACGATCCCTTCATGCTTGTCGAAGTTTTGGAGGTGGGAAAATCACCTAATGACATCTCACGCTCTTGGGCGGAGCGTGAGACAGTATCAGACTTTTACTGACTAAAAACCCACTCCTGTTTCTTCTTTGCCATTTTTCCAGGGCCCCGAGGATCTCTTTCGCATCACCCATGGCCCCAGTAGGCTTGACCCTGCTGGGCCCTTACGGTTGCTGTCATCTCCTTGAGGCGCGCGTGGAACGCCGTCTACGACTTGGGCTCGGTCCGGACGGTTACCGGACGATCAGATGGCGAGTCACCCATTGCTCACCGTCCGCAAGCCCGCACCTACAGCGGCCGGGAATCGGAATCGGGGCGTGAGGAACGTTGCCTCACGCGATCGGCCGCCTCCTTTGCTAGCATTACTGCTTCGCAGAAGGAGGCAACACCTTGCCACTCCTCCTCGCTCCGGACCATGGCCTGTGCCCGGCGCGAGAGATCCGAACTTACCATGTCCGTTGAGGACCTGCGTCATGCGGAAGGTAAGGACGCCGTGTTGCCTTTCCAGCCATTTCTCAAAGAGGGGACTTACCGCCGTAATTATGGCGTGCCCAGCACTGGGTTGCAATAGTCGCTGTCGCCATTCTGCCATGACACCCCGCCGGAACTCTGTCCGCCAAGCCGCGACTTGTCGCGGCAGCGGAGTTTCGCCCCGACGTTGCATCTCCACGCGCAGATCGTGCATGCGTGCAAGGCCTGTTGCCGCCAGATCCCATGGTGGATTTTATTATATTATTATCCGTATGGCCATGACCCTCTGGCACCTGTTCAGCTGGGCCGCCGGTCGCTTTTGCAGTGACGACGCCCACACCGGCGCCCCATAAAGGGCCATGGACTGGACGATGCCTGCGTAGAGCCTTCGGCTGGAGGCGTCTGGACCCCCGAGGTTGGGCAGGAGCCGCTTGTGGGCAGCCCCAGTCCGATTCAGAACCTAATCGTAGTGGATAATAGCCAGTTTTCGAGTAAGAGTATTGAAAAATAATATTTCAATTCAAACCAGTAGTACTAGTCATGCATGCGAATGTCAGGTACCTGACACTAGTACGATCACACGACCGAACATTTATTTATTTATTTATTAAAACTTCATGCAACATAAAGGTACAAAGGCGGACTTAATGCCTTAGGCATTCTCTACCAGTCAACCAAGGGTAGTGAAGAGAAAACATGGCACCTGCCATGTTTTCTCTTCACTACCATAAAAAAAGGAAAGAATAATACGAAAACAAGGGATCAAATGTATATGTAAATAAAATAAACATACATATATATATTATTTATATACGGAAAAATGAAAGGATTTTTGAGACTACTCCGCTATAACATACTCTTCAGATTTATAACATTAGTATAGAGCTCCCCACAGACGTCAAGCTTTGACGAACACAATCGCAACGCTACCAAACGACTCCAATTGTAGATTTTAAATATCCAGGGACCTGCTCAAGCAGACTCAAAACAATTTATCCCTTTATCCGCTTGCTTCGGATTGGTTCGACAAGTGTTTATGTGTCCTATTCGCCGGGGTCGTGTGTTTATGACTGGGTGGGTACTCTATCTCGTTTAGCTCTTCAATCCCTTTAGGTGACAGAAGAGTTGACGAGATGGAGTATTTGGTCGTGGATATGCGACCCTGGCGATAATTTTAAATATCGTTAGATTATAATCTATCTCGTGAAATTGTAAACTGTGGAAAGATTGTGAACCATAACACACTGCTTACAATTTAACGTATTATTTTTCGATAAATTATAATCTATCGAAGTAAAACTGTTAAATCACAATCTGTCGCGCATTAAATGGTCAACTGTCCGATAGCTGTCCCTGATTAGTCGATCTTGCAGTAAGCCGTTCTGTGTCCATAGAAGCTGTGTTCGGTATCTAACACTAACTTACCTTTTTATCATTCAAACTACACTTTTTTGGTTAATCACAGATACAGTTTACTTCCACAACAAGTTCAAATAACTAATTCTTAAATTATTTCAACATGAAATCAATTAACAATAACCAAAATAATATTTGTTTACATTCGAAAACAAACGAATTCATCAAATAAATATTATGGCTGCTCGCGGTACATGACGTACAACCAATCAGCGCGCGAAATGTGTTCCGTACTACGTCATTTCACAATTTGACAGTTTCACTCCGATAGATTATTATCTACCGAAAAATAATGCATTAAATTTTAAGTGGTTTGTTACAGTTCACAGTCTTTTGACAGTACAATGTGTGAGTAGGTATACAATCTCGCGAGATAGATTATAATCTAATGATATTTACAATTTTACGGTAACATAATTATATTAAGATAAATATATCATACGCTAAACATTTATGACATTGTTCAAATCGGGCCTCCGGAATGACTCCAGTACGTCCAAGTGACTGTCAGGATCAGGCTGGAAACGGTTGTATGCGCATCGCATGCTAAAACAAGCTATGAACTGCCATTACATCAAAATGAATGCTGAATAGATATAATCGCAGTGATAGGGTCTGATAGCAGTCAAACACGGGTTAGACGTAGCAGGCGCTTGCGTGGCATGGGCGCGGTGGGCGCGAGAGGGCGCGGGCAGGGGGCGGCTGGGGAACGAAGCCTTCCGCGGTAATTAGTGGTGCGTCACGGAGACAATGACGGACATCGCCAGCTCTAATGAAAAAATAATGACGTCAACGCGCTCTCACGTGCTGTCAATTAGTGGAGACCGTGATGACGCATGGTGCGACATTGAGACACTGCGACTCTCTAGTGCTGTGGCGACCTCGACGCAGAAGGATACTGGTCAACAAATTTTTAACCAATATCTGAGTTTTTCAGTCACAGGACAGGTCGCGGCGGGTTATGCCCGATCTGTCCAAGTTACAAGTTCTTCAAAATGATTTTTCATACATTCGTTGCCAATGTCCCCACAATGTAAAATGAATTTATTTGTAAAGGTCGCACTTGATCGCTCCTTGTAGTAACGTGTCCAAAAGTGTTACAATAAAATAAAATCAATAGCATAATCAACATTATAATGTTACCGCTGACCACCGCGTCCTAGAGCTCGTCAGTCGTGACTACTACCTCTAGGCTACCACCGTTTCCACCGATTATCCAGGAGGTGAGTTAGGAATGTATCTAGATTATTCTGAGGATAAATGTAGTGTAAGAGAAGAATTTAGACTGTTTGGTGGCCTGGATGCCTCCATACAATTCTTTAGCTTAAGAAAATTGTAAACATATGATGTAAACTATAAATCACATTTTTATTATAAAATTACTAATATTATATAAAGAACAATATATATTTTATACAGGAAAAGTTTTTAACTAGTGTGTAATTTTTTTTGGGTCACCAAGAAATGTATGTAGAAATGTGTTCTATTACTGACACTGGTAAGTAATAGAACACATTTCCATTTTTAGTTCAGAACTTTTTTGAAATAACTAAAATATGTACTATTTAATCGTAGTATTCCGAATTGAAGAGAGGGCGCAAGTGAGGGTAGGCCGCGCAGGTGGGGGTAGGCGGCGCCGGCGTTTGACCGCGGCAGCGTCGGCCAGTACGTTCCACACGGAAGCAGTATCCGGATGTTCGCTACTAATAAGACCTACTCGCGTGTATCACGTACACGCGACTTATCCTTCACGGTCATGTGGCCCCTACCGTGGCCGGCTAGGTCCCCAGACCACATTTCCTGTGATTTTATTCTGTAGGGGGAATCGAAACTACTACATGCCTGCCATAGCCTACATGCCTTGAAACAGAAAATAAATGCTGATATTAATGAATTGGAAAGTGACATAATTTGCTAAACAAACTTAATGCAAATTTATTTAAACATACTTATTTGTCTGAAATATAAAAATTGATTAAGTTACTCATTATAACATTAGCTATATCCCAATAAAAAGTAGCCTAAGTAACTGCTTGTAATATTTGCTATCCGTCAGTTCATCAGTATATCTTGCAACGTTGGATGATTTTGTGGCTATCTGCAACAGAGTGCTCACTCAACGGACATCCCTTGTTACATAATTGGTGATTTTAACTTAAGTAAATTGAATTGGGATAAATCCGCCGTAAATGACTCTTTACCTAAAACTTGTCAAAACCTCTTGGATTTTATGAATGTAAATCAACTATCACAACATAATTATGTAAAAAACTGTTCAGGCCGAATCCTGGATCTGGTCTTATCAACCGAGCCAACTTGTTCAGTAAACGAGTCTGTCAATTCTCTAGTAGCTGTAGATAAATTGCATCCCCCCCTTGAACTAACTATGTCTCAGAATCAGAATCAGAAACGTTTATTTCAAATAGACCAATTACAGGCCACCATCCGCGAGACATTTGAGTGGGCATGACAAACTCTCAACTGCCATGCTCGTAATGTCAAACAAGTTGTAACCTAATAAAAATGCTCCATGGTACTTCACATTCACAAAACTTGAAAAACAAAGTGCTTCTACATTATAAATTATCATAAACTCTACTGAAATAAACAAGTAAAATAAAATAAAAATCATTTCGAAAACAACAATACAAAAAGGGGTATAGTATCTCTTCCAATATTTTTTATATATATATAAACTACTTTGAAGCTAAAAGTGGCTGTGGCTGCGGAGCAGGACCGGCATTTAGCCAAGCGATTTAACAAGGATATAATCCTCCAGTTTATGATACGCTTGTCCACATAGTGTGCGTTTAATGCATGCTTTAAATTTGGACTCATTTAGTTGTAGAATCTCAACTGGTATTTTATTATAAAATTTTACACAGTTCCCCATGAAAGAACAATGTACTTTAGCCAATCTGAACCGAGGTTGATCTAATTTGTTCCTGTTTCTAGTATTAAAATTGTGCCTGTCACGTATCTTAGTAAAAAGATTAATATTTTTCCGAACATACATAATGTTTTCATAAATTTATTGACAAGGGACAATCAGGATGTTTATTTCCTTAAATAGTTCCCTAAGAGAATCGCGTCTGCGAAGATTATATATGGCTCTGATAGCTCTTTTCTGCAGAATAAAAATAGACTATATCTGCAGCCCGTCCCCATAGCAAAATACCATAAGACATGATACTATGAAAGTAACTAAAATAAACTAGTCGCGCAGTATCCACATCAGTAAATTGACGGATTTTTCTGACAGCATATGCTGCTGAACTAAGCCGACCTGCCAGAGATGTTAAATGAGGACCCCATTGTAGCCTCGAGTCAAGCGTGATCCCCATGAAAACCGTATTCTCGATGAATTCGAGTTTCTCCTTGTTCAATACTATGTCGGAGTAATTACTTTTAACATTCGGTAACGCAAATCTTATGCACTTCGTTTTTTTTTTTCCATTTAATACTAAATTATTAACAGTAAACCAATTTTGGACTTGCTGTAAAGCATTGTTTACGTCATCAAGATTTGTGGAACGTCTATTGATCTTAAAAATTAACGACGTATCATCAGCAAACAATAAAATATGTGGTTGTTTTTTTAATAGATGCGGTAGATCATTTATATTTACTAAAAAGAGGAAAGGACCTAATATTGAGCCTTGTGGTACACCCATTTTGATTTTCAAACCCGGAGAATTGACACCGTTTATCTGAACTTGCTGTTGCCTGTCAATTAAATAAGACTTCACCAAGCTGAGCCCAAGTTTACCCAGTCCATAATGTTCTAGCTTTAAAAGCAAGGTTTCGTGATTAACACAATCAAAAGCCTTTGAGAGGTCACAAAAAATTCCTATCGCATCTTGGGCTTCTTCCCACGCTGCAAATATATGTTTCAATTAAGTGACACCAGCGTCAGTCGTACAACGTCCTTTGGTGAAATCATACTGTTGGTCATGAAAGATTTTATTGCTGTTAAAATGGTAAAGCATTTGATTAAGCATAACTTTTTCAAACACCTTACTGAAAACCGGCAATACTGATACAGGTATGTAATTATTAGTGTCATTATGGTCACCGGAATTAAAAAGTGGTATAACTTTACTGTACTTCATTATATCTGGAAAGACTCCTTGGTCCACACACAAATTAAATATTAAAGCTAAGTACGGTGCTACGGTCTCAATTATAGATGCGCATACTTTAACAGACATTCCCCATATGTCTTCGGTTAATTTGACTTTTACTTGCCGGAAAGCCTTTATGACTGTCAAAGGGTTTATATGTTTGAATGGAAATTCAACCGGACAGCCTGTCAAGTTTGATTTCAATAAAGCAACTGAAGCTTCAGGGGAGGAATTTAGAGCTTCCGTTGTCCTAAGAGGTATATCGGTGAAATAATTCACAAACTCTTGGGCTACTTCTATGTTAGAGCTTTTGGGACCATGTGAAGTCTCCAATAAAAAATCCGTATTGCGTACTTTATTCCTACCAGTTTCACTATTAATAACTTTCCACACAGTCTTTATTTTATTGTCTGCCGATTTGATCTTATTGCTAATGTACAGGGCCTTTGCTACCTTGCAAATCTTTCTGAAAAGTTTAGAATATCTATTTACATATTTATTAAAAGTTTCAGTGTTAAAGAATGGCTTAAGGCCGTACAGCTCATATAGTCTTTCCCTACTTACCCTAATACCTTTAATCGCCCAGTCACTAAATACAAAGTTAGGGAAAATATTTTTAGACTTCTTTTCAAAACCTGTATTAAATTCATTGAGTACCACTGAAAAGAAATTATCATAAAATCTATTGGCATCATCAATATCATGGTCATTAGGAACATTTAACTTATTTTCTAAATTACTATTAAACTTTTTTAATTTGCCTATTGTAATTGGCCTAAATTGAATTTGCGTTTTTTTTCCGGCAGCTTGAGACTTAAATGCTACCGTTTGTTCACTATGATCAGACGGAAGATAATTCACTATAGCTTTATCTAAATAGTCACAACACGACAACAAGTAACTTGTATAGTATGGACTCAAGACCTAACTTTTATAAGGCCTGAAATTAATAATTACTTAAATAAGCTGAACTGGAATGAACTTTTTCAGAATACTTGTGATGTGAATGACATATAGTGACGATATTTTACAAATGTCTACGTGATGCTATTGGGAAATTTGTGCCGGATCGGAAACCAAACAATTGTCGCTATCCACTGTGGTTTGATTTAATATTAATTAAATCATTAAAAGAAGAAAATAGGCTGAGGTTACGTTACAAAAAATACTAAAATCGGTCGGTCAAATTTAGAAACGGCTGGACCGATTTTGATGGGACTTTCACTGACAGAAAACTTTTTTTATGTGGGTAATCATCTAATGACTTCTCCCGCTCTAGGGCGGAGATGGAGAGCGTGCTAGACTTTTACTGAGTAAAACCACACCTAGGTTCCTTCAGTTGCCCTTTGCTTTCCAGGACCACAGTTTACCTATTCAGAAGTCTTCCCATGGCCTTAGTAGGCATCGGCCCTGCTTGTACCTACGGTTTTGCTGATATCTCTTTAATGAACGCGTAGTACACGACGCGCTGTCGTCGATGTTACAAGATGTAACTTGGGCTACTTTTAATTTTCCCGCGGTAGCGGTACTTACTTCCCAGAGGGACATAAAAACGGGGAGTAACGAAGTCGCGAGTAACAGTTAGTAGATAATAAATAACATAGTTCCTATTGTATTTATTTTTAATATGGACATGATATACCATTTTGAAATCCTCATGATAAGCCCTTTACTTTGATACCCATATTGCAGTAACAAACATTTTTTTACCTTAAATTATGGCATCTCACAGTCGTTATGTTGAGTTTTTTTTAACGTCACCTATCTAAGAACACTTGGGTTATCACGATGAATCTAAAGATATCTTAATTATGTAAATCCGTTCAGCGGTTTGAAAGATATGAGGTAATAAAGAACATTACGTACATACATATATACAAGATATTCGCGAAAAATATAACCCTTCTTGCGGTTGGGTAAAAATAGCACCAATCGCAACGCGCGCGCACCTCGCTGCCGCGCTTATGATAATTACAGTAAGTCACATTTTGGTCGATAATGAGTTAAGTTTATATTTGAGTAGTAGAGATTGAGATCTACATTGTGTATATTTAACTCAATATCGACCAAAATGTGACTTACTGTAATTATCATAAGCGCGGCAGCTCGGTACTCGGTACCTACGACTCAACTGATACCTACTCATGCGCCGATTGCTCGCTCAAGCGACGAGTGTCCATAAACAAAGTTTCTAAGTAAACATGTTTTGTAAGCGATAACTTTTTTTTACTATTATCACATCGAAATAAAAAAAAATATATGTTTATGTGTTCAAGTTTATCATGTAAAAATTTGCACAATTGTTAAAAAAAATCTTTATATAAGTGCTTCAGGACATAATAACGATCGAACGACGAACATTTGAAACACATCACAATCACCACTTTATACACACACAATATATCACAACTTGTATTTTGAATAATATCTCCACCGTAATCAATCTTAAAACTACAAAATATCTTTGATAATCACCACTTTATATACACACAATAGACGGTCTAGTCTTTACATCACAACTTGTACTAGGTCACTCAGAAAGTTTTGCGAATATTTTTTTTATGTATAAGACACTGGCCACTTGTAATTATTTTGAAAACTTTGGTTATTTAGAAGTAAAAATACCATTGTACGAATTTTGAATGTTCCTCCACATTTTTGAAAGTGTGCTGGGCTGGCAGTAAATTTTATAATTCAAGAAAACAGGCGAATTACATACGAATAGATTAAGCAAACACTGCAGATTGGTTCGGAAAGCATTCAAAAGATTTTACACAGCCACCTTTGCGTGAGGAGGGTAGTTTGCCACTGGGAGCCACACAACCTCACTGAAGCTCAGAAGCAGGCCCGTGTGGAGTGGTGCCGTGATATGATTAAAACATTTAAAGCAGGCTCGTCTCGGCTCATTTACGACGTTGTGACAGGTGACGAATCCTGGATTGATCAATACGATGTAGAAACAAAGCATCAGTCGACGGTTTGGCTATTTCAAAACGCACCAACGTCGTACGAAAATAAGCCGATCGAGAAGCGCATGGAAAACTTTGATCGCTAGTTTCTTCACTTTGAAGGCGTATCTGATTTCAATTCCATTACGAGACATTACGTATACCACAAAATGCCCGCCGGAAGTTTTGTCTGCAATGAGCAACAAGCAACCGAACACCGTGCTCCGCGGGGTACTGCTTCACAACGCGCCCGCGCACTCAGCGCTCAACACGAGGGACTTCCTGGACACCACACCGGTCAGAGTCTTGGGGCTTCCTTACAATCCTGATCTGGCACCGTGTGTTTTAATTTTCTTCCCTAAAATATAAAAAAAAAACAGCTGAAAGGGATACAGTTTTCATCAGCGGAACACGCGCTAGCAGCGTTCGAGAGTTCTTTGAAAAGATTTAATAAACATAATATTTTATCCATAGAAGTTAGTTTTTTTAGTTTCTCAAAACTTTCTGAGTGTCCCACGCTGTTCCACGTATGGTCAATAATATCACCACAGTAATCAATATTAAAACTACAAAATATCTTTGACAATTACCACTTTATATACACACAACAGACTGTCTAATCTTTAGATTACGACTTGTATGCTCAATAATATCACAGAAATCAACCTTAAAACTATAACACGTCTTTAACAATCGCTCTTTTGTATACACCCTTTTGTTATAATTTTTTTTTGAGGTAGGAAATTACGTGCACGTCGCGACCGTCGGACTCGGTGCCGAAAACCGAGGAGGTACATAATGCATAAAGGAGTCTGCCTATCACATCGTATGATCAACACCGTCACCGTCGGAGCGTATCTTTAGCAGCAAAATAAGCATGCGTGCTGTCGTGTATTGGCTGTGAGGGTAGTCTCAAGCAGGGCGACGTAATGTGTTTGACACGAGCCAGTGGCCATCCAGCGGTTGACTGGAGCAGTTGTGTTGTGCGAATATATGTGTGTCACACTGAACGCAGTACAATACACGTGCTAAACTGATGCGCGAAACTGGTGAGCACACTGATTATAACCACTCATGATGACCGTCCGAAGCACGGATATGTTGCGCTGTTGATACGTTACTACGTGTCGTAAATATCGTGTCGAACCGCCTCAATGCCTCATGTTGCCTCGCACTACGAGGCGCTCGAAAACTTTAGCGGATAAAAAATATGACGGTGGATTTCCGGCCTTAGCGCCAACCGCGACTTTGGCATCCGGTTATGCAGACGGCGCCGGACGCGGCCCGGACCGGCGTCCGCACGAGCCGCATCAGATAGAACTTGTCGTCCGCTAAGCGACCTCGTAAAAATGTTAGCTTCGCGTTTCATAACAAGTCGTTAAAATAATATGTCAAGTCGTAAATAAGCTTCATATACCTATATAAAATTTATATCATGATAAAATCCACTGGAGTGGTCCATTATCCGCATTTTTGTGCGATTTACTCAAATACAGGGTGATTTTTTGAAATCTTGAGATAAAAGCAAGTTTAAGTACAAACCAACCTATTAATGTGAAAGTCTAGATAATTAAATGTTTTGTTAATCAATCACGATTCATCGGTTGAAAGCTTACGTGAAGATCATTACCTTTTTAGGATTCCGTAGCCAAATGGTAAAAACAGAACCCTTATAGATTCGTCATATCTGTCTATCTGTCCTGTCGAAGCTATAAGAACTATACTGTTGAAACTTGGTAAGTAGATGTATTCTGTGAACCGCATTGAGATTGTCACACAAAAATAGAAAAAAAAAACCATAAATTTTGGGAGGTTCCTCATACTTAGAGCTGAAACTCAATTTTTTTTTTATCAAACCCAACAAAATGCGTGTGGTATCTATGGTTAGGTCTTCAAAAATCATATTGAGGTTTCTAATATCATTTTTTTCTAAACTACATAGTTTGCGCGAGAGACACTTTCAAAGTGGTAAAATGTGTGTGTGTCACCCTGTAACTTCTAAAATAAGAGAAAGATAAAACTAAAAAAAAAAATATGATGTACGTTACCATGCAAACTTCCACCGAAAATTGGTTTTAACGAGATCTAGTAAGCAGTTTTTTTTAATACGTCATAAATCGTAAACCGCAATTTATCTTTCAAGTCTGCACGGAACACTCAGTGCGCGAGTCCAACTCGCACTTCCCCAGTTTTTTTTTGGGTTATACAATTAACTCCCGCAGTAAGTGGCATTTTTCACGCAGGCGAAGCTGCGGTGCAACGTCCACACACGTAAACTGTCGCCGGCCGTAGGCGCTGCCGGAACACTGCTTGGGTTATATTCATACTCGGGGTCGTACACGCGCGGCGCCGATAGCGAGTTGTAACTTATAAGGTACACATAGACATATTCATTACTAGCACAAAAGTATGCCGCTGTGGTGATATCTACCACTGGCCTGGCACGCATCAAGAAACATCGATCTTCGATTTCCAGAAGGGATAGATGGCATCTTTGAGGCGCAATTTGCGATCAGGCAGCGGTACCTGGCGCGGGCACGAAAAAAACTGGCGGGCCCGATGACAGGCTCGTGATAAAGCGTAGAAAATTCTCCCGAATTGAGTCTTCGTTGATTTATTGGATGATCACCATCTCTAGGTCATAATAATTCCCTCATTAGGAGACTAGGCTCCAATAGTTATCTTCGACGTAAACTCATGTTTCTCACAACACTGCTCGACCGCGACTGCCCAACAGTTTAATTCGTGCCCGCGCCTGATATCGCTGCCGTTATCGAAAGTGTACTCCGCATCGCGTCGCCCCGCTGCAGCCATCGCTCGGCCGGCGCAAGTTTTTTGCCCGCACACTAAGTGTGCGGTAACATGAATATACTAAGTGCGCGTCTGAACCGATTTGCATGCTAGTAAGCATGCAGGTGCGCGTGCGCGTGCACTTCGCCTATTCCTTTTCTTTCTTGATGACAGAAGTTTTTGGATGCAACCAGGTTTCATACCTCAAAAGGAAAAAATGGAAACCTTAATCTTCTCCATAGAGGTCTGCGCTTTGGAACGTGCAAGAAACTCTATGGACACTCTTTTAAATCTTATTATGAGTTACATTAATCTTGGTTACATATTTCTTGTCGCTTCTAACATGTAAGCACAATGTAGATAAGTAATAATAATAAAAATAATGATTGATTTGGCTCGCGAGGTTGTCGACATGTTGGATGTAGACTCGGCGATCATTTTACCGATAGTCGTGTCAGCCAATGGCTTAATAGCCAAGAGCCTCGACCAACACCTTAGGAGGCTCGCGTTAGGCGGCTGGATCAAGGGCTTGATCCTGAAAGCGGTACTCCTGGACACGGCTCGTATTGTCAGGAGTAAGGAATCTCCTTCTCTGGAGCCCTGACCGCCGGTAACTGTTCCCCTGTTCCCGATACCGGTGGGACACTTTTTTTAATATTTTAAATGTTTTTTTTTTTATTGAAAAATTAAAAATATAATTTATAAGTTACAATAATGAATAAACGAGATAAAAATAATAAAAAAAACTAATTAAAAAATAGAAATTGAATTAAGTCACTGGCAGCTAAGAGATGACCAGTCTCAACTGACGGCACCCGTTCACGAACATGACGCGTGCATCAGCCCCACTCAGCTCAACCATTCTGAAGGGAACTGAATGACCCAATAACACGTGCCACCATCAGCGAGTCATTTGAGTGGGCATGACAAACTCTCAACTGCCATGCTCGTAATGTCAAACAAGTTGCCCTAACCTAATAAAAATGCTCCATGGTACTTCACATTCACAAAACTTGAAAAACAAAGTGCTTCTACATTATACAATGCTATTGTTTCCAAATACAAAAGGTAATAAATTATCATAAGCTCTATTGAAATAAAGAAATAAAATAAAAAACATTTCGAAAAAAACCATACAAAAAGGGGAATAGTATCTCTTCCAATAAACAGATAAACATATTTATTGGTAAAAATTACATTTACAAGTCACAATATTACAAAATCAAAAAATAAAAAAATAATAATAAAATAATAATATCAAAATCAAAATCAATCAATATTTACATATACATATAAATAATTTGAAGGTAAAAGTGGCTGTGGCTGCGGAGCAGGACCAGCACTTAGCCAAACGTTTTTATCAAGGATATAATCTTCCAGTTTATAATACGCTTGTCTACATAGTGTGCGTTTAATGCATGCTTTAAATTTGGACTCAATTAGTTGTAGAATCTCAACTGGTATTTTATTATAAAATTTTACACAGTACTCCATGAAAGAACTATGTACGTTAGCCAATCTGAACCG
The DNA here is from genome assembly GCA_961205895.1 of Mythimna pallens. Lineage (NCBI taxonomy): Eukaryota > Metazoa > Arthropoda > Insecta > Lepidoptera > Noctuidae > Mythimna > Mythimna pallens. The sequence continues at coordinate 203,130 of OY540826.1, forward strand.
AGGTTGATCTAATTTGTTCCTGTTCCTAGTATTAAAATTGTGCCTGTCACTTATTTTAGTAAAAAGATTAATATTTTTCCGAACATACATAATGTTTTCAAAATGTATTGACAAGGGACCGTCAGGATGTTTATTTCCTTAAATAGTTCCCTAAGAGAATTACGTCTGCGAAGATTATATATGGCTCTGATAGCTCTTTTCTGCAGAATAAAAATAGACTATATCTGCAGCCCGTCCCCATAGCAAAATACCATAAGACATGATACTATGAAAGTAACTAAAATAAACTAGTCGCGCAGTATCCACATCAGTAAATTGACGGATTTTTCTGACAGCATATGCTGCTGAACTAAGCCAACCTGCCAGAGATGTTAAATGAGGACCCTATTGTAGCCTCGAGTCAAGCGTGATCCCCAGGAAAACCGTATTCTCGACGAATTCGAGTTTCTCCTTGTTCAATACTATGTCGGAGTATTACTTTTAACATTCAGTAACGCAAATCTTATGCACTTAGTGTTTTTTCCATTTAATACTAAATTATTAACAGTAAACCAGTTTTGGACTTGCTGTAAAGCATTGTTTACGTCATCAAGATTTGTGGAACGTCTATTGATCTTAAAAATTAACGACGTATCGTCAGCAAACAATACAATATGTGATTGTTTTATTTTAATATATGCGGTAGATCATTTCTATATACTAAAAAGAGGAAAGAACCTAATATTGAGCCTTGTGGTACACCCATTTTGATTTTCAAACCCGGAGAATTGACACCGTTTATCTGAAGTTGCTGTTACCTGTCAATTAAATAAGATTTCACCAAGCTGAGTGCAAGTTTACCCAGTCCATAATGTTCTAGCTTTAAAAGCAAGGTTTCGTGATTAACACTTATTAATCAAAAGCTTTTAAGAGGTCACAAAAAATTCCTATCGCATCTTGGGCTTCTTCCCACGCTGCAAATATATGTTTCAATAAAGTGGCACCAGCGTCAGTCGTACAACGTCCTTTGGTGAAATCATACTGTTGGTCACGAAAGATTTTATTGCTGTTAAAATGGTAAAGCATTTGATTAAGCATAACTTTTTCAAACACCTTACTGAAAACCGGCAATACTGATACAGGTCTGTAATTATTAGTGTCATTATGGTCACCGGAATTAAAAAGTGGTATAACTTTACTGTACTTCATTATATTTGGAAAGACTCCTTGGTCCACACACAATTTAAATATTAAAGCTAAGTACGGTAAGTCTCAATTATAGATGCGCATACTTTACCAGACATTCCCCATATGTCTTCGGTTAATTTGACTTTTATTTGCCGGAAAGCCTATATGACTGTCAAAGGGTTTATATGTTTGAATTGAAATTCAACTGGACAGCCTGGCAAGTTTGATTTCAATAAAGCAACTGAAGCTTCTGGGGAGGAATTTAGAGCTTCCGTTGTCCTAAGAGCTATATCGGTAAAATAATTCACAAACACTTGGGCTACTTCTATGTTAGAGCTTTTGGGACCATGTGAAGTCTCCAATAAAAAATCCGTATTGCGTACTTTATTCCTACCAGTTTCACTATTAATAACTTTCCACACAGTATTTCTTTTATTGTCTGCTGATTTAATCTTATTGCTAATGTACAGGGCCTTTGCTACCTTGCAAATCTTTCTGAAAAGTTTAGAATATCTATTTACATATTTATTATAAGTTTCAGTGTGGAAGAATGGCTTAAGGCCATACAGCTTATATAGTCTTTCCCTACTTACCCTAATACCTTTAGTCCGATCGCGTGAGGCAACGGTCCTCACGCCCCAACCGCCGCCGGGATTCCGATCCCGATTTCCGGCCACCGTATGCGCGGGCTTGCGGACGGCGAGCAATAGGTGGCTCGCCGTTCGATCGTCCGGTAACCGTCCGGACCGAGCTCAAGTTGTTGACGGCGTGTAATGTTCCACGTGCGCCTCAAGGAGACATCAGCGAAACTGTAGGTTCCCAGCAGGGTCGAAGCCTACTGGGGCCACGGGTAGTGTGAAAGCGAAGCCCGGGGCCCCGGGATGAAGGCAAAGAGGGAACAGAAGTGGGTTTTTAGTCAGTAAAAGTCTGACACTATCTCTCGCTCCACCCAAGAGCGCGATTTGTCATTAGATGATTTTCCCACCTTAAAAAAAAAGGCCATACAGCTCATATAGTCTTTCCCTACTTACCCTAATACCTTTAATCGCCCAGTCACTAAATACAAACTTAGGGAAAATATTTTTAGACTTCTTTTCAAAACCTGTATTAAATTCATTGAGTACCACTGAAAAGAAATTATCATAAAATCTATTGGCATCATCAATATCATGGCCATTAGGAACATTTAACTTATTTTCTAAATTACTATTAAACTTTTTTAATTTGCCTATTGTAATTGGCCTAAATTGAATTTGCGTTTTTTTCAAGGCAGCTTGAGACTTAAATGCTACCGTTTGTCCACTATAATCAGACGGAAGATAATTCACTATAGCTTTATCTAAATAGTCACAATTGCAGAAAACATTATCAATGCAAGTTGCAGAGGTTGGAGTTACTCTAGTGGGTTCTGTAAAAACATTAGTCAAATTAAATGATTTAAAAAGACTTAAAAATCTGCTGGTATTTAAATTATTTTCTAAAATGTTAGTATTAAAATCTCCACAAATAATTACGGATTTGTTACTATCTGCAAGTTTAGCTAAAATATCTTCCATTGATGATTCAAAAAGACTAAAGCTCTGAGGGTTCGGGGGTCTATACACGCACACTATAACATGCTTATCCAGCTCAACACAGGACAGTTCGATGCAATGCTCCGTTGACAAGTTAACTATGTCATTACGTTGCTTAAATTTTAAGCATTTTTTTTATTAAATTTAATTAACCACCACGCAGCATAGATTTCCGGTTAAAACAATTACCCACACTATAATTTTCATAACTGAGTAGCCCCTGGTAATCCTTCAACCAATGTTCACTAAGAAATACAACATCAAACATTGTTTTTTCTAATAACATTTCAATTTCTAATAATTTAGAAGAGATACCTTGAATATTTTGATGAAACAATTTCAATTCATGCTGCTGAGACCCTTTTTGCTGTTTAACTATTTGAGAGCAAGAAGATACCTTATTGATGGTTGATTATAACTATACTGTTACTGGTACCCTCGTTGTCTTATGCATTAGTTTAAATGATCCGGAGTTTGTCCCAAATCTATATTATCACCTGGCAGAGAGTTGCAAGTAATTGTAGCCTACACGTTAAATAAGGAATTTTCCAAAGTGATATGTAGAACCTCCTTCGTACACTGTGTAAAAGTATTCATAGCAATTGTGCTACCGTTAATTTGGTCCACCACATGATTATTAGTATGATTACTAAATATGTACCAACTACTTCACTATATCAACTGATTTACCTTTTAATTTGAAAACAATTAAATTTCAGTTGAAGGTATCTTTTGCGGTAACAGTTCAGGGACAAACATTTAAGCACGTAAAAATAGATTTGACGCCAAGAGTATTCTATAATTAGGATTCTAGGTCAACGAGGAGTACCTACCCCGTGAATTTTGATTCCCTTGAAAGTGTCAAAATACACGTTATTTTGCGACATAAACGGCCGTATCTTGTTTTTTTTCGTTAATTCAGAAGTTTGATTTTTCGACAGCTTCAAGGGTCTATAGACCTGTATACGGTTTTAATTTCAACTCGATACCTTAACGCGTTCCCGAGATAAAAGATCTTGACAGACAGACAGACGGACAACAAAGTGATCCTATAAGGGTTCCGATTTTTCCTTTTGTGGTAGGTATGGAACCCTAAAAATACGGAAAGCCCATGAAAACCGAAATTTGAAAGTGGGAAGTAACAAATGCACGGGGGCATTGCTGCGGGCGGCAGCTAGTAAACAATAAACATACAACCGAATTGAGCACCTCCTCCTTTTTTTGAAGTCGGTTGAAAATAACGTTCTAGGTCTTATGCACCAAAATGTACAATATAACTAGATAGTATTACATAATTTGAGGCATCTAGGACAACCTAGAGTGTACCTCTGACTTCTAATGATGAAGTGCTCGTTGAGATGTCATTTCAGGATTACTCGTTAACTGTCGAGAGCAGCGAGAACGTTTGCTAGGTAACATTGTGAGCACGTCGTGCGCATGATGCCGACGGTAGATATGTATTTATGTCTGGTGGTGGTAGCGACTGACAGATGTGCTCGCGAGCCGCAGCGCTGACCTTCTCGCGTGACCTTCACGATCATCTTAGATAGTGACAGTACTGAAACAGATCTTGATAATATCCTCCGTAGGTACACTTCAGCAGCCGCCGCCGCAGAAGGTACTTGTTTTCAAATATTTTCTGATCGCAGTACACATGCGTACATACGCGCGACAATACTACCGGACAAGAACCCCTCAATCTGTCTATGCGTATATAAATAAAAAAATAACAAATACCGCATTTATTTGACGACGGTCGAGTCCCGCTGGTGACACTTCCGACGTTCCGGTAACCGCTATAATTATTAATTATCTGACAGATCACCTTCGTAAAGAAATAATCAAAATAGTAGGCCAACATTTCAAATGATATGTGTTTATGACGAGAGCACGCCCGTTAGAACTCGGCCCCGCGCCGGCCGCGCACGCGCGCCTTCCCAGTCAGGTATCTGATCATCAATCTTCAATATGTCCCACATTAGATGTCGCCGGGAGACAAATCGCATAATCTGCGCTCTTCGGCAGCTCGGCGCAGTGCGAGCGCGAGTCACGCTCACGAGGCAGGTACATGCTTGCACTATTGCATACCTCTACGGTCCGGACTAAGCGTTTCGCCTAGCCGTTTATACCACGTACATCGAAGGTCTGGAACAATATGCCTGCTGCAGTCTTCCCGTCCAATTATAATTTAGGTGTTTTCAAGGCTAGAGTGAATAGGCTCTTAGTAAACCAGTGCGCTTCACCATCAACGATTGCGTCACTGCTTACCATCAGGTGGGATCACAGGCAAGCACTTTACCTTATTTCAATTTAAAAAAGAACACGTTTCTTTCTTCTACTGGACTACACAATCATCATTGATGTCAACCTTAAGATTTCCGGAGGTGGTTTCATACTTATACCAAAATCAAACCTTACATATTATCGACGGTGACGTGCTAATAACTTCTGTCATTTTACGAGAAAATTACTTTTTAGCGCTTATGGTTTAAAAGTGTATTTTCGCGTGTTTTAGTGAAATCTCCGAGCGGATATCTAGGTGCCACTGCATCACATTAAATTTGGAAACACCTCTAAACTAACGTGTCAATTATTATTACCTCCTAAAGTTTTTGGGACAGAAAACTTTTGCTTCGACAGTTAGGAGTTATTGGCGGGTAAGTAATATATGGTATAATTACAAAATCTCTAATATTTACAAGATATAACAACTAAATCTATAATTTTATTTGATATAACGAACAGTTAATATAATAAACGATTGACATCATTTTTAAATAACTAATTTCTATAAGCATAACATACATTGATTGTAAAATCTTTAGATATACTACTCAAAAGACATGAAACTTATTTAGTCTAATAAGAAAGAACGAAAGCTTTTTATAAATCATAATGGCTTTTAACTTAACCTAATCCAAATGATTCACTAACATTAGGAGATCTTAAATGGTCACTGTTCTAACCTAACCCTCGTGATCCCTTCGTTCGCTCGCCATCACGTTCTAATGGTCACTATTCTAATCTGCCCCCGCGCCGAACGCCTCAAGTAGGCCACGCTTCCGATTCCTTTGTTCTGACCACGTGACTGAGCGTTGAGATGACGTCAGAACAAAGGAATCGGAGGCTTGGCCTACTCGAGGCGTTCGGCGCTAACGATGCCATTGTAACTTGGCTAGGGGGGCTGACCTAAACCTGGAGCGATGTTTAACTTAACCTAACCCAAATAATTTTAAACAATAAAAGGGGGCCTAGCGCTTGCCGGCCGCTGCCGCGACATCATATTGAGCCAGATTGTGGTAGCGATACTTTTTACAAAGCAGCAAAGAAACTATTTCTGAAACGTTGAAATTATTTTTAGTAGGGTCTATGGAGGCCTCCTATTTCTGTCTGTGGGGTTTGAAGTAACCTAACATTAAGGGAATAATAGGAACAGACACACGGCGTGTGACAAGCAAGCTCGCAAAGCAAATGGGCGGCGCACCAGCCAATAGTTTTATTACACGAACTACGACTAATCCATGTCAAATATAGCTAAATGAATAAAATGACACTCACAAAATTATTTCATCTTCTCAGGATAATTGCTACGAGTATTTAATTACACTTTCTTTTGTCATTAAATTGATTGTTAACATAATAGATAAAATTATAATATTATATTATTGATTTCTAAGAAAACTGCATAACAAATGTTATGTACGTGGAAAGCCTTGTCGCTCGTGATCCTCTCGTTTACTTCGTTTTCCTCCCCATTCCTCAACCTCGTAGGAGGTTTTCAGGGGAAGCATTAGGAAACATTTCCTTTCAACATGACCCATCAATATGTATGTACAGGTTTCATTTATTGTATATAGTATGTTTATGTATTGTGTACTGTGCACGTATCGGGGTAGTTTCTTTTTAGTTTTGAGTATAATTTAATTTATGTTAGCTTAAGTTTTGTTGTGCATTTGTATAATAATAATAATTCAAATTCAAATTCAAATTCAAAGCATTTATTTCAAATAAACCATTTACAGGCACTTTTGAAATGTCAAGAAGTCAGTCAGTCAGAAAAAATGATGCTAATTGCACATTCCAAAGCGTAGATCTCTATGGAGAAGAATGTGCAAGAAACTCCATGGACACTCTTTTCAATCGTGTTTTGCAATTACAAATATGTCTGTTACATGTTTCTTGTCGCTATCATGTGAGAACAATGTCAATAAAGTAAAAATAAAAACTAAATATAGATATTAAAATAGCAACTGGCAGCTAAGAGATGACCAGTCTCAACTGACAGCGCCCGTTCACGGACCTGACGCGAATATTAGCACCACTCAGCTCAACCATTTTAAAGGGAACCGAATGATCAAACACACGCGCCACCATCAGTGAGACATTTGAGTGAGCATGACAAACTCTCAACTGCCATGCTCATTTATGTCAAACAGGACCAATAATAACCTAAAAACCATAAAATAGCTCCATGGTACTCACATTTACAAACTTTGAAAAAAAAAATGCTTCTACATTATACAATACTCAATACAATAATAGTTAACAACAATAATATTTTACAAATTATAGTTTCAACACTAATCAATTTGTACACCCCGGTGGTAGTGGAGCTGGACCAGCAGTTTTATGGCAAACTGTTGAGCATTAGCGTCCCCACAGAACCGATATCCTGGTTGAATTTTTGTTTTTCATCTCTGGCTTGCCACTGAACACTGACGAGAAACATAGCTCCAACCTCTCTCTTGCCTTTATTGGCTGGCTTGAGTGGAGATTCGCAAGAGCAAACGTGCTCGGGAGAAGGACGTATAACCCAGTAAGGTGCTGATAGGGATCTTGACTATACTTCCGGGATTGTCCTGATGACCGTGGTATACCTCTCCATTCCTCAAGCACTTCAGGAGATGTTGTCTTCTTGTTGCTACGTCACTTCGTTCTAGCGACCATTTTTGGGGGCCCATTTGTTGAATGAGAAAGTCAGCCCCGTCCTTTTTATCGATGGAAATTAAAAACATTGTTCAGGCAGGGGCCATAGTCTTAACATAGTTCCTGGTAACCAGTCCATTTAAGAATCCTACAACCAAAGCCCTATTGTTTTTATTTTCTATGTGTTGCAATAGTTTCCCACCAACCGGGGTTGTCCTTGGATGCACTAGCACAGCACGTACAGGGATAATCGCTGGTTGATACCACGTTCCATTAAAAGCGTCAAAGGGGCATCAGCGAGTTGGTTTCGACTCCTCATACGCCCTTCAAAGGTTCTGAGATATTTAATAATAATAAATATTTATTTTCATAAAAAGTACTTATTGTATTTTAACAAATAAATTCTCTAAACAGTAATATACATGTACAAAAAAGTTTTAGCAGCTGAAGCCGAATTTGTAGAAACTTGTATTTCGGCTTATAGACCAACCCGTCCGCGTTACAATTCATAATATATCTTAAATGTTAACAGCAATAATGCATCGCCGAAACACGTAAAATAAATAATATTTTTAGTTGACCTTAGAATATAATAGAACGCTATTTTTGAATCTCAGTCGTCATAAATAAATTGAGTTGCAATTTAGTTGTTCCTTAGAAACGAAAAATAAGAAAATGTGTATAAGGTGTCCTTATCCTAATAAATATATGATCGCTTTCTAATGAAAATATCGAATAACATCTCCGTTCATCTGTGCATAGCTGAACTAAGCAAAAACCGTGAGGACAAATCGTATGGTAAATCTCATCGTTCGACTGCCGAGCATGAAAGCCAATATTGAAGTTCCAGGCTCGATCGAGATTCTACGGGACTAAGGGCCGATACATATCGCGGCGGCGACGCGGCGAGCACTTTAAGAATGAAATAATTTTAAACTTCATCTACAAAATCAACGGTTGGGTAAGCTGACCTGAGTACCAGGGCGCCTCAGGCCTCAAGAGTGACTGCGCTACAATTGTCACATTGTGAAAGTCCTTTTTGACTTTTTTTTGGTGTTTTTTTTTTATTGTTTATTTAGTTTTACTGTATTTTAGATCAATTTCTTATTAGTCGTTTAGTAACTGTAAACTAGTACTTAGTAAGTATCTATTATAGTATTAGTACCTAAGTTTTACTATGTCTAATAATGTCGACAGTTGTGAAGCCTTACGAAGTACTAGTCAACCTGCCACGTCGCTGGATATCCTGGTGAGATGCTCTCACTGTTCCCAAGCACATTTTTTTAAGGGTGAACGAGGCTCGAAGGTACATTTATTCAAAAAGCACAAACCACAAAATGTACCTTATTCATGTCCAATATTCTCAACTCCCTCTACGCCTGATTCACCCCCGCAACCCTTTTGGAAAACCCTTGCAAAATTATAAACATCAACTCCCGTTCTAAAAAGAGTTCCTCGTGGAGCGTGGACATCCGTGGCTTAGCACGTTGCGTCCGTCTCACAGTTCAAGAGAACTCTCGAAGTGCTTAGGAATAATTACTCACCTTCCTGTTTAGAATTCTACATGTGCAAAAAAATTTGGCAGCAAAAAAATCACTAACAGCCCAAATTAAAGATAACTGCAATATTTCGGCCCAGAGTTTCGACCCAATATCAACATGACACCTCCCCGAAAGGGGTTTATTGCACTATGTGGAGTCTAAACTAGACTAAGGTGTTATATATATTAGAGGTGCAGCGAGGATAATTTTCAGCAGCGATGTGGTTGCGCCGTACTCTCCAGAGACTTTTACAGCTCTAGAGAGCAAGCACTCCGCCCCGACAGATGATCTCACCTTTCCTGACCCCTCTAATGCAGAATCTAACACACTTGAAATTTTAGCCCCACAAGTTTGTGCGGCCATGTGCTTCTTCCAAAGCGGCTCCGCCGGTGGCCTCGATGGCCTGACATCTCAAGGACCTGATGTGCGCAGGCGTCGGGGAACCTGGTGAGTCTCTTCTAAAGGAGCTCACGTGTGAGCCGTTTTCCGGCAATGTGAACAAAGCAATCCTTGACATTTTGTACAGGGTAAATTAATGTGCCCTGCGCAAGAAAGATGGCGGCATTCGTCCCATTGCCGTAGGTTCCACATACCGACGTATCGCAGCCAAAATTTGATTTTTACAGTGAAGCACTTGTCAGCAAATTGCAGCCCCTACAACTGGGATTTGGTTCCAAAGGGGGCTGTGAGGCTGCGGTACATGCTCTATCCACCTAGGTAGGTGGATAGAGCATGTACCGCAGCCTCAAGACTGCCCCTTAGGAATGACCTCATCTTCACTGCTGTTGAGGTCAACAGCAGTGAAGGTGAGGTCATTCTTAAGGGTGATATTAAGAATGCTTTCAATTCCGTGAACAGGGGCACCTTTTTGACAGAAGTTCAAAAAGAAATACCAAAATTACAGTTTTCTTTATCAATGTTATCAAAATTTAATTTACTCCTCTAAATTACTTTTTATGGAAAAACTTTTGGAATCAGCCGGACTTTTGTCAACAGAGTGACCCTCTTGGGCCAATCATTTTCAGTTTGGCAATACATCCAATCATTCGGCAGCTAAATCCTAAATTCAATGTTTGTTATTTGGATGATGGAACTCTAGAAGGTGATGTAGAGACAGTTTTAAAAGATTAAACTATAAAAAAAATGTTCTATTATACTACAGGTTAACCTTTCAAAATGCGAAATTTACCTCCCCCAAACGACCGACAAACAGACAACTCAAGCAAAATTTAATACAATAGCACCAAATAACCTGTTTACGCTTAGGCGCACCTTTTGTTGCTCCACATCGGTGCCACTGAGGCAAAGCTGTCGACAGCCTCGGACACCATGGCCTGTCTTGCTGTAGGAGCGTAGGCCGCATAGCACGGTACGCTAGCATCAACGATATTATTCATCAAGCTCTAGTCACCGCCAGCGTACCTGCCGTATTAGAACCTAATGGCTAGGTACGTGACGATGAGAAGAGACCAGATGGCATGACGTTGGTGCCGTGGAAGGTGGGTAGGCCTCTGATGTGGGACTCAACCTGTGTCAACACCCTTACGCCATCCCACGTTCCAGGTACGGCTAAAATCCTAAACGTATGGTACCTTGACGATGGCACTATCGGGGGTAGACTTAAAGATGTTTTTCAGGACTCTGAGGTTCTAATCCTTCGCCTCAGAGACCTGGGTCTGGAGGTGAATCCTTCGAAGTGCGAGTGCGAGTTTCTCGCTTTAACTCCTTTCTTCTTGGCCTCAGAGAACTTTTATGCTCTGACTTCAATCTCTTAGGATCCCCTATCTTTCTTAGTGCAGTACTTGAAGTCATTACATCTCGAACTCGGCTCCTCCTTTCCACTTACGAGCGTCATAAAGATCTATTCGCGCACATTGCGATTGTCCTATTGCGCATGTGCTTCGCTCTCCCAAAAATCACATATCTGTTGCGGACCACTCCTACTTGGCTCTGTCCAGAGGAAGTTTCCTCCGATAACAATGCCTTGAAAGTGGTTGTGGAGTCTGTTCTCAATGTCTCCCTAGATGGGTCCCAGTGGAGGCAGGCGGCTCTACCTATCCGTTGTGGTAGTCTCGGGGTGCGGTGCACACGGGATGTGGGTCTGCCGGCTTTCTTGGCGTCTGCGCATGGGGTTGCCAACCTAGTCACTGTATTACTCAATACTAATGGTGACGGGGGAAGGATACCTTTTATGTCGGATGCTGTCTCAGCTTAGTTGACTCTCAACTCGGGTGCAGCAATCCCTGAATCAGAACATGTTCAGCGGGCGTGGGATGACATAGGGGTGAAGCTGCTCCAAGAGCAATTGTTAGAAGGTGCGTTGGGAGTCGCTAAGGCCAGACTACGAGCAATGTCACAACCCGAGTCCAGGGCGTGGTTACAAGCAATTCCTTCGCCTCATCTGGGCACTCTACGAACCTCATATATGCACCTGCGGTTCCTTGGTGGAGGCCGATAGCCATCACACACTGAGCTGTCGGCGCTGCACAGGGAGGTTCCCGCGTCACCACGCCCTAAACAACATAGTATGTATATCGGCAAACATCCCCTACATGCTTGAGGCCGAATGGGCTGACTCTGCCATGTGCCAATGTGCCATGGAAAAACGTAAAGTGCCTGATCTGGGACGCAACTTGTGTCAGCACTGTCGCCGCCAGTCACCCGAGGCCGTAGGCTCGGGGAGGTAACGGGTGACTCCCGGTCCAAGTCGTTCTTGGTGCAAAGAATGGCCATCGCTATTCAGCGAGTTAATGCGGCCTGTGTTATGGGCACTTTTGCACCAGGAACGATCAAGGGCGGGTAATTTATTGACGTTTGACATTTAATTTAATTGTAAGATGATATTTCTTTTGTATTGTGTTTTTTGTAATTATTTGTTGTATTTTCCTATTTGAATAAAATTGTATATAATATAAAAAAAAGAAAAATATTATCCATATCATTTATGTAGAGAAACATTTACCAAAAAAAAAAGTTTGTAATAAGAAACATTTGCAGAACGAATCGTTTGTGAAATAAATAGTATACGAGACATTGGTTGTTAACTAAAAATTTATGAATGGAGTTTTGGTGAAACCTTAGTGAACCAGGCAAGTGACAGATGTAGCCACAGCTAGGTTAGTTTACTACGCTTATTTCTACAGTATTATGTCATATAGCATTTTGTTGTGTTGACCCGTAGCTGTTGTAGATTCAATTTTCATATTGCAAAAGAGAGCATTCCGGGTTATTTATAAAATGGGTCCTCGCGAGTCAATTAGAAACACATTTAAAGAAAAAAATATACTCTCATTTTATATCTCAAAAAGTATTTTATACGTTCGTAGTGCTAGCGACTCCAACATTCTAATAGTTCAACGAATGCAGAATATGATCCTTAGAAACCTTTGCAATGTCTCATGGTTCATCACCAATAAGGAAATTCACCAACATCTCAAGATGAGCACTGTGAAAGAAGAAATTCACAGAGCTAAAGAAATATACCTCGGGAGGCTTGAAAGACATCCCAATGCATTAGCTGTAAGGCTGACAACTCGAAGCTACCAAAAAAGGCTAAAGAGGAAAGACATTTTGACCGTATAGATTAATATGGCCCACTGAAGAGGAGATGCCTTTACTGAAAGACACACTCAAAGCGACAACATCTCACAACACATCTGCTTATAGAAACAACTGATTGCAGATAAAAAAAAAAAAAAAATATGTTCGTAGGTAGAAACTATAAGGACTTTTCAAAATTAGGTGCAATTTTCTTAACATAAATACGCGTAGTAAACGTGAAACGTATGTCGCAAAAAACGTATATTTCGACACGCTCAAGAGAATCAAAATTTATAGGGTAGTTTCCTTTGACCCAGAATCCCGAAATTTGGCATTAAGCAAGGCTATAAAGTACAGATATAAGAATAAATCTGAAAACAGCAAATCTGTTGTCACCTCACAAAAAAAAAATACTTTTTTTGCGATTGGGAAAAATATTCGAGACTCCATTCGGAAATTGAACTATTTACAGGGGTAAGTTCGTACGGAACCCTCAGTGCGTGAGTCCGACTCGCACTTGCCCAGTTTTATTTTTTGTTAAAAGTCGGTTAGTTTCTTTGTAACAGGGTTTTAAAAGAGGTATTGAACTTAATTTTTATTTGCCGCCAGATTGCCGTCTCGGTACGCATTGCATATCGTCTCTGTAGAGGTAAATAAATAAGAAGAAAATAATAAAAGGAATTTTATAATGATTATTCAGCAAAAAAAAATTATTTGCCAGTAGAAAATTATTAATTAGTCAGTAGGATTATATAATCTCCAGAAGCTTAGTGCACTCGGACATCAATTGGTGAGGTTCGAGGCACAGGACAGGAGCAAGCTAAGCAAGCAAAGAAGGCGAACGAAATCGTCCCTTTCATGTTAGATCCCTTTAGAGAACCCCACAGCGGAACTCCGTCGCGTTTTCTCTCTTAAGACCGTCATCAGTACAACAACAACACGCACAACGAACTATCGGCATTGTATATATGTATTATTATATTATTAATCAATATTAATCACCCAAGTTTTAACACCAATGATAAATGCTAAAATATGGACATTATTTAAAACCCTGACTTCTAAACTAGGTTTATGTACCTGTATCTTAGAAGTCAGTGAACCTTCGAAATTAATACAGGATAAGCATTTTGTGTTGTACCTAAATAGGACACAACATGTACAATAATGAGGATACAATAAGAGAAAAAAAAAAGAACTTATCCTTAAAATTCAAAACAAAAAAACAATAAATTGTAGTAAAAAAATAAAGATTTTTATACAAAATCAAATTGAAATGAAATTGGAACTAAAACAAAAATTAAATGAAAATAAAATAAAATCAAAAAGAAGTTACGGTAGCGAAAATATTTGATTTTAAAAATCTCACTATCTCCCGTTTTTTTAGTTTAATGTGCATGCTACCATGGTTTCGGATACAATGTAAATGTAAAAATGTAATCCAGAAGAAATCCATGGCAATCTTAGCTTTCTAGGAACGGTATTTTGACATGTGTTGTTCTTTATGACAGTAGACAGACCACCTACAGCCTCCTCCGCTGCTTTATTTGGATCCAACAACTTTAGAATAGAAGATCCCTACCGTTGATGGCTTCTACAGCTGTGACATAGTTTAATTTAGATTTGGTACGGGGTAAGTTAAGATACTTTTTATTAGTTTGCAAAAATAACGACAAAGGTTCATGATCAGTGATAGAAGACTCAATGATGATGGCTGTGGCAAATAAATTGGTTTTTAAGAGAATATGATTCAGACAGAGACGCGTATGGAGAACAGGTGAGTAGGGAGAAGACCATGTGCGGCGGCACAGGACAAGTACTCATCTGCGTGACTATCGTTGTTATCACCAATTAATACAGCGGCCTGAGTGGAGATCATGAGTACTTTTTCTAGACTTTCAATAAAATTGCTAATGTTTTTATAGGAAGGGGAACGGTAAAGACAAATCATTCAGACGATGTCTATTTGTCCAACAAAATAGGGTTCTATTACGTCGTGTTTTATAGAAAATGTATACAGCGCAGCGCATCCGTCATCTTGATTACTTGTATTTTTTGTAAAATAAGAAATGTAGCCGTCAAGAGTAGGGAGATGGCTTGTTTTACTGAACCAACATTCGGTCAAGACAATAACATCACACTGAAAATCCAGAAGCTGTATTAGCACTGAGATTTCATCAAAAAATTTAAGATATACTCCGAATATTGAGATGTAGAATCTTTAACCCTTTGTTAGGACTTTTAGTGTACCGCGAACAACTTTCAGGTTCACATTTGTGGGATTCAGTCACAGTAAGAGAGTCCTTTTCAGAATCACGCGAACGCCGGCGTTCGCGCGGCGTGACGTCATCGGCATTCGGCCGAAAGTCAAGCGAGCGCCGGCGTTCGCTCTCTCCCACTTCATTGTAGGCCCTATTTTCAACACTTAGAGACTACTTTTGTATGAACAAGTTTGATTACTTACGTTCTTGGATAAATTTCCTATAAATTGAACGCATTATATTCTATAGTCTCTATCCTCAATTTTTTTTTTTCGTTTTTATTTGTAAAATGTCATATTCCCGCCACCATTTTGTTTATGGCGCCCCTGCAGTTTGACAGTTCTTAACAGTTCTTATTCGTCAAAAATTCCTGATTTATGATGTTAAGGTTAGCCATTTGTTATATAACATTAAATAACTAAAACGTTATACGAAAAGAAGAAATCATGCCAATTTGGCATAAAAAAAAATTAAATGTGAGAATTTTTATATTATGTAAAATTAACTGAGGCGAAAAAAAGTTCATTTTTCTTCAACCAAACTTCTTTTTTAACTAGTGTGCTTTAATTCAAGCTCAATGGATCCATAAAATAAAAGCTTAAATTAAAGCACACTCGCTCTCTGATACACAGCACTTAAAGTTTCAAAAACTGTAACTTTACTGAAACTATTGAATCTTTATGCTAACGCAGAGCACAAGCGAGGATTCGGGCGAGTTCGTTCACTCGTTCGGAAGCATTCGGACACTGTACGAGGTGACGACACCAGTGTGTAATTATTTTCGCGGCAACTTTCGCTGACTATAAATATAACAAAGTGTACAAACAGATTCCCGAGCGGGCATCAGGTATTAATAGACGAGGCGAACTGTCACCAAAGGGCGCACGCGGCCGGCGCGCGGAGTGCGGCCGCCGCTAGCGGCGAGTGACGGAGTGATGAGAGAACAAGCGACTGTAGGTACTTCCCGTTCGACATACCACGATAAGGACGCAATAAAAGTTGATAACAGTCTGTTTATGTCATGCCAAAGATAACCGATGGACAAACCGACACCGCCGTGTCTCTAAGAAGTGACTCGCTCGTCGCAGCCCGCTGCGCGCCTGCTGCAGAGCGGGCAGGGCTGCGGCTGCAGGCGCTAACGGTCACTGGATTACATTCATCACTCATATTAATTGCACTAAATTGGATCGTAATGATTACCGCGACTAAACACCACATCAGTTGATTGAACTGTTACCTAATTTCCACAATGTCCACCCTGTAGTCTACACTAAGTTATAGAAGCAGTATATTTTCACCACCAGAGTTACCGTCACAACAGTTTGCCTTGGTAACTAAGGGGAGCCATGAGTCTTTGTTGACAATCTACTATTATAGTTTTGGCAAAAATATCATAACTATTTAGCAGAGATGAAGTATAGTGTTATGTAATCACTGCTTACCATCAGGTGGGATCGCATTCAAGCACTGGTTTATATCAATAAAAAAAATAGTGTGGTAGGTGCTATTTAGTGCAATACGCGAACTGAAGATCAGCTTCCACTCGCTGCCCAGTGGCCAGAGCTCAGTGCTGCCACATTGGTACCTGCAGGAAGTATTTAAATCGTTCCTACTTATTTCATGTTATACATATGACTGAGAGTCAATGAAACGGAGCCAGTTCCTGGAGTTCCTAATGTTGTTAGGTAAGTTGAGTGCAATACAAAATGGTATTACGTACAGTTGTAAGTTACCCTTTCTCTATATCTGCTAGTGTCATAACTTGCGATTTATCGCGTGGCGGGAGCGGGAGCAGGCGCGCACGGGATTATACAGCTCATCGGATGAGCAGGTGGGACTCCGGAAGTCGCGACACGTTCATTTGTTACCCGCGCGCTGAAACCAAGTTTAAGATACAAATGGCACACATTGAGATGTCACATCTGTATATCAATGAGTGTTGGCTTTTGGTGTCGGGTGTGCAGGCACCGATTTGTGACAGATACCAGACACGCTGATAAGAAATATAATCAGACTGTGGTCCGAGCGAAGCTGGTAGCGCTCTCTTAATAAGTAGCTGATTGCGATCTGTCGCCGCTCGCCGCCGCTGCCGCCGCTAGTCTTGATTGCGGACTCTGCTCACAGCGCTCGACGCGAATAACTTTACTAGCCGAGATGCGGCCATCTGCAGCCGAATGATCGTGTCCGTGCGCTCATTAGTGACAGCTGTGGTGGCGCTACATATTGTTTGTTTGCCAGTGGCTCGCATTGAACTAAATTAATATATGGACAACGCATTGACTGCGGGCACATGCTTGCAGTTGTACAGCGGTGTGCGCCGCCTGCTCGCTACAGTCACACAGCCAGCAGGCTTGCCCGGAGTGCCTTCCTTAAGGTCTTGTCTTGGATTTGACTAAATAAGTTGATACCCAAATCAAGCAAAAAAAAATTGAACAGTTTAAAAAATAACACGATGCACCGTTGAAAAGCCTAAAACATCAGCGTTAAATGTTATTATTTTATGAAAATTGGTTCAGTACTTTTTAGGGTTCCTAAAAAGGAAAAAACGGAAACCTTATAGAATCACTTTGTTTTCCGTCTGTCTGTCAAGACCCTTTATCTTGGGAACGCGTAAAGGTATCGAGTTGAAATTAAAACGATATACTCAGATCTGCGATCCCTTGAAGCTGTAAAATCAAATTTCTGAGTTAACGAAAAAAAAATTACGGCCGTTTATATCGCAAAAACGTGCATTTAGACACTCTCAAGGGAACCAAAACTCATAGGGTATTTTCTGTTGACGCAGAATCCTGACATTTGGCATGAAGCAAGTTCTTTTAGCACAAGTATAGGAAAAAATCTGAAAACTGTAAATTTGTAGTTACGTCAGAAAAAAAACTTTTTTGCGATTCGAAAAATACTTCTTAACTCAATTTGGAAATCGAATATATGGAAAACGAACTCTTTTCATAAGTAAGTTTGTACGGAACCCTCAGAGCGCGAGTCCAACTTGCTCTGTTGTTAGCCCCCGACGGAAAAGAGGGGTGTTATAAGTTTGACGTGTCTGTGTATCTGTGTGTCTGTGTGTCTGTCCGTGGCACCGTAGCTTCCATACGAATGGACTGATTTTGATGCAGTTTATTTTTAATGCTGACCTAATCGAGATGGTTTTTAGCTATAATTTATGAAGATCTTTCCAGGTGTTCAGTTTGTGAAATTGCATTTTTAACAAAATTTATTTCATAATTTTTACAAATCCTGCTCAAATTGTTGGCCTCTGTTGTAAATGCAGGCTCAACATCTGTTTCGTATTTCGACAGTTGTTGTAAGAAGTCGTATTTCCTCCTTAATTGTTCGTCTGAACCAATTTTAATAATTCTTTTTTGTGTTCAATGCGTTGAACTAGTGCCTCCCTAGTTTCCAACTATCATTACTGCACAACAACTGCTACAAATTTGTAAATTCGCTAGAATTGTGAATGAGTCACATAAGAGTAACTTGCAACAACGCATTGAAATGGCTTTCAATACAATTAAATAAGATTTCACCAAGCTGAGTGCAAGTTTACCCAGTCCATAATGTTCTAGCTTTAAAAGCGAGGTTTCCGATGATGAAACCATATTTCTGATCGTAAAAAAAATTATTGCTGTTAAAATGGTAAAGCATTTGATTAAGCATAACTTTATGAAACACCTTACTGAAAACTTGCAATACCGATACAGGTCTGTAATCGTTAATGTAATTATGGTCACCAGATTTAAAAAGTGGTATAACATTACTGTATTTCATTATATCTGGAAAGACTCCTTGGTCCACACACAAATTAAATATTAAAGTTAAGTAGGGTGTTATGGTCTCATTTATGGATGTGCAAACTTTAACCGACATTGCCCATAGGTCTTCGGTTAATTTGACTTTGATTTGCCGGAAAGCCTTTATGACTGTCAAAGGGTTTATGTGTTTACATTTATAAAAAAAGTGTACAATAAGCGGTCTTATCGCACAGGGCTAACTCTTACACATAACTTTTGCATGGACTGTACAAAAGGAAACAGATTTAGTATTTTCAGTGTACCAAAATCAGGATACTGAAAGGAGATAATAACAGAAAATACATAATATATACAACACCAAATAATATACTAATAAATATCAAATATATAATTGAGTAAAGAGAAGAAAAATTAGAGTGAAAGGTTATGCTCCTTCACCATTTTTTAAAATGTGGGTCAAAGTCAAAAGTTTTGTATTTCACATAGGTCTACATGGGCACTTATAAACGTCAGAAGCTAGACCGCGGTTTCACATTGGTCAATTCCTATGGAGAAAAACCGACAAGAAACTCCAACTCAACTCCATCCATCTTTTTAAAAAAAAGTTTTCTTACAATATTTCCTTAATACAGTATATGTAGATATTATGTAAGGATATGTAGGCTGGTCAATATTATACTAAAAAGTGCAATAAAAATAAACATAATAAAAAGTGAGTCGTAATAGGAAGTAGCCTAAGAATTCGCGGAGTCTACAGTGTTCTCACATTCGCATTATAAAAAAGGGCTATAAATAAATATCTAAAATTGTCAATAAATGAGACGTTAACAATATAAATTACTAACGAATTTATGGTGGTTGGAGTCTAAAAATATAAAAAAAAATTTGCAAAAGCAATGTGTTAGAAAAAAATAAGAAAATAATATATATTACAACATTTGTTGTAATATATATTATTTTCTTAACAACATTTCTTACAACAACAACAAAACAACAAACATTTACTTCTTTACAACAATCAAACGATTCTTCTCTCAAACAATTCTTCTTTCAAACAATTATTTCTTTACAACATTTGTTGTAAAATATATTATTTTCTTATTTTTGGAGCAGTTAATAGATACATTTACACAATATTACGAGTTACCAGGGAGCCACATGTGCAGGAGCAGTCATCGCCAAACAAGCGTGACTTCGACATAGTTTTAATCTTGTAATACGCTTTTTTAGTTAGGACACGCTTAACATGGGTTTAGAACTTTCCCTCGCTAAGTTCAGTCACCGCCTTTGGCAGCTTATTATAAAAGCGTATGCTGTTTACTAAAAATTAATTGTTGGTCTTAGCTAATCTCCATTTGGGTAATACAATTTCGTGTTTACTACGCGTATTTATGTTATGAAAATCGCTTCTAATTTTGAAGAGTCTTAGGTTTTTACGAACATACAAAATACTTTCTAAGATATAAAGAGAAGGTAGAGTCAGTATACCGATTTCTTCGAATTTATTTCTGAGGGACTCGCGAGGACCTATTTTATAAATAGCCCGGATCGCTCTCTTTTGCAATATGAAAATTGAGTCTACATCAGACAGTAAAATGCCATAAGACATAATACTGTGGAAATAAGCATAGTAAACTAACCTAGCTGTGCTAGTGCTAGCTACATGTGTCAATTGCCTAATTTTTTTACTGCATATGCGGCTGAACTTAATCTACCTGAAAAAGTTCTGATATGAACGCCCCAATGCAGTTTAGAATCGATAGTTATACCTAAGAACACAGTTTCCGTAATAACATAAAGTTTGTTGCCGTCAAGAATTAGATTGACGCCAACTTGAGGGACATTCGGTAATGAGAACTTTATACATTTAGTTTTATTCGCATTTAATAAAAGATTATTAGCATCGAAACATTTCGAAAGAACAGCCAGACTTTCGTTAACATGCAAGACATCCGCATCTTTCCTATCTACTTTAAAAATAAGGGAAGTGTTATCAGCAAATAGAATTATATCGGATAAATTAGCCATCAAGTAAGGAAGGTCATTAATATAAACTAGAAAAAGGAAAGGGCCAAAAATTGAGCCCTGAGGCACACCTATCTTTACTAAAGACCCCGAGGACATCGCCCCATTAATGGTTACTTTTTTCTGCCTGAAAGGTGAATAGAAAAAAACAAGATCAGCAGCTCGTCCACGAATTCCGTAATGATGTAATTTATAGATTAGAGTATTATGGTCAATGCTTTAGTGAGGTCACGGAATATGCCAATAGCATCCAGGGACTTCTCCCAGGATTCCAAAATGTAACTGATGAGTTTCATTCCTGCATCCGTCATTGACCTTCCTTTCGTGAAGTCAAACTGATGACTATGCAAAATCCTATTTAAACTAAAATGAGACAACATATTCTGATCGAACATGATTTTTTCTCTTACCATGCTCTTCAAGTTTCCACCGCGTTGATCACATAGACATCATTGAATATTTGCTTCTTCGTCGACAGGATGAAGTCAATCGGGAACCGATCACTTTTCCTGTCTTATAATTGTGCATGGCTCTGTATACATCCTCTTATATGGTCTCTACTTTGTCATCGGTTAAGGTCGGGGTATAAACCTGTATGACCTTCAGCGAATATCTTGATGATATTTTGAGCGTGTACCTTATACTTAAGGTACGCCATCCTGGTCGACACACTGTCAATTTTTACCACATTGTTCACAAGGGATTTGTAAACGAAAAACCCGACACCACCCTGGGACTGCTGGTCACAAATAGAGCAGCTTACCGGATTTGAGAATTATTGTGTCCTCCCTCTGTCTTCGGACTTCAGATAATCCTACAATACTCTATCGCAACTAGCTCAATTGCTTCTCAAGTTCGGTGATCTTCCCGGCCGTCCAGTTCGGACTACCGAGAAGATCACCGAACTACGCGTGGGTTGACGGGCTGCCGGGCCATTTTAGTGGCTAGGGGCCATTTTTAGTTTTTCTTTTCATTTTGGGGGTCGGAGGGAGGTTGCCATAATCGCCACGCTTGGTTAGCGAGTTACTGATTGCTGTTGCCCATTCTCTGGTGTGTGTCTTAGGGGATGAGATAGGATGACAGGAAAGAATGGAAAAAAATGTGATGTGCCGACCTCAAATGTGATGTGCCGACCTCAAATGTGATGTGCCGACCTCAAATGTGATGTGCCGACCTCAAAAGTGATGTGCCGACCTCAAATGTGATGTGCCGACCTCAAAAGTGATGTCCCGACCTCAAATGTGATGTGCCGACCTCAAATGTGATGTGCCGACCTCAAATGTGACGTGCCGACCTCAAATGTGATGTGCCGACCTCAAAAGTGATGTCCCGACCTCAAAAGTGATGTCCCGACCTCAAATGTGATGTGCCGACCTCAAATGTGATGTGCCGACCTCAAATGTGATGTGCCGACCTCAAATGTGATGTGCCGACCTCAAATGTGATGTGCCGACCTCAAATGTGATGTGCCGACCTCAAATGTGATGTGCCGACCTCAAATGTGATGTGCCGACCTCAAATGTGATGTGCCGCCTTCACTGTTATCTGATATATCGCTGTTGCCTATTTTTCAATTGAAATAACGTTACTAAGTTGATTTTTATAGTTTTTTTTTTATCAACGCCAATTGAAACTTATAACTTGAAAACTCTAGTTCGGTCGAGCAGTACTTTAATAGAAAAAGTTATTTTACAACATCATTTTGCTAGAGAAGGTGTGGTATAAAATAACTTTATAATATTTCACAAACGAACTTGCGATATGAAGGTAGATAAAAATATATTAAAAAGTTCAGTTCTGAAACAAGTTTCAGTACTGCCGTGGGCAAGTGGGACCCATTCAATACACATTAGAGTACATCGTAATTACGGTAGCCGGCTCGGTGGCCGGCTCGTTCGGAATCAATTGACGTTACTCGCAGGCTCTCCAGCCGCCAGTCACACCCTCCGCGCTTTTAATGACCCAAAGGACAACCCGTGCTATTAAACTATACGCAGATAAAGTTTTTTGACACGCTGCATTAAAACTATCTCAAGGTTTTACTTATCACGAAATGGTCAATCTGTTGTAATATTACTATGACGGGCCAACTATGTTGGGATGGCTTCCGGTCTATCGTTATGCAGCTGACAGTAGTAGATACCGGTAGGTACTTCATCAAACCAGCAACCATACTCAAGGATCGTACGCATGACCCTGATCGTCAAAGGATAGGTTGTATGGGCAAATACGTGGGGCATACTGAAAGTCTGTGGATCTGGCCACTTACAATAAAAGAATGAAAAACAATTATACAATTCGAAAATGGAACTTTTGCGAGCATGTTACTTTTTAATTTGCGAGATTGTCTTTTTTTTGTCTTTGTTTGATTTTTCTTGTATAGATTGGAAGTCACTTTTTAATCAAGGTCTTCCAATGTATACAAGAGTAGTCTAGTACGCAAATACTCGCGTATACTTCGTAGTGACCTAACTACCTAACCTTATTCCATAACATACAGACAAATATGGACTAGTCGTGCGTAGATCGGAATAATCGCGCCTGGATTAGGTCAGGTTAGAATAGTGAACATATGGCGAGTGAACGAAGCGATGATGTGGGTTAGGTTAGATAAGTTAAAAGTCATTATTATTTATCTAACATAATTCCATTATATGAATAGGTAAATGATTTTGTATCTATCTCAGATTCTGTCAGGCGTAAGTGATGTTAACTGTAGTATAATTTGGAACCAGGATGCGCGCGTACGCGTTACAAACTATACAAGACCAGCCCTCGTTCGTTCGCGCCAAACGTCTCGAGTAGGCCTCCGATTCCTTTGTTCTGACGTCATCTCAACGTGGTCAGAACAAAGGAATCGGAGGCGTGGCCTACTCGAGGCGTTCGGCGCGAACGAAACGATTGTAACTTGGCTAGGGGGGCAGTACGTAAAATTCGTGTATACATACGTAGTAATTGCAGATTTAAAAATAGTAATACAAAGTATACGCGAGCAGTTTCCTATGGCTGGCGTTCTGGCCATGTATAGAATGTAAATACGCTGTGTCGCTATCAAAATGAATTTAACTCGTGAACATTTTCGGTCAATATTTTTTTATGATTTTCGTTGTGGCTTAAGTCAACAAGAGAATTGTCAAAGGCTTCAATTGGCATTTGGTGATGAAGCCTATTGACTCAGCTCTGTGTATTCGTGGCTTGGAGAACTTAGACGTGGACTTTATAATCTCTATGACGTGGTACGTGAAGGTTGGCCGGCGGGTGCGGTTACAGACTCGAATATTGACACCGTGCGATAACTTATTGAAAATGACAAAAAAATTATTTGCCAGCAAATTCGTGCTTTTTTAGGCATTGGAATGAACCAAGTGCATAACATTTTACATGTGCAGCTGAAGGTTTGGAAGCTTTGCACTTGATTTCCGCACGACTTAACAGAGAATCAGAAAAAGCTGCGTGTCCAGTGGTGCCGCAAAATGATAAAAAAGTTTAATGGAGGATTGTCATTGGCTATCTTTTATATAATATCGTGACAGGTGATAAAACCTGGGTGTACTGCTTTGAACCCGAAAGAAAAAGTCAGTCGGCACAGTGGGTCTTTCCTTTTGAAGATTTACCGATGAAAGTTAAGAAAAGTCGAAGTGTTGGTAAAAAAAATGATTGCTTCTTTTTTCGGCAAATCAGGACATTACACTACAGTATCTCTTGAAGATCAAAGGGCAGTGACTGCAGAATGGTACGTCAACACTTGCTTGTACAGTCTTAGAAAAAGTTCACGAAAAGCGTCCCCGAAACATTGTAAGAAAAAGTTCACGAAAAGTGTCCCCGAAACATTGTAAGAAAAAGTTCGCGAAAAGCGTCCCCGAAACAATGTACTTCTCCACCATGATATCTCCATCCTCACATTCCGCTAAGGTAACAGAAGCCTATTTGAAGGCTTCAAATGTGGAACTGAAAACGCATCCGCCTTTCAGCCCGGACCTCGCACCCTGCGACTTTTGTTGGTTTCCGAAAATTAAAGATAAACTTAGAGGCACACGTTTTACGAGCCCCGAATCCGTGGTGAATGCGTTCCATTAAGCCATTGAAGAAGTCCCTAAAGAGTCCAGCTCCTTTGTACAGTGGTTTCAACGGATGCAAAAATGCATTAATTGCGAGGAAATATACTTTGAAAAACAATAAATGTATCGTAAGTCTTATATCTAGTCTTATTTATTAGAATCCAGAAACTTTCAGTGTGCCCTCGGTAATACAACATATTATGTGATATGTAAGAGACACGTGCCACGAGCATCAAGCGAGCGATTCAATGGAGTTTATAAAGTCGCAATTAATGCTAGGACTTTATAAACTCCATTGACTTTGCTTTCGTATTTCTTCTCAGAGTAGTCTAACCGCTAGATACCGTTTAAATTAACAAAAATTTACAAAAATAAACATTTAAAGTATTACTGTAATCATTTTACAAAAACAAATATTATCTATTTATCATTTTCATGAAAACGTGAAATTTTAAGCGGCGGGTGTTCGAGCCACACGCGCGTCTGCCGGCAGCGCTCGCAAGTCACGGCGGAACATTTGCGACACTTGCTATCATTGGTCACTTTGTATCAATTCGCCGAGGGCATCATTCAACTGGTCGCCGCTCACACGCTCTCGCGGCCTCCTGCGAGTGCTCGCTTGCGCGGAAGTGGGACATTTATTACTTAGAGTCTGGACATTGTAATCCCAGCTAATGAGTCCGAGCGCGCTAGTAGTAGTCGCACGTCGTACAGATATGGGCTTACAGAGTCATTAACGAGCATCTACACATTTAATGAGATCATTGTAATAGCTCGCCGCGAAAGGGCCAGTCATCCAGCACCAACGCCTGTTGACGTGGATGGTATTGAACAATGCGCTATAAATCCAGGCGCATGGTCGTTACGACTAATGTGGATGACAGAGCGGCGCACGCGCGCTCATGAGGAGTGCGGAGCGCGCGGCCGGTGGACAAGCTAAATACACGCCAGCGCAAGTAGGCGCGTCACGTGCGGCGCTGCGAGCCGGCGGCGGCGGCGACGCGCGCGGCGGGCGCGGGTCACTGCCTAATATGTTGAATGTAGGCATTCTAATCAACATATCCATCGCTGAGGACATCGTCAATGAAATTTATAATAGCTTTAACTGGCGCCGACATCGAACTAATCATGCTGGTTCAATGACTAGTCCGGGCGCATACAGTAGTTGTGAAATTATTAAAAGATCTTTTATTTATGAACTTATGATACTATGACTTTTATTAATGAGTTCACAATCAATTAAATAATTTTATTTTGAAGCCCGGGCCCGTGCGGCAGGCGCAATGCAGGACGCGTTAACAATGTCATCCTCTACACACTACTACAAGTCTAAGAACGCACTAGTCACATAACATGCATCGATACAATACTCGCGTCGACTATTTTTATAAGCAATGAAATGGACCGGTACACTTATTCTAAATGTGTATGATCGCATACTTGAGGACGTTCGTGTCTCGTGACGCGAAGGTCTTCATTTTGTCGTAAACTTTGACTGCTAAGTGGGTGCGTTTAGTTTTCACGAGCTTCCACCCGTCCAACTGTTGCCGAATTTATTGCGGATATATGCTCGGCGATAAGGCAAGTCTTTAACTCAATATTCTGCGTGTGTGGGCTCCACAGTGGTTCGAACCGTTTGATTTACGTGATCGTCTATCTACCGAGGCGGCTGTTTGGCTTCACCCTCAATCTTTATGAACAAAGGACGTGGACGTCGCGTTTACGACACCGGAATGTCCTCAAGGTGGACAGGGTAATGTGCGAGCTAAACGAGCTCTCTCAGCGCGGTGAATCGAATAAATGTCGGAGAGGGTCGGAGCGCCGCTCGTACCCGCGCCTACTGCGAGACGATGGCTGCGGAATGTGCTCGCGTCAGCGCTGACGCTGACCAACGGCTGCTATGTATGCAATGGCACCCTTCACACTTTTGTGTGTGACATAACATTTATGAAATATACTTTGTTACTTTTTATCTTATCGGACAACATCATTCTATGGCAAGTAGCAACTTAGCAAGTAAATGAGACGTAATCATAGAACAAGTGGTCCCAACAGTCGTTATCACGAGTGGCTCGGGTCCCGATAGCCGCGTTGCCGACTGGCGCGATATATTTGGCAAACGAACGCGAATACAAATAACACTGGTAGGAAGCCAAGCAGCCGTAAAATATAACAAGCGGCGCGCGCGTGACGTGGCGGCGCGCGGCGCGCTGCCGCGAGAGCAGCTAGACTCGGCCGTGAATGAGCGCGGCCTACGCGCGGCTCCACGTCAATACTACGAGTTTTCCGTAGTATCTAAGTACCTACCTATTGCGGAAAACACTATCATTTCAGAAAATAACTACTCGATTGTAACCGATTCTACTCGGAGATGTGTGCTAACGATAACAATAGTAGACCGATGATCGGCAGAGGCATCGTGCTCGTTGCACGCTCGAGCACAGCTCTGTGCCGCCGATAGCCGCGGGATACATCGCATTATATATTTTATACTAGATGGTACCCGTAACTTTGTCCACTTCAGACTTGTGCTGAACACGACGATGTGAAAAAAAAGCATTCTGCTGTTCAACTGTCAAGAATATTTTTTGCGCGGATTCCTAATGCTTTTTCTAAATTGAAAGCCTAAGTTACTCCTTACCTCCCTTATATATTGTAGCCGCATCCGGTTAGACTGAAAGCCGACCCCAAGCTCATGGGGACAAAGCTAGGGAGATGATGAAGTTACTCCTTATAACATAGGCTATCTGCCAGTGAAAGTCCCTTAAATCGGTCCAGCCGTTTTGGAGCTAATCTCCAAAAAATTTTAAAATGGTATTTTAGATATCAAAGTATTTATTTCAAACTAGCTGACCCGTTTATATTTATAATTTAATAATTGTTGTGTTAGCGAAACTGTCAAAGGATAACGCCATCTACTGGTATTACCATAATAGCATTATTCATTTTAAAATGACATTTTAATTAGAGATGGCATTGTATTCAATTTTTTTTCATATATTTTGTCACCATTTAAAACTTCTCTGAACTATCACAAATATTACAAGAGACAAATTGGTCCAGCCGTTCTCGAGTTTGAATAGGTAGGTTCCGTAGCCAAATGGCAAAAAACGGAACCCTTATCGATTCGTCATATCTGTCTGTCCGTCCGTATGTCACAGCCACTTTTTTCCGAAACTATAAGAACTATACTGTTGAAACTTGGTAAGTAGATGTATTCTGTGAACCGCATTAAGATTTTCACAAAAAAATAGAGAAAAAAAACAATAAATTTTGGGAGTTCTCCATACTTAGAAATGAAAGAAAAAAAAACCAAGAGCCACATATTAGAATGCCCCAAGTGCCCATACACCTGCACTTTGGAAGATTTGATGAATGCTACCGATGCTGCTATTAAAGTAGCCACCTACTGGGCCCAAACAGTTTGACGGGCAAACTCGTCATCGAATCGAAAAGAAGAAGAAGACTGAAAGTCAAAAATTTTTTTCTAATAAAATTTTCTTTTTTACTGAATATATGTACGCGAGAGACTCTTTCAAAGTGGTAAAATGTAACCACCCCCCCCCCCCCTGTAACTTCTAAGATAAGAAAATGATAAAACTAAAAACCTATTTTAATACGTCATAAATTGATGAGACTAACACTAGGTTCAAGGTAATTGTTTACTAACATTATGGATCATTTAATTTTGTTGTCTGTGTGCAATAGTATCAGACGGAACCCCACAATTATAGCAAGGAACCCTAAAATGCAGCGACAATGTTGACTAACTTTGCGCAACGCTCGGCCACCCGGCACCGTGCGATTTGCCATCTCAGCATTCCCAAAAATTCGACATCATGTGACCAAAGCATCCGACCACCAATAATTTCATGTAATAATATAATGTGTTACTTTTCGTTCTCACATCGAACAATTGTCATGCCTTGAAAATTACTGTAATAATTTAATTAATTAAATAGTTTTATTCAAACATATCGGTTTCATTTGCATCCCCGTCTACAGCCCCACGTAATTTGTGAAATAAAGGTATTATTATTATCTCTTTATTTTTCTTATTTACATAAATAATTTACGTTTTTAAATATTTTTTATATATATTATTTTTAAATAAGTATAAAAAATACTAGTCCGCCAGTGTCGGGAGCAGGGTCCAAGCTGCCGGTGGTTAGGGCTCTAGAAACAGGAACCTCCTCACAATCAGAGCCTTTTCAAGGAGTACTGCCTTCTGTATCAGACCCTTGATCCAGCCGAGCAACGACAGCTTCGACAGATGGTCGTCGAAGCTTTTGGCTATAAGGCTATTGGCGGTCACGACAATCGGCACAACGATAGCCGAGTCCACATTCCACATGTGGTTGTCGACATGCGGAATGTGGACTCGGCTATCATTGTGATCATGTGCTAAGTCGAGATATTTGATTTGTTTCGTTTCTCTTTCTCAGCTTTCACGAGTTTCTCGTCATGTGGGGTGGTGACATCGACTATCATTGCACAGCGCGCTAATCGTTCTATCACCACTGTATCTAGCTTATTGGCTACAATAGTCCTGTCAGTGATGATATTTATATTTCCTTTATTTATTTTATATACATTTTTTGTACATATTTAAATATTTATTAAAACATAAAAAGACATTAAAAAATATAAAAAATAGTAGTCCGCCGGTGTCGGGACAGGGTTCAAGCTACCGGTGGTTAGGGCTCCAGAGACAGGAACTTCCTCACAATGCGAGCCGTATCGAGGAGTACTGCCTTCCTTATCAGGCCCTTGATCCAACCGCGCAACGACAGTTCTATCATTGCGCGGCGCGCTAATTGGTCTATCACCACTATATCCGGCTTATTGGCTACAATAGTCCGGTCAGTAATGATAGACCGATCCCAGTACAACGTGACATGGGCATTTTCGAGAACTGGGTCGGGCACATACCTGTAATACGGTACCTATGAATACATTAGGTTGTATTTCAAAGCAAGTTGCTGGTGAATAATCCTGGCTACTTGATTATGCCTGTGCAAGTACTTGCCGTTAGCCAGACGAGAACAACCAGAGATAATATGTCTGATGGACTCACCCGGACGATGGCATGACCGACACACGTCAACCGTCCCGTCCTTCATAATATGTCTCCCCGGTAGTGGTTCGTTAAGATAACTTCGTCCATTATTGCACAGACAAAACCTTAAGTTTCTCCGAAGAAGTCGCTGAAACGTAACCAGGCCACGGACGGTGACAAATCTACATCACGCTCATGAAGAGCCCGATAAAAGCGCCCGTGAAGCTCTTTCCCTTTCCATACTTCCTTGCAGTCATCAGTAGTAAGTAACACAGATTTGCGCCAATTTATTATTATTATTCTCTTTATTCTTTGCAAACACATATAAATTAGGTACATTAAAAAAAAAATTTTTTTTAAACAAAATCATACAAAAATAAACATTTAAAAATATAAAAAATAGTACCCCACCGGTATCGAGAATAGGGTCCAAGCTACCGGCGGTCAGGGCTCCAGAGAAAGGAACCTCCTAACAATACCGAGCCGTGTCCAGGAGTACCGCTATCTGAATCAAGCCCTTGATTCAGTCGCCTAACGCGAGCCTCCTAAGGTGTTGGTCGAGGCTCTTGGCTATTAAGCCATTGCCTGACACAACTATCGGCACAATGATCGCCGAGTCCACATCCCACATGCCGACAACCTCGCAAGCCAAGTCAATATACTTGATTTGTTTTTCTTTCTCGGCTTTCACGAGGTTCTCGTCATACGGAACGGTATGTCAACAATCATTGCACGCCTCTTGCTTCGGTCCACCAACAGTATATCAGGCTTATTGGCTACAATAGTCCTGTCAGTTAATATTATTTTTTATTTATTTATCTCAGGACCCTGAGGTCTTGGACCTTTAGGAAGGCTTACGAGGAGCCGAAGCCAACTCACAGAGGCCCTTTAGATAATTATAATGGAACATGATACCAACCGACGATTATCCCTGTACGCGCTATGTTAGTGCACCCAAGGACCACCCCCGGTTGTTGAAAAACTATTGTGACATATGGAGAACAAAGATAATAGGGCTATGATTTTTGGAATCTTAAGTGGACTAACATGGAACTATGTTAAGACTATGGCCCCTGCCTAAACAACGTTATTAATATCCATCGAAAAAAGGCAGGGGGTGACTTACACACTCAATAAATGGGCCCCCGAAAAACGGCCGCTAGCACGAAGTGATGTAGCAACAAGAGGGCAACATATCCTGAGTTGCTTGAGGAGTGGAGAGGTATACCACGGCTATCAGGACAATGCCGGAAGTACGGTCAAGATCCCTACCAGCACCTTTCTGGATTATACATCCTTCTCCCGAGCACGTTTGCTCTTGCGTATCTCTACTCAAGGCAGCCAATAAAGGCAAGAGAGAGGTGGGAGCTCCGTTCCTCGTCAGTGTTCACTACGGCCGGCCAAAAAAGGCAAGCCGGAGATGAAGAACAAGAATTCTGCCGGGAGATCGGGTCCGTGGGGTCGCTAATGCCCAACAGTTCGCCACAAAACTGCACTGCGGATTGTATCTCTCTTAGTCTGGCCCCCCACCCTAGGCATATTATTATTATAAATCGTAAACCGCAATTTATCTTTCAAGTTTGTACGGAACCCTCGGTGTGCGAGCCCAACTCGCATTTGCTCAAGTTTTAATCTTATTAGCATAGCATAGCATAGTCGGCCTTATAATGTTCTCACTGCTGGGACTCAGGCCTCCTCTCTAGGAGAGGGAATGGGCCGTAATCCACCACGCGGGCCCAGTGCGGGTTGGTGGATGTCACATGTCTTCGAATTTTTGGTTCTAGGACATGCCGGTTTCCTCACGATGTTTTCCTTCACCGTTTTGAGAGCAGTGGTGATGAAATAAATTACATAAAGTAATGCGCCTGGCTGGGTTTGAACCCGCGACCTACAACTCCGAAGTCGGGGCCATTACCACTCGGCCACCACTGCTCAATATTATTATAAGTATTTAATCAAAGATAATTATATAGATAAAAAATAAAATTAGTCAGTCAGTAATATGATGCTAATTACATTCCAAACTCTATGGAGACGAATCTGCAAGAAACTCTATGAATACTCTTTTAAATCATGTTATGTATTACAAATATATCGGTTACATATTTCATATTGCTTCTGTTACAAATATACCGTCGTATGCATTACGTAAAGCATGTTATTTTGATATTACAAACAGTCATTTTAATTTTATTTAAATCTTAGGTTCATATCAGATCTTTCAATGACATTTAATGTTCATAAGTTTTTCTAACAGTATTACAACCTACCCGCGTACTTTCTTTTCAGCATCAATAAATATTTTAATTTGAAGGAGAATCAGTTTTAAATGCCAAATCCAAGGATGCTGAGTGACTTGCATTGGGCGTCAAGAAATATTTTTATTTTATGGATAATCTCTCTCGAAAATCGTGCATTTGTTAGCAGGGCCTCCGACCGCGGACCTTATTTGATTGGCACACATAACGGGTGATCTCCCGCGTGGCCTGTTGCCTTCCATTTTGAGCGGAAATTCTAGCCACTCTGTGGAGTCGTTGTTCCACCTCGAGACAGGGCTAAAGAACCTTCGTATTCAAGGCTGACAAAAGCTGTTTGATGCAGAAATATGGATACGTTTGTGTGAAAATCTGTCTATGAAACCCCAAGGATTCTTCTCCAGCTCCATATTTCTAGAGCAACTACTTTTTTTTTTCTAGTTCTCGTAGTGTCCACGTCTGCGTATAGAAATAGAGGGAATATAATAATAGGGGTTAAAGTATAAAATCGCCGTTTTTTAAAACGGGTTGCTTTGAAGTGTTATATCTTTGGATTGCCTTGAAATTATAAGTTCAAATAAACTTTATATTAAAGGTACAATATTATTTTTTCAAAATTAGGTATTTATTGGTTTCTTTGTGTTTTGTATTTTCTGTAATATTATAGTACTTGTAACTATTTTTGTATGAAATATAAGAAAACTCGCATTATTTTGTAATATGAGTTCTACCGTGGAAACAATGTGTCTCAAGTGGTATAGAATATTGATGATGTAAATGGACTTAAAACTGCTAATTAATGGGATGGCTTTTTTGTTTCACATTCACGTGGGAAATTTTATCTCACGAATAACTTTTCTCCTTAGTGCGGCAACAAGACAAAAATTCCAAACATCAAACCAAGAGCACAAAGTTCTTTTGTTAGAAAAAAGTGGTAGGTATATGTAATTGATATTTCTTGGCCTTTGAAATGCATAGTTTCTACGTTGGAACTCTTAATATGAGAAAAACGTTTATTTATTAGAATTTAGGATTATAACAACTGCAATATTACAGAAAATACAAAACACAAATAATTCAATAAATTCCTAATTTTGGAAAAAGAATAGAAAGAAAAGAAAGAAAAACTTTTTATTTGGCGGAACAAGGCGCAAATTTAGAACTTACAGATTATAAGCTTATGTGAAAGAAATATGCGCCACATCCGCGCAAAACGGCCGAACGCTCAGCATAATGCCGTGACCACACGCAAAAAGCAATGAGTCTACGGCGCTGGTTTTCAGCGTGGGCCGGTAACGGTATCGACATAAAGACGTCGGCACGGTATTGTGTGCTAATAGATTTGAATAAAATAGATAAATATAAATAAATTATAGGGAAAGGCACAAAAAAAAAACAATGAATAAATAAAGTGGAAATACGATATCATAATATAGATAAAGTGGCAACATTACGTTGCGTCTGTGCCAAAGGACACGGTTCCGTTTACAGTGTACCTATAGTCTATGGACGCGATGACGTGAAGAAAGCGTGGAAAGGATATGATGCATGCGCTACGCCATTGTGACGAGTGTTTCTACGGAAATGGTAATTGAAATTCAAAATTTCAAAAAGATGCGATGCGAAATCGTTGAATATGTTTGTGTTTTATTGTTTTGTACAGTGTTCTAAGAGTTTGCGACGAAATATGAGAATAACAACGTACCTTTAATACAAAGTTTATTTGAACTTATAATTCCAAGTCAATCCATAGATGTAACACTACAAAACAATCCAGTTTTAAAAAAACGGCAATTTTATACGAGTACTTTAACCCCTATTACATGTACATGTGAACGGAGTAGCCTGATCCAATGCCCCGCTCGCCATCACCATACACTACTTCACGTCATCCACGCATCTGCCATTGATCCTATATAAAACATTTAAAACCCAATAATAAGTTACGGACGATGATACTTATCGTTGACAAAAAGAGCAACAGGATCCATCAAAATCAATGAAAAGGAGCCGGGACGGCACAGTCGCCGCGGCGCCGCTCTGCATGGCGGCGGGCGCCACGCTCACACTTGACGGCCGCACGAGGAAGTCACACTGCCGCGATGTCACCCTGCACGACAATAGTGCCGACAAATGGACCGCGACCAATGGGGTTATGCTAATGTATTCTCGGACGAGATTCATTTGACTCGCATGTTACGAATACAATTACCGAAAGGGTCTTTAAAATGCCCTTTCCCACTCCCGTCCCCCGCCGTTATTGCGTGCGATATAATAATAATTTTATTAATTCAGACATCATTGATCCAATGGCCAGTAGAAAACTTATCATCTAGGTGTTAGTAAATTAAAAGATTAAGAATTTCACATTATAATTAGTTTTTAAACCCTATTCCATCAGCACCCTAATTTGATGCTTTAGTATAGGGCAGCAAAAGTCAACGAAAACCCCCAGAATGCCATTGCCGCTCGCACAAACCCTGCTTAATAAGGAGGCCATATTCTTGCGCTTTATAGCTGCGAATCCATCTGTACGCGCCTCCATGAACAATCCAGATGCGCTGCAAAACCGTGGTAGCCGTAAGAACATCCTAAAGGCGTTGTTGTGTAGGACGCGCAAGGCGTCGAGGGTTTTTCGCGAATACGTTGCCCATAAGCTACTGCAATAGAAGTTTTCGCAATATGCCTTAAACAGCGTAATCTTAACCTGCTTCGAGCAAGTTGCAAATCTTCTGACCAACATATTCGCTCTCACCGTCAAAGCTCTACGTTCCCTATCGATGTCAGCGTCATCCTTTAGATCAGCCGTCACGAACTGACCTGACTGCTACAAGTATGTGCCACCAATTGAAAAAATCCAAATATTGTTTGCTCATATTGACAAACAGTACGGCAAATCTCTCAATAAACGTTAATTAATATTTGCATCATCTGCATAAAATGTGTACAATGTATAACACGCGTCGCCGTTCAGCTCGGCGGTGCGGCTCAGAACTATGTCGGTTGTCGTGTCGCTCGCACAAAGTGGAAATGATTTCACATTCGCTGCTTAACTGCAGTGCTAATTGGAGTAATCATTAGGACGAAACCGGGAACGGTCATCTTCACGCCCCAGCCGCCGATACTCTGACCCCGACTTCTAGCCACCGCAGACATGGGCTTACGGACGACGAGCAGCTGTAGCAGGTGGGTAGCTCTCCGTCTGGCCGTCCGGTAACCGTCCGGACCAAGCTCGAATCGTCGACGGCGTGTAGTGTTTGACGCGTGCCTTAAAGAAATGTCGGAAAAACCGTAGGAGCCCAGCAGGGCCGAGGCCCACTGGAGCCGTGGGTCGACTTCTGAAAGAGAAACCCATGGTTCTAGAACGCAAAGCAACTGAAGGAACATAAGTGCGGTTTTAGCCAGTAAAAAATCTGACACGCCCTCCTGCTTCGCCCTTGAGAGAAGAAATCAGGTGATTACCCTCCTCAAATAAAACCACAGATCAGCTGTAGAGTAGGCCTGATTAGTAAACATTGAACGTTGATGGCACAGGAGATGATGAGAGCCGCTCTACTATTTTGCGTAGCGCCGTAACACTGGCAGCCATTCGGTTAAAGCATTGCGACAACCACATTTGTCATGATGACCGAGCGAGTACTCTCACCCGTGTTATATGTACCTACATAGTACGCTGACTAACTAGATATTAACAAGTCATTAGACTTGCAGCCCCGGTAGTGCTGCGTGTACTCGTGTGTCTCTTCTCCTACTATATGACTTGCAGCCCCGGCGGCAGCGCAGCGTGTGCTCGTGTGTCTCTTCTCCTACTATATGACTTGCAGCCCCGGCGGCAGCGCAGCGTGTGCTCGTGTATCTCTTCTCCTACTGTATGACTTGCAGCCCCGGTGACAGCGCAGCGTGTGCTCGTGTGTCTCTTCTCCTACTATATGACTTGCAGCCCCGGCGGCAGCGCAGCGTGTGCTCGTGTGTCTCTTCTCCTACTATTCGACTTGCAGCCCCGGCGGCAGCGCAGCGTGTGCTCGTGTGTCTCTTCTCCTACTATATGACTTGCAGCCCCGGCGGCAGCGCAGCATGTGCTCGTGTGTCTCTTCTCCTACTATATGACTTGCAGCCCCGGCGGCAGCGCAGCGTGTGCTCGTGTGTCTCTTCTCCTACTATATGACTTGCAGCCCCGGCGGCAGCGCAGCGTGTGCTCGTGTGTCTCTTCTCCTACTATATGACTTGCAGCCCCGGCGGCAGCGCAGCGTGTGCTCGTGTGTCTCTTCTCCTACTATATGACTTGCAGCCCTGGCGGCAGCGCAGCGTGTGCTCGTGTGTCTCTTCTCCTACTATTCGACTTGCAGCCCCGGCGGCAGCGCAGCGTGTGCTCGTGTGTCTCTTCTCCTACTATTCGACTTGCAGCCCCGGCGGCAGCGCAGCGTGTGCTCGTGTGTCTCTTCTCCTACTATATGACTTGCAGCCCCGGCGGCAGCGCAGCGTGTGCTCGTGTGTCTCTTCTCCTACTATATGACTTGCAGCCCCGGCGGCAGCGCAGCGTGTGCTCGTGTGTCTCTTCTCCTACTATATGACTTGCAGCCCCGGCGGCAGCGCAGCGTGTGCTCGTGTGTCTCTTCTCCTACTATATGACTTGCAGCCCCGGCGGCAGCGCAGCGTGTGCTCGTGTGTCTCTTCTCCTACTATATGACTTGCAGCCCCGGCGGCAGCGCAGCGTGTGCTCGTGTGTCTCTTCTCCTACTATATGACTTGCAGCCCCGGCGGCAGCGCAGCGTGTGCTCGTGTGTCTCTTCTCCTACTATATGACTTGCAGCCCCGGCGGCAGCGCAGCGTGTGCTCGTGTGTCTCTTCTCCTACTATATGACTTGCAGCCCCGGCGGCAGCGCAGCGTGTGCTCGTGTGTCTCTTCTCCTACTATATGACTTGCAGCCCCGGCGGCAGCGCAGCGTGTGCTCGTGTCTCTTCTTCTACTATATGACTTGCAGCCCCGGTGACAGCGCAGCGTGTGCTCGTGTGTCTCTTCTCCTACTATATGACTTGCAGCCCCGGCGGCAGCGCAGCGTGTGCTCGTGTGTCTCTTCTCCTACTATATGACTTGCAGCCCCGGCGGCAGCGCAGCGTGTGCTCGTGTGTCTCTTCTCCTACTATATGACTTGCAGCCCCGGCGGCAGCGCAGCGTGTGCTCGTGTGTCTCTTCTCCTACTATATGACTTGCAGCCCCGGCGGCAGCGCAGCGTGTGCTCGTGTGTCTCTTCTCCTACTAAATGACTTGCAGCCCCGGCGGCAGCGCAGCGTGTGCTCCTGTATCTCGTTTCCTACGACGTCAACGTAGTGATACTGCGATGGGTTATTATAATTATTATTTTGTAATCTTTTACCTGATCACGATAAATCGGCAAAAGTTGAAAGACTTATCTGAAAGCTCTCTTAAATTGTATCTAAAACCCTTAGAAAGATATTCTCATCTCGATATGTTTATAATATTCCCCCTCTATATTATTGATATCCGAAAATAGTAATAATTTATAACTAGAACATGCTAAAATTTGGTTTAGAATCACACAATAAAATAAAAGTTCTGGAAACATGTTTTCGAAACCCCAAGAAAGATAGATACTTTGAATTAATGAATACTTGGTGGGCCCGGGCCCCTTTTTTTGCGTTTCGTCCCTAGCAGCTATCAGGTGGTAGCTGCAAGGTTCAGTTTCATTGTTCGTATGTCAGTTGAGCCGCAAACAACGAGTCACTTCGGCGCTCCGGTTTGATCGATGGTGTTTGCAAGCAACCTCTGATCAAACTGATTTGTCTTCTTACTAACCTAACATAATCAGGTTATAAATTCTGTCAAAAACTTTTAATGTATATAATGATGTAACACTAATTGATAATTATTTAAAAATTATAATATCTACAATACGGTCTGAGTAGTTTCAGCTGTGCGTTGATATGACAGTCAGCCAGTTTCCAGCGGACTCTCCGTCCACCTGTCGGCCCATTGTGCTGCTTGACGAGCTCTTTGAAAGAGTAATTGCAGACTGCCTTGTCGCGCACCTAGTACGGGGGGGGGGGGCGAACCTAGCAGACGGCCAGTTCGGCTTTCGCAGGGGGCGCTCCACGGTGGACGCCATCATGCGCGTGCAAGCCGTCACGATGGGGGATGCGGTGTCCCAGGTCAGGTGTGTCGTGGTAGTATCTTTGGACATCACCAACGCCTTCAATTCCCTGCCATGGAGTAGCATTAGGAGGGCACTCCGGTATCACCGGGTGCCTGACTACCTCTGTTGTGTGATCGAGGCCTACCTGTTGGACAGGTACATCATCCACCCTGGTCACCAGGGAAATTAGAAACAGCGAGAAATGTCATGCGGCATTCCGCAGGGATCGGTACTAGGACCGCACTTGTGGAACATCGAGTACGACTACGAGTTGCGCGGCGACCTCCCTCACGGCGTCAGCGTGGACTGTTATGCTGACGACACGCTGGTCCTGGCGCAGGGAGAGTTGTACCGGTCAGCGGTCGAACTAGCGACACGCGGAGTTGCGATAGTCGTTGATAGGATCCAGCAGTAGGAACTCGAGGTGGCTTTGCAGAAGTCTGAGGCCATGTGTTTTCACGGCCCTCGGAGCGCGCCACCACGGAGTTCCCAATTAACGGTAGAAGGAGTTCACATCGACGTCGGGTCGACAATGAAGTACCTGGGATTCGTCCTCGACAGCTGGTGGAATTTCGAGGAGCACTTCCGACGTTTGGCTCCCAAACTAAATCAGACTGGGGCTGTCCTCAAGCGGCTCCTGCCCAACAGGGGTTGCAGACGCCCTCTACGCAGGCATGGCCCTTTATTGAGCGCCGGTGTGAGCGCCGTCGCTACGAAAGCGACCGGTGGCCCAGCTGAACACATATGTATGCCCGCGCGAGGGGAACCGTGCGGTATATATATCCCGCACGGTTCCCCGCGAAGCTGCGAGCCTCATGGTACAATGGCGACAGTGATTATCGCAACCCAGTGCTGGGCACGCCATAATTATGGCGGTAAGTCCCCTCTTTGAGGAGAGGCTGGAAAGAAAAAAAACCTCACGGCGTCCTCACCTTCTCACCGAACATAGTCAGTTCGGTAAATTCCTGCACCGAATTCGTGTGTCACCCGGGTGTACCACACACGATGGAGCACACGGAAGAGGTGTGCCCTGCTTGGGCAGAACACCGCCGTGTCCTCGCGGAGGAGGCCGCACGTGCAAGTGCGAGGAAGCGGCCCTCACGCCCCAGTCGCTAGGATCCCGATCCCGACTTCTGGCCACCGTAGGCGTGGGCTTGCGGATGGCGAGCAATAGGTAGCTCACCGTCCGACCGTCCGGTAACTGTCCGGACCGAGCAAAAGTCATCGACGGTGCATACTGTTCTACGCGCGCCTCAAAGAGATGTCGAAGTCTACTGGGGCCAAGGGTCTGCTTCTGAAAGGAAGGCTCTAACCTGGCATGAAAGGCAACGAAGGAACAGGAATGGGTTTTTAGTCAGTAAAAATCTGACACACCCTCCCGCTCTGCCCAAGAGCTGGGGATGTCATTGGATGATTTTCCCACCGATAAAAAATGTTATTCAGTTT
This sequence comes from Mythimna pallens, assembly GCA_961205895.1. Classification (NCBI taxonomy): domain Eukaryota; kingdom Metazoa; phylum Arthropoda; class Insecta; order Lepidoptera; family Noctuidae; genus Mythimna; species Mythimna pallens. Next base: position 242,886 of record OY540826.1, read on the forward strand.
CTTCTTTTATATATTTTATGTCTTGGCCCGATTTTAGAAATGATCATAATATGACTGGCTATTTCTTGAAATGGTAGACCTTACCCGCTGGCCACAACATGATATGGGCAAGCCAAATTAATGAACAGTCTTCATTTAACGACATGAACAGTTAAATGCACTATTATTTATTGATATGGTCAAACATGGCTGATTTAAATTAATAACTTCAACCACGGGTTTTACATAAAAAAAGTTCTTAAAAAATAGTTGAAGCTTCAACTAGAAAACATCCTTTCTTGAATATTATTAAACAAAGTCCCCCACCGCGTTTATCTGTCTTTATGTTAGCCATAAACTCAAAAACTATTGACCGTATTTATTTTTATTATAGTAGAGAAGAACCGATAATTTCAAAGATTTGTTGCGGAGCTGTTGCGGCTCGCTAGAATCTTATATTTTAGCATGTTTGGCCTGGGACCGAATTTGCTAAGAACATAGTTTGTAATAAAATACATATCTATCGTTTTTCCTGTCAAAGCTGTAGATATTAGAGAGAATCCTTATGTATTAACAGACCCCTGGCAATCGGAACGCCCTGCACAGACCGGGGCGCCTGGCCCGTGGCGTGTCTACCGACGACCCTTTCTTCTAATAGACTTGATTGTACTTAGTCATGTTTAACGTAGAAAATGATCACTTTGACGAGGGGGCACCTAAAGAAACAGTTATCCCGCAGTCACGGCTGTAAGTGCTTACTTTTAAGAGTGGCAATACAGGCACCACGACGTCCTTACTTTCAGCTTGACGCATGTCCTCACCGGACATGGGTGTTTTGGAAGGTACCTGTTTTGGATTCAGCAGGAAGAAACGCCCGCATGTCCCCATTGTGCAGATCGCCCTGAGGACACGGTAAAACGGAAGTCTGCCGCCCTTGAGCCGAACCACCAAGTGTCCTTATGGAGGAGATGGGTGTAGGCGGCCCTAGTTCAGGCCATGGTAAAGGGTGAGAAGAAATGGGAAGCACTCACCTCCTTCTGGAAAGCAGTAATGCGAGTGAAGGAGGTGGCTGAAACCGTGAGGGAGAGGACATTATTATGCCCCAGCCTCCACCACAGGAGCCGTCCCGAGCTATTTACGGCCACCGTAGGTGCGGGCTTGCGGAACGAGCAATCGTTAGCTCACCATCCAACTGTTCGGTAAGGACCAAACCCGAATTAACGGTTGGTGCGTTGTGTTTCACACGGATTTCGATGAGATGTTATCAAAACGGACGGGGCCCGCCAGGGCCGCTGCTTGCTAGGGCTGAGGAATTGTTTGAAAGAAACACCGTAGCCCAGGAACGTAAAGGGCAACTAAAGGAACACAGGTAAAAGTCTGTTACTCTCTCTCGTGGAGTGGGAGGAGTCAATCGAAGATTTTCGTACAGCTAGGAACTTTTAACTACTTTTCTTTAAGTTCTCCTTTCCCATTCTTTCAGTCAAAAATTTGTAATTAAAGAAATTAAGGCTTAAGTACTAATGTAATAGACATCGGTTTTAACTGAACATAATATTTTCTCAAACACACGATGTGTCACGGCGGTATCAGTTACAGTTGATGACAGTATCGCTATATTCATAAATCGTGGCTCATTTTAAAGCCACAAATATTGTGGTAGCTCGTGCTCGGCGTGAGCGATGAGCTCCATCAATTACGATCCGGTTCGGAGACTCGCGCGGCGCGGCGAGCGCTCTGCCGCCCGCCACCGACTGCTGCCGCCCGCCACCGGCTGCTGCCACTGGATGTCTCTGACATAGTGATGTGCACAGTCTGCGGCTGTCAGTTGCCGAACCTGTGTTCTGATAGTCAGAAGAAAGCCTCAAGTGGCCCTGTTACATCTGCCAATCGTTCTTACAACATTTTCGTCCACCATAAGATCGGTATTCCGATAAAAGAGCCCATTGTGCGTTTTATTATTTCGTTCTCATTTTTCTGAACTTGGTGGACAATAAAACGTTATCTTTCTTCACGTAAATGTATAATACCTTTATATTTAGGTACAGTAGTGCAAAATAGCAGGCAGCAAGCTTAAAAAAAGGACTCAATTCAATTGTATGGTTTTTTCTTTTTGTTTCCTCAGAATTCCGTCATATTTTATATGAACTATATTTTGCAAAATTCTTTTTTTAACCGACTTCAAAAAAGAGGAGGTTCTATGTTCGGCTGAATGAATTTTTTTTATAATGTATCGGTATGTTCACTGATTTCTCGGTCAATTGTGGATCAATTTTGAAAACGCTAATTCTAGGTATGTAGCTCGATATCCTAAGTGACAGTCAATACGCCTTTCACTGAAATAGCTCAACTGGGGATTTTCTTGCATATGCAATCCACATCAGGAGTGACGCCATCAAGTGGCACGAGGAAGCGCTTGACATCTCGAAGGCTTTCGACAGAGTCTGGTACGAAAGCCTTATAAAATCTTTCGGTCTGTCCACTTGATTGCGTGCTTTAGACTGCAGACTTCCTGAGTGAATGATCCACTCTAGTGGTCATCGTTGGCTGCTCGTCAAAGTCAAAAGTCAAAGTCAAATAATTTAATAGGTCATTAATACCGGGTCCCTCAGGGGTCTGTACTCGCGGCAACATTGTTCTTGTTGCACATAAATTATCTCCTAAATCCTGGTACATTTGGGTATGCAAACGACAACACTGTTGCTTAGATGTACGTGTCCATCGCACGAGCTAGTAAGTCATAGATCCGGTCTCAAAGAGGTAAAGGCTCAGCCGGCCACAAATAAATGGTGAACCCCAGCAAAGGTGAGACAATACTTCAGTACAGTTGCTCAAACTTTATCAATCGCAAGTTCATTCGTGTGTGGAGTATAACCGCTGTCATCTTTGGGTGGATCTGCCAAATACCAGTTTAATAGACTTGAATCAAATGACAAGACACATGTAACAGTGATATTTGTAATTACAAAACATGATTGAAAAGAGTGTCCATGGAGTTTCTTGCACATTCTTCTCCATAGAGATCTACGCTTTGGAATGTGCAATTAGCATCATTTTTTTTTTTCTGACTAACTGACTTCTTGACATTTCAAAAGTGCCTGTAAATGGTTTATTTGAAATAAATGCTTTTGAATCTTTGAATCTTTGAATCTTTGAAGAAAGCTTAGATGTAGTGATGTACTCGTTCGTCGAGTTGAAGTTTCAAAGTCTTAAACATCGACGTCGAGTTGCTAGCTGATCGACGTCGAGTTGCTAGCTGATCGGTTTTCTTCTGGTTGCATTTTGGTAAGTATACGTCGAAATTCTAGAATTTAATTCTGCAAAACCCGTTCCATCATCGGACCACCAAACGTACGGCGGTGCGCCACCGCATCGTCGTTCCATCAAGTGAGATAGTGGTCAAACGTGACCCTATAAATATTTAAAAAATAGTGACTTCTCGCGTGCAGCCCAGGTTCAGACCATGGTATTGAACGAGAGGAAATGGGAAGCAGTTACCACCTTCTGCGAAGCAGTTATGTGAGCGAAACAAGTAGCCGAAACCATGAGGGAAAGCACATCCTCATACCCCAGACGCAGCCGCCGCAGATATCAAGAGTCAAAGGGTGATTCCCGGCTACCGAAGGCGCGGACGGCGAGCAATGGGTAGTACGCCGAACGGCCGGCTGGTAAAGACGCGCTCAAAACTGAAAAAGCCAAGAAGAGCCGATGCAGGCATTGGAATAGGATGTGGGATTGTTCGAAAGAGTTAATGTGGCCCTGGATGACTAAGGGCAGGAGGGCGCCCTCTTGCCCGTCTCCTCTACGTATTACTTCTGATTTTATAATTGAAAATTTACCCTAAAACAATAAATAAACCATACACTATTTTGTGCAAATAAATAATGTTATATATCTGCTCGACTCGACAGCCTAGACTAGCCTAGTTTTCTACATACATATATGAGTGTTTGTATGTGCTTGTGAAGACTACAGCTTCCCCGGGAGTGTGCACTTCAGATGAATGTAGTCTCTACCGAAAGAACTGACTGATTTGATTCTGAACTGATTTACTATAAGTAATTCCAAAAAAAATATGATTGGTGTATAATTTTTCCACTGCTGAGCCACATCATTCATCGAGCGGGTCGTCATCGCCACGCGCAAGTCGGTGGAGGACACAATACGAGCATATTAGAATTTTTGGTTTTAGTTCCCTTCGCCATTTTGAGAACAGGGGTGATCAAATTATTAACTTTCATTACCCATGTTCTTTTTTTTATTTTATCAAATTAACTTTAATTCCACTAGCTTGTTACACGAGGTAACTATTACCTCTACGAGTACGAGGATTGCTCTACGAGTATCTAAATATGTCTAAGAATATTAAACGAACGGAGTATAATAAGAAATATAATACCTTGGCTACCACAGCCCAACCACTGACGCTGACACTCACAGAAGTATGTTGGATATTGGTTACAGATAAAAACATTTTGCGAGGTGCGAAATGAGGGGAATCAGTAAATATTCACGCAAATACTTATGTAGGTATATATTAGAGATATTTATTTAGTTTTAAGATATGATGATTAATTTTCCAAAATTACCCGTTAAAAGGACACTCCCTTACACGGGTAGTTCACAGGGGAGAATACTACATCTGCGCTACAGTTACACACAGTTGTTGATAGATTCATCAAGCCAACAAGCTTTGCCACAAATAGGTATTGTTATTAGTTAATGAGAGGAAGCCAAAATGTAAGGTGACGTTGGAATAGATTTAACTGTGAGGCAGAGCGGAGAGCGACCGGTGAAGCCCGTGCCCACACGCCCACACGCGCCGCGTCTCCCACTGACGATCAGCTGTTGGCGAGCATGTTTATTTGAGATTGTATGACTTATTCGTCGATAATTTATTTATTCCGGGTCATGTGTCAGTAAGACTATAACAGCTGCCCGAGCACCACGTCCGCAGTACGTAGCCACCTAACTACGCCGCTCTCATCAGATGGTTCGTGACAACACATCGCTCGTGTTTCTGCTGATGAGACTTTTAATGAGCCGCGAGCGTGGTGCCGGTGTCCCACGACCACCGCCCCGTGTCCCGGAGGCACCGACCTGCCTGGAGCTGCGATAAAATGATAACGGTCACTATCTGGACTAATATATTACGCTACCTGCAAAGCTGTACAAGCTTGACTGTCACTTTAACGAACTCTTTATGTGTGCAATACGTCTTGCACAATTATGAATGCGATGTGAACTAATCATGTCAAATAGGTACCTACAATAAATCACACCGAAATCGGATAGTTTACAAAATATCGGAGTCTTATCGAGATGAAAGAGTTCACGATCTTATGCAATTTATTATCCCGGTGACAGAAACATACGATCTATTTAGTATCTAAATGACGACATAATACTCATATTAGTGATCTTGGGTTTGGCAGCTTCAGTTGAATGGTTTCAGGAATAATAGATGTCTCCCCAACAACAAACGCTTCTATGTGAAGAGGATTCTATTAATAATGAAAACAATCAAATGCTACTTCACGCGAACGGTTATGGCAAGGTTAAATCAATATAGGTTGTGAAGAAGCGGCCGCCGAGCGCCGCGCCGCGGTGACCACGCCGCGCGGGAGCTGCGAGCGCGCGGCTCTGGCACCGGACCCGCCACCGTCGAGCGCCGCGCCGCGGTGACCACGCCGCGCGGGTGCTGCGAGCGCGCGGCTCTGGCACCGGACCCGCCACCGTCGAGCGCCGCGCCGCGGTGACCACGCCGCGCGGGTGCTGCGAGCGCGCGGCTGTGGTACCGGACCCGCCACCACCGAGCGCCGCGCCGCGGTGACCACGCCGCGCGGGTGCTGCGAGCGCGCGGCTCTGGTACCGGATCCGCCACCGCCGAGCGCAGCGCCGCGGTGACAGCGCCGCGCGGGTGCTGCGAGCGCGCGGCTCTGGCACCGGACCCGCCACCGTCGAGCTCCGCGGCGCGGATGTCAGCGGAAAAATTTGCTTGAAGGTAATATGAAAAAGGGAGTTTCCCTGCGTGATCACATCAGGAAAGAAGATATCCGCACGATACAGCCCGAAGAATCGCAAACCCTAAAGTGGCAGTGGGCAGGGCACATTGATCATAGAACGGATGGTCGATGGAGCCGAAAGGTTCTAAAGTAGCGACCGCGCAACGGAAAACGCAGCGTTGAAAGGCCTCCCACAAGGTGTGAGTCGCGGGAATGTGAGATGCACAGGATCTGTCTTTGTGGCGACGCTTGGGGGAGAGCTATGTCCAACAGAGGACGTCTTTCAGCTGAAATGATGTTGATAACAATGAGAAATCCGATTATCTCTGACACGGAAAGGAACTCCATAATATCCTTACAGTTGGTTGTAGGACTATTTATTTATGATTTTTTGTCTTTATGGGGATATAACGATAACCGTTATAAGGGGTATGACATAGTTGTACATTATAGTTTTGATACCTATATGAAAATATATCAAAATAAATAAAAATATAACGACGATTTTCATTAAAAAAATCAACAGCTTTAACCGTTATAATTATTTGGAATAATAAAGAAAATCATAAATAAATATAACCACCTGTGAGAATATACGGGTCGCCTCGCCTTAGCAGAGATAGGTAATCGAGCATATTACCTACCTTCATACAAATTTTAAAAAAAGTAATTTGTAATTCCTTCGATTTTGTGTAGAATTAACTCAGGTGTAATTTTTATACATAGTAATCGCTAGTAAAAGCAATATCTGGCGAAAAATCCGGTACTTGCAATTTGAAATTCCTAAGTCTATGAAAGTCTATGAAAGTCTATGAAAGCCTATGGAAGCCGATTTTCATTCTATCATGCACGGGTGGACTTTTAATATTTTTTAACCGACTTCGAAAAGGAGGAGGTTCTATGTTCGGATGTATGTATTTTTTATGTATGTTCACCAATTTCTCGGTCAATTGTGGACCGATTTAAAAAAAACATATTTTTTTATTGAAAGGTTATAATGCTTTCAATTTGGTCCCGTAAAAATATTGTTATGATCTGATGATGAACTTCGAAGGTATAGAACGGAACTCCTCACAGACACAAAGAACTGTCATAATAAGTAAAATTGCTCTTTTTAATAAATGTACGTGTAGATGACTGACTGAAAAAAGATGGAGAGGGGATATATCGAACTGATCTCATGATGAAGCCGAAAGGTAGGCACTGAAACTCTGTGATAAATTAATGTAACCTAACCATGTTTGGAATTATTAAAATTGTCATAAGATGCACTCTGGCTATAACGTAAAATCGAGCTATATCGTAAACTTAATATCTGATGATGGAGCCAGAATGTAGGCACAGGAACTCCGTAATTAATCAATGTATCCTAGCCGTGTTTGGGCTTATTAAAATTGTCATGGGATGCACTTTGGCTATAAGGTACTATTGAACTGACCTGATCATGGAGCCGGGAGGTGGATGGGAACTTCATAATAAAATAATGTATCCTAGCAGTTTTTGGTTTAATTCGAATTAGAAATAGGTGCCTACTCTGGCTATGAGTGTATCACAATTATAAAGTGTGAAATAAAAAACTTTTTACAAAAAGATAAAAAGTGTCTTATAACAAGCAAGCAAGTCATATAATTTCGATTTTGTCAGTGTTTCTGGTATAAACAATACCAGAAACACTGACTTTCGTAATAAAAGTTATTTTGATCGTTTTAGTGTTTTGTTTTCTTGTTTGTAGTAAAGTCGGTTTTTTTTTTTATTTTTGTTTAAAGTGTTTTTTTTTGCAGTCGGTTGCTAAAAGTGTTTTTTGCAGTCGGTTGCTAAAAGTGTTTTTTTTTTGTAAAATGTTTGAGTTTAAGTTTCGAATTACATTTCACCCAGCTAAGCACAGGTGCTAAAAATCTTAGGAATTCTCGGTTTTTCTCTACTATAATATATTTAAAGATACTCTGGCTCAGTCTATTGGCGAAAATTGCATGAAAATCGGTCCAGTAGTTTTTTTTTAAGTTTATTCATTACAAACAAAAAAAGATTTGTATGTTTGTAACATACAAATCTTTCCACTTTATTAGGAGTAGGTATAGATAAGAATCGGGAAAGCGGAAATCCGATGGTTGCGAGACGCACAGGAGCATCATATTGTTTGCACTTAAACTAATAGCTAGACCTACCTATAAGTACTAGTGTGACATGTTTACATGTAAGATAATTTCTGTCCGCGGTAGGTACTTGACATGCGTCCAAAAATGAAAGTTTCAGAGTTCAGCGAACAAACTACAAGTCGACGTGCGATACTTGCGGAATAATATAGTCGTTCATATTTATGAAGCTGATGTAACTAATAGGAGCATGGCAACTATACTGTCTCGTCTTTTCTCATCTCGTCTTCAGCTCAACGAACCGTGTGAAAAGTTTGTAAACTTAGTCGACAACTCTCAATCAATTCAATAGCTCTCTCGATTGGAACACAAGCGGTCCCGATCCAGAAATGTACAAGGTGAGCCTACCTTTATGGCGAACAGGACCGGGGGGACAGGTGCCACTGCTGGCTGCAGGCCGGTCGCTGCTGAAGTTCGCTGAAAGTTTTCCCGCGCACAAGTTTATAACTTTTCCTAGTCACTAAACTGATCGTAGGTATAGCACTGCACTGTGGTGGTCACTTCACTCGGGGTCGGCGGTGGCACTAGCGCGGCGTCGCCGTCGGCGGAGACTCGGCAGCCGCGGAGCGTGTGGAGAGCGGCGGCGAGAGTGCAGAGGTGGCGGCGCGGCGGCGGTTGGGCGCACAATGCCGGCGGCCGTGCGCCCCGCCCCGCCGCTCCCGCGCCGCCCTCGCCGACCACCAGCACTCCATGCGGAGCTGATGTTGCTCTAAGAGTATTTGAAAACCAGAGCAACAATCTTTCATATCAATCTATTTCAAATTATTTTGCATTTTTAGATATACTATAAAAAATTACTGAGGGCTGACTTTTGTTACTCAAAAGTTGGTCAAAAGTTAACCCTTTGACGCGGTTGATGTCGTGTGTTGGTGACGGTTGGTTGGTGAACTTAGCTCCACCATGTGCACTAGCTGTATGGAAACCACTAGTACCTTTATAAGTGGCCGATAGTGCGTCTGCTAATAACATGAAATGTTGAGACAATGTGATAATATAATAAATCCGTTTCAATACATAGAGACGTAATTTAATAATATATATTGAAACGGATTCATTAGGTACTATTTTTTCGGATTCATTCATTAATTCAGAATTATTTTCTTTCTATTTAAAAAAAAACGTTGCTCCATACCAGGAATAACTTTCTGTATCGTACACCAATTAATTGAATGAATTTCGTCAGCCAAACACTCATGACTTACGAATTTACGATGAGTGTTGAGGTAGCTGGCACACAGCGGCGCGGGTTTACGCGAGAGCGTGTCAGAACTTGTGACTGACTAAAACAAAAGTTGTGTCTTTCATGTGCCCTTTGCATTCTAGGACCGCGGGACTCGGTCCGGACTCTTGCCGGACGGTAAGCTACCCATTGCTCGTCGTCCGCAAGCCCGCGTCTACCATCGTGGCTGATAGTCGGAGTCAGAATCACGGTGGCGGGGGTGTGAGGATAATAATAATGATATTTCGATCTATCATCACTGACAGGACTATTGTTGCCAATAAGCCTGACATAGTGGTGATAGATCAACTAAAGCATCGCACAATGATTGTTGATATAGCGGTCCCTCATGACGAGAATCTCGTGAAAGCTGAGAAAGATAACTAAGTATCTTGACTTAGCTCGGGAGGTTGTCGACATGAGGAAGTGGACACAGCAGTCATTGTGCCGATAGTCGTGACGGTCAATGGCTTAATAGCCAAGAGCCTCGACCAACACCTAAGAAGGCCCGCGTTGGGCAGGTGGATGGCAGTACTCCTGGACACGGCGCGTATTATTCGGAGATTACTCTCTCAAGAGCCTTGACCACCTTTAGCTTGGACCCTGTTCCCAAATGCCGGTGGACTGCTATTTTTTTATTTTTAAATGTATTTTTTTTAATACGCTTTTTTAAAGAGATATTTAAAAATGTAAATAATATGTAGAAAATAAATGAAATAATAATAAACACAGGCTTAACCAAGTAGCCAAGATTATTTACCAGCAACTTGCTTGCCACCACGCCACGTTGTACTGGGATCTGTCTATCACTACTGACTAGACTATTGTAGCCAATAAGCCGGATATAGTGGTGATTGATCAATTAGCGCACCGCGCAATGATAGTTGATGTCACCATCCCACACCACAAGAATGTCGTGAAAGCTGAGAAAGAGAAACAAATATCTCGACTTAGCACACGAGGTTGTCGACATGTGGAATGTGGACTCGGCTATCATTGTGCCGCTTGTCGTGACCGCCAACGGACTAATGGCTAAAAGCTTCGATGACCACTTGTCAAAGCTGTCGCTCCGCGATTGGATCAAGGGCCTGATATAGAAGGCAGTAACTCCTCGAAACAGCTCGCACTGTGAGGAGGTTCCTGTCTCTTTTTCATTATTATAATTTTTTAAAAATTAGAATATAATAAAATAAACTTCATTGTACAACAAATTAGTACCAATTATAATCTATGGATACAATGGCGGTCTTCATTGCTTCGTATCGTCACTTTCCATCAGGTGAGAGCGGTCCAGCTCGAACCTATCTAGAATTTAAAAAAAAACAGCGATATCTACCTGACAACCTTAGGATGGAAGAAATATTTAAAAATGTAAATAATATATTATGTGAAAAAGATAAATAAAGAAATAATAATAATAATATGCCTCTCACCTCAGGCATGATACGGCAAAGCAAAGCTACCGATACAAACCTATATAGGTTTATCTATATATATAAAAGGAGAAACTGACTGACTGACATATCAACGCATAGCCGAAACTACTGGAACTAGGAGAATGAAATAATGCACAAAGCTTCCTTTTACGTCGTAGGCGAGCACTAAGAGAGGATTTTACAAAATTTAGCCCCTAAAGGGATGAAATAGGGGCTTACAGTTTGTATGGAGAAACCTACTTTCACGCGGGCGAAGCCGCTGGCAGAAGCTAGTTAAGAATAAGCATAGCATATACTTTGATGTTAGTTTTTACGTGCACTGGAGCAAGCGTTGTTCTGTTGCTCTGTGTTGGAGTCTACGTTCCTCCACGGTATCATACCGTGGACGAACGTAAACTCCAACACAGAGGAACCCAGATCAGTTGTGGGATCGGGTTAAAAACATTATGGTGAGCTCGATCAAAGAGTCTAGTGTAAACGCACGGAAACGGAAACGGCAGCATTGGATGAGCGATGCAACGTTAAGTCTTGTGGAAAGGCGAAACATGAAAGCATCTGGAGCTGATATTATTATAAGATCCCTCAACGAAATGTCCGCTAGAATTCAGGAAGTAGCAAGTGTAGACGGGACCAGAACGACCAACTTCGGGACATTTGTGCAGAAGTTGAAGTCCATACAAATAAGCATGAATCCAGGGACCTACACCAAAAAATTCGCGCCATTACAAAAACCCTGAGTTGCAAGACCTGGGCCATCGAAAACTCTACTGGACAAACGGTGACGAACAAAGAAGCAATAGCTGAAAAGTAGAGATAATACTGCCAGCCTCTCTTATAATATAGAGAAGCTGGCCTGGCCCCCCGAAATAAAGAAGAAATAAAGAAGAAACAAAAAAAAAACAAAGAAAACAAAAATCAAAGTGTTATGCCCCTACGGAACCCGGAAACGAAGATCTTGAGCCTGATATTCTGAAAGATGAAATACGAGCCGCATCGATTAAGTATCTGAAGAACGGCAAAGCCACAGGGGCGGATGCAATACCGATCGAGACAATCAAGGCATCGGGCGAACATGGTGTCCAAATTTTCCACACCCTATGCAATAAGATATGGCTCACGGGGCAATAGCCGAAAGAATGGGCTCACACTATTTTTGTCCCCTTGCACAAGAAGTGTTGTGCAAGGCATTTATCTGGGAACCTTAATTACGAACAACGGTAGATGTATCGACGAAGTGAAGAGGCGTATGACAATTTCCAGTTCTGCGATAGACAAGTTGAGGAAAATATGAAGGAATCGTAGCATATATAGGGCCACAAAATCCAGCTAGTTCGGGCACTTGTATGCCCATATTCTTCTACGCCGCAGAGACGTGGACCTTACGGGAAATAATAATAATATGTTTTATTGAATTTTTTGATCTACATAAATATTTATACATTAAGGGCTTAATCTAGAGGTAAAGGTACAAAAGTGTATTCTACCTGAACTAGGTATAAAACCTGTATCTCAGGTAACTTATTTAAGTGCTTATATGTTAATAAATATAACTAAAATTCATTCAACTAACAGTAAATAACTTATGAACAATATTATTTCAAATTCATGACGAATACTGTGCTTAGTCAACAAAGCATCATCGTAAGACATTATTGTGACACAACATTACATTATATTTTTTTGCAAAGTAACGATTTTGTAAACTAGTTTTTATTAGCACAATCAAACGACGTCGCTATTTACGTGTCCTCATTATGATCAATAGAATTTATGAGTCTTGTCTCAGCAATTTTCCTAGCCGGGCAGTCTTGATCGCCTGTCTTGTGATTACATGGTTTATTAAAACGCATGCACGTTGCACACTGTGACTGATCAGCTGTTTTATCGCACAGCATCGACTGATGGCCTTGTTCACCACAAAGAGCACATGTATAGACAGCTTCGCGACAAGTCTTCGCAGCATGCCCGTACTATTGACATTTAAAGCACCTGGTCACAAGTGTGAAGTCCTTGACTGGGCAGGATGAAGAAATAAAGAAGAAGAAGATAGACGCCCTAGAGATGTGGTGCTGGAGGAGAATGCTCGGAGTATCGTGGACTGCATTCCATACATACGAGTCTATACTTCGGGAACTCGGCGGACACGCCACAATTATGGCGGTGAGTCCCCTCTTTGAGGCGTGGTTGGAAAGACCTCACGGCGTCCTCACCTTCCGCATGACGCAGGTTCTCACCGAACACGGTAAGTTCGAGAAGCTTCTGCGCCGGATTCGTGCGGAAGCGACTCCCGGGTGTCGCCACTGTGTGGACCGCCTGGAGGACATGGTGGAGCACACGGTGGAGGTGTGCCCCGCTTGGGCAGAGCAACGCCGTGTCCTCGTGGGGGCGATCGGCGGCGGCGATCTCTCGCGCTGGGGCTTGGAACAGGTCATGGCCCGGAGCGAGGATGAGTGGCAGGCGGCGCTTCCTTCTGCGAACCAGTAATGCTAGCAAAGAGGGCGGCCGATCGCGTGAGGCAACGGTCTTCACGCCCCAACCGCCGCCGTGATTCCGATCCCGATTTCCGGCCACCGTAGGCGCGGGCTTGCAGACGGCGAGCAATGGGTAGCCCGCCGTCCGACCATCGGGTAACCGTCCGGACCGCGCCTTGCTTATTTCATAAAATCTTGTTTCATACTTTTTAAGCATCGCTTTTTTTTGGCGTAGTTGTTTTTAGTTTTTTTACATCGTTTTTTTTAATTGATAAATCAGTGCTTGTTTACGATCCCACCTGATGGTATGCAGTGATGCAGTCATTGATGGTGAGGCGCACTAGTTTATTAAGAGCCTATTCACTCTAGCCTTGAAGACACCTAAATTATAGGACGGGAAGACCACAGCAGGCAAATTGTTCCAGTCCTTCGATGTACGCGGTATAAAAGATTTCTTATTAATTAAACAATTTTCGTAACACCAAAATAGTTTGACAACGAATTTTTGACCGCTTGAGAGCGCCACATTGAATTTTGATGAATGTAACCTAATTACAAAACACTGTCGACTTGAATAGGGTCGACAGAGGCCGCTTACGGGGGCCTCCTATTTCTAGGTGGTTTAAAAAAAAAACAACGGTGGCTAAAGCGGGAGCGGAGTGGAGTGGAGCTCCCGCCATCAAGTAGGATGCAAGCAAGCATGCAGGCATGCAGTATGCAATCAAGCATGCAGCATGGAAGCAGGCATGCAACATGCAGCAGGCACGCAGCATGCAAGCAGGTATGCAGCATGGAAGCAGCCATGCAACATGCAGCAGGCATGCAGCATGCAAGCAGGCATGCAACATGCAGCAGGCATGCAGTATGTAATCAGGCATGCAGCATGGAAGCAGGCATGCAACATGCAGCAGGCACGCAGCACGCAAGCAAGCGTGCAGTAGCAAGAAGGCATGCAGCATGGAAGTAGGCATGCAACATGCAGCAAGCATTGTTTTTGTCACCGCTTCGGCGCTGCAGGGTGTGTGCGGCCCCACGCGAGCTTATCGTCGCAGATGGTTTTAACGCTCACCACCGCAGCTTCGGCTTACTGGCCGGCTTCACCGGCCAGCCTCAGCCACGGCCGCCCTACCCCTCCGCGCCTACGCGGGCTTAAATTACACTCTAGGGGTAGGGCAGATGTAAGACTGTGCGTAATATTAATTATGGAAATAATAATTATGCCAAATAAAATTCTAACATGTTAAAAGTATGCCTCTGTAAATTCGGACACGTAAATATTCTGCCATACAATAGTTATGCCAAATCATTTTTACGCCTCAAAAATATTCGAGTAAACAACATTATGCCAAGTGCGTTATGCTAAATAATATTCGGAGTATCAAGATTCTGACAAATAGAAGGAACCCCAAATGTATAAGGTGACTGGGGTAATTAGTGACCGATACTTAAACACGTGATTGTCCTCATGATTACAGACAACTTTCCCAAAGAAACTTTTTTATATACTCATTAGTTAACTACTTTATAGGCTCACTGCAACATGCAATAATTAAAAATACATTCACTATAAAAATGCCTAGAAAATATAGTAATGTCAAACCCTGGATTACACCAGGTCTCGTCCGCTGTATAAGACATAGAGACAAATTGCACCTAAAATCTAAACTGGAACCTGACAACAAGATACTTAGCATAACATATAAAAGGTACAGGAACTTCTGTAATAACCTTCTGAAGAAAATAAAAAACCAGTATGATAAATATGAGCTGCAAACAGCAGGCAAAAATAGTAAACTACTTTGGAAGTTTATAAGAACAAACACTTTTAGTGTAAAAAACTCAGACCCTCCACTTGATCTACTTTCAACAGATGTTAGCCCATCTAAATCAGCAGATAAAGTAAATGATTTTTTTGTTAATGTTGGTAAAAATTTGGCTGATAAAACACTTGGAACTAGAACTTTCCCTTGCCAAAACCAGTCAAGTGTATCATTAAATCCAGTAAATTCATTTGTTTTGTTAGATACCGACACAAATGAAGTATTAGGAATGATTTCCAGGTTGAAAGATGACTGTGCTGTCGGGTGGGATGAAATACCGAATAGGATCCTTAAGAAATTTAAATACCTAATTGTCCAACCATTAACACATATCTTTCAGTTATGTCTGTCAAATGGAGTTTTTCCTAGCCTACTTAAAAAAGCATTGGTCACCCCTGTTTTTAAATCTGGAGACAAAAATTGCGTAAATAACTACAGACCCATTGCAGTTTTAACAGGCCTCTCAAAAATTTTGGAAAGAATTATAAATAATAGGTTGATAAAATATCTTGAGGACAACCACTTACTTTCAGATAGTCAATTTGGTTTCAGACCAAAAAGATCAACTTGCCAAGCTGTACACAAACTGACAAATTATATTACTACAAATCTGGATAAGGGTTTTCATTGCTTGGGAATATTCCTGGATCTTACGAAAGCTTTCGATACTATTTCTTGTTTTAAACTATTGCACAAGCTTGAGGCTCTTGGGATAAGAGGAACACAACTCCTACTTTTTTCTGATTATCTTAGAAATCGTTATCAGTGTGTAAAACTCGGTCAGTATAGAAGCTCAGAGCTTAAAAATAGCTGCTATGGCATTCCCCAAGGAAGTATTTTGGGACCAACGTTGTTTTTAATTTATATAAATGAACTGTGCAACTTAAAATTACAAGATGCTATCATAATGTCATACGCAGATGACACAGCCCTATTGTTTTCAGCTAAATCCAGAGAGGAGGTCTATAAATATGCCCAGAGTGGCTTTAATATTGTATTTAATTGGCTTCGTATGAATACACTAACATTAAATGCAGATAAAACCAAATATATTTTATTTCAAATGAGACACACTAATATATCGCTTACTAACCCTAACATTTAAGCTCATAACTGTACGACAGACGCTGACGCTACATGTTCGTGCCCTACTATAGCTAAAACCGATCATATGAAATATTTAGGAATCACGATTGACACAAATCTGAATTTCCGTAAACATATTGATTTGCTATGTACTCGAGTTCGTAAATTAATATATATCTTTAAAAATTTACGCCACATTGCCGACTTTAAATTAATTAAACAGGTATATTTGGCTTTGTGCCAATCTGTTCTTACCTACTGCATAACTGCATGGGGTGGTGCGGCAAAGACAATTCTGCTGCCTCTAGAACGCGCTCAAAGAGCAATTCTAAAGGTCTATTCTAAACCTTTAGGCCTTTTAGATTCCCTACACATCAGCTTTACATTGCATGTGAGGTACTAACAGTACGCCAATTATTTATACTGCACATCGTATTACATCAGCATGTTGAAGTCGCGTACAAGCCAGTACCTTCGGACAAGAGAAGGAAAGATTTGTTTTTCATAAAACCTCGTACTAGACATGCTTTTGTAAGCCGTTTCTTTGTCTATTTAGGACCCGTTTTATATAATAAGCTCAATAGGATACTTAATATTTATAGTGTTAGTTACAAACATTGTAGTCTTAAGTTATACGAATATTTGGGCAAACTTGACTACACGGACACAGAAAAACTTCTTGAAATACTTCAATAATTTTTAAGATATTAAATTTGTAGTTTTTGTTTTATTAACATATTATTCTTTAAAAATTTAATTAAATGTAGACCAAAATATACTGATCGCTTAGTCTAGTGATGGCCTGAAACACAGGTTTTTGTTAACCTAGCTCAGGCAAGTCGCTACAAGTTGTAATGACAGTACTAATACACCATAATAGGTCAATATAAACATGTGTAAATTAAACTAGTTTTATATAATTAGGTAATTAAGCCAATCTTTTTAGAAATTAGTACTACCAAGTATTCTTAAGTTTGTTTTATATCTTTGTAAAAGTGCTTAAATAAATAAAATTATTATAAATTATTATAAAATTATTATAAGTTTTATAACAATAACAAAACAGCTATTTGAAATTGGCGCGCGCCGGAAAAGGGCAATGAACTAGGTAGTAGAGCGCCTCGACAACGCGCTTGCACGAGAATTCCGGCTGCTGTAGCCGCTCGCGCCACCTCTCAAGCGCGTATCGCCGTTCCTGCCGCCTCAGCCTTATTACAGCGATTCCCGGCACGCTATTGCCACTTTGGCGTATATCACGAATCTGATTGTAGACTCTCGCGTCCATATCCGCCAGGATGTCCAGTGGCGGAAAGCGTGCCAGGAGAGTTGCCGCCTCGAAGGATACCGTTTGGTATCCACGTGCGATGCGGATGGTCATTTTCCGCTGCAAACTATCAATTTTAGTCCTGCAGCGACGGACACCTGAGAGTCTATTTGACCACACAGGTGCTCCATAAAGGACCATCGATCGCACGACACCCACGTAGAGGCGGCGAACTTCTTCCCGAGGATCCCCGAGGTTTGGCAGTAGTCTGTGCCAAGCACCCACTGCTTTCCCAACGCGGGGGACCAGGCGCTCGAAGTACTCTTCGAAGCCCCACCGACCGTCCAGAGTTAGACCAAGATACTTTATGTTCTGCCGCACTTCGAAGCCTGGCTGACAAGAAAGGAGCGCATCTCCTACAGACTCACTCAGGTGCTGACCGGGCATGGTTGCTTCGGTGAGTACCTGAATAGAATTGGGCGAGAGGCCACAGCAAATTGCCACCATTGCGGCAGCAATTCGGATTCAGCACAGCACACGCTGGAAGACTGTCCAGCGTGGGCCACTGAACGACAAGTCCTGGTCGCCAGGATTGGGCGAGATCTGTCTCTGCCAGCAGTAGTGAGGGCTATGCTGGCGGAGTCAGAAAACTGGAGGGAAGTTGCTTCCTTCTGTGAGACGGTGATGGTCCAGAAAGAGGCCGCTGAGCGAGATCGTGAAAGAGCCGATCCCACTCCATAGGGGAGGCAACCGCCCTGATGCTTAACACGCCGAAACCCTGCTTGCATCATCCAATACAAGTGGGACTTTGGAACCACGGGCGCTCAGAGTGGGGACTCTGCTCGTCCATCGAGTGATTCCAGGGAAGACGGTGGCACAGTGATCACGTGCTGCCGTACACAGTGAGGTTCAGGGGAGACCGTTATACAGTCTCCTCAGGGATGTGCCGAATCAGGCGTTGCACAGAGGGGGTTCCAGAATGGTCTTTTGAGAGGTAACGGGGCCCCTTCTACGTGTTGGGGGTGATCACCGAGGTGGTTTTAGTGAGGTAAAAATCCCACACTCCCCGGACTTATCCCCAAAGTCCAGGCGCCTTTTGAAGGTTTCCCCTTAAAAATAAAAAAAGGTAGTAGAGCGCCTCACGAGTCACGTTCCTCTCTCCCGCGCCCGCTCCGCTCCCTTCCTCATCACCATGCAGTAGTGACGTAGATAATAATAACAGTCAATCACCTCGGAAAGCGCGTTGCAAGTGTACATGATTTGTTTTCTTTTTGACGCCCGCGCTTACGGTGTCATTCAATTACACAGCGAGTGAACGTGGTGAATACAGTGACATGGTGATGTCAGTGATGTGTTACTACACGGAAGGGGGTAATGGCGAAGCAGCAAGGCTATTGTACCAACTCTTGTTTAATATCCAAGAAGGATGGAAACTTGAAATAACTTGAACAATGCCCAGTGTCAAGTAGGTATCGAGTCAGTTAATAATGTAGTGGTGTCTTACAAGTCGCTTGTAAACATCGTAGATAAGTAACAAAACAAACGCAATTCCTGACGTTTGTTATGAAAGATTATGGATTTATTTATTGTAGTGCGCGCACGTAAAGTACCAAAATACTAGATAATTTATTATTTATTTTAGTCTCCTCACCGTGTCATGAACGGATAAACTTTATGTAGGTATAACACTATTATATACCTAAATGGTCACATGGCGGCCGGGGCGTCACATCTGCAGCGTAGGCCTATGTTCCGTGGCTCAGGATTAGGCATTTAAAGGGTCACGGTTCCTAGTTAGATTAACTGTTTTTGGATATTATTTAACCGAAACATGAAGGTACACTGATTATGTACACCTATGGGTTTGCAAGCCGCGCGGGTGCTCTATCACTATTGTAGGTAAGGTACAAAAAGTACATGAGACAACGGCGTTACGCGGCTGCGGCTAACAGCTGAGCGGTCGCAGGCGCGCGTATGCTAATTTCAAACAGCTGTTTTGTTATTTTCATAAAACCAATGAGTGTATAAAAAGTTTCTTTGGTAAAGTTGTTTGTGATCATGAGTATAAAAACGTGTTTAAGTATCGGTCACTAATTACCAGTCACCCTATATAGACGGTACTTGGTACATTTTCAATATGAAATTAAAATAGTGGCATAAAAAGTCAATATGTTGTGCTACAAAATTTTGTGACAGAAACGAATCGCTGCAAAACCCACTTTACACAGTCTTGCCTGCCCTACCCCTAGAGTGTAATTCAAGCCCGCGTAGGCACAGAGGGGTAGGGCGGCTCGCGAGCTGAGAAGCAGGTGGTTGGAAGCCCCGCAAGCTTCAGCTTGCTAGCCGGCTTCACCGGCCAGCCTCAGCTGTGGTGGTGAGCGTTAAAACCATCTGCGACGATAAGCTCGCGTAGGGCCGCCCAAACCCCGCAGCACCGGAGCTATGCTTGCTGCATGTTGCATGCCTGCTTGCATACTGCATGCCTGCTTGCATGCTGCATGCCTCCTTGCATGCTGTATGTCGCCGCCCCCGGGGAATAATATTATAATGGACATTGCCATAGTTGAGTGTTATCCCATATTTGAAATCTACGATGCCTGATGCATCTACACCACTTTTTTCGTAAATTTCCAGCCAATAATCAAAAAGTTATAAAATAGGGCAATATTATTCGTCACTTTTTCAAGCAAAAAAAAAGGCAGCTTGAAAAAAATATAATATGAAGTTAATGAAGCCGCAGGCGGTGTTCCATGCCAAGTAGCCACAGGCGGTGTTCCAAGCCAAGTAGCCACGCGGCAGTGTTCCATGCCAAGTAAAGAAAGAAAGAAAGAAAAAACGTTTATTCGTACCTCACACATACAGTAAAATTAAAAAACAGTAGAATACATTGGGAGTAAAATAAAAAAAATAAATAAAAATTATTGTCTGATTTGTGCAAGGTCAAAAAGGCGCCTAACTCAGCATATGCTGCGATATAAGTAGCCACGCAGCTGTGTTCCTTGCCAAGTAGCCACAGGCGGTGTTCCAAGCCAAGTAGCCACGTGGCAGTGTTCCAAGCCAAGTAACCACAGGCGGTGTTCCAAGCCAAGTAGCTACGTGGTAGTGTTCCATGCCAAGCAGCCACGTGGCAGTGTTCCAAGCCAAGTAACCACAGGCGGTGTTCCAAGCCAAGTAGCTACGTGGCAGTGTTCCATGCCAAGCAGCCACGTGGCAGTGTTCCAAGCCAAGTAACCACAGGCGGTGTTCCATGCCAAGTAGCCACGCAGCGGTGTTTCAAGCCAAGTAGCCACGCGGTGGTGTTTCAAACCAAGTAGCCACGTGGCAGTGTTCCATGGGAAAGTAGCTACGCGGCAGTGTTGATAAACGGAAAACGATTATAATGTTATTTTAAGATTAAGACGGATGTGATAAAACTGCTTCGTTTTAGTAAATATATTTAACAGCTAAATACGCTGTCCGCATCACACACACGTTCACAAATGTCCGCCACTTGGCACTTCGGCAGTGACCGCACGCTCGTCGCTCATTACATCGATAACTGCGATCGCTGGCGAGTGCCGCGCGCTGCCAATCGCGCGAACTGACGCGAGCTGACACCTTCGATCAAACAATTAGCTTCAACCAATTACTGTTGAACCAACTGCCGCAGAATGAGGGTAATGTTTTTCTAATGTATACATATAACGTGTGTGCGAAAAAGTAGTTACCTACCTCATCGTATTTTCATTACCGGTAATTGAAAATAAGTATGTTATAAGTCTGACGTTACATATATCTGTGATTCTGTATGTATGTGTGGTCTGTGTGTGGCATCGAAGCTCCTAAACGGATAAACCGATTCTGATTAAACTTTTATAGGGTAACTTGATCGGAAATGTTTTTAGCTATGATGAAGAAAAATCGCTACAGTTTTTTGAAGCTTTTTAGCTTGTTTCTAGTTGACAAAAGAATATGAGTAATTTCCCACAAGGTCTGATTGATTCCAATATTTGGTACGCTGTGCTTCAATGATATTTTAAGAATATGTTGACCTTGACCTAACGCAACATAACTTGGAAACTGCAGAATACTCAACTCCTCACTTACTTACATCAGGCTGTAACAGATAGTGATCTGGGTCTGATGATGAAGCAGAAATGTGAATTGATTGCTGAAAGATTGTAAGCTACTTTTACCCGTTTAATCGATATCATATTATGTTGGTATACGTTGAGGTATCTACTATATGAGCGAGTGTCGCTCGTAGGCTATCTAGTGCCTACTAGGTAAAAGGAATTCTTTATTCATTTTTACTAAGATTATATTGATAAAAAAACACTTAACTAATTAAAACTATATATACACTAAAGACAAAAACTACTAGCTAAAATATGGCGTCATAAAATTCCTCCGCATCGCTGTCGGCTGTGTGCCCAAAAGGCTGGCGGCATTGCCACGTTGTATGGCAATACTTAATCTCTGACCGAGGTAAAAGCCAGCCCTTGGGTCACGCGAAGTGTCAACTAGGTAAAAGCAATAAAAATATGACTTTCTATATTTTCCGCGTAATTATATTTAAATATCATGAACATATCTTGGATTTGTTTCGGATTCACAAAAAGCTGACAGGATCTCTCCATTAATGGGAATAATAGATACTGAAAGAAAGAGGCCTGGCTGATGCGCCTCCACACACGTCAAGGTAGTCTACGCTTCGCCTCAGATGTTAATTGTTTTATGACGTTCTTTTGAACTTTGACGTGTCAAAATAATAGGTTTTAGAGATTGAACAATATGAGAAAAAATATAAAACACTATTTTTAGAATATTGTGAAACCTGAATATAATCGGTTTAGAGTAATGAGATAAGTAACTGAATCGATTCCAATAAAGTACAGGGCTCCGGTGGGATCTCATAGCAATATGGAGACACCAACTGTCGCAACCCAGTGCTGGGCAGAGCACAATCGCAGTGATAGTTTTATGTAAAGAATTTAAGAACTGTATCATGAAAAAGCACAAAGTTATAAGCTTAACATAAAGTTAAAGTAATGTTACCTGGTTGTCCGCACAAATACATGGTCACTGGGTCATCCGGGTGACAGAGGGGTTGATTTACTCCCGCATCCAGCTGTACACTGGCGCCCGTTGTTGGGCAATATGTAATATACATATATAGTTAGTAATCATAACTACAAATTACATTAAATAATAATAAAAACTTGGGCAAGTGCGAGTCGGACTCTCGCACTGAGGGTTCCGTCCAAACTTGAAAGGTTATAAAGGTAAAAAGCGTTTTAAAAAAAACTACTTACTAGATCTCGTTCAAACCAATTTTCGGTGGAAATTTGCATGGTGATGTAAATCATATTTTTTTTTTTAGTTTTATCATTCTTTTTGAAGTTACAGGTACCTCTGTAACTTCTAAAATAAAAGAAACTTTAGAAGTGTCTCTCGCGCAAACTACTCAGTAGTTCAGAAACCTCAATACCATTTTTAAAGACCTATCTATAGATACCCCACACGAATGGGTTTGATGAAAAAAAAATTTTTGAGTTTCAGTTTTATTTATGGGAACCCCCAAAATTTATTGTTTTTTTTTCTATTTTTGTGTAAAAATCTTAATGCGGTTCACAGAATACATCTACTTACCAAGTTTCAACAGTATAGTTCTTATAGTTTCGGAAAAAAGTGGTTGTGACATACGGACGGACAGACAGACATGACGAATCTATAAGGGTTCCATTTTTTGCCATTTGGCTTCGGAACCCTAAAAAGTAGGTAAACATTTTGATTACTACGAGTAACTACAAAATGTAGTTGCAATCACGATTATGAGATTACTTTTTATAACTACACATTGAAAGGTTGATTTTTATTACTGGTCAACCAACGCAATAATTATATGTAATAAATATAGGTACGAGTACCTACATAATCATCTACGACGTCAAGCCTTGTATTCAATTATTCATGAAAGTAAACATACGTGAATTTTTTATTCAGTCAGATTCCGTTTTTAGTTTTCCGTACCTCGAAAGAAAAACACGGAACCCTAATTCACTTTTTATCCGTCTGTGTGTCTGTCTGTCTGTCGAGAACCTTTATCTCAGCAACGCGTGGAGGTATCGAGTTGAAATTAAAACCATATACTCAGGTCTGCGGTCCCTTGAAGCTGTGAAAAAAATCAAACTTCTGAGTTAACGAAAAAAAGATACGGCTGTTTATGTCGCCAAAAAACGTATATTTCGACACTCTTCAGGGAATCAAAATTCATAGGACACTTCCTGTTGACTTAGAATCCTGAAATTTGGCATGAAGCGAGGTCTTATAGCACAAGTTTTGCTGTTACGTCGATGCGATTGGAAAAAATGTTCGAGACTCCATTCGGAATTTGAACTAGATATTTATATATAGTAAGTTTGTACGGAACCCTCAGTGCGCGGGTCCGACTCGCATTGCCCATTTTTTGATTTGGCTTCGATGCTTCTTCTCAGTGTAGTTAGCTAGGACATACGGGCCGTATCTAGTTTAAAATAACGAAAATGATTAGCCGTAAAAGTGTTATTTATAAATTAAAATAAAATTAATAATATAATTAATAATATTTGCATAATAAATAATCATTTATATTCGATGCGGACCCTACGGGAAACCAAACCTACCGTAGGTACATTTGGATCTATTGATTCAAAATACTATTGAAAATAAAGGAATAACTATGACCTGGACGCTTTAATTAATTAGGGTCATACCAAGCGAGTTAACAGTTTGTTCCGCACTAATACTAGATTGTGCTCCCGCACTAGCTTCCGGAGCTCGCTGAGCCACTAACTGCCGGTGGAAGCTAAATGATTAGCGGATTATACGAGTGCTGAGTGAGTTCTGCGGCCTGTTTACCGGAGTCCGGTGCGGGGGGTGGCCAAGCGGGCGGCCTTGCGGGTTAATAACATCGCCCATAACAGCTGACCTCGCGATAACCGCCTAGTGCTGGCGATGCTGCTCGGCGGCGAGCTGGCGCGGTGCCAGTGGCCAGTGTCCGCACCCCATAGATTATACATTCGCGCCCGAGCCCGCACACAGGCCCGCTGACCGGTCCACCGCTTACCTTCTCACGGACGGAGCCAGACCGTCTCGACTGTTTCAATATAGGAGAGCGTGAGCTTATTTTGGAGCCCTAGAGAATATTGGACATCATGTTATTTTTCTGTACACTACTATATACAAAGTGCTTGGCTGTTTTAGCCTGGTCGGCACTAGTATCCGTCCCAGTGCACACTGGCTCACGGCAGGACAATCATTGGGATGACATTTGGAAGTAAACTGATATCGTCCAGTCTGTCGTGTGAACCCACTTAAATAAACTCCCTGGTTAATTCCTATGTCATGTAAGTGCTTCGGATCTGGGTACACACACGGATATACAAATAATATTATAGCCACTTTAAGTATCGACTTTCATGCGAAGCTTTATATCGGTTACGGTTCCGGACACTTTTTTTCTTCGGATATCTCATGGTTTAGGTTTCGGTTACGGAGCTTCATCCCTGATACAACCTACAGCTGCGTTGCGGCGCTCAGTACGTAATGGCTATACATCAAGAAGATAGCTGACTGGAAAAAAAACTTTTAGCATTGATTAATTTTTAATTTTTCAAGGTTTTTAGGCAAACAAAAGCTTTTGTGCAGTGTTTTTTTTAGTAGTGCATACAGTTTTAATAAATAAATAAAACTGTTTCTGTTTCCAAATCATCATTCATGTCGTTACATAGGCTGAAGACGCCTTTACAAACATTGATAAATGTCTTTATTAGAATATTACTTCAAATTATACTTTTTAAATTATTATGGATTCAACTACGAGGTACAAGCAAGTCTTAGGAAGAACCCACATATTTAAAGTGTCTGTTTTACAAAATATACATTGTTAGTTGTTGTCATAATAAAAGTATTCTATTTCACACTTGGAACTTTATTTATTTATTTATTTATTGAAGCTTCTTGTACAGTAGTGGTACATAGGCAGACTAAGAAATTATAATATATTATTATTATTTATGTTTATTTATTATGTTATGAGAATAGATAAAAATTAGTTAAGGAGCATTAATAGTCAATTAATTAGTGACCCCATCAATCTTCATCATCTGGGTGGGTGGTGTGGTGGTTCATTTGGGTGGCAGTAGATATGTTGCGAGTGATTATAGATCCATCTCGATTTTACCTGCTATCTCAAAAATACTAGAATAGTTAATTAACACATTAAAAACCTCTAAAACTAAGTATATTACGTTTACAAAATACAACAACTCTCAACCTGGATCTAATTTTAACCTTAAATCTATAGTTGCACCGTCCGCAAGCCCGCGCCTACGGTGGCCGGAAATGGGAAATGGTTGGGGCGTGAGGACCGTTGCTCGCTCCGGACCATGGCCTGTACCAAGACCCGGCGCGAGAGATCGCCGCCGCCGATTGCCCCCACGAGAACACGGCGTTGCTCTGCCCAAGCGGGGCACACCTCCACCGTGTGCTCCACCGTGTGCTCCACCGTGTGCTCCGGGTGATCCATAGTTGTGATAGATCTCTACTTACGTACTTATGTAATAAAATTAAAAAAGTGACTGACATTAATTACCTTGGTATTATGGTTGACCAAAGCATTTGATCTGGTTTCGTAGCTTTGGACAAAATTAAGAACTGCGGGTGTCGCAACTGATCTTGTGAATATCCTCGCCTACAGTGAGCAGTAATAAGATGGGGAAATGTATAGTCAGATGAATATTCTTCAGAATGTGGAGTTAGGCAGGGTGGTCTGACTTCGCCGCGACTCTTTAATATATATGTAAACCATCTGATTGAGGAGCACAGCAGCATACATGTTGGATGTCATATTGATGACATATGTGTCAATAACTTGAGTTATACCTGTGATATGGTGCTGGTCAGCCCCTCAATTGGTGGTCTTAGACAGCTGTTGAAGGTGTGTGAGGCTTATGCTGTGGAACATGGCCTGGAGTAAAAGTGAGTTCATGTTATATAAATGTAAAAATAAAGACGAAATCACTATACCACTCAATGGTGTGCCTCTTAGACGTGTTCAGATTAAGTATCTCAATGTGTGCGAGATCGGTGAGCCTACAGTGCATGTATATCACATACAGAAATGGTCATGGTTCGCATTAGAAAACTCATTTGGATTTTTAAGACTTTAGATAGATAGATATATTCTTTATTGTACACCAAAAATACAAATTATATTAGGAACATAAAATTAATAGGGTGTCACAATGGGCGGCCTATCGCTAAATGCGATTTTTTACAGACAACCTTTGGATGGATTTGACAGAGAAGGAGAAAAAAGATACGCAAGTAGTTCATGGTGTACTATTTATATTAGGTCTTTACCTATGAAATTGGAGATTTGTATGACAATTTTAAAATATAAAAATTTTGGTACTTTTTTTATTTCAGCTAATCAAAGTACTGGCCCAAATTATCTATACAATTTTGCCATTTTGATGGCAGTTTGTTTATCCCTTTACTGTAGAAGTCTGCCGGACGGGAGGCGATGAAGTCAGCGAAAGCGTTTTGTACTGCATCACGGGAGTTGAATTTTTTCCCACTTAAAAAATTGTCTAAATTTTGAAAAAAGTAGAAATCTGTTGGGGCCAGGTCCGGTGAGTACGGTGGGTGACGGAGAGCTTCCAGCTGTAACTCTTGTAGCTTTGCGATGGTCTGTCGTGAAGTGTGAGCTCGCGCGTTGTCGTGGAGAAGCAATGGGGAAGAGCGATTGACTAGTCTTGGTTGTTGAATTGCGAGCTTCTCCATCATTGTTTGCAATTCTTGGCAATAGACATCTGCCGTCACTGTTGTGCCATTCGGTAAGAAGCTGTGATGTACTGGTCCACCAGACAGTCACCATCATCTTCCTATGAGTCATCTTTTTTTTAGCGCACTGATTAGGTGCTGTACCCGGGTCCACCCACTGAGACGAACGCTTACGGTTGTCGTACAGGATCCACTTTTCATCGCAGGTAACAATTCGATTAAGAATTCCCTCGTTTCTATGCCGATTCAGTAGTGCTATGCATGCTTCGACACGTAAATCTCGCTGTCGGTCGCTTAGTTCGTGTGGCACCCACTTACCTAGCTTTTTTATCTTTCCGATTTGACGCAAGTGCTTCAATGTTGTTTTGACACTAACTCCAAGGCCGATGGATCCGCTTCCACTATCGCCTTCAATTCGTCGTTGTCGACAATAGTTAGGTACCGGCCGACCGCGAGGCTCGTTCTTCAACTCAAAATTTTCAGATTTAAAACGATTGAACCAATAATGGACTGTGTTTATGCAAGCAGTGTTATGCCCGTACACGTCGTTAATGTTTCGTGTTGTTTGCACAGCGGTATTTCCACGTAGGAACTCATATTCGAAAATTGTACGAATTTTCAGTTTATCCATAGCGCCAAAAACTACCACAATGTCACAAAAACAAAAAACTATCTAAAAACAAATGACTGAAATTGAAATTAAATTAACACGTCTTTCAAATAAAATTTATTTGAATTTCGAATTGCGCGCCAATCCACAGATAATTAATTCTGAAAATGCTGGTTATAGAATCTCCAATTACATAGGTAAAGACCTATTATATATACAATACATAAACTAATCATCATCATCTTCCTGCCCTTGTCCCGTGTTATTTGGGGTCGGCGCAACATGTTTTTTTCTTCCATTCTGCCCTGTCACTCGTCACGCTATCATTAACTTCCTTGTCTTTCATATCACTCTTCACACAATCCATCCATCTTTTCTTTGATCTCCCTCTCCCTCTCCATCCATCCACATGTAAACTCATAACTCTTTTAGTAACATGCGCATCATCCCTCCTCTTCACATGACCATACCAAGAGAAACGATTCCCTTTCAATTTTTCAGTCACTGGCGCCACTTTCAAACTTCCCCTAATATACTCATTTCTCACTTTATCCATTCTCGTCACACCACACATCCATCTTAACATTCTCATCTCCGCTATGTGCAATCTTTTTTCATCCGTCTTTTTCACAGCCCAACATTCTGATCCATGTATCCAGTATGACAGGTCTTATCACGGACTTGTAGATTTTACCCTTCAACTTGAGGGGCATCCGTGGGTCACAAGTTGTTCCCGTGACCTGTCGCCATTTCATCCATCCTGCGTTGATCCGATGTGTTACGTCCCTGTCTACCTCACCATCCCCTTGGACGAGTGACCCGAGGTACCGAAAGTCGGAGCAGATCGGTATGGGCGTTCCAGCGAGAGCTAAAGGCACTGGATTGGAGAGACCGCCGAAATCGCAGAACAAGTTTTCCGTTTTGGTTCTACTCAATTTCAGGCCAACACTCTCCAGTCTGTGCCACCACACCTCCAATCTGTTCTGGACCTCTAGGCCACTCTCGGAAACCAACACAATGTCATCGGCAAACAGCATACACCAGGGAGCCTCTTCCTGAATGTCCGACATCAGAGCGTCCATTATCATCAAGAAGAGGTAAGGGCTGAGAGCCGACCCTTGATGTAAGCTGACAGCCACATTGAAGCTGCCAGTGGTGCCCACTGTAGACTGGACTTGGGTACTGCATTGACTGTACATCGGTCGGATCAACTGTACATACTTCCCAGGCACACCTTTCTCCTTAAGGGCCCCTACAGAACCTCACGAGGTACCCGGTCATATGCCTTTTCAAGGTCAACGAATACCATGTGCAAGTTTTTATGCGCACCTCTGTATTTCTCGCATAGCTGGCGTATAGCAAAAATGGCATCCGCTGTTCCCCGACCAGGCATAAAAACGAATTGGTTCTGTGAAATTTCACTCTCTCTCACAATACATAAACTAATAAATTTCATATAATACAAACAATATATAATAACCACATTTTTAAAAATCGTAAGTGTTTGAGCTTGCCTTACTGACACGGGCAAAGCATTCCACAGCCGCACTGCTTGAACTGTTACCGACTTGTCATAAAAATTGGTGGAATAGCTTGGCATCTCTAGCCTCAAGATTTCCGATGACCTAAGATATAGTATGTTCGTCATGAAGGAACTTGAAACGTTCTTTAAGATATGCAGGGGTTTTAGGATTGAACAGAACACTGTAGAGCAGAGACAATGTGTACGTTCCGGCGAAGACGTATTGGACGCCACTTGAGTTTCGTACGATAATCGGATATGTGATCATACTTGCGCAAGCCAAATATAAATCGTATTCAAACATTTTGAAGTCACTCAAGTTTATCAAGTTGTGCCTCAGTGAGATCGAGAGAACTGACCACAGCGTAGTCAAGGATAGGGAGTAAGAGGGACTGAGCAAGTGCAATTTAGTTTAGAGTTGGAAGGTTAGAAAGAGGGTTTAACGTTGATGCCTTCGAGGTCCCATTATAGTAGGACGAAGATGAGAAATGTTCATTAAGAAGATCTATGTCTTTAGAAATCGATTTTTGGCGTGATTTTTCAACTCCCATAGATTTAAGAAATTTCCAGACTTTGATTTTTTTTTTAAGACATGTTACCTCCCAGACTCTCTTAAACCAAATTTATACTTCACTGGCCCAGTCAGTTTTAATGTGCTGTATACCTGTTTGGCGTGGGGCTACAAAATTTAAATCTCTAGAGTTGTAGCGAGCACAAAGATCTCTCTTGAAGGTCATGTATTTCAAATCGTATAGATTCCCTTCTGAAAACCTCATTTCGCTAAGCGGTCTTCTCTCGGTAAGGATTATATATTTTATCCTCCATGTTGTTTTAAGACTTCACAAAACTATCCCTTATAATCACACCTTTGACAAAAAACTGGGCAAGTGCGAGTCAGACTCGCGCACTCAGGGTTCCGTACAAACTTACCTATGTAAACAGTTCAATTCCCAAATGGATACTCGAAGATTTTTCCGTATTGCAAAAAAAGATTTTTTTGTGTCATTGTATTTTCATGGTATTTTGGTTTTTTCCAAAAAATTTTTTTTGTGATGTAACAAAAAAACCGTTTTCAGATTTATTCCTATACCTGTGCTATAAGACCTTGCTTTATGCCAAATTCTGGATTAACGGGAAATACCCTATAAATTTTTATTCCTTTGAGAATATCGAAATATACGTTTTTTGCGACATAAACGGCAGTATCTTTTTTATTCGTTAACTTAGAAGTTTGATTTTTTCACAGCTTCAACAGACCGCAGTCCTGATTATATGGTTTTAATTTCTAATCGATACCTTCACGCGTTTCCAAGATATTTGTTTCTGTCTTGACAGACAGACAGACAGACGGACAACCAAGTGATCCGTTCAGTGTTCAGTTCAGTGTTCCGTTGTTTCCTTTCGAGAAGAGTACAGAACCTTAAAAAGAAGGAAATATCTTGTTGCACCAGAAGTCTCGGTTAAATCCACATACGCAAAAGACAGTATTCCAGGCAATCCGCTTCCATTTTTAACACGTTAAATAAATATTTAAATATTTTCGCCATGACCTATCGGGAATGTAAAAAAGCTCTGATAGAATGGTTGAAACGTAAAAACTATGACGACATTGATACTCTTTTACAAACTATCGTGTGATAGTTATGGCGATAGTTTCTGAAAGAAGTGACGCACACACAAACATACTTTCATATATACTGACACACTCTTCACATACACACACACTTACACAACACATACCCATACTCACATGCTTTAAGTTTATCATCTTTGTTTTATATTACCTTTTTGTTTCAATTCCTAGTGAATAAGTTACCAAATTGTCATGTAAGCACACTCCTACAACTGTTGAACTAGTTTATAAAGAGCGGAGCCTCCTATCACAGTATTGCATATACTTTATTTATTGGAGGAGGATTATATATATTATATATATTATAGGATAGAGGATTTGGAGACCCCTGTGTAAGACATATTGTAGAAGTTGTAAAGTTACTGAATAAATTATTATGTTATGGGTTAATATAGGTATGTCAGAACCCTGGGGCGTACGAGGAGTCGAAACCAACTCACAGAGGCCCCTTAGAGCTTTTAATGTAACGTGGTACCAACCGGCGATTATGTTCCTGTACGCGGTATATTGGGGCATCCAAGGACTACCCCGGTTGGTGGGAAACTGTTGCGATATATGGAAAACTAAGATATAGGGCTATGGTTTTTGGAGTCTTTAAATGAAATGGTTACCAGGAACTTTGTTAAAACTGTGGCCCCTGCCTGAACAATGTTATTAACTTCCATCGATAAAAAGGCGTTCGCTACCACGAAGTGAGGTAGCAACAAGAGGGCAACATATTCTGATGTGCTTTAGGAGTGGAGAGGTACATCACGGCTATCAGGACAATTCCGGAAGTACGGCTAAGATCCCCAGTACCTTACTGGATTATACGTCCTTCTCCCGAGCACGTTTGCCTTTGCGAATCTCCACTCAAACCAGCCAATAAAGGCAAGAGAGAGGTGGGATCTCTGTTCCTCGTCAGTGTTCACTACGACCAGCCAATAAAGGCAAGTCAGAGATGAAGAACAAGAATTCTCCCGGGCGATTGGCTCCGTGGGGTCACTAATGTCCAACAGTTCGCTACAAAACTGCCCTGCGGATTGTATCTCTCTTAGTCTGGCCCCTCACCCTAGTCATGTTGCGGCAAAGCAAACGCTACCGATACAGATCTAGAGTTTATTGGAACGCGCAAGCCCCACCACGACGTCAACGGTGATGGGGAAATAGTAGATTATGTGACTAGGGCATAGAGCAGTATCTTTAAGTGGCGGGTGGCATATTGGATGGATTCCGAACGAAACGAAGGTTGCTAAGTTTTAATCCCGAACGGTAGTGAGGGATTTATACAATTAACTCCCAAGCATTGCGAGGGATTTAATATAGACACCTGAGTGAAGTGAGGAATTCAAGCCACCTAAGACAAAGACAGCTTTATTATAAAACAATTGTCTACCAACCTAAGAAGCCTTGTGTGTGCTCCGATTGGTTGGTGCGACGCGCATGCGTCAAAGTGCGTTCGGAAACACACTACGGTGAACAATACCTGGCCGGTATCCTGCCTCGACCCATGCGATCTGGAAGGCGTTTGGTTATCACCGCTATAATATGCTATACCTATAAAGTATGATTCCTTATTATTTTAAAATAAAATATAAAACCAAGCTCGATAGGGTCGCTAGTAATATTATAAAAAGGTAGTTTATTTTTATGTTTTTTTGTTTGTAGGAGGTAATCTCTAAAAGTACTGGTCCGATTGCTAAAGTTTTTTCACCGATATAAAGCTGCTTTATTCTTGAGCGACATAGGCTATATTTTATGTACGTACCGGCAAAGCTAGTTTTGTTTTTATTTTTGTTAAACAGCACTCATTATTATCACACTCTTACTCCACACTTCTAAGCTTGTAAAAGAAGGAAAAAATATTTTATGTCTTTTAACGCAACTGTATACCAAAAAATTTGCAGGCATACTTATTGTGATGTTTTTGAACACACTGTAATTTATATATATACAATGTCCGGAGCTAGAGGTTGACACGTCCGACCCGCTCGATGGCTTGCTCACAACTGAGGTCCGGCTAGCCCCGCGGCCGCCACCTAGCAGCCAGTTTACTGTTTGTATACTGTACATCACATCTCTTCCTTATAAATATTTTGGACACTAAATATTATAATACATATATTACCTAAGTTACTTATTTGTGCAAGAAGTTAATCTAGTAGTTCACAATAATACAAAATTAAATCATCTTAGACTCAATGATCTCATATCGTTTTAATATTTAATTTGATAGTATGGTAATTTATAATATAAATCTTTTTCAATTTCGTGTCTAACTTTGCCTTATTCTTTTCCGCAGACTTTCCATTTCCCTTCTACTTTTTTAAATAAGTTACGTTTCTACAAATTTCCCGCCCATTTCATTATGTCTACTTAACATTTATTTCAATGCCTTTTGTCTTAACTCCTATTAATATGTAACCGTAAAATTAGAGGTTGGAATCAAGAATCAAGCCATTAATTTCAAATAATCCATTTACGATATTTTTAATAGTCAAAAAGTTAATGCCTTGGAAATTGGATAGGCCTTTAGTGTGGGATCCAACATATGTCGACACCCTTGATTGCGCCATCCCATCTTCCGAGTACGGCAGGCTGGGCTCAGGCCGCTGCTGCAAGTGCAAAAAAAGGGTACTATCGAACTGATCTGATGATGGAGCTTGAAAGTGGAAGTGGTGGACGCGGGATCTTTTTAATAAAACAATGTATCCAAGCAGCGTTTGGGTTAATGGAATTGTCATGAGAAATAGGTACATACTCTGGCTATAAGTGTATCGCAACTAAAATGTGTAAAATAAAAAACTTTTTACAAAAAAAAATAACTGATCACTAAAAAAAACACTAAAACGATCAAAATAACTTTAATTTCGGAAGTCAGCGTTAAATAAGAAACAAAGAATACCGAGAAACACCTCAATTTGTAAAAAGTTGTTTTTTGTATCAAGTATATTTTGACGATACACCTCTAAGGCCTGGTATTGAGTCTAGCAAACATGTCTCATGTCTCTAAAATTATAAATCTCATGTCTCTTAAAATAAATTATAAATAGTTACAACGCTCTAATAATGTATAATGTCTCACAGCCAACGAAGACAATTTAACCTATTCGTGTTTTATCTACCTATCAATGAAATCCCCTCGTTTGAAGGAAAGCGATAGCAAAAGCCTAGGATCGATCTGTTTAAAATAAAAACTTTATTTATAGCATTGAAGACTGCAGGCGGCGGCGCGGGATCGAGTGCACCCGCGCCGCCATCAGTAAGACATGTGAGTGAGCATGGCAAACTCAACTGCCATGCTCGTTTATGTCAAACTAGTGTCAATTACAAAATTTGAAAAAAAAATCCTTCGACATAATAAAATACTGTTTTGAACTTTCTAGATCAAGTTAGGTTTTACGAGTAGATATGTGCTAAGTCAGTTATAATAATAATAAAGATTTTGGACGTTAATCTATACTATCATATAACAAAGCTATAAAATTTGTAATTTTATAATGTAAGGGTAATCTCTAAAACTACTGAACTGAACCGCTTCCAAAAATTCTGGCTGTAGGGCCATTGTTATTCTACCTAGTCAATTGATAGAAGTGAGCGACGTGCTTAATCATAGCATATTAAATGAGTCCACTACTGTACTT
This sequence comes from Mythimna pallens, assembly GCA_961205895.1. Lineage (NCBI taxonomy): Eukaryota > Metazoa > Arthropoda > Insecta > Lepidoptera > Noctuidae > Mythimna > Mythimna pallens. Next base: position 277,511 of record OY540826.1, read on the forward strand.
CACCTCAAGACTGCTCTAGGTGGGACTCAGGTGCGCGGTGCTGCTATTTGGTTACAGATCAACGAAGGCGGGACGGCGACATACCCACAGACTGACGTACCGCTCCCGGCATTTGTAACTTTTCTTTTACAAGTTTTGAGCGAGTCACTTTAATGTTTTTCCTTTTTCTTTTACTTGTTAATAGTTAACTTCGCTCTGACTGAAAGATATGCACGCCTACATACTAACACAGTACGCTGGGTGCGGACAGAACATTCGATATCTTGCAAATCTTTCTGCTATTCAAATTGTAAATGTTAATCTGCGTGGATGTTTGTTAATCAATTACGCCCTAGCGGCTGACCGGCGGGTGAGGTCATTGCATTTTACGACCGTTACGTCTACAGCACGCAGGCGAAGTCGGGGGTGAAGGCTAGAGCAAGTTGCTAACTATCTACTGACGTCTTTAATTCTTGTCGTATGAGAACGATAACCGCATCCGCAGTAAGTACCAGAGGTTTCGGCGTCCAAGTTAAAGTCCTTCATTATCGAATTCATCAGGAAACTGTCTCGTCCAGGCGCCTGCCCCCCTCCCCGCGCCGCCCTCCATACCCAATAACATGTCCACGTTGTGTTTGAGTGGTATGCCAGTGCGCGAGAAGTCTTTTGTAATAAAAAAATAAATTGTTAAATTAAAAAACCTGACTGCGTAAAAATTACTTTAGATAAAAACTAAAATGAAAAAAACAAGTTCAGTCCAGTAGCGTAAAAACCAATTTAAATAAAACAAATAACAAATTCTAATACGGAACATATTGACTGCAACAGTCGGGGCCCATTAGATGGGATGATTTTAGTCTGGATTATTTTAATATTTGATGATCTGTCGGTTTGTTCCAGCTAATATCCGTAATTTTCTTTCGGGAAAGGGATTTCAAAATACGGAATAAATCTGCGAAAAGGTTAAACAAAATTTGACTATAGATATAGCTAATACTTTTATTAATTACTTTCGCGGAAACGGGACTTGATTCGGCGGTTTGAACATCACCACATCCTGATTCCCGGGAGAGAACATCTTCGAAAGGGCTGAACCCATTTTGACGGGACTTTCACTGACGGAAAGCTTCTTTTATATATGGGTAATCACCTAATGACTTTTCAAGCTCTAGGGCGGTGAGGGAGAGCGTTTCAGACTTTTACTAAGTAAAACCACACGTAAGTTCCTTCAGTTACTCTTTGTGTTCTAGGACCATGGGTTTCTTTTCAGAAGTCGTCCCAAGGCCCTAGTAGGCATTGGCCCTGCTAGGTCACTACGGTTTTGTTGACATCTCTTTAAGAAACACGTAGTATAAGACGCGTTATCGAAAATCTGCTCGGTTCCGACAATAGCCGGACGGCCAGACTGCGAGCTACACATTGCAGATCGTCCAAAAGCCCGCGGCTGCGGTAGCTGGTAGTCGGGGGTCTCAGCGGTTGGGGCATGAGGATGTCCATTCCCTTACGCGTGCGGCTGTCTCCATCACTAGCATTACTGCTTCGCAAAAGGAGGCGGCCGCCACCCATTCCCCCTCACTCCGGATCATAGACGCGCGGGATGTCACCACCGCCGATTGCCCCCACGAAGTCACGGCTCACTTCCACCGTAAGCTTCACCGTGTCCTTCGGGCGATCCGCAATATGGCGACATCCCCGAACGTTTTCTTCCGCCTAAATCCGGTGCAGGAACTTTCCGAACTTACCATCTCCGGTGAGGGCCTGCGTCATGTGGAAGGTGTAGACGCCGTGACGCATCCAGCTATAGGGGACTTACCGCCATGATTATAGCGTGCTCAACTGAAGGATAGTTGATGTTCCCGCGGGAACGGAACTTCATTTTCAGGGAGGGATATATATATATAATAATAATAATGTACGTTTGAGGAGCGCTTTGGAGATGTACGTTTGAGGAGCGCTTTGGAGGATGCATTCAGGGAGTACCGCTTCACACCGGCTGAGCTTAGACCTTGATTACCTCGTTTGCCCATGCATAAGAAAAATAGGGCGCTAGTGTGTGCTCTGGATTCGCAGCTATCAAATTGTTTTGATAGCAGCGAAGACCTTACTGATACCCACTCGATGTCGCGGCATGTCGTGTAGCTCGAGTCAAGTTTCCTAACAGTGACCGAGTTACACAACCAGCTGTACCAGCTTGGCAGTGCAGGATCGAGCGCCGTATCGGTGAGGGCAGAGCACTCATCAGCAAGCTTATCTGCTTCAGGGAGGGCAACACTCGCCTTGGTGATGCGCTTTGTGAGGCGGGCGTTCTCGGGGACAGATATTAGTCCTCGAGATTATCTACCCCATACCACAGAGCGTATTGAATTCCTGAAGCAGAAGGTCTATGCATGGGCAAACCGTATTCGACGGTACAAGCGGCGAGTGGAGCGGTACAACCAGAATCGCACGTTCCAAAGAAACGAAAGGTGCGTTTATAGGGCTTGGGAGCGACCGGACCAAGGTGTGATTGATACGCGCCTACCGGATGATGATGCCATGTGTTCATTTTGGCGCAGCATCTGGTCGGTGCCTGTCAGTCACACCGAGGATGATTGGACTCGGGAGATCGAGCGAACGTGCGATCTTATACCAGAAATGGGGCCAATTACCATCAGCCCCCAAGACGTAGCGCGTGCAGTCCGTCCGTTGCCTAACTGGAAATCTCCAGGGCCGGACGGGCTGCACAACTTCTGGCTTACATGGTTTCAAAGATCGCATGCTCGCTTGGCATCCCAATTCCAATCTGCCTTAGAGTCAGGGTCGCTGCCCCAGTTCCTTACGACAGGAATAACCCACCTGCTCCACAAATCGGGTAGTACTCCGGAGCCTAAAAATTATAGACCGATCACGTGCTTGCCGACGGTCTATAAAGTTCTTACATCTATTCTGAGAGCCAAAATATTGAGACAAACTCCATCATGTCTGCTTCTCAGAATGGATGTAGGAACGGGTCCCGTGGTACTAAGCTCCTCATTGATGTTGCCATTAGCCAACAGGTTCGTCGTTCTCGAAGAGATCTGTCGACATGTTGGATAGATTATAAGAAGGCCTATGACTCAGTTCCACATACATGGCTCATGAGGGTGCTGGAGCTGTACAAAGTTGATACAACTCTTCGCACCTTCCTGATGTCGTGTATGGGGCAGTGGAGGACGGCCCTTCACTATCCAGGACGTCGACAAATCGGAGAGAGCAGCGAACCGATAAGGATCGACCGTGGCATATTCCAGGGCGACAGTCCACTGTGGTTTTGAATAGCTTTGAACCCCCTCAGCACACTGCTTGAGGGTTCTGGCTTGGGCTACCGGTTGAGAAGAGGTGGTCAGGTTATATCTCACCTTCTTTACATGGATGATCTGAAACCTTTTGCCTCCAACAACTTGCAACTGATGGAGCTACTGAAGGTAACTGAAACCTTCAGTAGTGCCATCAGGATGGAATTTAGTTTGGACAAATGTGCAGTCATGCATGTAAAGCGAGGGGAGATTATGGAATCCGTGGGTACCCAACTCTCGGATTCCATATATATTAGATCCCTCTGCTCAACAGCAACTTACAAGTATTTGGGTATGTCGGAAGCGTTAGGCATCAATGCTGCTGACATGAAACAATCGTTGAGGGAGCGCTTCTTTGGCCGCCTGAATAAAGTGCTGAATAGTCTTTTATCAGGCGGGAACAAGGTGCGCGCCTTCAATGGTTGGGTCATGCCGGTTTTGATGTACCCTTTGGCATACTCAAATGGACTCAGACAAAACTGGACGCCCTGGATAGGAGGGTTCGCTCACTACTTACCGCAAATCGGATGCATAAAGTATGTCGGTAGTGATATAGCTGCCCCTCTAGCTCATGTAATCAACGCATGTATATCAACAGGAAAATTTCCAGAAAAACTTAAAATGGTTAAGGTAAAGCCACTTCATAAAAAGAACGACAAAGATGAAATTTCAAATTATAGACCAATCTCCTTAATTTCAATTTTTTCCAAAATATTAGAAAAAGTAATCTACAATTTAATATATTCCTTTTTAACAAAATTTAACATTTTATGTACCGAGCAGAAGGGTTTTAGAAAAAAATCTAATATTAATATGGCTATTTTCGACTTTTTGAATATTGTAATGACAAATGTTGATAAAAAAATACCAATATGTGCCTTATTCACGGATTTATCAAAAGCGTTTGATTATGTGGATCATGACATACTTTTAAATAAAATTGAAACATACGGATTACGAGGAAATGTGCTTAATCTTATTAAAACTTACCTAAAAGGACGGAAACAATTTACAGAAATTTCTAGTCTGTGTGAAAACCAAAAAAGAAAAGATGTATACTTCGTCTAGAAGAAATATCAAATTTGGTGTTCCACAGGGGAGCGTACTTGGTCCTTTGTTATTTTTATTATATATAAATGATTTGCCAAGACAAATACCAAACCCAATGGTCGTTTTTGCTGATGACAGCACTTTGATAATTAAATGTCATAATAAAGCTTCTTATGAAGAAACGGTCAACAATACAATTGAAAAATTTATAAATTGACTTAATGAAAATAACTTAATTATAAATTTAGAAAAAACAAAAGTGATGCATTTCAGTCAAAGAACAGTTGACACAAATATGGAAATAAATTATAATGAGCAAACAATAGATAAGGTCAATGTCGCAAAATTTTTAGGAATTTCAATTGATAGCCAACTGACATGGAAGACTCAAGCAGATGATATATGCAAAAAACTAAGTTCAGCTGCGTATGCATTATTTAGTCTATCAAAAAAAGTTAACTTTCAGACAGTATTGATAGCATACCACAGTCTAGTTGTTTCTGTATTGAGGTTTGGTATAATATTCTGGGGCAACTGTAGCGAGAGAGAAAATATTTTTAAGGCGCAAAAACGCTGCATTAGATCTATTTTTAATCTGAAAGTGACCGACAGCTGCATACCTGTTTTCAAAAAACACAATCTTTTAACATTTCCTTGCCTGTATATATTAGAAATAGCCATTTTTGTAAAACAAACAATCACTTATTTCCAACTTTAAAAAATACTAGAAACAGGACTACAAGTTTAAGAACGCAATACGAAGACAAGTTATGCACAGGCGGATATAAAACTACATTATTGAGAAAGAGTGTTATGTGTATGGCTCCTATTATTTATAACCATGTTCCAAAAAATATTAAAGAGCAACCATTATTAAGATTTAAAAAGTACGTTAAAGAATTACTAGTAGAACAATGTTATTACTCTGTATCGGATTTCTTAAATGATAAATCTATTTAATTTAAATGTTTAGGTAGCATTCAGTAATGAAATAATTCTATTGTAGTACCTAGTTATAAGTTAATAAATTTTGCATGCCATGAGGCCAGAATGTACAAGGATTCCAAAATATTGTAACACAAACACAATTATATTAATTACCTACATTCTACGCAAATAAATAAATATATCTATCTAAATCTATCTATCTATATATCACCCACGGTCATCGGTGATGAGGCTGTATATCCCGCGGAAGTGCGGAGGTCGTGGTTTCTTAAATGCTAAGACCCTGCACAACCGTGACATATGTAGTCTCAGGGAATACTTCCTGAAAACCAACGTGGGGATGCACCGAGATGTGGTTGCGGTAGACAAAGGCCTCACCCCGCTCTCCTTGGTTAACGAGAACTGGCGCAAACCTACAGGATACTAATGAACGCAGGGCAGTATGGCAGGGCAAGGAGCTTCACGGGCGTTTTACCGTTTTTATGGGCCCGATGTAGATCTTTTAGCGTCCGTTTCCTGGCTGCGCTTTGGTGATCTCTTTGGAGAAACCGAAGGTTTTGTCTTTGCAATTATGGATGAAGTTATGATGACGAACAACTACCGGAAATACATTGTGAAGGACGGTACGGTTGACATCTGTCGGGCATGCCACCGACCCGGAGAATCAATCCGACACATTATTTCTGGATGTTCTCATTTAGCTAACGGAGACTATTTGCATCGACACAACCTTGTAGCCAGGATTATTCACCAGCAACTTGCTCTCAAATACAATCTTGTGGAATCAGAAGTACCGTACTATAGGTATGTGCCCGACCCAGTTCTCAAAAATGGCAGCGTCACATTGTATTGGGATCGATCTATCATCACTGACAGGACTATTGTTGCCAATAAGCCTGACATAGTGGTGATAGATCGACTAGAGCGTCGCACAATGATTGTTGATATAGCGGTCCCTCATGACGAAAATCTCGTGAAAGCTGAGAAAGATAAACAAACTAAATATCTTGACTTAGTTCGCGAGGTTGTCGTGGGAAGTAGATAGAGCAATCATTGTGCCGACAGTCGTAACGGCCAATGGCTTAATAGCTAAGAGCCTCGAACAACATCTGAGGAGGCTCTCGTTAGGCAGCTGGATCAAGGGCCTAATTCAGAAAGCAGTACTCCTGGACACGGCGCGCATTGTTAGGTGATTCCTCTCTCAGGAGCCGTGACCACCGGTAGCTTGGATCCTGTTTCCGATGCCGGTGGGCGACTATTTTTATATTTTTAAATGTTTTATTTTTTTTTAGAAATATTTAAAAATGTAATTAATATGTATATAAATTTAATAAACGGAATAATAATTTATTTATTTCACAGACAACAAAAGATCCATAGTGTTAGTAAACAAGTGCCTTAAACCTAGTGTTAGTTTTATATTATAATTATCTACTTATACTATTTTATACTATTGTAAGCATTCAGCACAGAAGATGACTCCAGTTTCATCTTCTCCACAAAATGCCCAAAAAAGGGAGAAAGCACTCTCTCTGCGACTGTTTTTAGAATGCTGTTGCTACTGGCCCGGGTTCTAGCCGCCAAAGATGCTAGCTTCTTCCGAATGATCGCATGAAAGCCGTCAGTTCGATTCTGTGTAAACATCTCCGACGCACTACAGAACCGGGGCAGCCTCAACAACATTCTAAAAATATTATTGTATTGGACTCGCAGGACATCCAGCGACCTTAGCTAATCCACAGACCCCCCGCGTACAGACTCTGACAATACGCTTTGAAAAGCTTTATTTTGACCTGGTCAGTACAGCGCGAGAATCGAACGGGTCAACATATTACCGCGGACCGCCAATGCACTACGCTCCCTCTCAATATCTGCATTATCCTTAAGGTCGTCGGTAAGTATATGCCCAAGATATTTGAACTGGTATGATCTCATTATGTTCATGCCATTTAAGGTAAGATTAGGTGTGTAATCTGTGCATTTACCGGCGGCCTTAAAGATCATGTACTCACACTTTCTGACATTGTATACGAGCCCATGTGCAGCCGCATAATTCTCACAAACCTTCAACATCTCTCCAATAGATCCCGCAGTCGGTCCCAGCAGCACCATGTCGTCGGCATAGCTGATGCTGTTAATATTAACACCACCAACCCGTCAGCCCACACGCATGCTGCTGAGCTCGACTATGAGGTCATTCACATATAGGCTGAAGAGCCTGGGAGACGTCAATCCTCCCTGTCTCACGCCGCACTCTAACCCATAAGCCTCAGAGAGAATGTTGGACCACTTTACCTGATTTGATTGGTTCGCATACCAATATTGTAGAACCTTAACAACTTCAGCCGGTACATTCCTGTCCCCCAGCTTCCAGAGCACATCTTAAGACACGAGATCAAAAGCCCTGGAAAGATCCAGGAAACAGGCATATACAGGCATTTTACGATCTGTATAATATTGTACAGTATTCTTGAGACTTAGGATTGCACTTTCTGTTGATAGTCCAGGTTGAAACCCAAACTGTGAGTCGTGTAAGCACAGATATTTTTCCAAGCATGAATCAAGCATACTGTCCAAAATTTTAGCAATGGTAGTTGCAAGAGAGATTGGCCGGTAGTTACCCTTGTCAGAGATATCTCCTGTTCTGTTTTTAACTATCGGTATGACAATAGTTTTCATTAGTTCCACAGGTAGGTATGAATGACTAATGCACATTGAATAAAATAAGGACAGGACCCTTGGCAGGTGACCACCAGCATACTTAAAATGCTCGATGCTGAGTCCATCGTGTCCGGGTGATTTACCCCTACTCATATTTTTAACAACCTCTCTCACCTGCTTAGTTGAAAAGTACATTACCGGCTCCGCTCCCTCACGAGAGGACTCAGCATCAATCAACGTACTTGAAGAGCTGAGAGGTGATCGCACTATAAAATGCTCCCGAAACATATTTACAATATGCTCTGGATCGTTCATTCCACTGACGCTTACCGGTAGTCCAGGCTTAGTATCCAGTCTACCCGTAGCTTTCCAGAATTTGGCAAAATTATTTGTTGATCTTTGCTTTGCTAAAAAATCCATTTTTATTTTTTTCCTATTTTTTTGGCACCATTTATGTCCATATATAATATCTCTGTGATATATAACATGTTTTTACACGATTGCCCCAAAAATGGAGAGTAACGAAGTTGCAGGTAACCTAACCTAACCCAACAAGTTAGCAGAAAAATAAATGACATATTTCCTATTGTATTTTTTTTATATGGTCATCATATACCATTTTGGAATTCTCATGATGAGTTCATGAATTTGATACCCATATTGCACCACCCAAAAAAATATTTTTTTTACTCTAATTTATAGCGTCCCACAGTCGTTATGCTGATTTTTTTTAACGTACCTATCTAAGAACACTTGGGTTAACAAGACGAAGCTAACGATATGCTAATTATGTAGATCCGTTCAGCGGTTTGGAAGATATGAGGTAATAAAAATATTACATTCATACATACATTCATACATACATACATACCAGATACGCACGAAAAACATAACCCTTCTTGCAGTCGGGTAAAAAGATTATACAGTTGTGCAGTTGACTACTCTCATATTATTATTTTACTTAGGTGGCTACCTGCTGGAAGAGAGATATAATTACCTCTTGATATCTTTCCTCCGGCAGGTATTATGATAAACCATAGTGTATAATGAAGTAATTCCCACACCGGTCCGCTAATTTTGAGCTTCGGTGATTGAGAACTTCTGATTTAATGTATTATACATAGCAAATATACGTATATATACGTAATGACGAGCCTGGCTACCTGCCGGCTACCTGCCGTGCTCTACTGTCGCACGACTTGACGACTGCTTTCGCTGCCTACGGCTTTAATTAAGAAATTCCGTTAGTTCGCGCCGGGGGGCGGCGGGTGGCGGCGGGTGGCGATGGGGGCGGTGGATGTCTTGTCGTTAATCTCAGTTAGTAAACGGTTCGGCATGACCGCCGTCTGCCTTACGAACTGTGCGGAGCACGACAGCGCGCGCCTGGCTGCGGCTTGCGGGAGCACACGCTGGGTGCTCTCAGCCTTGTGACTCGGCTCCACATCTCTACATGCACCAGTGGATGCGCGACCGGGACGTACCGCGAGATGTTCCCGTCCCGTGCGGAGGTCGGACGAGGAGCCAAGTGCATTAGATTAGCAGCACGTTACTCTGCTGGAAACTAATTTGAACATTGCTAGAGTAGACATCATTTGAACATTGCTAGAGTAGACATCATTTAAACATTGCTACAGTAGACATCATTTGAATATTGCTACATCATTTACTGTTTCCTATGACGTGTACTTATTTGAAAAATATAAAAGTTGACTTCCAAAGAATCTCGGCAAAATTATATCAGTGGTTTTCTTAAATAGAACTTTGATTGTTACTCACATGAAAAGCACTCGAGTTGTTAAATTGAACAGTAATAGAAGTTCAGGAGTTCACAGGCCCCCGCGCGCCCGCAGAGACGTCACCTAATGATAAAACAATAGATTGTAATTGAATGTACACCCACCCACCGCTGATAACATTCGCGTCTCGAGCTGTTTCCACATTTACTCTATTTATTATTGCTGACGGCAATTCTACAGCATTAAGCAAAAAGCCTTGACAACAATAGCTACAAATGTTTGTTACTACTCCAAACTCCAAACGATGGTGCATGAAAGGAAGACATATACAATATAATACATAATAGTTACTTCCATCCCGCAAATACACGCGCAGTAACGTGTTGATGGCAACAAGTCGACGCAGCAAGATTTCTGTAACTTATCTAAATGAAATAAATACAAGGGACACTAACCCTCTCTTATATGTTCTGTAACTATTGCTTTCGGTCCACTCATCGCCAATCACCGTGCTGAGTGAACCCGTCCTGACCGCTTGTCGCCCATTCCTCACAGCTATACAACTCGACTATACTTATGATCCTGTGAAGGTCCGACGATCAATATACCAGAGAAAAGCCAAAAAAGACACGAAAGTTTTTTGGAAATCCGCAGCTTCAATGGCAAGATATACAAAATGACCTAAACGCAATATACGAATGGACCCAAGACTGGTTACTTACGTTGAATATTGATAAATGTACCATCTTACACTTGGGAAAAAACAATCCGCGAAAAAGTTATCATCTAGGACTTCAAAAATTCTCATCTGTCGAGTCACAGAAAGATTTAGGTGTTTATTTATTTATTTTATAATTTATGTACACACAAATACGAAGAAGAAGATAGGTATCTAAATATAAATTTTGTACAAAGGTACTGCTTATTTCAAAAAGAAATTTCTTCCAGCAGACCTGCGAAAGGAGAGATTAGAAAAGATGTAGACTGTAGTGTGTAGAAAATAAGCAAAGAAGAGTTTAAGATGAGTTTAGTTGGTGTTATTATGTCTAGCGATCTAAAATGGTAAACACACATACTCAACGTCGCCAAGAGAGCACATTCGAAACTCTATGTTATTCGCAAGGCATTCAAATGCCTAAAACGTTTGTTAAGCTGTACAAAACCTACATACGACCTCTCTTGGAGCATGCTAATATCATCTGGGACCCATATTTTAAGAAAGACATCACTCTAATCGAAAATGTTCAGAGAAGGGCAACAAAAATGGTCCGTACCATTCGCAATCTATCTTACGAAGAACGCCTTAAGGAACTTGACCTTATCACACTGGAACAACGTAAACAAAGGGGCAGGCTTATTGAGACTTATAAAATACTCACAGAATACTACGATGTGCCCAGCCTTCAAGATCTTTACACATTGAATGCCAACAAACATTTACGAGGACATTCCTTTAAGTTATGTGGAAATGCATCCAAAAAGAAGCCTTTGAAGCAATTTCTACCTAACCGAGTTGTAACGGCATGGAACAGGCTCCCGGAAAGTGTTGTGAAAGCTCCCACATTGAACTGCTTTAAAAATCGGTTGGAACTAAACATCTCCAAACTATATGAAACACACGCATCAGCTAGATAGCTGCTAGTGTGTCTTACCAAATAATAATAATAATAATAAGCCCCCTAAACAACCACACGTCCTGATTGACCATCTAATCACGTAGGGGGCGGACACACGAAGCTGAAATTACTGGCGTGGCTAACGTGGCTCTGGAAACCCACTCAAAATGGAGACTAGATCAATGAGATTACGTATAGGACCGCTACCCGAGGGCAATCGTCGGGGCGCACCTGGGGCCGATGCTGGGTGTCACAGCATACGACCCATCGGCGGTGGGGGACTGAGCAGGCGGGTTCTCCCCGACAAAAATACTACAGCCGAACCGACAGACAGACTAGACAATAGTGACAATAGAGCAGTTACATCCGCCTTGGATGTTTCGCAGGCGGCATCAGCTACTCAGCCTGCGACCACCAAAGCGGGAAAACCCAGAGTACGCATGAAATGAACTGAAGATATGAACATATTCATCATGCGTACTTATTTTCATGTTACAAAACTTGAAGAGGACAGAACTACGTACTGCACACAATTATTTGAAAAATTTAAATTACAAAACCCAGAAATGAATATAACTGAGCAAAGGATAGCAGACCAAAGAAGGGTCATTATCAGAAACAAGTTATTAACGGACGACACTTTAAGTAGGATTAGATTTGAAATAGCAGAACAATTGAAGAAAGAAGAAGAGGAAACAATAAACCTTACACAACACATAAACAGCTATAATAACATCTCCCTGGAACCCGACACGAGTCCCGGGTCTGAATATTTTGTTACAGATTCAAGTGTACCTACACCTACACAAAACACCACTCAATCTATTTTAGATAATCCGACATTAACTGAGACACAAAATAGTACTGATTTTGATTCATCATTAGTAAATACATTAAGTAACGAATTAGAAACCAATATGCTAAAATATAATGGAATTAATCCTACTTGTAGGCCGTTACTACCAAAAATAAGACCATCTCGCAAATTATCCGATATAATTAATATTTTTAATCAAAATATTATTCCTTCGAGGCTTATATCTCTAGAAAATCTAAGTGACACACATTCGTTAATTTATTGCGTAGCTATCTCAATTGCAAATTACTTTAAATTAAAAATAAATACGGACAGAAGTTTTAAGAGTAATAGAGTAAAAAATGATCCACCTTGGCAAAAAAGATTAGAATCAGATATAGAGCAATTGAGAAAAGATATAAATAGACTGACACAGTACAAAAACGGTAATACATCGAGTAAACTGGAAAAAAAAGTCAAACAGATTATCAATAATACTAAACAACACTGTACACATGAAACCTTTAACAAACGAATAGAAGATCATTTAGACACATTGAAACAAAAACTTCTGGTTAAGAGCCATAGGCTAGCACGATATAAAAAAGCAAAACTAAGAAAAGATAACAATATATTGTTTAAAGTAAGTGAAAAACAATTTTATAGAAAACTTAAAGGCAATGATACAAGAATCTTAAACCCTCCATCTCAAGAGGCTTTAAAAGAATTCTGGCAAGGAATTTGGTCAGACAGAACGGAACATAATAAAAACGCTAAATGGATACAAGAGGAAGTATGTAGATCAGAAACTATAAACGAAATGCCATTTGAAGATATAGATGCGCTTGAAATAAATACAATTATAAATAAAACACATAATTGGAAAGCAGCAGGAGTCGATGGTATACACAATTTTTGGATAAAAAGACTTCATTCACTTCATAAAACTATAGCAGAACAGATAAGTAATATTCTAAAAGGTAACCAAAATATTCCGGAATTTTTGACTAAAGGAATCACTTATATGCTCCCAAAATCTAATAGAACCCAGGATCCTTCACAGTACAGGCCTATTACTTGCTTACCAACTTTATATAAAATCATTACATCTTGTATTACCCATAGAATTATTAAACACACTGAAAAATATAATATCCTAACAGAAGAACAGAAAGGTTGTAGGCGCGGGCATATGGGATGTAAAGAACAATTAGTAATAGACTCCACTATTTTAAAATATGTTCAGAGATCTAGAAAAAACTTATACGTAGCATACATAGATTATAAAAAAGTTTTCGATAGCGTTCCGCACTCATGGTTGATCGAAATATTAAATATTTATAAAATTAATCCTTTAATAATAAATTTTCTCAAGAGTACAATGGGATCCTGGAGAACTACACTTATGTTACAAACTGAAAAAGCAAACATAACCGTGGATGAAGTAGCGATTAAAAAAGGCATTTTTCAAGGTGACTCATTAAGCCCTCTATGGTTCTGTTTAGCCCTAAATCCACTCTCCCGATCACTAATAGATTCTAAGTTAGGTTTTGACATTAAAAATGGTAGGTCAATATTACACCAAATTACACATTTATTATACATGGATGATTTAAAAATTTATGCTAATAAAAATTCAAATTTACACGATTTATTAAATATTACAACAAATGTTTCGAAAGACATAATAATGGATTTTGGACTAGACAAATGCCGAAAACTAAATATAGAGAGAGGTAAAATTGTAGGAGGAAACTACTCGACAGATACTAATGAAACAATAGAAGCAATTAAAGACGAAGAACTGTACAAATATTTAGGGTATAATCAAGCTCGACTTTTAGAACATAGGGCCATTAATGATAAATTAAAAAAAGAATACAATAGTAGAATACATTCGTTATGCAAAATGCATCTATCTAGTAAAAATTTATTCAAATCCATTAATACTTACGCGGTACCAATACTTACTTATTCTTTCGGGGTAATAAAATGGTCTAACACAGAATTACATAGTATCGAAGTAAAAACAAGAACTATGCTGACACAACACAGATATCACCACCTGAAATCTGCGATAGAAAGAGTTATATTGCCCAGAAAAGAAGGAGGAAGAGGATTGATCGAAATTTCACATCTCCACAAAAGACAAATAATTAATCTAAAACAATTTTTGGGGCGAAAGAAAAGTACCAGTAATTTACACAAAACAATTATAGAGATAGATAAACAGTATACACCATTGAACCTTAGTGATGATGATAATATTGAGACATTAGATAAAGTGCAACATATAGAAGAGATAATGAGAAAATGGAAGCAAAAAGAGCTACATGGGAGACATCCCAATGATTTACAACAATCACATATAGATAAAGAAGCTTCTAACAAATGGTTAGAACTAAGTGGGCTGTTCCCTGAAACAGAAGGGTTTATGTTGGCCATTCAGGACCAAGTCATTAATACCAAAAATTATAGAAAATATATAATAAAAGATGTGTACATTATGAAGTACATTAAGAAATGATTTATGCAAAAAATGTCACAGCAAACCGGAAACAATTCAACATATTACTGGTGCTTGTATGACATTGACACAGAACGATTATACTCACCGACATAATCAACTTGTTAACATCATACACCAAAAACTCGCAATTAAACTTAAACTCATGCAAGACGCATACACACCATATTATAAATATTCACCAAGACCGGTTTTAGAAAATCAATTTTACAAAATATATTACGACCGCACTATAATTACAGATCACACTATATATAACAATAGACCCGACATAACACTTGTTGATAAAGAAAACAAACATGCTTACATAATTGATATAGCAGTCCCAAACACTAATAACATTCAAAAAACTATCACGGAAAAAATTAGGAAATACACAGAATTACAAGAGGAAATCACCAGAGTTTGGAAAATGAATAGAGTCACAATAGTCTCAATAATAATATCAGCAACAGGTGTTATTCCAAAACAAATATTCAATAGTTTTAATGGTCTCAATCTATCAAAATACACATACCTAACACTACAAAAAGCGGCTATTTTGAACACTTGTCGTATAGTTAGAAAAATTTTACAACTGGACTTAGATAATAATTTAAATTCAGTTCAAAGTCTTTTACCACCTTAAACCAATAATTAGGATCTCACCTTGGTTCACACCCGTGAGATTCTAAAAGAACACCAGGCACCAGCCTGAGAAAAATTGCCTGAAAAACCATAATAATAATAATAAAAATTTATAGGAGTACATCATATGGCTCGGCTGAGAATTGCGCGCTTGCTCCACAAGCTTCCCAGGAATGTAGGAGAACCTCCTAGAGTCCTGAAGATACTACAGTGTTCTTGGGCATAACTCATCTGGAGTTATTCTTAAGAATCGACATATCATCAAATGTTAACGTTTATACGATCTGGCCAGTTTTAGTTGGCCATATCATGAAGTGATAAATTTCTATGATCTGGCCGCGACATATACACTTTTATGATAAACTTCCAAGTCATATTGAACAACTAAGCCTTAATAAATTCAAATCATTTGTAAAGCGTAAACTTTGCCAAAAGGGTTTTTACACTGTATAGGACTATGTTGAAGACGAAAAGGCGTTGAGGATTGACCTGCTCCAGTACGCACTACCACTTTACTGGTGTCTTATTTTTATTTTCAATTGTGCTTCTTATTATGATTATTTTTTACAATCTGACATTGTAGTTTATTTTTATTTTGTGATTTGTCATTTTAATTTTCAGTTAATTTTTGACATTAAGTAAATATTTACTTTACATTTTGTAAACTATATATTTCTTTTTATTATTGTGAACGTGAGGACTATGTTGATTGTTTTTTTTTTCCTTTTCAGTAATTTTAACATATGTCTGGCAATTTGAGTATTTTCTGCGGCCTACCCAAATGTCCTTTCCTTGGTATTGTTCGTCAAGTCTTTGAGCTTCTTAGTAGTCCTGAATTGAGCTTTGCGAATACTGACAAATGATTGCACTGACTGGACAGGTACACTCAAATCTGTATGGTACTTTCTTCAAAAGAACAACTCAGACAAAGGACATGGCTAAATTGAAGTATATTGGGCTGCCCCCGCAATGAAAACGCATGTATAAACATGGTACCTAGCAATATATAATGCTAAATAGCTGAAATTAGTATTTTTGAATTTAAAAAGGTTCAGGAACTTTTCATATTTGCACAATACTAAAAACAAAATCGAGTAACTCCTACGACAAAGGTATAAAAATTTCAAACAATGACATTTCTATGAACTTTTATCTAGGCGTTTTAATGTGTCTGCGACGATTTTTATTGATAATTGTTTTTGACCGGCGATTTTGCACGTACTAGGTACTTGAAGTAAATATCTACAAAGGTGTAATTGTAGCAAAAAAACTTGATAGGTACAACGGACTTTCGGTAAATCAAAATAATATAAGTATTCTGTTGTAAAACATAAACTACTTATTCAAATGAGTTGAAATAAAGACAGTATTTACAGACCATGTAAATAATATTATGGTTGAAATGATGAACGTAGTTGAAAAAGATCTTAAAGATTAAAGCTAGAATAAAACGTGATTGACCATTACATATTTACTGTATGGACTTTATAAGAGACTTTGAACCCTGAGTTTGTTTCGGTGTTTCTTCTCAGGGTATTCGGCTAGGAAACCCCGGCCTCATCTAGTTTAAAATGACGAAAAAAAAATTGACGTGTAAAAGTGTTTTTTTAAACCTATTTGCAAAATAAATATCATTTATAATTTCAAAAGTAACGTCAGAATTTCAATATCTACGAATCATTTAGTTACTGGCGTCTTGCGGCCGAGTGCTACGCGACTACGCCAGATTGCTACGAGACGCGCTACGGAAATGATTGTAAAGCTACGTTTGAAAATGATAATTTAACACATTCAGTTGAGCATCTGACTAATCAAATGTTAGCGCGGCGCACCACTTGCTCATACAAAATAAAGGTTAGTGATGTTCTGCTTTCCAAACAAGCAAAGATTCATGTGACACCATCGTTACAATGTCTAAAAAAAAATCAAACATTTTGTGTCATATACCATTCACGTATAGCACATAAATACAGAACAACATGTAAACGCGATGATATCCCTAACCGATTTGTCATATGCCGTCCATATATACAAATAAATTGGGGAGCAACGTCTAAACAAGTGGACACCGATAGAAATGTTGTCAAAGTCAAATTCACAAACAACTATTAAAAAACTTCAAAGAACTATTATTATTATTATTAAATTGGTGTATCTGCTATACACCAGAATTTGACTTTGAGTTTCCATGCGAAATAAATTGAAAAACACAGTGTAAAACAGGGTGCGGGTAGGTTGACTGTCCTTATGTGCGGTACTGCTGTGACAGACAAGTTACCTACAGTGTCACTTATAAGAGACGATGGCATTGATATTTTTTTTTCTTTATTTCATTTACATAAACATATTAGATACATTTTTAAATATTACAAAAAAAAATAACATTTAAAAATATAAAAAATAGTATTCCACCGGTATCGGGAACTGGGTCCAAGCTACCGGCGGTCAGGGCTCCAGAGAAAGGAATCTCCTAACA
Source organism: Mythimna pallens (assembly GCA_961205895.1). Taxonomy (NCBI): domain Eukaryota; kingdom Metazoa; phylum Arthropoda; class Insecta; order Lepidoptera; family Noctuidae; genus Mythimna; species Mythimna pallens. Next base: position 295,241 of record OY540826.1, read on the forward strand.
ATACGAGACGTGTCCAGGAGTACCGCTTTCTGAATCAAGCCCTTGATCCAGCCGCCTAATGCGAGCCTCCTAAGGTGTTGGTCGAGGCTCTTGTCTATTAAGCCATTGCCCGACACGACTATCGGTTACAATGATCGCCGAGTCCACATCCCACATGCCGACAACCTCGCAAGCCAAGTCAATATACGAGTACTTAATTTGTTTATCTTTCTCGGCTTTCACGAGGTTCTCGTCATGTGGAACGGAAATGTCAACAATCATTGCACGCCTCTCGCTTCGGTCCACCAACACTATATCAGGCTTATTGGCTACAATAGTCCTGTCATTGATAATGGGCCGATCCCAGTACAAAGTGATATGACCATTATCAAGAACTGGGTCGGGCTTATACCTATAGTACGGCACTTCCGATTCCAAAAGAGAGTATTTCAGAGCAAGTTGCTGATGGATAATCCTGGCTAGTAGGTTGTGCCTATGCAAGTACTCTCCGTTAGCTAGACGAGAACAACCAGAGATAATGTGACAAATTGATTCTCCAGGATGGTGACATGCCCGACAGATGTCAACCGTGCCGTCCTTCACAATGAATCTCCGGTAGTTATTCGTCATGATAACTTCGTCCATAATTGCACAGATAAAACCTTCGGTTTCCCCAAAGAGGTCACCGAAATGCAGCCAGGCTACGGACGCCAATGGGTCTACATCGGGCCCATGAACAGCCCGGAAAAAGCGTCCGTGAAGTTCCTTGCTCTTACAATACATACTTTCCTGCGATCGTTAGTGTCAAGCACTACCGGTTTGCGCCAGTTCCCGTTAGCCAGAGAGAGCGGTGTGAGTCTGTTGTCCACTGCCACTACATCTCGATGCATACTCCCGTCGGCAGCTAGGAAATATTCCCTGAGACTGCATACCTCGCGGTTGTGAAGGGTCTTAGCATTTAAAAAACCTCGACCCCCACACTCACGTGGGATATACAATCTCATCACTGACGATCGTGGGTGATGCATTCGGTATGCAGTCAGCAGTGTGCGGACCCTCCTATCCAGGGCGTCAAGTTCCGTTTGAGTCCATTTGAATACGCCGAAAGAGTACATCAATACCGGCATGAAACAAGGCTATTGAATACCTTCTTCAGGCGTCCAAAGAAACTCTCCTTCAATTATTGCTTCATGTCAGCGATATTGATGTCTAGAGCTTCCGACATACCCAAATACTTATAGGTTTCGGTTGGAGAGAGGGATCGCAAGTTTATGGAATCCGAGAGTTAGGTACCCACGGATTCCACAACCTCCCCTCGTTTTACATGCATGACCGCACATTCGTCCACACCAAACTCCATCCTGATGGCACTACTGAAGGTTTCAGTTACCTTCAGTAGCTCCATCAGTTGCAGATTGTTGGGGGCAAAAAGTTTCAGGTCATCCATATAAAGTGGTGAGATATTACCTGGCCACCTCTCTTCAATCGATAGCCTAGACCTGAATTCTCCAGCAGTGTGCTTAGAGGATTCAAGGCTAGGCAAAACCAAAGTGGACTCAAACTATCATCCTAGAATATAGCTCGCTCGATCCTTACAGGTTCGCTATTCCTCTGGATATGTCGACATCCTGGATAGCGAAGGACCGTACTCCATTGCCTCATACACGACATCAGGAAGGTGCGTAGTGTTGTATCAATTTTATACAATTCCAGTACCCTCATGAGTCATAGGCCTTTTTATAATTTATCCAACATGTCAACAGATCCTTTCGGAAACGTCGAACCTGTTGGCTAATGGTCATATCAATGAGGAGAACTCCTTACTGACTGAAACTGATATGCCAAGCGAGCATGCGATCTTGTAAACCACTTAATCCAGAAATTGTGCAGCCCATCCGGCCCTGGAGATTTCCAGTTTGGCAACGGACAGACTGCACGAGCTACATCTTGGGAGCTGAAGTCAATTGCCCCATTTATGGTTTTGGATCGCACGCTCGCTCGACCTCCCAAATCCAGTCACCCTTGTTGTGGCTGAAAGGCACCAACCAGATGCTGCGCCAGAATGAACTCATGGCGCCATCATCCGGGAGGCGCGCGTCAGTCACACCTTGGTCCGGTCGCTCTCAATCCCTATAAACCCACCCGTCATTACTGTTGTGGGTGTATCGCTCCACCCGCCGTTTATACCTGCGGATACGGTTTGCCCATGCATACACCTTCTGGGATATATAGTCTCGGGGGCTGATGTCAGTCCCCGAAAATGCCCGTCTCACAAAGCGCATCACTCTTGGACGAGTGTTGCACTCCCTGAAGCAGATTAGTTTGCCGATGAGTGCTCTGGCCCCAGCAATACGACGCTCGATTCTGCACTGCCAGGCCGGCACGGCTGGTTTCGGTCGTGTAGCTACGTCACAGTTTGGAAACTTAACGTGAGCTACACGACATGCCGCAACAGCTGCGTAGTACATTATCGAGTGTGTATCAGTGAGATTTTTGCAGTCGTCAAAATAGTTTGACAACAACAAATCCAGAGCAGCCACCAGCGCCTCTTTCTTATTATGCATGGGCAAACGAGGTAAGCGCACCCTAAGATCAAGCGGCATGTTGCGATACTCCCGAATAGCTCACTCCAAAGCACTCCTATTTTATTAATTATTATATTTATAATTTAATGAATTTTGGAATTTTAATGTCAATTGATATTTGACTAGTGTGTTTTGTAATAATTTTAATTAATGGAATGTTTATTTATTTTTAATTTTATATAATCTAAATGTGAATGATTTTTATATGGGTCATAATGGTACCTGAAATAAATGAATTTTAATTTTAATTTAAAGTTACATCGAGGTGCTGAAGTGTTTGTGTACAGTGATGACATAAGCTATGCTCGGAGTTTCCTTGCGTGATTGAATCAGAAATGAAGATATCCGCAGGAGAACCAAGGTTGCCGACATATCACGAAGAATCGCCAAACTTAAGTGACAATGGACAGGGAACATTGCACACAGAACTGATAGCCGTTGGGGCCGAAAGGTTCTGGAATGGCGACCGCGTACCGGAAGACGCAGCGTTGGAAGGCCTCCCACAAGATGGACCGATAACCTGGTCAGGGTCGCTGAAATCCGAAGGATGCGAGAGGCACAGGACGGGTCGTTGTGGCGACGCTTGGGGGAGGCCTATATCCAGCAGTGGATGTCTTTCGGCTAATATGATGATGATGATGATTAAACGTTGTTTCAATTAGCGCTTATTAAATTTTACGTATCATAAAGTTGCTCCGCTCAGTGTTAACACTGAGAGCGTTGTTGAGGCTACTGCGTCGGCGACAGTCACGGGGACGTTGAGCTTACATCTCTCGAAATTAATATATCGCCCCCGAACTCCGGACAATAGACATCATTTAGCAATATTAACGAGCCGATGACGCCCGCTCCACTTCATTACCTCCAGTATTTAGCGACGCACGGACACACAAAGATAAACAAGTATTACCTTTTTGCTTGAGCGGTTCATGTGAAAATTATCCTAATATTTGGAAATATGTATTTTTTCCTGCCTGGGAACATGTGCGGAAATGGTGAAAATGGTGAGCCGGCACAGTGCGGTGAGGTCTAGGGTGGCGACCCACAGAGCTTCTCTTGTCTCGTATACGTCTTAACCAGCTGATTAATCTTCATTTAAAGCGATTGTGACGTTATATGCGAGTACCTCGCACGCGCCCACACCCAAATGACACTACTTTTTTCTTTCTTTCTTTAGCATGGCGGCGAGGTCTGTGTGCGAAGAGGAGCACGTGTGTGTTCCACTGACATTGCAGCGAGGTCTGTGCGCGAAGAGGAGCACATGTGTGTTCCACTGGCATTGCGGCGAGGTCTCTGTGCGAAGAGGAGCACGTGTGTGTTTCACTAGCATGTCAGCGAGGTCTGTGTGCGGTGTACGGTTCAGTGCTGCGTGTGCTTGGGGCGTTGTTGCGGAGCTTGTGCGACATCTATATATTCTATTAGTTTGTAAAATGTTAGTTTTCTAAACATTTTATTAATCGACAAGCCGTGGGCTCGGTGAGATTCTCCGTCGAGGGAAACGACAAACTTCTATTCTCAGCCTCTATTTAACCACTTTTAAAGCCATTTGGTTCATAGAAAATGGGGTCATAAACAATCAAAGCCTAAAATCCGTTTCTTCCAAAATACCATCGTCAGCTGCTGACCGCAGACGGAGGACTAATTCAAAAGATGAAAAGATGGCAAGTAACTAGCACACGTCTGCAGTGCTATTCTGTAAATGGTAAATCACTTCGAAAGTCATTTCGCAAATCATCTCGAAAGTCACACTCACTTCGCTTCTCATCTCGCCTGTACAAGTTTCGTTATTCTTATGTCAAGATCAAGGCCAAGTGTTCCGAGAACAGAAGAAGAGTTCCGAGAACCCAAGTGACATTGCTCTATGGTAGTGCAGTGACGCTGAATTGTGTCTTGTTATGATTTACATCCACTCATTCCATTTAAGAATACGAAACTTTAATTTCACATGTGTTTCACTGCGGATTCAGAAGTGATTTCGCAAATAAACTTTTCAGAATAGCAATGCTGGTGTCGGTCGTCCTTGTTCGGGATATTGTGTGTGTATGTGTGTGAGTTTCCAAGGTATTAATTGACAGATGACGCATAGACATTTGACTATGTAACGGAATTTCGATATTCACAATATTAATAATATAATATTAATAATATTCCACAACTTTCACACAACGTCTTCTAGTCCCAAACTAAGCAGAACTTGTGTTATGAGTACTAGACAACTGATAAACATACTTATATATTTCTAAATACATACAAATTACAGGTAAATTACTCCTAGACACAGGACAAATGATCATGCTCATCACACAAATATTTGTTCTATGTGGGAATCGAATCCACGTCCTCCGGCATAGCAGGGCATCAGGGCCACTGACCACTAGACCAACAGGGCTGGCAGATATTGATCTGATGTCATATTAATGTACTATATACCGGTAGGACACCATGTTGAAGCACACAACTTCGACAGTTTGGTAGTGCGAAGTAATTCTCGCGTTTACGCCATGTCAACGAACACAACTTGTATAATTTGTTAATGTGAAGTATCTTATCTCGCATGGAGGTACATCTTGTCGATAATTTATTAGTTGAAGTACCTAAAGCCGCGTTGACAACATGTCGACGTACGTTACTTCAACAATTGATTAGTGTAGACTAGCTTATCTCCACCATACCGTATCACAGAATAAGAAATAGTACAACCATACCGACGAATCACGAACGTAACTTCGATAGTTTTTATTTTAGTTGGGAATAATAAATAATAAATCATCTTATGACAAATCGCACTACCCGTGGCCCCAGTAGGCCTCGACTGTTAGATACTGTAACGTACACACAGGCACTTCATCTCGAATTTTAAAATCTAGGTTAATTCATACCTAGTACACTTCAAGCTAATATACTTACCGGTGGAAGGCTGACGAAGCTTTATTATAACTTAACAACCTGTAAGTCGTATGTACTCCAAGTTATAAAGTCCATCTCGTGGTACAAAGTGTATCTGCGTCTGAAATGAACAACATAAACGAACTTGAAAATAAGTATTAAGAACATCTATTTTGTCCAAAGGCAATCTTGGGCCGGATACATCGTGTGTGGCATGGCGGCGCGAGTCGGACGCGCGACTCCACCGCACCTCATGTGCGCGCAGTGCGCGTGCCTGCAGGGCTCAGCAACACGCTGTCACCGTGTCGCACCGCATATGGCCGCACTTTTTCAATCGAAGTGAGCGAATATCGAGTACACCCCATGTCCCTCTCGACTCTAACCCCGCAGGCCCTCAGCACCCTCACACAATATATTCCCATTGGAAGCTCTCGATGTGTTCCCGTATATAAATTTCCTTATCTCCCCGTAATTTAAAATTAACTGTTATGAACGCACTGTTTGCGAGAAAAAATTGCGTGTTATATGTTACACGTACTCGTGTGACTCGTGCTGCAGCGTGCGGCAACTCGCTCTACCTCCGTGATGCTCTGGGCCGGGCGAGCCTCTCTGCACACTTATGACTTTACCGGCACACTACTTGTTTACCGAGTCATTCCACCCTCTCGCGGCGGCGTCTGAGAGCGCGTCACACGTCTCTGTCGGCGTTGAGGGATCACTGTCGATGCGTCATCGCGGCGGATGCTCCCGGCTCGAGGGCGACCGCTCGCATTTTATGGCTTATCTTTATGATGTCAGTTTTTCCGGGGTAAACACGTTTGATTTTATGTTTGACTTGCGGGGTGGAAAGCTTATAACTCCACGTGATGCAAATATTTAACTCGTGAAGCTGGGTGTGGAAGCAGCGCTCTGTTCTTATCTGTAGGAGACTCGGATGCTCAATTTATCATTAGGACTTTTCTTCTTCAGCACAGAACTGTCTTAGTTGAACCGCTGCCGACTGCTGTTATGGCGCCGGCGGAGAAGGACGAGGTTGCCGCTTCATTCGATTACTTTACAAGTAAAGACTCCTAAATCTAACTGAAAAGAGGCTATTACCTTACATCGGCGGTTTACGTCGCAGTTGCCCGGGGCATGGGTGGCGGCAGGTAAGCAGCGATATCTTAACGTCGCAGTTGACCCATGCGCGGGTGGCGGCTGGTAAGCAGCGATATCTTAACGTCGCAGTTGACCCATGCGCGGGTGGCGGCAGGTAAGCAGCGATATCTTAACGTCGCAGTTGACCCATGCGCGGGTGGCGGCAGGTAAGCAGCGATATCTTAACGTCGCAGTTGACCCATGCGCGGGTGGCGGCAGGTAAGCAGCGATATCTTAACGTCGCAGTTGACCCATGCGCGGGTGGCGGCAGGTAAGCAGCGATATCTTAACGTCGCAGTTGACCCATGCGCGGGTGGCGGCAGGTAAGCAGCGATATCTTAACGTCGCAGTTGACCCATGCGCGGGTGGCGGCAGGTAAGCAGCGATATCTTAACGTCGCAGTTGACCCATGCGCGGGTGGCGGCAGGTAAGCAGCGATATCTTAACGTCGCAGTTGACCCATGCGCGGGTGGCGGCAGGTAAGCAGCGATATCTTAACGTCGCAGTTGACCCATGCGCGGGTGGCGGCAGGTAAGCAGCGATATCTTAACGTCGCAGTTGACCCATGCGCGGGTGGCGGCAGGTAAGCAGCGATATCTTTTCAAATAAGTGTTCAATTAAATGGGTGTTCGAACTAATTTTGAGTCCTATTTCTTCGTTTTCAAAAGACTACATAAATTAGGTTCGCTGTGTAAGCGACCGTTTTATTAGTGAGCCAAGTCTCTGAAACAAGAGGGAAAGACATAATCAGCGTAGTAGGAAGGGGTGGTGTGCAGCGCAGCAGGGTTGCGGTGGCACACGTGTAACGTCGCTCCTTCACCACATCTGGCTCAAACATAACAATATTTGTTTATTTTTCATAGTGCCATGAAAACATGGTTACCTCACAACAAGCCTCACTTCTTCGCCAAATAAACACAGTACTTAGTGAGCTGTTGTTGTTATTAAAACATTCGCTTCATGTTGATAACGTTCTCAGCGCTGTTTGTTTGTCACTTAGAGCGGCGGGCCGGGACACACACGCGCGGGACCTCCGCGTGCGCGAGGTAATTAAAATAAACGAGCTGCGTAATAAAGTAACAACAAAGTTGTGCGCTGGGCGGCTGGCGGGGGCCGCCGGGCGCGGGCCGGTGCGGGCCGGTGCGGGCCGGGCGCGGGCTGGTGCGGGCCGGGCGCGGGCCGGTGCGGGCCGGTGCGGTGTATAGTTACTCAAATGAAACGTCAAAACTAAGTCAACTTGCTTTAAAACATTTTGCCAAAGTCACCAGAACCAGGAAACTACACATTCTGTATTTGTTGAACACCTTTCGAATGAGTAAACCGTAAGGACTTCTGTAGTAAATATTGTATCTTAATCAAAGGAAATTACGTATAAATGAAATCAGGCCGACGGGCGAGTTTGCGAACGGGCAATCATTTAATTGATAATATTTTCATCATCATATTAGATCAATTTGAGGTGACAAGAGAGAAATGTTAATACGACAGTCGCGTAGTTCAGGACGAGCTAGCTAACTCGACGAATTTTGAAGTGGTTTACACTAATAGAAAGAGCAACAAACGAGGATGGTATATAACTGGCACGCGAGCAAAGCCGGGGCGGGGCACTAGTCACAGATTGCTCGTTATGCGTGTTTGAATTATTTCAATTCCGCTCCAGACAAGCAAGTTTTTAAATGTTTTCATGCTATTTTACTGTTGTACTTTCTGTACCATTAATAATCTGTGGCAACACCAAGAACATCAACGTCACAAATAATTCTCAGACTAATTTCCGACAAATTAAAATATTAAAAAACCTTTTTTCAACCCACAATTACAATAGCCAAAAGTAAAATAAACCAAGAAGCTAATAACTAAAACATTGTGACAAAATATATTTCATATTCAGACGAAACTGCAAACAAATGTCAGTGACAACTGCCGTCACATTATGCAAAACAGAAAATGGGAATAATTATTTGAGAAGATGTTGACGAGAGTCGCAGCTCGAAGAGCACGCTCACCACCTCCGGCCTCGTCGCTCAGCTCCGCCTCGCCGCCACCGGAACCCAGCCCCATCGTGAGTGCTGTGACATCGGCCGTTGTGTCGAGCTCCAGCGATGAGTACTTCTCTCCGCCGACTACATCACCACCTGCGCGTCGACGGGGAGGACGCCAGCCACCGAGCGGCTTAGAACCTCGATGCCCACCGGCTTCTGATAGGGCGGAAGTGTGCAGCGCATGCGATGGACGCAATCCATCAATGAGAACGTCATGCGCACATGCTAAATGGCTACAGAGGGAGGAAACAACCTGACCGCGTACCGTGTTCGGATGCTCTCTTTATGTTTCAGGTGCTTGAGCCATCCGTCAACGTTTCAACTCAGCGACTATCGGATCAGGTGCAGGTCATCCAGCGTAATCGTATGTTGGATGATACTGTACTTGATGGCCTCCGAACGGAAATGAGTAGCCATGCCATTACCTCTTCATCGCAGATTGTGGTACCAGTGACGGTACCACCGTCCAACCATTTTGAAATCCCGCTGACGAGGAGAGTACAGACGTGGTTACACAAGTTATTACCCAGTGCAGTAATGAATTGAGGAGTGCTTTGGAGTGCTATTCGGGAGTATCGAAACATGCCGCTCGAATTTAGGCCGCGCTTACCTCGTTTGCCTATGCATAACAAAAATAAGGCGCTGGTAGCTGCTCTGGATTTGCAGTTGGCAAACTATATTGACGACTGCAAAGATCTCACCAATACACACTCGATAATGTACTGCGCAGCTGTAGCGGCATGTCGTGTAGCTCACGTCTAATTTCCAAACAGTGATGTAGCTACACGACCGAAATCAGCCGTGCCGGCCTGGCAGTGCAGGACCGAGTGTCGTATTGGTGGGGCCAGAGCACTCATGCATGCATGGGCAAACCGAATCCGAAGGTATAAGCAGCGTGTATGAAACGTGGGTATATAGGGCTTGGGAGGGGCCGGACCAAGGTGTGACTGACACGCGCCTACCGGATGATGATGCCATGTGTTCATTCTGGCGCAGCATCTGGTCGGTGCCTGTCGGTCACACCGAAGGTAGTTATATTCGGGAGGTCGACCGAGCGTGCGATTCAATCAATTCCAGAAATGGGGGCAATTACGATCAGCCCCCAAGACGTAGAGCATGCAGTTCGTCCTTTGCCTAATTGGAAATCCCCAGGGCCGGATGGACTGCACAATATTTGCATAAAGTGTACAAAGATCGCATGCTCGTTTGGCATCTCAGTATCAGGCTGCCTTGGAGTCCGGTTCACTAGCCGAGTCCTTACAACAGGAGTTACACACCTGCTCCACAAATCTGGTAGTACCGCGGAACCTAAGAATTATAGACCGATCACGTGCTTTCCTACGGTCTTTAAAGTTCTTACACCCATTTTGTGAGGTAAGATTAACACCCATATAAACAATAATTCAATCATGTCTGCCTCTCAGACCGGATGTAGGTATGGTCCCGCGGTACTAAGGAGCTATTCCTCATCAATATGGTCTTTAGCCAGCAGGTTCGGCGCTCCCGAAAGGATCTGTCGACATGTTGGATAGACTATAAGAAGGCCTACTAATCGGTTCCTCATACATGGCTCATGGGGGTGCTAGAATTGTACAAAATTGATGCAATACTACGCACCGTCCTGATGTCGTGTATGAGGCAATGTAGGGCGGTCCTTCGCTATCCAGGATGTCGACATATCCAGAGGAATAGCGAACCGGTGAGAAGAGGTGGTCAGGTTATATCTCACCTCTTTGCATGGATGACTTGAAACTCTTTGCCCCCAACAAGCTTCAACTGATGGAGCTACTGAAAGTAACTGAAACCTTCAGTATTGCCATCAGGATGGAGTTTGTGGACAAATGTGCAGTCATGCATGTAAAGAGAGGGGAGGTTGTGGAATCCGTGGGTACCTAACTCTCGGATTCCATAAACTTGAGATCTCTCTCTCCAACTGAAACCTATTAGTATTTGGGTATTCCGATATACCCAAATACTTATAGGTTTCTTTGGACGCTTGAAGAAGGTATTCAATAGCCTTTCAGGCGGAAACAAGGTGCGCGCCTTCAACGGTTGGGTCATGCCGGTATTTATGTACTCTTTCGGCGTACTCAAATGGACTCAAACGGAACTTGATACCCTGGATAGGCGGGTCCGTACACTGCTGACTGCATACCGAATGCATCACCTACGATCGTCGGTGATGACACTGTATATCCTGCGGAAATGTGGGGTCGAGGCTTTTTAAATGCTAACCCCCTGCACAATCGCGAGGTATGTTGTCTCAGGAAATATTTCCTAGCCGCCGACGTGGGTATGCATCGTGATGTAGTGGCAGTGAACAAGTGACTCACCCCGCTCTCCTTGGCTAACGAGAGCTAGCGCAAACCTGTATTGCTTAACACTAACGATTGCAGGGAACTATGGCAGAGTAAGGAACTCCACGGACGCTTTTTCCGGGCCCTTCATGGGCCCGATGTAGATCAACTAGCGTCCGTAGCCTGGCTGCGTTTCGGTGTCTTGTCACCAACCGGGTGAATCAATCCGCCACATTATCTCTGGTTGTTCTCGTCTAGCTAACGGGGAATACTTGCATAGACACAACCGTGTAGCCAGGATTATCCATCAGCTACTTGCTTTCAGGTACTCTCTTGTGGAATCGGAGGTGCCATACTACAGGTGTGTGCCCGACCCAGTTCTCGATAATGGCGATATCACGCTGTACTGGGATCAGCAGGGCAATAAGTCTGATATAGTGGTGGTGGATCGAAGAGAGAAGGGTGCAATGATTGTTGACATATCCGTTCCACATGACGAGAACCTCGTGAAAACCGAGAAAGATAAACAAATTAAGTATATTGATTTGGCCCGCGAGGTTGTCGACATGTGGAATGTAGACTCGGCGATCATTACACCGATAGTCGTTTTAGCCAATGGCTTAATAGCCAAGAGCCTCGACCAACACCTTAGGAGGCTCGCGTTAGGCGGCTGAATCAAGGGCATGATCCAGAAAGCGGTACTCCTGGACACGGTTCGTATTGTTAGGAGGCTTCTTTCTCTGGAGTCCTGATGGCCGGTAGCTTGGACTCTGTTCCCGATACCGGTGGGACACAAATTTTTTTTACATTTTTATATGTTTTTTTTTTTTATTGACAAAAGATAGGTATCTTGAAAATAGATACTATCTTTCAAACTTTTATAGGAGACAGATAGCTGTGTCGCTATCATTTATTTTTTTATTTCAGCCAAGAACTTGGCTAAACAAATTGCTCCTGTTGAGCAATGCAATAACTTGTTATATGATTTTGCCATTAAATTGGCACCAAATGTTGACATAGATTTTCATTTAAATTAGAAATTAAGACAACAGAGCCAATCTCTAGCATGAATGTAATAACGAACAAAAATATTTGTAATCAAGTTTTAAACTCATTAAATAGTATCAACCTGGTACATCACAATATTCAAGGACTTATGAACAAGGACTTAAAAGTAGACTTATTCCTTAATTGCAATAATATTGACATTCTTTGCCTATCGGAACATTGGCTTAAGAGCCACCAATTCATTTTAAATTTTTGTAATCACCAGGTTGGTAGTTCGTTCCGTAGAATTGATGCCATACGTGGTGACTCATTAATTTTAAAAAGCAACAACCTTAAGCTCAAAGAACGAAAGGATATTGTGAGCCTATCTATTGAGCGGTCAGTTGAAATAGCCTGTATTGAATTGGAGCAGTTTATTATATTAAGTGTGTACCCCCTTCCGGGTTGTATGACTGCTTTGAAAAGGTAATGGATGAAGTATTCCACAAGATTTGCAATTCAAACAAGTACATAATCACTTGTGGTGATTTTAATGTTAATTTATTAGAAAACTCAGGTTTACGTAGTAAAATTTTAAGTCTGTTTCAGTCCTACAATCTTGTTAACTTATTTTTGGAGCCCATAAGATTAACTCCTACTAGTGCCACATGCATAGATAATACTTTAACGGATGTTGTACCAACTCACAAAGAAATTATAAATTTATTAGATTCTGATCATTGTGGTCAGTTAATTACTTTTCAAAACCAAAAAAAAACATAGTGGCTAAAAAGAATATCACTGTTAACCCTAAAACTGCAAGTCGTTTAGAAACTTTTAAAACTAAACTCATTAATAATTTACCAAACTTGTCTACATAATTATGATGATCTCAATCACCAATATGAAGGTTTCTTTAACATGTACTGTAATCAATTTAATTCTATTTTTATACCTGAGACTATTTCGGTTAATAGTAACGTGTCGTTCTGTGAATGGGCTACCATTGGTATTTATAAAAGTAGAACTCGGCTTTACAAATTGTATGATGAAAGGGTTCTTGTTAATACTGCTGAATTTAGCTCGTATGTGCGAAATTATTCAAAATAATTTTAAAAATAATTGATCTGTAGCGAAATCGCGTTATTTGAGTTCCAAAATTAAGAACAGTAATAATATAATTAAAACTACTTGGAATGTTATAAAAAGTGAAACTGGAAGGTTTACAAGACCATCTAGTGACTATAAACTTGTAATTAATGACAATGTGATCACATCGGACTCACAGGTTGCTGCGGCTTTGATCCCCATATCAACAACAAAATCTCTGAACTCGTCACCCACTGCTGCAGAGTCTTTGCTTAAAGAAAATGTTAAAGTTTGCGATCCTGATTTTAATTTCGAACACGTGACTTATGTAGTGCGAGTAGTGATAACATATGGCTCTGAAACATGGTCGCTTACAATGGGCCTCATCAGAAGGCTTACAGTCACCCAAAGGGCAATGGAAAGGGCTATGCTCGGAGTTTCCTTGCGTGATCGCATAAAGAATGAAGATATCCGCAGGAGAACCAATGTCGCCGACATAGCCCCAAGAATCGCCAAACTAAAGTGGCAGTGAGCAGGGCACATTGGTCGTAGAACGGATGGTCGATGGGGCCGAAAGGTTCTAGAGTGGCGACCGCGCACCGGAAGTCGCAGCGTTGGAAGGCCTCCCACAAGGCGGATCAACGACCTGGTGAGGGTCGCGGGAGCGCGGTGGATGCGAAAAGCACAGGATCGGTCGTTGTGGCGACGCTTGGGGGAGGCCTATGTCCAACAGTGGATGTCTTTCGGCTGAAATGATGATGGTGACTTATGTAGGTAGATATTATGAAGACGTTTAACTCCTTAAATGTAAAAAAGACTACAGATTTATGTCTATAATCCACATTGTAGCTACTTCTTTAGCTTTTATTTTTAATAATTGTATCGATCGCGGTGAGTTTCCTGATCTAATGAAGAATAGTAAAATAATTCCATTGTTCAAAACGGGTAGTACATCTGACCCCACGAATTACAGACCCATTTCAGTGCTATCCACTTTTAGTAAAATATTTGTAAAACTTATTTTAGAGCAACTACAAAGATTTTTTAACAGACATAAATTATTGCATACCTAACAGTTTGGTTTTACAAGGGGTCGTTCAACAACCAATGCCGGTGTTGAATTTTTAGGACATATTTATAATGCATGGGAAGACAAATGCAATGCCTTGGGCATTTTTTGCTATTTGTCAAAGGCTTTTGATTGCGTTCTCCATGAAACATTAATCAGGGAACTACACCATTACGGAATCCGGAACTCCTCCCTGGATCTTCTTACATCTTATCTGAGTGAAAGGATTCAGAGAGTTGACGTGAACGGAAAAAGATCTCCCGGATCTTTAGTAAAAATAGGTGTCCCCCAGTGCTCAATTCTTGGACCATTTTTGTATCTTATATATAAATGACTTACCTTACCTCATAAAAGATAAGGACATGGTGGAGCATACAGTGGAGGTGTGCCCCGCTTGGGCGGAGCACCGCCGTGTCCTCGTGGAGGCAATTGGCTGCAGCGACCTTTCGCGACGGGCCCTGGTTCAGGCTATGGTCCGGAGCGAGGAGGAATGGCAGGCGGTCGCCTCCTTCTGCGAAGCAGTAATGCTAGCGAAGGAGGAGGCTGCACGCGTGAGGGAACGAAGGTCCTCACGCCCTAGCCGCCGTAATTCCGACCCCGACTACCAGCCACGGTAGACGCGGGCTTGCGGACGTCGAGCACTGGGTAGCTCGCCGTCCGGCTGTTCGATAATTAACCGGACCGAGCCCAGTCGTCAATAGCGCGTTGAGATCCTCGCGTTCCTCAAAGAGATGTCAGCAAACCGTAGGGGCCCAGCAGGACCAATGCCCGCTAACTAGGACCGCGGAGAATTTCCGAAAGGGAAACCCGTAGTCCTAGGACGCAAAGGGTAATTGAAGGATACAGGTGTGGTTTTAGTCAGTAAAAGTTTGACACGCCCTCGCGCTCCACCCAGAGCGCGAGAAGTCATCTGGATGATTCCCCACCTTAAAAAAAAAAAAAAACGTCATAAAAGATAACCATAATATAGTATTGTTTGCAGACGACACTTCACTTTTCTTTAAACTTAAATGTCAGCAGCCGGTTACTGACGATATAAATATAGCACTTTCAAAAATAGTACACTGGTTTGATGTAAATAACCTACTTCTTAATGAAAAAAAAACGAAATGTATTAAGTTTACCATGCCTCATGTTAGGCAAGTAGAAACTAGTGTGCTAATAAAAGGTAAAGAGTTGAGCCCTGAAGGTACTACAGTGTTCTTGGGCATAACTCTAGATGCTAAGCTTCAGTAGGGCCCACATATAGACAAATTATCGAAGAAACTTAGCTCTGCAGCATACGCTGTTAGACAAATTCGAAATGTAACCGATGTAGAGACTGCCGGTTTAGTTTACTTTAGCTATTTCCATAGTGTCATGTCGTACGGTATTCTACTGTGGGGAAATGCCGCCGATATCCAGACAATTTTCGTTTTACAGAAAAGGACTATTCGTTCGATTTATAAACTAAGTCCCAGATACTCCCTCAGAGATAAATTTAAAGATATCAATATAATGACTGTACCTTCACAGTATATTTACGAGAATATTTTGTATGCACATAAAAATATAAACATGATTAAAAAATGATGTTGATGAAATGATGTTCATAATTTTAATGCTAGGAACAAACATAAATTTATGGTTCCTGCAACTAGGCTCAAAAAACTAGGGGGCTCATTTAGATGCCAATGTAAATGACATTACATTTCTATAATAAACTCCCTAGTCATATTCAATAACTAAGCCTTAATAAATTCAAATCATTTGTATAGCGTAAACTTTGCCAAAAGGCTTTTTACACTATAAAGGAATATGTTTAGGACGAAAAGGCGTATGATTGATCTGCTCCAGTACGCACTACAGTTGTAGTGTTAGTCTTATTTTATTTTATTTTCTTTTGTTTTCAATTGTGCTTTTTATTATGTTTTTTTTTACAATCTGACATTGTAGATTATCTTTATTTTGCAATTTGACATTTTTTTTTCAAATATATTTTGGCATAAGTAAATATTTACTTTACTCAGTATTACATTTTGTAAACTACATATTTCCTTTTATTATTGTGAACGTGAGGACCATGATGATTGCTTTTTTTTCCATTTCAGTAATTTTAACGTATGTCTGGCAATTTGAGTATTTTTTGCGGCCTGCCCAAATGTCCTGTCCTTGGTATAATTCGTGAAGTCGTTCAGCTCCTTAGTAGTCCTGAGTTGAGCTTTACGAATACTGACAAATGCTGGCACTGACTGGACAGGTCCACTCAAATTTGTATGGTTCTTTCTTCAAAAGACCATCTCAGGCAAATCTGCATGGTTCTCATGTAATTTATAATAATCATAATATTCCACAACTATCACGCAACGCCGTCTAGTCCCAAGCTAAGCAAATGTTGTGTTATGGGTACTATACAACTGATAAACATACTTATATATTCCTAAATACATACATATATAGATAAATTACACCCAGACACAGAACAAATGATCATGCTCATCACACAAACATTTGTCCTGGGTGGGAATCGAACCCACGACCTCCGGCATAGCAGTCAGGGTCACTAACCACTAGACCAACAGGCCACTCAAATTTGACCATTACATATTTACTGTATGGACTTAAAAGAGACTTTGACCCCTGAGTTTGTTTCGGTGTTTCTTTTGAGGGTAGTCAGCTAGGAAACACCGACCTCATCTAGTTTAAAATGACGAAAAAATAATTGACGTGTAAAAGTGTTTTTTAAACCTATTTACAGAATAAATATCATTTATCATTGAAATATTTTAAAATATAATTTATATTTTAAAACTAATTAATAAACGATAATAATAATAATAAATATCTTTATTTCCTAAAACTGACTGTTTGTCCAAAAAAATAATCTAATATTAGAATGATGTATGTATTATATATGTTCAAGATACCGATCAGAGTGAGGATCTTCTCCAGAGAACATATTGTATGGCTGATGAGTGTCAAAAAAAAAAACAATTAAATCATAAAGAAACTATTTCTAAGCACGCAACTGATTTATTATGATGTAAGCTTAAGGTGTTCAATTTACAACAAGCCGAGAGACAGTTGAGCCCAAGGGAGCTCTTCATCACTTCGTTTATAGCCGGACTCACTGTGAACATCACGCCAGACTCTCTTAAAGCAAATATACGTCACACAACGCTGCGTCTCGTAGTCAAGCTGGCTTCCGTACTATTGACTTCATCGACATATCTATACATATTATTATTATTAGAAGTTTTTACTTTTGCGCGCATCACGTAATGTTTGTCAAACGTAAAATATACGAAATCGACGAAGATAACTTTTATACATTAAAATTGTCTGTAACTTGACATATTACTTAGGCTTTGTTTCATCGCAATCGGTTGGCTCTATCGAAAGATATACTACAATCATTGACTGTTAGGCGGTACGAAGTTCACCGGGTCAACTATAGTTATAAGTATTTCAATTGTGCGAGTAATTAATTGGTAACGTCAATAAGTGTTTAAGGTAGTTCACTAGCAAGGGTTTGACTGGCCTGTTGGTCTAGTGGTTAGTAGCCCATAGCAGTAGACTGCTATAATAATTATAATAAATCATTTATTATCAGGCATCTTGGCCCATAGATACATACCTTACAGACTAACATATATAAAGTAAGTACAAATTATCGTTATGCCGGAGGTCGCTGGTTCGATTCCGACCCAGGACAAATGTTTGTGTGATGAGCACGATCATTTCGTCGTATCCTACGAGTAGTGCCTCGACGGACATAGGGGTTTTCTTTTTTTTTGCATTATTTAATTCTGCTCATCATACACATATAACCAGTTCATCAAAACAATTAAAAACGGTACAGGTTAACAAATAATTAGGTTTTCTAAAAAGCCACTATTTTAAGCACTACGTTTTCATCGAAGAAAAAAGCTACAATCGCCGTCGCGCTTCTTCGCAAGTTGTGGGGGTGCGCGGGCGCGGAGTTAGCGTACTAGCGCCACTCGGTCACTAGTCGGCAGAATACGTTTTGTTAAATTGTAGTATTGAATAAGTTCAAATATCATAACATCAACGAAATTGCACTTAATTAAGTAATTCTAATTACATAATGCGAAGTAGTGCTGGACTTGAGCAATAAGTTACAAAGTAAAAGAATAAAAGACAAAAACATAATTTGAAACATAGAAGAAAGACACAAACGTAATTAGGGCTTCGTCTTGCAATTAGCATTCCATAGAATACGGCCACAATCACCATTATGGTTTTTTCGTATGTACCCAATATTGAAAATTGATTAACACAACAGAGGATAAGGTTTTAAGGGACAAAATGCGTTTAAAATACAAAGATAATTTATTGAAAATAATCCTAGCCGAATCTTAAGATATCAATACACATTATATGAAATCACTAATACATATTTGATAATATTTAATTTTAATTAAACACAAAAAAGTGTCTCCTGAAACGTTTAGCTATGCAGTTACGCCCCTATTCGTAGGATACGACAATTTGTTCTGTGTCTGGGTGTAATTTATCTATAATATGTATGTATTTACAAACATATATGTATGTTTATCAGTTGTCTAGTACTCATAACACAAGCTCTACTTAGCTTGAGACTAGAGGACGTTGTGTGATAGTTGTGGAATATTATATTATTATTAAGGCCTACTTCATTCAACACTGTGTAAAACTATTTACAAGACAATAAATACGAAACTGTTTGATGTGGCCAAACCGAATTACTGTAGTCCAATTGTATCGGCATCTGCAAGACGCTGTTAGTATTATCTTGAAAAATAAAAAATAAACATTTATACTTTTGTTCTTGTAAACATTCATTTGAAAAATGAAAAAAAAAGTGTCAGTACGTATCGGTTTTACGTCAGTGCCAGCAACCGAAGGTAGACGGCGCCCAGCGAGCTGCGTCAAGTTACATTATCACCTGTGTGCCGACCTTCAGCACGAGAGCGCGTGGGCTGCGGCTGTTGATTTAGGACCGATACAATGTGTGCTCGCCGTGATTCACCATAAATATGTTTAATATGGCGGCAGAGGAGCTCCACAGAGGACGATATTGGCGGCGCCTCGCGGGATTCGAACCCGCACCGGTGCCGGATGTAACTTACACACCTTTACCAAACAGTTTTCCAGGCGAACAAGTTATACTGCTTTATTGATGATGCGGGGCATTCACGGCTCGCATGCTATTGTGTTCAGTTAGATCGAAGCTTTGTCAGTGACCGGATGAATAAACAGGAACACAAAGGCGATTAGAGCTAGTTAGCGTGAGCACAATGGAAGAATAGCTCGCGCCGCTCCGAGTGCTCCGAGCGCTCGAGTGTGGCGAGTGCCGTGGCGCGGGCGCTGCCTAGTGCTACGCGCCGCGCAGCCTTATCTGTGTAATGAGATATTCCAATTAAAAGTTAATGCGGCCGAGCTCGTCGACTGTTTTATTATTAACTTGAGCCAACTTAAATAGCTTGGTGGCGAGTGGCGAGTGACCGCGCCGCCCGTGTCGCACTCAATAAACATTAGAGTGCAGTCCAGGCTAGCTAGTTAGCGGTAACTAGCCGTAATTGTGTGCGGGCAGGCCGAGTGCTGAGTGCCGAGTGCCGAGTGCCGAGTGCCGAGCGCCCAGTGCCGAGTAACATTGTCCGCGGGACAGCCGCCGCCGCCGAACACACACTTAAACTCAATGAGTGCTATGTTATCTCCAGAGCCTGCGCTGCGCTCGAGAACGATGTGTTTGAACTCATCCAGTGTCAAAGTTCATAGATAACTATATTACTTATACGAGTAGTTTAGTTTTTCTTTATACGTTACCGGAATGTTGACGCCGTGTATGAAATATTATTATTTGCTTTGAGTAGGCATTTTTAGCTGTTAGGCATTATATACAATGCTGAACGTTAAGGATTGGTCGTGAGATCTGCCAGCGTCGGCGCAGCGGCAGTGCGGAGACCCTATTCCTGTCTACGGGGTTTTAAGAAACCTAACACAAAAAAACTAAAGATTAAAATTTGTTATTATATAAGACCTTCAGGATACCGTGTGTGGCTCATGATTGGGTTACGAGCACTAAACAAACTATTCCAGACCACGCAACTCATTTATTATGATTTAATTTTTAGTATTCAATTCACAACGAGCCGAGAGTGTCTATCTATTGGAATCCCTTCGAACGAAGCCTGTCCGTGTCGGGGTACCCTTAGTTTAGTCCCCGAGCTCGCTTCTCTTGCTCTTGGACTAGTTAGTTCAGGAGTTGTCGGGGGTGACATCGAGTGGTCACTCCCTGAGTACACGCATTCTACATTTTAACAAAATTTGTCCTTTATTTTATTTTTTGCGATTAGGCATTTTATATTTTGCCTTTGTGATAGTTTATACCTAGTACAATGTCTAAATTTTATACTTTACCAGCAACATACAAGTATACTAGTTTGTCTGCATGGAGATTTTGTTAAAAGACAATATGTTCTAGACGGAGGTAATATGTTTGTAATAGATTCTTGGGTTCGCGGTAACTCGTCGTAGAGTTTTCATAAAAGTGTAAGTAAATTGTACTTTTATAAACAATAACCAGCGGGTGACACCAGGCGGCCACGGTTCACAAATAAGTTGTTAAAAAAACAAACCTTGATAGCCAACACTCTATATTTAATAATTAAAGTGATATCTAAATAATATTTGACGGCACACATGGCGCAGTACTTGAGCGATAGCCAGTGACTCGCTGCACTTCGTGCCACGGGTTCGATTCCTGCACGGAACAAATATTTACACGGTCCACAGATAATTGTTCCTGGTCTGGGTATCTTGTGTTTGTATGTTTATATGTTTGTGAACGCCCCCACGATACAGGAGTAATTCCTAGCGTCGGACAATGTATATTTAAAAAATAAAAATATTAACAATAGTCGAACAAGCTGAGAAATTGATCGAATTTATTAATAAGGTGGTAATGCATCTGCTTGCGGTCCCACCAGGGCGAACGCAAAAGCTCAATCAGTGTGCGAGTAGCTCGGTTTGTTTAATGTTGCGGTTTGCGCCTGGAGATGTGTCGAGTCGCAGTGTCGCATGGCGCTGCTGTCCGCCCGGAGCCAAGTAACATTCATGGGCTCCACACTGCGATGAGAGATAATTAAATACGATTACGTTCAAACTCCCCGATTTATACTTTGTCGAGAGGTACCCTCGCGGGACAGTACGGGCCGGGCCGCGCTCGTAAACAGAGTATTAAAGTAATTTAACGAGCGGCGGTCCCCGGACCCGGGCCCCGGCGACCCCCGGGGCCCGGGTCCCGGCAGGGCGCGCTAATTTGTCACTAAACAACAATTAGCTTTACATAAAGGAGCACCTATTTCATCTTTGACGAATCATTGAAATGTGCAAATATTTCTCGTGGGAGTGTGAACGATCGCGCGCTGCTCTCGTGAGGTACGCAAGCAGCTCGCACGCTATACTTAGTTTGCGGGGTGCACAAGCGTGCCGCGTATTCACGTTGTTTACTGCAAAATAAAACATTCACAATAAATTACGACGTTCGGTGAGCGGGTGTCGGAAGGTCGTTAGTGAGGGAGGCGTTTCAGTTTTCAGTGACACCGCATGAATTATTACGCTTTTAGCAGCGAATACTTTATATCTGTTCGATGAATTCATAGTGTGTAGGTAACACGGGCGCCCGACCGCGCATACATTCCGTAGGCACCCCGTACGCACGAGAGACATATATAATAATAATAATAAAGTTTATTTGGAACACAACCATAATTCAAGTCTTAGTAAACTAGATCAGGAACAGTCAATTTAACAAAACATAGCCTGCTGTCTCCCAAACTAGACAAGAAACTGGGAACATCTTGGGAGACAGTATATTAACAAATTATTCGTTCTCTGGTCCGTAGCCCATGTAAGACGACGTGAAAATAAATAAAAAAATAAGTTAAAAAAAAAAAAACAGAAAAACATTAAAGACCAAAAACAAAACTGCATAAAGACGAAAAACTGCTTAATAATATTAAATAGATTGCCATTCATCTACTTGCATGATATATACGTGTATGTCAGCACGTGAGAGTGTGTGTGTATGAGGGTATGTTTGTGAGTGTGTGTAAATGTGTGATGGTGTGTTATGATGTGTGTGTGTGTGTGTGGAAGCATGTGTACATATAACTTTATGTTAGAAGTGACTGTGTCATCATAGTCCAAAGTGAGTTATCAAGCCTTCAACTTACTTTTACATTCCTGTCTGTTTAAAGTATGTACGAGTATCGTAAGACTTTTAATAATCCTATTGTATAGTCTGGTACTAACAAAAGGATGTTGTTTGCGCGCAAAGGCGGTGCTAGGTAGTTCTGAGCGAAATACAATATCAGCCCGTCATTTTGTGGTAGCAGCAAGAGGACTACGATGTTTCCTTAATATAGTATAGAGCACAAAAAGTTGCCGGGCTGTTAATACTTCACTATCATAATAGAGTTGGCTTGTTGGGTACCTATACGGTTTATAAAACATAACCTTCAGAACCGCTCTTTGTGCTCTTTCAAGCTTTAAAAGTGAAGTTGTATCAGCACCACCCCAACAGACTATATAATAAGAAAGAAAGAAAGAAAAGACAAGAAAACAACGACTGGCATAGAGCGTAGTATACTAGCTTAAGATCGGTTATATTGGCAGATTGCCTCAAATTTTTGAAAATATAGATAAGCACCCTTAATCTTTTGATTAAATAATCAATTTGCATATGCCAATTCAGAAAATTATCTATGTAGACACCCAGATAACGAATATTGGTGCATACAAAGAGAGGTGGACAGGAACAATGAGAAGAAGGTTTTAAGCAAGAGTGAACTTTGATATTAATAGGATGTCGAGGTTGGGAAGCTTGGGAAACTGAGAAGGATGTAATTTTGGATTGTGGAATGTGACCTATGTGGCTATTCAAAAGTTTCTCTAATATCTTAGAGATTGCCGGAAGTATAAAAATAGGACGGTAATTATTCACACAGTCTCTGTCTTCACTCTTATAGATAGGGATAGGCTGCGACATGCAGCCATATCGTATATTACGCCTTATCACAAGTAAACGTGAGTTAAGAAATCCCAATCTCCCAATGTTAGCTTCATCAGCTAAGATGTAATTATATTCTGACTCTGGCCTGTTGGTCTAGTGGTTAGTGGCCCTGACTGCTTTGCCGGAGGTTGTGGGTTCGATTCCCACCCAGAACAAATGTTTTTGTGATGAGCACGATCATTTGTTCTGTGTCTGGGTATAATTTATCTCTATATGTATGTATTTAGAAATATATAAGTATGTTAATAATCGCTGCATAACAACAATATTCATTCTTCCGTTCGACGTTAAACTTAGTGGACGTGTGTCGATTGTCAGTGCATCGAAGTGTGTGATTGGTTTATTTTGGTTAAAATCAATTCCTTGTCGCACCTTGCTTGAACTTACCTGAGGGCCACTCCTACTGGGTGGTCCTAGAGAGAGACGTAAATAACAGTGTTGCTGTCGTGCCAAAGTAAATTTGAAAAAGTGATTGCGATTCGCCGGACTCGAACCGCCGCCCAGGTGAGGAGTGACCGGACCGCTTACGTATTGTGCCACCGTGACAGTGATTATCCGCCTCAAAACAA
This sequence comes from Mythimna pallens, assembly GCA_961205895.1. Classification (NCBI taxonomy): domain Eukaryota; kingdom Metazoa; phylum Arthropoda; class Insecta; order Lepidoptera; family Noctuidae; genus Mythimna; species Mythimna pallens. The sequence continues at coordinate 318,939 of OY540826.1, forward strand.
CGATCCGCTACGAGCGACTGACACCGCTGCTACGCTCCTACCGCGCGCGCTGCCCCTGTGCTACGAAACCGCTACGAGAACTGTATCGGCTACGCTCGAACGTTGCTTGTTGTTCTTGCGTAATATTATACCGGTTTGCCTGTGCACTTTTATAATTTTTAATCCTTCTACTAACTGATTTGAGTTTTGTTTGTTGATATGGCTACGATACAACGCACCCCACCTAACACCCCTAGATCACCGCCGGGCAATATAAGCCAGTCCCAAACTCGTTCAGAGCCTGATATCACCACGGCGTGCGATTTTGTCAACAAAAATCGATATAAACGTCCGCGACATGGTAACTCGCCAAGGGGCGCTATTCCTGATACGGGTTTGCAAGAACCAGAAAAGGCACAAGACATATTTGAAAAGTGGAAGAAGGAGCAGGATAATCGAGTCGCAGAATTACTGGCGGACCAAAAAAAGTTTATGGCTCAGCTCTCTTCGGATATAAAGGATATCAAAACCCAAAACAGTAAGATTCAGGCATCCAACTCAGAAATTTGTAAATCAAATGCCGGTATCGTTCAGTCGTTTGAATTCTTTAATAAAAAGTTCGAAGATATGAAGGTGGAGGTGGAATTGTTGAGGAAAGAGCGACGCGAACAGCAGAACTATATTGAATCTCTCGAACAGAAAATAGTAGATCTCCAGCACAAGTCGAGGTCTTCTGCCATAGAATTGCGTAACATCCCACAAACAAGTACTGAATCCATCACCTTTCTAATAAAAACGGTGTGTGGGACAGGCGCGACTGTTGGTGTGCAAATAAACGAAACTGAGCTGCGTGATATCTATCGCCTTCCAAATAAATCTGCTACCTCAACTTCCCCGCGACCAATTATTGCTGAATTCACTACTGTGCAAACCAAGCAGACATTTCTATCTGCCGTGCGTGCGTACAACAAAGGAAGAGGAAAAGATGACAAACTAAACACCACAGTCGTGGGTTTGTCTGGTGATCGTCAACCGGTATATATCTCTGATCATCTTCCAGCAAGCACCAAAAAGCTGTTCTACCAAGCTAGGGAGTTCGCTCACAAATATTCTTTCAAGTTTTGCTGGATCTCAAACGGCAATATATTTCTGCGCAAAATAGAGGGAGACAAACAGATTCTTATACGCTCTGAAAAATGTCTTAGTCCACCGGTAAACCAAGATGCCATCGTTTGACTATCTCATAAAGCTAATATTTTTTGTAATTTTTTCCTCGTGTCTTTTCGTTGTTTATTTTTAATTAGGCTTATAAAATTAAAATTAACACTTACACTAAACAATACACTCATACCAACATTCTTTCTGAACACCTTACATACAACAATACAATACACACAAGCTATTTTAACACAAACCCGCATACCCAACTACAAAATACTTAGCCTCATCAATATACACATGAATACAATATGTACTCATGGAACTGCTACATACCGTAATGCTCCAATAGATCAAACACTACTGTTTATACATATTTTAGTCCATTACTCTGCAACACAGCGCGAAATACATATTTTTTTGCTTACGATTAACACGACCTTTCAAGCTTTTATTATCCTGCATATTATGATCTCAAATGGCTAATTTAGATAATATTAATATTAATAATGAAATAGACGCGCTTCATGTTTCTAAATCACTCAAGTGTCAACCTGAGAGTTGTGCACAGTTTATAAAAGACCCAACAAAAGGATTAAAAATATTACATTTAAACATTCGAAGCATTACTAAAAATTTCGATGAAGTTCCTGTGCTGATGCGATTATTGGGTTTCCAGTGTGACGTGCTCGTGCTCACTGAGTGCTGGCTAAGCAAACTTTCACACCTCCCGACCTTGGATGGTTACACGTCATACTTAACTAAAAGTACATATAATCAAAACGATGGCTGTGCTATTTACGTCAAATCTTCTTTTAAAATTGATGTTAAGGAACCATCCTTTGATGACGCAAACTGTCTTATCTGTTGCATAGAAGATGTTACAATAGTGGCCATCTATCGCCCACCTTCTTTTATGAACATTAATAACTTTATAGATAGTCTCGATAACGTACTCAAAATAACCACTCCTACCGTGGTTCTGATCGGTGACATGAACATCGATATTAAAACCGATAATACTGATAGTCACTCGGATGAGTATTTAAACTGTGCTGCCTCTAACGGACTACTCCCAGCACATCTATTTCCGACGCGGCTCGCAAACTGTTTGGATCACATTTTACTCAAAACAAAGAAGGTCGCCACAACTTTCGTTATTGAATCATCCATAACAGACCACGAACCTCTGCTATTATTTCTGGAAGCAAAAAGTGCGAACTTGATTGGTAACTGTACTAGGTCAAAAATAGACTACGAATCTGCTATTGAGGATATCAAATCCCATGACTGGTCTCCTTTGTTGTCTATTGTGGATCCTAATGATGCTGCAGATACGTTAATAAATCATCTTTCCTCCATCGTCGTACAGCACACACACGAACTTTCAGTTCCAAAAAGAGAACGCAATTTGAAGCCCTGGATTACACCTGGGCTACTTCGCTGCATAAGGCACCGTGATCGCATGCATGCCAAACTTAAAAAGTCACAAAATAATGATACATTAAAGATTACCTACACTAGATATCGCAATTTTTGTAATTCCCTCCTAAGAAAACTTAAACGGTCATATGAAAAAGAACAGTTTCACAATGCAAAAAATAATGTTAAGGCTACTTGGAACGTCATTAAACAAATCTCAGATCTTCAAACTCAGTGCTCTCCCTCTTTTGATCTATTACATTTATTAGATAGCCCTAAATCCTCGCTTAATCACGTCAACAATTTCTTTGCCAATGTAGGCAGCAGCTTGGCGTCGAAATTTAATTCCCCCTCAATTGCGCCCAAATCTTTAGCAGTTTCAGAGTCGTGTAACTCAATGGCACTCCTTGAGGTAACTGAAGACGATGTTGACTCAATTATTTTAGATCTCCGGACAAATTGCGCTACCGGCTTAGACTCGATACCATCCAAATTAATAAAGGCCTCGAGGTGTGTATTAGTTCCAATTATTACACACGTATGTAATTTATGCATTAGTGCGGGTGTCTTCCCGACGGCGTTTAAAAAGGCAGTAGTTCATCCGATTCATAAGTCTGGGCGCAGAGACGATGTCAATAACTACCGCCCAATTTCGATTCTAACAGCCATGTCCAAGATCCTAGAAAGAATACTGAACAAAAACCTGACCAGCTTTCTTGGTGCAAACAATATATTAGCCAACAACCAATACGGATTTAGAAATGGAGTAAGTACCGAGGATGCGGTTCTGGATTTATCTAATCATGTAGCTAGGATGTTGGATAGAAAGCGCAAGTGCCTGGGTATTTTCCTGGATCTGTCAAAGGCGTTTGACACCGTTTCTGCCCCAGCCTTATTGAACAAAATGGAAAGTATCGGAATACGTGGTCTCCCATTGAAAATCTTCACGGATTATCTCAGCGATCGTACGCAAAAGGTAAAAATCGGCAAACACGAAAGTGATGAGCTTCCAATCACATACGGCGTTCCGCAAGGTAGCATCCTGGGGCCTACTCTCTTTCTCATTTATATAAATGATCTCTGCAAACTATCTCTTGATAACTGTAAGATCTATACATACTCGGATGATACTGCCCTTGTCATAGATGGTAATGACTGGCCCCAGGTATACCATAACGCCGAAGCTGCGCTCTCTTCTGTGATGAAATGTTTGTCCGATAACTTACTTACCTTAAACGTTGAGAAATCGGTATATGTTGCATTTGCTATTAGGTCAAATCTTTGTCCCTCAAATTCCCTTATCTTACATGCTCACGCTTGTGGTTCCTTAACGCAGTGTTGTTGCCTTCCCCTTACTAGATCCCCATGCGTAAGGGGGGCATACCTGGGGGTACTTATTGATCAGCATCTTAACTGGCACCCTCATATAGTCAAAGTCACGTCCCGGATACGTAAACTCATTTATGTTTTCAAGAAGTTACGAAACTCTGCTGATAGTGAAACACTAAAGCTAGTATACTTTGCTCTTTGCCGGTCCGTGCTAACGTACTGCCTTCCCGTTTGGGGTGGTGCCACACAAAATGTATTTATCCGCCTTGAGAGAGCCCAGAGAGCGGTCCTTAAAGTAATGCTCTCTCGTCCACGAAGGTATTCCACTGTACAGCTCTATTCCGACTGCAAGGTTCTCACTGTCCGGCAACTTTATGTGCTCCTGTGTACCCTACGCAAGCACTCAGCGCGTCCCCTTGAGGCACCTACTGGCCGTCTTAAGCATAATGTTTTCCCTCCCGAACGCCATAGAACTGCCTTTGCCAAACGTCAATACTATGTTATAAGCACTATAATGTATAACCTCCTAAACAAAAAAATAAAAATGTATTCATGCCTTAAACGACAGTGCAAAATCTTAATTAGTGACTATCTTCTAACATTAAATTATGAAAAGACTGAGGATCTTCTGCTGGGTATCTCACGGTGTTGATACTCTTATTAAAATTTGTCCATAGACTGGTATGCTCTAGTTATACCTACATTTACTCACTACAAACTCACATACACTCTACACTTACACCTACACACACTCTACACTTACACCTAATCACACACACACTCACCATATAGTTTTGTTTTCTTATTAGGTATATATATGTAGCATAAATAAATTAGTTTCTCTTTTCTTAGTTACCACTTGCTTACTTTTTTGATTGTCCTCTTTTAAATATAGTTATGGCTTTGTTTGTTACGGAGAATCACTGACTCCTAAGTTACAGGCCCAAACCTAGTTTAGGAGTCAGAGTACCTACCTACATAATTGTGACTGTGTAATAAGCCTATATGTTCATAGTTTTATGATGTAAATGCTGTTTTTTGTGTGAAATAAATTTATTTATTTATTTATTATTATTATTTATTGACATCACAATCGACTCCTGTGTCTTTGTTCTGACACGTGATAGGGTAAAGTAAGTAAAACAATCTAAAATAGCAGACTATCATTGAGTATAAACAGCAGTCTATTAGTACACTCAAAATTAATTAGAATAATTAATCCAAGTGCAAGCGAAGCGAGTTAAAATTTTTTGGGTTAAAAGGGGACCTTAGTGTTACGTCAGTTTAAACCTCATAGACAGAAATAAGTGGCCTCCGCAGGAGGCCTCCGTCGACCCTACCCAAGTTTTTTTTCGATCGGTTCTTCATAATTTATTGTCACCTTACTACTACACTAACAATACAGCTAAACATTGGACGTCACGTCCGGCTGAAAGTGAGGTACCCGCATTACATTACAGTGACGTTTTTCAATTCGGCGTGCCTTCTTATAATACAGCGTGTTATACAATATGGCTGCGATATATATCTATACACGGGGTACACTACATAAATACTAAAAACTTTATTCCGACAGTTACAAATACGAATTTCAAAATACCGATTTTCATAATTCCGAATGGTTCTAAATTCCGAATATACTATACTCCGACTTATCATTACTTCTATTTTTATAATTCCTAAATTTCAATATTCCTAACGTTTATATTTACTATTCTCAAAATACCGAGTTTCAATAGATCGAATAACAAAAAGTCCGACTTAATGATAATACGAAACATCAAAAATACGAATACCGACTAATACAATTCCGAAATAAAAACGCCTTGTAAAGACAAATAAACACATAATTGCACGTCAGAGAGAAGTACGTATAATATTATGTATAGTATAATAAATATAATAAGAATAAATATCATTTTTATTTCTCTCATAAAGGTACATTGTAACAAGTTTATTTTACAAATTTGCCTGAAGGCTAAAAAACCTTTGTGAGAGCTGGAATCTGAACTAGGTTCGAGACCTGTAAGACAGATCTCCAGGCTCACACCCTTTTAAACATAACCGCATTTTGCGGCACATAAACATGAATCTTATGTTTGTAAGATATATGATATTTGAAATTTGTAAAGGAAAAGGAATATTTTTATTGAAATGTGTGTGTAGTGTATAGTGTATGTGTGTGTATGTGTATAATGAATGTGTGTGTATGTGTTTATAATTAATGTTATTAAATTTACATTATGATTTGGATGATATTTTCCGTGTCTTCATAGTCCAAATCAAGGAGCCAGTTCCTTACTGTTGTTTTACATTTATTGTATATAATCATTTCAAACATATGTACGATTTTATTTACTCTGTTGTAAACATAGGAATCAACGAAATTATAAAAACGTTGAGCTAGCCTAGAATGAGAAGGTATGGATGAACAAACTGTATGCTTTCGTCTCAGGGAATTAAACTTATCCAGGTTATAGGAAAGGAAATTGATAGGGAAGAGACCACCCAACTTTAAGGATCGCTCTTTGGGCACGTTCCAGTCTTATAACATGAGTTTTTGCTGACCCACCACACAACTATAAGGTACTGGGCAACTGACTGACAGAGGGCTAGATAAACTTGTCTGAGCACAATTTCGTCAGCCACATGGCGGAGGTTCTTAAAAATAAATATCAATTTACGAAGTCGGGAGGTACTCGTAAGTAAATCTAAACAAGCATGCAGCAAGCATTGTTTGTGTCACGGCTCTGGCGCTGCGGGGTTTGGGCAGCCCCCCGCGAGCTTATCGTCGCAGATGGCTTTGACGCTCACCACCGCAGCTTTGGCTTGCTGACCGGCTTCGCCGGCCAGCCTCAGCTTGCGGGCCGCCCCACCCCTCCGCGCCTACGCGGATTTAAATTACACTCTAGGGGTAGAGCAGACAAGACTATGTGAAGTCAGTTTTGCAGAGATTCGTTTTTGTCACTAAATTTTGTAGCACAACATGTTGACTTTTAGTTTAATTGAAGTATTGAAAATCGGAAAACTAACAAATCGCATTTATGACTTTCGGTAAAATAAATTTCGTGATTTTTAATAATAGAAATTATAATTCTTAGGTATTATGAAATTCGGATTTTTAAAAATCGGAACATCGAAATTCGGAATAAAATATTTCAGAGTATTTGAGTGTTTCCGTATACATGACCAGGCAAATGAAACCGTTCGTCATGCGAAGCACGCATGTCTTTTATGTCTTTTTTTTTAGGTGGGGAAATCATCTTATGACAAATCTCGCTCTTGGGTGGAGCGGGAGATAGTGTCAGACTTTTACTGACTAAAAACCCACTCCTGTTCCTTCGTTGCCTACGTCCCAGGGCCCGGGTTTCGTTTTCACACTACCCATGGCCCCAGTAGGCTTCGACCCTGCTGGGCCCCTACGATTTGCTGACATCTCCCTGAGGCGCAGGAACTTCCCGAACTTCCCGTGTTCGGTGAGAACCTGCGTCATGCGGAAGGTGAGAACGCCGTGAGGTCTTTCCAACCACGCCTCAAAGAGGGGACTCACCGCCATAATTGTGGCGTGCCCAGCACTGGGTCACGACAGTCGCTGTCGCCATGTCTCCATGAGAATCCGCCGGAGCTCCGTTCGCCCTGCTGCGACTTGTCTCGGCAGCGGAGTTTCGCCCCGGTGTTGCATCTCCATGCGCAGATCGTGCATGAGAGCAAAGCCTGTTGCTTCTAGATCCCATGGTGGCTGGCAGGCAAGGAGGCTCGCCGCTTCGCAGGAAATCGTGCGGTATCCTCGCACCATCCGTATGGTCATGACCCTCTGGCATGCGTTCAGCCGGTCCGCCGGCTGCTTCCGCAGCGCCGGCGCCCATATCGGTGCGCCATAAAGGGCCATGGACCCAACGATTCCCGCGTAGAGCCTCCGGCAGGAGGCATTTGAACCCCCAAGGTTGGGCAGGAGCCGCCCGAGGGCAGCATCAGTCCGATTTAGTTTTGGAGCCAGACGTCGGAAGTGCTCCTCGAAATCCCATCGGCTGTCGAGAACGAGTCCCAGGTACTTCATCGTTGACCCGACGCCGATGTGGACTCCTCCTACCGTTAGTTGGGAACCCGGTGGTGGCGCGTTCCGATCATCAATATCAGGCTTATGAAAGCTATATTTCGCCTAAAGTTAAGTAAATGTTTAAGAAGCTAGACACATGCTGGGCTCTCGCGAGCTAATGTGGCGTCACAACACATTCATGATCGAAGGTGACATTCGAACCTCCAACGTGCTGCCAGTCGCAAATCTATGATTCAATCCAATATGCTTGTATTCGGCTCTGAGTAGTGATTATTTCGGGACTTGTCTAAACAGTTTGGAGTGACGTGACGTGCGGCCGAAGCACTACTGGTCTGTGATCCGCTACGGCTGCAAGTCGCGGCAGCACTCGTAAAGTCGTGTTTTTCACAAAAATCCATACTACTACATAGAAAACCAGTCGTGCAACTGCAGCCAGCATCGTGCAGCCACCGCATGTGCTGCCTGCATCCGCAGCCTGCAGCCGAGGTCCGTATGGCACCTTGAGGCTAATGAGCCGGCGGCGTAGCGCCGTAGCGCCGTAGCACCATAGCACCGTAGCGCGGCTACGAATTTCGTAGCGGTGCCATGTAGCCTGTTGCTACGAACAAGGTCGAGAAGTAATGTAGCAACGGCTGTTATAGAATTGTTTTTTTTTTTTTTTAAGCAATAAATAATAAGAATCATTTTACACAAGTCGTTTTATATGACCTTTTTATTAACTTTGAAATTGGTATTTACTGATATACCAGTAAAGACTAATATTAGTGTTTGCAGGAACACCTCTTTTGATCAAATTGTACCAATACATTGTGTAAATTAATTTTCTCTAATCACTACGGCAAACCTATTGTTTGGTCAATGAATGTTCGTCGTTTGTAATCATACTTCTTAGGGCTCCATTCTAAAATGCTCATAAAGGAACCCCTGTCTATCACAGCGGAGCATTTCACTACTAATACTATCGAATAGAAGTTTGGACAATATTTACTACTTATGTAAGTTACTCCGGGACGTGAACGAAAGGTTGAAATGTTCAAGTAGGCTAGCAAGACACACGGATTTATAAAATTCATTATGAAAGGTCTTTCGTTTCATTTGACTTTACAAAACTTATTATTATTAACAAAGTCAAATCTTTATAGCAATAACACCAAAGATATGTATTGATCAATTATTATCATTTCGGGATGACATGTGAATGCACAGTTCATTATACCTACTTATATAAACGGCCTCGGCGTCCGCAAAATTTCAAGTATAGGTTTACCAGCTTTCCTCTCCTCGGTGCACATACTAGTACTGATACACAGTACTGATACATTAACCAGGAATATTTTATCTTCCTTACGATGATGTTGATTTTGAGGTAATGATGAAAATGGCTTGCCCCAACACGGATTTGCCCGACAACCTGTCCTCGCAGCGACGGTGGGATGTGCCGTTCCACAGTATTATACGTAACAAATTAATCAACACGTCTTCAAGTACTGCAAAGCGTGCGCATCTGCTGGCTGCAGGGAATGGGAGTCGGGCTTATGGCTTCAGGCACTCCCGTCATCCACCAGGCACTATGATGGACAACAACTCAGAGCGCAATAATGGCGACATGCCCTTTTTTAGGTGTAGGGAGGGGATGTTACCATCATTGCGATCTCGGCCGTTACAAACATTTTCTTTAAATTCAAATTATTTTAGAATTGTTTTGCAGGTACTATGTACTATTTAATGGTAACTAATACCCAAATTGTTAATCGATAGCTAATGTACGACTTAATATAACATAAAAGAGGTATAGAATAACACGTGCTTACACAAGTTAATAATAATATGTCCGAAATTAATAATATATAGTCAAATCTTAAGATTATAGTTTGACTTTCTCTCTCTGTCACTAAATTTTGTAGCACGACATATTGACTTTTATAACACTATTCTAATTTAATATTGAAAACAAATTATATAGACTGTACTTAGTTGCCAAGTACAGTCTATATATTTGTGGCCAAAATTCCGTAAAATGTTGTTTCGTTGTGGAGAAAATATGGCAAATAAATCATTTGGCAAATGAAAAAAGGTCAAAAGAGGCTTCGGCCAATAGCAAAAAGTTATTTTGTAAATCGACGAAATAAAGTTCGGTAAAATAATACCTATGACACATGATATTTCGGTGATCTAAAAATATGTCAAATAATGCATATAGCAAATAAACATATATTCAGCCGAACATAGAACCTCCTCCTTTTTGAAGTCGGTTAAAAAGACGTCGGTCAATAGATTTCGGTAAAATGAAATTCGAACAAAAAATATTCGGAAAAGTGATCGGTTCCCTGTTAAATTATTATGCCATGGAGCTGATCTGATGTCGAGACCGGAAGGTGGCCATAGGAACTCTGTAGTTAACTACAATACCTCATCAAGTTTGGCCTCGCGTTTAATCCGTCATGACAAGTACTTTGGCGCTAAATGGTAACCAAGGTCTGATGATGGAGCTGTAATATGACCATAGACACTCGGTAATAAGCATAATAAGATAGATAACCCTATCGTGTTTGAGCTTTTTGGAATGGTATTGATGAGTATTAATTATATAGGTATATACCGCGCTATATAAGCTTACTATGAAAAAATGTTTTTCATTGAAAACTTGTTTTATACCTACTCGTAAATTCTATAGAGCCACTTGACCCTTTAGGTTGACCTACAACTATTTTTGTTTTTATTTGAACCTCAGCGAGTCTAGTGCAAGTTCTACTTGCACTTTGTCCGTTTGAACATTGAATTGTTTAAATATTTGTCTTTTCACTTGAACTTGTAAAGTATTTGGCTCGTTTAGCTGTGTCAACTATACCAGTATTTGCACTGAACTACATCAAGTCCCTAGTGTCCAGCGCGCGTCGCTCGTGCCTACCCACAATCATATTACCCTAGTGTCTAGCGCACGGCGCTCGTGCCTGCCCACAATAATATTACCCTAGTGTCCAGCGCGCGGCGCTCGTGCCTACCCACAATCATATTACCCTAGTGTCCAGCGCGCGGCGCTCGTGCCTACCCATAATCATATTACCCTAGTGTCCAGCGCGCGGCGCTCGTGCCTGCCCACAATCATATTACCCTAGTGTCCAGCGCGCGGCGCTCGTGCCTACCCATAATCATATTACCCTAGTGTCCAGCGCGCGTAGCTCGTGCCTACCCACAATCATATTACCCTAGTGTCCACAATCATATTACCCTGCCCACAATCATATTACCCTGCCCACAATCATATTACCCTAGTGTCCAGCGCGCGGCGCTCGTGCCTACCCATAATCATATTACCCTAGTGTCCAGCGCACGTAGCTCGTGCCTACCCACAATCATATTACCCTAGTGTCCAGTGCTTGGCGCTCGTGCCTACCCATAATCATATTACCCTAGCGTCCAGCGCGCGGCGCTCGTGCCTACCCATAATCATATTACCCTAGTGTCCAGCGCACGTAGCTCGTGCCTACCCACAATCATATTACCCTAGTGTCCAGTGCTTGGCGCTCGTGCCTACCCATAATCATATTACCCTAGTGTCCAGCGCGCGGCGCTCGTGCCTACCCATAATCATATTACCCTAGTGTCCAGCGCGCGTAGCTCGTGCCTACCCACAATCATATTACCCTAGTGTCCAGTGCTTGGCGCTCGTGCCTACCCATAATCATATTACCCTAGTGTCCAGCGCGCGGCGCTCGTGCCTACCCATAATCATATTACCCTAGTGTCCAGCGCACGTAGCTCGTGCCTACCCACAATCATATTACCCTAGTGTCCAGTGCTTGGCGCTCGTGCCTACCCATAATCATATTACCCTAGTGTCCAGCGCGCGGCGCTCGTGCCTACCCATAATCATATTACCCTAGTGTCCAGCGCACGTAGCTCGTGCCTACCCACAATCATATTACCCTAGTGTCCAGTGCTTGGCGCTCGTGCCTACCCATAATCATATTACCCTAGTGTCCAGCGCGCGGCGCTCGTGCCTACCCATAATCATATTACCCTAGTGTCCAGCGCACGTAGCTCGTGCCTACCCACAATCATATTACCCTAGTGTCCAGTGCTTGGCGCTCGTGCCTGCCCACAATCATATTACCTATAGTAATAATATCTGAGTATTCCTGGAACAGATATTTCTATCGTCAGTCGATTCGCTAGGAGCCAGCTCGAGTTTGATCAATATTTACACTGATCATTAAACGGATTCAGATTAGCTTTGAGTCAATAGTCACGACATTTTCTTGAGAACTTGAGAGACTATTTATTTAGGTAAGTACCTTAATTTGGATATAATAATATTGCGTTTCTCGAGGCGGCCGTTCGAGCAAGTTTATGCGGTCAGAATAATTATAATTAAAGTAATTAGTTGTCGAGCCCAGTGGCTGGAGCTCGGCGTGTTTGCTATTAGTGGAGCCAGCTGATGGAGAGGGACCATTCGTCGATTGTCAATAACAGAGCCATTAACACATCCATTCAGCGACCACATTAACTGGATGTCGAGACCGTCGTGACGGACGACCCCCCTTCCCCGCCCTCCTCCCGCCGCTCACGGTACCCCTTGACCCGCTCCCCGACAGCTGGTGGCGCGTGCCGTCCACACGCAATACATCCGGAGTGAGTGCTGCTACCAGTCGCTTCCCCTCCTCGCACGTTCTGGAGCACTATCTGATAGCGATAAGTTTCCCGATGCGCTGCCTAAACGCGAGCCGCGTGGGGCTCACTGTCGCGCTGCGACGACGACGTGCAGCACTTGTAATACATTATTTTGATACAGAAATACACTTTAGTCTGATAAATCTTTATTCTAAAATGTATACATGGCGGGAACGTGTATGTTGCCAGAGCACATCAAAAGTGACATCTATTTTTTGATTTACAATATTCGATCTGTATTTTTGTTGTTATCTCTTGAAAAGGTGTGCGCTGGTAGAATGTGCGCCTGCACTGACCTTATTGCTGTTGCATCTTTACTTAGCTCATTTTATGCGAAGCTTATGATGTGATATCTATAATTACTTTTGTAAGGCTGGCGAAGTTGCGCCGCACGCGAATCGCGGCCACAGCGCAACAAGTTTCGGCGTCTGTCGACTGAATAGAGTTAGTTGATATGAGTGTAATGCAGTGGAGCTGGCCACTCCGCTCGGCTCAGCTCGGGGGTGCTCGGCTGAAGCGGGGGCGGTGGGAGCTAATGAGACAAGTTTCTTAGTTGCGGTCGCTAATGGCGCCCGGCGCGTATAAAAACACCCGCTAAATGATACCTACTTACTGTAATTTACATAAATGAGCAAAGTGTATGAGCGCGAGAGAGGGTCCAACATGTGTGTATCACGAACACACTTTTAACATTAAACTTATTTCCTAGAAGATGGAAATAATACTTAGATTTTTTACAAAAATAACATAATCGACTTTAAAGAATGTTAACGTTTCACTTATTTGTTGTTGAGTTCTCTAGTACCTTCAGCAATGACAAAATACCAATAATGACTCAATAGTACACATTGCTTTGGAATTGATAGCTGAAATTTTAGTAATGAGGCTACCACAGAATTATATTATAAGTCCTAGATAGTATGGAATCCTCTTATCTTATCTTTGTGGTCTGGTTTCCGCACTTAGTCCTTATCGGACCCTTGTGCGTGGACCATGACGGCCTTTACTCCAACCAGCCCAACTCTTTCCAGACACAGATGAGTCTCTTCAGTTTGCTCAGGGCGTCTATCAGTGAATTTGGTGCTCCCAAGGTTCGGATTCCTCTTTTAACTTTCTATAGAAATCTATACTCTACTCAATTTGGGTATTGAACCTAGTATCTAGGACGTAGCTAACTTTAAAAAAAAAAACTAATTCAGAGACAATGCTGAAACATCTCATGCAGGTAAATCTATCTACACCGGCTCTATCTAATCTGTATCCTTCAAACCGAAACATAGTAATACTAGACACAAGAAAAATGTGCGGTGATAATTCTACCTCATGTAGACCCTGCGGCAACCTTTTGCATCCAGCCCTTATCCAGGACACGGTACGGAGTGAGAGGGAATGGGAAGTAGTAACCTCCTTCTGGGAAACTGTAATGAAAGCCACGAGCGTCGGCAATTGTAAGGCAACTCCCGGCTAGCTCGCCGTCCGATAAGGACCAGGCCGAAGGCTTCTGTAAACAACACAGGCGGCCTGTAAAGAACAAAGTGACGCCCGAAGAGATAACATGGAATTTGTGAGATATACTCGTACCAGGAAGCAGTGTGAACTTTACACATCTGCGTTGGCTGCCCCTTCAGATCGTATCGGCGGCGGCGGCGTGATGTTGTGCTGTCGAATGATGTTCACCAAAGGTCATTGGGGATTTTTAACCCGATATCTCAAAGTTCGCGTCCATTAAGATTAAATATAAAATAAAAATTGTATTTTTTTAACGATATATATTAATAACATTGTTCAGACAGGCGGCATAGTCTTTACATAGTTCTTGGAAATCCACTTAAAATAGTTTCCCACCAATTACAAATACAAATAATTTATTTTCCAGGGAAGTGTGTTGGGCCCTTTGCTATTTATTTTATATATCAATGACTTACTGGAATACATTGAACAACCATTGACTCTATTTGCAGATGAGAGTACTGTGACGATACCTTCGAAAAGCGTAGATACATACGAAAGTGACATAAATATTTCTTTAAAATCTATAATAGACTGGTTAGACAAAAATAACTTAAGAATAAAGAAAAAATATAAGCAAAACTAAAGTAATGCATTTTAATCAACGCATGCCAGATAAGAGCAATCTGCATGTGCAATATAATAATGACAATATTAACGAGGTAGTAAGTACTAAATTTCTAGGGCTATAAATAGACAAAAAGCTTAGTTGGAAGCAACATATAGAGACGCTCTGCAAAAAACTAAGCACATCTGCTTACGCTTTACATACTTTGTCATTGGTTGTAAATCTAAACGCACTTCTGACAGCATACCATGGCTTAGTCGAATGCCACCTAAGATACGGTGTTATCTTTTGGGGCAACTCCACTGAAAGAGAAACGGCATTCAAAGCACAGAAGAGATGCATACGGTCTTTTTTAAAACTGCAAACTACAGATAGCTGCGTGCCACATTTTAAACTGCATAAGATTTTAACTTTACCAAGCATATATACGGCGGCGGTGATCTCTCGCGCCGGGCCTTGGTACTGGCCATGGTCCGAAGCGAGGAGGAGTGGCAGGCGGTCGCCTCCTTCTGCGAAGCAGTAATGCTTGCAGTAATGCTTGCGGCGGCCGATCGCGTGAGGCAGCGGTCCTCACGCCCCAACCGCCGCCGGGATTCCGATCCCGATTTCTGGCCACCGTAGGCGCGGGCTTGCGGACAGCGAGCAATGGGTGGCTTGCCGTCCGAACGTCCTGTAACCGTCCGGACCAAGCCAGAGTCGTCAACGGCGCGTGCTGTTCCACGCGCGCCTCAAGGAGATGTCAGCAACTGTAGAGGCCCAGCAGGGTCGAAGCCTACTGGGGCCAAGGGTCTGATTCTGAAAGGAAGACTCGGCCCTGGTACGAAAGGCAACGAAGGAACAGGAGTGGGTTTTTAGTCAGTAAAAATCTGACACTATCTCCCGCCCCACCCAAGAGCGGAGGATGTCATAAGATAATTTTCCCAACGAAAAAAAAAAAAACCATGCATATATATTTTAGAAATGGCAGTGTTTGTAAAGTTAAACCCGGAACATTTTGAGCGCATAGCAGACGTATTTCCACGAAATAGAAGTGATAACAGTAGGCTATGTCTCCCTAGTGCGAGAACGACTTTAATACGCAAGAGTGTCTGCTACATGGCGCCAGTCATATATAACAAATTGGAGGAGTTGGAAAGAACTAAACTTAACTTTATTAAAAAAAAAACTCCGAAACTTTTTTAGTAGACAAAGCTTATTATAGTGTGACGGAATTTTTGTTGGAGAAAGGAATTTCTTGATTTAGAAAAAAGTATATAATTATGACATTTAATTTCTGTGATTTTGTTTTGTAATTTAATTTAATAATTAAACAATTTTTTGTCTGTTTTTATGTTTGTGACATTTTAAATTTAATTTAACTTGATTTCTATGTCATTTTTTAATTTTTATTTTAATTCTTATGACATTTTTATTTTTTTGTTTTATTTAATTTAATTTTCGTGACATTTAAAATTTTTGTGACAATTTAAATTTTTATTGACATTTTATATTTTAATTTATTTTGAGTTTTTATGACATGTTTTATTTATTCATTTTTAAAAATGTAATTTAAATTCATTTGACATTTTTGCGTTGTATAATTTTATGAAATTTTTAATGTACCTTAGAATGACCAGTAGTTTTACTTTTGCATGCCTTCTGGTTAAATATGACTGATGCTTATTATATTTTTGTCACCGTTTTTTGTACCCATATTTGCAAAATAAATTATCTTATCTCATCTCATCTCATCTCATCTCATCTCATCTCATCTCATCTCATCTTATCTTATCTTATCTTTCTTTTCTAAAAATTTGCACTACATCTAGTGGCTGAAATGCCCTTTTAGACAAAATTGCCTGTGTTAGGGCTCTTCCGAAACTTAAAATTACACGATGTACCTACTAACAATTTACTTCAAATCAATTGTTTAGTTTCAGATTAACAAAAAGAAAAGATATGTCAAATTAAAAATGACAAAAATTATCAAAACGAAAATTTTTACTTTACAAATAAAAATCTTATATTACTCGTATAATAATAGGTCTTTACCTATGTAATTGGAGATTCTATAACCAGCATTTTCAGAATTAAAAATCTGTGGATTGGAGCGCAATTCGAAATTCAAATAAATTTTATTCGAAAGACGTGTTAATTTAATTTCAATTTCAGTCATTTGTTTTTAGATTGTTTTTGTGACATTGTGGTAGTTTTTGGCGCTATGGATAAACTGAAAATTCGTATAATTTTTGAATATGAGTTCCTACGTGGAAATACCGCTGCGCAAACAACACGAAACATTAACGACGTGTACGGGCATAACACTGCTTGCATAAACACAGTCCATTATTGGTTCAATCGTTTTAAATCTGGAAATTTTGAGTTGAAGAACGAGCCTCGCGGTCGGCCGGTTACTATTGTCGACAACAACGAATTGAAGGCGATAGTGGAAGCGGATCCATCTCAATCTATGGTTGAGCTTGCTGCGGGCCTTGGAGTTAGTGTCAAAATAACATTGAAGCACTTGCGTCAAATCGGAAAGATAAAAAAGCTAGATAAGTGGGTGCCAATCGACCGACAGCGAGATTTACGTGTCGAAGCATGCATAGCACTACTGAATCGGCATAGAAACGAGGGAATTCTTAATCGAATTGTTACCTGCGATGAAAAGTGGATCCTGTACGACAACCGTAAGCGTTCGTCTCAGTGGGTGGACCCGGGTACAGCACCTAATCAGTGCGCTAAAAAAAAGATTACTCATAGGAAGATGATGGTGACTGTCTGGTGGACCAGTGCCGGACTTGTACATCACAGCTTCTTACCGAATGGCACAACAGTGACGGCAGATGTCTATTGCCAAGAATTGCAAACAATGATGGAGAAGCTCGCAATTCAACAACCAAGACTAGTCAATCGCTCTTCCCCATTGCTTCTCCACGACAACGCGCGAGCTCACACTTCACGACAGACCATCGCAAAGCTACAAGAGTTACAGCTGGAAGCTCTCCGTCACCCACCGTACTCACCGGACCTTGCTCCAACAGATTTCTACTTTTTTCAAAATTTAGACAATTTTTTAAGTGGGAAAAAATTCAACATCCGTGATGCAATACAAAACGCTTTCGCTGACTTCATCGCCTCCCGTCCGGCAGACTTCTACAGTAAAGAGATAAACAAACTGCCATCAAAATGGCAAAATTGTATAGATAATTTGGGCCAGTACTTTGATTAGCTGAAATAAAAAAATCAATAAAATTTTTATATTTTAAAATTATCATACAAATCTCCAATTTCATAGGTAAAGACCTAATATTATCAAGAACAGTAGTAATGGCGTGCGTGTTTTGTGGTAAATGAGAGTGGGGTGAATGCGTGATGTATGTATGTGAGTGGGTGTGGAGTGTATGCGTGATGTATGTGTGTGAATGTGTGTAGGGAGTATATGTTTTTGTGAGTGGGTGTTAGTGTGGGTGACAGGGTCTAATTTCGTGTTGTAAAAGGGCTTTAGTGTCCTCATATGAAAGTCGTTCAATCCAATTATTTATAAGTTTTTTGCAATCAAAATATTTTTTAGTGTATAAATATAGTTTTTTGTTTGTTTAATTTGTTGTATAGGTGGGATGGGATGCTCGTCTGTCATATTGCATACTACAAAAACTGGTTTTAGTCTATATACATGCAATGATAATATATCTATGTACATGCGCCACAAGATCGTTTCTTCTTTTTTTAGGAAAGTTTAAACAATATATAATTTTCTTACAGAGAGAAGTTCACTAATTTGATAAATTCTATAGGTCAATTGGGGGTAATCAAGGATAATCCTCGGTTTGCACCGTGTTCCATGAAAAGTGTGTAAGGTGTTGCGAGCTCGCTTTGGTCCCTCGTACGTCTTCCAAAGGTACAAGAAGTTCTGAGATAGATGATAATAACACATTGATTTCTTTTCAGATAATTGAGACCCTTACATCTGATAAATAAGTACAAACTAATTGAACACTCCGTTCACTATCCCGCACTGTTTCTGCAGCACTAATACACAAAGTAAGTTGGTACCTACTTTGTCCGCTGTACTAATTATAAACAAAATTAACATTAGTTTGTTCAAGTTCGTTACATGTAGCTATGGAGCACAAGAACCAGCACGTAGCGTAAGGCTCAACGTGCCCGCTGATACCTTCACCCGCATGCACACGCACACAGTTGGCCGGCCGGCGCTCGACTGAGCGGCGGCTGGCAATGCTTCCTTATCTTCTCCCACGCAGCTTCACAGGCGCACAGAGTTTAATAGAATTATTCGCTTTCAAAATATTGATCGAATTATCTTTTTTTTTTCATATTGATATTAACCAGTGCTTGACTGGGTGTACCACACCCAACGTTACGCTCGCAAGGACACCCAGGTTGTAGCTATCAGGAAACAGACTCCGGCAGGAAATTCCATTCCTTAGCTGTACGTGAATGTTTTCCCAAAATGTTTTGTACGTATGGGTGGGATGTTCATATCCATCATGTATCGGTGGATCGCCGTACGTCTGGTGGTCCGATCATGCAACGGGCTTGGCAACACACAAAGCCTTAACTTATGAACTATTATACCTCAACATATAGTCGGTTAATCAATCATCTTTATGTTATACGGCGATTATGACAATTTAGCGAAAATAAGATACTCAATTGATTTCTTAGTACCGGCCTGGGATGTGACACTGTGATGCTGTGACCCGATTACTGCACGCGTCAGATAACTCGATCACTGTAACTGTCGCAGGGAAATGATTAAAAATTAAAATTTGCGGTACATGTTAAAATACTAACTCCGTAAGGTCACTTCCCTCAAGAAAGGTAGTTATTTGATCTAAATGTACTCGTATTTCTCAAATATTTTCGAAATAACAATATGAATGCGAGGCCAATAACATTCCATTACTTCTCTATTGTCCTCCTCAACATTGGCTTAAGGACCTGCGCTGATACTTAGGTCAATTAGGTGACTTAGTTGACTTCATATTTCTATTGATACCACGTTACTTTGGAACAATCACTTTGTGGCTCCTGCAACAATGATGTTCGCCAAAAACCTGATAACCCATCGACTTATATTACATATATATCGATGTGAGCATAGTACATAAATATCGATGTGGGCATAGTACATATATATCGATGTGAGCATAGTACATATATATCGATGTGAGCATAGTACATATATATCGATGTCATAACTTCTTACAAAACTCATTTAAAAAAATCAGATAATTATCTGCAGGCGACAAATCTACAAACTTAATTATTATTACTGTAAGTCCATTCCATTTCGTTACATTTGATTACACGGACTATTAAGCTAAATGAACTCTCATTTAATTTTCGCGCCACAAGGCATGTTGATAGAACTCTTCTAGGAGCAGGATACCTAATTATGAAAAACGTTTTAAAATACAAGAATGTCACAATTGAAGTCCTCAGGGAACACGTCAAATCATATTTTTTCCTAAATCTTTTTAAATTAATTCAAACTGCGATTGTGATTTCAGTCAGCTCGTCCGGACGCGAGCGGAGCCGTGAAGACGTGACTGAAATCTACTGAGGGAGATTCTTCCGCACTACTCTTCTTCATGTAGAAAATGAAAATGTTAAGGAAAACGTTACGCCGGAAATATATAATAAACCAGCTTTTGCCCGCGGCTCCGCTTGCGTACATTAAATATAGTCTATGTCACTCAGGAATAAAGCAGCTTTCTATCGGTGAAAAAATTTTAGCAATCGGAACAGTACTTTCAGAGATTACCTCCTACAAACAAAAAAAAAACCAACCTTAACTCTACAACAAATAATTATGGTACCCAAAAGGGGGGTTTATTATCCCCACCACTCTTTCTAGTTTACATCAACGATATTCTAGAGGCAAAGATTGCATACTAATAATGATACTAATACTGATTATGTTAATGATGATAATGATGATGATTTTTATTAATTGTGTTATTTTATGTTTTTTTTTCTAAATATTTTATTGTAATATAATAATGACTCTCTACACGTGTTGGTTTCGACTGTAAGTGCAGAGAGTACCTGAAATAAATAAATAATACTATTTACTGATAACACGACAATAATGGTTAAGAGTGACACTGACAAAAAATTTTTAAATGCAATCGTCCAGGCTTTAGATAATGCAATCGACTGTTTAGAAATAAATAACTTGAAAATAAATATGACTAAAACAAACATCATACAATTTCAAACATACAATTCCATCATAAATAAGCTTTACATTTATTATAAAGATTCTCACTTGACAACTCTCGATAATTGTGTATTTTTTGGTATAACGATCGACGACGATTGCAACTGGAAAGCACATACAGATAAAATTCTCACAAAAATAGATCGTTTTATTTATTTATTTATTACATTGTAACACCTTAACAGATAAGTCCAAGGCGATGTTATAACTAACACATAAAATTTGTACATGGTTATGATATTCTTGAATTAATTAAGATGTAATGTCCAGACCTTTCTCAACAATTTTTTGAGCTGCTTCTAAAAATTTCGGCAGCTTTTAGCTAAATATATCCTCCGATTGTACTATATTATTGATAATACGTATGGCTCGTGACAAAGGGGCAAACTTTAGGAGGTTAGTCCTAGCAGACGGCACCTCTAAGAGAGCGGGGCGGCGGCGCGCGCCCACACACCCATCCGGCGCGCGCAGCCGCAGCGCTTCCAGCACGTCTGGGTGGTGCAACAACCCTATCAGTACACTAGCTACGTACTTGACCAGTGCGACCCCTTCTTATCTCCAGTCTAGTATACCCGACCATGCCCAGGATGAAAAGACTCAGGTACATAAGCAGATAAAAGGGGTAAACCCCATAATGTTTCAAGTACAGAAATCTCGTAAATTTATTTTGGATCTTTTCCAACATGAGGCTGTACTTTTTCTCATGAGGATTCCAAATAATGGAACTGGTTTCTAGGTGGTTCCTTACAAGTGCATTATATAAAACTTTGACAGCAGCCGTATTGCTAAGATCCTTACACTGTCTCAGGATGAAACCGAGGTTTCTGAAAGCCCTGCCGCACACTTCAACTATGTCGAACCATCTGTACGCCCAGGCACAGAATAAGAAATAGTACAAGTACAGAAATTGCACTGCGTGATAGCAAACGTACGAATTTAAACCTACTAAAAACAGAGCTAATGTTCATAATACATTGCACGGCACGGACACGACCTTGATTTTATTAGCCTACCAGATCCAGTGGCGCTCGTAACGAATCAAAATGCACCGTAAGTCCGCGCAACGAGAGTTTCTTTTATTATGAACCTTTGAACAAGCCGCTTCTGTTGTAGGGATAAGAAATGTCTTTTAAAGTATGTACCTATATTATCTACAAAATTTATTTTTGTAAAATGCGAAATTAGTAGTACGTACACTACGTTATAAAGCATAAAATAAATTCAGAGTTTTTTTAAATTACATGGTAGATAAAATTGATTTGTACATAAGTAGTAATTTCCATACTTTAAGATGTTTTTATAGAGACATGTTAAGATTGTTTGCATTTTGTTAGTTAGGTATCTAATTATCTAAACAAATGTTACAAAAGTAAAGTCAAGTGGTACCTAGGTAGGTACTTGGATATTGTAATATAATTTTGTTGATTTCAGCCACAAAATTACCTACCTATCTATTTTGTGTTTCAGCAATGCGTTCTTAGGTATTTTTTAAAATATGGTAGGTAGTTCAGGATTAGTAATATTGTGAACTCGATTTAAAAAACTACCGCCGGCCGCCGGCCGTCGCGGCGCCGCGCCACCAAAAATTACGATTAGTGAAAAATGATGATACGAAAAAAAACACGAATCGTCCTCGTGTCTATAAACTGCAACAATAACCTACCTGTTATATATAATAATTAACATTTTGTATGATGTAACGTCGTGAAAAAATTAAGTAATTATGTTGCCCTCGCATTAGTACCTAGCTTATGATCTTTAAGGTCATTGACTTTTTGCACGAAAAATGTCGCAAACTACAGAGCTGCGGTCCAGTCGTTAATTAAATAATAGCAAGAGATAAGAGCCACTTTAAGAGTGTTGAAAATGTTATAATTATTTACCTTTTGGGATCCTTAGGAAGAGTAAGGAATGAAAAGTCCACATTTCTGTTGTTATTTATGCACCCATATGCTATGCAGTACGTTTTGGCTTTTCGCGTGCTATATTTATTATAAAACTTCTATAGAAATTCGAAAATATTTTTTGTTAGCGCGCGTCAAGCGGCATGCGCACTTCGAAAATGCGTGTGACACTCAACTGAACAAGCCTCATAAAAGAGGCCTCGCGGCGTAGGTATAAATTCAAGCCTAAAGTAAGTAGTGCGCCAGGCCTGGCCCAGGTCCCGTACCTGCGTGACGAGCGGCATTACTATGCCGTCCATCTCGTACTGATGGTACAATAAAGCATGCGCGCGACTGTAGCTCATCACACAGCACTTATTGGCATTAAAGTGCAGTTTATTAGATTTACTCCATTGGACTACATTGTTAATGTCAGACTGGAGTTGAGCACAGTCAGCCTCATCTTTAACCGGCAAGAATAACTTTAAGTCATCTGCAAATAGTTGACACTTTGATTGTTTAACAACTGTGGGCAAATCCTTAATAAATAATATAAATTCTAACGGCCCGACATTAGTGCCTTGACTCACTCCAGAGAACGTATAGTAGGGTCTAGAGTCATGCCCTGCATACTCGACGTACTGTCTGCGTTCGCCAAGGTAACTACTCACATCAGAGCCCGCAGCTCCTTTAGGGACTGGGATGACTCGCGTAATCTTCCAGACGTCCGGATAGTGACCCTACTACAAACACAAGTGGAAAATGTGTAACAAGGGCTCCTCAAAAACTATGCGACAATCTTTGACAATGTAAGGCGGTATGCCGTCCGGCCCCACTGAGCGCTTGGGCTCGAGACGCAAGAGCGCTCGTGCGCTGATGCGATCAACATGCACACGGGCCGCCCCCGCCGCCCGCGCGCTCCGCAGCCTCCGGGTCTAGCGCCGGCTGCTGTGAGCTGTAAACTGAGTGGAAATATGCAGCGAAACATTCTGCACACTACTCCTCTTTCAGCAATAAACCGTCCTTAGTGATTTTAGGTTTATTACGCTTAGCTTGTTTGGTCCAAATCATGCTCCAGAACGATTTCGGATCAACTTGCAGATTTTTCTGAAGTCGGTTTTGATAGTGAGAAAATACTTTGTAATCGCTTTGGGAACCAGTCATTTTATATAATTTATGGTAACGCTACTTATTTTTGATATCACGTATCAAGTCAGATGTGTACCATTCTGGATAATTAAACCTAGACCCACGCTTATTAACTCTAACAGTTTTCTTAGGAACACATTCATCGAGGACCTCATTCACTGTTTTATAAAAGTAATTTATATATGTCTTGAAAAGAATTAGACAAACGGTAAACTGTGACACTACAATGCTGGCTTACCATGGTTATCAATCCGTACTTCGACCATTTGTGGAGCTCACTTTTTAGACAGCTGTAAGCCACTCATTCAAAAACTTAAATTCTACCTTTGCCATGTTTATATATTTTTGAAAATATGTGTTTTTGTTAAGAAAAACTACAATTTTTTCGAGACTAACACTGACAGGCCAAATAGCCGAACACGGCATAAAGACAGACTTCGGCTGCCACTATGATATAAGTGTGTAATGTTAGTGATCACCGTCGAGGCGGTATTTAGACCCGAGCCGTGGCAAGGGTTTTAAGAGAGCCAAGAACGGTAATCATCAATTACTCATGTGTGTCATACGACGTTTTTCAATACACTTGTGAAGAAAACAACAGTAAAAATTAAAAATTTATTAAAATTTTATAATTTATTTTTATTTACTCCTAGAGGAAGGCTGAGGTATTTTGATCATACTGCCTAGTCTTACGTTTATGTTTTCTTACGTGAGAATTTTTTACGATAATGTCTTTCTTAGTGACAATAAAGTACGGATGTAACATTTTCCAATGATTTTGTAGTATTTAATTAATACAGCCACTGAACTTCACTGGAATAAAAAAATCACGCCAAATACCGCGTGCATCTTAAAATGGCGGCCATAGACCACAAAAAAAAAACAAATTTTATTTGAATGTACGATTTATTTACTAAATGTTTTTTTTATTAAATAAATCGTTTGTACAACTTAAATTTGTCCATTTTAACTTGTAAATTGGATGAAATAAGTAAGTAAGGCACTAATTATATACTATTAAACGCATTAACCCTAAAAATGACTGTTTATTGCACTTTACCGTTTATGTGTACATAAGTGGTGCGTGTCTCTCGGACAGGGACGTCAAAGTCAAAAGTTTTTATTTCACATAGGCCTACATGGGCACTTATAAAACGTCAGAAGCTAGTGCACAGTTCCAAATTGGTCGTTTCCTATGGAGAAGAACCGGCAAGAAACACCATGGTTACTCTTTTAAAAAGTAGTTGTTTACAATATTTTCATTTAACAGTATTAATAGACATTATATAAGAACAGTTTAGACCAGTCGATATTGTACCCAAAAGCGCAATAAAAATAATCATATTAAAAAAAAGTGAGTCGTAATAGGAAGTGGCCTAAGAATTCGCGAAGTCTACAGTGATCTCACATTCACATTATAAAAAAGAGGATATATGAAAAAAAAACAAGAAAAGTAAATAATTTGAGAAGAGAAAAGAAAAAAACAAGAAGAAGAACAAGAAAAATAAAAAAACAAGAAAAATAATTATCAATAAATGATTTTTCAACAAAAGAAAATTACTAACAAAGGACATTGATCGTCGTCCATACATAGCTTGCCTAAGATCCAACAGAGAGGTGTATTTACTCTTTGGGTTTTAGATAATGTATATATTCGATTAAACCTAAATTAAAACAACGGACACTTTTGAGAATTCTGAAAAAAACAAAACACTTTCGGATTTTGAGGTTATAATTACGCAGATCGAACACAGAATGCGCGCGCTAAGTAACATTACTACCAAATGTCAAATGTTGTCATCTGTCAATTCGTCAACTGTCAGTGTCAATTTTATTGCTCGTTTCAAACAGCGCTTTCAATCGAGTTTTTTTAAAAAGGCTTATTATGGTTCCGCGACATCATAGCGGATTGTTTGTAACTAAAAATCATTATTGCATATCAAGTGTTGAGAATACTGACGCTTGTCTGTCAAACAAACTCTTATTAAAAGTGCTGTTACAAAGACTTGGCTGTATGTTGCCTTTGCCTATTAAAAACCTCAAATTGTTATAATAGTTTAATAGTTTAGTTTAATAGTTTTATCAAGTACATTATACATGTCTGTTAGAACAGTGATCCCCAAACTAGACGTTAGTCTGTGACGGAAGCTTAGGACGAAAGTGAATACTTTTTAAAATGTTTTCGAAATTAAGAAGTGTCCGTTCTATTAAAATATAAGTAATGTATATTATTAAAAAAACTAGTAATTATAGTAAATATTTCATGCGTGTTAGCTCATAGGCCATTTCTTACCATGTCCTTTATGGTGGTTGGCGTCTAATAATATAAAAAATATTGCAAAAACAATGTGTAAGAAGAAAAGAAAAAAAAAAATATATATTACAACAAATGTGGAGCAGTTAATAGATAGATGTACACAATATTATGAGTTACCAGGGGGCCACATGTGCAGAAGCAGTCATTGCCAAACAAGCGTGACTTCGACATAGTCTTTAACCTTGTAATACGCTTTTTTTTGTTGGGACACGCTTAATATAGGTTTTGAACTTTCCCTCGCTAAGTTCAGTCACCGCCTTTGGTAGCTTGTTATAAAAGCGTATGCTGTTTACTAAAAATGACTTGCTGGTCTTAGCTAATCTCCATTTGGGTAATACAATTTCGTGTTTACTACGCGTATTTATGTTATGAAAATCGCTTCTAATTTTGAAAAGTCCTAGGTTTTTACGAACGTACAAAATACTTTCTAAAATATAAAGAGAAGGCAGAGTAAAAATATCGATTTCTTTATACCCATTTTATAAATAGCCCGGATTGCTCTCTTTTGCAATATGAAAATTGAGTCTACATCAACTGCAGATCCCCACAATAAAATGCCATAAGCCATAATTCTGTGGAAATAAGCATAGCAAACTAACCTAGCTGTGGCTACATCTGTTCATTGCCTTATTTTTCTTACTGCGGCTGAGCTTAATCTACCTGAAAGAGTTCTAATATGAGCGGCCCTACTGCAGTTTAGAATCGATATTTATACCTAAAAACACAGTTTCCGTAGTAACATCAAGTTTGTTGCCGTCAAGAATTAGATTGACGCCAACTTGAGGGACATTCCCGACTTTCGTTGACATGCAAGACATCCCCATCTCCTTTTATATCTACTTTAAAAATAAGAGAAGTGTCATCAGCAAACAGAATTATATCGGATAAATTAGCCATCATGTAAGGAAGGTCATTAATATAAACTAGAAAAAACTGTGCAAGTGCGAGTTGGACTCGCGCACTGAGGGTTCCGTACAAACTTAAAAGGTAAATTGCGGTTTACGATTTATGACGTATTAAAAAAAACTACTTACTAGATCTCGTTCAAACCAATTTTCGGTGGAAGTTTATAAGGTAATGTACATCATTTATGTTTTTTAGTTTTATCATTCTCTTATTTTAGAAGTTACGCTCCCCCCCCCCCGTAACTTTTACTACTTTGGAAGTGTTTCTCGCGCAATATATTCAGTATATAAAAAATTATATTAGAAACCTCAATATCATTTTCGAAGATCTATCCATAGATAGCCCACATGTAAAGGGTTGATGAAAAAAAAAAATTGAGTTTCAGTTCTAAGTACCCCATACTTAGAACTGAAACTCAATTTTTTCTTTAATTTCTGAAACCCCAAAATTTATTGTTTTTTTTTTCTATTTTTTGTGGAAATCTTAATGCGGTTCACAGAATACATCTACTTACCAAGTTTCAACAGTATAGCTCTTATAGTTTCGGAAAAAAGTGGCTGTGACATACGGACGGACAGACAGACACATGACGAATCTATAAGGGTTCCGTTTTTTGCCATTTGGCTACGGAACCCTAAAAAAGAAAGAACCAAGAATTGAACCCTGAGGCACGCCCATCTTTACTAAAGACCCCGAGGACGTCGCTCCATTAATGGATATTTTTTGCTACCTGTAAGATAAATAGGAATAAAACATGATCAGCAGCTCGTCCACGAATTCCGTAATGATGAATTTACGGATCAGAGTATTATGGTCAACACAATCAAATGCAATAGCATCCTGGGACTTCTCCCAGGATTCCAAGATGTGACTGATGAGTTTCACTCCTGCATCCGTCGTTGAATTATAGTCATCAGTTTGGCTTCCTTTCGTGAAGCCAAATTGATGACTATGCAAAATCCTATTTGAATTGAAATGAGACAACATCTGGTCGAGCATGATTTTTTCATAAATTTTACTCGATGCTGGAAGCACAGATATAGGTCTATAATTAGAGGGATCACTCTTACTACCTGATTTGAAAATTGATACTACTTTACTATGTTTCATTAAATCAGGGAACATTCCGCTGTCTAAGCATTGATTAAATATGCCTGTTAGGACAGGAGCAATAGTATCAATAATATACCCAAGAACCATTACGGATATACCCCATAAGTCTTCAGTGTTTTTTATGTTAAGACTTTTGAGTGTTTTTATAATTGCATCAACAGAGATACGCTTAAATTCAAAGCCTTAGTGAAATGTTCTTTTAAAAAAGATTCAGCTAACAAAGACGAAGAAGGGAGAGATTTCGTAACTTCTATTGGGATGTTGGTGAAAAAGTTTTCTAACGTCTCAACCACTTTTGACCTATCTGAGATGATTTTATTATCAATTTTTAGCGACAATTCATTCTGGTCTCGTTGGTTTATCTTTCCAGTTTCCCTGCTTATCACCTTCCAGACAGCTTTTATTTTATTATTAGAATTTTCAATTAACTTACTTATTGATTTAGATTTAGCTTGGGCGCAGACTCTTTTGAATATCTTTGAATACATTCTAACGTGGTTATGCAAGTTAAGATCAGATGACAAGGATTTTTCATGATGTAGCTGATATAAAGTATCTCTGCTTTTTCTTATTCCAGCAGTAGCCCATTCATTAAATTTGGATTTATTATTGATTTGAACTTTTTTAACTGGACACGCCTTATTAAATTCTTGGCATACTGTAGAAAATAATGTACCATAGTTTACATTGGGGTCTTGCGAATCAAAATTGGCTGTTGAGAGACTACTAAGAACATTATTATTAAAATAATTTAATTTATTTTTAGTAAGCGGTCTAAACTCTGCAGGTGAATCTAATTGTAACGTTTTGACTAACTCGAAAGATACGGGTTGACCAGTATGATCGGACGACGCGCCACTAATTATGGATGAGTTTTTTTAAATTACAATTAGTAAATATATTATCTACGCATGAAGCTGAGGTAGGTGTTATTCTTGTTGCTTCATTAGAAATACATTTTAGATTAAAAGAACTAAACAATGAGAGAAGTTTACATTTTTCTGGTGAATTAACTAGTAAATTGATAGTCCCCACACACGAAAACTAATTGGTTATCTCTAATAAGTTTATTTAGTATTACTTCTATTAAGATCAAAAAAAAATGTCAAGTGTGATTCAGGTGGTCTGTAGACACATAAGAAAGTTTCGTCTTCAACCTCTACACATGCCCCTCACATAAGCGATCAACAGAGCAAGCAGTGATATATTTCCTTTCCTTATATCTTAAAGAATTATTACATAATATCAAGGTACCAACCCCTATTGATGATCTATTGTACGCACTGGCAACTGAAAATTTTTATTGAACACCATTCTATCTGGTTTTAACCAAGTTTCACAAAAACACAAGATATCCATATGATATTTATCTACTAACATTTCCACATCTAGAATTTTGCCAGAGAAGCGATTTATATTCTGATGGTACAATAAAATGTTATTATTAGGCTTCTCTTTTGTCGTTTCTAAAAGTTTAAAGAATCTATATCAGTATTATTTGGCATACTAGACAATACTGATTCGTCACTTACCCTAATCTCAGTTAAATTATCAATAACTGCGTGGATATTAAAAGCTAACAAAGTAGCCAATATATGTCGTTTTTTTTTGGGAAGACACATATGTTCCCGTATCAAAACAAAATCTCTAACAAAATTATTAGTATCAAAATACAATAAACGGTGACGTGGTTCGGATAAACCTCGGCCGCATTTGTTTTGCCCTACGTCTACGTACTTTACTACACATTATTTATAAACCCTTATTAGCAGTTTTTCCTAAATGTTACCTGCTCTGACAGCGGGAGGAGATTTAGGCGTAAGCTGCGACAGACGTCACCGAACGGATTATAGCGTGCGTGACAGTGTGGGTCTGAGCAGCAGGACGGCAGTACAGCCGGTAAGTACTGACACCACTTCTAATCAGTTCTGAGGCTTTTTATGAATACTTTGAAAGCTATCCTCAATTACTGAGTGCGTGTGAGAGAAGTAATTTGTGACGAGCCTGGGAGCGCAGGTCACCTCGCCGATCATTAGTGTTACAGTCGCACCGCTGTGTAGGTACAACTTTTAAATAGATTTTGTAACAAAAGTAAGCTTAGACGTTAGACGATCTAGTTCTCAAGCTCGTCAAAATAATGTATTTAATTGAGTGCTGAGGCTCGCGGCACATATCTGTAAGACGACACGGTATCGCGCTCAGTTCGCAGTCCATGGCTGAAGTCCTGCCAAATGAAAAAAGTTGTTGTTACGATACGGAACAACGTACAAGTTTCTATTAAATGCGCTTCGTTCGTCTTCCGATCTGTTTCCATGTTGGTCGCGTACTTGCAAACAAATTGCTTGTTATAAACTTTAATTTGTTTGGTATTGTCGCGTGTGTGCAGCGCGCCGGTGCGCACGCACTCATCACACGCACACAGGCGCAGTCGGACGGGTCCCCGAATTGTAAACGTCAAGAATATATGCTTTGAGCTTTCAATATGTTTTTTTGTACCTTTGCTCAAACAGTTCAATTCAATCAAAGCAAACCGTTCGATCAAATCAAATCGTTCTCGTACCAGTCGTGGACGCTATTCACTAGATCGTAAATAATAGATCTTATGCAGCTAATGCAGCGTTATTTCATTTGTGTGAAAGAGAACGTTTTTCATTTTGAAGTGACAAAGAGATGAAACCCTCTGATGTATACTAGTCTAGTCTAGGAATATGCTAATGTAAAGCCGTAGTAATTAGTAGCAGGGGGACGTGGGAGGCCGCCGCACGCCCACTGCTTCACTCTGCCCCGCGCTGGCGGCGGCGGCGGCGCCCACAAATCTTTATTGCAATACTATATGACCTGAATGATATTGCATATCAAGTGGTAACTATTATGGTATAATAAATGGAAACAATTAATTATGCTGTAAAAAAATCCGTCTATTTACTGATGTAGATACCGCGAGGCTAGTCTATTTTAGTTAATTTCGTAGTATCATGTCCGTGTGATTCCCATACTAAAAGGGGGTGACGGAATAGCAGTCGAGTCTTTTAGACCAGTAGCGATTCTGTCGACACCAGCGAAGGTATTTGAATCTGCCTTTCAGCGGGATGTTCAGGGGCAGGTGGCTTCGCAACTGGCAGACGCACAGCATGGCTTTCGTCCTACGCGTAGTACAACCAGCAAGCTTTTAAACGCTATGACGTACCTCATATCGACGCGAGGGTGCAGGTGGACGCCGCCTACTTTAGTTTTAAGAAGGTATTTGACATAGTGGATAATGATGTAATAAATAAATATACGTTATACCTGTACCTAAGACTTTTTGGAGTATACTCCCTTTATCCCTTGATGAACCCAACCTTGTTTGTTTTGGGCATGGTGGGATACAACAGGTTGGAGACAAGAAGTGATCTAGCGTTGGTTATCGTATATTCTACAAGTGTTCCGGGGCAACACAAACAATCCGGGTGTGTTGCAGGAAATGGGATTGTGCGTGCCCGATGGGTACGTTCAACGTCGCAGACGGCCGGATTTGTTCGCACTACCGCGCAGTCGCACCAAGCTGGTGGCCAACATCCCATTCTCGAGGGCAATGCACACACTAAACCTGGTGGCTGATAAAATTGATATATTTTCATGTTCACTGAGCAAGTTCGCAAAAGTTGCATTACATTTTTTATGTTATTATAATAAGAAATAATTAATTGAATTAAATAATTGTATTCTGATAATTAATTGTCTCATATTGTATTTTAATTGTATGTTATATTAATTTTTAATTTTTATTATAAGAATAAGGATATCTGCAGGAGAACCAAGGTTACCGAAATAGCATGAAAAATCGCCAAACTTAAATGGCATTGGGCAGGGCACTTTCTTGCAGAACGGATGGCCGTTGGGGCCAAAAGGTTCTAGAATGGCGACCACGTACCGGAAAACGTAACGTTGGAAAGCCTCCTGCAAGGAGCAAGGACCGATGACCAGGTAAGGGTTGCGGGAATCTGATGGATGCAAGACGCACAGGACCGTTCATTGTGGTGACACTTGGGGGAGGCCTATCTCTAACAGTGGACGTCTTTCAGCAGAAATGGTGATGATGAGGATAATGAATGCAAGAAATAAGAATCCTCTTTACAATAAATTGTTATATTGGGGATAGTTCTGAAAACTAATAATGATAACTTATATTATTTATTCAAGTCATGATTTTTTTTACTTTCGAGCATAATTGAGACTTTGCATACACACGAAATATCCTCTTTTTAACTTCTTTAGAGCCCTGCGAACGACGCTTGCAACTGCAAGTTGAGGCGCATCGTGGAATATGGCTATGTCTGTTTGACAAAAACAAGTGAGCGACTGGCGCAGCTGTGTGTGTGTATGTGAGCGTATTATAATATTGTTAGTAAAATTAGGTATGTTCATTATTTGCTTTATTTTTACCGAATACTTTGGGGAATCGTTAGTGAATGTACAGACTAGTAATGCGTTTTTTGGAAATTTCATTACTGTGCCGATATCTCAACATATTAGGATAACTAGCAAGACTAACAAATCAGAAAATGTTATGGAGCCGAGTGCTTTTTTTTATAAGTGGGAAATCAGTCAATGACTTCTCCCGCTCTTGGGCGTAACGGGAAGGCGTGTCAGACTTTTACTGACAAGAAAACCCACTCCTGTTCCTTTTTTGCCTTAAATCCAGGGCCCCTACGGTTTTGCTGACATCTCCTCAAGGCGCACGTGGAACACTACGCGACGTCGACGACTCGGGCTTGGTATGGACGGCCGGATGGAGAGCTACCCATTGCTCGACTTCCACAACAGTAGTTAGAAATCGGGGTCAGGATCCCGGCGACTGGGGCGTGAAGAAGACCGTTCCCTTACATGTGCGTCGTGGTGGTCAACACAATGGTGACATCCGGGCGTTTCTTCCACACGAATCTGGTGTAAGAACCTCCCAAACTTATCATGTTCGGTGAGGTGTCGTCGTGCGGAAGGTGAGGACGCCGATACGTCTTTTGAACTACTCCTCTAAGAGGGAATTGACCACCATAATTATGGCGTGCCCAGCACTGGGTTGCGACAGTTGCTGTCGCCATTTCACCATGAGATCCCCGGAACTCTGTCCGCCATACCACGACTTGTCGCGTCAGCGGAATTTCGCCCCGGCTTTGCATCTCCATGCGCAAATCGTGCATGCGTGGTAGGACTGTTTCCTCTAGATCTCATCTCATGGTAGCAGACCAGTAAAGAGACTCGCTGCTTCGCGGGAGACCGTGCGGTGCGCCCTGTGGCCTGATACTCGTCCTCGATAGCCGATGGAATTTCGACGTCTGGCTCCCGAACTGGATCGGACTGGGGCTGCCCTCAAGCGGCTCCTGCCCTACCTAGTGGGTCCAGACACCTCCCGCCAGGGGCTCTAAGCAGGCATCGTTCTGTCCATGGCCCTTTATGAGGCGCCGGTATGGGCACCGTCACTTCGAAAGCGACCGGCGGCCAAGCTGAAGGCATGCCAGGGGGTCATGGGCACCCAGATGGTGCGGGGATACCGCACAGTTTTCCGCAAAATGGCGAGCCTCCTTGCTGGCCTGCCACCATGGGATCTGAAGGCAATAGTCCTTCCACGCATGCATTATTTACGCGTGGAGATGCAACGCTGGGGCAAAATTCCGCTGCCACGACAAGTCGCGGTATGGTGGACAGAGTTCCAGCTGGATCTCATGGTGGAAGCAACTATCGCAGCCCAGTGCTGGGCACGCCATAATTATGGCGGTAAGTCCCCTCTTTGAGGAGTGGCTGAAAAGACCTCATGGCGTCCTCACCTTCCGCATAACTCTGGTCCTCACCGGCAATGGCAAGTTCGGGAGGTTCCTGCATCGGATGTGCCCAGCTTGGGCGGAGCACCGCCACGTCCTCGTGGGGTCCGAACGAACTCTCGCGCCAGTCCCTGATACAGGCTATGGTTTGGAGCGAAGAGGAATGGCAGGTGGTCGCCTTCTTCTGCGAAACAGTAATACTAGCGAAGGAGGCAGCCACACGTACGAGGGAACAACCCACACGCCCCCACCGGCGAAAACCCAACCCTAAAATCCAGTCAATGTGGGCGTGGGCTTGCGGACGGTGAGCAATGGGCAGTTCCCCGTCCAGCCGTTCGACCGAGCCCGAGTCGTCGACGGTGCGTAGTGTTCCACGGAGATGTCAACAAAACCGTAGGGGCCCAGCAGGGTCGAAGCCGGCTACTGGGGTTGGGCACGCCACAATTATGGCGGTAAGTCCCCTCTTTGAGGCGTGGTTGGAAAGATCTCACGGCGTGCTCACCTTCGCATGACGCACGTTCTCACCGAACACGGTAAGTTCGGGAAGTTCCTGCACCGGATTCGTGCGGAGGAGATGCCTGGGTGTCGCCACTGTGTGGACCGCCCGGGGGACACGGTAAAGCACACGGTGGAGGTGTGCCCCGCTTGGGCAGAGCAACGCCGTGTCCTGGTGGGGGCGATCGGCGGCGGCGATTTCTCGCGCCGGGCCTTGGTACAAGCCATGGTCCGGTGCGACGAGGAGTGGCAGGCGGTCGCCTCCTTCTGCGAAGCAGTAATACTAGCAAAGGAGGCGGCCGGTAGGACGGTAGTGTGAAGCGAAACTAGGACGAAGGCAAGGAAGGAATAGGATTGGGTTTTTAATCAGTAGAAGTCTGACATTATCTCCCGCTTCGCCCAAGAGCGCGATTTATCATTAGATGATTTTCCCACCTTAAAAAAAAGCCTACTGGGGCCATGGATTCGCTTCTGAAAAGAAAACCTGGGGCTCTGGAACGCTAGGCAAAGAAGGAATATAGGAGTCGATTTTAGTAAGTAAGTCTGATACGCCCTCTCGCTCCGCCCGAAGCCACGAGAAATCATTAGATGATTTCCCACCCAAAATTTCCCACCTAAGCATTTGAAGTTTAGTAAAAGAAATATATATATATTTATTAGTTTTGATGTTCATATGCATATAAATAATTTGCATCACATAAAAAAAGTAAAAGAAATACAGAAAGTCAATGGAAATATTACAATAAAATTTACAACACGACCGAAGTAATGACATCACGAATGTGATCACATGAAAACTTAGTGTTTTTTCAATTTTTTTCTATAATTTGTAACTTGATAATATAAGCTATGTTCCTACGGAAAGAATATTAGAAATATTGTTGTTTATAATACAGAAAAAACAAAATGAAAACATGCCATTAAGGCTCTAGACAGACGGACCGCATTTCAACTGCAATCTAACCACAAATTGCAGTTCAAGTGCAGTTTTAATGCAGTTGACACGACTGCATCCGAACTGCACCATACGCACCCGCCCGCACTACTTTAACGCTCCGCCCCCCCGCGCATAGAATCAGTAGTAGTGCAGTTGCAATGCAGTTGACACATCTGCAATAGCTCTGCAAACATTCCGTGCAGTTCGATTGCAGTCGGTGTGCAGTTCACCCGATTGCACATAGCATTGATTTGCACGGATTAGATTGCACGGCGACTGCAATTGAACTGCAATCTGACTGAACGTTAGGTTTGCAGTTCTATTGCAGTCGTATCAACTGCATTCAAACTGCGGTTAACGGTTGGTTTGCAGTTGTAATGCGGTCCGTCAGTCTAGAAGGGCTCTAGACTGACGGACCGCATTACAACTACGCTATAAAAATATGCGAAATGAAATTCGCTTAAATTTCGTTTTATGTATTTAAAAAAAAAGAAAAACGTAGAAACCTAGATAAATATTATCCTAATCCGAATATCATCATAATATGATGAAAATATGCTCAATCTGCAAATGATTTTGGTATTATCCATACAAAATGGATAATTCATCTGTCGATTTTCAAAAATGCTTCTTAGTGCTTGCCTACGTCATAATAGGAAACCTTGAGCAGTTCCTAGTCCCAGTAGTTTCAACTGGGCGTTGATACTTCAGTCAGTCAGTTTCATCTTTTACTAGCCGACTTCAAAAAGAAGGAGGATTTGCCGATTTATCTGTCAATTGTGGACTGATTTTGAAAATTATTTATTTATTATATTCTTTATTGTACACCACATAAACAAAAATAAGGACAAACATAATTAAAAATAAGTGTACAATGGGCGGTGTTATCGTACAGGGCAATTTCTTACAGACCTTTGGAACCTTTTGAATTATTTTTTTTGTTTGAAAGGTTATGCTTACGAGTTGGTCCCTTAGAAATTTTGTTATGATCTGATAATGAAAATCGAAGATATGGAACGGAACGGACAGGATCACAGTAGAACTGTTGTAACAAGTAAAATTGCTTCGTTTATACGTATAGTCAATGACTGTCTGAAAGAAGAGGGGGAGGGGATATATCGAACTGATCTTATGATAAAGCCGGAAGGTACCGGAACTCTGTAATAAATTAATGTATCCTGACCGTGTTTGGGATTATTAGAATTGTCATGAAATGCAGTCTGACCATGAGGTACCATCGGGCTAATCTGATTATGAAAGGTAGGCACAAACACTCCGTAATAAAACAATATATCCTAGACGTAGCTTATTGTCATGCAATGTTTTAATGATTAAATCTTTCTATATAGGTACATTTGCACACTATTTGAGGGTACGTTTTACTTGTGGTACCACAACTAAAAAGTGTAAAACAAAAAAAGTTTTACAAAAAAATACAACCGACTACAATGTAAAACGAGTCGGGTTCACGCACTAAGGATTCCGTACAAACTTACCTATGAAAAAAGTTCAATTTCCGAACCGAATATCAAATATTTTTACGAATCGCAAAAAGTATTTTTTTGTCTCGTAACTACAAATTTACAGTTTTCAGATTTTTTCCTATGTTTATGCTATGAGATCTTGCTTCATGCCAAATTTAAGGATTCTAGGACAACGGGAAGTTCCTACCTATGAATTTTGATTCCCTTGATAGTGTCGAAATATACATTTTCTACGACATAAACGGCCGTATCTTTATTTTTCGTTAACTTACAAGTTTGATTTTTTCACCACTTCACGGGACAGCAGACCTTAGGATAGGATAGTTTCAACTCGCTACCTCCACGCGTATTAAATATATACGCGTATAAGTCGGTGTTCAATAACGACAAGACAAAACTAATAGAAACACCGACTTCCAAAATTAAAGTTGTTTTGCATACTAAAATGTTAGTGTTCTTAGGGTTCCGTACCTCGAAAGGAAAAAAACGGAACCTTTATAGGATCACTTTGTTGTCCGTCTGTCTGTCTGACTGTCAAGACCCTTTACATCGGGAACGCGTGAAGGTATCGAGTTGAAATTAAAACCATATTTTTGAGTCTGTGGTCCCTTGAAGCAGCAAAAAAATCGAATTACTGAGTTAACGAATAAAAAAAATGTGGCCGTTTATGTCGCAAAAAACGTGTATTTCGACACTATCAATCAAAATTCATAGGGTACTTCCAGTTGACCTAGAATCCTGAAATTTGGCATGGAGCAAGTCTCATAGCACAAGCATAGGAAAAAATCTGAAAACTGTAAATTTGAAGTTACGTCACAAAAAAAAAACTTTTTTTTAAATCCGGAAAAATGTTCGTAACTCAATTTGGGAATCGAACGGTTTTCATAGGTAAGTTCGTATGAATCCCTCGGTACGCGATTCCGACTCGCATTTGCCCTATTTTTATATATTAGGTCTTTACCTATGAAATTGGAGATTTGTATGATAATTTTAAAATATAAAAATTTTGGTATTTTTTTTTATTTCAGCTAATGAAATTCTGCCGGACGGGAGGCGACGAAGTCAGCGAAAGCGTTTTGTACTGCATCACAAGGGGCTAGTAGTGCAAGGCTACATCATCAGGTGTTGAATTTTTTCCCACTTAAAAATTTTTCTAAATTTTGAAAAAAGTAGAAATCTGTTGGAGCAAGGTCCGGTGAGTACGGTGGGTGACGGAGAGCTTCTTGTAGCTTTGCGATGGTTTGTCGTGAAGTGTGAGCTCGCGCGTTGTCGTGGAGAAGCAATTGGGAAGAGCGATTGACTAGTCTTGGTTGTTGAATTGCGAGCTTCTCCATCATTGTTTGCAATTCTTGGCAATAGACATCTGCCGTCACTGTTGTGCCATTCGGTAAGAAGCTGTGATGTACAAGTCCGGCACTGGTCCACCAGACAGTCACCATCATCTTCCTATGAGTAATCTTTTTTTTAGCGCACTGATTAGGTGCTGTACCCGGGTCCACCCACTGAGACGAACGCTTACGGTTGTCGTACAGGATCCACTTTTCATCGCAGGTAACAATTCGATTAAGAATTTCCTCGTTTCTATGCCGATTCAGTAGTGCTATGCGTGCTTCGACACGTAAATCTCGCTGTCGGTCGCTTAGTTCGTGTGGCACCCACTTATCTAGCTTTTTTATCTTTCTGATTTGACGCAAGTGCTTCAATGTTATTTTGACACTAACTCCAAGGCCCGCAGCAAGCCCAACCGTAGATTGAGATGGATCCGCTTCCACTATCGCCTTCAATTCGTCGTTGTCGACAATAGTTACCGGCCGACCGCGAGGCTCGTTCTTCAACTCAAAATTTCCAGATTTAAAACGATTGAACCAATAATGGACTGAGTTTATGCAAGCAGTGTTATGCCCGTACACGTCGTTAATGTTTCGTGTTATTTGCGCAGCGGTATTTCCACGTAGGAACTCATATTCGAAAATTGTACGAATTTTCAGTTTATCCATAGCGCCAAAAACTACCACAATGTCACAAAAACAATCTAAAAACAAATGACTGAAATTGAAATTAAATTAACACGTCTTTCGAATAAAATTTATTTGAATTTCGAATTGCGCGCCAATCCACAGATAATTAATTCTGAAATGCTGGTTAGATAATCTCCAATTACATAGGTAAAGACCTATTACATTGAAGTCGGTTGTATTTTTCTTTTGTAAAAAGTTTTTTTATGTGTATATATATAGACAAATGTGTTACTTGAAGAATAAGTTGTACGTTTATTTCAAATAGACCAATTACAGGCACTTTTGAATTGTCAAAATGTCGGTCAGTCAAAAAAAAATACAAGTGAAGCTAAATTGCACGTTCCAAAGCGTAGACCTCTATGGAGAAGAACGTGCAAGAAACTCCATGGACACTCTTTTAAATCATATTATGAGTTACATAAATCTTGGTTACATATTTCTTGTCGCTTCTAATATGTAAGCACAATGTAGATAAGTAATAATAATTAAAAAAAAAGAAATTGAATTAATTCACTGGCAGCTAAGAGATGACCAGTCTCAACTGACGGCACCCGTTCACGAGCATGACGCGTACATCAGCCCCACTCAGCTCAACCATTTTGAAGGGAACTGAATGACCCAATAACACGTGCCACTATCAGCTAGACATTTGAGTGCGTATGACAAACTCTCAACTGCCATGCTCGTAATGTCAAACAAGTTGTAACCTAATAAAAATGCTCCATGGTACTTCACATTCACATGGGCACATGTGTAAGTAATTTATTAGTTGTTTTTTCTTAGCTCTTATATAATTTCTTTTAGTACGTAATTCAAATTTAAGTACTATAATAAACTAAAGTCATTATTAGTGACGTGCCGCCACTTCTTGTTCTTCCTGCGCGGGGGCGCGGGTGCGGGAGCATTGGAGCGGGCGGGCGCTCCCGCGCGCAGGCGGGGCGCGCTCTGCTGCATGCGCGCGCGCACGGCCGCCTCACGGAGCGGCTCGCTCTCGTCGTCGTCACGCGGTGCTCCGCTGCGCAGTGGCGACAGCATGCGTTCGCGGTGCTCTTCCTTAGTTTCCCTTTTGTATTGCCACCCTTGTACCATAGTGACTTTAGTCTCAATGTCCATGGCCATTCGTTGTATATCTATCAGCGTTGGAATGGTCTGTCCAATAACATTAACAAAAGTACATAAAGCTGCTAAAAAGAACAATACAAGGCATTCATAAATATTATTTGATGTGATTTGGTACCTTATGGTAATTTCCCCTGCCATAGGCGACTTGCTGGTGCGTCAACTGGTACAGACGCACCATGTTCTTGAAGTAATTGCGCATCTCGTAGACGATGTCACCCAGCTGGTACTGCAGTGACTTGTAGTACTGGTCGCGGAAGCTCTGCACTGCCTTGATCTTCATCTCCACATCCAGGAGCAGTTCGCGCGTCAGTTGCGTCAGCTTACCTCCCATCCTCCTCTCCGTGCCGTATTTGTAGTAAGAGTCGCAAGGACTCCACAATACTATCAATGATAAGCATGGGTGTTAGTGAATCTGCTCCTCAGCGCATGCGCATATATCTTTGATCGTTTCTATGTTGGAGTCATTTAAAATAAAATAGGAATTTAACTTTTAATTAACTATGCACTGCTGAAACTGAAAATATAAATTCGAACAGTACCCAGTCTCGGGGTATCGTCACTTGTTAGTTGTTCAAGAGTTCTATCAGCGGCACACTGACCAGTCACAAGTACTGTACTACTTGAGCTGTATCAGCGGCACACTGACCAGTCACAAGTACTGTACTACTTGAGCTCTATCAGCGGCACACTGACCAGTCACAAGTACTGTACTACTTGAGCTGTATCAGCGGCACACTGACCAGTCACAAGTACTGTACTACTTGAGCTGTATCAGCGGCACACTGACCAGTCACAAGTACTGTACTACTTGAGCTGTATCAGCGGCACACTGACCAGTCACAAGTACTGTACTACTTGAGCTGTATCAGCGGGATACTGACCAGTCACAAGGACTGGACAAATGGATGTGCGTGTAGGGTTCATCCCTACCACATGGTTTCTTTACGTTTATAATAAATTCACACAAGACACCACAATTAAAACACAAACATAAACACTGCCACAGTATTATTATCATTTACGTTTCAATAATACTACTCAACATTCACGGCATTTATAATGTTTATCATTATAATGTCGGATAGTGTCGGCTGCCCCAGCGCGTGGGCCAGCGCTTGCGGCTGTGAGCGAGTAAATCACGGGCGCGGCGCAGGCAGTTAGTGGCGAGGTCTGTGACTGACCCTCATAACACGAAATGTAAAAGTTGAGCCTGTGCGCTCAACCGCCCCGCGCGCCGGGCAGCGCGCGGCGCAGCAGCGCGATAAATTCTTCATGTGCGCACTAGAGCGCACATGAAGAATTAACATATGTTAGGGCACCACGATATATTTATAATAATAATAACTGGCAACACCCGATGTCAACAGGAGCTGTATTTTTTTCAATCACAGTTTTAAATTTTAAAATATTGATTTCTGGACCCATTCTAACCAAAATTCAACAATAAAAATAACAAGGAAGATTCCACTACTTAAAAAAACTAAAAACCATATAATTATATTCAATACCACATAGAAGAGAAGAGAAAAAATGCATAAACCAGACAGATGACATATGTCACCAGCATGAATGATAATAAAATAGACGAAACCTAGCAGAAATGAAAATCATACAACCATGTTGACGAGAGCCGCAGCTCGCCGCGCACGCCCACCACCTCCGGCCTCGTCGCTCTGCTCCACCTCGCCGCCGCCGGAACCCAGCCCTACTGTGAGTACTGTGACACCGGCCGCGGCAGCTGCGTCGAGCTCGAGCGACGAGTACTACTCGCCGCCCACATCACCACCTCCTGCGCATTGACGGAGAGGACGCCGGCCGCCGGGTGGCTTAGGACCTCGAGGCCCACCGGTCTCTGATAGGGTCCCAGTTCTCGGCGGAAGTGTGCAGCCCATGCGATGGACGCAATCCATCAATGAGAACGTCATGCGCTCATATTATGGGGCTACAGAGGGAGGAAACAATCTGACCGCGTACCGTGTTCGGATGCTCTTTTTGTTTCAGGTGCTTGAGCCAGCCGTCAACGTTTCGGCCCAACGACTGTCGGATCAGGTGCGGGGCATTCAGCGTAATCATATATTGGACGATACTGTACTTGATCGCCTCCGAACGGAAATGAGTAACCATATCATTGCTCCTTCGTCGCAAACTGTGGTACCAGTGATGGTACCATCGCCCTACCTTCTTTCTAACCACGCTGACGAAAAGATTACTGATATGGTTACACATGTAAGTACCCAGTGCAATCATGAATTGAGGAGTGCTTTGGAGTGTGTTATTCGGGAGTATCGCAACATGCCGCTTGAACTTAGGCCGCGCTTACCTCGTTTGCCCATGCATAAAAAGAATAAGGCGCTGGTAGCTGCTCTGGATTTGCAGTTGTCAAACTATTTTGACGACTGCGAAAATCTCACTGATACACACTCGATAATGTACTGCGCAGCTGTAGCGGCATGTCGTGTAGCTCACGTCAAGTTTCCAAATTGTGACGTAGCTACACGACCGAAACCAGCCGTGCCAGCTTGGCAGTGTAGAATCGAGCGTCGTATTGCTGGGGCCAGAGCACTCATCAGCAAATTAATCTGCTTCAGGGAGGGCAACACTCGCCCTAAAGTGATGCGCTTTGTGAGGCGGGCGTTTTCGGGAACTGACATCAGCCCCCGAGACTATATGTCCCGCGTCACGGAGCGCATCGACTTCATCGGCGCAGAAGGTGTATGCATTGGCAAACCGTATCCGCAGGTATAAGCGGCGGGTGGAGCGATACACCCAGAATCGCACATTCCGAAGTAATGAAAGGTGGGTTTATAGAGATTGGGAGCGACCGGACCACGGTGTGACTGACGCGCGCCTCCCGGATGATGACGCCATAAGTTCATTCTGGCGCAGCATCTGGTCGGTGCCTGTCAGCCACACCGAGGGTTACTGGACTTGGGAGGTCGAGCGTGCGTGCGATCCAATACCACAAATAGGGGCAATTGACATCAGCCCCCAAGATGTAGCTCGTGCAGTCCGTCCGTTGCCAAACTGGAAATCTCCAGGGCCGGATGGGCTGCACAATTTCTGGATAAAGTGGTTTACAAAAATCGCATGCTCGCTTGGCATATCAGTTTCAGTCTGCCTTAGAGTCAAGGTCGCTACCCTAGTTCCTAACAACAGGAATAACCCACCTGCTCCATAAGTCAGGTAGTACTGCGGAGCCTAAAAATTATAGACCGATCACGTGTTTGCCGACGGTCTTTAAAGTTCTTACATCCATACTGCGAAACAAAATTAATAGTCATATAGACAAAAATTTGATCATGTCACCTTCTCAGAATGAATGTAGGAACGGGTCCCGCGGTACTTAGGAGCCGCTCCTCATTGATATGACCATTAGCCAACAGGTTCGACGTTTCCGAAGGGATCTGTCGATATTTTGAATAGATTATAAAAAGGCCTATGACTCTGTTCCTCATACATGGCTCATGAGGGTGCTGGAATTGTATAAAATTGATCCAACACTACGCACCTTCCTGATGTCATGTATGAGGCAATGGAGTACGGTCCTTCGCTATCCAGGATGTCGACATATCCAGAGGAATAGTGAACCTGTAAGGATCGAGCAAGGTATCTTCCAGGGTGATAGTTTGAGTCCACTTTAGTTTTGCCTAGCCTTGTATCCTCTAAGCACACTGCTGGAGAATTCAGGTTTAGGCTATGGGTTGAAGAGAGGTGGGCAGGTAATATCTCACCTATTTTACATGGATGACCTGAAACTTTTTGCCCCCAACAATCTGCAACTGGTGGAGCTACTGAAGGTAACTGAAACCTTCAGTAGTGCCATCAGGATGGAGTTTGGTGTGGACAAATGTGCGGTCATGCATGTAAAGCGAGGGGAGGTTGTGGAATCCATGGGCACTCAACTCACGGATTCCATAAACCTAAGATCCCTCTCTCCAACCGAAACCTATAAGTATTTGGGTCTGTCGGAAGCTCTAGGCATCAATATCACTGACATGAAGCAATCGTTGAAGGAGCGTTTCTTTGGACGCCTGAAGAAGGTATTCAATAGCCTTCTTTCAGGCTGAAACAAGGTGCGCGCCTTCAACGATTGGGTCATGCCGGTATTGATGTACTCTTTCGGCGTACTCAAATGGACTCAAACGGAACTTGACGCGCTGGATAGGAGGGTCCACACACTGCTGACTGCATACCGAATGCATCACCCACGATCGTCGGTGATGAGATTGTATATCCCGAGGAAGTGTGGGGGTCGAGGTTTTTTAAATGCTAAGACCAGACCAAGAGGTACGCAGCCTCAGGGAATATTTCCTAGCTGCCGACGTGGGAATGCATCGAGATGTAGTGGCAGTGGACAAGGGACTCACCCCGCTCTTCCTGGTTAATGAGAACTGGCGTAAACTGGTAGTGCTTGACACTAACGATTGCAGGGAAGAATGGCAGAGCAAGGAACTTCACGGACTTTTTTTTTTGTAGACCAATTGGCGTCCGTAGCCTGGCTGCGTTT
Organism: Mythimna pallens; assembly: GCA_961205895.1. NCBI lineage: Eukaryota > Metazoa > Arthropoda > Insecta > Lepidoptera > Noctuidae > Mythimna > Mythimna pallens. The sequence continues at coordinate 363,590 of OY540826.1, forward strand.
CGGTGACCTCTTTGGGGAAACCGAAGGTTTTATCTGTGCAATTATGGACGAAGTTATCATGAGGAATAACTACCGGAGATTTATTGTGAAGGACGGCACGGTTGACATCTGTCAGGCATGTCACCATCCTGGAGAATCAATTTGTCACATTATCTCTGGTTGTTCTCGTCTAGCTAACGGAGAGTACTTGCATAGACACAACCTTGTAGCCAGGATTATCCATCAGCAACTTGCTCTGAAATACTCTCTTGTGGAATCGGAAGTGCCGTACCATAGGTACGAGCCCGATCCAGTTCTTGATAATGGTCATATCACTTTGTAAGGGAACGGTCCATCATCACTGACAGGACTATTGTAGCCAATAAGCCTGATATAGTGGTGGTGGACCGAAGCGAGAGACGTGCAATGATTGTTGACATATCCATTCCGCATGACGAGAACCTCGTGAAAGCCGAGAAAGATAAACAAATCAAGTATATTGACTTGGCTTGCGAGGTTGTCGACATGTGGGATGAGGACTCTGCGATCATTGTACCGATAGTCGTGTCGGGCAATGGCTTAATAGCCAAGAGCCTCGACCAAAACCTTAGGAGGCTCGCGTTAGGCGGCTGGATCAAGGGCTTGATTCAGAAAGCGGTACTCCTGGACACGGCTCGTATTGTTAGAAGGTTCCTTTCTCTGGAGCCCTGACCGCCGGTAGCTTGAACCCTGTTCCCGATACTGATGGAATACTATTTTTTATATATATTTAACTGTTTTTTTTTTTTAATAAGGTTTAAAAGATATTTAAAAATGTAATTTGTATGTATTTAAAAGTAATAAAGGATAAATAATTATTTATTTCAGATTTCTCCACAAATAATTAGTAACACGAAAATACTTAAGAGCTAATGTTAGTAAACAAAACAAATGACATGAAACAAAATAGAACAAAACAAAAATAAAACAAACTTTAGGAGAATTCGATACCAGAACGCATACAACACGCTACTTCACTGCGTGCAGTCGTATCCAGCGCTCAAGCATCGGAGAATCCCACCGGTCCGTCAATACGCTCAAGATGCTGTTGGAACTAGTTCGCATGCGAGTTAAGGTCGAGGTGCAACGTTTACGCATGATTGTCGCAAAACTGTCAACGTTGGCCTCGGCAAACATGCCGGAGGCACTGCAATACCGCGGCAGTCCCATCAGCATCCTGAACGCATTGTTATACTGCACCCGCAGGTCACTCACTGTATGCCCTCTGCCAATAGCCAACCCACAGGCTGCACGTGTAAAAGGATTATGATTCATGTTTCAAGAAAAAAAATGCACGCGCAGCTTAAACAATATACCCAATATAAGAGGGTAATCATTATGATAACAACTATTAAAATAATCAAATCGTCTGGGCATTATTTATAATGCTTGCGCTTTTTTTTTTTTGTAGAGTAATTGAAACCAATTGTATTTCATCATTTCAATTTGACATTTATATAGTAGAAGTCTAATGAACAATTTATATATGTAAACCCATAATTAATTAGAATAATTAGTCCCAGAGAGGGTGAAGCGGCGTGAGCTCGGTGTGGTACTCCGACACGGATAGATTAGTTAAGAAGGGATTATGAGCAAAGCGACCAAACGAGGCCACCGTTATTCCCTGACATGGAGGGAATAACGGTGGCTTGAATCAGGAATTCGGCAAATGAGTAGAGCCTGTCCTGGAATAGCACATATAATACTTCTTATCCCGAAAGTATATTCCCTGGAGACAAATTTTCTACTGACGCAGGCAAAGCAAAAGGCAGAAGTTAGCTTCTGTCTTTATAATAATATAAAAATATGGAATACCAAATTATACGGATTAACGGTTCCAATGAGACCGATCAAACCAAACCAAATGAGACTGGCACTATACATCAATGAGGCAAGTATACTTCGACATATAGTAGGATGTATTCCACATAGGTTGCGCTACACTATCTATAACGCCCTAGTAAAACCTCACCTGCTATATTTAGTTGAAGTCTGGGGCAGTGCAGCCAAAACCAAGCTAGCTAGTCTCTAAATTGCACAAAATAAATTATTAAAAATGATTTTTCGTTTCCCATATTTAACACCAACAAGCAAAATATATGAAAAAACAAAAATAATGAACATTAGGCAGTTATATATTTACAACACTTGTATTTTTATCCGTAAGGCTCTCAACAAAACTATACAGACCAACCTATCGTTTACAAAAGTGAAGGACTAAACTAGCTAACTAAACTAGCCCGGCGACTGCTACGTTGTGTTGATACACAACGTAGCAGTCGCCGGGCTAGTTTTCTGGTCTTACCAAAGATGAGAACTAAGTTCGGTAAAAAAATGTTAGCATTTGAAGGAGCACAGTTTTATGACAAAATACCCCCATTTATAAAAAATGTACGCTCATTCAATGCATTCAAGAACCAACTAGCACAATATATAAGAAACAATTATAAAATATCTGCTTAAAGACTGAATGCATTGGATGAGTTTAACAACTTACGTACGCGAAAATTGTTCTCAAGTAAGTGACTTTGTGTCTTTTTTTGAGAAATAAATATCTTTAAACCTAAGTAACTGTAATGAAAATAAATATGAAAAATATTTTATTCGACAACAAGGTTGGTTCATTAATATTGAGGTTGGCCTCTCCTTTTAAGTGTGAAGACACCTGTGCCAGGAGAGGCCGCTCTCCCTTAACTTGGTTACATTTTTGTATGTAACTAAAACTATGTGAACGTGCACGTAATGTGCGCACGTGTGTGTGGAAGCGTGAGGTATGGTGTTTGTTCTTATGTGTGCGAATTGTGTCTGTGGGTGCGTCTGTGCCTATGTTTCTGTATATGAGTGTGCGTGTGTGTGAAAAAATATATAACGAGATAAATATAAATAAATAAATAAGTAGATATATGTTTATGTACTAATGTTCCCTTTTGATTTATACATGTATATGCTTGTATTAATTTATTTGTTTTGGTACTTTTTTATTTATTTATATATATTTCTTAAAATATTTATAAATATATACAAGCGCATACATGACACATAAAATATATTACTACTTAATAATATGAACAATCATATTCTCAGTATCTTCATAGTCTTGAGTTTTTAGTCAATCTGTCACCATCCGTTTACATTCCAAAGTAGTAACTGTAATGTTGGTAGTCAATGGAACTCTACTCGCTCTAAATAAATGCAAACTAAGAAGGTGCATAGTTAAATTATTTTGAACCCATAAAGGAGATCGTAACAACAAAGAACTCACTGGCAGCGTGAATAAGGATCGCTAAGAACATTGGAGCCGACGCTGCCCTCATGGTGACGGTGCGAATGTGTCGCGGCGGGGACGACCTGTGCGAGTACGTGTCGCCACGTTCATGGTGCATACGTTTGCGTTTAATGATTTTGCAACAAACACTTATCAAATAATTAATGTTTGAAACTCATAGCTTGTAATTGTTTTTTACAATAAACCATAATGAGCTCATAAAGCTTTTCGTGTAACATTTGTTACATCGGCCTGCATCATAACTTAGCAATAGATTCGTATCCTGTCAGTTCACCAAAAATTGATTTACTTTTACTTGACAAGCAACGTTTGATAATTCTTTATTGTACACAAAAACATAACATAATATATTGAGATACAGACAGTTCATGTACAAAGTTGAGCTTAACTCAGCAATGAGTTTTCTCCATTTCATCATTATACAACAATAAATTTTCCAAATAATTCACTTTACAGTTAAATCATTATATTAGGTCTTTACCTATGAAATTGGAGATTTGTATGATAATTTTAAAATATAAAAATTTTGGTAATTTTTTTATTTCAGCTAATCAAAGTACTGGCCCAAATTATCTATACAATTTTGCCATTTTGATGGCAGTTTATCCCTTTACTGTAGAAGTCTGCCGGACGGGAGGCGATGAAGTCAGCGAAAGCGTTTTGTACAGCATCACGGGTGTTGAATTTTTTCCCACTTAAAAAATTGTCTAAATTTAAAAAAAAGTAGAAATCTGTTGGGGCAAGGTCCGGTGAGTACGGTGGGTGACGGAGAGCTTCTTTAATTCTTTAATTCTTTATTGTACACAAAACATACATAATACACGGTGATACAATACAGTTTATGTACAAAGGCGAGCTTAACTCAACAATGAGTTTTCTTCCAGCAAACCTTTGAGTTACAGAGAGAGAACACATTCGAGGGTAGGATCCAGTGCACAATATAAACCTTACATATCTAAATCTAATATATAAATATATATGTAATTATTATACAAAAGTCTAATATATAATTATAATATAAATACATACTAATATATACATATTAATATTATGTCAATAATGAAAGGAAGTGCTCTTTAAGTTTCCTCTTGAAGACATCCAGAGAAGGGCTGTCGCGAAGGGAGTGTGGCAGAGAGTTCCAGAGACGCACTGCAGTTACAGAAAAGGAACCGCCATAGCGGCTGGAAGTGTGACGCGGCGTACGAAGTCTGTGAAGTGTAGCTTCCAGCTGTAACTCTTGTAGCTTTGCGATGGTCTGTCGTGAAGTGTGAGCTCGCGCGTTGTCGTGGAGAAGCAATGGGGAAGAGCGATTGACTAGTCTTGGTTGTTGAATTGCGAGCTTCTCCATCATTGTTTGCAATTCTTGGCAATAGACATCTGCCGTCACTGTTGTGCCATTCGGTAAGAAGCTGTGATGTACAAGTCCGGCACTGGTCCATCAGACAGTCACCATCATCTTCCTATGAGTAATCTTTTTTTTTAGCGCACTGATTTGGTGCTGTACCCGGGTCCACCCACTGAGACGAACGCTTACGGTTGTCGTACAGGATCCAATTTTCATCGCAGGTAACAATTCGATTAAGAATTCCCTCGTTTCTATGCCGATTCAGTAGTGCTATGCATGCTTCGACACGTAAATCTCGCTGTCGGTCGCTTAGTTCGTGTGGCACCCACTTATCTAGCTTTTTTATCTTTCCGATTTGACGCAAGTGCTTCAATGTTGTTTTGACACTAACTCCAAGGCCCGCAGCAAGCTCAGCCGTAGATTGAGATGGATCCGCTTCCACTATCGCCTTCAATTCGTCGTTGTCGACAATAGTTACCGGCCGACCGCGAGGCTCGTTCTTCAACTCAAAATTTCCAGATTTAAAACGATTGAACCAATAATGGACTGTGTTTATGCAACCAGTGTTATGCCCGTACACGTCGTTAATGTTTCGTGTTGTTTGCGCAGCGGTATTTCCACGTAGGAACTCATATTCGAAAATTGTACGAATTTTCAGTTTATCCATAGCGCCAAAAACTACCACAATGTCACAAAAACAAAAATCTATCTAAAAACAAATGACTGAAATTGAAATTAAATTAACACGTCTTTCGAATAAAATTTATTTGAATTTCGAATTGCTCTCCAATCCACAGATAATTAATTCTGAAAATGCTGGTTATAGACCTATTATAAACTTTTGTTTAATAACGTGTTATTTTACAAAAGATAAATTTTTAATTTATTTTATCTCATAAAACAACCTTTGGAATATAAAACAAAGATTTTAGTAGGCTACCCGGAACCGAACTAATTAGTTCGTATTTTGTATGCGGGTTCCGCAGCAGAGTTTTCTTTATTGTTTTGTGCAAAATTAATCATGGGCAGCTATTTTGTGTTTTTTTTTTGCGTCATGCCATTCAATGTTTGTCAACCCTGCCATATTATGACACTAATCCACTTCGTAAAAATGCACAGAGAACTAAAGATGCAAGAGCGAGCGAAGCGAGCTCGGGAATTGGGTCACCCCGACACGGACTGGTTAGGTTGAAAGGGGATGGCTAGCGAACACAGGCCCTGCCATCTGCTTTGTGGTTATTTTTTTTAAACCACCTAGAAGTAAGCCACCCGTCGACCGGTCTTCCGGCAACATAGGGGAGGGGAGAATCTTCGTTCCATAAATCCACACAGAGGAGTCTATTTTAGTGCACAAATAGTAATTTTGGTAGAACATTGCCTATAATATTATGTATTTTGCAGTAGAAAACAGGAATAAAATTAGGAACAGTTGAATACTACCCAATGAAAATAAGATAAACATGATCTATTTAAAATTTTAATATTATCAGTGTAACGATTACTATTTTTTTTTTAATTCTAGAGGAACTTTTCTATGATGCAGCTGAAAATCTAGACGTGGTTTTTAGAAATTTTTCTACTATCAAATTATAAAATAAAAAATGTATAAATGATTAAATATCATCCGAAACTTTTATCGAGAAAAGTGTTTGCCAAAAAAATTTTGTAAAACAAGTGTTTGGAAAATAAAACATTAACAAAATTAATTGTTTGTGAAATAAATTAATAGTATACGAAACGTTGGTTGTTAAGTAAAAATATGCCAATGGAGTTTTGGTGAAACATTACTGAACCCAATAAATTACAATATTGCTTAATTTGTACGTTTGATCTTTTTCTTCTTCGTCGTTTTGATGATGATGACGAGGAATGCCAGTCATAGTTCCGAAAACAGAGAAAGCGAGGAACTGCCAAGTGCTGCGTCTACGTTGCCAGGAGCACGTTGTCTCGCCGTCGGGACTGGCGAAGTAGCTGACCGATTGACTGACTTGAATTAGTTTTTTAAAAACATTTTAACTCTCATAAACAAGTCTAGCTTATAAGTCTGGCTGGAATAAGGTTGATAAAAAAATAAAGTAAACCAATTAGTACAAATCGCAATTTGAAGTTGACATAAAGTTCTCAATTACTAAATGATTTCGCATGTGTCTGATCCATATTTTCCGACCTACACGTCTGACCAGCATGGCCTTTAGCTGGTTTTCCCCTCAGTCCCAAGTTCTACTATTACATTATTTGCTATTTGATAAGGTACTTTCTTGTTCCAGCTATTTTTTTTTTCTTGTTTTTTTGTTCTGGTCTGTTTTCATGTAAACTTCTTGACAAGAAGCTATAATTATGTTATATTTTATATTATGTTGCTAATATATATATGTTTTGCACCAGTGTACAAAACATAAAAAAGATCCTAAATCCTAACCAAGGAATTTTTTGGAGACAATCATAGATAACTTAATTAGTTTAAATTTAAGATAATGCTATGTAGTCCTTTTCTTCATCTTTGATATCACTTGATTCGATTCAATTCTTATTATACCTACTTAAATTAATTTTTAACTTTATCTTAAACCTAAAATATGTCAACACAATCTGTAGCTAGATATATATATGTGGAAGCTTGTTATTAGCAATTTTCATTACTTATGTAAAAAATTATAATTTTTATTAGCCTGTAAGCTTTCTTTATAAATAAATAAATAAACAAATAAATAAATATATATATATATATAAATAAATAAATAAATATATATTTTAGCAACATTCCGAAATCTCCAGCATTTGGGATGTGTTTCTACCCAGCGGGACCCCTCGAGCTAGACCGAAAAAACTAGTAGTGGAATCGCTTTGTTTGTTCAATGTGCCTCACAAATTTACAGAAAAAATCCAATGTACCTCAACTATTTTGATAGAAATCACAATCAATTCCCTCGTCCGTCCAGCGCGGCCCTCACTTCTATTACGTTTGGAATACATAACATTAATACTGATCGTAACTTGTACCAATATACTTCTGGATTCATGTATAAACTCCAATGGATGAGAAATTCAGCAGGAATTGGTCTTTCCAGCGGGGCCCTTTGTAATTTGAGTTCATCTGTGCAAAAAAACACCTTACTTACCATAAACCTTAACTGCAAAGGTCTTCAACCAGCAAAGGTTAAGCGAGGGAAAAAAGTATATTAAATATTATTAACTAACTTATTAATTTGTGTTATTTGTGAAAAAAATGTCGAATTTAAAATTTGAAGAAAATATTTTAGATACTACGCCGCCAGATATTGTGATTGTGGTAAAAAATAACTACTTGCGATAGCCTACTGCCATCTAAAAAGTTTACATCAGTACAAAATGAACAAAAATGAGTCGTAATTTTCAGAGAAAGTATTTCTTCATAAGTGTGTCGAAAAACGTCGTTTGTTACACTGCAGCACTCGGCCCCATAACACCCTCGTCTATACCGTTCCGGTGAATTTCACCTCGATTGCAATGACAAATTTTTTCCACATGTATCAAAATATACTATTTCTGCATTACTTTTGTTACTAAACGTTACAAGCAACTTGTATATTTACGATTAATTCGGTCAGTGTCCATCAATTCATTTTGTTTTAAAAATTTCGCATGTGCAAATGTTTAGGTATATTTTCCTTGGAGGTTCCAGTAACTGGTACGAGCGACTCCACACACGGATCCGTGTGATGTTTTATCTTCTCTTCACAGTTCGTATTTACAGTTCACTAGCTTCTGACGTTTTATAAATGCCCATGTAAACCTAAGTGAAATAAAACCATTTTGATTTGATTTGGCACGAATTAATTTTGACCCGTTTACTATTAAAACCTATTCGGCACGCACTCAGCAAAAAAGTCCGCATTAACTTTTTCAAAAGTGCATAGTGCTAATTTTACTTAAGAGATGTTTAATTATGTTCTTTTTTTATCGTGCTTATTAGTAATCGTAAGTTTTCTATTAATTTACCTGTTTCTACCCGTGGGAACCTGTAATTGGTTCAATGTCTCTTATACTATTGTTATTCTTTTGCTATAGCTGTTGGTTCTCCTATGACTAAATAAATAAATAAATAAATAAGTTTTCGGCATCGCAGAAACAGCCGCAGTAATGTGCACTCAGCAAGTGTCATCATTCATGTCTAAATTAATGAAATGATCCACATCTATTGTGCTCAATACATATTTAGTTCCAAAAGGGATTTTTTGAGTGAAGTAACCAAAGTGCAACATGATACCTAAGTGCAGCATGATACCTGAGGGCAGCATGATACCTAAGTGCAGCATGATACCTAAGTGCAGCATGATACCTAAGGGCAGCATGATGCCTAAGGGCAGCATGATACCTAAGTGCAGCATGATACCTAAGTGCAGCATGATACATAAGTGCAGCATGATACCTAAGTGCAGCATGATACCTAAGTGCAGCATGATACCTAAGTGCAGCATGATACCTAAGTGCAGCATGATACCTAAGTGCAGCATGATACCTAAGGGCAGCATGGTACCTAAGTGCAGCATGATACCTAAGTGCAGCATGATACCTAAGGGCAGCATGATACCTAAGTGCAGCATGATACCTAAGGGCAGCATGATACCTAAGTGCAGCATGATACCTAAGGGCAGCATGATACCTAAGTGCAGCATGATACCTAAGTGCAGCATGATACCTAAGTGCAGCATGATACCTAAGTGCAGCATGATACCTAAGTGCAGCATGATACCTAAGGGCAGCATGATACCTAAGTGCAGCATGATACCTAAGTGCAGCATGATACCTAAGTGCAGCATGATACCTAAGGGCAGCATGATACCTAAGTGCAGCATGGTACCTAAGTGCAGCATGATACCTAAGGGCAGCATGATACCTAAGTGCAGCATGATACCTAAGGGCAGCATGATAAAAAACCACATCAAGTCTTGTACTATTACTTATAGACTGGCCTGTTGGTGGCCCTGACTGCTATGCCGGAGGTCGTGGGTTCGATTCCCACCCAGTACAAATGTTTGTGTGATGAGCACGATCATTTGTTCTGTGTCTGGGTATAATTTATCTATATATGTATGTATTTAGAAATATATAAGTATGTTTATCAGTTGTCTAGTACCCATGACACAAGCTCTGCTTAGCTTGGGACTAGACAGCGTTGTGTGATAGTTGTGGAATATTATTATTATTATTACTTATACTGTGCCTAAATGTAGTATGATACCTAAGCCCGAGCAACTTCAAAACCTTCAGTTTTACTTTGATTTTTATAATTGACCCACCTTTGCTACAATACCCAGATCATCCTTTTATGGAGATTCCTTGTGGCTGAAAATTCATTAAACATTGTGGTTTATCAATCCTGCTCCAGAGAGCTCGTATTAATTACAAAATTGTCAACAAGAAACAAAAAAGAAACTGCAATTAATAAAAATATTTCGTCCACTTTGTTTTCATTATGTGGGCGGCGACAGGCGCGGTGTAGTGTTGTCCAATCAGAAGGCTTTGTACATCGCACGCCTCTGCCCACGAACATAATTACTTCTTTTAAATTTTTTAATAACTTTTTTGGAGATGTTTGTAAAAATGAAAAAACTTGTAAATTGTTTGCTCTCCAGTCTTTGCCAGGATGCCATCGTGCCAGCACGCCAGGGACTAGTGACCTAGCATGGCAGCGGAATGCAACGCTTGTCGCACACTTCGAGATGAGCTGATCACATCAGCTCGCCAACACAATGTTAATGGCAACTAATGATTGCAGTTGTTACATAAATCACTAAATAATCAGTTAATCAGTGAACCTAAGCTATCGCAAATTCACGAGTAGAGCGACGGCGACACGCGCCGCCTCCTTCACTGTAAACCGACGCCAACGCCGATGGCTCGGTGATTCATGAATCATAATAACTTATGGCTAGAAACAACATAGGGCATGTTGAGTATCACTATAAGACTCGATCCTTTGCAAGAACGAAGACTCCACACTCGAAGTTATAAACAATTTCACTTACCTGGGACAACGATTGCCCTCTTTCTCAAAGTTAAACCTACTTATGTCTAACTTAAGACGTCAAGCGTCGACAGATAGCTAAAACTGTCCCAAAGGGTAACGGAGAGGGCTACACTCAAAGTTTCCTTGCATGATCGAAACAGAAATAAAGATGAAGATGGCAGGAGAACCAACTTTACCGACATAACCCGAAAAATGGCCAAACTGAAGCAGCAGTAAGCAGGAACCATATTGCTTGCAGAACAGATGGTCAATGGAACCGAAACGTTTTGGAGTGGCCACTGATGGACATAGACTGCCGAGTGTATGTCCAGTAGCGCTCGTCCAGCGTAGTTTGACTGCTCCAACTGTACGCACTTATTCATAATATCCACACCCAGTATGGCGGACCCAGTTTATATTTTGTATTGATGTAATCCTCTCAATCTTCGACACGTATATAATAAAGCCATAGGTTTGTTATTAATGGAGTGCTGTACTGTCTTTTAAGCGTATGAAGAACACACTGGCACAGTATGGCACCTCTCTGCGTGGCTCACACTCCGTATGACATCACCACCCATCACACGGCACCGCACGACGTGGCACTTTCATCGGCGTATCGCTCTTCTAACAGTTGATGACCACGCTGCGTCATTGGTCCGTCCGCCCGTCGAAGCACGCGATGCGTGAACATGATTCGAGTACAATCAGTCCAGGCCCCTTCCGAATAGTTCACATAAATAAATTATATTTTCGCATCATTTGACGGCCGACAAGGTTAAACCCGTTCCGAGTGTGCGCTCCGGCGCTCCGAGATTTCGCAATCTGAACGAGTAAGTTAGAGTGACACGCGGCGTGCGGAGGGAAATGCCTCGTTTATCGTACGAGTGGTGGCGGCGGCGGCGGCATGGGGGACATGTAATACTCGCCATAAATCATGCAAGTCAGCGTCCTCCGCCAGCCAACCGGACAGACCCGTCGAATCCGTTTACATTTATATGTCACTAAATAATTTCAAATTAAACTATAAAATTTGAAATTATTCAGTGATATATTAATGAAATAAATCTTACGACATAACTGCCAAAATACTGTAAACAGATCATGTATATACAATATCCATATTTTATATTATAAAAATCATATACCTAATCAGCCTTTTAATGTCAGGCCTCCTCTCTAAGAGTGGGAATGCACCGTAATCCGCCACCACGCGGGCCCAGTTGGTGAATGTCTCTTTGCCCCCAACAAGCTTCAACTGATGGAGCTACTGAAGGTAACTAGGTAACGGGTGGAGTTTGGTGTGGACAAATGTGCGATCATACATGTTAAGCGAGGAAAGATTGTGGAGTCCGTGGGTACTCAACTCTCAGATTCCATAAACCTGAGATCCCAATAAGCCTTATATAGTGTTGGTGGACCGAAGCGAGAGGCATGCAATGATTGTTGACATATCTGTTCCACATGACGAGAACCTCGTGAAAGCCGAGAAAGATAAACAAATCAAATACAATGAATTGGCTCGCGAGGTTGTCGAAATGTGGGATGTGGACTCGGCGATCATTGTACCGATAGTCGTGTCGGGCAATGGCTTAATAGCCAAGAGCTTCGACCAACACCTTAGGAGGCTCGCGTTAGGCGGCTGGATCAAGGGCTTGATCCAGAAAGCGGTACTCCTGGACACGGCTCGTATTGTTAGGAGGTTCCTTCTCTGGAGCCCTGTCTGCCAGTAGCTTATGGACCCTGTTCCCGATACCGGAGGGATATTTTTTTTTTTTTGTAATTAGATTTAAAAAATATTTAAAAATGTAATTTATATGTATTAACAATTAATAAAGAAAATAATATAATTATTGACTCTCAGTACGTTTTAGTACAAACTGTAAGTGCAGAGAGTAATTGAATTAAATAAATAAATACGCCATGCCACACTTCCCTGCGATCATTATTATCCAATATTATAACCTTGCATCCGCTCTGGGTGAAGCGGGTGGTATGTCCGAATTTTACTGACTAAGACCATACCTGTGTCCCTCGGTTGCCCTTTGCGTAATAAGACCACGGGTTTTCTTTTTAGAAAATGCCCGCTGCCCTAATGGGCACCGGCCCTGCTTGCCCCTTACGGTTTACTGACATCTCTTTGACAAGCGCGAGGAACACAACACGCTGTAGACGACTTGGGCTCGGCACAGCTGTACCTGTAGCAGCAGCTGTGTGTTAGCAGCTGTAGCTGTGCTGTGTAGCTGTGTTGTTGTACCATGTTTACCATGAATAAATGCATCTGATTCTGAATCTGGATGGCGAGCTACCCATTGCTCACCTTCCGCAAGCCCGCGTCTAAAAATATGTGAAATAAAAATATTTTTGATTTGATTGATTGATTCATGAAAGGTCGCTGCCGCCGATTGCCTCCACGAGGACACGGCGGTGCTCCGCCCAAGCGAGGCACACCTCCACCGTAAGCGGTTCACACAATGGTGACATCCGGGCGTTTCTTCCGCCTGAATCCGATGCAGGAACCTTTCGAACTTACCATGTCCGGTGAGGACCTGCGTCATACGGAAGATTAGTTCGCCGACGAAGGCTTTTTTACTTGTCGAGTATGAATCAAGTTTGTTCCCATTTCACCTAACGTAGATAATCAAGATCATTGTTTCGGAAAAACAGCGCGCTGGAGCACCGCCCGTGGACGCGCGCCGCGCGCCCGCCTGCGGGCGCCCACTTGCGGGATCGCAGCCGCTCCATCCATAACTGTCGCCGATTTGCAACTCATTTGACGCCAAGCAACAATAGATTCAGACTTATTTATGAAGCCAGGCCAGAACCTTCGTGACTTGCACATTTCTTGTTCTCTGAAAAAAAAAGACCGAATAATACCCTATTGGAAATTTTCCAACTTTGTGAGAGAAAATGTTGAACGTTTTGGCGTTTTATCTTCAATCATCGACAGATAAAAATGTTAGTATCAGGACTGCGAGTCACGCTGCATAATAAGCCAACTCAGTATAGGTACTGATGAGCTACGGAAATGTAGTTTTATAACCACGTATCGTGTAAGCGTGCGACGTACGGTGCGGAGCCCGCACCACCACCACTTTTAGGTTCAGAATTCCGTTGTACTTAGCATGCTAAAACGGAACAATGTAATTCTTTTATCTCTTTGTACTCGTAATTTGTATTGTTTTAATATAGGAATAATTTCATGACAAATAAATGATTATTATTATTACTCACGTACCTAAACAGCTAAGTTTTTTGTTCCCAAATAATAGCTTTGATGTTGGCGGAGGACTGAATCACGAACTAGCGTCAATTATACATCATTTTTCCTCTACTGAACAGCGCAGACAGTGGAACGGAAGCTAGCACGTTACTGTATTCATGACAAATGATAAATTGTATATGAGACCACTAGTCCGGGTCATAATATATGTACGTGACTGTTGTTTCATTTCAATTTAGTAGCGTGTACGGCTAGGTCACGGCCGCTGCAGCATCGGGGGCAGCGTATTAATTACATTGACAGCAACCAATACGAAAAATGTAACGTGATTCAACCAAACGCTGAATAAATGTTAACCCTTCAACTTCAACGGACAGTTAATATGCAAATACAAACCATTAGCCAGCACTCTTGTCAACCGGTCAACTTCAACAAAGGACATAAATCAAGTTGTTGAATTTCAAGCGAGGGCCAGCCGTGAGGCTTGAAGCGTGAGGCGTGAGGCATGAGGCGTGAGGCGTGAGGCGTGAGGCGTGAGGCGAGCGACATGATAAGTGTGAAAACAGAGTTTTCTCGAGATTACTTGCGGCGTTGCACAGTATAACAATCCGATCAATCTGTCGATTGTGATGGAGAATTAATTTAGTAAACATATTGAAACACGTCCAATTACATGCTGAACCAATTAACTGCGGAGCTCTGTCAAACAAACACATAATGCACTTATATAACAGCGCCATTATGTGCGCGCGTGTGATTGAGCCAGCGCTCCATAACGTGATTGACGCACTACTTAGGCTTAGCTGCGCTAATTAAATACCACAACGTAAAGCTTCGATTCCACTAGAGATGTGCTAAGCTGCATAGCAATGGCTGTGTCTGATTACCAGTAATAAGATTGCTTGATTTCCAAAGCGTAGCTCTAGTGGGGCAGGATCTGAAGCTAGGTTTTTTCTATACAAATTAATGCAACGAATGTTTACTATCATATCTAAAAAACTGGACAAGGGCGAGTTGGCCTCGTATATTTATGTAAATAGTTCAATTTCCGAATGGAGTTTCTCGAAGATTTTTCCGAATCGCAAAAAAAAAGTATTTTATTTGACACGTAACAAGAAATTTGCTGTTTTCAGATTTATTCCTATACCTATGCTATAAAAACTTGCTTTATGCCAAATATCAGAATTATACGTTTTTTGCGACATAAACGGCCGTATCTTTTTTTTCCTTAACTTAGAAGTTTGATTTTTCACAGCTTCAATAGACCGCAAACTTGAGTATATGGTTTTAATTTCAACTCGATACCTCCACACGTTCCCGAGATAAAGGCTCTTGACAGACAGACCGACAGACGGACAACAAAGTGATTCTATAAGTGTGGTACGGAACCCTAAAAATCAAGTTATGGATGCATGCTAAAGATAAGTAGTGAGGACGTGTGCTAAGGATACGTATTATGGATGAATGCTAAGGATACGTAATAAGGATGAATGCTAAGGATACGTAATAAGGATGAATGCTAAGGACTCCTCAACTAGCAACAATACCATATAAGCAATTACTCTTACGACTATAGATCGAAAAACACTCGTATAAAAGATTATATTATACCAAAAAGCTGTATAAAAGCAGTTTTTTTGAGTTTTTAGCATTCAACGCTTTTAGCTCTATAACATGTCTAGTAAACGTGGACTCGACGAATTCATTCAAGTCTTACAAAAGCTCTTTAAAAGCAACTTGAATTGCTAATTTGTCTTAAATATAACTTTTATAGCACTATCTTTCGACATTTAATTGTTACAGGATTATTGTAGAGTAAACGCTGTTCATTCGACAAAATAGTAACTCAGTTGCTATACTAGCACTTAATGTCATATGATAGCTTTCTGCAAGGCTTTCATTCGATTTAATTATAAAAGTTGAGTAAACGCTTTAAAATTATCTATTTCAGCCGCAAAGGTTTATTTCACACTTTTTCGTTACGATACACTTATAAACAGAGTGTCTATTTCTCATGACAATTCCAATTAACCTTCCTTCCTTCTTAAATTAATCTTCCGGCTAGATCATCAGATCAATTTGATAGTACCTTATAGCCAAACTGCATTTCATGACAAATACGGCTAAGATACATTGATTTATTACAGAGTTCCGGTGCCTTTCTTCCGGCTCCATCATCATCAGGTCATTTCGATGATACCATTTTCAACATAACTATTCAGAACCATTTATTTATTTGTATTGTCTATTCGCTTAACTATCTTCATTGTGATATCTATGTGAATATGAAGTTCCGTTGGCAATTTCTGGCCTTCTTCATCAGTTCCACTTCATCAAATGTATGATTCATCACTATATACTTGCCTTTAATATTTGAGAAGTTCCCTCGATTCCTCATACATCCAATCATCAGAACTTAAATAATTAACATTGCTAATGCTGCTCCCGGGGCTAACTATGGTCCTAGTATCGACCTTCCTTCCTTGGGAAAAAAAAATGTTAACCGGTCCATTTTAATTTTATTCATAGTTTAATTAATCAATTATAATTATATAATTTAATCAGTAATTTTTATGCCAATGTTTTTTTTCTAATTATTATTGTTAATACTTTTTTTGTAAGTATATCAACTTATTTGAAATTAGAGGTTATTATACCTAAGTATAATAACTTCTAGTTCCAAATAAGATAGTAAAAATATGTTAGTTAGCCGTTTTTTTTTTTTTTGTGCGTGTGGTGTTAACCTTTAATTAATTGTTGCACTTAATAATGTTACTCTCATAATTAAGTTTGAAATCTATCTGTGTAAACCATTCTTGGTTAACCTAAATAAATAAAATAAAGTAAATAAATAAAATAAACGACGGAGTTCTGAAGAAACAACAATTTAAAAATATATATATTAAAAAAAAAATACAACCGAATTGATAACCTCCTCCTTTCTTTTAAGTCGGTTAAAAATGACTAAGGATGCGTGCTAAGGATACGCAGTACGGACAAGTGTGCTAGATTCGTCATTATGTATGACGTAATCAAATTTATTTTATAATAGAACAAGTTAACAGGTGTTAACTCTATATTTCTTCTACCGTTTCTGACCAAACTAATGTTATAGCTAGCAACTGATTTCCAAATATTTTCTGGCATAATACACTTTTGTGACAGCTAATCATTTTGCGCTTTTAACTTGATGTGCCTAAACCCTCGCACATCTCTTGTGGAACCGCAGCCTCTCACAAGCGGCGGCGGTGTTCACTAATGTAGCGGAATGTATTGATCATCATCGTCAAAGGGTTAGCGACTGTTTACAGAACTGATGTATTGTGTGTACGACGGAGGAAGTGTCGCCCCACGCCGCGCGGTGGCGGAGGCGCGGTGCTCTCAAGTGTCGCCCCACGCCGCGCGGTGGCGGAGGCGCGGTGCTCTCAAGTGTCGCCGCACGCCGCGCGGCGGCGAAGGCGCGCCGCTCTCAAGTGCGCATCGGCGAATATGGTATACATCAAATTCGATGAAGGCTACATGTTGAAGCCTTATATTTTACAGATTATCCCTACAAAAATCAATCAAACCTATTAAACGATCAAAATCAAACAGCGTATTTATCAACATCTAGGTACACTATTATTATAAAGAGGAAAAGTTTGTTTTTTTGTTGTAGGAGATAGGTAATCTCTGAAAGTACAAGAATAGAATAGAATACATAGTGAGACAGTCCGGGGACTGTCTAAATCAGTTGTGTGATCTGGAATAGTTTGTGTATTGCTCGATACCCAGCCATCGCCCACAAAACAGAGTACTTGGACAGACCTTCAATGATGATCGGCATCCTGCGCCGACATCAGAATTGGGATTCCGTGCAAATAAACAAGAGCAGCACGAAGGTTACATAACGCCGGTTATGAAGAAAATAGCAAGAGCCAAGACAAGTAGCGGTCATTATTTGAAATGGAAAATTAGAAAGTGACGACCTGGAATGAAGCACTGGACCGAATAAGGTTCAGTTCCGTTAATCAATGTCATTATCAGTTTTGGTCTGATTAGGTTTTTTCTGGTGTTTTTCCCTAATCCTGAGCAACGAATGTTGGACCATAATGACATTGTTTCCCCAGAAAGAAATAGGAACTGAGTAAATCCGCGTGTACTACCCAGATTGTAACCGGGATAAGACCGACGCAAATGCACGTTCACGATGTATAACTTTCCGATACGTGCTTTGCTGATAATCCACGAAGTCACTAGTGATTACAGCAAGAATTACAAACTTTTACTTACCTGAAGTGTAAAATACAAAGTGCACGGCGTGTGTGTGTGCATGCCTGAGGTGCAGTGTGTCAAGTGCGCTACCAGATCAGAAAACATTTGATACAAAACTTATGAAGACATCTCAAACGTCACCTGTCAAATGTTTCCACTGTGGAAAATTTGGACGAAGAAAGCTGTGTTTTCATAAGCAAAGAAACAGTTGGAAACCGACAGAATAACGTGATATTCAAGCTTCAAGACTTAATCTCATGGCCAGTTACATCATATGCTGCAAATGTGAAGAACAAGGTCACATCTCCTTCCGGTGTCCTGATGAAAATTACGCACCAGTGACGGTGACGCCAAGGCATCACGTAGCGAGCGAGAGGTTGACTGACGGGTGTTGTCCACCAGGAACAAGGTCAGGTATTCACATTCTATTTTAATTCTGGTGCTGCGTGTTGTCTCTCTTTCACTTTAAAGTCTGTTATCACTATTTTACGGAAAACGTAAACATAGTGTTCTTAGATTGAAAGGTCAGTTTAGTGTGTTCAGATTACTTGCTTAGTTTAATTGAGATTTTATTACATGTTTGGCAAACCAACATCTATTTGCGAAGTGATATTTTGGCCGTGAAATATTCTTGCAAGGGTGTAGTTCAAATGGTAAAAAGTAAAGTTCACGACGTAAACAATTGTAATTACAACTACCCTCATTATATTTAGTAGATACAGTTTCGATTTTTTTATGACAGTGCTAATAGATAATTTTGACGTTATTGACACTGACGTATGCCTGGAATATAAATCTGCGATTGTTTCTGCGTTGATTGCATAATTAGACTATTTTATTATCGGTATGCTACAAACGCGTGTTACAAAAAGTGAACTTATCCGTTAAATTGACTCATCTTTGACTGTATAAAAACGACCATAGCGGTCTGACGCTAAAAATGCGTAAGCGGGTAGATGATTGATGCTGGCAAAAATTATTCGACCGAGTAATTCGGTGTTTGTTAGTTTATCTCTTTTGGCTTAAAAACTAGACCGGTCAGATATAATGTGCAGAGATTACTGTGAACTAAATAACAACGTGCCTGACCAGTATTCGTTACCACTTAGACAAAATAACTCGTTTACGTAGTGCGCGCTATTTTACTAAATTAGATTATGTATCAGGATTTCAGTAGTGTTTATGACGGTGGACGGCCAGTACAAACACTTGCAGTTTCAAAATGCGATCGGAGTTTTCCAACGGACGATTGTTGTTGTAATACCTACGATAATTACCTACATCGTAGTTTGAGTTGTCGATATTTTGATTATGTTGGAAACTATAAAGAGGGACGTCGGGACTAAAGCCGGACTTTCATTAAATTTGAAAAAATAGTTGTTTTTGATAATGCAACTCAAGTTACTAGGGTGATTAAGTCAAGTAGTGAAGTTAAGAGGAATAGGACCTAATAGCAGAAATCAGGCCACGTACATTCGACTCTGCCTCCACCATTTATCGTAGCTCGGTTAGGGCAGTTTATAGGTCTAGTAGCTTACTTCGGGCAGTTTGTGCCTAAGTTTTCTTGTGTTATGGGACCGTTCTAAAGATTTGACGTGTAGTAAAGTTTCTTTTTCTTGGCAACAGCGCCACGAAGACATTGATTAAGAAATAATTTCAATTCTTATGAAAGAGTCGGTTTTAATAATAATACGTGCGAAGAAGAAGATAGAAATCGTGAGGAAGAGGACATCATCACGCCACCGCAGGAGATGCCCCGGGCGACGGAAGTTGCGGAGTGATTCCCGGCCAGCATAGCCACGGATGGCGAGTTATGAGTGGCTTGCCGCCCGGTAAGAAGCAAGCCCCTTTCGACAGAGCATTATGTTTCCCGCGCAACTCAGAGAGCTGTCAGAAAAATTGTCGGAGGATTGTACGAAACAGTTACCGAACCTGCCCTGGAACGAAAATAGCTACTGAAGAAAACAGGTGGGTTTGAGTCAGTAGAAGTCTGCCGCTTCCTCTTAGAATCCTCATGGACCACACCATCAAAACTAGATGTTAATAACAATGGGTCCAGCCTTGAAGTACTTGTATCCTTTCAAATAGAAAAACAATTGTCGAAATCGGTTCATAAATGACAAAGTTCTGATGTAACAAGCATAAAACAAAATAAAAACAAATGGAGAATTTTTTCCTTCATTTGAAGTCAGTTAATAAGACCCGAATACGATTGATCTTGCTTTATTGCTCGTCGCTTTGTTTGATAACCAATTTCCAATTATAACAGGGCAGAGTGGTGGAAGTAGTACCGGAGACAGAGCAAACGGGGAGCTTGGGAAGTGGAAGTGGGCACAGCGTGCTTCAACAATGGCAAGTGTTCAGCCAGGCGTGTGGTTCCGAGCTTGTCTTCAAATAGCTGACGAAGTGAGGGACGAAGAGCCCGGCCACTTACTAATTCAATTACATAATCAAACTGTAAGTTAACTTCTAACTTCTTTGGCAACAGAACCGAATCAATATGATTATACTCGTGGGTATATTTCTATTTAAATGTAATAACTATTCCAACTAAGTTATTCTTGACCAATTAAAACGTACCTATTTCATGTCACAATCGGTGAAACAAAGAACTGTTTTGATCTCTAGCTGTCTAGTCTTAATTGAATTAATAGTAGAAAATCTTATAGATTTAATATAAGCTCACCTGCTCGCTGGAGATAGAAGCTCCCGAGGGCGGCACGCGAGTAGCTTGAGGGATGAAGCGTCAGTATGCCAAGAGAGCTAGCTTTAGCGGCCAATTACTCAACACATTTAGCTGCGAGCGAGTCTGTCGACAAAGTAGCAAGGTAAAGCGATTGGTTTATCTCTTTAAAAAAAAGCCTTGCCCCATTCTAGAATACCTCCTTTATAGGTGGTAAACTCATACACAAAACACCCAGACCCGGTACATTAATCTGTATCGTTTGTTCTGTGCGTCAACCGTGCCGTCTTTTTTCGCTACGAACCTACTGCCGTCTGTACGTGTCTGTACATGTTCGGCTTCGCTTCCTCGACAATTTCCTTAAACTCCTGTTAACTTACACACTTACAAATTAATATGATACTTGGAGCACATCACCGGTGTGTGTCGTATTCACTTACAATGAGCGTGCTTATCAAAAGACTCGCCGCCACGCACTGTTGTGCGCCACATCGTGCTGCGCTAGTCGCGGCCGCAGGGCCACACCGGGCCACAACGGGCCTCACCAGGCCACACCGGCCCACTCCCGGGTTACGGGCTTATTTATTCTACGGTGATAGCGAGCTTACGGCGTAATTGCCTATTTTATTCAATAGGTAAATAGACTATTAAGGCTCGGCAGTGGGGCTCAGTCCAATAAAGCGCGATAGACCTGTCCCCTCTCTCAATCAATTGAACGTAATACTGAGTTGTGGACGTAGGCAACAGATACCGCCCGTATTTTCCCCAGAGAGATCCCTTTCGAGCCTGGAAGGCGTGACGGCTATATCTTTTATGTTTCTTTTTAAATGTGTTTAATGTTGACCAAGCACATATTTCCTTTTTAAGTACAGACATGCAAACAATAAATAATTTTAATTTTGCAAATGGGCTTTAAACACTTTTATACGTCATTGTTTTCTAAGGCCGATGTTCCCTAGCTAACTACCCTGAGAAGAAACATCGAATGAACTCAGAGGGCAAAGTATATTTTATGCTATTTAAAGCAAACATTTAACACTGAAACCATATGAGAACCATGCAGGTTGGTGTCCGAGATGGTCTCTTGACAGCAGCTCGAGTTGACCTGTCCAGTCAGTGCAAGCATTTATCAGCATTCATATAGCTCTACTCAGGACTACTAAAGTTCTCAATACCAAAGAAAGAACATGTAGGTAGCGGGCAGAAAGTTCTCAAACTGCAAAAATACGTTAAGATTACTGAAAGAAAAAACAAAACATTTAGACAATATAAGAAAATGTACCTTTTAATAAAAGTACCGAAAATAAAAAACAAAAGAAAAAAATAAGTAGTTACATCAATTACAGTGCCTACTGGAGCAGGTCAGTCCCAAGCCTTTTTATCCTCAAGATAGTCTTTTCAGTATAAAAAGCCTTTTGGCAAAGTTTTCGCTTCGCAAATGATTTGAATTTATTGAGGCTTAGTTTTGACTGTACACATAAGTTATAATCTTTTTTACGAAACGTTAGCGAAAATCCACATGACATTCATTTATTTTGTCCCAATAATGCATTGGCATTGTTAGCTGCGGAAGCACCACGCTGGACATACGAGCGCTGTGCTTTCAAATGGGGTGCATGGTATTTTTTTATATTTGGTTAGTAGAAAACAATGGTGATCAATTTTATATTTGATTTATATTAGTATATATTTTTGAGCCGTTTGGGTTTGAAACTCTTGGGCCGTGGGGTCCGAGTGCCTATAAACTTTTCAAAGAATTATCTAAACGCTTTGCAGCATTGCCATACGACGTGGCAATGCCGCCAGCCTTTTGGGCACACTTCCAGTCGACAGCGATGCGGAGGAATTTTAAGACGCCTTATTTTAGCTAGTAGTTTTTGCCTTAAGCGTTATAATATATTTAATTAACTTTACTAATTAAAAACGATAGTTTTAATTAGTTAAGTGTTTTATTGAATTATACTGTTAAATAAGTAAAACAAAAAAAAACTTATTACAAAAAAAAATCAACCGACTTCATAGTAAAAAAAAAAACACTAAAAAGTGCAAAATAACTTTAATTTCGGTAGTCGGTGTTTCTATAATAGTTTTATGTCTTCGTTTTTTAACACCGACTTCCGAAAGTTAAGTTATTTTGCACATTTCAGTGTTTTTTTTTTACTTTGATGTCGGTTGAATTTTTTTTGTAAAAAGTTTTTTATTTTACACTTTTTAGTTATGGTACCACCACTAAAAAGTACCTCTCAGCCAAACTTAAATACCTTATAGCTAGAGTGCATCTCATGAAAATTCTTAAAATCCCAAACACGGTTAGATTACATTAATTTATTACAGAGTTCCGGTGCCCAACTTCAGGCTTCATCATCAGATCAGTTCGATATATTCCCCCTCTTCTTTCAGGCAGTCGTCAACAACTCGTATAACAAAGCAATTATACGTGTTACGACGGTTCTGCTGTGATTCTATGAGGAGTTCTGTTCCATATCTTCGAAGTTCATGATCAGATCATAACAATATTTCTATGGGACCAACTCGGAAGCAAAACTTTTCAATAAAAAAAAAATATTTTAAAATCGGTCTACAATTGACTGAGAAATCTGTGAACATACATAAAAAAAATATAAACAACATACATTCAGCCGAACATATAACCTCCTCCTTTTTGAAGTCGGTTAAAAATACATATAATTATTAGTATATTAATTGGTATTGTACATATATATGTATTTTTATTATTACGTCTAATTAGTATTATTTATGACTAGCTAGCCTAATAGTCAATGAATGTTGTGATATTTGTTAGCTAAACTGTCAATATATAACACCACATGTCATGTACTGGCATTACCAGAACGTGCATCAATCATTTTAAAATTATATTTCAATTAGAGATGGTGTTGTGTTCGGTTTTTAGGGTTACGTAGCCAAATGGCAAAAAATGGAACTTTTATGGATTCTTCATGTCTGTCTGTCCGTCCGTATGTTACAGCCACTTTTTTCCGAAACTATAAGAACTATACTGTTGAAACTTGGTAAGTAGATGTATTCTGTGAACCGCATTAAGATTTTGACACAAAAATAAAAAATTTGAGTGTTTCACACAAATCTTCACGTCATCATCATCATCTTCAAGTCACAAAAATAAAAAACTTAGAACTGAAACTTAAAAACTTTTTTCATCAAACCCATACGTGTGGGTTATCTATGGATAGGTCTTCAAAAATGATATTGAGGTTTCAAATATCATTTTTTTCTAAACTGAATAGTTTGCGCGAGAGACACTTCCAAAGTGGTCAAATGTGGCCCCGCCACCCCTGTAACTATGTAAAAAATAATAAGAGAATGATAAAACTAAAAAAAAAATATGATGTACATAACTATGCAAACTTCCACCGAAAATTAGTAGAACCGCAATTTACCTTTCAAGTTTGCACGGAACCCTCACTATCGGACGGTTTTCCAATCGTCCGGTATCACATTAATAAATCAACAGTAAATAAACCCGAATAACGTTTTACTGCACTATCTCTATCATATTATTGCTGCAGATGGCGCTCTTTACCACACAGGAGCTACTCAATTCTCAAAATTCCTTTTTAACTGAAGCCTTAAAATACACAGAGGTATTGTAAATGCGACTGCGCGTACGTGCTGAATGACTCCTTTATCGCAGGTATATTCACAAACATGTAAACTCACATAGACATAATGACTATACTCTTTGCATACACATGACGCACAGACCCGGAACAGCTATCTGTAAGCCATACAAGTATTTGTTCCATTCGGGAATCGAACCCGCGACACGTAGCACAGCAGCCAATCGCTCAACCATGCCATCAATTAAATGCAAAACTAATTCATAATATCGTAGTGTTAGTAGTGTCGCGACTGTTTCGATAAAATACAGTAGCAGTACCGCACAGCGTCACCCAAGCAGCTGCTTGGTGTGGCAGGGCGCGTATGCGGCAGCGGTGTGGCAGTGGTGCGGCAGTGGAGCGGCAGCTGTGCGGCAGTGGTGCGGCAGCTATGTAGCAGTGGTGCGGCAGCGGTGCGGAGCCTGCACCTCCCTGATTTACACGTTTAATTATGCAACGTAATGATGTTTCGTTCAATTGCTAGGCTCTAGATACTTTTATCGTACAATAAAATCCTACATCCATCCGGTAAAAGAGAGCAACAGAATCGCTGAAGCTTTGCGGGCAAATGTGAGAAACTTAGAACATTAGTAAAGAAAACAAACAAAAGTCAAAACAATAAAACAATGGCTTACCTTGCTTCTTGTTTTATGTAGTAAAGTTGGCACAGAGCAGTTGTGGCAGCTTTCACAACCCTTTTACTTTGGAGTTCGAGCTCTTACATTATCATTTTCAAAGACGTAATTGTCAAAATGAGGGTTAGCTTGGTACTCATGAGTACAATCAGCAAATGCACAATACATTGATCCGACCGCTGACCCGCGGCTAGGAGAAGCCTGACTTGACAACTGATCCGCTGACCCGCGGCTAGGAGAAGCCTGACTTGACAACTGATTTGACAACACAATTAAAAGATAGGGCCGTGTATATCGCATCGGCAAGAAAAAAAATCTCACATTGCTAGTATAGAATAAAGAAAATTCTGAACTTCTCTTCTTATCGTATAGATCGTACATTTGCAGTTAGTGTATTGAAAAGGTATTCAACTATCATTCTTCTATAACAGGCACTTGCTTGTTGCCCGGGGTTCCACTGCCGACCAGGAATCAATCAGTTATTATTTGGTAGCTAATAATTGTACGATATCTTAATAATTATTAAGTCGTCGGCACTTTTAGAACATTATTACTTGGGGCAGGTGGTAGAGCGAAAGAATGCAGTGTTGAATATCGCGGGTTCAATGGCCGCTCGAAACAAACATTTGTATGACCTTATTGTTGTATAAGTTGTACAAAGTCTGGGCGTCTTATGTATGTGATTTTCATGTTTGTAAGCACATCCACGATAAATAACAGTTCTTAAAAAAATATAATAGTATTGCCTCTATTACAAACAGCAACACCACAATGTGTTCTATCTTATACACTAATATTATAGAGAAAATTGCTTAATTAGTACTAAGTTAATTTTTTCTAAGTTAATTTGTACTTTGGTGTTATTACAATAAAGATTTATTATTATTATTGCTTTATTCTTGAATGACATAGGGTATATTTTATATAATTATGCGGACGAAGTTGCGGGCAAAAGCTAGTCTATCATATAGCAGTACGGCCCTCAGCGTGTCAGGTTCAGGCTCGCTGTGACTTGGCGCCACCACATCAATCCCGTAAACTGCTACAGTTTAGATAGTAGGAGGTCCCGAACAAATCTGCCGCGGTCCGCTCCGGTGCGGAGCCGGCCTGCAGCGGTCCGGGCCTCATTAGTCGCGGTGCGCCGCTCATTACCGCACGCCCGTCTATCACTGCGGCCACATGAGACCACACCCAAGCTTTACACTCTAATTCATTCCAAAATAACTTTTCAATTATACGCCACTTAATGCCAGCGAGATGAAAATATAAAGTACCCTCTTAACCTTTGACATATGAGTTCAAACTCATATTGAATTCGCCCTGATTCCGGCAGATATATAAAAGAATGCGGAAAAAGGAATAACATTAATAAACCGAAACAGACAGCTGACAGCTGTTGTTGTGCCCGGAGCCGCTCCGTAACCTCCAGCCTGAAATACATGTGGCGGCCTCGAGCAGGCGGAACAGCGAACAGGCTGTTGGCAATAGTATCTTCCAGTGTATTGCCAGTGGGTACAGTGTTCACTCTGATGGTATCCATGCCAGCCGGCCGGAATTGAGCTACGAAGATTTTTCCGAATCGCAAAAAAGGTTTTTTTTTTGTGAAGTAAGTACAAATTTATTGTTTTCAGATTTTTTCCTATACTAATGTTATGAGACCTTGCTTCATGCCAAATTTCAGGATTCTAGGACAATGGGAGACCCCAATGAATATTAATTCGAAGATTTTTGAAATTTGCTGGAACGCGTGGAGGTAAAACTAATGTCAAATAATCAGGTCTGCTTCCCCTCGGAGCTGGAGAAATCAAACTTCTAGTCAACACAATCTAAAGATATAGCAGTGTATGCTCCGCGTAGGCGCTTATTTTGACACTCACAAGGAAATCAAAACCTACAAGTTAATTACTTCGGGTCCGGGTAGTTCCCGTTGACCTAGAATTCTGTATGATAAGAATCAAAATCTTATAGCACAAGTAAAGGTAAATAGTCTGAAAATTGTTTTGTACTTACGTCACAAAATAATTCCTCTACGATTCGGAAATATGTTCGCGACTCGATTTGGGAATCAAACTATTTACAGAGAGAGGTAACATTGTACGGCACTCTTGACGCGCGAGTCCTTCTGAAGTTGATTGTATTCTATTATAAAATAAATCATTTTCCAGTTTTTAATAGATATATTTAGGAGTACAGTGCTTCACCCGCTTACTAGATTCTTGTTTTACTCATATATGTGCCTATTGTATCCATTTGTGTAATCTGGTCCTTGTAATAATCAATAAAATTTTATTATTATTATTATTATTTTTATATCCCACAGCTAAAATTAAATAGTGAGCAAGTTCTCTGGCGTACCGGCGTGATTTTATATTATATTATGGAACGGTGTTAAAAAAACCAGGTATGCGATTGCAGCAATCCCGGAAGATTTGCTATTATTTATTGAAGTGTTCCTTTTTATTAAGACGTTCCACCTACCTTGATGACGTAAACAATGCTCTACAGCAAGTCCAAAACTGTTTTACTGTTAATATCTAATTTAGTATTAAATGGAAAAACATCTGTGCATAAGATTTGCGTTACCAAATGTTAAAAGTAATTACTCCGACATAATATTGAACAAGGAGAAACTCGAATTCGTCGAGCATACGGTTTTCCTAGGGATCACGCTTGACTTGAGACTACAATGGGGTCCTCATTTAATATGCTTTGCAGTTCGGTTTAGTTCAGCAGCATATGCTGTCAGAAAAATCCGTCAATTTACTGATGTGGATACTGCGCGACTAGTTTATTTTAGTTACTGTCATAGTCTTACAGTATTTTACTATGGGGACGGGCTGCAGACAGAGAGTCTATTTTTATTCTGCAAAAAAGAGCTATCAGAGCCATATATAATCTTCGCAGACGCGATTCTCTTAGGGAACTTAAAGGAAATAAACATCCTGTCGGTCATTTATGAAAACATTATGTATGTTCGAAAAAATATTCATCTTTTTATTAAAATAAGTGACAGGCACAATTTTAATACTAGGAACAGGAACAAATTAGATCAACCTCGATTCAGATTGGCTAAAGTACATAGTTCTTTTATGGGGTACTATGTAAAATTTTATAATAAATTACCACTATAGATTCTCCATGTAGACAAGCATATTCACTCTTGACTTAAAGACCCCTAGGTTATAGCTATCTGGTAACACATACTCCGGCAGGAAAGTCCTTGGTCTAAGGCGGCCCGTACACAGTCAATCTCGATCGCGATCCGCGAACAAAATCAATGATCGCGATCCAGATTGATAATGTACGAATTAGATTGACAGATCGATGCATCTGATCACAAAA
Organism: Mythimna pallens; assembly: GCA_961205895.1. Lineage (NCBI taxonomy): Eukaryota > Metazoa > Arthropoda > Insecta > Lepidoptera > Noctuidae > Mythimna > Mythimna pallens. The sequence goes on from OY540826.1 coordinate 392,003, forward strand.
TATTTAGATATTTTGAAATCCAGATTGCGATCCGCTGATCGCAATCAAGACGATGTGATCGTGATGAAAATCGTGTAAGCGCAAGGTCGCGTCAGTACATGCTGTGCGCTCTTTGAAAATGGACGACGATAACACGCGCTCGTCGTCACCGCTGATTGAATCGGCGAATTCGCCTTCACTTCCACAATTAGAAGAAGATTTCATCATCCTTTTAGAAACTTTACCCGAGCTATGGAATACCCAACATAAATATTACACTAAGAAATATATGAGACAAGCGGGATACGAAAAGTTACACGATGTTTTAAAAAAATCGAGCCACAGGCAACTGTAGATGATGTCCGCTAGAAAATAAATAGTCTCAGATCCAACTACAGACAAGAAATACTTAAAGAAAATTACTTCGTCAAAAAGGTCTGGAGCCGTTGTTGATGAATTTTACACACCAAAAGCAAAAAGCTTCAAACTGCAAAATTTTTATATAATACCGAGAAGCCACACTTTATGTAAATCCATGACAACAGGTGTTAACGCGGCGGTTCCGATACACGAACTGAAGAAATCAAGCTTGACTGTATAATGTTGTGATGCAATCCTGTGATCCGAGATCACGATCACAGTCTAACGATCGCGATCGAGATTGACTGTGTACGGGCCGCCTAACTACAAAGTTCTTCATGAGATCTTCACGGACAAAACTCTTCCAATCAAAATAGAATCATCAAAATCGGTTAACATTTCACGAAGACACCGCTAAACAAGATATTAAAAAAAATCTACGACTTCAGTATATCCTCCTTTTTGGAAGTCGGTTATAATTAATGTATATAAATATTATAAATAGAATGCACAATATTATTCATTCCTAGGAATCGGCGTCAGCAATATAATATGAGGTCTCATATAAACATTAATAAATGCATACATTTGCAATTCACCGAGAGATCGCGCAAGAGTGACACCAGGCGCCGACAGAAGGCGACCTCGGGAACAGTCACTAGATGACCGGCACTCTCAGGCACTCTGTTTCCTGAGAGTTAGGCTCTATGGTTACGACACCAAATAAAACTCTTCACTCATTTATAAATATAAAGAGAAAAGATTTTTTATTGCAGTTTGGGTTAGTTTAGAAAAGTTAAAAGTGGTCGAAACTTCGAGCTGCTCGCTTACTGTCGAAGGACAAACTCAGCGTCAGAAGGTTGTTCCTAATTTTCAATTTAAAAAAATTAAATTAAAATTCATTTAATTCGGTCAACAGTGATCCATGTTATGTTAGTATTACAAAAAAAAAACCTATATCCTAATGTTAGTAACAGTGATGTGAAATATTATAATTAAAACAAAGGATGACCAGGCAGGAAAATATGTTTCTTACCTAATCACCCTCTGCTCAAAATGGCTAATATTTGGGAATAGCTCTCCGCCACCGCTCTTAGGATATAGTTGCAACTACTCCGCACTCTGCATAGCAGCGAAGCCATCTTTTTGCGAATTATGGCTTGAAAGCCGTCTGTGTGGGACTCTGCGAACATTTCCGAGGCGCTACAGAAACGGGGCAGTCGCAAAAACATCCTGAAAGAATTGTTGTACTGAATACGTAGGACATCCAGCGATCTTTTAGTATATTTGACCCGTAGATTGCTCGTGTAAAAACTCTGACAATAGGCTTTGAAAAAAGGAATCTTTACCTGGTCAGAGTACCGAGCAAATCTACGGGCCAACATGTTACCTCTGGCCGCCAGTGCCCTACGCTCCCTCTCGATGTCCGTATCATCCTCAAGGTCGTCGGTGATGAAATGTCCAAGGTACTTAAATTTTGCCACTCTGTTTAAAAGGAGGCTATTCAGCCTAATACGTTCCGGTACAGAGTCTGGACATCCACCTCCGGCCTTAAACATCATATGGTCACTCTTGGTGACATAATAAATAAATTCATGTGAGGCAGCATAAGTTTCACAAACTTTGAAGCAATTCCCTAATAGCCCCAGCAGTCGGGCCCAGCAGCACCATGTCGTCCGCGTAGCTGATGTTATTGACGCTCACTCCATTTATTCGACACTCGACATTCATGCTGCTGAGCTCGGTGATGAGGCCATCAACATACAAATTGAATTTAATGTCCATCGAAAATTCAAAAGATTTGTTTAGAAAAATAAGTAATTTTTATGGTTCCATACCTCAAAAGAAAAAACGGTACGTAGTATCACTTTGTTGTCCGTCTGTCTGTCAAGACCTTTTATCTCGGGAAAGCGTGAAAGTATCGAGTTGTAATTGCCATTTAAACAGGTCTGCAATCCCTTGAAGCTGTTAAAAAATCAAACTGTGAGTTAACGAAAAAAAAGATACGGCCATTTATGTCGCAAAAAACATATATTTAAGTCATTTAAATATATATACTTTATTAACAGTTCTTGCACGCATGCACGATTTGCACGTGGAGATGCAACGCTGGGGCGAAAGTGGTGGACAGAGTTCCGGTGGATCTCATGGTGAAATGGCGACATTGTTGCGACCCAGTGATCGGCACGCTATAATTATGGCGGTAAGGTCTCTTTGAGGCGTGGCTGGAAAGACTTCACGGCGTCCTCACCTTACGCATGACGCAGGTCCTCACCGGACATGATAAGTTCGGAAGGTTCCTGCACCGACTTCGTGCGGAAGAAAAGCCCGGGTGTCACCATTATGTGGACTGCCCGGAGGACACGGTGGAGGTGTGCCCCGCCTGGGCAGAGCACCGCCGTGTCCTTGTGGGAGCGATCGGCGGCGGCGATCTCTCACGCCGAGCCTTAGTACAGGCCATGATCCGGAGCGAGGAGGAGTGGCAGGCGGTCGCCTCCTTCTGCGAAGCAGTAATGCTAGCAAAGGAGGAGGCCGCACGCGTGAGGCAACGGTCCTCACGCCCCAGCCAACGCTGGGGTTCCGATCCCCATTTCCGGCCACCGTAGGCAAGGGCTTGCGGACGGCGAGCTAGAAACGGTAGCTCGCCGTCCGACCGTCCGGTAACCGTCCGAACCGAGCCCAAGTCGTCGAGGGCGCGTAGTGTTCCACACGCGCCTCAAGGAGATGTCAGCAACTGTAGGGGCCTAGCAGGGTCGAAGCCTACTGGGACCAAGTGTCTGATTCTGAAAAGAAGACTCGGCCCTAGTACGAAAGGCAACGAAGGAACAGGAGAGGGTTTTTAGTCAGTAAAAGTCTGACACTATCTCTCGCAACGGCCAAGAGCGGGGGATGTCATTAGATGATTTATCGACCGAAAAAAAAAGTACACATTTTAATCAGATTACACAATATGCATTTAACCAAATCGCTCCTTATCGCTCGGTCACTGCCGGGACCACAACACGGCCGCGCCAGCGTTCACGCTAGCGTTAATAATATAATTGCAAGAGACGTTACTCGAGAGTATATTAGCTCCGGTGCCTAAGTCTACTTAAATCTTAACGTAATTCCCAAACGAGCCGGGATTACAGTGCTGTAGCTATCTGCGTCGTTATCGAACACCCTCGGGCGGCGACTTTGTGCCTCATTCTTGTAAAGGCGGTCGCCGCTGTGCGCCGCCGGGTAATGAAGCTGCGACCCTTATAGGACCGCCTCGCCCTGCATCGCTTTCGAGCATCATCTCATAGGTACACAAATACACTGAAAAAACAATCCGCTAATGAGCGCACCGCGCCGCGCACGTACCGCATCGCACTGTATCGCACCGCAACGCGCCGTGAACGTACCGCATCGCCCGCTACTCGAATCTAGTCAAAGCTCGGAGTAGGCAGAATAAACAAACATTTAAAATTAATCGACTTTTCATTACCTGTATGTAATAAAAATCATTAGGAAGTTAATTTACACAAACTGTCAAGTGAAAGAAAACTGTTAAATTTAATTCACCCCGTAAGACCATTAATAACTTAAGCAAACCGCAAACATATTGCGCTAAATGAACGCTCCTCTCCGGAATGTTTGACAAACGACTAATAAATCTGGCAGCGTACGACACCGCGCCTCGTCCCACCGCTCCGCTCCGCACCACTCCGCTCCGCACCGCTCCGCTTCCTGCGAGGTTCAGATTACTGCGCCGCGCCGCGACAATATCGTCTAATTTACTTATTTCCGTTCCCTTTGACGGCGCCAAGCATTCGCGTAGGGTCGAATTCTTAGCCTCACAGCCCTCAGAGCGCTCGCAGCCGAGCGCCCATTCCAGCCTTATTCAATTGTAGTGGCTAATCGCGCCGAGCTCCCCGCGCCCCCGCGCCCCGCGCCCCCTTGCTCCGCGCCTCCACCGCGCACTTATCTATAAACGTCGCTCTACTCACTCTGTGCTCGGGACGATGTATTACAAAAGGATTTTTTCCACCGATTTCCCCACAAACTGGATAAGCCCGGATTTAGATCGAACGAAATATACCGTCAGCAAATTTCTCAGCGTCTTTATCCGCCTGAAATAAGACGATTTCATGGTGCTCAGTTTTTCACATCACAATTTCTGTCTTATTGTTTACTTATTTTTTCTTAAGAAACATGGCAATAAAATACTCTTAAATGTGTAGAAGAGGCAACGTGCCGGAAAACTGAAAGTTCACAAACAAAACATAGCAGGGGGAGTCGCGTGGCGCCGCACGCGCGCCCTCCGCCGCGCGCGTCCCTCCCCGACACGCCGGCTCCTCTCTACACGATCGAGCTTGCACATAATATGTACTCTAGCCTTATCCAAATAATAACAGGCAGTTTTAAGTATAAGGACAACGCAAATGAAAATAAATTATTATTCACTTGCCGAGGGTGGCTGACTCGGATGTCGCAAATTTTATCAAACGGAAATCAAAAGATATTGTTTGATTATGTAGTTATACTGTTTAGGCTTTAAACAATATAACTTTGTCCAGGAATTTTGTTTGGTAGGCTAGGTACAGCTGCGAACTCTTCGCCTGTATGCTGCCTTAAATTAGGTGATAGCCTCTTGTCGTATTTTTCATTAAAATTTCCAATATTTGATTGGATATCCGTCCTACAATAAAAACAAATAAGTATAGGTAAGTTCCTAATATTTCTTTTAGTGTTCGGCATTGAGCTCGGTACGTCACTCCAGGGGGACATGACCACAGAAACATTCAGGATCTGATGCAACTGGTGACGTCATTTGTTTTTTAATCCACCTTAGAACTTTTGAATACAATTACTAATAGTAAATTCAGTGGGTATGATCTTACAAACCCAAAAGAAAATAACTACTGTTTGATTAAAAAAACTGGGTAAGTGCGAGTCGGACTCCCGCCCTGAGGGTTCCGTGCAAACTTAAAAAGTAAACAGTTCAATTCCCGAATGGAGTCTCGAAGATTTTCCGAAACGCAAAAAAATATTGTTGTGATGTAACAACAAATTTACAGTTTTCGGATTAATTCCTATACCTGTGCTATAAAACCTTTTTTATGCCAAATTTCAAGATTCTGGGTCAACGGGAAGCACCCTATAAATTTTGATTTCCTCGAGAGTGTAGAAATATACGTTTTCTGCGACATAAACGGCCGTATCTTTTTTTTCGCTAACTTAGAAATTTGTTTTTTTTTACAGCTTCAAGAGACTGCAGACTTGAGTATATGGTTTAAATTTCAACTCGATACGTGCACGCGTTCCCAATGTAAAGGGTCTCGACAGACAGACAGACGGACGCATAACAAAGTGATCCTATAATAAGGGTTCCGTTTTTTTCTTTTGATGTACGAAACCTTAAAAACAAACGTGCATGCGCCAGGACCATCTCCTCCACTCCAGGTGTGCTGGCCTCGTATTCTTTATTCCAGGGCCGTCAGTCAGTCGACAAACATAATTAAGTTGTTACTTTTTTCGTGTACAATAAATTTTATTCTATTCTATTGTGAAAATACTTACAAAAAAATACAACCAACTTCAAAAAAAAGGTTCAATTTTTGAAATCGGAATCAAAAAACTGGGCAAGTGCGAGTCGGACTCGCGCACAAACGTACCTACAAACTTATCTACGTAAATAGTTCAAATGGAGTCCCGAAGAATTTTTCGAATCGCAACAAAAGATTTTTTTCTTGACGTATCAACAAATTTACTGTTTTCAGATTTATTCCTATATTTGTGCTACAAGACCTTGCTTTATGCTAAATTCAACGGGAATTACACTTTGATTCCCTTGAGAGTGTCGAAATATACGTTTTTTGCAACATAAATGGCTGTAACCAATTTTTTGGTAACTTAGAAGTTTGCAGGAACGCGTGAAGGTATTATTTTATTACCTGAAATAAATGTCAAATCGTCTGGTCTACTTCCCCTCGGGGCTGTGGAGAAAACAAACTTCTTGTCAACACAATCTAAAGATAAAGACAGATCGACAGACAGACAGACAGACAGATAGACAGACTGACAGACAGACAGACAGACAGACTGACTGACTGACGACACTACAGTGTAGTGCGCAGCTTGTTATATCGCAACACGCTCTGTCGCTGGAGATCTCGCTGTTTCTGTGCGGAGGCGGTAAAGTACTTGCTCAGTGCTCACAGGGACAATCTGATGAATAAGACGCGCCCCCTGCAGACATTGCAGAAAATATCTCTTTAAAACTTGTTACGACTTTTTTATTACTAAACCGCGTCGGGGGACGAGGGGCGGGACGACCAACTGCCATTTATAAAAGGTATCTCCTGTCATAACCTTGTTGGAGCTATACGTTTGTAGGTACCTGTACAGTCAACGTGAATGTACACATTGTTAAACATGTCCGCTGTCCACGGTAGGTCCAGGACCCTCTCGCTCAGAGATCCTTCTCTAAACAAGCATTGTGCAGCACGCTGGCACGAAGCGGATCGAAAACTTGAGCCGTCATCATTTTATGACAGTCAGATTGTTAGGGATAGAAAACTAAAAACGTTTGAGGAAAATGTTTTATTTGTTTGGGAAACCAACGAGAAACACTAGAAAGAAATGAAAACATTCAGAGCGGAAGTAACTCAGCGAGGTCAGACCTGAGCTCAGCTCGTGATCCCCGCTGTCCGAGCGCTCTCTCCCAGCGCGTGAGGCGCCGCCGCTCCAGTATTCATTAGCTAATCATTATCTAACCGCAAGTTGAAAGACTGTTTCATAGAGTTTTCATTCATCTGTCGGATGTTAATTATGTCCTGCGTTCAACGATATAATAACGTTGTAATTAGTTAGTATACAACTTGTTCATTACCTCATGAAACGTACACGTACGACTGTATAAATATTTGGATGCAGGAAATTACAGAATAATTTTCAGCGTGAGATCAATTTATAGATCAAAAGAATTGGCCACAAAGAGCTTTATATGACGACACGTGTGCGGTAATGAAACAAGAGCGATGATTCCCGCAACACCGCGACTACACGTCACGCCAAATTGCCAATTTGAAGGCGCGCTCCTTCACGGCCGCGCCGTACCGCACCGCGCCGTGCGTCAAACGACCCCCACGCACGATCGACATGCAACACTAACTCACTTAAAGCCTACTCCATCTTGTTCCGTAAAAGCTTTGAACTCAGCACCAATCATGTTCCACAGAAGTGAGCACACCGCACCGGCCGCACAGCTCTCTCCTCTAACGAAACTTACGTCATAGTGTTGCACGTCGCAGGTCACTGCATCGGCCGCGCTCTCTCCTCAAACACAGAAACCATTTCTGATGCTCGAATTTATAAGAAAGCTTACCAATACTTATTAAATACTAGGCATACACCCATGAGAGCAGTGGTGGCCGAGTGGTAACGGCCCCGACTTACGAATTGTAGGTCGCGGGTTCAAACCCAGCCAGGCGCATAACTTTGTGTAATTTATTTCATCACCACTGCTCTCATAACGGTGAAGGAAAAAATCGTGAAGAAACCGGCATGTACTAGAACCAAAAATTTGAAGACATGTGACATTCACCAATCCGCACTGGGGCTGCGTGGTGTCCCTCTCCTAGAGAGAGGAGGTGTGAGTCCCAGCAGTGGGAACATTAAAAGGCTGATTATGCTATATTATGTTATACACCCATTCCTGCTTAACTCAAATGCACCAACAAAATCTTTTACCTAACTACACATTTGAACGAGTATGTATTAAAAGTAACTGATAATTGTACAATCAGTACAATACTTCCAACCGAACAGTTCAGCTCTTTGGACAATTCGCCATTTTATAATCGCATCAGTCAAAAGTGCATTAGTTTAGTGCGTGTCCCACAGGTTCGTTACAATCAATACGAAAAACCAAATGAAATCATTTTTTTAGTATTAGCTTAGTATAGACCATTTGTAAACATACTAAAGTACCTAGTATTTAAAATAATTTAAAACAAGGTATTATAATATAATTTTAAACTGAACCCTGAATAAGAATTAAAGAAATTATTTTTCAAGCTTTAATGTTATGCAACCGGCGAACTAAGTTTTAACTTGAAAACTGTGCTAGTTACAGACATTATGGCAGTATTCTTTAGAGTTTATTATCAGTATTTAAGAAGGTTCATAACATTCCTTCAATTAGATTAGTTTTGTTTCTGATGTTTCGATTAATAGTTATTAACATCGTACATTCCCAAAAAATCTATAGCTTTATCAGTTGTTCTGAAACCTCACAATTTTTACCATTTTAGTAGAAAACTCCGAAAACGATTACTTTTCGCTCAATTTAACATTCAAACCCTATTTTTTTAATGAAACGACTGGGAACGGGACCGAATCTGACTGAATGAAACTAAGCAAAGCCCAAGTTTGTAAGCAAATTTTCCGTGAACTAATTGAGTATTTAAACGTGAACTAAAAGTTGGAAGACGAATCATGAGTCCCGCTCCGCAAGGCTGGCGGGCGGCGCCGGGGCGCGGGCTTGTTCGTAATATCTTGTTGTTACTGGTAACTTTATCGCGCCGCAATTTTCACAAAAACGGCGCGTATCGGTGACACGGGGTGGCGGGACGCGCTATCAATCGAGGCGCGACGTCGGCACGCGAGCGGCGCTAGTGATGCGCGACACACGTCATAAAGCGGCTCTCAAATTGCTATTAGCGCGCCACATTACCCGCCGCGTGGCGCACACAGACCACCCCCGCGCCCGGCGCGAGGTACTCGCAGGTAATCTCGGCTCCGCAAAACAAAGTAGATACTTTATATAATTTCATTAGAGCGTATGAGCCGACGCCGACGACGGCGGCATGTCAACCGGCCCCGCAGACGGGGACGCGCCCGGCGGCCGCCTTTGTGTCGCGCTTTAATTTACTTACTTCATCATTTTACTTATTTTCGGACGTGCGGCCACTGAAACTCCGTGAAGCAATGCCGCGCACTCTCGGCCAGCTCGTTACCTCGCGACCCGAGAGCTCCCGCACCCACTGTATATAGCCACAGACGCTACTCGTATGTAATATGGCGCAGTGCTATTAGAAGCAGTGCGCTCTAACATCAATCACAAGACGAACTAAGTGTGATTGATTAGAATCCGATTGGATCATCTATTTAAATAATGTGTTCTAAAAGAGTGAGGGCCTGTAAATATTATGAAAGTTATGATATGAGCACATTAATCTGTCAGATATAATGCGGCGCAGTAGACGGACGCCGGTGCTCGCGTCGTCTAGAGTATGTAGGTAGTCTCGCGCCAGGACCTACGGGCGACACAGCGGCTCTGACTGCCTGCGCCGTGAAGCCCTGGCACTCAATCCCCATGTAGCAGTTTACTTCACATTTCAGCCCTCCCTTGCCGTCGTCACACCTAGCGCTCAGTTCCGGTACGAATAAATGATCTCGCAATCAGCCACAATCGGTCACAATTGATGCGAACATTTTCGATCTGTATTCCAGTCATGACTCGGTTGATATTTTTGCTAAGGCGACGTTTTGGACATCGCCTTGGGAGACACAGCGAGTGAATCATGCTCCTCGGAGACTTATTTGTTTAGAGTACTTTCCGCTCATTACAGACCGCGTCGATGTAATAACTTTGTAACGACTATTACAAATTGTATCCATTATACAGCGGAACGGTTGCAGGCATCGTTTGTGTGTTTTTATCAGTGGCGGTTAGCAGTCGTGTCACGTCCGCATATTATATCGGCGAGAGAGAGAGAGCCTCCCGCCGCCGAGGCCTGGTTTAAATAAGTCATTGTGTGTTACTAAATATTGTCTACCGGGGATGTTCCGCTTCCTGAAGAGTATTTGGGACAAATGATACTAAATCTTCTATTAGGGTAATCTATTATTATTACGTATTATATATATGAAAAAATTATTTATTTATTCCACACTTATATTACCATTATTATATAATTATAGGCAAGCATACATCACAGTAAGTGTCTCGCCGGAGCTACTCCACAGGATATGGCCGACTGGAACCGTGCACTAGCTTCTAAGTTCTGACGTTTTATAAGTAGACCTCAATAAATGTAGTACACACGGTGACTTTGATAGCGTAGCAGGGCACACTAACATGATAAATGTGTGCGTAAACGCTAGCGCGTGAAACACAACAGGTATTATCGTTGTGTGATACAAAGTAACTCGTTACTACACTCACACTCTTGAAAAAAAAAATAGTAGCCGTCTAAGTTACACGACTATGAAAATACAGCCAAAATTGGCTACTGTTATTAATGGCGCTGTGGCGCAATGCGTATGATACTTAACTGACGAGTAAGAGGTCCCAAGTTCGATTCCAATCGTCTGATGTAACAAAAAGTTTGCTTGTTTTTATTTTCTTTTTGATTTACCCCTGTTTTTTTTTTAATAGTAATGTTATAGTTACTCTCATAATAATTAAAATATTTTGAAAATATTGTGACAAAGAAAACTGCGATAACGATCCAACTATGTTTATTACAACTTATTAATTACATACATTAAACGGAATGGTCACAATTAACGAATCTGTTCATGATTATCTTTAATACAATATATAAAGTGAAAATATTCTAAGTCAGACAAGGATGGACGTCACTTTTTTAAGTTTTTTATTAGTGACATAAATCAACATGTTATCAAGAATGAATTATGATAGATATCGCAACTCTTGATCTCAATAACAATAACATCATGTCACATAATAACAACAACAGTATAATTACCTACAGCTTACTTCTTAGTCTTTTTTTTTTACTTATAACATATCAATCAACATGTTTTAAAAAATGAACTATGATAGGTATCGTAACTCTTGATTTCAATAACAATAACATGATAAAAACAACAACAACAAAAACAGCATACAGTAATACAGCTTTTTAAAAATATTTATAATTGGTTTTAATTTAAATCAAAATTAATATCTAATTGGTGCACCTTCATTGTCGATTACTTCTTGTAACCTCGTTCTCATGCTAGCCACCAAATTTTCACACAGGTCAGTGCCGCGAAACGATTCCCACATGGATGACACTAAATTATCTAAATTACGTTTAGATCTCACATCAGATGAATCCCAGTTGAGCACCATGTGACCCCATAGATTTTCTATGGGGTTCAAATCGGGACTTTTAGAGGGCCATTCAATAACAGTCAAGTTTTCTTGGACACTTAACCAGTCTTGCACCATTCGTGCGCGGTGCACCGAGCAGTTATCGTGCACGAAGTAAATATGCTCGTCCGGGTATGCCACGCGCACGGTAGGCAATATAACATTTTGCAAGATGTCCAAGTAACCTTGACTGGTATTGCGACCCCCTACCTCCACTAACTCACCGGGACCCATCGATGACATCCAGCCCCAATAACCTAACGTAATGCGACCACTAGACCTGCATGGGAGAATATTTTTCTGATGGTAACGTTCTCCATCTTTTCTCCATAATATTTTACGCCCATCCTTATCTGACTTAAAACACTTTTCATCACTAAATATAACTATGTTATTGCACCAATCAAAATCTATAAATTTTCTTGCAAACCGCATCCTTTCTTCCTTATGCAACGCCGTCAGTAAAATTTTTTTCGCAGGCTTGCGACATTTAATTTTTGCTGCTCGTAAGTGGCGTCGAACAATTGTCATAGACATGTCGTGCATAATCGCAGTGTTTCTTGTTGTAGCAAAGCCGTCAGCGCTATACGTAGCAACAATATTTCGATGCAGTGGGTTGGCATCCGTATATGCAATTGCTTTTGGACTCGGACGTTTGGCATCGATTGTCCCTTCAGCTGTATATCTATGCACCCAAAACTGCACAGTTTTCCTCTGTAAACAATCACAAAATTACGTTAAAACCTAACAAATATCAACAATGTTAAATTATTTCGCATTATGTTAAGTTTGGATTTGTTACTTACCGGTAGCATTAGTCTCCTCAAAATTTCACTTATGGATACATTTTGTTTATATAATACTACTATCTCAGCCCTCAAAAGTGTAGACAAATGAGACATGTTAATTATTACTTGTAAAAAGTATCACTTTCCACAACGATTAATTATTTTTTGTCTCGGAGTAAGTTGTAGAACACACGATCGTGATAGGCAAAAGCGTTATGCCAGGTTAACTTATTATCCGACTCATTTCTTAGTAAATAACTAATAAAGTGGGTAGATGATAATATTCATACACTTAGTTTTTAAAGCAAATATTCTAAGTTTTAGCTTTAATAAACTTCGTTATCATTATACTACAATAAAATAGAAAATAATGTTTTGTCAATGGCTAGGATCGAACTCGATACACCTTTAACGGCAAGCAAGCACTTGATAATCAGTGCTAATTTTCCATCTAATGAACGAAGCGAATTTTTTTATCTAATTCGTAGCAAACACATATACAAATATGTGTGTGTGTATATCGAGTAGTAAACGAGTTTTATTTTGTTTGCGAGTTGAGCTGGAGACATATTATTTGAATAGGTGAATTATTGTGGGATGGCACGCTCGGTTTTACTTCTGTTTGTATTGATACCCACAGCTAATTGATTATTGTGAACATTATTGCTGATTACCTACCCATATCATCAAAATTACTTTCCAAAGATTAAGTGTAAGTGTTTGATGCTAATTTAAATAACTATAATAATTTCATAAGTGAATGTTTGCGAAAATAAAAAAAAAAGTTGACAATGAAAGGATTGTCAACTATTAATAATAACGTATTGTTATATTACGTAAATGATATATATATATATATATTATAAAATTATTTATATTACAAGTTATATACAAAAATTTCGTTAATTAATTTCGTAAATATACATAGTTTATATGTATAAAATTACAAAAATATATTTCGAATATTTTAATTATTACGAGAATAACCATAACATTACTATTCAAAAAAAACATGAGTAAAACAAAAAGAAAATAACAGATAATTGGAATCGAACTTGGGACCTCTTACTCGTTAGTTATGTATCATACGCATTGCGCCACAGCGCCATTAATAACAGTGGCCAATTTTTGCTGTATTTTCATAGTCGTGTAACTTATACGGCTACTATTTTTTTTTTGCAAGAGTGTGAGTGTAGAAACGAGTTACTTTATATCACACAACGATAATACCTGTTGTGTTTCACGCGCTAGCGTTTACGCTCACATTTATCATGTTAGTGTGCCCTGCTACGCTATTAAAGTCACCGTGTGTACATGTTGATACAAGTAGAGAAACTTTGTCATTGTGACCTAAGCGGAATTCTTTAAGCTTATGAAGCCAAGTGCTGCAAGGACTTTCCGCGTGTATCCAATGACGTTTTTCAATACAATCACGAAGAATAGTACATTTTGATATAAATGGAAAAAAATTGTCACTAGTGCGAAAAACAGTTAATCGCATGCCTAATAGCACCGGTAGGGGTAAGAGAGGGTTTTCAAAAAAATATTTTGAGTTTTTTTTTCAGGTGGGAAAGTCATCTGATGACAAATCCCGCCTTTGGGCGGAGCGCCAGATAGTATCAGACTTTTACTGACTAAAAACCCACTCCTGTTCTTTCGTTGCCTTTCGTACCAGAGCCGAATCTTCCTTTCAGAATCAGACCCTTGGCCCCAGTGGGCTTCGAACCTGCGTCTGGCAACTGCTGTATATAGTGGCCTGGCATTATGCTGAACTGGACCTATCTGGCGCAGCCGTGAGACTCACAATGTTGATGTGTTTTTTAAGTTTTAGTATTTAAGTTTTGTTATCTCATTGTGTGTACCTGTGTGCCAAATAAACGTGTTTTCTTTCTTTCTTACTGGCCCCTACGATTTGCTGACATCTTCTTGAGGCACGCGTGGAACAGTACGCGCCGTCAACGACTTGGGCTCGGTCCGGACGGTTACCGGACGGTCGGACCGCGAGCTACCCATTATTCGCCGTCCGCAAGCCCGCGCCTACGGTGGCCGGAAATCAGGATCGGAATCCCGGTGGCGGTTGGGGCGTAAGGACCGTTGCCTCACGCGATCGACCGCCTCCTTTGCTAGCATTACTGCTTCGCAGAAGGAGGCGACCGCCTGCCACTCCTCGTCGCACCGGACCATGGCTTGTACCAAGGCCCGGCGCGAGAGATCGCCGCCGCCGATTGCCCCCACGAGGACACGGCGTTGCTCTGCCCAAGCGGGGCACACCTTTACCATGTACTCCACCGTGTCCTCCGGGCGGTCCACACAGTGGCGACACCCGAGCGTTTCATCCGCACGAATCCGTTGCAGACCTTCCGAACTTACCATGTCCGGTGAGGACCTGCGTCATGTGGAAGGTGAGGACGCAGTAAGGTCTTTCCAGCCACGCCTCAACGAGGGGACTTACCGCGCTTGAGGCGCGATCTGTGTTTTGTCTTCAAAGTGGAGGAAGTTATATTTGGTTGTGCCTTTTTTCTGAGGTGGGACATCACCCAATAACTTCTCCCGCTCTAGGATGGAGCGAGAGGGCTTGTCAGACTTTTACTGAAAAACTATAACACCACACCTATGTTCCTTGTTTGCCTAGCGATCCACGACTCCGGGGTTCCCTGTCGGACTACCGTGTGTGTAGTAGATGATTGAATGAAGGAAGGGCTCCCTCTCCGGGTACATCGAACTGATCTGATGATGGAGCTGGAAGGTAGGACTGGATTTCTGTAATAAATCAATGTATTCTAGCCATGTTTGGGCTTTTTAGTATTATCATGAAATGTAGGTACTCCGGCTATACCTATATGTGGTTTTAATAATTATGTATTATAGGTACCTAACTATAGAAAGTTCAGATTATTTAAGTTTGGCAGACGGGTATCACAACTGAAAAGAGTAATTCTTATTCGGAACATCGACTTCCAAAGTTAAAGTTATTTTGGATTTTATGAAGTTTTTGGGTTCCGTACCTCAAAAGGAAAAAACGGAACCCATAGAGGATCACTTTGTTGTCCGTCTGTCTGTATGTCTGTCAAGAATTTTTACCTCGGGAACGCGTAAAGGTATCGAGTTGAAATTAAAACCATATACTCAGGCCTACGATTTCTTGAAGCTGTGAAAATATCAGACTTATAAGTTAAGTAAAAATAAGATATGGCCGTTTATGTCGCAAAAAACGTATATTTTGATACTCTTAAAGGAATTCAAATTCATAGGGTACTTACCGTACGACCTAGAATCCTGAAATTTGGCATGAAGCAAGGTAACACAAGTATAGGAAAAAATCTGAAAGCTGTATATTTGTAGTTAAAACTTTTTTTGTGATTAAATAAATCTTCATAACTCAATTCGGTAATTGAACTGTTTCATGCGTAAGTTTGTACGGAACCCTCAGTGTGCGAGGCCAACTTGCACTTTCCCGGTTATTTAACATTGAAGTCGGTTGTATTGTTTTTGTAAAAAGTTTTAGTTAAGAGACGACATCGGCGTTGCCTGCACTAGGAGCTGGACCGCCGCGACGCTCGACCTCTCTCAGAACACGATACATACGTATATCTCTCACCCAAGATGCGCCAGTACACTCGCTCAATAACATTAGCTTGACGACTCAATAGCTATCAAGACCTGCGTCTTCTGCGCAGTCCGAAGCGGTCGCCGCGGTCGGGCATTCGGCGCCGTCCAATATCTGCGCTCTTACGAGATATCGTTTATCAATCCGTCTCCGATTCCATTCCATTATGACTGGGAACTTGAAGCTGACGGTTTTATTACCGAGAGCCGAAAGCTGACGGCCGAGCGCCGAAGCCTGAAGGCCGAGAGTCGAGCGGACGTCGAGAGGACACTTCTTACTCATCATTTATTTAATGTAGCACTCGATCATGTCTGCACTGGTTATCCGTACATTTGTGTCGAGCAGTGACGTCATCGTCTCCAGCCATACGTGGTGACATGACTCCTCGGCCAACACGAGCCTTATAAGCAAACTCACAAGTCTATAGTAGCTCTCGTGTAGGCAACTGATTCAGTTCAAGCTTCTTTAATGATTGCCAGAGTTTGAATGTTATCAAACTCTGGCGCGCAGGGTTGCAGTAATTAAAATAATAAAATATAATGATGGGGATGCCAACATACAATGGACGAAAATGTGACTATATTGTTAAAGCCATGAACTAAGTTCATGTTTATAGTTCAGACTTTAGAACTATAAAATTAACATGAACTTAGTTCTTTTAAATTTTAAGTTATAGGTACCATATGAAACATGTCCCCTCTTTGAGGGGTGGTTGGAAAGACCTCACGGCGTCCTCACCTTCCGCATGACGCAGGTTCTCACCGAACACGGGAAGTTCGGGAAATTCCTGCACCGAATTCGTGCGGAAGCGACGCCCGGGTGTCGCCACTGTGTGGACCGCCCGGAGGACACGGTGGAGCACACGGTGGAGGTGTGTCCTGCTTGAGCAGAGCAACACCGTGTCCTTGTGGGGGCGGTCTCTCGCGCCGGGCCTTGGTACAGGCCATGGTCCGGAGCGAGGAGGAGTGGCAGGCGGTCGCCTCCTTCTGCGAAGCAATAATGCTAGCAAAGGAGGCGGCCGATCGCGTGAGGCAACGGCAACGGTCCTCATGCCCCAACCGCCGTCGGGATTCCGATCCCGATTTCCGGCCACCGTAGGCGCAGGCTTGCGGACGGCGAGCAATGGGTGGCTCGCCGTCCGACCGTCCGGTAACTGTCCGGACCGAGCCCAAGTCGTCGACGGCGCGTATTGTTCCACGCGCGCCTCAGGGTGATGTCAGCAAATCGTAGGGGCCCAGAAGGGTCGAAGCCTACTGGGGCCATGGGTAGTGTGAAAACGAAACCCGGGGCCCTGGGACGAAGGCAACGAAGGAACAGGAGTGGGTTTTTAGTCAGTAAAAGTCTGACACTATCTCCCGCCCCGCCCAAGAGCGGGATTTGTCATTAGATGATATTCCTTAAAAAAAAAAAAAAATGAAACATATGTTACTCTAAATAACTAAAGGATAATATTGTCAAGTAACTTAATCTAAAATATTAACATACGCTTAACAATTTTTAAGTAGTAGGTACTACACCACAGGTGAAACACAGACTTTACAATAGAACATTTGTGGGTTTGTCATGCTCTCGAGACGACGTACATTACGTAGCGTAGCTGTGCAGGTAAGCACATCGCTACGACTTATTTCTTCCATCTTTGTCCATTATAACGAGATTTAAAATGTCTCAAATTGGAGCCCGCCCCGCAATAAAAGGGCAAATCGAATTTACATTAAATTGAAGACAATTGACAAATGTAGCGCCACATAGCGCCGCAACGCGTCGCTGCCGTGCCGCCGCCTCCTGGCTAATCACCTGACTGCCGAGAAAGCCGGTTTGTTAGCAAATCATATTTCAGAATTATATTACAACCAATTTATACATGGCTAAGCTACAGTAAGATTTATAATATTTCTTTTGATGAAACGTTGTTCGTAATAACAAAATCAATAAAATCAACAACGAACTCATAAATCGCAGTCACGTTTTAAAAGTAATTATTCGAATGACTAAACGTTTCGCCGGCGGCAGCGACAGAGGAGCGCCCTACACTGTACACAAGAGGCATTAAATCAAAACAGCGACAGCCGCACTGTCAGCGGCGCTCGGCGCTCGGCTAAAAACCAAAAAAAAATATAAACGTTTCAACACAATGAAATTAATTCGGAATAAAATTCCCCTGACGACGCGGACGCGGAGCGCCCACGTTTTACTTTGTTTCGTACTTCTTTATGAGTCGGCCACAGCGGCCGGGGCCGCCCAAACCGCCCAGGCCGCCTAAGCCGCCCGGACCGCCCAGCAGGCCTTGCGCGGCGCCGAGTGAGTGCAGTTTAGCTGGAAAAGACAAGTGGTAGATTTAATTTAATTGGTCGGCAACGGAAAGCCACGCTCTGCGGCGTGATCCGGCGTGACGTCCGGTTCACTGAGTACACCCACTCACCAGCTTCTTAACCCTTGAAGGGGGACTCGCACGACGCACAGTCGCGCCCACCCCTACGGACTACGATCGCACGGGTTTAATGAGCACAGTTTTGTTAGCGTCTGATCCGAGCCCGAGCTACGAGGACATAAAATATTATTTGTAACTCAATTGAACCCACTTCAATAAGTTTCATTTCTGCCGAACCAGTTCTGTTATTTATTTATAGATTATTATGTCGATCCTCCCGATAATACCCAGTGAGGAAAGTTCAACCAAAGACGTTCCATATGAGTATTGTGTGGGTGAACAGGTGGGACATCAATTTAATAACAACGTTCAACCGCGAGCGAGAGAGGGAATCTGATCGTAGTAATATCGCTAGCGTATCAACAGCGCTCGCAGATATAAATAACTCGGTTTATTGTTCTGGTGGATTCATCGAATGAAACAATAAAGCTATAGCGTCGGTGTGAACGCCGTCTTACAGTAGATATGGATGTGACACGCACAGACAAGGTTGTAGGAATCATCGATTTCAAAATCAAGTCACAATGTGCAATAAACATTGTACAAAAAGAGAGTGTAGGAGCAGAGCCGGCAACTCCTACCATGTCGAACGTAAAAAAGCGATATGTATGGTATTATACATAAGTTAGGTATCTAGTTACGTAGGTAGTTAGGTAGGTAGTTAGGTATATAGGTAGATAGTTAGGCACAGCCGGCACACAGCGCGCGGGACGTCTGCGGAGATTGCAGCTCCCGGGCGCGTGTGCCGTTTTGCTAAAGCACAAGAAATTATCACTGAGCTAGTAGGACGTGAAAAACTTGATCAAAATAATAGCTTGATTGTCATTCACAGGTAATATGTTGCACATATACATTGAAATCCCTCTACAAATGTATCGAACCATATATCAAAGTAACATGCGACATAGAGATTAGTATGAAATGATTATGTTCCTAAGTGATTTACGGTAATTGTACAGAATCTACAAACACTTAATGCAGTGTATAACTGGATATTTGGGCAATTCCCTGAAAGGGTTATTGTGCACCGGAGCGTGTCCGTGACTACGTCGACCCGCGAACTTGTGAGTCGCGGGCGGGGCGGGGCGGGGCGGAGAGGGGGTTTCCAGTTCTTTTACAACTTCACGTTTCTCTTTCTTTTGACTTCGTGGGTACCATTTCGTCGCGGCGATAAATAACGCGAACATAGAAGAACGACTATGCCTCGGCCGCAAACATTCTCTACTTGTAAGTTAACTCATCATTTCTATTTTTATAGCATGTAATTTTACTTAATATTCAAAACACAATAAGTAGTTATTCAAATTACAAAAAGAACTTTATTACAGGTCGGTGTTTCTGGGTTTCCTTCTTCGTTATTTAACACCGACTAACAAAAATAAACTTATTTTGCATTTTTGTGTTATCATTTAGAAATCAGATTTTTTATTAAAAAAAAAAGTTGTTTTTTAAATATGTTTTATACAGTTCATGTCAATTTTTACGACTGTTATTGTGTCATTTTATTACGAAGTTCCAGTGGCTCCTATCAGATCAGTTTGATGGTACCATTCTATTTATTAATTAAACTATAGCTTGCTATACTTACAGTTTGCACCAAAGCGTATCGCCAGCCAACAATGTATGTATGTGTTGCAACAGAACTCTGCTTCCGCTGCAGAAGTTCTGAAAAGCTTTTCCACTTCCGTTTTCGCTTCTGCTTCCGCAAAATTTATAACAGAACTCTAAACGGAAGACTACAGCAAAGCGAGCGCAGGGGTGGTGGGTGCGTGGACGACTGGACACATCGGAAGAGGTGCAGGGGCGGTACACAAACATGTCGCATCGAGTTTCTTTATTATTATATTTTTTTAGTTCATTCTATGCATCACCGCGCCTCGTGACGTGATTACTATCTGTTTTCGTTTCCGCTTCCGTTAAGACACTTTCGTTGCATCACTAGTATATATAAACTAAAAAACTAAATACTAACATTACGCACGGTTTTATTATTAGACAAAAATCTGTCGAGTTTCAGTTCCTGAACAATCAGAGCGTTCAGCAAATGTGCGCCTGGGCTGAAGAGCATACTGTTAGAGTAGGCAACGTTGGAGGCGAACAGGCGCGTGAAGTACACGCACAAGATATGCGCTGTCGACCTGGAGCCGCAGAGATCCTGAAAAAAATTAGAATCAATTGTATTGTAAGTCCTCCTCACCATTTCTATTGTGTTTGCTGTGCCCAACAGGGTCCGCGATTGTGTCTAATCAATGTTTCACCTGCTACCTAAGAATGTACATTGTGGAATGCTATAAATAATTGAGTATTGAGCGAGCTCGCGTGCGAGCGTCAACGATGTTATTGTTCAGAAGCTGGTAGGAACACATCAGTAGCGCACGTCGACGTGGCAGCTGTAGCGATAGAGATAGTATCCAAATAACTTTTTATTGTTGTTTTGTAATGTTTTGATATTAATTATTATGGTACCTATGGGTATAACGCCGTGATGTCATTTGTTATGGTGTCACGTGGGCAGAGTCGAATAAAAGGCTGGGGATCCGGGAAGCGGCAGTATCGCTTGCAATTTCAAGGGCCACACCTTTGATACGAAACTGTCGGTTAACCCGTATATTCGTAATTATTTAGTATAGGTACTTACAGCACTATTGTGAACTGTAAACGTGACATTATAACTAACTACCAACAACACTCCTGGCATTTAAATATAATAAAGAAATAAATCATGTCAAGATCCATGATGCCCAGTTTGGTTTCCGGACTGGGTTATCAATAGAGACTGCCATTATTAGTTTGAAGCACGCTGCCAAGTATTACACAGATAGAAAAACACCTATTTATCCCGTTTTTCTAGACTTATCTAAGGCCTTTGACCTGGTCTCTTATGATATTCTATGGCGGAAGCTAGGAGCTACAGCAATGCCACCGGAGCTCGCATCTCTTGGTGGTTGGTCACACGTTTGAAATGGGCAGGGGAGCTTTCGGAGGCGTGCAGGCCGGAGTGCGGGGTGAGGCAAGGGGTACTATCCTCACCCTTGCTCTTTGGTTTGTATGTGAATGAACTGGTCGAGCGACTCAGCAGCAAGCGCGTCGGTTGCTATGTGGATGGAGTTTGTTTCAATAATCTTAGTTACGCGGACGATATGGTGCTGCTGGCACCCTCGATTGGTGCTCTCCGCAAGTTACTAGCTGTGCGTGAGTCACACGTGGAGTTACATGGTTTAATGTACAACATTAAAAAGACAGAGTTCATCGTCTTCAGATCTGCCGCCAGATGTCCATCTACGGTCCCTATTCTGTTACTTAAAGGTGCTCCAATAAAGAGGGGTTGTCAGTTCAAATACCTGGGCCATCTGGTAAAAGATGACCTGAAGGACGAATAAAATAAAAACGAATTTAGATCTAGAGAGGGAACGCAGAGCATTGTCGGTCCGGGCGAACATGCCGCAGGTCCTCTCGTGCCGACAATGCTCTAAAATAGTCCCGATTACCCCTTAAAGGGGGCTATTTTATCATCATGGGCACATCATTGTATACGGGGTAGTTCAGGTATACCCATAGGGCCTACAATGCTTTGCGTATCCAATTCAATAATGCGTTCAGAGTTCTGTTACGACTGCCACGCTTATGCGTTTGCCGATGCGGCACTGATAACTTTGACGCAGTATGGCGTAAAAAGTCCGCCTTGATGGTTCGAAGGTTGCGTGGCAGTCCAAACAGCATGCTGCACTCGATAGCCACCCGGGTAGATAGCCCGCTGGTACGTACACTGGTCGATCGGACCAGGTCGTTACTAGTTCTTAAGTATTAACATAGGAGATTTTGTTTACTAACACAGTCGACCTCTAAGGTGGTGTGGTGTTTTATGATTGTGGACAATGTTAATTTTTATTCCATGACATTTTATTTACTGACATTTTTATTTTTATTCTATAACATTTTAATTTTTTGTTTCCATGCCATTTAATTTAGTGACAATTGTAATTGAATTTAATAATTATGTAATTTGTTTTATGGGAAGAATACAAAAACAGTCTAATATTATTGAACGTCTGAATTAACGTAAAAATAAGTTATTAACATAAAGTTGTCTTTGAATAAATAAATTATTATAATCTCTGAAGTACTGGTCCGATTGCTAAAATTTTTTCACCGATAGAAAGCTGCTTTATTCCTGAGTGACATAAGCTATATTTTATATACGCAGGTGAAGCCGCGGGCAAAAGCTAGTTAGTAATAAAGTGTATTGAATGTACTTGTGATATGGAAATAATTAAGTATTGTATACTTAATAAAAGAGAACCGCGAAGAGACGCTCGGGTGTCACCATTGTGTGGACCGCCCGGAGAACACGATGGAGCATACGGGAGAAATGTGCCTTGCTTGGGCAGAGCACCACCGGGTCCTCGTCGGGGCGATCGGCGGCAGCGATCTCTCGCGCCGGGTCTTGTTACAGGCCATGGTCCGGAGCAAAAAGGAATGGCAGGCGGTCGCCTCCTTCTGCGAAGCAGTAATGCTAGCAAAGGAGGCGGCCGATCGCGTGAGGCCACGGTCCTCACGCCCCAACCGACGCCGGGATTCCGATCCCGATTTCCGGCCACCGTAGGAGCGGGCTTGCGGACAGCGAGCAATGGGTGGCTCGCCGTCCGATCGTCCGGTAACCGTCCAGACCGAGCCCAAGTCGTCGACGGCGCGGTAGTGTTCCACGCGCACCTCAAGAAGATGTCAGCAACCGTAGGGACCCAGCAGGGTCGAAGCCTACTGGGGCCATGGTTGATGCGAAAGAGATCCCCGGGGCCCTGGCAAAATGGCAAAGAAGAAACAGGAGTGGGTTTTTAGTCAGTAAAAGTTTGCCACTATCTCCCGCTCCGCCCAAGAGCGCGGGATGTCATTAGATGATTTCCTACCCGAAAAAAAAAAACTTTTGTTTCGTTTCTTAATTTAATTTTCGAGTAATAAAGCAAGAACTATATAATCAAACCATCTTACATAATATTCTGTCAAAGATTCTCTCGGGACCTTGCCAAGAGCGACGTCCTCGCACACCACGATGTTAGCGCTCGTAGCAGAGCCGTAGCGCGGATAGACACTCGTAGCGAGACCGTAGCTTGTAAAGGTATCTGGCCCCCTAGCTAAGTTACAATCGTATCGTTCGCGCCGATCGCCTCGAGTCGGCCACGCCTTCGATTCCTTTGTTCTGTCCACGTGGACTGAGCGTTGAGATGACGTCAGAAAAAAGGAATCGGAGGCGTAGCATACTCAAGGCGATCGGCGCGAACGATACGATTGTAACTTGGCTAGGGGGGCTGTAGTATGTGGGTAGCGCGAGGAAAGGATTCGTAGCAAATTCGTAACACGAAGAGCCGCACGTAGCAGGTGCGGAGCAACGAGAACCACTCGTTGCAGTTTCGTAGCATATATAGCCACTCGTAGCAGTTTCGTAGCACATGGAGCCACTCGTAAAAGGTTCGTAGCGAGTAGAGGTACTCGTAGCAGTATCGTAGCTCACAGAGTCACTCGTAGCAAGTTCGTAGCTCGTGGAGCACCTTGTAACTGTAGGTAGAGGTATCTGTGGTCGGTGGGTAGCGCGAAATATTTCATGCGAACAAAAATGTTCTGAACAGCTAATTTGCACGTTCACGAATATGTAAACTCTCATACAGAAGACACCCAGACTTGGAACACCACTCTTTTGACCATACCTAACGTTTTATAAGTGCCCATGTAGGCTTAAGTAAAAAAAACAATTAAATATCTATATATACAAAAGGAGAAACTGACTGACTGACATATCAACGCACAGACGAAATTACAGGGACTAGGATTGTCAAATTTTGCATAAGGTTTCCTTTTATGACGTAGGCGAGCACTAAGAGATGATTTTCCAAAATTCACCCCCTAGGGTGTTGAAACGGGGGTCCAAAGTTTGTATGGAGAAACATACTTTCACGCAGACAAATCCGCTGGCAGAAGCTAGTTATATATAAACATAAACATATTAGTTCCGAGCGGGACTCGAACCACACCGAGCAGGCCATCGCTCAACAACTGTTTTATAGGGTTCCGTTCCAGGATAACTTTGTTGTTCGTCCGTCTGTCTGTCAAGACCCTTTATCTCGGAAACGCGTGGAGATATCGAGTTGAAATTAAAACCATACACTAAGATCTGCGGTCCTTTGAAGCTGTAAAAAAAAAAACTTCTAAGTTAACGAAAAAGAAAAAAAATTACGTTCTTTATTATTTATTTATTTTTAAAGAAAGCTTACAGGTTAATAACAATGATAATTTTTTACATAAGTATTAAAAATTGCTAATAACACATAACCTTCGGCCAGTCACATGAAGAGCTACGAAGAACCTCTCCTGGTCGACGCTTGCAGTCAAGCCCTACGTTGCACAGCACCGCTACGACTCACTGGAGCCAGCAGCACTACTCCAACTCACTGAGACATCATCACCCCGACTCACTGGAGCATCATCCCGAATCACTGGGATAGCAACACCCCGACTCACTGGAGCATCACTGCAGACAGTTCCGACTCACCGAGAACAATGCGGCATTCGGTTCCGACCCACTGGAACCAATCTACCACTGACCTAGCACACATCAAGAAACATCGATCTCCGATCTCCGGAGGGGAGTGATGTAGCGACATCTGTGGCGTCACATAAGAACTAATCCTGAATCACGCAATTAAAGTTCACCGCGCGTTTAGAACATATAGAACAGCCCGAAATCATCTATCGGGCAGTTGCCCACCAGACATAACACCCGTCTGGCCGGAGAATCCTCCCTTTTCAACGGAGGTTTGCGGAACTCTATGTTCCGGATACCTCCAAAGTATAGATATAGGAATAAATCTGAAAAAAAGAAAATTTGTTATTCGTAAAATCTTCGAGACTCGATTCGGGAATTGAACTATTCATATACTCGTATGTACGACTCGCACTTGCCCAGTTTTTTTTTATGAAGTGTATTTGGTAGGTCTGGAAATACTCGTAGGTTATCATTTTTATACCCCTAGTTGATATGTCTACTACCAAGCGGGCGAGGCCGCTGGCAGCCGCTAGTATGGCATATGATATATTATACTAGCTTCTGCCAGCGGCTTCGCCCGCGTAGAAGTAGGTTTCTCCATACAAGCGTCCAATCCCCTCAGGGGTGGAGTTTCGTAAAATCCGTTCTTAGCGGATGTATACACCCTATTGTGAACCTACCTGCTAAAATTTAAGTTTGTAGATGTTGTGTTTTAGTTTCTAAGATGAGTGAGTGGCTGGCTGCTTGCTGCACTGCGGGTCTCAGGTTGGATCCCACACGGAACAAATATTTGTATGACCTACGAATAATAATTGTTTCGAGTCTGAGTGTCTTATGTATGTGAGTTTATATAGTTATTATGAACAGATAAACAATACAGGAGTCATTCCTAGTGCAGGGCAATCATTTGAAAATAAATATATATTAGTGTCGACTTCCAGTCTTAGGTGCGTACCAGTATCTTATATGGAGCGACCGCCTGATCTGACCTCGCCCCACCACCAGCACAGTAACTAGGTAACGCGATACCCCTGGCAAGGATGGTGTTAGGAGTCCTGTCCTCTGTCTCCCTGTTACGACTGTCAAAGCTCTACAGAAGGCAACCGGGAATAGCGGTTTAAATTGCCGACCGCACATCACACTGTCTTCGCGCGAGCGTTCACTCACGCGACCCTTCATTGACGTGTCGGCCATGAACTTAATCAAACTCGAGAGATAATGGCGGGGCTATGTGTGTGTAGGCGTGTGTGAACTCATCGTTAGGCCTGGTCACTAAACGATCAAGTTCTATTCACGTCGAAGTGGAGATGAACGAGCGCCTATTAATCCCTTGTGCCGTGCAGTTGTCACTTGTGACGGAGTCATCGGCCGCTCAGCTGAGTGGAGGCGACGCGGACTGATCGCAGGCGGAGTGTGCACAGAATATCTAATCGCGTTCCACTCCACTCGGACACCGAACACAAAAACGCACTCTCGCCGAGCGTTTAGCGGCGTGACGACAGAGCCTCATTGTGCTCAAGGGCCGCGGCCTCAGTGGCACACAGCGCTCGGCACGTTCCACTCGTATATTCTGCGATGTCTATCAAGGTGGAAGTTACCGCCGCCACGGACCGACGCGGGACGCTCGATAAAACCAATAAAACTCTTGTCAGTCTGTTATATCGGCACGCAGCCAGAAAACCTTCAAGTGTCAGGGCCACAACAAGTCCGTTGTTAGTTCAGAGATTACTAAAGTAACATTCAAAATGCTAATATTGACCTGTGGCCTGTTACTGGAATATTGAGCGAGTAACTCCGCTGATTTGCATAAACTCACAGACAGCGCGTCTTGTGATGACTTCGCAAACGGCGGCGCGCTCAACTAACTTGTCGGTCCGCTGCGGTCCGGCCGGGCGGGCGTCACTTGTTACAGCCGCTACATTGTTGCTCAACACGTTGCTAACTAAGTTACCGCAATAAGGCAATCGGAAACTTTTAGTGATGATGAGGCAGTAACGAGCGGCCGGCGCGCGCTGTGACGCCGTGAAAGGGCGCTTGGGGGCTGCTGTTATGACGCGCAGCAGCCGGCCGACGAGCCGCTGAGGCGCGACCATCGCCCATCAATCACCGCCGCACCCCCCCCACCCCCTCCCCTCTCCCTAACCGCTCCCCCACCCACACATTCTTTCCTTATCCCAGCAAGTAATTTAATTAAACTGTCGAAGAATCTCACTATTATTCCAGTAAATGAGAGTTTTCACTTTTTAAAAATGCGTAAAAAAGTATAATTGCGGTGTCTTGTTTCTGAAGAAAACGTATTTTAAAGAAAAAATAAAAATATTTGATATCTGTGCTCGTCTGCCAGTCGACAATGTTGTTCGTTGTGGAGCGAAGTATACAGCCATGTCAAGTGCGGACTGAAGTCTGACATCTTCCTACATACCTACAATACAAGTCGTTGTATCGCATGAGTGCGAGTACTCGTATAAAGTGGTGGGCACACGAGCGGTGTGGGGGGGCGCGCCAGTACAAGTTGGCAGCGCTTAAGCAACAATTAAAAACTGTATGCTCGAGTTACCGGATGCTGCATATTGCCCCGCAGTTTCCCGTGGCCTCTGAGTACACAACACACAGTGTAGCTCATACAAGTTCACCCACACTCTAATACACTGTCTGGCACTCATTTTGTTTGTTTTAAAACAAGCGGTGCGGTGAGGTGTGGTGCGGTGCGTTATTAACAAACAATAGTGCGTTTCTTTGAATCTTCACTGAAAATTTGGAACTGTAATAAACAATAATTTAGCCACACGATAAAATCATCGCTAAGTTTACAAATTTATTACGTATATAGAGAAGAACATGGTAGATATAAATAGGCAAAAATTAAAATACTGCTGATAAAGCTGGGGAGAGAAACAATAACAGCTTCCCCCGCTCCCCGCGTCACGGCGACTTCATTATACTGTTGGTTCCCCGCACTAATCCGGAAATGAGACAAAAACATCCAGTCCACTGCAGGAAATTGGGTAAAGCTTACAGAATGAACTGGTTGCCTCGCGTTGCTATCTACGCACTTCTACTGGTCGATGCCACTTTGTTATTTGATAGTCGGTTATAGGTTACA
Organism: Mythimna pallens; assembly: GCA_961205895.1. Taxonomy (NCBI): domain Eukaryota; kingdom Metazoa; phylum Arthropoda; class Insecta; order Lepidoptera; family Noctuidae; genus Mythimna; species Mythimna pallens. The sequence goes on from OY540826.1 coordinate 419,937, forward strand.
ACAAAGGAACGACGTGGCCGGTAGCTCACCGCGGCTCAGCCAATAAATTAGCGCGTCAACCCTTCGGGGATCGAGGTTGTCATGTGTGCTTGGTATATTAACATTAACTAAAGGTATTTAAGCAGAAACGTAAACATACAATGTTCAAGTGTAAACTTTGCTGTTTACGTACGTTTGTATGTCGTTCGTATCGTACTTGTAATTGTCTTCATTCATGCCCTGTACATTACCATCCTGTTCTGCTTCCTGTCCCGCTAACTTTCTACCGACATTATAAATGTGAAACGAAAGTCTGTATGTTTATGAATTTGGATTGTGTTTATCCGGATTCGGATGCTCGGCACAATGCTACACCATGACTTGGGTCAGGACATACGTAAGATACTTCTCGTCCCGATGGTTTTAGGTGTTCTTATAATTTCGCCATGTCCTTTTGTCCGTTCGTGGCTTGGCTGACAGACTGTCAGTGCACATCAGGTGTAGTTTGAAATGGCATGTATATACCAGATTATATTTCGATTCGTGGCTCCTGAGATAAGCGCGTTCATACAAACAAACTCTTCAGCTTTGTAATATTATATAGCTACTAGCTTCTGCCAGCGGCTTCGCCCGAATTAAGTAAGCGACAACGGAAGTATTTAAAAAATAACTTTATTCCGACAGAGTTACAGCTAAACAGTTCTTGTCATCTAATAAAATATTGATCTTATATACTAACTTTATTGCTAACGTAGTACATGCATGGCGTGATCAGATATGACGCTCGTCCTAGATTATTCTGGATGCTGATCAAGCAATGGAATATTCGGAAATATGTCTAATAAATACTTATTGGCTGACAAAGCTAATATTGGTAGGTTGGGGTTCCTTAACTCCCGCGTGATGATAGGTTTCGCTATACAAACTTTGGACACCCATTTCTCCCATTCGGGTGTTTGATAAATCCTCTCTTAGTGCTCGCCTACGTCATAAAAGGAAACCTTGTGCAAAATTGTACGCTCCTGTAGTTTCGGCTGTGCGTTGATATGTCAGTCAGTCAGTTTCTCCTTTTATATATATAGACAAGTACAAATTAATCACGCCGACCAATTGGTAAAGTACAAAGTATTTTTTGATAGGATAGGGCAAAAATAACTCAGGATTGAATATAAATATATTAGTAGATTATATTTAGTAAAAGAAAATTCAGTACAATAGGTTTGACAATTAAGATAAAAAGGGGTGACATATAATACGACTATAAATAACGTGATCGCATAGACAGTAGCGCCACCTTACATATTATTTTATGCACTAAACTAGCCTACATAGATTATTTGGTTTATACAATTCCAACCATTTTTAAGGTACCTCCTATATACGTAAAGTATATTACTTAATTTTAATGTGAACTTTTATTAGTAATTTAATTAAGCGAGGAGCGAGCGGGCGTGTCAGACTTTGACTGACTAAAACCTACAAACTACTGTGTTCTTCAGTTGCCCTTTGTGTTCTAGGACCACAGGTCTCCTTATCCACAGGTCTCCTTATAAGAAATTCTTTGTGAGCCTAGCGGGCATCAGCCCTGCTGGGCCCCTACCTACAGTTTTACTGACGTTTGTTTGAGGCGCGCGTGGAACACTACATGCTGTCGACGACTTGGGCTCAGATTACGGGAGCCTCCTTTATCACAGCGGTTGGGGCTTGAGGATGTTCGTTCTCACACGCGTGCAGCCAGCTCCTTCGCTAGCATTACTGTTTCATAGAAGGAGGCGACCGCGTCATATTCCTTCTCGCCACCAACTATAGCCTGAACCTAGATACCAGCGTGAGAGGTCGCCGCCACCGATGGCCTCCACGAAGACACGGCGGAGTTCCGCTCAAACTGAGTACACCTCCACCGTAAGCTCCACCGTGAGAAAATCATGATAGTAGCATATAATTGTAGTAGGTAGATTTAGAAGAAAACCTATTACGATTAAGTTAGCTGATCTGTTAGTTTTTTTTTTTCATTTTATAGTCGCCCAACTTATAAAATATCCAAAGTACAAAATCGAAAAAAATACTTAGATGAAGTTGTTATTTGTTTAAAACAGGTAGTGACTACCTTTATCCTTTAGGGAGCGGTCCAAGACTCCCCAGACATACGCGCTTTTTCAAACTCCGGGTATGGTGTATGTGCCAGGGCGTAACCCAATATTGAATATTTCAACCCGCCATCTTGCTGGAGGTGAGCTCTGTGTACAAGTATTTTTCGAAGCAAACAATGTGAAGAAAGAAGTTTTGTACCACGTCGGTAAATGAACCAACAGTGTCGCAACTCGCAGTGCTTTTTTAGCTTTGCAAGTAATATACTAGAGGTAAAGATACAATAATTGCAATCTACCTGAACTAGGTGTAAGGTTGTGTACTTAGTTCAAGTTTAGCACTTAAATAAATATAAACTAAAATTACTTAATCTTAGTAAATAACTGAGCAATATTATTTATCTTGACCAACACATTGCTTTGTCAACAAATCTGCATCATCGCAAACCATTTTTTTGACAAAACATTCCATTAATATTGTTTGCAAAGTAATGTTTTTACAAACTAGTTACAAAGCATTTACTTTGTTACTCAGATTAACAGAATCAGTAAAATTGTAAAGAAACTACTTGTAAACGTTATATATATATATATTGTTTACAAGTAATGCTATAAAGCTCGTATATATTATATGTAAGTAAAACAGTACACATGTGTTTTATCAAAGACCATCTCTGTAACAATAACGCTGCAGTATTCAATCTATTACGACGACATTTTTTTCAATATTGAGTTTTTGATTCAATAGTGAACCAGCAAATTTTTCTCCGTCGTTTGAGTCAGGTTTAAATTTTATTTGAAAAAATGTCGCTTAGATCAATTAGCCTTTCAACAGTCGGTATAGCCCCGGTCTCAGCGTGCATGCTGTCACGGGTCACCATGGGATCCCGCACTACGCGTGCTCCAACTCGTCAATCCTTAAAGCTTATATTATTCTTTTTTTTTATTTGCTGTGATTATGTCACACCTCAACATAAATTTGAAAGCAATAACTTCGAGCGGACACAAAGTTCCGTCAATAGAGCGCAGATTGTTTGAGTGGCGCACCGCGAGCGCCGGACACACGCCACTTATAAACAAACTTATGTCCCAACCTTCAACATTAGAAAGTCGCGAGTCTATTTATTGTTTTTCTGAACACAACAAGCGCAGATAGCTCCCATGAGGGCGAAGTTCTGCGAACTGTCACATGTTCAGACGAGAATGCGGAGGGAGGCGCGGAGCAGACTCGCAGCGCCGCCGGTTGGCCACAGCTTACCACTGCAGACGATTTTTTCCGCCTTAGTATTACAATTTAGACAAATATCTTCACAAAGTACTCGTGGAACTGTTCTTCACAAACTACTTGTGGAACTGTTCTTAACAAAGTACTTGTAGAACTGTTCAATCAACGCTAAATAAATATTATTAACGAGCACTTTGTATTACTATTTAGACAAGTATCTCCACAAAGTACTTGTGTAACTATTCTTCACAAAGTACTCGTGGAACTGTTCAATCAACACCAAATAAATATTACTAACTAGCTCTTTGTATTACTATTTAGACAAGTATCTTCACAAACTACTTGTGGAACTGTTCTTCACAAAGTACTTGTAGAACTGTTCAATCAACGCTAAATAAATATTACTAACTAGCTCTGTATTACTATTTAGACAATTATCTTCACAAAGTACTTCTGGAACTGTTCTTCATAAAGTACTTGTGTAACTGTACTTTACAAAGTACTTGTGTACCTGTTCCTCACAATGTCCCCGTGGAACTGTTCAATCGACGCTAAATAAATATTACTAACTAGCACTAGCAGCACTGGCCAGTGACTACGTTCGTAAGAAAAAAATCATAAAAACTTTAACGCCCCGATACCGAGCCATACCTATTCTGAGGGTAGTTTTATAAAACTAATAATGACACCCTTATTATTCGTTTTGATTAGAATTTGTGCCAAGTTTAAAGTTTATATGGAATAAGATTCTCCCATATAACTGTTAACACTCCCGAAATCATTTCATAGGGGTAGTTTTAAAAAATTATTTATTAAATTAACTTGGATTACTATTTGTGCCAAGTTTTAGGAATATGGACCAAGGAATAAAATTTTGCATACAAACGAATTTCCCCTTTATTTCAAGTTGAATTTTCAAAAACCTCTTCTTAGCCAGTCAGTTTCTTTATATATATATATAGATAATACATGAATACACTAATTAAACTCTACAATATTAAAAACTCCACAACAAGCGTATTCCATCCTCACAATAACGCGTTGTATAATGAATAGTGGCGCGGTAGCGTAAACATGGCGGGGGCCGCCGCGCGCCGGCCATTCATTGGCAACAATGATTAATTCACGTAGTATCTTTTGTCGTGCAGAAAGTGCAAACCAACTCTAAGGAGCCTTTCTTTGTAATGTACATTACATCACTCAAATCGAACGCTGTTTTATTGTTTTTCTTTTCCAGTCGTCACATCAGCTTGTCGCGAACAATAAAACAGTGAGCCCATTACTCAGTGAACCGCAATAATAAACTTCGGTGTAAAGTAAGTCTTGAGTGCTTCTCATCTCACTTTATTGTATATCGATGAGATGTCGTTCGTACACTATCATTTGTCATCGAAAGACAATTTATAAATTGTACAAAGATAAAGAAAATTTAACATAGGGACGGGAATCTGATTGATTCTGTCAGCGTCATGTGTTGCCCCCGTCCCCCCCTCGCCGCCCCCACCCCGGGCCACAGGGCGGTGACTTATTGCAAATATAAATAATACTGTGGCGAGCGGCTCTATTTATGTGTATACGTGTGCTCTCAGGTAGTCTCAAGTCGACACACAAATCAAATTGTATCCGCCTCGCCGACCTCTCGAAATTTATTGAAATCCGCCATATTAGTGCGAGCCAGTGACCCCCGCCGCCCGCACCGCACACCTCACTGACTCAAACGTGCACCATGAATATTGCATGAGACGCAAACACGCTATTGGCATAACTTACGACATAAATATCATACTTACACCCAAATAAATATTAACACGTGTATACATCACTCATGCGAATCAGTTACGGATTATTGTACGCCAAGTTATGTAATGCTTTATCCTGCTCTGACGGTCGAGCGCAAGCAGCTGATGGCTGCCCAACTGCTAACTATGCCGGCAATCATTAGTCAATCTTTTTTCAATCATCAATCAATCTTTTGTCACACAGCCTACTGGGGCCCAGGGTAATCCAAAAGGGCACCCCGAGGTCCTGGAACACAAGGCAAAAAAGGAACATAGGTGTGGTTTTAGTCAGTAAAAGTCTGACACGCCCTCTCGTTCTGCCCTAGAACGAGAGAAGCCTTTGGATGATTTCTCACTTTAGAAACTGGGCAAGTGCGAGTCGGATTCTACTTCATTACCATGTAAACTTCCACCAAAAACTTGGTTTGAACGAGATCTAGTGAGTAGTTTTTTTTTTTAATACGTCATAAATCGTAAACCGCAATTTACCTTTCAAGTTTGTAAAGAACCCTCATTGCGCGAGTCCGACTCGCACTTGCCCAGATTTTTCCTTTTGAGGTACGGAACCCTAAAAAAACCCTGGTGTAGCTGAGCGCCAGTTTCTAACATGAAGCGACTACCTAACTGACCTCCACAATCCAGAAACTGGGTAACCCGATACCCTTCGGCAAGGCTGCAGTCAGATTTCGGCTTTCGACTACCGAAGTCATCTGTCAAAGATATTCAAATGACAGTCGGGAGCCCCGGCTTCACTTGCCTACCGAGCCTCGTTTCTTGACATTTTACTGGAACTATTCTTGAACAATCGTTCAGGACGGAATGTTCATGGTCTGTTAGAAACTGTATCGCTACCGCTGTGAACTCTAGCGAAACAGCTCAGCAGGTAGCACTTCCGAGTTTTATTTACGTGTCTTTTTAGTTTACTTAGTGAATTCATGACTTACTAATTGAAATTCTTATTAAATCAGGCCAGACTAACGATTTTGTAAAGTGAAAAAAATACCTTTATAACAGAATGAGGAAATGCCGCCCCAGATTCATGTAGTGAAGCCAAGGCACCCGTTTGTGCGTCCCACGCGTAGGTACATGTCCTGTATATACAGTACTCTGCGCCGAACCCGAGGAGCGACAAAGGGTGTTTCTTTTACCACGTGGGACTCTGGTTAACGACAACAAAAAAGTATTTTTTAAACCCCCTATCACATTGTGCAAAGAAGAGAAGACCAGCGTCGTTGTTTGTATATGAAGTCCAGTGTGACACTACACTCGCAGTACTTTGTGGCCGCACGGTGATGACGGGCGCGGAGCGGATTAATCCTTGCCACGAGCAGTCACCGGAGACGCGGCGACGACGCGGGGCGACGCGAGAACACGCGGGCGTCGCGTAATCGCGCGTCATTTGTCGCGGCGGGACAGCCCGACCGCACCGCACCGTAGTAATAAACGGTAGTAATAACATTCCACAGACGCCTACGTGCCCTGTCTTGTGCACATTGTTGAATAACTGCCTTAATGTTAAGCCATTCTCACGCCTTCACCCTCCGAAGATAACTTAAATTATTTAGTAGACACAATTATTTTAGTAGCAGGCCTGAGGCGGTACTCTCGAGATTACATGTCCAGCGCGCGACTGTCAGCCGCTTGTCTCCGCCGAGCACCGCCCCATCCCTCACGTGTCAGGTCACATCTCTGCTGCTCATTAGATTACTGTGACAGTCGGGAGGCTAAGTGATAACCTCGTTAAGGAGCCACACACTCTGCTGACCGCATTTACCAAATAAATACTCATAAATAAAACCAACAGAGATTAAATTAACTCGAACATCAAAGACATAAGTATGACAAGTTTCATCCGTGACAGGCTCGCGGCGGCCACACCGCTAAACCCATTAGTGCGACGTAACTCTTCTACGATAAGAACGCTATTTTGTTACTGACATCGCCTACGATCTGAAACTTTTGGGATTACAATCGTATCACATAATATTGAGCGTACGAATATATTGAATTGCGTACATGCTCGTAGCTCATACTGTTATGTTTTATATAAATCGAATCGACATTAAACAAAATATTTATCTGCCTCGATCAATCTCTTCTCAATAATCTGAAACATTGCCTACATTAGTGCTCTGACCACGAAGGTCACTCGCTCAACATACAACTCTGTATAAAGAATGAAGGTCGAATGAATGTTCAACTCGCTTGACGTACGATACGAACTTTCTAAAGAATTGCGAAGAAGAAAAGTTGTGCGGCATGAGGGTGAGGCTGCAGCACGGCACGTCGCGGCATGACATGGCGCGATACGACGCGACGCGGCGCGGCACGTCGTGCTCACACACGGATCTCCGCTCGGTCAGTGGACCACACTTCCGCTGAGTGCCGCCGTCCCCGCCGCGATCTGCGACACTTCCACTCTATTTCAAATACAAATCTGACATAAATAGAATTCTATTTTTCTTTTACTAACATTTCTAAGCTTCAAGATAATATTTTATACAAGAATTTTCAATTTTTGCAGCGACGGCGTCGCGCGGTGATGTCAACTACCGTCTGCAGAGGCACACAAACTAGGGCCTGAGAACTAAGTTGTTACTCATCAGACTAAGTGCAGTCCGCGTGTAGTTACTATTGTGCGACGGCTGTAGTCAGTCGCCAGGCACATACGTACGCTGTAGTCTTATCTGAGCAACGTTCACACGTACCTGGTCTGAATACAAGCGAGCAGCGAACATTAAATCCCGCAATCGGGCGCGTGCAGGGCCGCGTCGTAATGGAAAAGGTAAATATGTTATTGTAAAACAAATTGTTTCTGGCGCTCGGATTATTCCGGGATGTTATTAATGCTCGCCAGGGAGCGCTGAGCGGCGGCGGCGGGCGAGGGGGCGGCGATGGTCCGGGCGGCGGACGACCGCGCGAGGCTTGCGGCGCGCCACCGGCCTCGACTTGGCTCGACCGGCCCGGACCGCTGGACCGGACCGAAATTCAATAAAACTTAATGTCTACAAGTAAAAGTTTTGCTTCTTACTTGATCCCCTTAGGTAGGTACATCTTATATTAATATCCATCTCAAATGTTCGAAATAAGCCGTGAGTTGTGGAAACCCAATAAACTAAGTTTCTACACTTGAAACCGGCCCAACGAGAATTTAATGTAGGATATATATGATAAAATAAATAGTTACCTAATACATACCTACATGGTTATGTTTAGCAAACAATCAAAAGTAATGAACCAGAACTACTCTAACGTAATGTAATATTATTTTAGCACTGATATGATCTTTATGATATATCTGTGGTTTCACAAAATAAACCTATAATCATGTGACGGAGACATCAATAGGTGTGAGGGGCGCGGGCGGCATTCGGCGAAGTTTTTTACCAGTCAGAGAAAAATGTGTCAATCTGGCGCGTCGCGTCGTATTAACATACCCGCACCGCGGCGCCTGTGCCCTGCGCCCCCGCGCCGTGCCCCGTCTGCTCTCGGGGAGGCTCTGTCGAAACTCCTTATAATTTTGTCAAGTATCAATTCCACATTCAGAAAATAATTCCGTTCCACCGTGATGTTGACAATATATCAGCGCTTCCGGGGTGTCGACCGACACCTACTACATAAATATATTGGCAGATAATGTCAACTCTTTATGTCCTACTGCCATGTGTGGAAGCAGAGCCACATTGTTCCCGCTGCTCCTCGCTGCTACAAATACGTGTTCACGTTTATACGCATATGTAAATAGCGACGGATACTTACTCGTGTCAGCTCATGAAGCCGACACGCTCGGTTGACTCCGAGCTTACCCATTGACTGAAAAATAACATATAAACACATCAGTATTTCTCATCCATTCAGGTCAATAGGAAAATAAATTGTATGCTCGTGTGCCACAGAGTCGGGTGTACCGCCGTGAAGCGACACTGTCACGCAACATTTTATGTGTTACAAAAAGCTGAGACCTGAGTGTGTTTCTTCTCAGCGCACGTTAGGACGCGTAGTCTTCGCACGTCAAGTATTACAAGACACCGAACTAATTTATATCGTGTGCGCTCCCGTGGGGCTCGGGCCGGCCGCCATGATTAATGTTCCCGAGGCCATTCGTATCGCTGTATATCGGCGAGCGGTCGTATCTTCCACAAACTTGCGACATCCGACACAATCTAATTTATGCCGCCAGGTCAACGTTGGCGCTCAATCTAATAACTGAGGATGAGCTAACTAAGTACCACAACTACGACGCAAACAGTTAATGAATCGCTCAAATAAACTGTCAGCTCGTTGAAAGTTTCTCAACTACCTCGATGAGGCTTCCGGTACCTGTCGGGAGACGAGCGCGCCGCCAGCCGCCTGGCGGCGCACCATGAGGCGCAGCATGTACCCGCCCCTAGCTCTCCGTGTGACTCTTATAAAAACGAGTACTTAAGTACATAATTAATCTTGTGGACTCAACAACACAGCTAGGTAGCGCGGTCCTGAGCAGAGTATTTCTGTAGCGAGCGGGATGATTGTGGAGTTACTAAACACTGTTCACAAAAGAAAAAGCCTTTGCTAATTGGAATCAGAGATCTCGGTACAAAAGGTCTTTGACCAGCAAGTCTGCATATTGTGTCTATTTGGCTTATTCCAATCCGCGTAGAATTGTATGAACAGTTAGAACGTAGTGGGAGCTGAAAGCATTCACTGGCGCGTCAGCTCGCTGACAGCCAAATGTTAATTAAATGCAAATTCAATACCAGTACACAATTTGTTGCATTAAGTACCTATAAATTAATTAATAGATAACGTTGTTGATGGCTTATGAGTAAAGGGTTTGAGTTAATTCGAGAAGATTACCGAGATTGAGATATGACAGCTTCCAGCGTGAGCTAGTAACGAGGGCCGAGCGTGACGCCCGCTGAGATATGACAGCTTCCAGCGAGAGCTAGTAACGAGGGCCGAGCGTGACGCCCGCTGAGATATGACAGCTTCCAGCGTGAGCTAGTAACGAGGGCCGAGCGTGACGCCCGCTGAGATATGACAGCTTCCAGCGTGAGCTAGTAACGAGGGCCGAGCGTGACGCCCGCTGAGATATGACAGCTTCCAGCGTGAGCTAGTAACGAGGGCCGAGCGTGACGCCCGCTGAGATATGACAGCTTCCAGCGTGAGCTAGTAACGAGGGCCGAGCGTGACGCCCGCTGAGATATGACAGCTTCCAGCGAGAGCTAGTAACGAGGGCCGAGCGTGACGCCCGCTGAGATATGACAGCTTCCAGCGAGAGCTAGTAACGAGGGCCGAGCGTGACGCCCGCTGAGATATGACAGCTTCCAGCGTGAGCTAGTAACGAGGGCCGAGCGTGACGCCCGCTGAGATATGACAGCTTCCAGCGTGAGCTAGTAACGAGGGCCGAGCGTGACGCCCGCTGAGATATGACAGCTTCCAGCGTGAGCTAGTAACGAGGGCCGAGCGTGACGCCCGCTGAGATATGACAGCTTCCAGCGAGAGCTAGTAACGAGGGCCGAGCGTGACGCCCGCTGAGATATGACAGCTTCCAGCGAGAGCTAGTAACGAGGGCCGAGCGTGACGCCCGCTGAGATATGACAGCTTCCAGCGAGAGCTAGTAACGAGGGCCGAGCGTGACGCCCGCTGAGATATGACAGCTTCCAGCGTGAGCTAGTAACGAGGGCCGAGCGTGACGCCCGCTGAGATATGACAGCTTCCAGCGAGAGCTAGTAACGAGGGCCGAGCGTGACGCCCGCTGAGATATGACAGCTTCCAGCGAGAGCTAGTAACGAGGGCCGAGCGTGACGCCCGCTGAGATATGACAGCTTCCAGCGTGAGCTAGTAACGAGGGCCGAGCGTGACGCCCGCTGAGATATGACAGCTTCCAGCGAGAGCTAGTAACGAGGGCGAGCGTGACGCCCGCTGAGATATGACAGCTTCCAGCGTGAGCTAGTAACGAGGGCCGAGCGTGACGCCCGCTGAGATATGACAGCTTCCAGCGAGAGCTAGTAACGAGGGCCGAGCGTGACGCCCGCTGAGAACGAGTAACGAATGTTTCTGCAAAACGTGGAGCGGTACTCAGCCGCTTCATAATGATAAATGATATTTATTTTAATAATAATAATGGTTTACTGTTCAGGAAAAAAAAAATACACTTTTACATCGAATACTTCCCTGGTCTCCACACTAGGATTCCCTGTGTCGTGGAGACCAGTCTCTTTCATCATGGTTCAAGAAGAAATAAAATAGAAAATAAAAATACAATGTAACACAGATTATGTAGAACATAGGGTATGTTAGAACTAAATAAATCACCATTTATGAGAGGTGTCCATGGCATCTAGCAGAGTGTGTAAAAAGTAAGTTGTATGGTGTTGGTGTGTGTATGTGTGTGTGTGGTTGTGTGGGTGCGTTTGTGTGAGGTGTGTGGGTGCATGTGTGTACGCGTGTCATGTCTTCAAGAACTGATAGTATTATCATGATAGAGTGTAACAAGTAGTTTATAGTGTTAATAAATAGTTAGTAGTTTCTCTGTGTCATCGTAATTCAGATCTTTAAGGTAAGTTTTGATATGAGATTTGCATTTCGATTTTGTCAAAGGTATTAAATTGCAAATAGGTTACAAAAAACACTTTTACACGTATATTTTTTTTTTCGTCAGTTTAAACTAGATGAGACCGGTGTTTCCTAGCTGACTACCCTGGGAAGAAATACCGAAACAAACACAGTCACACTACTATTAGGTATGTGATCCACATTTTAAGAGCGTAAAACTGATTTATACTTGATGATTTATACGTCCGTAGACACTCACATAAGTTCGTAGATACAGTTTTCAGAGAGCATTATTCTTTAGGTAGGTACTCATATTTTGGCATGACAAAACAGACGGAAGGAAAATTGTCTACCGCGGGAAAGCAGTAAATCAGACTCACATGTAATTCATTAATTTACCTAATGAAAATGAAGAGCAGGAGCAGCGAAGCCATGATAAATGCTAGTACGCAAGAAACAAAGATGTATTGTATTGAGAGCCGCCCGAGGGAGGCTCGGCTTATTATCTCTAAATCTACGCGGCCCGCCGAAAGACACGCTCCGACACTCATTTAATTTGATATTTATGGAACATACCTACCCCGCATAGTGTTGCCGTCACAGCCAAAGAGATTTATTTATTTATCCTATCGGATCGATAGGATGTCAGCATTGCAAACACCATACAATTCTTAGAACGTTACGAACTATTTAAAAGCTGCTACACTTACAGTAGACAACCGCGACATTAAAATGTAGAACATTTGCAGGAAACTGTGAAAACTAAACCAACTTTAAAATTGATAAAAACATGTCAAAAAATAATATGTAACAAAAAATACAAACATATACGCAGGTACCTACATTAAACTAATTTAAGTACCTACGTAGAATTAAATTAAGGACAAATAGTTAAATGAAATTGAATTAAAAGTAATAAAATCAAATTAAGGAATGAAGTTCCTCCTATTTGGATTTGATAAGTAAGATTAAGGATCAATTAGGAAATAAAGGTTATAGAGTGTGTGTTACGCTAGAACATTTGGTTTTCATTAAAACTTAGAGCTAACTGATATTTAATGCTTTTTATCTACTTTAAAAACTATGAGATCACTTCTTATTAGAACAATAATTTTAAAAAAATATCGCTACTATCGCATGTACTATCTATATTTCGCCCACTTATACTTGATTCATGCTCTTTGATTATATTTTAGTTTTTACGCGACTACGGCAAAGCCAAAGGAGGGTTATGATTTTGACAGGCTATGTATGTAATATGTATGTGAGTATGTTCATCTGTTCCCTCATAGCTCCTAATCTACTTATCGGAACTCGACATATGAGGTATCGTTAGAACCGTCTTAATTGTCCGCTGAACATAGGCTACGTGACATTGCACAAAACTCGACATGGCGCCCTCTAGCGGACAAAAAGTAATATGTTAAAGTTAACACCAAAATTGCTTAAATAAATAGTTAAAAACTAAAACCCGACTACGACAAAAAAAAACGACGCTGAAAAAGTATGAAACAAGATTTTCATACTACGAACCGAACAAAAAGAAAAGCCGCAGTCACACGTTATAGGTATCAACCGAAACACTTTAATAACGTTACGTTGTCGTAGTCGGGGTTCATTTTTTACTTTTTTTTTTTTCCTTCAATATGTTGCTGAAATTATTGTAAACGACGGATTTTTTATACGAGTACTGTTGAACCTTTTAGCAAATTCTGTGTTGACGGGAATGATGGGTCGCTTGTAGACACGCCTCCTTGCTTACTTACTTCTTTATGGGTAAAAAGTGTGATTTTGAAGTATATTTTTGTAACACTAAGTAGTTGATTTTCTTTGTAAAATAGAACGTCCTACCGTTCTATTTTACAAAGAAAATCAACTGTTAAGATAAGTTGGAGTTAGTTTTATTGAACGTTTATTGTTTCTCAAAGAGGATGTCGATGGAGCAGACCTTAGTAATAAGATTGTGCTCGGTCGTTATTCTGTTCGGAGGGGAATATTTCCTCAGGTTAGTTTTGCTTCGTCCCTAGCGGAAGAGCTTGTAGTTACTTGGCCGGGGATATTTTGCGGGGATATTTATTAGTAACAACTCGAACAGTCGCAATGTAAAGTGCTCAAGTCGATCTTTAGTAAGTGTAACGATTATTTGTAACTAGTTTGTAGTCAGTTGTTCAGTTACGAGAGCCAGTCTGTCAACATGAAAGTTACATTTAGGCCTTTGTCAAAAAAAAAACTCCAAGATGTTTTATATCATCGATTTTTTTAAGATATATTAATCTTAAATCCTTGGTGCATAGCGCATAGCACTGATTTATTTTAATGGAATTTCATATTTCTTGATATTTAATGTCATTTGATTAATTAATAACGCTTTAATAACCTACACACAATAGCGAATCTTAATTAAAAGTTCGTTCAGCACGCTAATGACCTTCTGCCTAACAATAACTAAGCTTGGCAGAGGGCTAGGTCATTGAGCCGAGCCTCCGGTCACAGCACCCGCCACGCCACGGCCACGCAACTACGGCTAGTTGTGCAGCGGCCCGCACACACGGTAGGTTTACACTTGTGCGGTTTGTGCACACTGTACACTTAATCATAATGTAAATAAGTACACACAACATAAGGTAAAGCAGAGCTCAAACAGTTCTGATTCAAACACGAGGCGATGAGCTCGCTGAGCAGCGTTACAGTGAAGTTGTGTATGTTGGTGTTTGTCAAAGAGATCACAAATTCACGCTTCAGCTTACAAAATTTCCTCTTCGCACTGCACCGGAGCTCACTCACTCGTTACGTAGGTAGGCATCTAAGATTGCATTTTACAACTCGTCATGTCGTTTTATTTTACAGTAGTTACACAACTACTCCCTGTAAATGTTATGGCGTATTGTTAATAGATTAAGTAATATGTATATATAGTAGAAAGTAACTTCACAACCAATAGTCAATCAATTTAATATTATTTTAAATTCCGAAGGTAGAAGGCATGAAGGGGTGCTGGGACTGAAAATCTCCTCGCGTGCGCGTGGACTATAGTTCAAGCGATATTGTAGTAAAAAGTCCTGATTTGCCGAAAAAAGAGGCAAACACTTTTTTACCAACACTTCGACTTTTCTTAATTTTCGTCGGCAAATCTTAAAAAGGAAAGGACCCACTCTGCCGACTGGCTTTTTCTTTCGGGTTCAAAGCAGTACACCCAGGTTTCGTCACCTGTCACGATAGTACAGACAGACAATGACTGTCCTCCATTATTTTTTTTTATCGTTTAGCACCACCACAGGACACGCAGTCAGTTCTGATCATCCGTTAAGTCATGTGGTATCCATCGAGTGCAAAGCTTCCGGACCTTCACATGCACATGTAAAATGTTTTGCATTTCCAATGCCTAACAAAGCATGAATTTGCTGGCAAGTAATTTTTTATCACTTTCAATAAATTATCGCACGGTGTCAATATTCGAGTCTGCAACCGCACCCGCCGGCCAACCTTCAAGTACCTTGTCATAGAGATGATCACGTCCACGTCTAAATTCTCCAAACCACGAATACACAGAGCTGCGATGCGACAAGGTGATTCATCACCAAATGCCAATTGAAGTCTCTGGCTCTTTGTGACTTTTTAAACCACAACGAAAATCATAAAACGAAAATGTTCACGAGTTCATTCATTTTGTTTTAATAGCGACACACAATCTTCGAAAGAAGCCACAATGAAAAAAAAAATAACAGTCTCGCAAATTAAAAAGTAACATGCTCGCAAAGAGTTCCATTTTTGAATTCTATAATTGTTTTTTCATTATTTTATTGTAAGTTGCCAGATCCAGAGACTTTCATTATGCAACACGTAATATGCCTATTTATCATTCTGGAAATCAAATCTGAAATAACCTTCCGAGCTGGCCGCGGGCCGGCACTGACTTATTATTTATGAATGTATCTGAATAACAAAGGCCTAAGTTGAGCGAGCGTACGGGAGGGCGGAGGCCCAAAACTCTCCACTCTCGACGAGATATGACAAACTGTCCGCGTCCCTCTGCTGCCGGTTACAAATGGCGCACCAAAATGAGAAGACATACTATGTTTTTCTTTCATGCCCAACAGGGCACGAAAATAAAAATAAAAAACATCTCAAGCAGAGCTTCTATGAATAAGTAAAGCTGAGCATCTAAGAAACACTTAATTTTACGTAAATATGAAATATGTAAATTGCCACACAATATTAGATATCTCTCGCTTCTCCGGTTTTTATACAAAAACCAGACGTTGAGCTAAATTAATTTGGTGAATAAATTTATTATTATTATTTAAATAGGTCTTTTAACTTATTTTTGACTTTTTCATAAGTTAGCTACATTTATTGTCAGACTTAATTTCAAAAACGGAAATAAAGACACAAAGCGGTCCTTAAGAAAGGGCCCTTTTCCCTTCTCCGCTCGCCTATCGTCTACGTCGAGCATGGTTCAAAAGCGTGTTGCATCATCTAACGCAATCCAACGCGATGTTTGATAAAGAGGCAACGCGAAAAAAGGGAGAGAATGCCTGGAAACTCTGGTAGCGTTCAGTAATTCCGTGATTTTCTCGAATATTTCACAAAACTTGTTCCAGGAAATACGTGTTTTATTTTTAAACCTTTTTGAGAATAATTGTCGTAGTTCAGAATCTCGATTAAATGTGCAAGGCTTCTATGGATGTACTTTTTTTATATTTTTAGGCCAAACTAAAAACATATGATATTCACGTAATATATTTTCAGAGGTCTTTACTGGATTAGTTTTACACAAATTTATGTTTGGGTTTCTATAGAAGCGTAGGTAATATCCACAAGATATGTACATATGATATGTATATATTTTGGATACACAGGTATCCAAAACATCTGGAGAAAGATATGTAATAACAGCATAATCACGTAAGAGCGGTTGTATGTAAATGTACCTCGAGTTGGCCGCTCTTAATCTACATTCATCGTGATCCTTTATAATTACCTAGTAATGAAAAACGATTCACTATTATTGTTCAGGATACCTACGAAAAAATTACCTAGAAGATAAATTACCCACGAAGTCACTGACGTTTCTCTAATACCTCTTGTATTAGAGAAACGTCAGTGACTTCGTGGTAAATTTATCTGGCGCCCACCATAAATAATAATAATCCGCTGCCGAAGGTTGTGTTTACCATTTCAGCCAAAACACACTGTTGAACATCCTCCCCCAAGTCACCACAATGAGCGGTCCTGTCGAATTCCCGCGACCCTCACCAATCTTTACCAATTGGCCAATCTTATGCGGCGCGGCGGCGGTGTAAAGCGTCGGTTTGATCGGTGCTCGTAGAATGCCTGATGGCCTAAATACGGGAAGAAAACCCACTCCTACGTTCCTTCTTTGCCTGGCGTTCCAGGACCCCGGACCTAACAAAATATTACAAAAATTACGAAAAAAATAAATAAGACTGTTGTGACAGCAAAAAACAACACTTCAAAAATAAAATGAGAAAATCGAATAGTAAAATAAAAACCATGTGGGGAATTATTAACGAACGAATAAATAAAAAAAATAAACGTGAAAAAAATAATATAACCCTACAAAGAAATGACGGCTTAATTTCAGAACCCGAGGAGATAGCCAATATTTTTAATAAATTCTTCTCTTTTAATGGAGGAGGAGCAAGCCGAACAGACAGCAGAAAAGGAACCCCTGCTGTTATCTCTTCTACGGAGAACAGTATCTTCTTAAGCCCAGTAGATCCATATGAAGAAAACGCATTGATATAAATCTTAAAAAATTAATCAAGCTATAAAATGTGTAGATGAACTTACTCTGCCATTTTACAAACTAATAAATCAATCGTTTGAAGAAGGTGCGTTTCCTGATCTTTCAAAAAAAGCCGTTATCAAACCAATACACAAAAAGAATTCAAAAACCGACCCAAATAATTATCGACCCATTGCACTCTAGCCAACAGCTTAAAAAATATTCGAAAAAGCTATGTGCAATAGAGTCTACGCGTTTTGTGAAAAGTTTAAAATATTTAATGATAGTCTGGTTTTCGAAAAAACCGATAAAATCCCATGTCCAAAAATTAAGGACGAAGTTATCAAAATTGTCATATATATGCCCTCCGTGAAATCCAAAATACTACAGACCTTAAAACAGCGCTGGTCACGTATTACGCGTACGCTTATGCATGGCTCCAATATGGTGTCATCTTATGGGGTAATAGTACTGACGCGCCCGCATTATTTACCATACAGAAAAAGCTTATGAGAATTTTAGTCAACATAGATGAAACTGACAGTTGTAAGCCTCACTTTAAAGAACTGGAAGTTTTGACCTTGCCTTGCCTTTATATATTTTAAATGTTAAATTCGTACGCAAATATCCCGAATTATACCTACCCAAAAATAGAAGATATACAAAATAGATTTATTCTAAGAAATAAAAACAGACTAAATATTCCAACTTCATGACTTAAAATGCATTCGTCAAATACATATTATGTAATGTCAATAAAGATATATAATAAACTACCGGAACTGTTAAAAAATAAATATAATATATTTACTAACAAATTAAAGCTATTTCTAATAAATAAAAACTACGAGATGAATTCTACATTTACCAATTTTAATTTTATTATTAATTTGACGTTGTTTATTATTTTGTTTCACATTATGAATTTTATTTGGTTATTTTAATTTGATTAAAGTTTGACATTATTTATTATTTTGATGTATATGTATCTATTAATTTGATTAGTGTTTTATGATTTTGATTATTTTATTTGATTTTAATGTTCGATTTGATTTAATTATTATGTTCCTGTGTCAAGCCTATTGTAACATCCTTAATCACATTGTGGTATGCAAATAAATAAATGAAAACGAAATGAAGAATATTCCGAATCGCAAAAAAAGTTTTTTTTTGAGGTGACTACTAACAGTTTTCAGATTTTTTTCTATATTAAGAGATCTTGCTTCATACCAAAATTTCAGGATTGTAGGTCAACGGGAAGTACCCTATGTATTTTGATTCCCTTGAAATTGTCGAAATTTACGTTTTCTGCGACAAAAACGGCCGTAACTTCTTTTTTCGTTAACTCAGAAGTTTGATTTTTTCACAGCTTCAAGGGTCTGTAGACCTGAGTATATGGTTTTAATTGCAACTCGATACCTCTGCATGTTCCTGAGATTAAGGGCCTTGAAAGACAGACAAACAGACGGACAACAAAGTTATCCTATAAGTTCCGCTTTTTCCTTTTGAGGTACGGAAGAACCTAAAATAATTTATATGATAAGTGAATAAACGTAAATAAAAATGTAACTCCACATAAAGCTGTCGCTCGCCGCGTCTGCCTGTTTGTTTATCGCTAACTCCTCCAAAGACACGCAACGGATTTTGATGCGGTTAGTACTAATAGAGGGAGCGATAAACAATTCATCGTTTATCGGGCTTATCGGATAGAATCAGGGATGTTATGGAGTTTCGTAATCTTAATCGAAACTCTCTGAGAACCAAAATAAAGTGATATCCATAACCGTAACAGAAAACCGGTGTACAAGTTTCGGATAATTTCGGATAGTTTCGGATAAAGGCGGAGTCTAAGTGACAGGTTGCGACCGGTTTTTATTTGTTTCGGTTGAGGTGGCATAAGATAATCTAGACTAGAAATAAAAGTAAAATCTTGTTATTTGTATTTTACGAGTAAATTTATAATTTTAAAAAATCCAACATCCGGAACCGAAACTATCGGAAACTTGCGTATATGACATAGCACACAACGCCGTCTAGTCTCAAGCTAAGCAGAGCTTGTGTTATGAGTACTAGACAGCTGATAAACATACTTATATATTTCTAAATACATACATATTATAGATAAATTACACCCAGACACAGAACAAATGATCTTGCTCATCACACAAACATTTGCCCTGGGTGGGAATCAAACCCACGACCTCCGGCATAGCAGTCAGGGCCACTAACTACTTAGACCAACAGGCCAGTCACTAGACTACCAGGCCAGTCAACATAATTACATATCCTTAGGTAACTGTATCCGAAACTGGTATAATAATATTCCTTGATCCGTATCCAGATACGAATGGTCATATCCACAACATCTCTCGGTTTGAATATATAATGTGTAGGTTCCCGTGCAAACCGGGCCGGGGCGCCATTCATAAGAAGACAGCATTTAGTCCACAATACTTAATCGTTTAAAGATGATACGGAATGATACCTAATCGTGGGTAGATATTAAATTGTGTTTAGCGCTAACTTGAGAGTTGTGGTTGTGAAGCAAGCGCACTTCAAGCAAGCAGGTGGGAGCGTCCCGACCCTGCTGTGCATATTATAATGTCGCGGGCTGTACAATAAGGGAGCCCGCCACCTCAGTTAGACGTACTTTACTCTATATTAACAAAATAATATAAATGTTAATGTTATAAGGCATGCTACAGGTGTAACAGTACATGTCAAATATCATATTAATCTGTTTATATATAAGATAAAGTCGTGGCTCACTCACTGACTCATCAACGTCCAGCTCCAACCCTTGGACATAGAACATTTAAATTTTTTTCAAACTTCCCTCCCGACATGAGGATGCAAAGTTTGTAAAGAGGAACCTACTTTCATGCAGGCGAAGCCGCTGACTGATACTGGTTTTTTTTTAATGATATAAACTAGTGCTTGGCTGCGATCCCACCTGATGGTAAGCAGTGATGCAAACATTAATGGTGAATCGCACTAGCTTATTAAGAACTATTCACTCTAGCTTTGAAGACACCTAAATTATAAATGGACGGGAAGACTGATGCAGGCAAATTGTTCCAATCCTTCGATGTACGCGGTATAAACGACAAGGCAAAACGCTTAGTCTGGACCGTAGAGGTCGTCGACGTCGATATCATAAAGAGTTAATGTTTGGAGTTAGATGTAAGGAGTACATACTATTCGAAACTATTCTTTCAATTTTAAATATCCTCACCAGTAGAATGCTACGTTATCACTGAGTGACATTACACTTTATTTTAAAAACCGATCAAGAGCGTATCGGGCCACGCTCAGTGTAGGGTTCCGTAGTTTCCCGTTCGTCACAATAAGTGTCCCCACATAAGAGTTAATGAAGGACAGATAACGAGCAAGAACAAATACCACCAATACCAACGAGAGACCAACCGAACAATTCTACAATATACCCGTCCCGACAAATCTTAACAGCGCGAAGTAGCTCAAAGTACAGCGCCATCTCTCGGGAAATTGGGTTACTAATTTATACAAACTAGACGGGTTATGTATGTTGGGTTTTCGTTGATAATTTTGGATTGCGTCAACCGATTTTAATAATTCTTTTTTATTTGAAAGAAGATATAATCTGAGGGCTTATGGTACTTCATTCTATACGTGCAGCCTGTGGGGCGATTATACCCAAAAGTCTTACAGTGCCCTCCGAGTCCAATTTAATAATGCGTTCGGGATGCTGATGGGGCTGCGGCGATTATGTAGGGCATCAGGGATGTTAGCTGAACGCGTCGACTGCTTTTACACTACGATGCGTAAAAGATGCGCATCCCTGATGCGTAGAGTGCGGGGCAGCGCCAACAGCATCCTTAGCATGATCGCTAGTCGACTGGACTGTGGCTACATCAATCATTGTTCCGCCTTTTGTCATAGAATGGCGCAGTAGTTATTGTTTGTTCTTTTTACATAAAAGAAGAAGATAGAAGTTTTGCTGTGGGTAGGTTTAAATATATACACTAGTCTATAAGAATAGTGTTTATTATTATTATTAAATGGTTTATGGTACCTGACCATAGACCTTTATATGTACTGCACAACATTCTAAAGGTAGTAAGGTCCACAATACTATAATTTTCCAAATACAAAATAATAAAAGGAACAAAATAACTAAGTAATTTAGAAAATCTGATCCAAAACTAGAAGAAACCTTTTTCTACGTCGTATTCAAACGATCAGACACGCGTTGTTTATCCATAGGTATGTTTTGATTTTACTCATTTTTGGATCGCATCGCTATCAATGAGTGTCATTAGAGGGTATCCATGAGCTATAGGTAAGTGGGCACAGCCAGGGCCGGACTAGTGTGACGCCGGCGCCGCCGCCCGCGCCCGCTCCGGGGAGACCAAACATGCGCGACACGGACGCAGGCATAACATATGTAACCTTGCGTGGAGACGCCACACGACCGACGCAGTTACAAGTAGGTAGTCCTTGCTACCCACTAACTATATACCTAATTTAAATGATAAACAATTCATCGTTTATCGGGCTTATCGGATAGAATCAGGGATGTTATGGAGTTTCGTAATCTTAATCGAAACTCTCTGAGAACCAAAATAAAGTGATATCCATAACCGTAACAGAAAACCGGTGTACAAGTTTCGGATAATTTCGGATAGTTTCGGATAAAGGCGGAGTCTAAGTGACAGGTTGCGACCGGTTT
This sequence comes from Mythimna pallens, assembly GCA_961205895.1. Taxonomy (NCBI): domain Eukaryota; kingdom Metazoa; phylum Arthropoda; class Insecta; order Lepidoptera; family Noctuidae; genus Mythimna; species Mythimna pallens. The sequence goes on from OY540826.1 coordinate 442,003, forward strand.
TTATTTGTTTCGGTTGAGGTGGCATAAGATAATCTAGACTAGAAATAAAAGTAAAATCTTGTTATTTGTATTTTACGAGTAAATTTATAATTTTAAAAAATCCAACATCCGGAACCGAAACTATCGGAAACTTGCGTATATGACATAGCACACAACGCCGTCTAGTCTCAAGCTAAGCAGAGCTTGTGTTATGAGTACTAGACAGCTGATAAACATACTTATATATTTCTAAATACATACATATTATAGATAAATTACACCCAGACACAGAACAAATGATCTTGCTCATCACACAAACATTTGCCCTGGGTGGGAATCAAACCCACGACCTCCGGCATAGCAGTCAGGGCCACTAACTACTTAGACCAACAGGCCAGTCACTAGACTACCAGGCCAGTCAACATAATTACATATCCTTAGGTAACTGTATCCGAAACTGGTATAATAATATTCCTTGATCCGTATCCAGATACGAATGGTCATATCCACAACATCTCTCGGTTTGAATATATAATGTGTAGGTTCCCGTGCAAACCGGGCCGGGGCGCCATTCATAAGAAGACAGCATTTAGTCCACAATACTTAATCGTTTAAAGATGATACGGAATGATACCTAATCGTGGGTAGATATTAAATTGTGTTTAGCGCTAACTTGAGAGTTGTGGTTGTGAAGCAAGCGCACTTCAAGCAAGCAGGTGGGAGCGTCCCGACCCTGCTGTGCATATTATAATGTCGCGGGCTGTACAATAAGGGAGCCCGCCACCTCAGTTAGACGTACTTTACTCTATATTAACAAAATAATATAAATGTTAATGTTATAAGGCATGCTACAGGTGTAACAGTACATGTCAAATATCATATTAATCTGTTTATATATAAGATAAAGTCGTGGCTCACTCACTGACTCATCAACGTCCAGCTCCAACCCTTGGACATAGAACATTTAAATTTTTTTCAAACTTCCCTCCCGACATGAGGATGCAAAGTTTGTAAAGAGGAACCTACTTTCATGCAGGCGAAGCCGCTGACTGATACTGGTTTTTTTTTAATGATATAAACTAGTGCTTGGCTGCGATCCCACCTGATGGTAAGCAGTGATGCAAACATTAATGGTGAATCGCACTAGCTTATTAAGAACTATTCACTCTAGCTTTGAAGACACCTAAATTATAAATGGACGGGAAGACTGATGCAGGCAAATTGTTCCAATCCTTCGATGTACGCGGTATAAACGACAAGGCAAAACGCTTAGTCTGGACCGTAGAGGTCGTCGACGTCGATATCATAAAGAGTTAATGTTTGGAGTTAGATGTAAGGAGTACATACTATTCGAAACTATTCTTTCAATTTTAAATATCCTCACCAGTAGAATGCTACGTTATCACTGAGTGACATTACACTTTATTTTAAAAACCGATCAAGAGCGTATCGGGCCACGCTCAGTGTAGGGTTCCGTAGTTTCCCGTTCGTCACAATAAGTGTCCCCACATAAGAGTTAATGAAGGACAGATAACGAGCAAGAACAAATACCACCAATACCAACGAGAGACCAACCGAACAATTCTACAATATACCCGTCCCGACAAATCTTAACAGCGCGAAGTAGCTCAAAGTACAGCGCCATCTCTCGGGAAATTGGGTTACTAATTTATACAAACTAGACGGGTTATGTATGTTGGGTTTTCGTTGATAATTTTGGATTGCGTCAACCGATTTTAATAATTCTTTTTTATTTGAAAGAAGATATAATCTGAGGGCTTATGGTACTTCATTCTATACGTGCAGCCTGTGGGGCGATTATACCCAAAAGTCTTACAGTGCCCTCCGAGTCCAATTTAATAATGCGTTCGGGATGCTGATGGGGCTGCGGCGATTATGTAGGGCATCAGGGATGTTAGCTGAACGCGTCGACTGCTTTTACACTACGATGCGTAAAAGATGCGCATCCCTGATGCGTAGAGTGCGGGGCAGCGCCAACAGCATCCTTAGCATGATCGCTAGTCGACTGGACTGTGGCTACATCAATCATTGTTCCGCCTTTTGTCATAGAATGGCGCAGTAGTTATTGTTTGTTCTTTTTACATAAAAGAAGAAGATAGAAGTTTTGCTGTGGGTAGGTTTAAATATATACACTAGTCTATAAGAATAGTGTTTATTATTATTATTAAATGGTTTATGGTACCTGACCATAGACCTTTATATGTACTGCACAACATTCTAAAGGTAGTAAGGTCCACAATACTATAATTTTCCAAATACAAAATAATAAAAGGAACAAAATAACTAAGTAATTTAGAAAATCTGATCCAAAACTAGAAGAAACCTTTTTCTACGTCGTATTCAAACGATCAGACACGCGTTGTTTATCCATAGGTATGTTTTGATTTTACTCATTTTTGGATCGCATCGCTATCAATGAGTGTCATTAGAGGGTATCCATGAGCTATAGGTAAGTGGGCACAGCCAGGGCCGGACTAGTGTGACGCCGGCGCCGCCGCCCGCGCCCGCTCCGGGGAGACCAAACATGCGCGACACGGACGCAGGCATAACATATGTAACCTTGCGTGGAGACGCCACACGACCGACGCAGTTACAAGTAGGTAGTCCTTGCTACCCACTAACTATATACCTAATTTAAATGAGATTTCCGTTGTGCGTGGTGGAAGGTATGTTTTTACGGCTTAATTATAATTATTATATAAGAGAACCCAATTTCTGTTTAAATACTTAAAGTTTAAGAAGACCGTGTTCAATCCCGCCGCAGTGTTGGCGAGTATTATTAAACACTTACCTACCTATGATAAACCATACGCATGACACTTTGATTAGCTTTACAATGCATAACAGTGTTGTAATGTCATTAGGCGTAACTTATATAAGTGGTCTACGAAGTTCCAAAACAATACAACATTTAGACTACATGCAAATTAAGTTGTAAAGTGTTCTGTGTACATGCCTACGCAGTCACCTATAATAAATCAAATCTTGGAGCAACTTGTAACAGTTAAGCGTATTATAATTAGATTACTTTCTAACGACAACAACCGCGCAAAGCTAATAGCATAAATATCTGTAATTTACGAACATTGAACAACATAAACGTTTAGCCATTACGCTATCGATCCAACTGTAATATTTTACGAACGTTCCCGACTCCGCTCAGGGGCGGAATTAAGAACTATAAAACACGAATAAATATGAAATAATTACGCAGATCGGAAACAACTTCCACGACTCTTGCGGGCGGAGGCTGCGATCTGCTCATCTTGCGAACCGCGCGGCGCACTTATAGGTAGGTATATCTACATCGCAAGTCGGGTTTAATTTATACAAGGTTACGCATAAAAAGTTTTTTGGGTTCTTCAGCGCGTCATAGTCGCTCTTATTAGTTACATAGGAACCTACCTATACCGCTGTAATCTTTGAACACCTTCTATTCTGCAGACGGCGAGCCATTTGTATCTCACCGTCCGGTCGTCGGGTAAAGATTAAACCTGAGTCGACAGCGACACGGCGCGTTATGTTTTAAACGCGTCTCAAAAAGATGTCAGATAAAATTGATGGGACCAGTTAGGGCCTACGACGCCGACTGGGGCTGCGGGTTGTTCGAAGGACCACCTCATCTAAGGGAACACGGGAAGATTTTAGCCCGTAAAAGTCTGACACTCCCTCTCGCCCCACCCAGAGCAGGAGAAGTTATTTTATGATTTCCTACGTAGGTAAACAAAAAGGTTCCTTTTATTCGCCTAGAATTATTATAGTCGCCTTCTGAAGTTATGTAAAGTTATGTAAAGTTTATATAATCTCATAAGTTAAATGAAAACTGACAATGTTAATTGTATATATTTGTACGCCTCTGGGTAAAACATAAAGGATCTACTTATTTTTAACACCTCACACTCTGTTGTAATCTGACCTATGTTTACAAATAAATTATTCTGATTCTGATTCTGATTCTGAAGTATTAACAAGGCTATTGAAATTAACCTACTTACATTTATGTCCATACATTTATAATAGATACAAATGTAGAATAAAAACAGAGTGGTGGACAGACGCTTTACATTCTCTTTGGACAGACGCTGGACGCACCACGTGCAACATAATGAATATAGGTAACGAAAACCCGATAAACATCTCCATCATGTTTATCTGTTTATGTAACATGTTCAAAATGTCTGCGATTGCTCTCATATCTTTTATAACGAATGATCAACAATGTCTACAATCATTATAGTGAACTTTACAATGGTAACGAGCATTATATGACCATTTCGCAATGAAATCTTTCGATACTAAACTGGTCACAGTATATCGAAACATTTCATTTAACCGATAGAGAATAGTATTGTTTTATGTGAAAATACCGAACCCAAAATGCTTCGATATTTATTCTTATTTTCACGTAGTCACTACCAGAGTACCAGTCTCATACCAGTCTCTCAGTCAGACACCAATAGGTACATAGAGGTACATTATCTTGCTCTTTATATCCTATCAGAATTAGGCAGGAACTGCTTGGAGCAATTTGATTTCACTTATCACTATAGGTACGTAAACACAGTTCTTTCTTTCATTCTTTGTTCCCAACTGGTTTTTTTTTTTTTTAAGTAATGTAATTTCTTATTAGAATATTAGATTTTGGATTTGTGCTAGATAGCAATAAGCCCGCTCGCGCTCTCTGCTACGTGAAACTAATACACGACTGGTGAAATGCGGGTGTAGGTTGGTACCTACTAGAGGTTAACCTGCCCCATCAAGGAATAATACACGTACGAATTCAAAAGAAAAATGTTACCATTTACAAAAACAATAAATAACTATTTTACCACAGCAGCTCAAACAAGTAGGTTTTGCTGCTTGAAAACAGTGAGCAAAACTCGATTTTGCTCACTGTGTGAGACAAAGTAACTTTTTAATTTCTTTTTCTTTTTAGCCATAAAATTTGAAACATTCGAACTGCACTGTACTCTGTCTCTTTCTCGCCCTTATAAAAAAGCGAGTGAGAAACATGCCATTTCGAAGTTCATTTCGATTTTTAAATTCCAGCACAAAGAATAACACGTTCGGAAATAAATAGAAAATATTTGTAAAATATTATATTGTTTTTTTTATAAATAAATTATTGAATTTAAAATTTATTATTGTATTTGAACAAAAATAAGAGTACCTGAGTACTTATAGCAGCAGATAAAACTGGCATTATACCTTTAAATAATTATTTCTAGTTTCAACATTGACTGTTTTAGAACGTGCTTTAAAAAACAGCGGAAATAAAATAGTGGCAAATAAGATTAAGAATGTTATAATAATTGTAAAATATGAGCAAAACTAGCGACCGAGAAATCATTATTAAATCTATTACTGTTAATTATTTTATTTCCCAAGTAATATGTGTTCTCGCTGCTGAAGTGAAAAATTTTATGTGTAACACGAGAGCAAAACTTTTTGCATCTCGTAATTCAATCAAAGAATCCTTCGCTTGCTCGGGACTCAAAATTAGCACTCGCAGCAAAAACAACTTTGCTCTCTAGTTGCACAAATAACTATTTCTAAAAAATATTTGATAACAACTATTGTGACTAGTACTGCCATCTAACAACACTGTGTGTCATTGAGACAATGCGTTGCTTTGCTATCACAGACCACTAAGCTCCAAGAATCTTGTATGATAAAAGATTTTTACTTAGCACCAAAGAGTTTATTAAATCTATCTTTATTAAAAACAAAGTCACTTTTCAATTTTTCATGACATAACAACGCCATCTACATTTGCCTAGAAGTAGACTTCACCATAAAGGGACCTTATACGATAACAACAATTTGGCACCCCAAAAAAGAGATAATAAAAACTGTGATCTCGGTGGTAGGATCAGATTTCAGGTCTAGCTATAGGTAATGCTTAAAATTGTTAATCTTTAGTTCCTTTTTAACTACAGTGGTCGGTAGGGGCCATAATAGGCGTGATCCGGGTGCAACTAGGGACTTAACATAATGTGTAATTATAAAATGTAAGTCGTGCGAGCGAGAAAGAATGATAAAATTACACACCCTATATAGCTCCATCCCTTTCATAGCTTAGGTCGTAAAATAGATCGTGTTAAGAGCTCGTGGTAAGACCTCTGGTTAACGATATTCAAAATAAAACCATTAATCTTAGTCTATATAACACATACAACATCTGCTCTAACTAGATTTTATCAAACTCGCATTACCCATTAAGCTCGTCTGAACCTAAACTAGATTAGGTGCATCTAACAAGTGTCAAAATCTACCCGACTTAACTAATTACTAAACCTAATTTAGCACGTTCCATGCCCTTGGATCGTTCCGTTTTCACCGTTTGGCAAGATATTCCGTGCATTTTTAACTTGTTGGGTAGAACGGAACGTTTCAAATATAAAATCTGACCTAAACTATCGTGTATTTTTTTTTTCATTGTCAGTTGTACCGTTGTGTGTTTTGTAAACATAAATTAAGTTTCGTTGTGTTCTGGTTGTTTTATTTATTATAAAAATGAAAAGATCATGAGTACTTAATTTTTAACAGAGAAATCATGGATTTATTATTATTTTATATATGTATTAGTATTTATATATTATATTATATTAGTAGAATAATATTATAAAAAAAAAACGAGTGTGCTTATGACCACACGACTGAAGTGAAACTTCTTTCGCTCCATCTGTATTTGCTTATATCCCCCACTTAACTTCCGTTCGCCTTGCCCGATCACACTTTTCGTAACGCTTACGTCACGCGTTCGCCAGCTTACTCCCCAAGTCAAGCGTGCGTAAAGAAGTTTCACTTCAATAAAATCAGGACCATTTTTTAGGGGTTGGCCCTAAAAAAGCAGATAAAATCTAGATATCGAAAACAATACAAAAATGGTGAATCCAAATATTGGATTAGCACTTTATTATCGTTACATAGTAGATATTATCGGTATTACTTGAATAAATAAACATAATTATCCATTTTAACAGTAAAATTGCACAGTAAATAAGACGACAGCGAACGTTCCACGTTCACTAAATCGAGATTTGGCAACTGAAATTGCCCACTATGCTGCAGCGCTCTGCACGCTTGTTTAAATTTGACACTTCTTTAGTTCTAACTTTGCTCTAAACCGATGTCGTGCAACGAGTCTTAAGTTTGAACCGAGTTCAAAACACACTTAATCGAGATATAACTAATACATCGCCCGTGTAATACAATCAAATCCTAAAATCAGGAAACATGTAGCCCCTGTGTATTACCAAAAAAAAAAAAACAATGTTTCGGTATAAACGTATAAACTAATTCCACACCATCACCAGTGGCACTACCATAGACCACAGCTTGCTTGTCAATGTCAACCGATATGTCAAAACTGTATAATGTCGCGTTCTTTCATTCCTCCTTCCATCACTTCTCTTCACTTTCATTCAGTTCAAATCAGTTCAGTGAATCAACTTTCTGTCATTGGTCGTGTTGCGTGTGATTGTAAAACATTTTTTAATATTATTGTTAACTGAACTTGCATAAAATAGCATCACTAGGTCGCATAAAAAGTGAATTAGGTTGATATTTAAGTGAACAAATGCTAAAATGTGTTGAACATAATCTGTTCAAGTGTTTATCGTCCCGTCGTGGGTGATCCCAGGGTACAATAAAAGGTTTCAAAAGTGCGTGTGTGGATGGCTGGCTATGTACAATTCTGAGGATTGATTTGGCACAAATGGCAAATCTTTGAAGAATTAACAAAGCTGAAATCTGGAACAAGCCTGTTTTTGGTGAAACGTCAATGGATTTTTAGCAGGTAAGACATCGATTGAGTTATGCGAAGTATGGGGGAAAGGAATGCACCGGCGGGCGATGGCGTGCGGACACCGGGGTATTGTTTTCGAGCGTGCAGTGCTCGCGGACGACAAGCGCCCGCACCCGTTTAAAAACTATCATTCATTAGCATTAAACGCCTTACCTGGTGTAACGAGGCAATAACTACAGTTAGACGAGACGCTAGTTAGCGCGCGGGGTCATCGACGTCGCCCGAGCTCTCCACACCGCCGCTGCTGCGCTCTTATCGAGCGATCTCTGATTATGTCAATGTTTTTATATCAAGTGCACCATCTGTGATGGCTTCTTATAAGAACTCGCCCTCGACATTCGTCACTACTTGTCCAATGTTTACAGAAGGTAACTTTCAGCATAATTTAATTTTTTTTAATACTTGGCAGGTTCTAAAAGTGCACCTATTATTATTTTTGATTTGTTACCATTGTACTTACTGCTTGGGTAAATCATTAAATGTTATCACAATGGCCTTAAATCAATCTTGAGTACTTTATATTATTGTACTCAAGTAAGTTATGAAAAGGTTCAAAGTCTGCAACATAACCAGTGTGGCATGCTAAACATTTAATTCAGTAGCAAAACATTAGGTATAATATTATATTTGTAAAACTCTCTACTGTCTAATGTTAAATAACCAAGAACAGGTTCACAACTAGATGAAAGTGGTGAATTATTTATGACGCCTCATAATGTTATATAATTATTAAGTGAGAATATCAGAGATGAGAGACCAAAACTAGAAACTATGATAAGTTTAAAACAAAACTTTTACAAAAAAAATATTGTGATTGATTGTTAGCTACGCAAATTGGTGTCTTTTTCAAGCCTATGAGTGTGATACCACAGTAGTTGGTATTTACCTCATAGGTCAATATAAATTTCCCATATTTACTTATATACATATATATATAAATATTATATAATACAGTTTTTTTTAAGTACTTGTATTAAATGTAGCATGTTATAAAGCTTAACTTATTATTTTGCATCTCCACTCAGTTGCTTAAGATTGGAGTGGCCGACTCAAGATGATGGTGGAAACCATCCTGGAGTCCTCCCAGGACTTTGGTAAGTCTCGCTTCAGTTACTCTCTGTACAGAGCCATTGTGAAGCTTGCATTCTTCAGTGTCATGAACTTATCAACTACATCTACTGACTGTATGGTTTTTATTTGTTCAAATAAAAATGTATTAATATGACATTATGCTTTAGCATCAATCCATGCTTACATATTATTTCATTTGCTGAATTAGTAGGATAATATAAAGGGAAACTGAAGTGTTAGCTGATATCACTTACTATAAATAATATTTAATGTATACCTATTTCCTGTGAGTTATTAAGGCTTTTCCTGCATATAATGTGAGCGTTCAGTCTCTGTAGCTCAGTTATTGGTGCAACAAGTGTCACACACACAATTATTGTTTAGTAAACTTGTTTCTTATATGTTACATCATTAACTTCTTTGAGTTTTTCTATTCTCTTGTATTATATAAACAACACCTAATTGTTGAAACTATTCAGTAAATACCTTATCTTTTTATTTAAAAATGAAGTGATTTTAACTGATTTTGTTCTGTAAGTAATGCAGGCTTCATATTTGTTTTATTATTATTATTATTTCTTGCTTTTTATACTACACAAAATCCATTTAACCTTTTGAGTAGAGTAATCTTGGGGTTTAATGAATTAAATCAATATATCGCACCCCCGGTGCGACACTGTCACTTATGCAAAAAAAATAGTTTTTCAGGAGAAGCATTTAAAACTTTGACACCTCACAAAACAATCAACTTTTAACTTTACTTTTGGATAAATCGCAATTTACATTAGGATCATTTTTAGATATTTGACAGTGTCGCACCGGTTGTGCGATATGTTGATCCTAAATGTTTTGTTTTTTAGGAAAACCTTACAATATGCTTTCCTAGTGAAACAACCTCTACAAAGGGGAAATATACATTATACTCTAAATATAAATACCAACTTTCAAGGTGATCAGTCAAATGTGTTAAAGTTTTAACAATCTTACTTAATATTAGATAAAAATGTTCTTGTTTGAATTAATCACACACTTACATTTGTCAAAACATTGATGTTCAAATCGCCAAGACTTGACAAATGCTAAAACAAAAGTTCATTAATGACAACTCAAATAATGAAATATGAGAATTTCTCATTTGTCACCATGTTCCTTTTAGCACATTTCATAGTTACCATGTGTATGTGAAAGGAGAGTGCTGCATCAGTCACATATAAGTGATGTGTGCTTGTAATTAGTTCAATACATTATCGTTAAAAGTCACTTGCATGTCATGAAAGACTAAAGATTTTGCTATTGACGGGGAGTCTTACCCAAAACTCTTAAAGCATTAGGAACTATGCAGGTTGAGAGCACACACGGCAGGGCAGTAAGGGGAGGTAAATAAAAATTCTGTCATTGTAGTAACTACAGGAAACCATTCTGAGGAGACTTTCCTTCACTTTTTAGTAATTGCTAACTGCATTCACCATTAAATTAATAAAACTTGAGTCTTCAAGAAAACACAATATACACAAAATCTTTTCAATACACTTACTTGAATACCCGCTCCTAACGCCAGGGCGAAACTCCATGGCGTCAGATCTCATGGTGGAATAGCAACAGCGAATGTTGCAACCCAGTGCTGGGCACGCCATCTTTATGGCCCCTCTTTGAGGAGTGATGTCTTTCCAAGACGTCACAGCGTCCTCACCTTTCACATGACGCAGGTCTTCACCGGACATAGTAAGTTCTGGAGGTTCTTGCCTGCACCTGATTCGTGCGGAAGAAACGCCTGGGGTCACCATTATGTGGATCGCCCAGAGGACACGGTGGAGCATACAGTAGAAGTGAGCCCCGCTTTCGCCTCCGTCTGCGAAGCAGCAAAGCTAACAAAAGAGGCGGCCGCACTCGCAGGGAACGTCCGTCACGTCCCAGCCGCTGAGATCCCGACTCGATTTCCAAGGCTTTCGGACGGCGAGCAATAGGTAGCTCGCCGTCCGGCCAAGTAGTCGACACCGGCGCGTAGTGTTCCACGCGCGACTCAGATGTCAGCAAAACCGTGCGGGCACTGGAACGCAAGGCAGAGAAGAAACATAGGAGTGGGTTTTAGTTAGTAAAAGTCTGAAACGTCCTTCCTCTCCGCCCAAGAGCGAGAGAAGTCATTAGATGATTTCCTACCTAAAAAAAACCCCTGCCGCTTTTAGGCACGCAATTTACTGTTTTCGCACTAGTGCGGTAAAGTGAACCAGCTCGCACTGACACAATTATTAAAATGATAGAATGGTATTTATTTGCAAGAATATAGGTAACTAACAAACTTAACATTTAGTGGGGTCTCACTATATTCGGCATTTCAGAAGTACAAATATTTAGTATAGTAGTTATTTTTTGATTGATTACATTTATCGTATCAGACTGGGAGCCGCGAGTCGCCGGGCAACCCCTGTTTATTTATTTTTAACCGACTTCATAATGGAGGAGGTTCTATGTTCGGTTGAATGTTTTTTTTTTTTATTTATGCTCACCGATTTCTCGGCCAATTGTGGACCAATATTGAAATTATTTTTTGTGATTGAAAGTTTATGTTTCCGAGTTGGTCCCATAGAAATATTGTTATGATCTGATCATGAACTTCGAAACATGGAACAGAACTCCTCATAGAATCACAACAGAACCGTCGTAACAAGTAAAATTGCTTTGTTTATACGTGTAGTCGATGACTGACTGAAAGTAGAGGGGGAATATATCGAACTGATCTGATGATGAAGCCTGAAGTTAGGCACCGGAACTCTGTAATAAATTAATGTAATCTAACCGTGATGATTATGTAATCTAACGAGATGCTCTCTGTCTATAAGGTATTTAAGTTCGGCTGAGGGGTACTTTTTAGTGATGGTACCGTAACTAAAAAGTTTAAAATACAAAACTTTTTCAACAACAAACAATACAACTTCAAAGTAAAAAAAAAAAACTGAAAAGCTATAATAGTTTTGTCTCTTCGGTATTTAACACCGACTTCCGAAATTAAAGTTATTTTGCACTTTTCAGTGTTTTTTTTACTTTGAAGTTGGTTGTATTTTTTTTATGTAAAAACTTTTTTTTTCATAATTTTTTAAAAACGTCGTTTGATAATATACGTGGAAATTAGTCACTGCAACACTCGGCTGCATAACAGTCGGCCGAACAATGACAGTTTCTCCACTTGTATCAAAATATACTACTTTTGATGCCTTCATCCTGTTTCTAATAAGACACAAATCAAAAATCGTTTACTGTTCATCTAAAAGACATCTGCCCTTGCTGCCTCCTCTCAACAATCCACCCTCATCATCGTGCCATCTTTTAAGTAACTGCTTTGTAGGAAAATACCAGATTGTATTGATACTATACCAAATTGTACAGACATTAAAAATACAGTTGCTTCTAACTAATGAACTTCATGATTCTTTTCCATGAAGCACTCGGTCATAGTCGTGCGAGTATCACCCTCTAATACCGGCGACGTGATGTGCAGGCATGTCGAACGGAGCGCTCCCGCAGTGGAAGCGCGAGCTGCTGCAGCGCCGCGCCGCGCGCAGCCGCCCCGCGCAGCCGCCGCCGCAGCCCCCGCCGCCGCCGCCGCCGCCGCCGCACGACGAGGAGGACGAGGAGTTGCGCTACGGGCCCGGCATCGTCAAGCGCCTCAAGTCGCGCTACCTCAGCCTGGCGCTGCGCGATGCGCCACGCCGCCGGCCCTCCGTGTTACGCCGCGCCACCTCACTCGAGCACTTGTTGGACGAGCGGCCTCCGCCCGCTCCCGCGCCGCGATCCGCACTGCGCCCTCCGCGCCCTGCCTCCGTGGCGGTGCCCGCGTCGCTAGTGCCCCGCGTGCCCGCCGCTCGCCGTGAGTCCGTGAAGCGAGCGCGCTCTGTGGACGCGCTGAGCCGCCTGGACTCCCGCGAAGAGCCCCGCGCGCCCTCGCCCTCGCCCCCGCCGCCGCTGGCGCCGCGTCCTCCGCCGCAACCCCGCTCGGCACGCCCTCCTCGACGTCCAACCCCGTTGCTGCGGGAGACTGAACGTCCACCACCTGACGTGGTTCGCTCGACCCTACGCAAGTTTGAAAGTGCCCCTACACGTCGTGCCGCACCCGCTGCCCGCGTGTCTGCCGTGCTGAGAGGTCTGGAAGGTCCGCGGACCTCGACACCAGAGCCGCGCGAGTCACCCGACGCACCGCCGCTCAGCCCCCGAACACCCAGCCCGTCGCCGCCGGCTGAAGCGTTGTCTCCCGTGCCGGCCGCCGCCGGCGAAGAGCCGGACAGGTCGCCGGAGCGCGCCAGCTCGCGCCCCGTGTCGCGCGCTGCACTCGACGGCATCGCGCGTGCCGGCTCCTCGGTGCGCTACGCATTCGAAGCCCCTCGCGCAGCCTCACACCTGCCTCCGCTAGCGGCCACTAACCAGGTCCTCGTGGGACGAGCACGTCGTGTCGGCGTCATCCGCCCGATGCCCGCGCGCGCCACCGACTCTGCGGCTGAAGAACTGGTCGAAGAAGTCGACGAGAAGAGCCCCGAGCACGGCACGAGACTCGCGTCGCCCTCCCCGCCGTCGCCGACCGAAAGCGAGCAGAGTCCACCGATGCGCGCCGAGCGACGAGAGCCTCCTCCAGCGGCGCTGGTGGAGCCCATCCCACGTCCGCCGCCCGAGCGCTCGCCCTCCCCGGCCGCGCCCGCTCTTGTCCAGCGCAGCCCTAGCCCGGAGCCCAAGCCCAAAGTGATAGCGGAGACGATCACGGCGCCACTAATGAACGGGCACGCGGGAGCAGATCGTACGCCAGAAAGTAAAGCGGCCGTGTCACGCATCGGCGCGGCCGGCATCGAGCGCGCGTGGAGCGGCTCGGCGGAGAAGGCGGCCCCGGGCGGCGCGGGCGCGGCCTGGGCGCGCGGCGGGGGCGGCGCGCGGCGGGGGCGCGCGCCGGCGCCCGCCAGCACGTCGGTGGTGTTCAACTTCTCCAACCGCAAGGAGGTGCCCGACTACATCGAGAACGACGGCATCGTGCTGCGCGCCAGCCGCCGCAACAGGATCAAGGTCAGTCCCTGCACTTATTCACTTGTGCTATGTTTATGTGCCACCTTATTGAAGTTTGCAGACCGCTGCGCTCTCTTGTTAAGACGTATGTTTACGGGTACAAACGTAGGTATTCCCTAAAGACTCCCATACTATCGTCGTCGCCGGTAGATGATATTGAGCCGTGATATTCATTTTGTATTAATTACTTAGGTAGATACACATACCTAACACGTTGCGTTTCTTATCAATGTTCCGAAGCGTTCTGAATTCTTGTGCGAATAAATGCTGAGGATTGGTTTGTTTGGCCTTAGTTTGGTCTCCCTCCAAGTTGTTAGTTGTGGCTCTTTTGCCGTCTCGGCTAGCGTTGACCTCAATAAGAGGCGCGTTGTAATGTTTAATTATAAATTGACTCGATAGGCTTCTCTTTGCTAAGAACAGCAATTTCACATTTGACCGCATTCAATCTGTCGTCTCCAGTAATGTGCGGAACAATATCGCACGCTCGAGCTGCGGCCATTACACGGTTCAGTGGGCGCGCTGCAGCGATGCCGCAGCTGACAGCTCTCGCGCCAGCTGGCCGCGGCACAGACGCCATGAAGCGCTTGTCGATTGCGCAACATTCGATATGCAAATATAAAAATAATTTTCTACAAACGGTGAAAGTAATAGCGTAAGATGGTGCTATGTGTGGTTGTGTGGCCGGGTGAAACCGGCGGGCGCGGCGCGCGGTCGATAGATGCCCGAATCGAATGCCACTCTCGATTTCGTCGAGATCGCTTCCGCTGGAAAGTGCCCTGCGCGGCCGCGTGCGCATCACCGCGCGGAATGTTAACGAGCAGCCGCCGCCGCGACAGCGTGCGCGAGCTACCGTTACTTACTCTTAGTAGTGCATGCAACAAAACAATCTGATTGATGACTGATTGAGTAGTGATCGTGTTGCCGGAGCGTCGTGTGCCAGCAGCAGCGCACATGCGGCGCTGACCCGCGGCGACATTGCTTTCACTGCGGAGCGCGGCCGGGGCCACGCGGACCAAGCTCGTTACTATGGGCCGGCGTAACACTCTTAACTTTATTGCTTTCCAATGTTCTAACAATACGCCGCTCACATACGTAAAAGCGAAGCTCCGCTCTTACAGCACTTCATGGCGAGTTGATGCTCAATGTTGCAGTTGCGTTTATGTAAATATAAATAATGTAGAGAGGCGTCTCAACAACTCGGATATCTAGCTTGCATAACAAACAAGTTCATCAGAGCCCAAGCGCTTTTACTCAGGAATGTTGAATCAAGGCCTTTCTCTAGTTGTAACTAAAAGAGCTGTAGTTGCGGGCTAGCGTGGCCGTGCCCCGCGGCGGCGGCGGCGAGCGCGGAGCACTTGTGTTCGTTTTGTCGCCGCACTCGCCTGCTTCCCGTCGTCCTGCGCCCTCTCGGCTTGCTCTTTTTATTAAAATGCCAGTGTATGTCCGACCGGTTTCATAGTCGATGATTTTATTATTGTTGAATGGAAACATGGCGTGATATTCACGGCGACAACATTCTACATTCTAGCGTTATTCAACTTTTATGAATTCCTAGAGAGTCCTCGAAGTTGACATCTAAAATTTTTTATCACTTGAATAAACAAACACAAGTGAATCAGAACCGTCTCCGGCTACGTGTGCTAGTGTAATCTGTATGTCCACAAAGTCGGCAAGTATTTGCGGAGCTAATATTGTGCGTGTCAAGCGGTCGAACCGGCGCAAACATTTACTTGACGCTATATAGCTCTGATTATATTGACGAGCTGTGCCGAGCGCCGGCCGCGGCTGCCGGCACTGGTAGCGTTGCCAGGCGTCCGGATAAAGCCGGACACGGTCAGGCTTTTTAGTTGCGTGTCCGGCCAAATTAGGCGGAGTCCGGCCCGTCCGGCTTTTGTTAGGCTTTTTAAATTTGACCACTTTGTTTAGAATTGTCAATTTTTGAGTTGTGCCTTATCTCGTCTCGCTAGCACATGCAATTAATCTATGCAATTATTGTTTTTTACTTAGAATATAAAAAGATTTTATGAATTTTATTGTTATTATAAAGATATGTCAGATAAAAAAAAAAATACGGCCTTTTGACCAAATGTCCGGCTAAGTAGGATAATCTGTCCGGCTTTTCGGTTTCAAGACCTGGCAACCCTAGGCGCGGCGATGTTTATGCTCAGCACCACCTAGCTCATCCCGCCCGCTGTACCATATTGTTTTCCGCATGTATATTTTCCTTGTTTGGATTTTGTTCATGTCAAGTTCGTAATTGAACAAAATTCATAACATTTGAATTTCCCATGATATAAACATGTATTGCGCAGACAGAGTGACGGTTCATATAAATGCAACTTGTTTTCATGCAGCTTCGATTTTCACAAAAATCGTAATTGGACTCTGGACTGGCTTAAAGCGATTATCGATCCAAGCTGAGATTATGACTGATCTGTAGGTACAACTGACGTATTATTTATTATATATTAGACAGTTTCTAAATTGTACAATTAGCCACCATTCCATCCTCGCGGCAAGCGGCTGATGGCTGCACTTACATGTGCAGAGTACGTTGTATTGCTTCCTTGAGCAGATGAGCAAAAAGCGTCATTATCAAAGTCGAATAACGGCGATGTGACCAGCGGCCGCGCCGACGCGCACGCACTGCGCCCTACCGTTATAAAGAACAAGTGACAGAAGCCATGTCAGCGAGCTGGACATGATATGGTAATCTAGGCTGACTTGACTTTATTTAAGACTGCTGAGATTATCAGCAAGTTTTGACGTTCTAATAAAATAACCGCTTCGTACATATTTCATGTCAGTGAAACAGAACCCATGTCAAAGTAGTGCGTGACTCATGATGTTATCAATATGTTTCCATTTAATAAAATGTTTGACCTGCTGTCCTTTTGTATGTAATGGAGTTTAACTCACTGTTGTGATTCTGTGCCGCAGCACCGGGTGCTAGTGATGCCGACGCTTGGAACTTGCGTCTACTTTTATTTGTTCTTTAAGTGCAAGCAATGTCGGATTACTGAGTAGAGTAGTGGTGGTGTGCGCGGTGCCTGTAACGGGACCACTTGCTATCCAAGCGCTAATTGCGCACAGATCGCGTTACATCTGCTAATTATTTTGATGTACTGTGTCAAGACGCTCTAGTCTATATTTAGTATTTGGACTCACACTGACCAACCTAATAGATTTCCGCCATCTTCTGTTCCGGTTCCAAATACCACGCCGCCGTTTTTTAAATATTGTTTAGTAGTTTTATATGATGCTCCGCGTGTGGCGCGCAAGTCGAGCGGATCCATCAGTCACAACGTATACTTACTTATCTATTCATTTAAAGCTGCGCAATGAACGTGATCTGCAGACTTCCTGGTCCTGGTCCATCTCCAATTCTATATCCGTAACCTGCATATAATAAATTGATCTTTGTCCTTATCTCTGTATTTACTAAAGTAAATTTTCTTGTAATGACGTCACGATACGGCTCACTTATCCGATAGACTCCATGTTATTTATATTACGATAAATGACGAGCATAACAAGCGAGTATTTCATTCAGGATTACATCGATAAGTATTAATAAGTAATTGGAAGACGTTCGTCAACGACGCATGACTCACGGAGAGCTTCCTGCGCGCCCCATCACCGACGTGATAGAGTTCCGCAAAAACTTCGCTTCTCGTCACCAGACACATTCTATGCCGCATAAGGAAAATGTATAGTAATTACTAAATATATTAATATCTTTGCTTTCTAACTCTGGCAAAAACGCATCTGCGGAACGCTCGGAGCTCCACAATAGCAGTGGGCTGCCAAAAAAGTGCGTTCCCAGCGCGCCGCGCTCGGTGAGAGCGCTGCGCCGCGCGCCCCTGCGCTTTACATAAGGAGCCCCAGCGTATTGTTTGTTTATGTAAACTCCACGCTGGTAGTCAGACTCGAGCAAGATAAAAGCTGAACCGCTGGCGCTGCTCCAGCGGAGGTTCCTTTTAACGTATAATCACGCAGCACATGTCAGTCTATCCGTCCCAACTTGTCGGTATTTATTATGTCGCTGTGTGCAACTGGAACAAGTTGAACGTTTTATAATAATTATGTAGTTTTACAAGTTCACCGGATTATACCAATGGGGGTGTAAATTAATACGATATGTAAGGAAGGCTGGGAAACATTCGTATGGGTGTGGCTGCAACGTCACATTGCACTGCCCCGAACGTTGCCGCAGGGAAGCCCGTGAAGTAAGGCGAGACTCGCGTCACGTGAACTAAAACTTGGAGTGTAACATTCAATCTAGTTCAAGTAAATATCAGCAATAATAATGTTTTGCAAGAAACTTGTTAAGCAAATCGTCGTTTTGCCCAATCATTATTGCTTAGCACTAAACTGCTGAGATGGCAGAGGTGGACCGGAGTGGCGCGACGCGACGTCCCCACGAGCTGACCCAGCCGGCACATGAGGTGACTAGATTGTTGCACAATATCAATATCGGCTCATTTGAATAAGCGCATCAATATTAAACAAGTTATTTTAGTATACTTCATACTATTATATAACAGCGGTTACTTTTAAATTTATCTTTAGTTTGGAGACAATTAAATAAAAAGTGAAATCCGAGGCATCCCCATGACGTAGCGCCGTGACGAGTGAGATTATGTCTGAGAGCAGAGGTCAGCGCGCCTCGGCCGCGCGCGCGGCCTCCACGCGTCGCACGCGCCCTCATGTCCACACCATGTTCGCTAGTTTCTATAGTAATAGCGCAAACTGGAATTCATTAACTCTCGTAGTTTTGTACTCGTATACAAAAATAATTATAGGAATAGAAGCACAAGCAACGCGTTGCCACTAAATGTCAAGAAAACGCAAGTTATGTATTGTCGCTTGATGACATTTCTCACCGTGTGACTGACCTTGCTAAATTAATATTTGAAACGCGAATAAAGTGGAGCGAGCGTAACCTGCGTCATCAAATTATATGCGAGTGTGCAAGTCACCTTTAAATGAAAAGCAATGTCAAGTGACCACCACGGCGCCAGGCCCACACGGAGCGGCGCGACTCGCTACTCACTAAATAAAATATTCTCAGCAAGAAATGTTTCGTATGCTGGAACTTCAGCTATCTCTTGGCGGTAGAGACTGGGCCGGTCCACCACGAAGACCAAATCTTCGATTCTCTTCATTTGCTTCCTCGTGATGACTTATCTGAATGGTTGAATCAAGGAATAAGTTTGTAAACTGCAATGATGCTCGAAGTTATTTAAACTGATTAAAAAAATGGATGCGTCTGTAGGTTCTCATGCCCCACGCTAACGTGTTATTAAAGCGTTCGTTACGACGGAGACTCGGCGGCCACACCGCACATACAGAAGACTCCATAGCAACTACCAGGTACGGGACCAGCTCACACATTGAAAACCGTTGCATCGTCTCCTGATTCGCGTAAATAATATACTATTAAATTTTCGCTTGTATATAGTTTCTAAACTTACTTAATCCAGTGCATAATACCTGAGGAATTCAAAATCAATCATGCGTCCTTGCGAGAGTTAGCGGCTTAGTCAACACTACATTATGTGATAAAGCTGTATCAGATATGGCGTTATTGGCGATAAACTCTCGGACTAAACATTAGTCAGGTATGGCGCGGGCGCGGCGCGGGCCCGCTAGCACGCCACCCGGCGCAAAGACAAGGGTGTCACGAAAGTGACATTATGACGTCACAATGACGTTGAATGTCGTGGATCATGCAGGAAACTGGACCAATTTCACTAACGTCATGGCTCCGATTTCGAAATCGGTAACAATCAAGAGTTCACTGTATAATTAATCTATTCACCTTGACCCTTAGGTCTTAACCTAAGGTTGTAGCTATCAAGAAACACAGACTCCGGTAGGGAATTCCACTCCTAAACAGTACGCACAATGAATTTGTTTCCAAAATGTTTGGTGCGTTCCTATGATACAGAGTCATTGTAGAAAAACAAATTTTATTTTTAGAATATCTACACAATTGAACAATCGGCTTTAACGTCTTAACCATTCATCTAAAAACTTATTAAATGAAGTCACCCATCCGCGCTCGCCTAACGTCTTGTCTTCCGAACTAAAACCGAACTTGATGAATTCCCTGATGCAGTGTTTTACCACCATTCAGCAGGCTAAACCCTTCCTCAACAGATGGCTCTCTCGAGAAATACTTTAGCTATGAAACATTGATTAGTGTCAACTTTACGTAGTTCTATGCGTTACAACTCTTCTTAATCATGAAACGTCTCTGAGTGTGGCAGTAACTAGATCGTAAAAGAGTTTCTTACTTCCGTCGGCAGAACTTCCCATCTGTTGGAGATGGGTGAGTGTGGTGATGGAATAGGTACACGTGTTGCTGGGTGGGCGGCATGTAAGAGCTGATATAACAGCCTCACGTGAAGCAGCGCTCGCCTCGGAAATGGTATAATGGCACAAAAACACTGGTGCGGTTATCAACGTTCCGCTCTGGTTGGCGTGTCAGCGCCGCCGCGCTGCTCTCTACGTGATGTATGATGTGCACCCCCCCTCCCGCACCGCACTCACTCATCCGACATCCTTACTTCAACGGTATCTACTGTTCCTCTTCTTCATTATTTTACAATAGCTTCTGGTACAGATTCGTAACCCAAAATAAACATCTCAAGTGAGGACACAACTGGAGGTTGTTGTGTTTTTAATCGTATTCAGTTTAGGAAGGTTCGCTATTGACTGTAAAGGTACAGCGAGCATATAAAAATCACGTTACCTCTGTTCAAAGTCATCCAATCCGAATGCAGTCGAATCATTCACTCATTCATAATTATTAAGAATTTCGGAAATAGAGAATGAAACTGTTCAATGGAGAACAGCAAAGCAATCGTGTGGTCATTGTAGATAATGGCAATGCTTCCGCCCGAGCCATCATGATGCGAATGTAACGGCGTGTCTGCTCAACTGTTCAACTGGTAATATTGGTAAACACATTAGTGCGTGGGCAGTCTGTCGCAAATTGACATTTAACGCCGACTAGCCCCGACCGCGCGGCCCGCCACTGCGCTTCGTTTGACCAATTACCACGTCTGCCGTGTACCGCGCTTGTTGTCACAATATTGGTAGACAGCCCATATTGCTTATAAAAACGTCACAGGACATTAGTCTCACTGCCCTGCGTTAAAAAATAACCAGAGTAGCTTCGAGTTGCAACCCAGAATCGTTATTTTATAACTCGAGTAGCTACCCTAGAGTTAACCCAACTAAATTCGAACAGGGTAAGTTGGTGTAAGCGA
The DNA here is from genome assembly GCA_961205895.1 of Mythimna pallens. Classification (NCBI taxonomy): domain Eukaryota; kingdom Metazoa; phylum Arthropoda; class Insecta; order Lepidoptera; family Noctuidae; genus Mythimna; species Mythimna pallens. The sequence goes on from OY540826.1 coordinate 463,204, forward strand.
TAGGAATGACAGTTTCTTAGCATTGACAGTTGAACTCTACGTTCGCGTTCGAAAATGCAAGCTTAGAGTATCTACCCGATGACGTCATTAGAGTTAACTCATCTCATTTTTGAACGCAGGGCTGGGAGAAGTGGGCGATTGCGCGCGTGGCCGGCTTCGAGATAAGAAGCTCTGCGACATTATTCACGGAATTACCTAATCTGAGCGGCGGAATGCATTCGCGAGCGCCTCGCCAGTTGTTGCCCAAATGTCCTTTACGAATTAATTGCTTCCTGCACCAGACAATATCGCGTTCCCAAAATGTCGCAATTAACTGTTATGTAGCGTAAGCAGCGTGACCAAGGTGAGGTCCTGTGTTGTGAAACAGAGCCATTCATGGAACTGTTCACTGGAGCTCATAATGGACGTGTTTCCATGACATTCGATCAGTTGGTCTAGGGAAATGTATTTAACGCAAAGGCGAATTAAATTGAAGTGAACACTGTCACCTCCCGATGTTTGTGTAACTATTGGCGAACAGGCGAAGCCTTTCAACTGTAGTGTACTCGTGTGAGGCTACTTCGGTGAATGGAATCGACGTCTGCAACAGACGACAAAACGAACGAAACGAATTAAATAGAAGACATCAGACATGACATCATTTCAATTGAATGCTGATACTCCCTGTGACAGTAAATTATATACCGTTTGATAATGCTGTGCTAAATACATCTAAACTCAATTATAATTTTATTTCGCGACTAAGCCCGTGTTAAATAGGTATATCTCACTACTTTTGTTATTGGCAATAATAATACAATCTGTCGCGGCGTTGTGGAGTTAGCCATGATTAAGCACGCGCGACCCGATACATTCGTTCCTTAGTTCAGACGATACACAAAAGGACAGCAATGATAAGTACGGCATCGTGACACGCCATGTCCAGTTGTCGATGTTAGGTAAGCACTAGAGTAACGGCCGCGGCGCGTGCTCACCTCGCGGTCTGCCATCTAAAGCCCGGACCAACTAAACAATGAAAACAATGATAAGAGAATCTGTACATGCGTTTATACTCGTATAAAGAATGTATTTCGAAACGTGAATGAGAATCTGAGATTCTAATTTGTATTAGGTCAAAAGATTGAAATTGATAATATAAATACACAAACCTTGCTTTCCATTTTTGACGAACAAGGAAATGAACCAGCGATCAATTAGCCTCAGTTGTACTAACTGTTATCAGTTCAACGGGAACTAGTTTCGTTACGAATGTCGCTTGACACTCGATGATAAGTTATCTCTAATTAAAATTACTTAAAGATTAGTAACTGACTATTCATAGGAAGTCGATGATTTAACCGTTCGGCCTGGTGCGGGTGGTGGCGGCGGCGGCGGCATTAGACAATATGCGAGTAGCCGGACATTAATCGTTTACTTTCTCTCGTCGACGTATTTTAACAAGGCTTTATGATAATGAAATAGCCGCCATGAGACGACGCGCTCGATGGGCGCACGCGCTGGGGGCAGCGCACACTGCTGCGTTAGCGAATAATCGAACAGCCACAAAACGCAACTTGCAGGATCCTCTCCGCTTTAAAGCAAGTATCTTCGGATATATCACGTTGGTCTGACGAAAAGTAACTGTAAATAGGAAAATCCAGGGAAATCACTTAAATGTACGGAATTATATAAATGAAAAAGCAGAGTCAACCTAAGATAGTAACATTGCTACTTTGCCTTGCGTCGCATCTTTGGCATCTGCGTGCGGTGTCGGCAACAAGTGGCGCACGCGTGGTTGCATAACCGATCATATTGTGTTTCTGCGGTCAGAGGGCCGGACTGTGCGCCCGAGCCGCAGGTGCCTCGGTTACGCGTCTAAAACACTTGCACGAACAGTACAATCAAAACGGGGTGAATAGGAGCGAAATTTTCGTGTTAATTAACAATTTTTTCCAGCATTTAAGTACTCCTGTTTATAAATTCATTGTAATAAAAAGTGATACTTTGATAGAAATTAATAATATAAATGTACCTATACCTAAGTTTTGTTCCTATTCACCCCGTTTGACGGTAACGTATTCCTTTTAGTCCTTTTAGATTACCTATAATAATAATAAATAACCGAACTAGGCAAAAACCTATACAGCGCCAAACCTCTTGGAAAATTATTTGCATACAAAAATGAAGCTAATGAGTACAGCATTATTTGGATTCAACAAGAAAAACAAAAATAAAAAAAGCAATAAAAATTAAAATAAAGTTAGATAAGCTAAACTAAGTTGGAGTGTATTCGTGATGAGAAGTAAATGAGAGGGTAATGGGCGATGAATGTTGGGGTGTGTGTGTGATGATGTATGAAATTATATGTGCGGAGTCAGCTGGTCTGAGTGTATGAGTAGATATAGAGTAATTAGCGAAGAACGAATTAGAAATTGCACAAAGGAGCTTATGAAGGAAAGGTTAGATTCGGTTGAACCCACCCCAGTGAAGATACTAAATTCGAAATTGTTGACGATTAGGTTCACCTAGGGTAAATGGTCGGTCCAACTTTCACAGTCAAGAAAGGGTTAATCGTCTCAAATCTGGGCAGCGCTCGGGAATAGTCGTAAGTTCCTCTTGTCCCAAATACCCCAGCGCCTCGAGATAAAATTTAATGTTTCTAATAGTTCTCGGAATTGCCCTGCGTGATTTAATCAAAAACGAAGAAATTCGCAAGAGACCCGGGACACAATCCCCCGTATGAAAACCCGACATACTTGACTCAAAGAGATGGTGAACATAAATAGCAGTGGCTGGGGTAAATTCCTTGCTTAAAAAACACTTAAGTTTTTGTTGTGAACTTGTTTCAGTTATCCTCATATATAAAATTTCTTATAAAGATATTAATGTTTGCTGTAAGAAAACCCAATTGTGGGTTAAGCTCGCCCGTGTACATCAGCTGTCCTATTTTTTTATAAATTGTAAAAGTTATCTACAATAAAGAAAATAAGAATGAAAGGTATCCAATGGAACAAAACAGGTCTGGAATTCCACAAAGTTTACCAACCACCTGGTGGAGTTCATGGTAATTCGCACGAGATGTCGCGGCGATGCTTCAGGTCTATGATCAATAGACCAGCAGTAGACTGTCATCTAAACGATCCTGACGGCGGATCCTGACTCTTGTCTTGAATGAAACCTTTACAATAGAAAGTTAAAACATAAGATATTTGAGTTAACAATGTTGCACAAACGTCACTCGTCAGTCGTCAAACATTGTTCGAGCACATCTCACGCTTGACGTCAGTTTATGAGTCTGCAGAGCGCTACTTTCGTGTCGACAAGCGGAATGCTATCGGTGACGATTTTATAATTAACTGCAGACTTATATAATTTATTGCGCGATTGAACGCGATAAGTTAACAAACAGGTTTAAAATACTGTGGGTCGCCGAGACGCCCAGACGGGCTCGGATCGATCGCGCGCGCCGTGGATAGGGGGACAGCCAGACATACCTACTGGATTGTGTTAGCGTCTAGCTCGCAGTTTCATACCTATTCCGCGCTTGGAATGAGTCAATTCGCTGGAGGTGTGAAGACTGACTGTAACAACCATAGCTATCCGGTACCAATGCTCTAGGCATTTGTTTATTTTGCAGTACTTTATTAATGTTTAGTTATAGAGTGCGATTATAATCGTACCTACTGAAATGTTAGCACCTTGTCTGTATATAAGTTCGTATCGGTTGGAACCAATAAAATTACTCTATCTATATCCCTGAGATGATAAGCCAACAATGGCCAGTGGCGGCAGGACGTTGCGCACTCCGCACAATAACTACGTACGCTTTTTTATGACCGAATGCGTACTGAACTGCTACCGAGCGCAGAAACAATGGCGATCGTATTGCATATGCTTACATATTCGCTTAATTGGAAAACCTGAGTTATTGGTGTAAAGTAGAATGCTTAAATACACAGAATCGTTTTCAATTTAAACTAAATTAATAATAAACCTAGTTAATTGCTAGAAGTTTTAACAAAGCAAATCGATTCTCTGTGAAGTGTAAAGAGAGAGAAGGGACTACGCTCAAACATGATTAGCTGTCTAGAGCCAACCGGCTACAGGGATCTGTATCACTTCGCGCATGCATAACACGGAGACCATGAGACGCACCAGCACCTCACAGCAGCGAATAAAAACTCAGATCAATAACAATATCAGTAACGATCACATGCTGACCAGTAGTTAGATCATTATCGGGCCGATACAAACCTCTGTCCGCTTGAGGCCGTCTGTAAGCTGATGCACTTGCTTCGACTCTGAAGTATCGAAAATGTTGTCTCGATATTATTCAAAACCTTGAACAACGAAGACCAATCGTTACACAAAGCAGATGATACTTTCTCGACGTGATTCATCCAGTAGTTTTCTCAATCAGTGGCATGAAAGTAAAAATGTGTCATTAAAGCGATGCAGATTATCGGACGCGTGCGGCGGTGACACGTGCCCGCCACGGACGTATGAGCACATGAATTGAGTACCATAATACTATACTGCACTGCTTTGTGTTATTAAGTGACGCCAACAAGAACAAGACTCATATTTTTCGAGGGAAGTCGTCAAGTCCTCAAAATCTCAATTACTGATGTAGAACCGATTATTGTAGAACGCTTAGCTATTCAGTTTTGAAAATTCACATCTCATGTTAGGAATTTTTGGAATGCAAACTTCGGTCGCTCAAATCTAAAGCAATACGTGTTGACTTATAATGTTTTAATTCATGCTGATTGCAAAAACAAGCCCCTTATCGAGTCCGGCTTGTATTCTGTTAAGGGCTCGCCTGAGTCACGCCGACTCTATTTACTGCCCCCTTGACATGTGAACATTCCTATTGCTTTTATTATGAAACTCCTCATTATATGCTAGATCAAACTTTCGTTTGCCCTCACATCCTACCGTCGCACCATAAATAACAGCACGCAATTTATTTTCAAATTCAATGTATGAATGAGCAACTCTATCGATATACCTTGAAGACATGCTGACCAAATAAAGCAAGGCATATTTGGAAAGTCACGTGTTGCAGACGTGTTCTCGGCGTAGTGTTAGTGAAGCCTCTGTTTGAACAAGTCGGCCCGCTTGGAGAACAGGAGGTGAAGTTTCAAAATAAGGTCTTCATTGAATCGTGTACCACATTCTGGCAGACTACATATACCTGTAATAGGATAACATGTAAATAATGATCTATCCTTAAGGAAATAAACCTCAAACTGGCTATCAATATGATTTATGGGACTTGCTAAAGATTAAAGTGCCTTTAAGACTGTGATAAAGGTAGCATTAAGCGGCGTCGTAATCAGGCGATATATCCACGATTATGATATGATATCGCACGCTGTCTCCGAGGCTCGCTCGTTGTAGTGCGATGCCACGTAACTGACCAAACTGACGCACATTTTCGTCATCGCTTCTTCGGAACGTCACGTTAACCCCCTCCGATTTTAGTGGTCCTTGTGACCTCCAAATCTAGTCTTCAAGTCCTTATTTACTGCAAAAATATCTATTTTGTGCACAAGTTAACTGAAATAGCTTAAAACATAAATTTTTATCGCCATGCTGAGCAGTCTTCAGGATGTCTTAAGAGATGAAGGACCAATCTTCCTGATCAAGGTACGATGTTTAAAACCGCTAAAAACGCTATATCGTACGACCAACATCTCACGACAGAAGTTACAATGTTTTGTAAAAGGAAGTCGTATTGCGTTACAGTGTGCCAGCTCCGATTATGTTTTGGTTGGCTCCTCTTCACTCGTCTTGTTTTGGTATGCGTATGCCTGCTAGCCCTCATGCCTGAAGAAAACAGTGGACAACTTGCGATATGGCGAGCAAACAACACAAAGGACTTATTAATCGTAAACTGCAATATTCAGTGTCCAGTTGCTGACGCTCACTGAGTATTTTCAGTATTAGTCATACTATGTAGGACGCACATGAAATCGAGTGTTGCTATGAAATGAACAGCAGAGCGCACAAACAGCGCTTGATAAACAAACAAGTATCTTGTGGTTAGACCTTATTAGCTGATTATTCATAAAATATGTTTAATATTAAACCGTTGTTATTTATTTGCTAATTATTAAAGTGGAACAGTACTCGGATAGGTACATAATACATTTATCATTTTGAAACGCAGAATATACGTATTCAATTTAAATTGAGTTTAAGAGCGTAAAACAATTCAATGCGGGATCTTTTGTGATCCTATGAGGAGTTGCGTTCCATATGTTATGTTCGAAGTTTAATTTATCTTTCTACTTATAAATTTCTAAACTAATAAATATTATAACTTAAAATACTTATACAGGGTGTTTGGTGCATCGTGTTGAAACGGTCGACGGGAGGGTTCATCTGCTATCCTTTCAGACCCCTAAACACTTCTCATGCCCTGTGGATTTGTTTTCATAGACTTTTTATTATTTTAGGAAAATAAGGCCCAAATTGATCATTCAAATACAAATTAAAAATATATATACAAGGCGTAGACTCTGAATTTTAATTTTATTTACATGTGTATTATATAAGAGTACTTTTAAATTTAAAATTAGTGACATTAGCTATCTAGTTTTTTTTTTAATTTATTTGCAAAGTTTTGGACTTAAGTAAATTAATGTTAAAAATGCAATTTATTTATTTTTATTTTTAGTTAACCCACGAAAAGAGAGATATGAGACAGATTTTACCTTTTAAGAGTGAGATAACATTTTTAGTAGGTTTTAAAAGTATCATTTAAGCAAAAATATTTTTTTAATCATAATTTTGAATATTAGTCTATGTGACTCGATTCCGAAATTAAGCGAATTCACAAAGATATAAAAAGATTTTTATAGCATGTGTCACATCACTAGCAAGAAGATAAACTAGAGAATATTTGAGGAAGTTGGAAGAATCCGGTCGCTTTTGTTTTTTTTTTTATCTCCAAGTAAATAGCTGTAACATGGATACTGACATGAGCTTTAATTTAAGTCCAAAACCTTGCAAGTAAGTTTAAAAAAACTAGATAGCTAATGTCACTAATTTTAAATTTAAAAGTACTCTAATATAATACACATCTAAATAAAATTAAAATTCAGAGTCTACGCCTTATATTTTTTTTTAAATTTTTTATTTGAATGAAAAATTTGGGCCTTGTTTTCATAAAACAATAAAAACTCGATAAAAAAAAATCCACAGGGCATAAGAAGTATTTAGGGGTCTGAAAGGATAGCAGATGATCCCTCCCGACGACCATTTCAATTTGGCACACGATGCACCAGACACCCTGTATAATACAAACAAAAAATAATAATATTTACAAACAGGTACAAAAAGAACTTATTGAGCATCAAAAGATTCATCTATATCGATGTCAATAGGAAAAGTGCCCAGAACGCTAGCAGCATTGCCACGTTAAATAGCAATGCTGATTCGTTGACGGAAGAAAAGCCCAGCCCTCTGGTCACGGGAAGAATCGACCAGCTGTTTGCTGTATCACGCACAACTCGATGAGCACTCGAACCCCATGGCCCTAGTGTTTGCACCCCAAAACGGCTCAAACATATAACTTCCGATAAGGTTATTTTATATACGCCGTTTGAGGTTTTCTTCACATACAGCAGCCTCCCGTACTCAGAAAATGGGATGGCGCAAGGGTGTTGACACATGTTGCATCCCACACCAAAGACCTACCCAATTTCCAGGGCATTATGGTCATCCCGTCTGGCCTCTTCCCATTGTCACGTGCCAAGCCGTTGGGTTCTAAAACAGCTGGCCCCCGGCGGTGACAAGAGCACATAGTTCATAGACAGTTATCCCTTTTTTTAACGTTAAACTCAATTATATCTCAATTTCAATCAGGTTTTCGCTCGGGTCACAGTACTATTACTGCGCTTTTAAAACTGATGATGTCCGTTGGGCTATGGAGAACAGGTCTCTTACTGTCCTCGTAATGCTTGACTATAGTAGCGCCTTTAACTCAGTGGTTTGCGAATTGTGATGTGAAAAAGTGGATTTGGTATTCTTAAATCTATTAATCTCTCTTCTTCTGCTTTAACCTGGTTCAATTCATATCTTCGGGGACGCTCTCAGTGTGTCCGCCTAGAAGAGTCATTCTCTGATTTGTGTAAACTCACTGAAGGTGTTCCTCAGGGTAGTGTTCTTTCTCCTCTTCTTTTTTCGATCTTCATTATCTTTGTAACTAGAGTAATATCTTCTAGTTTCCATCTTTACGCAGATGACTTGCAGCTTTACCAACATTTTGCTGTTGCTGACGCAATTTCTGCTATTGCTGCTATCAATCATGACCTGGATTGTGTCAGCGGTTGGGCTAAGTCATTTGGTTTGCAGATCAACTCAACAAAATCACAGGCCATGATCATAGGCAGTAGATTCGTTCGTATAGTTTATATTAAGATTTCACTCATTCTTCTTCTCTTGCTTCCTACACACTATTGTCTACATTTCTTTTAATTTCTGCTTTCGCAGGTCTGCTAGAAGAAATTTCTTTAGAAATAAGCAGTATCTTTGTACTATTGTCTATTTTGTTTTGTATTGTCTTTTTCGGTTTTTTGTGTGTACATAAATAGTAAAATAAATAAGAACTCGGCGAGTGATGTCATTAATGCTGGCATGCCGTGCTAACCGAGCAGCGCTTCTACTGCAGGATAGGCCATGCTGTCCGAGGCTGTCAACTGCTTCACCGCATTGACATCGATGTGGAGCTCCACTAGGGGCACCCAGACGCAGGCATTTAGCGATCCGCAAGGTGGTGTCATTTAGCATAGTACCTATGTTGGGTGACGGTGGAGCCTGTAGCCAGAGACCCGGCTCCCTTTTACCCACAGCCAATAAGCGGGCACGCTCAGCAGTAGCGGTTGACGTATTAATGAGATTCCGTACCAGCCTGCAGAGCGGCTCATCCCACTGTCTTTGGGAAGATGAACCGAAGACAGGAACGCCGGTAGACTGACACTAGCACTTTTGCAGATCTTTTTAGATTTATGCGACTCATAATATAATTGAAAAGAGTGTCCATAGAGTTTCTTGCACGATCTTCTCTGAGAAGATCATTCTTATTTACGGTTGGAACGTGAAATTTAGCTTAACTTTTTTTGACTAACCGTCATTTTGACAATTCAAAAGTGTCTGTCTGTAAGGGTCGCCGCACATGGGCCACAGGCCACAACCACGAAATGCTTTATAGTTCTCATAATTTTTTTATGAATTTGCTGCACACGGTTGACGCCGGTGGCCGCCACCCGCTACAAATCACCGCAGCTCGATTCTTGTGGCCCGCACTGGTCAATAAACGCCGTCACACGCCACTCGCGCATTTAAACCTTCTTCCTCAGAGTCCATTATGATAATGCACGTATGGGTTAAAAAAGTAGCAGCTACTGGCCGCAAGTGGCTGTTGCGCGCTTCAACCTCCTTTGTGGCCGCTTCTAGCTTCTCTTGGCGGCGTTTGTGGCGGTCGCGGTCCGTGGACGGCGACCCCTAAATGGTATATTTCCGCCTTTGTACAATGTTTAGTGCATAAAGTTTTAAATAAATAAATAAACATCACTTGTGTATCAAGTGCCTGCGCCGCGCCCGCCATGTTATTGTCGCTGACGCGTCTGGTCGGGACTCGCCTCATCTGCCGGACGCGCTGATTTACAAATATAGCGAACACTCCTTTGTGAGACGATTTAACTTTTATTAACAAACATGTCTAGTTTACTTATTATGACATGAGTATTCCAGAGGACTTTGTTACACAGTAGAGTCGATATCGGTGCGTGGGTTTAACACACCCACATTACGCCAGTTATATCTATATTCCTTATAAACTAATGTCTATTGCCAAATAAGCGGCTTTTGCCTGGTACCTGAGGCATAAGGCCCTAGATTCAGCAGTATCGCTTGCGAGCGTTATACCATCGGATTTTTTTCTAATTAGAGTCAATGTACCTACATAAATAATTATGTAGGTATGTGAGAGTCAGTGCTCGAGGCTCTCAGTGGCCGGCACACTGGTCCGGCACGTTTCCCTTGAACCCGGCCCGTCACGGTCACCGGACGCCGGCCAGATTCCGCTACAAATCACCCGCAACTCGTTTTGGGAAATTCGTTCCGACAACAGTCCCGTGAAAAAGAAATGTTTTCTATACAGCATTCCGACAGGCGGTGGTTGCGATAGTGGACCACTATCGCAACTGGTTTCTTTATTACTCTCTAGCTGATGACGGCGCCAGCTTCTCTTGTGACCGTCACTCCACTATTCATTAATAAATCGGTCAAACAAAACTATTTTGTGATTGAAAAATTAAAAGCTACCATTTGAACTTCCTTATTTCTTCCTCAACCGTTCACAACTAAAAAAACTATTAATAAGATGTCCTGTTCATGCGAGCGGTGTCTGATTGTACAATCTGTGATGTTGCCATGTAATCTGACAGGTCATGGCTGCCAGACGGAGCTCTTATCGAGAGGCTGTCCACGCATCAACCGGACTCGTCAGCGTCCGGAAGAGCAGCCCTCGTTTAGTACGCCGAATAAAATTAATTGATAAATGACGCTTTATACTAAGAGTTAATAAAACAGGAACAAACTTTGGGTATAAAGCGGTGGTTGTTATAAGTTCGTCATTCTTTACGGTTGGTGTGGAGGTGTTACGTCACCTTCACGCCGGAGATTGATACGTTAATTGGACTAACGAAAAACAAATGGTGTGTAATATGCATGGCGAATCGATGGTGTATGCGAGCCTCACTTGCTACAAACGTGTTTGAGGGACCTACACAGCGATGTTATCGCTCAGTGCAACAGCGAAGTATAATATTTACATGACCTTAACAAAGTTTTCTAGTACAACTACTGAATACGTAACTGTTTCTTTAGCTTTACATTAGTTTGTTGCATGTTGCGCAAATAGTTAAAACCCCCAAAAAAAGCACCCTAGTGGACAACAAATCCCGCATAACGTGAAAGCGTTGTAAAATGTTGGGGGCAAGTTGTGGGACACTCGGAAACGTTGCAGCGTCACGTAGGTGAGCGTTGCGCGTCATCTCGGAGGACATTTTATACTTAATATCGTAAATCTGACGCTTTAAGCACCTCTTATTATGAATATATGAAATAGACCCCGTCAACACCTATTTGTGTAGTTTTACAAGTCCAGTATTGTACCTCTAATGGTATCTCTTAGAAACTGCTCCCGAATACCTCCAGACAGCGAACAGTGCAGAAGAGTCGACAAACCTCTGTCCTGCAGTGGAAAAGTCTAGGCTTATATGAATCAGGTTTCCGCGCGATTATGAGTTGGCAGCTCAATATTAACTAGCAGCTTATTGTGGCAGGCGGGCGAGCCGGGCGTGGTGGTGCTGCGGCCAGACGCGCTGCTCCGCTCCGACTCGGAGTCGGACACGGAGCCGGACGGCGCGCCGCCGTCGCCGTGCCGCGTGCGCTTCGTCAACGACAACGTGCTTATCAACGGGCGCTCCTCCATGCCGTGCCGGCCCAACAAGGACCGGATCTCTAAGGTAAAATATCTACTTTACGTACTTTTTACTATGAAGGTGAAGCTACCCCTGATGATCGGATATGGATGAAACGTTTTATACGGACAGGGTCATGGAACACGCGAGTAGCTCCCTTGGCATCATTTTTTACTTTAACGCAAGCAAAGCCGCTGACAGAAGCTATACTTTTTAACATATTTTGGCACTCGGCGATAGTGTAGTTTTCTATTTCTTTGTAATGGATAAGATTCCTTGCTACTAAACAAACAATTTAATCTATAAAATGTCTATCTCTGGTGAACAGTGTAACAGCTCAGACGTCCTTGAGTGCGCCGCGCGCCGGCGTCACCTGTGAGTGACTGAGTGACCACAGCACGGCGCGGTCATTATCACCCGCGGAATAATCAATACCGGTTCCACGGATATGTGCGCACACGCAGCTGTGCTCTACCAGCCACATGCTTCACACATCCAGACGTCCTGCACTGTCAGCACTACTTGTTTATTTCAATTTGTAGTCATTTCATCACGAAAGCTGAAAGCAAACACAAACTGACATGAATTGGTAAAAGGGCTGAAGAATGTGATAATAAGGCCCATTTCTGATATTGTGACTTCAAAAATGGCATTTTTGTTTGAAATCTCACACAATTTCCCAGCTTTGTTTAGTGATGAGAAAGAAATGTATTGTGTGAGTGGTCTGGCCGCGTGCTCGGTGCCACAGGAGCTGGTCGAGCGAGCTGAGGGCTTGGCGTCCGTCACGTAGTCCACGTCCCCACTCAACACAATGTTGACGACACCGAGTGTCTCGCTAAAGCCGCATACCTACAACTCTGATTCATGGCGCAAATTCGCCAGAAATGCGGCCATGTTGCTTGTAACTTATTGACCGACTTGATGAATCCGATTTCATGCGAATTGTTATTGTAACTGTTTTTCTTCTTTCCCGACATCGGCGTAAAGTGTCTCAGCACTTGAAGCTGTTATACTGCTGAGGTAACAAACTGATCCGCTGCCTGCATGTCATGTATGAAAGCGTGCTGCGTCAGCAGCACTACGGTCCGCGCTGGTCAACCTACGTTCAATGTAGGGAACGTCACAGGGGAGGGATGTGTGTATGAGCGACTACGATGAGAACATACAAAAAACAACATACAAAAATATGTTTGGCATAAAGATAAAGTTGCATATTATATATTTGTAGAAACATATATAATTAATGTTGGTTGTTCAACGTGGTTTGCCAAATACGGCGTGCAAAAACTTTATAATACTTCATTTTTTTGACTTTGACATTGGAAAATATAAATTAGTAATTAATTAAATTATAAACATGTAAAAAAGTTAAAGTAAAAAGTGTGATGTTAATGTTTCCAGTTGAAGCTGCAGTTCGATGACTCGATGACGCGCACGTTCGAGTACCCCTCGGAAACGTCCCTGTGCGAGGAGGCCGGGGGCGTGGCCTCGGCCGCCCCCGGGGCCCCGGCGCCCGGGGTCCCAGCGCCCGGGGCCCCCGCAGTCCCCGCGCCTGAGGCCACACCGCAGCTCGCGGAGTCCCCGCTGCACGCCACGCTCGCAGCCAACACTCATATAAGTAACTATCTCATACTTCTTTAAATATTGAACATGCTTCATGAAAATCTAGCGACCGCCACTCAAGGCGTTCGATCTGATAAAGCTGTATCATCACTCGAGTGAGCCACTCATAAAATGTGGCGTCATGCCACGCGTTGCTTTTCCTAGCTATTAAGAGTGAGAAATACATAATCTCTTAAATATCCTTTTATAAATGGACTTTTACAACAGCAATGTCAAATCAAAAGTGCGTACCCTTATGTGGCGTAATCCAAACAGTGCCTTGTGGACGCATCACACTTGTGACGCCGCCCTGCCGCGCTCGCGGAGGCTGCTCAAGAGTTCTCACTGCTCACTTGAGCTCGGGGGTTTCTAAGTCTCGAAATACTCCGTGCAGAAAGTATGACGCGTGATTACGGAGTCATAGTAATACGAGAATCCTTCCAAAGGCGACACTCAACGTTGGAACGCGGCCTCAATAAACCGAAGGTTAGGTGACATCCAGACGTGATCGCTGACCTAAGGCCACGTTAAGATAGTGAAGATCAGTGCAATATTGTATTGTATAATTTTGCAACTCCATACTGCATTTGTTTTGAACCGTTTGGATTGTAGAGGTATGTTGACGTGTTCAACTTTTGACTGTATACAACGACCTTACAGCCACTAGACGCCTCATGCTTGAACTAGCGCACTAAAACAATTCTGTCAACTAGCCGAGGTACGGGGGAGCGCGGTACAGCGTTCTGATTGGTCTGATCAAAGTCAGTACGGCACACTAGTAATGAGATAGGTTTAAATAAGTCACGAAAGTATCGATATATTTTTTTAACAATAATTCGTGCAATTGTTAATTGGTTTTTCACCTCCTATTTCTTGATATTATTATAACATAAAATGTGCATACTTAATGTAATTTTAAGTGGTAAAGTAAAAAAAAAAAATATCCTCTCTATTTATGAAAACATCATAGGTACATAAAATTGTTATGATAGTAAAAAATATTATAATTGCCCTCCGTTTAATGCAATCAGATAAAAATAAAATCAGGATCTTTCGGGTACTTACCTAAAATCAATAACCGATTCACAATTAAATTCCGTCCTGTTACGTAGTCATAACAGAGGTGGTCATAAGAATCACTAGTTAGTTATGACCAGTATAAGTTGAACTCCTATCAATAATATCAGAAAATCAATATATGTAATTGTAATTAACTTAGTGACGAAATGTTATGTCATCTTTTCGAATACGCGAAGTCTGGCTGTTGTTATCACACCAAAGTATTAAACAAGGGATCACTATTATATATATTTTCTAATATTTTTATTAACTATCGCGGACTTTTTTACGGCTTAGTGAAGTGGTCGAGACTATTTTGAATTTATTCTGTGGCGACTTACATCAGTTCTATAAGTCATTTATTTATTTATTTAATGCTTTATGCACTCAAAAGTATAGAGGCGGACTTAATGCCTTAGGCATTTTCTACCAGTCAACCTTTGGGTGATGCAGAGAAAAGTAGTCGTAGGTGCAATAAAAGAGAGAGAAACAGGCGAATACAGGAATAGATTTACCTATAGACCATAGAATAGATATACTAATAAACCATAGAATAAATATAGAATATCTACTCAAATTAATACACTACATAAATACACTAAAATACTTAAACAATTGGTCCAAATCGACAATAGGAAAACATTAACGCTGTGATGATAGTCATATGTGTTGACAGACATGCGTCGTCTGTTATTAGACGTAGTAGCTGTAAGGTCGTTGACTCTACACTGTCTTTGCAGATAAGTTATGCAATACAGATTTAGTACAGACGAATTTTCTACTATAGAGTTAGTCTGGTTCACTAGGGGTGCTGTTCACGATTTTTGTATGTTAAGTGAATGTAGCAGCAACATTATCGGAGTAGTTGTGGCCGCAGAGTACCGGCGCGCGGCGCGGGAGACCTTCGTGTGACGTCACGGCCGGGGGCCGCTTGCTGCGACATGTCACACTCATCTTATAGCGCAGCTAGGTTGCGACGAGCAACACTTTATTGTTATTAGTAGCCAGTGTTGCTACATAAACACACACACTTATCTTAGTTTCAGACACGTTTTAATCCATGTAATTTTAAGAAAGTGGTAGTAACTTCGTGAAGGATGCACTGCAATACAGTACGTGTTCTCGACAGCGACGGCCGCTATGTTATCGAGGCTGTCTCAAGCGAACGACTCTTGTGGGCTATTTCGCTCCACACTTCCTGTAGCAACACAGTATACTAAAGGCTAAACTCAGGGAAATGTAATCTTTATTTTTGTGCGAGTACTAAGGAATCAGAGTTACAAAAGTAATTTCCTTTGTTGAACATCTGTCTGTAACGACTCTGTGCTTCCAAGTCTTCGCCTCTTTGTTTGAGTCCAAAGCCAAGGTAGCTGCGAGGAATCTCGGCGTTCTTGCAAATGTCCGGCGGTACTTCACACCGGGACAGCTTCTAATATTATACAAAGCACAGGTCCAACCGTGTGTGGAGTACTGCAGCCACATATGGGCAGGTGCTGCAAAATGCCATCTAGCAGCTTTGGACTCAGTGGAAAATGATGCGAAGAGGCTAATTGGTGATCCATATTTGGTAAAGTCCAATCTACATGGCCGCCAGCACAGGCGCAGGGTAGCCAAGCTTTCGGGCTTTTGGAGATTGTGAAAAAAAAATAGTTGTCGAAGCAAAGAGGCGATAAGCAGAATTTTTAAAAGCTAAGCAAGTAAGAACGATTGGAGCACTCTTCCAAACCGCCTGCAGTGCGTTTGTGTGCAGACACTAACATCCTCCCTGTGCTTACTGTACAGGGTGGACTTTGAGACAGGTCAGTAATAGCAAGTACCTCTACCGTTATAGTTACAGATGAGCGTTCCTAGAAGACCATCCTTAAACAGTCCCATAGAGCCTTGATCCCTGCTTCGAATTTTTTTTTCGTACCTATTTTATTTTATTTGTTACTTTTGCTGTCTCATATGTCTTGGATATCTTAAAAAGTTGGACGGTTTTTAGGATCGTTTAGCAATAAGTGTATTGGTTAAGGTACCTGCCCTTACTGACTCGTGTCAAAAATCCTTTCTGTATACGTCAACGTATAGAAACTAAAATCGCAAAATCTCTGATGTAACCCAGGGCGTCCCTTTTCCGGGCTCGCTAGAAGTCGCTTGTTTGTTTGTGACCTTACGCGCTCGTGTTACCTCTCTTTGGTTATTGTTTCCGTTGCCTGACGAGTATCGTCAGTAATTAACATCTAAAGTAAATGATATTGTAATAAGTTCTCACGTGACGTATGTTATTATGTATTAGCTATGTAAAGTAATAGAATAAATATATTTTTTCAAACGTTATCACTTGATGAGCTTGGTAAATAATATCACTCACAGTGGCAGTAGCAGTCATTGTCTGCTCCCTGATGATCGTGCTGTATCATTTTTCATCTTGACGACAATGTCATCAAGATGAAAAATGATACATTATTCATATATATCATTTTGTTGTCTGTACTGCAACAAAATTGTCTAATGACTGGTATTGCCTCTTCGGGCCTCGCTCGCACGGCGATGATCAATGCGATAATTTATTGTACAATTTTGGGGTTCATTTTTTTTTCTAGGTACTTTCACATAAAATTTTTGTTCGTGACATTCAGTAATATCGAGTCAAGATCCCAATATTGTACCGTAAAGTATCGCGTGTAGGCTAGCTAGCGTGGTACAGTAGTGCTTGCTCGCTTCCCGCAGCGTCGGCGGCGCTGGCGCGCTACACGCCGCACAAGACGGCGGCCGCCGCCTTCCAGCTGGGCGTCACGCGCGGCGCCGCGCCGCACGACCCCGCCGCGCCCGCCGCGCCCGGTGAGTACCTCCACACCGTGGTCATAACATTTTGCCAGAAGCCAACGAATCTAAATAATGATGCCCATGTCACTCAGTAATAAAGTAGCATTCTTCTGGTTACTATTAAACTATACTATTGCAAACTTTTATTAAGGCTTATATTAAGTTTTTTGAATTTATATTAATATTAATAAAGTTTTGTTACTATTTTGGTGTACAATAAAGTGTATTCTATTCTAATCTCATAAATGTTAAATACAGCCGTCCTGACTCATTCGAGCGTCGAAACATCCTTGTAGCACTCCAACTCCATACATTAGAGAACACAAGAACCAGACCTCTCAATATACAACGAATACTTAATTCTACACCAAAATTTAAATTGTACAAGTCTTTTAAATACATAATTTTTATTTTTATAAGTAAGATAACAGTATTATTACAGATTAATATTTATCAGACAACCTTTGAATAGACTGAGTATTGTTTTACTTTCATCTCCCCCAACCGATACACAGTTATACAGAGAATTACAGTAATACAGAAGGGTCTGAGTGCTTCGTCAGTAGGAGACCGACGCATGCCATATAACTAGGTAAAAATAAAATAAAATAACAATACACAAATAATTATGACGAATAATCAGAGTGATTAAATTAACAAAAAATCAAATTAAGGATAAAAAAAAATAATGATGTAGTTATGAAAATAGGAACACGCATTGTTATTTTGTGTAGATAAAATCTTTTTGTACTTTGAGATCGGAAGGGTTATGTTGAAGGTTAATAAGTGTTGGGAGAGTGTCGAAGTGTCACAGATTAGTTTGATCCCGGAACATTAAATAAATTGTAACTACTTTTCCGGCAGACGAGGTGGCGCGTTTATATTTAGTTTACCAGTGGAGTTTGTTTAAATGAGTTTTCGGTCTATTAACGAGTGAAACCTGTTTGTAATCTGTCCTTGTCACTAATAACTTTTTAGTTAATCTATCCTTGTAACACACATGATTTAGGACACGCCTCTGAATACTTCCAGGAATGTAAACGTTGTGAGGATACCAAACCAGATTGCTATATTCAAGTGTGGGGCGAACTAGCGTGTTAAATCATTTGTTCTAGGTGTTAACCAAGATGTATCCAAGGATTTTAAACCTAATGACTAAGTTTGTTAAATAATTGTTAATCTAGTAAGACTCCCAGGTCACGTGTTTATCTATTTGAAGACTTTTGAGCCCCATCTGTAATGTTAATCGGATCTGTAACCTCGAAATGCGTATCGATATTCGTAATAAGGCGTGATTGATCGGGTGAAGGGTTACACTTGTTACAAATCAAATCACTTAATGTTAGCACTTTACTATAGTATTGCGAATGGTCTTATTTTCATAAAACAATAAAAAGTCGACACAGTACGACACGTACAGACGCCTTACATCGCACGAGCACTCAGTGTTTCGTCAGAGTGTCGTGGTCAGTCACATGTTAAACGTCACTCTAAACCACTAGCGCCGCTTTAAACAACCAGCGCCATCTCTGATATATTTTGAAAACTAATTTAAATACAAAAGCGCCGTCATAGTTATTTTAATTGTTGGTTGACTTACGGAGTAAAAGCTAGGTTTAACGAATATTACGGCTATATTTTGGTCCAGCTCGTCTGTCTGTCCAGATCCATTAGTTTCATAATTTTCTTGTTATCAGCAAATGGGTAGATAATTGAATACAGTTTAAGCTGTGCGTAATGTCATTAAAAATATAGTGAAGAGAATCGTCCTACCTAAATGTGAACCTTTAGAACGCCGAATGTTGCTTTTAAACACTTAGAATGATGGGCACTCATTAAAGCTCTTGAGGACCCGGCACTAAGGTAAGCCTGAAACCACTCAAGCATTTATTGATACATATAATGGTCCTCTTAGTGCAAAGTTTAGCTATAAGAACAAAATGATCAACCTTATTGAATGCTTTACTGAAGTCACTAGAGTGCTACAAGAGTGAACATGTATCTCAGTAGAAATAATGTTCAGCTATCTTATAGTGCGCGACAAGGAGGCATACTAGTTCAGATTTATTGTAGAAAAAGGTTCCATTAGCGTGAGCGTAATCGTCATGAGATGTATAGACATCGGATAGATGTAGAATATAATAATAATGGTTCTGACTATAAGTGGTTTCAAATGGTTATATTCTATAGGCACCTTACAATAGAACAACCGGTTTAGCTGAGGGGTACCACTAACTAAAAATTCATCGATCAAAAGCATCGTGTGCGTGTGGATACTCACACAAAGAGTCACGAGCCCTATGGCATGCGTTGTGGAACTCTCCCGCACTCCACATGTTAATGAACTGTAGCGCAAGGCTCCAAAACTGACATACTTGTAGCACCGTTTGATACGTTGTAGTTAATAACAAAGCTAGGTGGTTTCTGTAGAAATCAGTTTTGAACTCGATTTGAATCTTTGAAATTTATAAGAACGGTGAGGGGGAAGTGTCTGGTTCTAAGCTTGTTAGGTAATTTGGCACCTAGCTTTGTATTGCTGCATAATCCTCGTTAATATGACGTTTATTACGCAGTAGCAGCGGCCGGTGCGGGGGAGGAGGACGAAGGAGACGCGCGTCCATGTGGCGCCGACGTAGCGCGCTCGTGGAGCGAAACGCGCACGCACGCCACCGACCTGCTGTTCTAGTCACACACTCACAGGTACGTACACCCGCTGTGCGGCTCGCTCGTGGAGCGAAACGCGCACGCACGCCACCGACCTGCTGTTCTAGTCACACACTCACAGGTACGTACACCCGCTGTGCGGCTCGCTCGTGGAGCGAAACGCGCACGCACGCCACCGACCTGCTGTTCTAGTCACACACTCACAGGTACGTACACCCGCTGTGCGGCTCGCTCGTGGAGCGAAACGCGCACGCACGCCACCGACCTGCTGTTCTAGTCACACACTCACAGGTACGTACACCCGCTGTGCGGCTCGCTCGTGGAGCGAAACGCGCACGCACGCCACCGACCTGCTGTTCTAGTCACACACTCACAGGTACGTACACCCGCTGTGCGGCTCGCTCGTGGAGCGAAACGCGCACGCACGCCACCGACCTGCTGTTCTAGTCACACACTCACAGGTACGTACACCCGCTGTGCGGCTCGCTCGTGGAGCGAAACGCGCACGCACGCCACCGACCTGCTGTTCTAGTCACACACTCACAGGTACGTACACCCGCTGTGCGGCTCGCTCGTGGAGCGAAACGCGCACGCACGCCACCGACCTGCTGTTCTAGTCACACACTCACAGGTACGTACACCCGCTGTGCGGCTCGCTCGTGGAGCGAAACGCGCACGCACGCCACCGACCTGCTGTTCTAGTCACACACTCACAGGTACGTACACCCGCTGTGCGGCTCGCTCGTGGAGCGAAACGCGCACGCACGCCACCGACCTGCTGTTCTAGTCACACACTCACAGGTACGTACACCCGCTGTGCGGCTCGCTCGTGGAGCGAAACGCGCACGCACGCCACCGACCTGCTGTTCTAGTCACACACTCACAGGTACGTACACCCGCTGTGCGGCTCGCTCGTGGAGCGAAACGCGCACGCACGCCACCGACCTGCTGTTCTAGTCACACACTCACAGGTACGTACACCCGCTGTGCGGCTCGCTCGTGGAGCGAAACGCGCACGCACGCCACCGACCTGCTGTTCTAGTCACACACTCACAGGTACGTACACCCGCTGTGCGGCTCGCTCGTGGAGCGAAACGCGCACGCACGCCACCGACCTGCTGTTCTAGTCACACACTCACAGGTACGTACACCCGCTGTGCGGCTCGCTCGTGGAGCGAAACGCGCACGCACGCCACCGACCTGCTGTTCTAGTCACACACTCACAGGTACGTACACCCGCTGTGCGGCTCGCTCGTGGAGCGAAACGCGCACGCACGCCACCGACCTGCTGTTCTAGTCACACACTCACAGGTACGTACACCCGCTGTGCGGCTCGCTCGTGGAGCGAAACGCGCACGCACGCCACCGACCTGCTGTTCTAGTCACACACTCACAGGTACGTACACCCGCTGTGCGGCTCGCTCGTGGAGCGAAACGCGCACGCACGCCACCGACCTGCTGTTCTAGTCACACACTCACAGGTACGTACACCCGCTGTGCGGCTCGCTCGTGGAGCGAAACGCGCACGCACGCCACCGACCTGCTGTTCTAGTCACACACTCACAGGTACGTACACCCGCTGTGCGGCTCGCTCGTGGAGCGAAACGCGCACGCACGCCACCGACCTGCTGTTCTAGTCACACACTCACAGGTACGTACACCCGCTGTGCGGCTCGGTCGTGGAGCGAAACGCGCACGCACGCCACCGACCTGCTGTTCTAGTCA
The DNA here is from genome assembly GCA_961205895.1 of Mythimna pallens. NCBI lineage: Eukaryota > Metazoa > Arthropoda > Insecta > Lepidoptera > Noctuidae > Mythimna > Mythimna pallens. The sequence goes on from OY540826.1 coordinate 484,536, forward strand.
CACACTCACAGGTACGTACACCCGCTGTGCGGCTCGCTCGTGGAGCGAAACTTTGTAATACGTGCGTGTATTACAAAGTTAAGGACTACGTTGAAGACACGCTTGTTTGGCAATGACTACTTCTGCACATGTGGCTACCCTGGCAGCTCATTAACTGCAGTATCGTACAGTCATCTATGAACTGCTCCATCATTGTTTTAACTTCATTATTTATACTAAAACTGTTTTTTTCCCTCTCTTATGACATTGTTGTTGCAATGTTTTTTTTATATTAATTAAACCACAGCCACCTTCATTTCAATAGTATTTTTTATTGTATACATATCATTTGTTGATGGGTTTATTTTTGTATAGCTTCTTTTTATAATGTGAACGTGAGAACACTATACACTCCGCGGTTTCATGGACTACAATTTTCATTATTCTTTTGTGTACAAAGCTGACCGGTCTACATTGTCCTCTCATATAATATTATTTTTTTCAAAGACAAGCCACCGACGACTTGGAACCGTGCACTAGCTTGTGACGTTTTACAAGTGCCCATGTAGGCCTGTGTGAAATATATAATTTTGACTTTGATTAAAATTTATGGCGCGAGCACAAAACCAAAAAAGCTTCGCTTTTTAGTTAAGTAAGATATAGCATAAATCCTTGGTTTGCAATTAAATAACTAATCAACTGAATCAAATAAACCTAATGCTACTTGAAAAACTTGTGTGCTCCGCTAAGCACGTTTACCCAGCTACACATTATTGTTGAGTACCGAGCCTGTAACTTGTTATTAATATAAGAAGAAAACCATGTAAAGAGGTCCCACGGATGCCCATGAAGCTTAGTTTTTTTGTCAGAGTATGGTGGTCGATCCGATCAAATGCCTTGTCTGTGTAAACCATTGCATTCCATTGTCCATAGCACTTGTAATGAAATCATTAAATTGAATCAAATTAGCAGTGGTAGAGCGTCCTTTTAAAAATCCGTGTTGGAAGAAGCCGAGCGAGCTAGCAAGTGCGGGATATAACTGGTTACAGACAATCCTCTCAAATATATTAGCTATAATGCACAGCCTGGATATAGGCCTATAACTAGTGACCTCGGTTTTTGACCCCTTCTTATATACAGGTGTAATTAAAGCATACTTTAGAGAAATGTCACATGAAGTTCTATTATCCGAATAAATAAAAGGAGGTGGAATGGATTATTAGAGGAAGTGGAGTTGAGGAAAGTCGACATGAAGTAAGATGAAAAGCTTCACTAATAGAATCTCTTGTGATTAACACTTCATTGTTATAATTTAATTCATTAGGTTAGAATTAGAGTTGTAGCGATTTTTAACGAAGGTCCAAAAATATTTAGGGTTCTTAAGAATCTTTAATGGATTTTTCAGTTTGAATAGAGATACATTTATTCATGAAGCTTCCTTAGTCTTAACTCTGTCACGCAAATATTTAAGTTAGCTCGTCAGATTTGTTGCCTCAGATCTTGAATATTTTTAGATATTTATATTTTTCATTCATATGTTCATATTTCAATATTAATATATATGTAATAACAGTGTAGACCAGTCAGTATTGTACCCAAAAGCACAACAAAAATAATCATAATAAAAAATGGGTCGTAATACAAAGTAATCTAAGAATTCGCCGAGTCACTCTAGTGTTCTCACATTCACTTATTAAAAAAAGAAACTATAAAAAAAAAGTGAAGGTTCCATAAAAACTGACCTATGAAAACAGTACAATTCCCGAATTGAGTTATGAAGATTTTTTTTTATTGTGAGGTAACTACAAATTTACAATTTTCAGATTTTTTCCTATACTTGTGCTATGAGACCTTGCTTCATGCCAAATTTCAGGATTCTAGGTCAACTGAAAGTAGTATCAATTTTGATTCCCGTGATAGTGTCAAAATACACGATTTTTGCGACTTAAACGGCCGTAACTTTGAAGTTTGATTTTTTCACAGCTTTAAGGGACCGCAGACCTTAGTATAATATATGTTTTTTTTTTTTTCAACTCAAAACATCCACGCTTATATACTCAGGTCTGCAGTCCCTTGAAGCTCTAAAAAAATTACCTTTTGAGTTAACTAAAAAAAACATATATCGCAAAAAAAAATGTATAGGTACTTCCCGTTGACGTAGAATCCTGAAATTTGGCATGAAATAAGGTGAGTGAGTGAATAGAAGAGGAAAAAACCCCCCCTATTCACACCATCAATGATTGCATCACTGCTTACCATCACGTGGGATCGCAGTTAAGCACTGGTTTATATCAATTTAAAAAATAAGTATTGGAAAATATTCCGAAAACTAAATTTGTAATAACGTCACAAAAAAATAATATTATTTTTAACTCAATTTCGGATTTGAACTGTTTTCATAGGTAAATTTTTACGGAACCCTCAGTGCGCGAGTCCGACTCGCACTTACCCAGTTTTTACTAAAACAGAAGCCTGAAATTCGTATTAATCATGATCGAGTAGCGTAAACAATAAGCTTTGTAATAAAGTATATCACATAGGCCTAGGTCCAGCAGTGGACGTCTTTCGGCTGAAATGATAATGATATCACATAGGCGTTCTAAGAATAATAGTCAAAATGGGCGTAGGTCCGACAGAATTGAAATATATCTCAAATTAAAGCTTATAATTACTACTTTACTTCATACTAGGACAGCAAGTAGCAAAGTCGCCGGAGAACAGAGATAGGGCCAATTGAAAAAAAAAAAACATTTTTCTGTGTAAATACCGAAGATTTGACTACATTTGTCACATTTTAAAATAAAGTTCGTTTGCTCGAATGCACCCCCGCAGACTAGTCCGCGCGCAAGCCGCCTCTCCTGGAGACGCCGCCTCGCCGCGCGCCGGTGTCGCGGTTCTGTCGTTGTTTACTTGTTATTTGCCTGCGTAAGGTTTTTCGGTATCATAAATTGATTATAATCTGCCATGGGATCTGGAGCCAACAGTCCTTGCACGCATGCACGATTTACGCGTGGAGATATTGTATCTCCGGAGCGAAACGACAGAGTTCCGGCGAGATCTCATGATGGAATGGCGACAGCGACTATCGCGGTAAGTCCCCACTTAACGGCTCGTTCACGGTGAGCGAAAAAATCAAAAACAAAAAGCGCGCGGTTTTCTCAGAGCGAATTGCTACAGCGGCTAGCGGTGAAGTGAGTGGCCGGAACAAAAGTACCAGCGACTAAGTGCGACGCCACGAAACAGAGCGGCGCGGACGGCAGTGTAGGAGTGACGTACTCAGGGGCGAAGCAAAAAAAAAAATACAAAAAAAATTTAAATGTTTTAAATATACTTCTATGTGCTGCAGAATATAATCGAAAGTTTTCACTCTCATTCTTGTGTACTCATAAAACTTATTTGGATATTTTCTGTAATCTTCGTTTATGTGACGAAATTCGCCATTTAAACACCGATCTCTATTCAGTTCGTGCACTCCTTCTCTCATATTAAGAATATCTTGTTTTAAAAATATATTGTTTATTCAATATATTTTTAAAACAAGATATTCTTATTATTATACACAGAAGGGATAATTCTAATATTGCCATTATTTTGAGCACGTTCTGACTACCTAAGTACGTTCACCGCGGCCGCCGCCGCCCCGCTCGGGTTCGTGGCGTGCAATTCGCACCGCCTTTTTTTCATACATTCGAAAACGAAACAGCCACTGTCATAACCCAGCATTTGACCACATCGTCGCTTACCATCGGGTGAAAAAGTGGTCAAAGAACCCTCGTTCTTAAAGAAGCGAGGGCTTGCGCGAGGCCCCTTTGCCACATCGCCCACGCCTAGCTACGCTACTGCTGTGAGCGATGAAGCAAAGACAAACAAAGACAGCAATGAAACACAATTGTCAACGAAACAGGCAAATGATTCTCGTTTAATAACCATTGGGGCAGTGGAGGCTATGAACGGCAAAATAAAGCAAAGCTTCAAGCTTTTACGTCAAACATACATAAATCGCGCCCTGACTCTCATGTTTGGTGATTATAAAACCGCTGCAAGTCTTTTGAATGCTTTCCATCCCGTTTATGGAGATAATAGGCATGCAGTTGATATTTTGAATATAATTAACCTGAATATGAACACCCCTAATCGGCTGTATGAAAATGTCGAAATAAAAAACCTGAACCGCCAAAAGGAGAAACTTCATTCAATTGGATGGCAATCTGCCGTTCTTAGAAGATTTTCCACGCCTCACTGAGGACGATATTATCTTACAGGCTCTGGACACTTATCAAGCAGAAACTAGCCAAGTCATACGTAGGAGAGCACTTAAAAGCTGTTGTAAGAGCTGTTTACAATATTGAAATCAGCACAGACTGATGTGCTGAACGATCTCCGTGAATGCTTCTTCTTCCTGCCCTTATCCCATATTACTTGGGATCGGCGCAACATGTTTTTTCTTCCATTCTGTCCTATCACTCTCCATACTATCACTTACTCCCTTTTCTTCCATATCACTCCTCACACAATCTATCCTCTTTTCTTTCGTCTCCCTCTCCCTCTCCATCCATCTACACATATACTCTGAACTTTTTTAGTAAAATGCGTTTCATCCCTCCTCTTCACATGTATTCAATGAGTGGATGCTTTGAGCACTGGTTCAGTCAAGGCACGTCAGAGCACGCACATATTTTTCATATATTTTTATTGATAGGGACCAGGTTGGCAATTATGCAATGTAACTGGGACAATTGGTACCTGTGCTCATGTAGTTTTGATAATATGGTATCTTGGTTTGGGACTACATGCGCCATTTATCGTCCCCGCGCATCATTTGTTATATGTTGTCATAGACCGGTACAGAGTTTAGGAGTGTGGAATGAGTTGCAGAGTTTATTTTCATTTGATTTATTTTATACACGTTTTTCATTAAAACCGTTCAAGTTATATTTTATTTTTGTTTATGTCCATCTAGCAATAAAAGGATACGTAATTATTAAAAGTTTTTTGTTTTATTTCATTATGTTAAAACAATTTTTCAAGTAAACCCGGTGGATCAAGTGCAAGTGTTGTTTATATAATTTCGATTCTGGCACTGAATCCCAAGAACTGGCACTAGTGGCAGTTCTGTTGGTCTTACGCCCACGTTTCATACAAATTTGCCCATGATCCTTTCTTCGGAATAAAGGCCTATTTTTGACCTCTACTGATTCGAATATGAGCATATAACGCTTAAAAATATACTATTTCGTACGGGACATTTTAAAATGGAATCATATATTAAAGAATAAAAAGAGAGTTTCAACAAGAACCGGTTTATACCTTGATATTAGTTTGTTACGAATGACTGGAATTTGTATCTTAATTATCAAATAATCAATAGCTGTATAATAAATGAATTTGCATCGTCAACAGGTCGCTGAGACACCGGATTAGATGAGATGTCGCCGAGGAGGCGCGGGCGGCAGGCGACGCTGTGCAACTGCTCAACTATGTGTAGTAGTGTAGTATATCGAGTCATATCCGTCGGCGCTCGGCGGCGCGCTGCCGGGGCCGAGCTTGACTGATTAGCTGATAACGACTGCAACGTAACGTTGCGAGACATTTTGGAGCATTTAAATGATTATATGTATTTAACAAATAACGATATAGGTATTATTTATTTGTTCTTAGTCTATGACGGAGCATAGACAAATAGACAAGCTGTGAGGCGTCTACTACGTGCCGGCTGTATTGTGATCACGATCAACTCATTCCATATGGCATTCCTAAATTTTGTAACAATGTTTTACTAACCATTTTTAAAGATTTACAAGTTTTTATTGAAACGTATTTCGATAGCAAACCATGTCAATGTATTGTTGAAAAGAAAAGTGTATATTTTTTATAGTATTTCTAACGAACATTGGATAATGAAAACTAAAAAGTTTTAACAATTGCTAAGTAATGTATTTTATGTAGTAGTCGTGCTAAAAGGAGCTGTGCCTTCGCTAGAGATGCGCTTCCCCCGCCTTACGTACGAGTACGTGTGAGTCCTGACGCGTGAGTCGCTCACAGCGCGACGCTCAAGCATTTATTGTGACGATATACTGTAACACTGGCGAGCAGCACTGAGGGAGCTGCCACCAGATATTATTATGTACGTAGATGTAATATTTCGTTCGGGCACGCTGTAAGAGTGTCATATTATATAGTATTGTTTATATGTCCGCGCGCGCCGCACCCTCGCGTGCGACACGTGCGAGCGACACGTGCGTGCGATACGTGCGAGCGACTCGTGCGTGCGACACGTGCGAGCGACAAGTGGTTGCGACGCGCGCGTGGCCGCCCGGCCGACACTTGCCAATGCCTAGTTGTATCGTACTTTACGCATATTATGACATTTATGTGGTTCATTATTATTAATGTAGTAGTAACTGATATATTATGTAGTAATGCAATATTTTGCGTTTATTTTTTGGTAACTGAGGTGCGAGTCGGTGAGATCTTGATAGTGATTTGTAAGGAAACGTGTACAAAAGAAGTTATAATTGTAATAATTACTAGTAATCGTTAGAAGAAATCAGATGTCGATGTGCGGTGTGCGAGGGCTCTCGCCGAGTCGCCCTCCGCGAGACGAGCGCGTGCGCGAGTGGAGTTAGCTTAGTTAGTGTAAGAGTGATGCGCTCGTGCCGTGTACAAATGTGTCGCCGCGCGGACCAGTCACTGCGCTGCGTGCTACGTTATTGTATTGTATATCCATAATGTATTGATCCTGAATTGCAATAAAATATATAAAAATGGACACAAACTGACGTTTTATTGTACAACAAATATTACGAAGATGTAGATGCTGCGTCACGTGAGCACGACGGCGGGCGGCGTCTGGTCCATGTAGGAGTACGTGACGTCGGTGCTGGCGCGCAGGGCCTCCTTGATGGAGCGCTCCGTGCCGAACTGCAGCAGGTACGACATGGCGCCCGCCTGCAACCAGACCCACCACCCGACCTACTGTTACCCGTTTCATTTTATCTTTTTTAAGAGGCTCTAGAGTCCTTAAGAAACACATAAAAGGCACTTATTTTTCAAAGGAGACGTTCAAAAAATATACGGAGCTTGGGCTAAAAATAATCAAAAAATTTAACAGCATTCTGACTTATACAGGCTGAAAGAGCGTAATTATCTTGATTTTTTTTGAGCTTTAAATAAAATTTTTCAGTCTTCTGTTTTTTTTTATAATTAAAGTGGAAAAGATTTATACTTGTATCACTATAAAACATTTTATAGGGTAAGCAACTCTGTGATAATTGACGTGACAGTATAACTTTGTATCAGTGTGTGTGTATCTCAATGACGTATAGTATATCTGTGTGTGTTTATTTCAACGTTCTGACGTTGAAATAAACACACACAGATACACTATACAAGAAGTCAAGTTGACAAAATGTCAATCTGACTTTTGATATTGCATTATTCATGATAATTACTTATGTTTTGTCTTCATTTCATAAAACGGCAGTTGAAATCATAATAAAAACTTGAAGGTATTTAATAGATGCGGCAATTTTAATTACATTATAAATAATTCTATTCATCATCATCATCATCATTTCAGCCGAAAGACGTCCACTGCTGGACATAGGCCTCCCCCAAGCGTCGCCACAATGAACGGTCCTGTGCGTTTCGCATCCATCGGAATCCCGCAACCGTTACCAAGTCATCGGTCCACCTTGTAGGAGGCCTTCCAACGCTACGTATTCCGGTACGTGGTCGCTATTCCAGAACCTTTCGGCCCCAACGGCCATCCGTTCTGCGAGCAATGTACCCTGCCCAATAATTCTATTGCGTAGGAAAAAATAATTAATAAAATATGCGTTTTGTTTTTACTAAAACATTTTTCACAACGGAGGACTGGAAAATTCATATTTAATCATGATCGAGTAACACACTGGTGATCTAATTTCTTGCCAAAATGTGCCAACAGTTTCACCGCGAGATATTTGCAAACCTATCTTATATAATAAATCCCGTAAATAGAAAAGGTTGATTTAGCTGTTTTTGAGAGATATGAACGATTTCTTTTGAAGTGCCTTTTTAGGTGTTTCTTACCGACTCTTAAGCTATGACTACTTGAAATACTACAGGTGCAACATAGCTTTATTTAAAATAACATCTGCATCTACTGAATAAGGACAGAGCAGCTCAACTCTGTGCACAAACCAAGCGTGTCAGTGACGAGTTTGACTTCTGGTTGTACTCGCGACAGCCGACACTCGTGCTCAGTGCACAGCACGCAGCCACCAACAGTAAAGTGATCTCCCGTCGCTGGTGGCGCAAGGACTCCGTACTCTGTGTGTGGATATAGCTATGAAACAAATGATGTGGACCTTGGCGCCGCTGGAACTGGACTTGCGCGTGCCGCCCACGGACTGCTGGCCGGGCAGCTCCTCGGAGCAGCGGTCGTTCACGAACAGCGTGGCGGCCAGGTCGCGCAGCTCGCCGGCCGCCCACTGCGCCCACGCCGTGTCCTGCGCACAACCGGCTGCATGCACTTAACGTATCTCAGTAACAACAAAGCAATCGAGCCAAACGTCATGCAGTGTCAAGCGATTTTGATTTAAGCTTATTGCAAAACCAAGCTCCTCTACATAAATATTTGCATGAACTGTGCGATAAACTTGAACAAATAAGTAGGTATCCTTATCATGCGGTGATGAAAGCACTGTTTCACATCAGCTAAATGGAAGCCTGAGATTTGCAATTTTTATTTTAGATAATTACAATTAATCACCCCTCGACCGCCTGTCTCCTTATCTAAAAACGCCTCGTGTCAATGTATAGAACGTTTCATGTAATGAATTGTTTCATGAAATTCAATGTGGTGGTCCATGAAACAAGAAAATACATTTTGTAAATATTTGTCGTATTTTCAATATTTAAGGCGTTTTGTGAGTTTACTTACTTCGTAGTTTCAGTTGAGAGTGAGATCGTGTTTGTAATGTACCTACATATTAGACTTGAGCTCGCATGATCATAATCCATAATCACCCCTCAGACTGCTTTGTTCCCACCTAGTGGCGACACTGACAATTAAACAAAGGCACCCACCGTGTCCTGTCTGTCTGTAGGTATGTGCGCTATAAACTTTAAAACTATTGAATATATTTTCATGCGATTTTTACATGTGAGTGAATGTTTTTAAAATGTATTTTAAGTGAGGGTTTAGGTGTAAAATACATGCATATTATAGAAGAGAAGTGCCAAGAAGTTCAAATATTTGTAGCAGCCGCCTCGCCGTGCGGAGTGCGGAGCGGGTCGCTAGTATTATATGAAAAAGCGGTCTCACACGTGCAAATATAGAGCCAGTGATGGCGTACGGCGTCCGCGAGACTGCCCACAGCAGTGCGTCGGGGTCGTCGTCGGGGAAGCCGCACACGGCCAGCACCGGGCCGCGCAGCTCCTCGCGCATGAGCTCGTGCGTGGGCTCCGGCACCAGGAACACCGTGGGCTCCACAAAGTAGCCCACCTCGCCTTCCGTGCGCCCGCCGCACACGCGACGTACGGACTCGTCCGTCTCAGCGCGCTGCAGATAGCGGCAAACCTTAAAAACATCACACCTCAATTTAAAGAATAGCCTAGAAAACAACGATAGTTTGCAACTTAAAAAATGCAACAGCTATGAGCACAGTTGTTTCGTTTTAATTAAAGGCTCTAGTTCGAATTTGATAGTAGAAAAATTCCAACACGTCTTGATTTTCAGTATCATCTAAGTAAAGTTAAATAATATCTCCAATTTAAAATGTTAATATTATCCTACTTATAATATTAACATTTTAAATTGGTGGTGTTTATTTTCAAAGTGATGATGTGTAGGAACATGTAACTATTTTAACTGTGTTGTAGACTTTTTAAAATAATAGTAGTAGACCAGAGTTCTAAACTTGTTTCATTTCGTTCTGTTACATGTTGGCTGTAGATTAATATAATTTATGACGAAAAATATATAAACCTTGTCATATGCAGACTGTGACGCAAGTGCAGACGTAAAACACCTATAGTCGAGCGGATGCGTGACCACGAGCGACTGCGTGACCTGCGCGAGCCCCTGCGTGAAGCGGTCCAGCAGCGACTCGGCCACGAACACGCGCGAGCACGACGTCGCCTTCTGTCCCGCCATCTCGAACGCTGCTCGCGCCGTGCACGACACTGCGTTGGCCAAGTTCGCCGACGCGTGCACAATGTGGAAGTTCTTCCCACTGCCGGTGCCAACAAGACGTGGAAAGCGCGTATACATTTCTATCCGATCACCGATTGTGCGCCAAATATGCTCAAGGGTCTGTGTTGTACCGCCGAATGTAATACCGGCTAGATCTGAATTCGACGTAACCGCCTCGAGAAAACGATTCTCCTCAGATGGTACGAAGTTGATAACACCGGGAATCAGCCCCGCGCACTGCAGACACTCGAGCACGCGGTAGCAGGCGAGCACCGACTGGTCACTTGGTTTCCACACCACACAGTTTCCTATAATCGCTGGCATGATCGCCAGTTGTGCGGCTTGAGCGAGTGAACTATAAGGCGTGATCGCCGCCCAGAACCCTTCAAGGCCGTGATATTGGTTATGATTGATGACTTCCGCACCACCGTCGATCACGCTTTTGTTCCTGGTGAGCTCCCTCATGAAGTAACATCCGAACCGCAGGTAATCGACCAGTTGACACACATTGAGTTCCGCTTGGATCGCTGTCATGCCCTGTCCGAACATACAACCCGCGATGACGCGTTGCCGAAAAACTCCAGCGAGCAGGTCGGTAGCGCGCTCCAGCACGCAGCAGCGCTCGTCTAACGCAGTGCGCTCCCAGCTTGGCTGGCAGGCAGTGGCTATTTGCATGGCCTGTCCGATAGTCTCAGGCCAAGCTCGGTGATAGTACACAGCGGTAACACGATGGTCAAAAGGCGCAGTCTGCACACAAAAATCTCCAGCAGTAGTTTTCTCGGGTCCAACAACAATAGGTATCGTTTCAGGGCAACGACTGAGTGCGGTGAGCTCATGTGAGAGGCAGGCGCGCTCTCTCGTGCCCGCGGCGTGCTGCATTACAGCCTCGTTGCGCGGCGCGCGAGGGAACACACTGCACTGCGGGCGCAGCGCCGACGTCGGCAGCGCGCGCGCCGCCCGCCGCGCCTGCAGCACGTGGCGCGCCCTGCGCCGCCGCAGCTGTACACACACACTTCGCAGCATGCTTCTCTGTTATACTCAGTTCTACTAAAATTTAGAATTCTGGAGCCAAACTTTCTGTATAGATTTATGAAGACCAAATTGAAACTGTCAAAAATGAAATTTATATCCAAAGATTATAAATAATGCTCTGTCAAATTCCTTCTGGCCCAATTGAGTTCAATGAGTTTTTTTCTGTTCTGCAGCTTCTTTTATTGTTATTTGTTAGAATTTAAGTAGGTATCATTTGATTATTTCCTAACTTCTGACCAGTTTGCCAACTCGGTACCAACACGTCTCGTTCAGATACATAATATGTATAGACTTATGGAGACCAAGTAACAATAAATAAAATATGAATGATATTATCATTCATTATTTATTGTGGAAATAGGGCAAGCCTTAACTAATAACAGTGGCGGTCTAGGCCTGTCGCGGACCCGGGGCGGTAAAACTAAATAGGCCGGACCTGACCTTGTGTTATAAAAGACACTTCAATTTTATATTATGTACATCAGTACCTACATATATGTATAGATTTTTTTATCGCTGTCATTATTAATCAGATCGTTTCACCACCTTCGCCACAGTCGGGCATGCCAATCTTTGAGGAGTCGATGCACCACAGCGTCCTCACCTTCCGCATGAAACAGGTCTCCACTGGATATAGCAAGTCCGGGAGGTTCCAGTGTCGGATTCAAGCGGAAGAAATATCCGAGTGTGCGGACCGCCTGGAGTGGAGGTCACGGTGGAGTATACGGTGCAGAGTCTGACACGCCCTCACACTCCATCCTAGCGAGAGAAGTCATTTCATGATTTCCCACCAAAGAAAGAAAAAAACCTCGAGTTCGATGGTGTCGTCCTTCCTCGGGCAGGCGTCCGTGAGTGACGATCTTCGCCCACCTGTCCGGGTGGATTCGTGTGACGTAGCCAGCCCGCCCCCACTTCAGCTTGGCTACGTTATCTACTGGCTGCTTTTTCTGCTACTTGAGTTATGGAGAGCAGGGTGGTGTTAACAAGATCTGTTCGCTTAACACATATATTATGCTGCGCTCCATTGTACGTTAACAAATCTTGAGTCCATAATAGACTTTTATTGTTCAGTAAGGCGTACTCGTTTATTGTTCAGTAAGGCGTACTCGTTTATTGTTCAGTAAGGCGTACTCGTTTATTGTTCAGTAAGGCGTACTCGTTTATTGTTCAGTAAGGCGTACTCGTTTATTACTATGTCCACGGACGCGTAGCTTCATAGACGCGTATTCGTCATTACACTCTTGCTATATCTACGCTTACTCACAGCTTACATACAAAACTATGAAACTCGGGTCGTTGCCGCTTCGTCGACAGAGTTTCTAAGCGACCAACTTACTACAACACAATATCCACTACGCTTACTCTCTGCTGGTGTAGGTACCACAAGGTTCAATATTAGGCCCGTGTCTCTTTATTTTGTAGGTACCATAACGAATTCCCAAAGTAAAGGTTAACGCATCTCGCAGTGTACGCCGTTGATGACATTATACCTCATCTGACGAGCTAGACCTAGTGATTCAACGACTACCACTCTCGCTTGATCTCCTATTAGAATATTACTTCTCTAACTGAAAGCTAAAGGTAAATCCGGCCAAAACCGAAGTTATTATGTTCTCGAAAAAGCGATGGAAATAACATTCCGTGGAAAAGTCTATAAAGTATTTAGGAACAACATTAGATGATAAAGTCAGCTGGTTAAGAAACTTGGAGGAGCTTCGTCTTGAGGGAGTGAAGTCCTTCAACAGCATAAAGCCAATCCTAAATCCATCTTAAGCCCACACACAAAATTATGCATTTATTGCACACTAGCTTCTGCCAGCGGCTTCGCCCGCGTGAAAGCAGGTTTCTCCATACAAACTTTGGACCCCTTAAAAGTTTCACCCCCTTAAAAGTTGAATTTCCAAAAGTCCCTTCTTATTGCTCACTTACGACATAAAAGGAAGCCTTGTGCAAAATTTCACCTTCCTAGTCCCAATAGTTTCGGTTGTGCGTTGATATGTCAGTCAGTTTCTCCTTTTAAATATAGGTATAGATTAGTTCGATCTTGCATGACCTATGCATTCTCTGTCTGAAGCAGCAAAAGTGACAGTAACTACAAAATTGTCCACGACGTCCAGAAAAAGCACTATAATAGCTTTCAACACGCCTCTACACAAATCTTGCACAACTACATGATCGTATCAAGTTTCCGCCTAAAGAATTCATTTTGAAAAAATCCCGAAAATTCTGTCTCTACTAACCCACTTCATCGTAATACTCTGGTCTCAGGGCCTGCGCACACTTGAGACAAGACTGTCTTAGACAGAATTGTCTGAGACAAGACTGTCTTAGAATTGTCTGCGACAAGACTGTTTTGTCTACGTCACGGCGCACACTATTAATACGTAATAGTACACAGAATAAGTAATAGTACAAGGTACAGAAGTTTCTTCGAAAGAAAACATGCAAATATAAACCTACTAACAACGTTAATAATCGTCATAAAACATTGCATGGCTCATGCTACCGGGCGTAGTAGCGCTCGTAACGAATCAAAATGCACCTTAATTTCACGTAACGGGAGTCTCTTTTATATGTCCGTTATGCGCTTTTGAACAGGCCGCTCTTGTTATAGGGTTAGGACTTGTGTATTTTTGAAAAATTTGAAATAGGCACTTACGTTTTATTACATAAAATATAATCAGATTTTCTAAAATTATATGGTAGATAGGTACCTAATTGATTCCTACCTATTTTCTTATATTCATACTCTAAAACATATTTTTTAAAAGTCATCATATATAAGTGTCAAGAGATTGTTTATATTATAAGTGCATATTAACATTTATATTCTTTATATACAATATATTAAGAACTTTAATTATATAAATATATACAATTTACTTTGGGGGGGCTGGGGAACATAAATTTAAAAATGTGGGTCTGTAAACCCAACAACAATCAGTTTTTTGTTCAATAAATTAATAGTCAATAAACGATTTATAATTCTTTAATTTTTAAGTTAAAAGAGGCGATTTCTATTTTGTGGTAGTTTACATTTTAGAATAGATAGATATAAAAATTATTTGTTGTAACACAAAACACACACAAAGGCACAATTTAATTATACAGAATCAAGCACTTACACAGAAACAAACAATAAAAAAAGCAAATGACACAATTTTTACATGAACGGTCCCTTTTCAAGTATTACGTAAGCACTACAGGGGGTTGGGGGTTCTTTGCTTTGCTTATTTTTGTTGACATGGGGGATGGGGGGTCTAGATGGTGATTACGTCAACAGTGAAATTTTTTCAGTTTTTTCAGAAAACAATTTCGATGTTTCAAAATCACAAGAGAGTGAGCATATCGCATCATTAAGCTAAGTCTATATTTGCCTTAAACATGGGATAAAGTTGTCACAGTCAGGTATTAATCTATAGTCCACATGTTTAGCTATTTGTAACAATTGCATGCAAAATTATAATTATTAGTTAATGAGTATTCAATGTGAATTCAATACAATAATATAATAGTTTTATCTCAGCATTATTTGTAATCACAAAAGTCTAGAAATTTAAAGTTTGTTGCTATCTTTAAGATCAATAAACATATGTTCTTTCAGCCATTTCAATAGCCTGTAGCTACGGCAGGTTATACAGAAGACCGAGGAGTATAATCTGCCTCTCTGTCTAGCGTTTGTGGACTACAAGAAAGCCTTCGATTCGATCGAGACTTGGGCTGTGCTGCAGTCTCTCCAACGGTGCCAGATTGACTATCGGTACATCGAGTTGCTGAAGTGTTTGTACGAAAACGCCACTATGTCAGTCAGACTTCAGGACCAGACCTCGAAACCTATCCTCCTGCAGCGGGGTGTGAGGCAGGGAGACGTCATTTCTCCGAAACTGTTCACGGCCGCAATGGAGGATGTCTGCAAGGTTCTGGACTGGAGTGGATTGGGCATTAATGTCAATGGCGAGTACATCACTCATCTTCGGTTTGCCGACGACATAGTAGTCATGGCTACGACTACGGAAGAGCTCAGCACAATGCTCAATGACCTCAGTAGAGCTTTTGAAAGAGTAAGTCTTAAAATGAATATGGATTAAACTAAAGTCATGATAAACAACCATGTAGCACCCACTCCTATCAAGATTGGAGACTCTATACTCGAAGTTGTGGACGATTACGTCTACCTTGGACAGACAGTCCAGTTGGGTAGATCTAATTTCGAGAAAGAGGTCAACTGTCGAATCCGACTCGCCTGGGCAGCGTTTGGGAAGCTGCGCGGTATCTTCTCGTCCAATATACTACAGTGTCTCAACACGAAAGTCTATGACCAGTGCGTGTGTGTGCATCACTGGCAGATGACATATAATAATAATAATAATTTCTTTATTGATACAAATTAACGTTTTACAAAAATAGTGAAGCCCTGACTCCTGCGCTAGGCATAGTGCCTGTGTTACAGGAGCCACATATGGTTCTGAAACGTGGTCGCTGACAATGGGCCTCATCAGAAGGCTCAAAGTCACCCAAATGGCAATGAAAAGGGCTATGCTCGGAGTTTCCTTGCGTGATCGAATCAGAAATGAAAATATCCGCAGGAGAACCAAGGTTGCCGACATAGCACGAAGAATCGCCAAACTTAAGTGGCAATGGGCAGGGCACATTGCTCGCAGAGCAGATGGCCGTTGGGCCCGAAATGTTCTGGAGTGGCGACCGCGTACCGGAAGACGCAGTGTTGGTTGATTCAGAAAGCGGTACTCCTGGACACGGCTCCTATTGTTAGGAGGTTCCTTTCTCTGGAAGGCCCCCTACAAGGTTGGCCGATGACCTGGTGAAGGTTGTGGGAATCCGATGGATGCGAGACGCACAGGACCGTTCATTGTAGCGACATTTGGGGAAGGCCTATGTCCGGCAGTGGAAGTCTGTCGCCTGAAATGATGATGATGATGGTGAATAGCCTGTAGTCAAGTAGGTATTCCTTTTTTCTAGACTTACAACAACTGCTTATAAATTAATAACCAAACTAACACATTGACAAATTCTTGTACCAACGTTCACGTAAGCATGGGGGGGGGGTGAGAACTTTGCTTACTTTTGCTGACGAGGGGGAGGGGGGGGTTAATATTTGCAAAAAATCTGGCTACGTTATACTTGAACGGCCCCATAGTTGTAAGCAGTATAATAAATACACGCAAAAACAAAATAACGAAAACATTAAAAAATACGAGTTAATTATACAAAAGTGACATTTATGGGGTGGGTACTTAGAAAAAGGAACACAGATAAAAGTCATAGCGCGGTGTGCATCCTAATGTTGGACCAAATGGGAGCCCAGCTCAGCGTGTGTCAGGCAAATACATACCTGACGCTGATAATCTGCTGGTCCCTGTGGTGACAAACGAATAGGACGAAGTAAAATAAAACGAATAGCTTTTAAAGACCTTTTAAAGACCAATTACTACGAAAAACTAAGATTTTGGTGTGCGAACTAGATGGCGTTAAAAACAGGTTTGTATGGATCACAGAACAGATAAAAGAGGTTCTTTATTAGCCAGTCCTGGACTCGAGTCTGGGACTCGAGTTCTGGACTCTAGTCAACATTCGAATTCCACACATGATTCGAATACCGTATAAACTGACTCGAGTTGACTCGATCCACCAAAACAGCGACTCGGCACATCATTAGACTGAATGGTCTAACTCTTAAGGGCCTATTACACTATGCGATATTTAGCACACGATATTCAGACTGTCTTATTTTTTGTTCAAAGTCAAAGTCAAAAGTATTTATTTCACATAGGCCTACATGGGCACTTATAAAACGTCAGAAGCTAGTGCAGGTGCACGGTTCCAAATTTGTCGTTTCCTATGGAGAAGAACCGGCAAGAAACACCATGGTTACTCTTTTAAAAAAGTGATTGTTTACAATATTTTCATATTACAGTATTAATAGACATTATGTAAGAACAGTGTAGACCAGTCGATATTGTACCCAAAAGCACAATAAAAATAATCATATTAAAAAAAAAGTGAGTCGTAATAGGAAGTAACCTAAGAATTCGCGAAGTCCACAGTGTTCTCACAATCACATTAAAAAAACAGAAGCTATATAAAAAAAAAAAAAACAAGAAAAATAAATAATAACAATGATCAAAAAATGACAAGTCAACAAAAGAAAATTACTAACGAATTTATGGTGGTTGGCGTCTAATAATATAAAAAATATTGCAAAAGCAATGTGTGGGAAGAAAAGAAAAAAGAAAATGTATATATTACAACAAATGTGGAGCAGTTAATAGATAGATGCACACAATATTATGAGTTACCAGGGGGCCACATGTGCAGAAGCAGTCATTGCCAAACAAGCGTGTCTTCGACATAGTCTTTAATCTTGTAATACGCTTTTTTTAGTTAGGACACGCTTAATGTGGGTTTTGAACTTGCCCTCGCTAAGTTCAGTCAGTGCCTTTGGTAGCTTGTTATAAAAGCGTATGCTGTTTACTAAAAATGACTTGCTGGTCTTAGCTAATCTCCATTTGGGTAATACAATTTCGTGTTTATTACGCGTATTTATGTTATGAAAATCGCTTCTAATTTTGAAAAGTCCTAGGTTTTTACAAACGTACAAAATACTTTCCAAGATATAAAGAGAAGGCAGAGTAAGTATATCGATTTCTTTGAATTTATTTCTGAAGGAATGTTCCAAGTAAGACCGGTTTAACCCTTATTACACTACGCGACATCGACTAAGACTGTCTGAATGTCGAATAGTGCAATAGGCCCTTTAGTACATTACTCGATATTCAGACTGAAGACAGTAAGCCTCGTCGAGCCCGATTTTTCCGTCAGAATTCAGATTAAAGGGCTTATTACACTACGCGATATTCAGCACACGATATTTAGACTGCCTTATTTTTTGTTCCGAGTAAGACCGGTCCTAACCCTTATTACACTACGTGACATCGACTAAGACTGAATACTATTTTATTCTTTGCTGAATACCGAGTAGTGTAATAGGCCCTTATGACATTCTTACCCAGGGTTGCCAGATGCCGAATTTTTTATCTCGTACAAGGGCTGTCAAATATCTCGTACTTTCAATACAAAATCTCGTAAAGGTACACATTTTAAAAATCTCAGACCTTAATTTAAGTACACAATGTACTATAACTAGCTGCCTGGGGCAGGAATACCACCAAATGAAAAATCATTACTCTAGGTGATTCATATAAAAATATGAATCACCTAGAGGGAGAGATATTTTTTAATAATCTTACAAAAATCTTTTAAAAATAAAACAAATTACTAGGTAATAAAGTAGGTACTTGCTACTAGTACATAATTTTAATTATGGTTTTATTTGTTAGTGATATTACATATCACTGTTAGGTGTATTGGTAACATCATCTTCGTTTTTATTGTATAGTTTTTCATGTTGTTCTACTGATTCCGGATAACATTGTTAAAATCTCGTAAAAAAAAAAGTGTAGGTACGAAATTTTTTTTTTTCTCGTTTTTCGTACAGAGACTGCTAAATCTCGTAAAGTTATGAGATTTCTCTGGCAACGCTGGTCTTACCCTTATTACACTACGCGATATAGACTAAAATACTGTCTAAATAACGCGTAGTGTAATAAGCCGTTTATACTGGTCGCTCTAGTCTGTTCTAGTCTCAAAAACATTCAATAATTCATGCGCATCAGCGCGTTGCAGTTTTCGCAAACGCAAATGTCAGCTGAGGGACCTGGTTCTCAATTGTAAAAAGAAAAACATCGGATCCCTGAAAATTTTAATCAAATATTGATTATTATTTATTCGGTTACAAAAATATGGCTTAAAGAACACGTTAAAACCAATAATTGTAAAGCTGTGTAGCTGTTTCCAAAGTACGAAGAACATTGTGTAATTAAAACTGCACATTATTTTGGTGGTGCCATTTCGTTTCGTTACAAAATGTGATGGATCGGTGAAGGTCGCAGATTCTGTGGAAACTATATCGACGTCATTTACTGTATCCGTGCGCTTTTAGTCTCGTGTTTGCGAACGATACGGTTTACGTAACAAGCGCTCTTGATAGTACTTTGCAATCCCAGAGAAGAACAAGAACCTACCAATTACGCAAAGATGTTAAGCGTATGGACGAGAACGGTTCGCGGAGGGCGCGCGCTCGAGCGCCCGCTCTCCAGCATCGTGGAGCTACCCAAGTTCCAGGACTTCGGAGTGCAGAATGAGCCCGTGCTGGAGTACCGCAAGGGCAGCGCCGAGCGTGCCGCGCTGTCTGCCGCGCTGGCGCAGACCGCCGCCGTCACCGAGGAGGTGCCCATAGTTATCGGCGGTGAGACCATCAAAGAGGGCGAGCCGCGCTTCCAGGTCATGCCGCATGATCACTCCAAGAAGATCGCCAAGTTCTACTACGCGAGTGAGAAGACCATTCAAAAAGCAATCAAAGTGTCTGTGGATGCTCAGACGCGCTGGGACCGCACACCACTGGAGGAACGTATTCGCATCTGGCAAACTGCTGCTGAGCTGATGGCTGGCTCACACAGGCAACAACTCAATGCTGCCACAATGCTAGGCCAGTCTAAGAGTGTAATTCAAGCTGAAATTGATTCAGCTGCTGAACTCATTGATTTCTTTAGATTTAATGTATTCTTTTTAAAAGAGAGTGTTAAATACCAACCAATTTCTGAAGATCCCTCAGTGACTAGAAACTCCATGAGATTCCGGGGTATTGATGGGTTTATTGCAGCAATAAGTCCCTTCAACTTTACTGCAATTGGTGGCAACTTGGCCTACACACCTGCCCTCATGGGTAATGGAGTAGTATGGAAACCGTCAGATACAGCTCTTCTGTCAAATTGGAGGATCTTTAATATAATGCGTGAAGCTGGTGTACCCGATGGTATAGTCAACTTTGTCCCTGCGGATGGCCCAACTTTTGGACGTACCATTACTTCATCTTCTAAACTGGCTGGTATCAACTTTACGGGTTCTGTGCCAACATTCAACTGGCTGTGGAATGAAGTTGGAAAAAATTTGAACCGTTATATTAATTATCCCAGGCTGATTGGTGAATGTGGAGGCAAAAACTATCATTTTGTGCATCCTTCAGCTGATATCCAAACTGTAGTCACTGCCACCATCCGCTCATCCTTTGAATATTGTGGACAAAAATGCTCAGCTTGCTCAAGAATTTATGTTCCTAAATCTCTTGCGGAGGCCATCAAGAATGGTTTAATTCAGGAGTGTGCTAAATTAAAGATAGGAGACCCCACAGACTTCAAAATTTTTGCTGCTGCTGTTATTGATGACAAGGCTTTCAATAGAATCACTGGCTACATCAAAAATGCAAAGAACAATCCTAAGAACAAAATAATTGCTGGAGGAGAATTTGATGACAGCAAGGGCTACTTTATCCAGCCCACTATTATTGAGACCACAGATCCCCATGACAAGCTTATGGTTGAAGAGATCTTTGGACCCTTACTATCCATGTATGTGTATGATGACCGTGATGTTGACAAGACAATGTCACTCATTGGTTCCTCAACCAAGTTTGCTCTGACGGGAGCAGTATTTGCTATGGACAAGAGTTTCCTGCAGAAAGCTCTTGATGAGCTCAAGATGACGGCGGGCAACTTTTACATCAACGAGAAGTCAACCGGGTCCGTGGTAGGCCAGCAGCCTTTTGGCGGCGGTCGGATGTCCGGCACAAACGACAAGGCGGGCGGGCCCGGCTATATCATGCGCTGGACTTCACCACAGTCCATCAAGGAAACCTTCGTGCCTCTGCGCAACATCGACTACCCCTACATGAGAGATTGAATAACTAAACGAAAAAGCAAAGATAAACATAATTGATCAGTACAATAACAATAATTACAAACATATTCAATAATTATATTAAACTATTAATAATATATGAACTAGTTAGGATTGCTGAATAATTAGGCTTATAGATGTTATAATGTTTTCTCATGATGTAACTAAAGTATTATTTTTCTTTATATTTGGATTAATTAATAAAAGTTTTAAATAATTAGAGTTAATAAAAGTAGTCCTTTACAAAATCTGTAGTATACACAGAACAAAGGATGTAATAATTTGTAAAAAATACTGGTATGTGTATGCTACGATATGTGTTATCTGTTACGTGAGCTAAGTGAGCAGTAGAAGCACTTACGAGTAGCGTAGGACGTGTAGTCGGTGGTCGAGGTGACCTGGTGTCACTGTTTGTGTGATATAAGTTAGAGTTGTGGCGTCTCTCCTTGCTTGCTATCGCCCCGCGACTGTCTCTTATCGGAATATTATTTGCTCTTTACTTCTTATCAGCATAACTGTTATTTATCTGTTTTATTTTCAGCTTTGCCTGCTCTCTGACTCAATTAATTGCATTTAAGCTGTATTTTAACATTTCAATTCATCTTAAGTTTCGTGTGTTGTTTGAACAAAACCATTGTTATCTTAGTTTGTCATTTCAGGTGCTAGTTCCTGTTGCTTGTTTGTATGACTAAGTTTTATCTTTAATTCAAATAAAATATATGAATATTAATAAGTAAACACTTTTCTTTACTGAGTTAATAAGGTCTCTTCAATCTTAATTATAGTAGGGGAAGCCGGGATGCTAAATTAGCAGTTACGAGTTACTAAAGCGTCATGGGGCCCTATTGGATTGTGAAATAAAAACTTCAACTTGATGTCATTGTCGTCCTAAATGATTATCTGGCAATTATAAGGAGGGGTATTGTTAATCTGACAATTTGAATTAAAAAATAATAAACTAACCAAACGACGTTTCGAAAATGTGAAAATGGTATTGTACATTGTAGTTAGTATGGTCAATATTAATAGATTAATATGAATTGAAATTTGTGAAAAAAATCAAGTCTACTATCAAAATTCAACTAAATAGAATTATTTTTTTCGGCAGAGTCGTAAACGACCCATATTTTCCATGGTGGGACGGTGCGAGAAAGTGAGAAGAAAAAACCTTCTCACGCTTTCTATATCTCTCACTCTAGGCGCGGAATGGGGAATACACCGTTCTCAGCATATCTGTACACTTCATCCTTTATCGATGGTTTTAGCTACATCGCCACATGTCAAACCGTCAGATTATATCTATGTTTTTCGTAATCTTGATAGGATTTCTTTCAAATAAAAAAAATAAAAAATTCAATCGCGCTCGAGTACCTATTTCGAGGTTACGTTTTTTTCACAACTTTGTGACTCGCCCATTTCCTTATGCCACGCCCAAATGGTCAGATTATTGAAATATACACTTGACGCGCAAAATCCTCACTTGAGGCCTCCTACTATCAGGATTAGGACGAAAGCATGTTCTGTCATCCCCACAAATATTTGAGAACCTACTCTCGCGTTTAAACTGAACTGAATACTAAGAAGTCACCTTGCGTTCTTTGCCAGCGAAAATACCTATTTATTATTAAAGTATTTGGGTATGCAGGTGCATAATAAACTAATAGGTTGGTAAGTTAAACCGTGACTGACTGCCGACCGGTAAATTAGGGGCCAGATCATCATTATGTGCCCTAGTTTTTTGAAATAAAAATGTGGTCAAGTCAGGGGGGGGATTTATTATTCTATTTTTCTAAAGTAGTCCAGTGTCCGACAAATTCTTATATAATTTGGCGACAAATTTTGACTAATAAAATAACTGATACGTCACTGCCTTATCAGAAAAACTGGGCAAGTGCGAGTCGGACTCGCGCACTGAGGGTGCCGTACAAACTTACTTATGTCAATAGTTCAATTAGTTCAATTTCCAAATCGAGTTTGAAAGATTTTACCAAATAGCTAAATTTTTATTTTTGAAACTACTAACCGTTTTCAGATTTTATCCTATAATTGTGGTACGAGACCTTGCTTCACGCAGAGAAAAGTAATAGAACCTTCATGCCAAATTTTAAGATTCAAGGTCAACGGGAAGTACCCTAGTTATGATTTCCCAGCGAGTGTCTCGACTTTAGATTGAGTTGACGTTGGTGTGCATGTAGTCGTGTCGATAGATAACTTTAATGTTATTACGTAGCAAAACGAGCGCGGGCGCGGCTCCCCGCGACGGAGCACATTTGTATAGGACCGCGCGGGCGCCTGCTTAACGTAGCGTCGGCCCTTACAGAATGACTTAGTTTTCCGTCTGTCAAATCGTTTTTTCTCAGGAAAGCGTGGAGGTATTAAGCTAGATATAGCTAGGTATAAGCAGATAGACTACCCCACGTAGTCAAAGCAATCTAAAGATAAAGTCAACACGACTACATGCACACCGTTAAAGTTGAAATAGCGACACTGCGCAGGTAATACCTAATCCGGTTTGCGGTACAGGAACCGTCGCACATGTCACACGTGCGATGCGACGTTACGCGAAAGGTGCCCGCAAGTTCACCCGCTTAACGCAGCGTCACGCGCGGGCCAACGCTGCGTCAAGCGGGCGCACGCGCGGGCACCCGTCGCGCGACTAAAGCTAGAACTACATTAGACCAACGCACACGGGTAACACGCCAGATTTGTACGTACAACGACGTCGCGTAAATTAAGTATAGCTCTATACAAGTCTAGTTTCCATACAAAATGTATGGAGAACGACGCGCCCAGATTGGGATGTGTGGCACTCGTGTGCGCAGTGTAGTTCTAGCTTAATGCGCGTGTGTCGTGTGGTTCAACATCAACGGTGTGCATGTAGTCATGTCGATAGAGAACTTTAATCCATTATTACGTAGCAAAACTGGCGTGGGGCGCGAATGCCCGACGGTGCACTTTTGTACGGCAACGCGCGGGCGCCCTCGCCGCGTCGGCCCTAGCTGGATAGATAACGTATATCTATGATAACATCCATACTGACTAGAAAATGTGCGGCGTAACAAAGAATTGAAGAAATGCTTTTCTCATCAACTGAGATCGAGCTCGATAACAGGAGTAGGTAACACGTGTGGAGCGAAGTAGTGAACTATGAAATTGGAACATCCTATCATGTGGTCGTTCAATACCGCTACCGCGACGGCCTCTTATCAATAAAAGAATTTAAAGTTGTAGGTACATCTACATAGATAATATGTTACGAGAATTTGATCTGTAGCCCATGTGAGCAAGAACGCCTCGTAATTTTATTATTAAAATTGATTGATGTTATCAAAATTAAAATCCCTGATAGTGTCGGTGTGGTTGACACAGATAATGCACGTACTCAGCTGGAACCTCAACCTTGATGTTGGCATAATTCAAATTTCAAGCTGAGCCCTAGTCTACAAAATTAAAACAACACAAAATCACTTTATGCAAGATAAGACACAAAGTTTTAATATATAAGAACATAGGTGCTAAAAGTGGGCATGTCCGTATGTACCTATGATCGATGCTGAACACGAAGTAGGTCACGGGCAGGACTCACGGTCGCTGCGCAGCAGGATCGATGAAAGTCGGAAGTTTCAAATCTAGGTCGAGCAGCTCTACCGTATGCGACGTTTATAGCTTAAGGTTCCTTACATTTAGTTAAACCTACAATACAGTAACAACATGTGTGGGACACCCACTCATACTGTTATGTGTGCGTACCTAGCACTCAGCACTCATAATACATGATTAATTAAATTATTTGTTTTTTCCTTTTATACTTTGGTACCTGCACCAATGTATTTTCCTCATGAGGTTAGCCTGTTAATAGGTATTTTATAAGTATGTTCCTAAGTATTTAGGTACCAAAGTAAGTAATTCTCACGGTGTCCTCATCCTTCCGCATGACGCAGGTCTTCACCGGACATGGTAAGTTCGGGAGGTTCCTGCACCGGATTCGTGCGGAAGAAACGCCGGGGTGTCACTATTGTGTGGACCGCCCGGAGGACATGGTGGAGCATACGGTAGAGGTGTGCCCCGCTTGGAGCAGTCGCACCGCCTATTGTCCTCGTGGGGGTGATCGGCGGAGACGATCTCTCGCGCCGGGCCCTGGTACAGGCCCTGGTCCTGAGCGAGGAGGAATGGCAAGCGGAAACGAAAGGCGCAACGCTGGCTACACCATAATCGTTGCAGTAAGTCCCCTCTTTGAGGAGTGGCTACAGAGGCGTCACGGTGTCCTCACTTTGAGGAGTGGGTACAGAGGCGCCACGGTGTCCTCACTTTCCACCTGATGTAGGTCCTTATCAGATGAGAGTCTCAGGAGATACCTGTTTCATTGTGCGGATTGCCCGGAAAACATGGTGGAGCATACGGTACTGTCCCGCTTTAGCACCACCGTCTCCTCCTAGAGATGATTGATGGTGAATCTGTCGCGTCCGGCCCTGGTTCAGGCCATGGTATGAGAGGGAATGGGAAACAGTTAGTTTCCTCTGCGAAGAGACCTCGCTTGTACGAGGCCCCTTTAGGTGCGAGGCCGTGGGCGAGGGGCCGGATACATTACTGCTCAAGACTAACTTTTGACACTAATAAAGAACCTACTTATTCATTTATTTAACATTGTTTGACACTTCATTCAAAATAGGATAAGGTCTGGAAGGATTATGTTTTTCGCGCGTATATTGTATGTACGTATGTATGAAATTATGTATGTATGTAATATTCTTTATTAAGTAAGTCATAACTTCCAAACCCTGTACGGATTTACATAATTAAGGGCCTGCGCACTCTTGAGACAAGACTGTCTTAGACAGACTTGTCTACGACGTTGCAGACTTTTCTACGACATACGACACCGCAGACTTGTCTGCGACAAGACTGTTTTGAGACGTCCAGTGTTGCCAACAGACTAGAGTCAACTTTTAAAATCACCAGAAAACCACTACCAAAAAATTATCCCACACAAAAAATCGCAAAATTTCCCACTAAAACAAAGTGTGCTGTACGAAATAACATAAGTAGGCATATAGGTTATTAATTTCCTTTAATAATAAGTGATCAAAATTAACAATCAGTTGATCAAAATACCATTAGTGGGTAAATTAACATTGGTAGGTAAATCAACATACAAATTATTCAAGCTATGTATTAATTCGTCTGAAGACGAATCAGTTTTGTTTGCACCATCATCGTCGGTATCAGATTGATAATTATGGATTGTATGGTGCTGATTTACACCTGAGTGATCGCATTTTAGTGAGAAATTGAATTTTACTAAAGAACTAGAACAATCCACTATCCACTAAAACCAATATATCGCAACTAAATGGGGGGTTAAAACCGCCAATTTTAGTGGAAAATCCACTAAGTTGGCAACCTGGCCGTACGCAGCTAGACTGTTTTGTCTTGATGGTGTGTACCAAAATCTTAATGGTGTCGTAGACAAAACAGTCTTGTCCCAAACAAGTCTGCGACGTTATAGACAAGTCTGTCTAAGACAGTCTTGTCTCAAATGTGCGCAGGCCCGTACTTAGCCTGCTACTCTATTTATCAAAAAACTTTTTAGTTGCGATACACATAACCAGAGTGCCTATTTCTCTTGACAATTCTAATAAGCCCAAACACGGCTAGGATACATTGATTAATTACGGAGGTCCTATGGCTACTTTCCGGCTCCACCATCAGACCAGTTCGATAGTACCTTATAGCCAAAATGCATCTAATGACAATTTTAATAAGCCCAAACACGACGATTACATTGATTAATTACGGAGTTCCAGTGCCTACCTTCCGGCTCCATCATCATCATCATCAGTTCACTTCGATGATACTATTTTTCAACATAACTATTCAGAACCATTCATTCATGTATCTATCTTCATTGTAAGTAAGTATGTCGAAGTTTCGTTGGCCATTTTGGTCTTCTTTATCAGTTCCATTTCATCAAATGTGACTTTTTGATTGTAAATGCTTAAGTCGATGATAAATAACAAAATCACTATATGGTTGCCTATAATATTTGAGGAGTTCCCTCGATTCCTCATGGATCCCATCATGATTGGTGATGGTGATGAAACTAGATTTTGAAAAAAATGGGACCAATCTAGAAGCATATCCTCTAAGGGGGAAAAAATTGCTAATCGGTCCATAAACGTCGGAGTTCTAAGGTGACAAACCCCAAAAAAAAAAATAACCTGAGGAGGTTATCAATTCGGTTGTATTTTTTTTTTCGCTTTTTTTAAAAGTCGGTTAAAAAAGAACCACGTATAGTATTGTTTGCTGGTGATTATACGTTCTTAATTTTTAAGAAAAATATTATAATACGTTCCACAAAATAGGCACGCCACAATTATGGCGGTAAGTCCCCTCTTTGAGGCGTGGTTGGAAAGGCCTCACAAAGTCCTTACCTTCCGCATGACACAGGTTCTCACGGAACACGGTAAGTTCGGGAAGTTCCTGCACCGGCTTCGGGTGGATGCGACGCCCGGGTGTCGCCACTGTGTGGACCTCCCGGAGGTTACGGTGGAGCACACTGTGGAGGAGTGCCCCGCTTGGACAGAGCAACGCCGTGTCCTCATGGGGGCGATCGGCGGCGGCGATCTCTCGCGCCGGGCCTTGGTACAGGCCATGGTCCGGAGCGAGGAGGAGTGGCAGGCGATCGCCTCCTTCTGCGAAGCAGTAATGCTAGCAAAGGAGGCGGCCGATCACGTGAGGCAACGGCCCCAACCACCGCCGGGATTCCGATCCCGATTTCCGACCACCATAGGCGCGGGATTGCGGACGGTCCGGTACCCGTCTAGACCGAGCCCAAGTCGTTGATGGCGCGTAGTGTTTCACGCGCGCCTCAGGGAGATGTCAGCAAATCGTAGAAACCCAGCAGGGTCGAAGCTTACTGGGGCCACGGGTAGACGGGTAGTGTAAAAGTGAAAGCCGAGGCTCTGGGACGAAGGCAAAGAAGAAACAGGAGTGGGTTTTTAGAGAGTAAAAGTCTGACACTATCTGGATTATATATCTTGAAGATGTAGACAACAGCAGATCCAAAACTGATTCACTGATAATACTTTACTCTGTAAAAAACGAAGTGTATATAGATTTGCTTTACCGAATGATATAATTATGTACTATATTACTATAAGTGAGAGACGAGTTACTACCTGGTAAATATCGTATCAATACCCAAAGTACTTAATTGCAGGGTGTTTATCCGGGTAAATACTCAAATGGATGATTTTTATATAGGTACTTATGATTTTTTTTTTTTGCTTGATGTATCTTCAATCAGCATTAGCCATAAGCAGATGCGCTGTAGGTAATCGCAGTTTGAGTGTGCCCTCCAGTGAGGACATCTCCTCTTAATTGGCTATATCTATTTATATAGCTATAACATCCTGGAGGATTTCCACCTTTACAGTTTTCATTTCGAGATAGTGATGTATTTCTGTGTTTGTGATAAACCATGGGACATTGCTCAGGTTTCTCAGTATTATATTTTTATTAGTATCGTTACGCCGTGAAACTTGAACACGCCGTATCTTCGATGAAATCAATAGTAGCATCAAATAATTAAAACGGATTGCTGTACGAGGCTTCTGAAAGGGAAGTGCGTACAATCACAGGGTTTTTGGGAAATGTGGCTGTAGTGACATCTTGTTCTTTTGGCAGGTCAAACGTGTATATGATGTACAGTATAGGTCCCAAGACTGACCTTTGCGGCACACCGGCCTCTATTTGATAGAAGTTAGATGTAGACTCAGCTTCCTTCACTTGGAAGAGTCTCTCCGAGAGATAAGACTCGAGCAACAAGTAGTAGCTGTAAGGCAGGTAACTCTTGATTTTGCTAACGAGGCTCTTGTGCCAGAACCTGTCGAAGGCCTGTTGGATATCAAGGAAGAGTGCAGAGCAATACTCCTTCTCCTCCAAAGACTTTCATATTTTGTTCACGACTCTGTGAACTTGTTCCACTATTGAATGTTTCAGTCTAAAACCAAATTGATGTTCTGGTTTGACATTGTTTTTCTATGTCCTACGATTTTTATTTTGCGAAATGCCAGTGTGGTCCCTACGTATGTACACACGCAGATAAAAAAAATTATTCGCGTTTAACATTATTAAATAAAGTTTTGTAACATATTATTTCGAAGCAATATCTAAACGCAAACGACAACGACTTTTGACGTCTATCAAATTATCAATGTCAAGCGTGTTGCGTCCTGTAGTGCGTCCTGTACAGACAAAAAAATGCTATGCTATGTATAGAACATTGTAGAAAAATTCTAGAATAAAGTAGAATTTTGTTTAAGATTACTGTTGTGTATTGGGCTTATTTATTAGCCGTAAATAACACATTAAGAATGTCCAATGTATTTGGGTTAATTGTGTCCGGTCGTCTCGTAAGTACAACCCATGAATTTATATAATTACTAAATTAAGCGTTTTAAATAAACACCTGTGTTTTGCGGGTTTTCAGGTGCAGACAGACTTCGCAGCGTTGTCAGAGACTCAGTTTCTCATAACAATCACGGAGGCGGACAACATCAACCATGCGGTGGTATTCTTGACGGGTGTAGCGTCGCTGCCAGTTGGCACCGTGGGCATGGTCTACTGGAGCTGGCCGGACCCTGCGGCGCCTCCCAACTGGCAGCTACTTGGACACATTTCCAATACTAAACCCTCAGCTATTTTCAAAATAGGAACATTGAAAAAGTTACATGAACTATCTAGTAAGATTCTCTGATTAATGCTGTCATAGTTTTTCTGTTGGTTCAAACTGGTGCTTTACCCACATTTCTCCTTATGGTTCACAGGTGACAATAAATTCATAACTGCTTTTGGGCAACAGCAGATATGTCATAATGCACAGATTGGGATAGCCATTGAACCTGAATCAAATGTGCAAGTCCTTGCTACCTCAGTTGTAAGTATGCTTTATGATGCCAAACTTGTCTCTCTATATTCTAGATTCTCTTGATGATATTATGAGTGAATTAAATCACACCACAACAATTATTGTTTCAGTCGCAACAACAAAACAATTACATAACATTTGCCCAGAAGATGCTGGAACACCTGGTGAACTTTGTGGCATCATTCTCAGTGACACAGGACCAAATGACCCCCACTCCGGGAGTGTCCTACATTCCACTCAACACTCTGCACACATGGTATCAGAACTTCGAAAGGAGGCTACAACAAAATCCTAATTTCTGGAAAAATTAATTTGTATTCATTTAAAATATGTTACAATTTAGCTGTATATCCAACAACATGCAACATGTTCAATGAACCTAGGATAAATTTAGTTGAATCTGTGCAGCTGTTGGTGATGTGCTCATTCAGTTTGTATGTATATCCTAGTGAGAAACACATGTTTCAGTTATTAACCATACACATGTGTTAATATTTTTTAACAGGTGACTGCAATTTATTTGAATAGGCTATGTTTATAGCTACTATACCCTTTTGATGTTGATGTAAAATCCAGAATATGAAATGTAATATTGAACACCATGACATGTGTTATGCCTAGGTGTTAGTGCTGATTAGTTGTGGTCAGATGTAATTATATGTATAACCCACCTAACAAATGACGTTTTTGTTTGGATGTACTTGTTTCCCATGGAAACAAAACTGAGTTCACACTGTTCTGCTTGCTTGATTTGCAATGAGTTGCATTTGCACCCCCCCGAGGCCCCGGAGGCAACATCAATAGTAACATCTCTTTTGTATGTCTATTATGTACAATAGACAGAAAGACTGCTTATGAATAACAATTTTGATAATAAAGTATTTTTAAATCAATATGTTGGAGTCTGATTTTGTCGCATTCAATACTAAGTTTATTTTGTTTTCATAGATAATCTAGGGTCGTGTTCGTAATTATGTTACAAATCGCTGTAGTGCGACAAAGGCCGTCTCGATTGGTAGTGAACGCGAACAAATAATTGATTTCATGGCGCGCTAACCGCATTTCGGAACGCGGCGTTAAATGCCTTAGATTTAAAACATTACATTAATAACAGAATTTGTGTGTGGTACTATTATGTCAGGAGACAGAGAAAAACTGAAATTGCATACTTGGCTTTTATTATAGAGGTCGAGGTAACATAACAACATTCTTCTGAACACAATAAGTATAAAGGCACACATTTAAAAACGTTTAATAAATAGATCGTGAACATCGCTGGGTATTGCGTCTCGCCACTATTACGCTACTTTGTACTCGATATGAAACTTAAAGTTTACTCTGAGATCCCCATTACAACTAATTAACAATTAAACATATACTGACGCACATTCGCGTCTCTTCTGTCGTGGGATCATGAAACGGCCTGTTGCAATTACCAATAACGTGAATGAGTATGTATTGACAATTGTTTCATTATATTTTTACATCAATTGGCGTTAATCACGTAAGTATTTCAATCACAATTGACCGTTTCGGGAACCCTTAAGTAAACAGCGCGCGAAACTCGCCGCGCGCTAAGCTTAAGGCACTCCAATTTATAAAACAGGTTGCTGTAGAACTCAGTCGTATTAAATGGTTTACAGATTATTTTTATGACTGGGACATCTTCGGCATTCCAATTTGAGATAAATTTCTTAGGAAGCATTATAGTAGGGGAACCCGGGATGTTAAATTTGCAGTTACATAAGCGTCATGAGAAGGTTCCCAGTCCAATAGGTAATGGAATGTGAAGATTATGTTCGAAAACGAAAATCCATTTTAGTGAGGAGGAAAGCATGTAAGAATGCTAAAAAGAT
This sequence comes from Mythimna pallens, assembly GCA_961205895.1. NCBI lineage: Eukaryota > Metazoa > Arthropoda > Insecta > Lepidoptera > Noctuidae > Mythimna > Mythimna pallens. Next base: position 516,322 of record OY540826.1, read on the forward strand.
GTAAAAAAATCCACTCGCATGGTTAGTTCCTTCACGTCCATAGTGGAAATTAAAAAAAAAAAGACCTTGAGCTACTCGTGTGCGTTAGATTTTTGTATCAGAGAGTTCAACTTGATCGTCCCAAATGATAATCTGACAAATTGAACAAAAAAGAAATAAAGCAAAAATTATTTTATCTTAAAATAACCAAGTGACATTTCGAAATTGTAAAAAAGGTACACTGTAGTATGATCATATATGAATTGAAAATTTGAGAAAAATCCAGTTTACTATCAAATTCAACTAAACACGAGCATGCTATTTTAAGATTTTTGTCCAACTGTAATCTTTAACACATTCATTGTGGTGCTCATTACATATTTATATGGTAATTATGGTAATAGTATTGACTATATCACATAAACTGAGACGATTTAAATTATTTTGGTCGGCAGTCTTTTAAACGACCCATATTTTCCATGAAGGGACGGTGCGTGAGTGAGAGATAAAGAAAGAGTGACAAGGAAAGAGACGCGGAGTGGGGATACACAGCTCTCCTCAGCATTTGTACACTTCACCCTTAATCGATGGTTTTAGCTACATAGCCCCATGGAAACCGTCAGATTATATGTTTTTCGTATAGTTTTCGACACGGGCGTAGCCAGAAGGAGGGTTTTTGGGGTTCAAACCTCCCCCGAAATATTCAAAGTTAAACCCGACAAAAAATCTTTTGTTAATATGAATATTTTGAACTTTTACACGTAAATATAAAACTCATTTTTAGCATATTTTTGTTTTATTTTCTTGAACTCCCCATCCCCCCGATATATTAGGACTTGGCTACGCTCATGGATTTCAGTAGAATTTCCCTCAAAATAAAAAAGATAAATCGCGCTCGAGTTTTTCGAGGTGACGGGTTTTTTTTACAACTTTGTAACTCGCCCATAATCATATGCTACGCTCAAATTGTAAGGTTATTGAAATAAAAACTTTTCTGCATGCACCTTGTCTTAATTTGACGCGCTCTAGTTTGTCTGAGAATCGATCTTTTTTTACTTATCTGACGGGCTGCCCTCAACGCACCCCACTATATTAAGGGTTTATATGGTTGGGGTACATTACAGAGTGCAAGGTTTCTCACCATATGATTTTCTGACGCGCTCGAATAACGCGCAAAATCTCCGCTTAGGCTCTTACTTAGTTACTATTAGCTCTTTTTCCGTGAAAACAAATTGATAAAAATATTTATTTTATTTCAATGCGCTTCAATTCTAATTTCGTGTAAGAACCATTTCATTGTTTATTTGGGATAAAAACAAAAGGTCCTGGACGACAAAAAAATGAATTTAAGTCTATCGTCATTTTCATTTCAGCGGGAAGAAATATACTGTTGGACATAGGTCTCCCAAGCGTCGCCACAACAATCGGTCTTGTGCGTCTCACATCCGTCGGATTCCCGCAACTCAGCAGGTCCACCATGTAGGAGGCCTTCCAATGCTGCGTCTTCCAGTACCTACATGGTCGCCACTTCAGAACCTTTCGACCCCATCGGCCATCAGTTCTGCGAGCTATGTGCCCCACCAACTGCCACTTAAATTTGGCGACTCGTCGGGCTATGTCAGAACCCTGGTTCCTTGGAAGCCCAATGTAAGCGACCACATTTCAGAGCCATATGACACTGGCAACCGTCTGTCCCAGGTAAACTAATCGTCCAGAACTTCGAGAATCTGAATTTAAGCGCCAGATTAGGTACTAATAAAATGTCAAAAAAAATATTCTTATTGTTACTGGCAATCTGTATCTGCGTACAAGTATATGTCACTGAGCTCCATGACGAATTGTGATATATTTTGTGTTTGCTTGGTGGTAGATTCATGATTGTACCCCATAGACTAATCAAGTTGTAGGACAATTTTGACGACCGAGTCAAGGTTCGGGCGTCGGTTGGATGCGCTTGTATTTTATATAATTTGACCAACTTCTGCTGTCAATTGTTGTTTTATACAATACGTACAATGATATGATCTTTTCGAGAAAAACGACTCTTTTGCCCTGGTCTAACGAAACAAGAGTTAGCAAACGGCTACGGCAGTTTTCTCAAATATTTTATGGAATCGGGTTCTCCATGCTGCTTCAGTTATAAAATCCATATAAATGATGCATTTTGTGTTATCAATGTGAGAAACCATAACACCAAATATGCATGTATAATCAACCCATTGGAGTCATGGCGCAACTATGTAATCTAAGAATTTCAAGGTTAGTGCCGATGAGTATTATTAAATCTAAACTAGTAAGATCTATCTATCTATTTTTTTTAGGTTTCCGCACTTAGTCCTATGTGGACCATAGTACGTGGGCAAAATCTAACTAGTAAGATCATTATAAAACCAAGCGCCTCGTTCAAACACACAAACCTTCCTCGTTCATCGCTCTTTCCATTAGTGACAACCGACGAAACCGACCGAAGACACCATTGGGTGATTTAGGAGTTAGCGGACAAAGATGCACAGAGCGACTTTAATTAAGTATGTGTTGATAAAGCTCATCTCTGGAAGTACCAATCCGATTGCGAACGTTCTTTCACTCTAGTGGTAAAAATACACGAGTGCTGACAGCTGTCGGCTAGGGAGTTACGTCTCCCGGGTAAAGGTCACTACTTCTTTAAGAAACTGCATATTATCCACAATATGTCTACCTCAAATAGCTTAGCTGTGCCATTTTAGGGGCAAGTGCCCCTAAAATGGCACAGCTAAGCTACGATATTCATGTTAACGGCCTTATCTAGTTTAAATTAACGAAAAAAATTGACGTGTAAACGTCAAGTTACGGAAAATAGATGCACCAGCTGAAATGTGACGTCACCGCCATTAGGTCAAGTGCGAAGGAAAGAGATAGTATGATATTTGAAAAGTATTTGAAACACTATATTTAATAACCAATTTTGAAGCTGTTTTCAGAAAAAAATGTTATTTTTTGTTTAGTGTAAATTATAGTATAAAAACAGACACAGGAAAATACTCAATTTCTGGGTAAGTATGTCATGACGCCAATAGTTTCACTTAACAATACGCAATTAGTCTTGTCTCAGTCATAAATTACGAATTGATTGAAAATTTATATAACATGACATGTAACGGTTGGTTGCAAACATCGTGTTTACGAGAATAAATATATTATAACTATGATTATATTATTTCTATAATAAACCCCTCGAGGGGAAATAGATCACAGCCGTGGTTGGCCCTCGTGAGGTAACTAGGTGACGTCATCGCACGCGATGTGTCGCAACGCCTTGAGTATAACGTGCTATAACATCAGCGACGCATCATACTTTAACTTAAAAAGATATTAGAAGAGATGAAAGGTCAGTCGGCGGCGAGGAAGGGGTGGCGCAGCGTGTCGGCGGCGAGGAAGGAGTGCTGCAGCGCATCGGTAGCGACGAAGGAGTGCTGCAGCGTGTCGGTGGCGAGGAAGGGGTGCTGCAGAGCATCGGCGGCGGAGATGCGCGCGCGCGGGTCCGGCTCCAGCAGGCGCGCCGCCAGCGCGAAGGCGGAGTCCGGGAAGCCCGCCACGCTGCGCTCCGGGCTGAACTCCTCTGCCTGCGCATAAGCAACCGCACTCTCACTCATTGCGACTTCCGCATGCTTCATTTGTAAAGGTTTAATATTACTCTTGAGTATTACAGTTATCGACCAGATCTAATGCAAATTATACGCGCACAACAAGACAGTATTTTCACATAACATGGGAACCCTTATACCTTTTTCGTTTCGTCACGACATAGGCACTGATCTTCCGGCAGCCGGCAGCGCGTGCAGCTCCCGCAGCGGCCGGGCGCCGGCGCCGCCCCGCGCAGGCGCGCCGCCAGCTTGCGCAGGCACAGGCCGCGCCGCGCCGACGACGTCACCACGCGCCGCCCTGCACACAGCGCGGTTAGCTGCGCCAAGAGCCCACAAGCGGGCCCGCGGCCGCGAGCCTAGCCGCGAGCCCACGCGCGGGCCCGCGGCCGCACACCTGACCGCGAGCCCACGCGCGGGCCTGCGGCCGCACACCTACCCAGCGCCGAGGCGGCGCGCTGCAGCGGCGCCGTGCCCAGCAGGTCGGCCAGCTCGGCCAGCGCCGCCACGTCGTCGCCCGCGCGGAAGAACGGGTAGCGCGCCGTCAGCGCGCTCGCCAGCACCACGCCTGCCGCCCACACGTCCACCGCCGTAGTCTGCTGCGGATACTTCAACAGCACCTCGGGCGGCCGGAAGCCCTGCGTGCCGGCGCGCGGAGCGCGAGGCGGCGCCCGGGCCAGGCACGCGCCGCACACGCCGCCCACGCCCGCGCACGTGCAGCGCGCCCGGCCCGCGGGCCCGGCCGGGCTGGCGGGCACGGCCGCGCTGCCAGGCACGGCCGGGCTGGCGGGCGGCGGCTCCGGCGGGGCTGCGGCCGCGGCCACTGGTCCACCCGTGCTGAGGTCGAGCGCTACTCGCTTCGCAGCTGACGTGTCCTCCTTAGAAAGCAGTCAACGTTTTCTGACATGGTAAATACGTACTAAAAGTTTTACTAAAAAAGAAATTAATAGTCAACTGCACGGCCATGGTGTGCAAGCAGAAAGCCACACTGTTAACAACAATTGATCGCAATATAATATTATGTGTTCCGTTTGACGTCCGGAGTCCAATACGAGAGGAAGTACATCATCTTTTTTCCACGTTTATTCGCTAGATAGTCCTACTTCGCTACGCAAATCGACCTCAGCGCCACCTGTGGCCGCACCTGGAACTAACAGCGCAAAGCAAGTCACCATTTCTTTATCATTGTTGCGTCGTTTTTCATACCGCGCGCATGTCGCTAGATTTTGAATTTAGAAAACATACAAACCTCCATTTTGTTTAATTCTTTTTTTAAAATACCACTTACCTACTTGTTTTAACTTTCAAGATTAAAGTAGAAAGTTACTGTTTTTATTTTTCCGTTACGTAAAATTATTTCGTGCGTTTTTAAAATGGACGACCGGTAACAACTTCGTGGGCGTTTAAGTGGTCAGTAATCATTCATTATTACTCGGCTTGGTTATGTAGAAGTGTTAATGTACGCGTGAATGCGTCGATTGAGTCAAATTCATCAGATTTTAATTATAGTTCGAGAGTAAAGATGATGAAGCCTCCGTTAAACGGCGCCGGACCCGATCACAAAATAGGTTTGAAGTACAATATCTGGTAAGTCATTTACTACTTTATTTTGGATTAGATGGGAGAGTAATATCTTGCCATTCCGACGTATTCAATGCAGGAATTGGATGAGGATATGAGACTCCTTGGACAATTTGTTTGTCCAATTTTTTTTTTTCTGTATATCTGCCAAAATTATAAAACGCCATTTTATTCGATCTTTAATGTTTTAAAATAAAGAAGTTGTAGTACCTCTCGACTACATAAAACACTCTTCTTTTTGCAATAAAAATAGCCCAGGAAGGATCATCTAATCTCGCAACTTTTGATGATCAAAAGAAAGGGGGGAGCCGAAAATGTACAATTACCAGAAGAAAGCTCAGTGAGCCTTGTTTGGGCAAACTTAAAATTAATGTCAAATTGATTTCTATGCCTTTGGCTTAATCCACTATCACCACTTTTATTTTTTAACAAAAACTAGTGAAAAAGCTACGCCTCATTTTTACAAACGTGTTGAGATGTTGAGCTTGATCCAAGCCTATCACGAGATGAGAATTTCACAAAGAGCACTGTCTTTTCTTCGCATAAGTTAAGAAAGTCAACTGCTACAAATTACATGTCTTCCATTTGGTCATGCCGTGGCGCTGGAAGAGTTTCCGTCAGTTCCAAACTGGACTGCCGACGTGTAACGCCACCTCTGTACTTGGGCTGACTGGTCATTGCCTGGTCCTATTTTAAGACGCATATACTTAATAATTTTCCAAGCAAGGAGTCTTTAAATCTTATGTATAGTTATCACCATAAACCAGGAACTACATTGGACCGAAGCATACGTGGGCGACGCCTGAGTGGTACGTAGCGTCGCGTCGGGTGGCGTCGCGTGGCGTGGGTCTGATGTAGCTCTACAAGTCTGGTTGCCATATTTGTATAAGCATCCAAAGTTTTAAAAATCGTTAGTAAGTACTAAGACTTTCTTAGCAGTTGGCAGATCGATTCTCTAACGGGCGCAAAGCCTTTATCTCTACTTTATGACCTTCATCATCCCTTGGGGAAGGTTGCAATGCCGTAGCTTGCATTTAGTTCCTGGAAACTGACTTTATCCAGCTCTAAGTTTACTTCCAGATAAAGCTTTGAATTATCAGTCTATACCTATTGACTTTCTTAGAAGTTGGCCCCTCGAGCAGGCGCAATGCCTCTAGGGTAACTTTACTTTGAAACCTTTATCACCCCTTGGGGAAGGTAGCATTGTCGTAGCTTGCATTTAGTTCTTGGAAATTGACGCTATTTAGCTCCAAGAATTTGTCTCCAGGCTTAGCTTTGCGTGATCCGTCAGTGTCAATTCACTTACTTAGCAGCTGGCAGTTGAGCCTTCAAGCAGGCCAAGCCTCTTAGGGTATGTCAACTTTGCGACCTTCATCACCCACCGGGGAAGGTTGCTTGCCGTATTAAGAATTAAGCTTCTGGAAATTTCTTTAAGACACGTAGTCCATTTCCGAGAGTTGGCCTCTAGACTGTTTTGCATTGTCCTTCATTGTCTATGGACTTTCTCAGCAACTGGCAGTTGGTCCCTAGAACAGGCGTAACGCCTCTCGGTGTACATCAACTTTGTGACTTTCATCACCGCCTGGGAAAGTTTGCATTATCGAACCTTGTATGAAATTCCTGAAGATTGTGACACTCAAACCAACTCAACTATAAGGGGTTACCTCAGTATCCATCAGAACCTATTGATTCGTGAAGCAGTCGGCAGTTGTTCTCAAACAGGTGCAACGACTTTTTAAGGTACCTTTCTTTTTTTTTTTTTGCCGGGGTCGAAAATCCTCATGGATGTCCTTCGCCTGGGGCAGACGAAGGGGTCTGTCAGACTCTTACTGACTAAAAACCACCTCGGTGTTCCCTCCCACACTTGGACTGGGGATTGTGGGAGCTGATACGCCATCCATGATCCCCGGCTAGTGCCGGCCCACCTACGCGGGCCACCTCAAGCCCGCGGGGAGTGTGAGGTGTCCTCCCCCCGCGACGTCCAATAGGGGCGCGCGTGGAAAACTACGCGCCGCCGCCTCGGGTCTTGCTGGATGGAGGACGGCGGACGACCCCGAGTCCGCCGTCCCTCCGGACCAACTATCAACTTTGTGACCTTCATCACCCTTCGGAGAAAGTTGCATTGTCATATCTTGTGTAGGTTTTCAGATAATTTAGGACACGCAATCCAACATCAAGAAGAAGGAAAACCGTGTTTGTAGATTCGCTCAGCAGCCAAGATTGACTCAAGCAGGTCAAGCCTCTTAGGGTATCTCAACTTTGCAACCTTCATCACCCTCCGGGGAAAGTTGCTTGCCGTACGTAGCTACAGCGATTCGCTTAGCAGCCGGCAGTTGATCCCTCAAGCAGGCCAAGCCTCTTAGGGTATCTCAACTTTGCAACCTTCATCACCCTCCGGGGAAAGTTGCTTGCCGTACGTAGCTACAGCGATCCGCTTAGCAGCCGGCAGTTGATCCCTCAAGCAGGCCAAGCCTCTTAGGGTATCTCAACTTTGCAACCTTCATTACCCTCCGGGGAAAGTTGCTTGCCGTACGTAGCTACAGCGATTCGCTTAGCAGCCGGCAGTTGATCCCTCAAGCAGGCCAAGCCTCTTAGGGTATCTCAACATTGCGACCTTCATCACCCTCCGGGGAAGGTTGCCTGCCGTACTTCGCTACAGCAATCGCCTTGGGAGAGGTTCAAGTCATCCGACACAGTTTGCAGACGAGTTACGCGGACTACTACATTGACGAGAAAGAAATTCTGAGGACAAAACTGTAAATAACACCGACGTGCCGTCTGATATCTGTCCCCATGTATTGGGACTGTACAATACAGAACGAGATCTGCTGAGCGACGTGACTACACTGCGCTAACTCTTCTGCCACTTGTGTTACGTCACCACCACCATCTAGGTGAAGTGCATGGCCTACAGCTGGAAACCCGACCAGTTCGGTTACGACTCCCTAGCAAGAAATTGGTAAAGTGAGGTTTAGGAAGTTTTGTTAGTGTAAGAGAAAGTTTTAACACTTATACGTCCATATAAATTTGCAGATGGGTGCTGGGACCACCACCCACTCCTTCTGATATACTTCTTCTACCCTATATAAAATAGTCAGAAATAAATTTAACTGCACAAATCTCAACAACATGATCTGTTACACTGTACCCAGAACCTTCCACCGGCGGCAGGTGCATGCAGGCACACTGCGTGCATGTGTACATGCATGCCGCACTAATTCTGGCAAGCGGGCACCTGTCCGCCGCGCCGTATGGTTGACTCTTACAACAAGTATTTTAATAATAATGATATTTTCATCTGTAACATGAGTAAATTTAAAAGACTTATCTATACTTATAGCTCTTTGTTCAAATAATGTCCTTGTGTATTGTCCTTGAGAATTTTTCTCTAATCTCAATTCTTTTTTTACTGTCACTATAAAATTATTACTAACTGCATGTACTGTTACTAACACCCCTAGCGATTATTATAGTTTTTATACATTTTGTCTACCCGTGGGCAACGTTGTGGGTTGCATTATTGCCAAAACTTGTCTTTATTATAATTAGTTGTAAGATGTTTATAATGTGACTGTTTGTTGCTCCTAATTAATAAAATAAAATAAAATAGTTCAGTATTTAGCAAAACATTATTTTAGCTAAGTCTACTGTTCCCACTGACAAACAAGCTACAGCATCAGTTTCTGATTAACTCCACGGAAATTAGTTATATGGGACGCAGGAACAGTAATCCATTTCTTTGAAAATACTGTTATAAATTTTCAAATCTACGTACTATATTATTGCTAGCATTGAGTCAGACTTCATACTTCGAATCTCTTTGATTGTAACTCGAAATTATTTTGTGGACAATAAAGTTCCAACAGCCTTGCATCCGGAATTTGGCCTTAACTATTTGATTAGACGTTATTATTTTTCCAGACAGAACTGCTATATTTTTGTAAAGAACATTAATAGATGGTTAACAAATTATGAAAGGTTCCTGAAAAAATATTTTTCTCCTACAACAGAGTCTCGTCAAGCAACTACTACTACTAGTAGATAAAACACTATTTCCGGAATAGACACTGTTTCCGGTACTTACCAATGTGGGTCAGCAATTTCATCACGTAACTGTTACGTAGCCCGTTAATACATGTATTCAAACTACAGTTTACTTTATAACTTGTGCAGCAACAAACTTTTACGAAATATCTATGTAGTCCTGGTAAACGCCGATTTCAATAACAAAACGAAATCAGTTTTATATAGATAACTAAGCAATGCTGATTTGTTTTGTGTCCTATGTTCTTTCTTATACAATTATAGGAATATTGTTCACATTGTTGCGTTTTACTAAGCAAACCATCAGGAGATAACAAACAGATCTCTCATAATGGACTTCGGACGTCTTAGGAAACATAATACAAATTTTATTTTAAGGTAAAATTTTTATATTATTAATTAAATATTTAGTTTTGCAGTTGTTAAATTCATACCTACCTCCTCACGGGTTCGTTTCCGTAAACCATTGGAGTGTGCGGGCGGTGGGGCGGGCAGGGCGAGGAGGGTGGGGTCGGCGGCCGGCTCCTCGGGCGCGGGACAGAGGCGCTGCGCCAGCCCGAAGTCTACCAGCAGATACCTTAGTGACACAGTTACATTACCTTAACTAGTCAGATTAAAGCTTTGGGCAATAAAGCAGACCGCCAAATTCGCCCCAAGCAAAGATAACTAATGTGTTACGGGTCTTCTCGCTCATCCGCCGCCATAAAATTACATCCAATGGTGGATTATCGAAATCTAGTAGGTACTAGCTGATCCTGCGACTTCGCTCACGTACAGTTTAAGAACATTCTCTCCTTTTTGGGGAACATTATTAGGTTTAAGCGTTCTGTTAGTGCCTCATACAATACCGAATGCGCGACGTAATATTAGGGCACTCCGACACGAACAGATTAGGTTAAAAGGCTAAGACGGGAGCGGAGCTCCCGCCCTCAGTCAGTTAGTTAGTCAGGCCTCTTCTAAAGTTATAGAAAATTCTTAGAAAATTATTGCACGAACAACGACATTTTCCTTAGAAAGATTCATTTTCGTACGTAACCTGACAGATTCCAATCGACTAAACAATAGCATTAATCCTAATACTTTCAACAAAATTTAAACACATTCGAATATAGAACAGTTCCAAATTCTCAAACGACAGAACTCAAAAGGCATGCCTAGTATTAATAAACGTTCCTCAGCCCAAGATCTGGTCCTGGGAGAGTGGAAACGGCGAGAGATGTCGTGCGGTGTTCCGCAGGGATCGGTACTAGGACCACCCTTGTGGAACATCGGGTACGACTACGTGCTGCGCGGCGATCTCCCTGACGGGGTCAGCGTGGTCTGCTACGCAGATGATACACTGGTCCTGGCGCGGGGAGAGTCATACCAGGCGGCGGTCGAACTAGTGACTCGCGGGGTTGCGACAGTCGTGGAGAGGATCCAAGAGTTGGGACTCGAGGTGGTATTGCACAAGTCCGAAGCCATGTGCTTCCACGGCCCTCGGAACGCGCCACCATCGGGTTCCCAACTAATGGTAGGAGGAGTTCACATCGGCGTCGAGTCGACGATGAAGTACCTTGGACTTGTCCTCGACAGCCGGTGGAACTTCGAGGAGCATTTCCGACGTCTGGCTCCCAAACTGGATCGCACAGGGGCTGCCCTCAAGCGGCTCCTGCCCAACCTAGGGGGTCCAGACGCCTCCTGCCGGAGGCTATATGCAGGAATCGTTCGGTCCATGGCCCTTTACGGGGCACCGGTATGGGCGCCGTCTCTTCGAAAGCGACCGGCAGCCAAGCTGAACGCAAGCCAGAGGGTCATGGCCATCCGGATGGTGCGGGGACACGATTTCCCGCGAAGCAGCATGCCTCCTCGCTAACCAACCACCGTGGGAATTGCAGGCAAAAGACCTTGCACGCATGCATGATCTGCGCATGGAGATGCAACGCCGGGGCGAAACTCCGCTGCCGCGCCAAGTAGCGGCATGGCGGAAAAACTTCCAGCGGGATCTCATGGTGGAATGGCGACGGCGACTGTCGCAACCCAGTGCTGGGCACGCCTTAATTATGGCGATAAGTCCCCTCTTTGAGGAGTGGCTGGAAAGACCTCACGGCGTCCTTACGTACCGCATGACGCAGGTCCTCACCGGACATGGTAAGTTTGGGAGGTTCCTGTACCGGATCCGTGCAGAAGAGACGCCCGGGTGCCACCATTGTGTGGACCGCCCGGAGGACACGGTGGAGCACACGGTAGAGGTGTGCCCCGCTTGGGCAGAGCACCGTCGTGTCCTCGTGAGGGCGATCGGCGGCAGCGATCTCTCGCGCCGGGCCTTGGTACAGGCCATGGTCCGGAGCGAGGAGGAGTGGCAGGCGGTCGCCTCCTTCTGCGAAGCAGTAATGCTAGCAAAGGAGGCGGCCGATCGCGTGAGGCAACGGCAACGGTCCTTACGCCCCAACCGCCGCCGGGATTCCGATTCCGATTTCCGGCCACCGTAGGCGCGGGCTTGCGTCCGGTAACCGTCCGGATCGAGCCCAAGTCGTCGACGGCGCGTAGTGTTCCACGCGCGCCTCAAGGAGATGTCAGCAACCGAAAGAGATCCCCGGGGCCCTGGAAAACAAATGGCAAAGAAGGAACAGGAGTGGGTTTTTAGTCAGTAAAAGTCTGACACTATCTCGCGCTCCGCCCAAGAGCGGGGGATGTCATGAGATGATTTTCCCAACAGAAAAAAAAAAAAAAAGAAAAGCCCAAGATCTAGTACTTGATACCAAGCTTGAGATCCTGATCGTATTAATAAACGAGATTTTCAAGCCCAAGCTCGAGCTCAAGTTTCGGCTTAGGTTTACATCATCAGTTGAGTGTTGACTGATTAATAAATGAAACTCAACACAAAGAGAGTACTATGATACTATTTTAACGCCTTTGCGATATTGTTTATTAAAAATGTATTTATAAGGGATACCTCAAATCCTTTTGAATAGCAACGTGAAAAAAAAAAATTTTGAGATTCAGTGTTTTTGCACATTAGTCAAATTTTTAGTGAAATACAATAAGTTTGTTTCTTTTTTTCTTTCTTTCAGTAACGTGACGAATTTTTTTTTTTCATAATTATCCATACATTGCCTGGACGCCCCAGATAGGTATTCTATACATTGCCTAGCTTATTGTATAGAATACTTGAATTGTACAAATTGCCGGTAACATATATACTAAAAAACTTAACATAGACACTTCAATTTTGTTAACATGTATACATTTTCTGTTTTGTTTTCAATGAAAACTAGAAAGCTGGAATTGTATCACTCTGTACAGGTCTCTTCTTCAACTTCAAATATACGCTATTGTTAATAAACATAATGCGCGTAACGTTAAGACGGTCGCGATGTCGGTGCCCAGCTGGTAGCTGGTAGGCTGGCTCACGTACCGTTTGTTGTCGCGGTCGTAGAGGAAGTTGCTGGGCTTGACGTCGCGGTGGATGACGCCGAACGAGTGCACGTGGCGCAGCGCCGTCATCAGCGCGCGCATGTACTGCCGCAGCTCTGCAGCGTCCATCTCCCCCACGTACTCCTGTTGGTGGAACCACTACTTTACAGACCGACTTTAAACAGGTGTGTGTGTGTGTTCAGTAAAGTATAGTAAATAAACGAACACTCCGCTCACCACTGAATGATTACCTAATAAAAACATCTAATTACCTAAATACTGACATAGATAAATCCTGGACCCAAAAACTATGGAGGTACAGCAGATCACAACTCCGAACAATCACAGGAGTTTTCACGGGGCACTATGCCACCAACAAACAGCTCCACAACATGGGAGTAGCTAGCGACCCGACCTGCAGGATCTGTGGAGAGGCAGAGGAGAATATGCTGCACTTGCTGTACGACTGTGCAGCACTAGGCTCCAAAAGACTAAGAGTATCTGGGCCAACCGTTTCCAAGACCAGAGGACTACAGGCTCAGTCCCATCAAGGCCATACTGGGACTCATGACGAAGGTGCACGGAGGGCTAGGGGTTGAGTAGAAGGGAGGGGAATAGCACAAAAGATCCAGAAGGGTCGAAGTGCGCTGGCCTAGGGCCAGCCCCACAATAAGATAAGATACATACTTATTCTGGCGTATTTATGGCCATAATAAAAAAAACCGGCCAAGCGCGAGTCATACTCGCGCACGATAGGTTCCGTTTCGTCTGTAGCAAAAAAAACAGCAAAAAAAAAAAGACACGTTTGTTATAATAATATGGGCTATAACTCGACTTTCTTTTTTTAGGTAGGAAATCATCTAATGACATCTTCCGCCCTTGGGCGGAGCGTTATGGAAACCCTTAACCCACTTATTTCTTTTATTTGGTTGTCAGTATTTGTTTTATAGCACAGCAGAAATACATCATCAATGAAAATTTCGACTGTCTAGCTATCACGGTTCACGAGATACAGCCTGCTGACAGACAGACGGACAGCGGAGTGATAGCAATAGGGTAGCCAAGGCGACCCCACCCCGCATTGAGGCTGCATGTTTGACATGGCTGGTGTAGTACAATTATATGAAGCTTTATTGTGACCTTCCAAGTGGTATTGTGACAACTAAGTAGGTCGCACTAATTATTAACTTGCTAACTGGCCTTTAAGGTTTAAGTCATAAAAAGTTTAGGATGATGGAGGTCAATCAATAGAATAAGGAACGTCAAGAAATGTCGGGACGATAATTATATATAGAAAATAATAGATATGAAAGTGCTTAAATTCTAAATAATACTCAAAACGAATAAAAAAGCCTTTCACCAGTGGAAAAGCGTGCGAAGAGGCTAATTGGGGATCCAGATTTGGTTAAGTCCAATCTACAAAGCCTCGAGCGCAGGGTAGCCAGCCTATCGGTATTTTACAGGTTGCATTTTGGAGTGTGCGCGGGAATTGCATGACTTGATTCCGCCATCTCCTTTCTACCATCGGACAACCCGACGTACGGCGAGTATCCACCCTTACGTTGTTGAAACTCCAACGGTCCGGACTAAGATACTACTGATTCGCTTCGTCGTTTATACCGCGTACATCGAGGGACTGGAACAATTTGCCTGCTGTGGTCTTCCCGTCCAACTATAATTTAGGTGCCTTCAAGGCTAGAGTGAATAGGCTCTTAATAAACTAGTGCGCCTCACCATCAATGATTGCATCACTGCTTACCATCAGGCGGGATCACAGTCAGGCACTGGTTTATATCAAATAAAAAATAAAATAAAAAACACAAAAAAATCTTAACAGTACTGGGTACAGAATCCATACAAAATTCCTTATTCTCCTTTGATAAATTATCTTAATTTCAAATTCAAATACAGAGAACAATAGCGAACTCCCAAACACAATTCTGTTGGCATATTTTTTTAGTTTCAAGTAATGAAATCACTGAATAAATATATATCTTTAAGTATACAAATGCATTTCAATTCAATTTTGTATGGCTCCATCGACAAACGTCCAATGGTTTTGCCAATTTCAGAATGCATTTATAAAAAATCGAAAACAGAATTTTATTTCTTTTAATTTGTGAAGGGCGGAAGATGCCTCTTATCAACCCTCCTCCTTTCTGTACAATATTGTCTTTTGTCTATTAATAGAAGTCTGGAATTCAAGACATTGCCCTTTCAAGTTGATGAGATTACTTAATATATATACTATGTCAATAGTACATTCTTATGAATATAATAAACGCATGTGTGAAGGGCAAAGTTATTTTTGCTATCACATGAAATATTTACCTACAAAGTACGAAAAAAAAACAACTTACTGAAAATTTCTTATGAGGTATATAAGGCATGATAAAAACTATAGTATCTAAATTCCGAAGGCACAGTTCCACCCCTATCACATGGTTTTTGCCTCTGAAACAAAAAAATTTTAGAAATGTAATATAATATATAATATAATATTCCACAACTAACACACAACGCCGCCTAGTCCCAAGCTAAGCAGAGCTTGTGTTATAGGTACTAGACAACTGATAAACATACTTATATATTTTTAAATATATACATATTATAGATAAATTACACCCAGACACAGAACAAATGATCGTGCTCATCACACAACCATTTGTCCTGGGTGGGAATCGAACCCACAACCTCTGGCATAGCAGTCAGGGCCACTAACTTCTAGACCAACAGGTCTGTCGTTTAGAAGTTTCAAATACATAAATATTTACTTCAGATTTCATTATAATCTAAAATCACCTCTAGCAGTCTATAATTGTAGTACTTAATTAAGTACTCAGTACAGTAAAAAATTGGTCAAGTCGAGTCAGTTGGTACCATGCACCAAGAGTTCCATACAAACTTACCTGATTGTGTGGAATCTGATTTTTTCAGCTCCTTGAGGGAGTAGTAGACTAGATTATTTTTAGAGTATTTGATATTAATTTCAGCTTGACAGAGAAGATAGACAGACAGACAATAAAAGAGTTCTGTTTTGCCGACTTTAGTAAGGAACCCAAAAAAAAATAGTCATGTCAGTTAATACAACTGATAGACTGAGTAGTTAATTTCATATTACTAACCCCATATCTTGCAAGCAGCGCAGTTCATGTTCTATCCTAGCCGGATGTGCAGTTGGCACCAAATGTTTGATAGCAAACCATCGCTTCTCACTATCGGGCAGGGTGGCATGCTGCCTCAGAGACCCAAGGTACACAGAGCTAAATGTACCCTCTCCAATTTTGCGATGTACTTCAAATATTTTGTCCAATCTTGGAAGTTTGTGCAACAATTCCTTTATCTGATATTCTAAAACAATGAAACAATTTATTAGGCTTATTATAATTCAGGTCCACACTGTCGTGGTCAACTGGGTCGGAGGTGGTGTAACAATCTGATCATGTTCACGGCCAAAGATTGCCTTACACAGAGAGCTTTGGAAGAAGAAAGAGATGCTTTAGCCCAGCAGTGGGACATAGGCTATTAAGAACAAAAAAAATAACCACTGCATGTGTATAAATCATATATGCACATGTTATTATACAAACAAGTCTCATCACACTAATATTATATATGAAAGGTACAGGCAAAGAAGAGGGAATGTCCACTTGGACTGATTTTGAGGAAAATGCATTTTAAGTTTAAATGTCAACATTTTTTAAGATCTAAGTTTGCAGTATCATAGTTTTAATGAAATTTACCGCCCCTAAGACGACCCACTGACCTACAAATATACATTTCCAGTTCTTTGCCTGTACCCTTCAAATGCGAAAGTTTGTATGAATGTATGTTTGTTACTGCTTCTAGTTCATACGGCTAAACGCATTTGAATGGAACTTGGCACACGAGTAATCCATGTCTCACAGGATACTTTTTACCTCAGGTATGTTCCCTAGGGATAATTTTCAAATATCACGCGAAGTCGCTGACAGCAGCTGCTATCATGACAAAATGAAACCTAACCTCACAACGTTGTGTAATTGTTTAAAAAAACTATGATGATGACGATGATGATTAAAATTATTTATGAAATTCAGAAACATACTTGACAACAATTAAAATAATGACTTACTTTCCACATCATCTTTCGAATTCGCGGATTGATCTTCGTTTTTCTTAAGGATTTCGTGGAGCCCATATTTGCGTGTTAGTAACACTTCCTTTTGAACTATTCCTCTAATTCTAGACATCACTTGCTAACTTATTATTTCTTTTACTACCTACATACTACTAAAACATTACTGTTTTCATAATAGAACCTGAAATTCATAAAATTAATGAACCTCAAAATTTGAATGAAAAAGAAAGACGAATTCAGAAACACAATATTTTACTCTTCTCAGTTCTCACACCACAGATTGTAAATGTGTGAATCTGATAACTATAGACCATTAGGGGTGCATTACAGGATAGGTTTTGCTGTTAGTTTTGCCACATTCAAATATCTTGACTGACGAAAAACCTAGTAACCTACCGTGTAATGCGATGACTGACGTTTGCATGACGAAAAATGTATGGCGATAAAATTCCGTCAGTCAAGCTTCATTCATGATTAATGGTTTTGATTGACGCTTGCATGACCGTGCTTGTATACCGTGTAATGGTACGGTATATTAGGCAAAAATAAATGTACTGAACAGCTGATTTTTTTTGCGGTTTCAGTTTGGTTCCCATTGTAAAAGTTGTTGGTTATCATGAGCACAATCACGTGTTTAAATATCGTACACTAATTACCAGTCACCCTATATAGTGGATCGATATCTAAAACGTCTAATAGTGATTGATAAATAATACAGAAATAGGGAGTCTTTTCGATGATGATAGCGAAGCTTTTGTGAATTTATACAGAAATGCTGAACAGTTAAGATTTACTTGGAATAGGATCCAAAAATTTATTTTTCTTTGGAGAAGTTAGATTCAGCCATTCCAGCTGAAAGGTGTCCACTGCTAAACAAAGGTTTCTCCCAAGTGTCTCCACAATGGCCGGTCCTGTTTATCACGCCCCATTGGATTCCCGTGAACCTTACCTGGTTATCGGTACCCTTGTTGCGAGGCCTTTCAACACTGCGTCTTCAGGTATCCGATCGTCACTCCAGAACCTTTCGGCTCCATCGACCATCCGATGTAAGAGCAATGGACCCAGCTCACTGCCACTTAAGCTTATCTTCACACCTGATTCGATCATGCAAGGAAACTCCGAGCATAGCCTGCTCCATTGCTCTTTGGGTGACTTAAAACCGTCTGATGTGGTACATTTCAGAGACGACCACGTTTCAGAGCCATATGTCACTACGCACTGGCAATGTAATATTCACATAAACACACAAAATATGTAGTTCCCTAAAAACCTTGTTTAAGCTTATTCTTAGTAGTACACATATTAAAATTAAGTAGCTTCAGCCAGCGGCTTAGCGCGTAGGAAACCGCTGCATAGCCTAAAAGATATAGTATTCAAGCTAAAAACATTAGGAAAAAAAAAACTCGTATTATTGATGTAGACAGTGACAAACAAGTGACAACGACAACTGTCAATAATAAAACCTACACTATAGGCGTGGGAAAATTGGGTTATCTTTGCGATTGGAACATTTGCATCAGAATCACCGTCCGAATCAGTAGAATTTGGAACAACGGTTCAAAAGATACAGATACTTACTGCTATGAATCGTGATCTGTTACGTTACGTTATATACACTAAAGGTTTAATTTAACTGAATTTTGATTTGAGAATAATTTAGAGCGGATGTTTTTAGTTCAGGTCATTAATTATTATGTACGCTATTTACGTTATAATTTGAATTTTAAAAAGACTGCTGGTCACTTAAAGTAAAGAGTGTTTCAGTGTTTCAATTGTTCCAAATGATGCATTTAAAACATTACTGATGTTCCAATCTTTCGGAACACTAAAATGTTTCGGAACAGTGAGTCGATTAGGTAAAAAGTTACAAACGCCTATTACATTACCCATCACGGCCATCACAGTATCCCTCTATCGTCTGTGCCCATGCCCATCACTACAAGAAGTACAATCCGAGGGATACGTCGAAGTTTAGATTATTTTAAAGAAAATAAAACAATAAAGTAAGGATTAATAAATCATACGAACAAGGACAGTTCTGTTAATATTAACCATGTTTATTAGGAAACCTTCACAACTTTTTGTCACAAATATTCTAAGATCGGTGAGTTTATTATTATATCAAGATCTCTTATTACCATCAGATTTTCATCCAACTCGATAGTAAAATATTAACAAATTTATCGTTTCTATGTTTCAGTCAAATATTGTCACAAATGCATCTTCCCGAAAACGATATAACCTTTATTTTTGATTGACCTATATTTACAGGTAAGCTATTCGACCAAAAGCCCAAAGCCTGAGATTCCAAAGAATCCTTTGGCATCAGTGTACTCTGCGACAAATCAAAAGGATAATGGTATTGTGTATGACAAAAAACCCTTTAAGGTAACCCTTGAGACAGGAAAGACATATCACTGGTGCCTGTGTGGACGATCCAAATCACAACCATTATGTGATGGGACTCACAAGGATATATATCTTAAGATTACGCAGAGGTAAATTATAAATAAGATTTGTTATATTTGATGGTTATTAGTTTTGTAATTATGGAAATTAGTTACTGGATTTGTCCTCGTGTCATAACATTAAAAAAGAAACATTTTGATGATTTTAATCTAAGGCCTATGGTGAACAGAATACTTGGTGTGCCTGATAATTATGATAATAATGAGTTACCAAAACATTGTTAAAAAATATAACTGACTTCAAGAAACAATGACATTTCAAACCACAGTATAGTTTTTAGAAAATCGTAATTTATTGTCAGCTGCAACAAGTATTGTACTTTTCAGATCTTCACCAAATTTAAATAGGACCTTAGAAAAATACACTTGTAAACAAAACAGACAAATTTGGTCCACAAATTGGTGTAGAAATTGATCAACATACATATTTACAGTTAAAGATAAAACCTCCTCCATATTTGAGGTTGGTTAGAAAGTTCAAAAGTTTGAGGCTAATATAATAATTCAATGATTATTGCAGGCCAGTCAGATTTACTGTGGAAAAGACTAAGGATTACTGGTTGTGTAACTGTAAACAAACAAAGAATCGTCCATTCTGTGATGGTACACACAAACAGAAAGATGTCCAAGAGGCCGGGTCCGTCAGACTGTGAAGAATATAATCCTTGAGCATTATATCATTAGTTAGATTATGTTACTGTTGTAAGTGAGTAAAATAAATCATTGATATTTATTATATTGTCTATGCATTAGATAATTTGAAGCATATAAATCAGTGCCAACTGATATACTAAGTAATTATCCTATTTTTATTATCTTTGCAATAAACACCAGATTATAAATATTTTTATGTTATGTGACAATATGTCTAGTTGATTCCCTTATAATTACCAATTTACATGTTATTAAATGCAAAACAATAATTGGCAGCAATGTTAACAAAATCAAACCTTACTGTACATAAAGTAAGATATTTTAAAGTGGCAACACAACTTCTGCTAGCTGTTCAGTTTTGCTGTGTCTATCTGTCTGTCGTCCGTGATTACTTTCTGCGTTCTTCGAAGTTGGAGTTAACTCTAATGACGTCATTAGAGTAGAAACAACACTCGCATTTTGAATGCGAACGTAGAGTTGCAACTGTCAAAGCCAAGCAAGTGTCATTTATGGTTGCTTACACCAACCTACCCTGCTTGGAGTTAGAGTTAGTTGGGTTAACTCTAGGGTAGCTACTCGAGTTATAAAAGAACAACCCTGGGTTGCAATCCGAAGCATTTTTGAACAATTAGAGTAAGGACCCTACCTTAATCTGGTTGGGCACGCCATAATTATGGCGATAAGTCCCCTCTTTGAGGAGTGGCTGGAAAGGCAACGTCCATACCTTCTGCATGACGCTGGTCCTCACCGGACATGGTAAGTTCATAGGTTCCTGCACCGGATCCGTGTGGAAGAAACGCCCGGGTGTCACCATTATGTGGACCACCCGGAGGACTCCGTGGAGCACATGGTGAAGGTGTGCCCCGCTTGGGAAGAGCAACGCCGTGTCCTCGCGGGGGTGATCGGCGGCGGTGATCTCTCGCGCCGGGCCTTGGTACAGGCCATGGTCCGGAGCAAGGAGTGGCAGGCGGTCACGTGAGGCAACGGTCCTCAGGTCCCAACCGCTGCCGGGATTCTGATCCCGATTTCCGGCCACCGTAGGCGTGGGCTTGCGGACGGTGAGCAATGGGTAGTTCGCCGTCCGACCGTCCGGTAACCGTCCGGACCGAGCCCAAGTCGTCGACGGCGCGTACTGTTTCACGCGCGCCTCAAGGAGATGTCAGCAACTGTAGGGGCCCATCAGGGTCGAAGCCAACTGGGGCCAAGGGTCTGATTCTGAAAGGAAGACTCGGCCCTGGTACGAAAGGCAACGAAGGAACAGGAGTGGGTTTTAAGTCCAGTAAAAGTCTGACACTATCTCACGCTCCGCTCAGAGCGGGGGATGTCATAAGATGATTTACCCACCAGAAAAAAAAAAACCTTTAGTTATTTTTGAACGCACGGCTGGCAGATCTGACGACGGAGTTTTTGGCGGGATTTCTTCGAGTGAAGTTCAGTTTCAATTATTCGCAATCATGGCGTCTCTTCCACAAATGCCATAATGAAAATTTGAAGTTGAATTATTCGCCAATTGATTCCTACTGGATATGTGTGTGATGTAATATTGGTGTAGTTTTGTTTTTCAAGTGACTGCGCAACTAGACAATAAGTGGAATCATTGAAGCAGGTGCAGCCTCGGTAAAATAAGCTGAGGATTGTGGTTTTGGCGTATCTCAGCGAAGTTTGCTGAGAAGGCTGACTCGATACATTTGCTGCCATGATATACTACAAACACAGAATGTTTTGCACCCGCTATTTAATGGTTAACTAATGAACTATTCATACAAAGACGTTGCTTAAAAGATATGGTATCCAAGTCAAAAACATTAACAAAAAAAAAACAGCTCTGACAGCTGACATTTCTAACACTGTCAATGTCAAAGCAAAAGGTGACGGTGTGTTAAGCAATCCTATAAATTCGTAAATATTTCATTTAGCCGCTGTTGAGAGATTGTAGTATCTGCGTCGACACGTCGACGGAGTGACACGGTGATAATAGGGCTTTGTGCTTATTCAGTGTTTCACTGTGTGCAGTAGCACGCACAGGCAAGGGCACTCACGGAATTTGAACATTGGTGACGATCCCTAGAAGCGATGGAGAAGCAGCCCAAATTGTACACGCGCGAGGAGTTGAAGTCGCGCTGCACGCGCAATGACGCCGTGCTTATCATTCACAACGAAGTGTACGACGTCACCAACTTCCTCACAGAGGTCAGTTGATAATCTGTTACATGGCACGTATGATTCATTTATAGCCGATATTTTATTACGGTCCTGCCCTATTTTAAATAAACCGGCAATTTAAATAACAAAATTTAAAATAAATATATTTGGTTGGAAACTGAATTAATAAGTTAATGGCAAATATCATGTTCTAAAAGTATACTATAATTTAACTGGTTACGAATTCACTAAAAACAATGTGCAACAAGTAGGCATAGCATAGCCAGCCTTATAATGTTCCCACTGTTGGGACTCAGGCCTCCTCTCTGGGAGAGGGAAGTAGGCATACTTACATTATTTAATAATCATCAACATGAACTATTATTAATTTAAAATCTCAATGAAATCAGCCACTGCTAGTGTTTAGAACTTAAATAATATATTGATTTGGATAGTAATTTCTTGTGTGAGTTAAATATTAGTTTACTTGCCTGAAATATTTTTTTTTTTATATAGGAACTTATTTGTTCACATCCTTTAACAAAAACCCTTCCATATCTGGCTAAGCAGTTCCTTAGTCATAATGGCAACCCATAGAACAGGTTAGTTTTGTCTATCAAAAAGTTTTCAATGCGGTTGGGCCTTAACAAAAGCAGCAATAGAAACTCTGTCAATAGGGTTTCTTGAGATAATAAGGTTGGTTTTTAATATTATACCGTCACACCATATAACATGCTAGAACAGGACAAAGTTTTTAGGGTTAGTACATATAAGATGCGAAAAAAAAAAAAATATAAGATGTGAAAATAAATGTTAAAACTTCAAGGAAATCACACTAATATGCAATATAAAAGTCAAAGTTTGTATGTATGTATTTTTTTACGACTTTACATTTAAACAACCAAACAAATTTTGATGAAATTTTGCACTTGGGTAGACTGTGATAATTGATATTTATTTTGCAAATAGGTTTAATTCATTAAACCCCAAGCAAATGCCGGTGTTCACTCTCTCATTGTCTTTATAGTGTGTCTCTAATTACAGTATTTGAAAAGTTAAAAACACTTATACTTACATGATAATTTTGTCAACTAGATGTTGCCAATGTTTCCTAACTGACAAGACATAAACTCAGAGGTCAGTCTCCTTTGAAATCCGTACAGTAAACATGTTATGGTCAACTTAAACCTTTCGAGTACTGTAATTAGAGACACAATAGAAAGACAATGAGCAAGTCAACACCGGCGTTTGCTTGGGGTTTAATGAATTAAGTGTACCAAGCAGATCTCTGAGATGATTTTTTGAAGAAAGAGCCGCACAGATTTGAGTGGACATGTCCAGTCAATGTAAGCACTAGTCAGTATTCATGTAGCTCAACTCAGGATTACTTTAGAGCTCAATGACTTGACAAAAATACCAAAGAAAGGAAATTTAGGTAGGCCACATAATGAACTCAAGCTGCAAGACTACATACTAATAAATTAAAAGAAAAAA
This sequence comes from Mythimna pallens, assembly GCA_961205895.1. Taxonomy (NCBI): domain Eukaryota; kingdom Metazoa; phylum Arthropoda; class Insecta; order Lepidoptera; family Noctuidae; genus Mythimna; species Mythimna pallens. Next base: position 539,820 of record OY540826.1, read on the forward strand.
ACAATCCACATAGTCCTCTCATTTACAATAATAAATGAAAATGTAAAAAAAAAACTTTACAAAGTAGATATTCATGTCAACCAAACTTAAAATAAATTCCAAATTGTTAAAAAAAACAATCATTAATGTAAAACTGTATAAAATAATAAAAAATAATAATAGAAATAAAAAAAGAAAAAATTACAACTAAGTATTTTAATACATACTGCAACAATTGAATACCAAACCAAAAAAAAAACTCATTTGTTCTCAAAGGTCAGTTTTTATATATAAAAGACGTTAAGGCCAAAAACACCTTCTGGTATAGTTTTTGCTTTATTAAGGCTTACAATGTGAATGTGACTGGCACTACTTTATAACTGGCTTTAGCTTTTTTTTAGCCAATCATCATCAACATCTTCCGGCCCTTGTCCCGTGTTATTTGGGGTTGGCGCAACATGTTTTTTCTTCCATTCTGTCCTGTCACCCGTCATGCTATCACTAAATTCCTTTTCTTATATATCACTGTTATCACATAAATAGAAATACTAGCTCCAACTGGATATTATTGATTTATAAAGAATTTTTACTGTAAACTAGGAAAGGTAGATATGTTATTTGTGTTGTAAAGAACATTGTAAAAAAGGACAGAAAAATACAAATGTTTCAGAGTATCCATCTTCAGACCACATCCACCCAAAGACACGACTCTCATGCAGATTTTGTTAGAAAAAACAAACATTTTGAATATTTTGATAGAATAAATGGTTGAATGGAGCCACAAAATTACACCTTATACATTTGAGTTTTCTTAAAAATTCCACCACTTCATCATCTTGGGTTTAAAAAGACAGGACAAGATGCAATCAAATTAGCAATCTTGTTATCAACAATTGCAAAATAAATAGGGTTGTAACCCTACTAAATTACCAATACATCAGCCAGCATAGTACATATAGCACAGTACAGCCCACTGACATGTTGACATAATTAATGCTTTACACAATGGAATGAAAAACACCAATTAACTAATGTGTTCCAGTGTTCTACATATTTTAAATATTGGGCAGGGGTTGTAAACTTCAAGATATACTCATGCTTACTCTGTTTAATCGAAACAGAAAAAAGGAAAAGGATCAGACCAGATTGTTATTAATTATTAAGTAAGTACTTACACAGGCTACGAGATTTCGTTACTAACGTAATGGACCTCTGTACTCTTGATGAAATAAATAATTAATATTAATCTTCAACCCAGTTGCAACGTCGTAAGTTTGACATAGACACCGCCCAACTTATACTTTATATATAAGTAGCTTTTGCCCGCGGCTTCGCCCGCGTACATAAAATATATCCATTTCACTCAGAAATAAAGCAGCTTTCTATTGGTGAAAAAATTTTAGCAATGTACTTTCAGAGATTATCTCCTACAAACAAAAAAACAAACTTTACCTCTTTTTATTATTAGTGTAATATTTGTGAAAAAGAAACGATTTAATCATTTCAAATATTTATTTTAAAAAGGAACGTGAAAAACACCATCTTAAATTATAAATATATATATCAAAAATTATAAAATTCTAGAAAACAACTTCATTAAAACTTGGTTCTTGAATTTATAATGTGTTCAGAGTTATTCAAATGCTTCTTTTTTACAAATAAAACAATGAAAATGTTTTCTGTGATTAAATTGCGCCTTGTGTAGGTCCAATTAGACTTTCTGATATATCTCTCATCTAGCAGCTAGAACATGTACTTAGGTACATAATTATATTATGTCAGTGTGAGGATTGAGGGTTCTTTTTTAATAATCGCTCTCCTTGAATTTCGTCGATATTCCTTTTCCATTTCTTTTTTATAATTTGTGTTAAGACTTACTAAAACTTTATGTAGAAAAAGAAAAAAATACTATTTATTTGTTTCGATAATAATCACTAAAACATTTGTCTTTAATGGGAGAGCACAGTTTAGTCGTTACGAGTATATACTTTTTATCTTTGATGCTTTGTGTTTTGTTATTCAGTAAATATCACTCTAGAATTCTTTACTAAATGTTTGCAGTCACAATGTCTTAATTTTTCAGATACTTTCCGAGATCTAGCTGATGGTCTGTGAGGACTGCGGGACTGCACTTTAAGGCTGTAGTTTTTAGTATATTTGTTTACTAATTCCCAGATTTGTTCTACAATTGTTTTAAGTCTACTACTAAATCCTATGATTTTTATTTTGTGAAATACCACTGTGGTCCCTCCGTTCTCGCGCACATAACAAAATGAAACCACGCGGGCCACTGAAAATTAAAAAGCGATTTTGCTTACTATTTTCACGCAGCAAAACCTAAGCAACGACACAATTTATAAGGGTAGGTTACACACAACGTGTATAGAACACGAAATGCAATTTATTACATATAAATAGCATTAGCATAACCAATTATTGGCAAAACTAACATGTTGGTGCCATAGTAACTTTAATTCAGCTTAAAAAAACTTTTTACAAAAAAAATACAACCGAGTTTAAAGTAAAAAAAACACTGAAAAGTGCAAAATAACTTTAATTTCGGAAGTCGGTGTTGCTATAATAGTTTTATCTCGTCATTAATTAACACCGAATTCCAAAATTAAAGTTATTTTGCACTTTTTAGTGTTTTTTTTTACTTTGAAGTCGGTGGTGTTTTTTTTTGTAAAAAGTACCCCTCAGCAAAACTTAAATACCTTATAGCCAGAATGCATCTCATGACAATTCTAATAATCCCAAACACGGTTAGAGTACATTAATTTATTACAGAGTTCCGGTGCCTAACTTCAGGCTTCATCATCAGATCAGTTCGATATATTCCCCCTCTACTTTCAGTCAGTCATCGACTACACGTATAAACAAAGCAGTTTTACTTGTTACGACGGTTCTGCTGTGAGCCTATGAGAAGTTCAGTTCCATATCTTCGAAGTTCATGATCAGATCATAACAATATTTCTATAGGACCAACTCGGAAGCATAACCTTTCAATCCAAAAAAAAAATTTCTATATCGGTCCACAATTGACCGAGAAATCGGTGAACATACATAAAAAAATAAAATAAAAAACACTCTAATTCTACTGAACATATAACCTCCTCCTTTTTGAAGTCAGTTAAAATACCTAACCAACGATGTTAATACACATAGCGATTGGAAGGTGAACCCAGAATTTGCATCCTCCTTTAGTTGCTGTTTAATTAATTATATATATTAATGACTAGTTTCGACTTCACCCGCGTGAATGTAGGAAATATGCCTACGTATGTCACTCAGTGATAAAATAGCATTCTATTGGCGAAAGAATTTTTCAAATCGGCCCAGTAGTTTTTGAGTTTATTGATTCATTTTAAATAAATGTACAAAATTACAAATCCTTCCTCTATAAAGTTACAAGATGTTCTTCATTCTCATTAACAACTCGTCTGAGCTGTTTACTTACTAAATGTATGTACTTCCCTCATCTCCGACAAGAGAATATTTTTTTTCTCCTAAAGAATAGGTACGAGGAGATAACTCAAATGTTACCGGATTCCATGGACGGTAAACAGAACCACTCTCTTATTGTGAAATGAAAATTAATTTCGTAAAAATGTCTAAAGGTTCATAGAAATCGTGCGTGGAATGCATAGGTGCCGTCGGTGTATCGTACCCACGATCATTTCTATAAAATAAAGTGCTGATCGAGCGCCTGAAGCGAGGTCGCGTGCTCCCTTCCGAACTCGGTTGTCGTGGTACCGGCGCGCTGCGGTCAGTGGCCGCGCGCCGTGCGCCGCCTGCCCGTAAGCACGGTAATATTACTAAACCTTTTGAACGCGCCACACCTTTTTACGTAAGCCCAATTGGGCACACAACTCACAACACGTAGGTAGGTACTTCACATACAGATCGATATGAAAGTAATGGACGATAGAATGAAAGTTAGTAGGATTGCTGACATCCTAAGCTCAAAGCACAGATAATATATTACGAGTAATTAGGCAACTCATGTATTCGTTAATTTAGAATGGATTTTAATTTCAAAAATATTTCAATTAAGACCGGTTTTGTAAAGTACGTTTCATGCCCTTTCAGTCCCCATTACTTTGAAACGATTAAACCGATTTTCGTTTTCTGGGAAGTATGTGCAGTTGATGCGAGCGATGTACAGTCAATGCAGTACCGAAGTCCGGTCTACAGTGGGCAACACTGGCAGCTTCAATGTGGTTGTCGGCTTACACCAAGGGTCGGCCCTCAGCCCTTACCTCTTCCTGATGATAATGGACGCTCTGACGTCGGACATCCAGGAAGAGGCGGGTGGTGTATGCTGTTTGCCGATGACATAGTGCTGGTTGCCGAGAGTGGCCTAGAGGTCCAGAGCAAATTGGAGGTGTGGTGGCACAGACTGGAGAGTGTTGACTTAAAATTGAGCAGAACGAAAACCGAATACTTGTTCTGCGATTTTGGTCGTCTCTCCGGTCCTATGCCCTTAGCTCTCACTGGAAAGACCATACCAATCTGCTCCGACTTTCGGTACCTCGGGTCGCTTATCCAAGGAGATGGCGAAGTAGACCGAGACGTATAATTTTTTTTCGCTTTGCCTCTTCGTCAAACATCGCGTTGTATTGCGTAACATGAAGTAGGTATGCTCGATATTGAGGATAGGTGAGTGAAAAAGGACCCTCTTAAGCCATCGGCTAGCCTAAATCCCAGAATAAGTAATAGTACAAGCCTATATGACCGGACGGCTCTGCAGCCAGCCAGCATGTTTTAATTTATTTACATTTATCTAGCTAGATACTCGTAATACAGGCTAGATTCAAGCCTATATTCTCCCACTGAGGCAAAGAAATAAAATTTTGTTTGATTTGAGTAGCGATGATTGATATTTATCACATAGATCTTTCTATAACCTCAACAGAATTACCTACAAGGCGTGATGAAATCAGGGTGCGATTTTCGTTACACAAATGTGCAAACGTAGCCTACTGAGGTGTCTGTCTAATATTCATCATAATATTTAAATGGGTATATAAGTAATATTACCTGGTTGCCGCTTCTTTGTATATAGGTAATAGTAAATAGGATGCTGACCTATTTACTGTACTGAAGTACAAAGAAGTCCTGGACTATAATCTGTACTTATCTAGAACTAGCCGGAGCCCAGGTAACGTTAAAGCACCACGACAGAAATACAAGTGAGAAAGTGAGATTTTGATAAAAGTGGAGAAAGTTTTCGGAGCCGTAGGTGAGCTGTTATGGAGCCGAGTGCTGCTGTAACAAATTTCCATGTGTATTAAACGTTTTTCAATACACTTACGAATATAAATAAAGGGGGCGCGACTCATGGGGCTCGCTTAGCGCCCAGCCTGATACGATAAATGTAATAAATTGTTGCGGGAGTGAGCACGCGTATTTTTCCACACTAATGCGAAAAGCAGTAAATTCCGAGCCTAAAAGCGGTAGGGATAAGCTCTTATACCTTGGTTTTCGAGTAATTGTATTGAAAATATATTCTTATTTCATGTTGCCATGACGCATGTAGGTAGTAAGCACAATAGTTTTATTATGTACGTTACAGATAGCGGCACGAATCTTGAGCGCTCGGCGAAAGAGCGGGGATCGCTTTGCGCATCGTACACATCGGCGAGCCAATCACTGTACAAGGATTGCACTCCCCGCCCCCGCATCTCTTTTCATACCACTAAAGAGACCCGATGTATCACTTCTGTGTGCTTCTGCGCAAGTGGAACTGTAGAAGTCAGCGCTCAAGATCTGTGCCGGTATCGGTACGTAGGGTGTTCAACAAGTCTTGACGTATTTGCAAACGCTGAGGGGAAAGCTACAATTTTTGTTTTTATTATTAAAGTGTCGTCGGACAAGACTAAACACGTTTATTTTATTTCCTTTAATCAATTTTTTAGTTGAAGTGAATTTTCAAAGATTTCGAGATGAAGTCGTTGAACAAACGAGACTATCGTGTCATTATCTATTATAACTTCAAGCGCGGTTTGACAAAGCAAGAATGTTTTGATGACTGTCTCCTGTATTTGATCAAGAAGCTCCATCTCTAAGGAAGGTGGAACGATTCTTTTTACAGTTCTAGCGTGGAGATTTTGACCTAGATGACAACTCACGATCGGGTAGAACTGCGGAAATTCAAGTGCCGGATAATATAACTCTTATGGTAAAAGCTATTAGAGAAAATCGCCGAATTACATATCGTCAGTTAGAAGAACTTCTAAAAATTCCTATATCTTCCGTGCACAACATTATTGCGAATCATTTAAATGTAAAAAAAAAAACTTTGTACTATGCGGTCCAAATAAGAATAGGAAAGTCAATAACCTGATCTGTCAAATGTTGAGTGAAAATACGGTTTGCAAAAAAAAAATATTTGCGTATCAATAAAGATTTTTTTTTCTTTGTATTACTACGTCTGAGTTAAATATAGGTGAAGTAAAAACGTTATTGTTTAATGTAAATTAGCTAAATATATTGTTTTAAGTTAATATTTGTAAAAAAAATCTTTCTTATTTTCATTGTTAGGAACAATTCGCCTTCTTCCAGAAATCAGAAACGTTTATTTCAAATAAACGTTTCTGATTTCTGGAAAAGTGCCTGTAATTGGTCAATTACAGGCACTTTTGAATTGTCAGAATGTCGGTCAGTCAAAAAAAAAATACAAGTGAAGCTAAATTGCACGTTCCAAAGCGTAGATCTTTAAGGAGAAGAACGTGCAAGAAACTCCATGGACACTCTTTTAAATCATATTATGAGTTACATAAATCTTGGCTACATATTTCTTGTCGCTTCTAATATGTGAGCACAATGTAGATAAGTAATAATAATTAAAATAAAAAATAAAATAAAAACTAATTTAAAAATATAGAAATTGAAATTAAGTCACTGGCAGCAAAGAGATGACCAGTCTCAACTGACGGCACCCGTTCACGAGCATGACGCGTGCATCAACCCCACTCAGCTCAACCATTTTGAAGGGAACTGAATGACCCAATAACACGTGCCACCATCAGTGAGACATTTGAGTGAGCATGACAAACTCTCAACTGCCAAGCTCGTAATGTCAAACAAGTTGTAACCTAATAAAAAATATAAAAATGCTCCATGGTACTTTACATTAACAAAACTTGAAAAACAAAGTGCTTCTACATTATACAATGCTATTGTTTCCAAATACAAAAGGTAATAAATTATCATAAGCTCTATTGAAACAAACAAATAAAATAAAATAAAAAATATTTCGAACACAACAATACAAAAAGGGGAATAGTATCTCTTCCAATATTTATATATATATCTAATAAATTAAAAAAAAAAAAACTAATTTGAAGGTAAAAGTGGCTGTGGCTGCGGAGCAGGACCGGCATTTAGCCAAGCGTTTTTATCAAGGATATAATCTTCCAGTTTATAATACGCTTGTCTACATAGTGCGTTTAATGCATGCTTTAAATTTGGACTCATTCAGTTGTAGAATCTCAACTGGTATTTTATTATAAAATTTTACACAGTACCCCATGAAAGAACTATGTACTTTAGCCTATCTGAACCGAGGTTGATCTAATTTATTCTTGTTCCTAGTATTAAAATTGTGCCTGTCACTTATCTTAGTAAAAAGATGAATATTTTTCCGAACATACATAATGTTTTCATAAATGTATTGACAAGGGACCGTCAGGATGTTTTTTTCCTTAAATAGTTCCCTAAGAGAATCGCGTCTGCGAAGATTATATATGGCTCTGATAACTCTTTTCTGCAGAATAAAAATAGACTATATCTGCAGCCCGTCCCCATAGCAAAATACCGTAAGACATGATACTATGAAAGTAACTAAAATAAAGTAATCGCGCAGTATCCAAATCAGTAAATTGACGGATTTTTCTGACAGCATATGCTGCTGAACTAAGCCGACCTGCCAGAGATGTTAAATGAGGACCCCATTGTAGCCTCGAGTCAAGCGTGATCCTTAGGAAAACCGTATTCTCGACGAATTCGAGTTTCTCCTTGTTCAATACTATGTCGGAGTACCATTTGCCACTATTCAGACACTTCACACAGTGACACAGAGATAAGCTACATTAAAGAACTGAATTCTGATTAATTATTTTCGTCCACGATTCGTAAATAAATTTTAAAAATTAATTGTTTTGTTCAAGGGACCTGGGTAGGGACCCAATTTCTTCGATTTGACAGTATGACGTGACGTCACAACATGGCAATCGATCCTATTCTTATTTGGAACGCATCAAAAACACCGTCGTGTTGAACAGGCACGATCTATGTTGGAACGTTCGACAATGGCTAGTCAAAAATGTTATTTCAATTATCACAGGTGATGAAACCTGGATTTATTATTACTTCCTACAAACAAAAAAAAAAACATAAAAATAAAAAACAAACTTTACCTCTTTAAAATACTAGTGTATAGATGTTGCTTTATTCCTGCTGAGTGACATAAGCTATATTTTTTTTTATGTGCGTGGGCGAAGCCGCGGGCAAAAGCTAGTTTTTAATAAATAAGGATTAATGAAATCAGTTAAGCTCAGTGGACCAAAAACCGTTACTAGTGCATGGTACACTGAGGTTTGTCTATCTCAATTATTCGAAGAACTAAAAAATCGACGACCGAAATCGGGACTCCGCTCATGGTTCCTACACCACGATAATGCACCAGCTCCTACCTCGTGGTACCTACCAGGTGCTACCTCGCAAGTTCTGAGAGCATCCGGTATCAAAGTACTTATACATCACACATACGGGTTATTTCCGTATATGAAAAACCGTATGAAAGGCCGCAAGTTTCAGACAGATGAGCAGTTTACGTTTGAAGAAAAACTTGAATCAATTCCTAAATTAATAATAATTGTTTGTGCGTATGAAGAAATGCATACATTTTAATGGAGTTTGTATGTGATCCACGACAAGACTTATTGAACACCAGTTGTGGCGCCCTACCGGAATGTTAATAATTCGATCTCTGTCGTCATGAAGACGCGCTGGAATTTCTCATTTAGTGGCGCAGACGGAATGCAGGGATGGGGAACGTGGGGCGCGCGCCCTCTTCACGTGCCCTGCATAAAGGCATTAACAGTCTAGATTGCTTTTCAATACTATGGTATAATCTGTTAGCTCAAGTACTACTGGTTCAATAAAAATATTTGTACTCTTACACCTTTCGCGAGATCTTTAGGAGGGACTTTAGTAAGGGATGTGGATACTTTTGAAGGAGGTGAGGGGAAAGGTGGAGATCTCCGCCCAGCACAAATAAAGTTTAGGAAATTAGTTTTAAAAAAATCTCTTTTTGAGGTTATATTTGCGTTTTTTTTTTTGTTGATATTTTTAACCTGGTTTCTAAAAGGAGGAAGGGAGCCTCGCTTCACGGGGCTCCTACTTCTGAATAGTTTAAAAACGTCTGGAGTTTGCTACGCTGGCTCTTGCACCTTGCACCTTAAGTTATCTGTATCTTTCTAACTGGAGGAGAGTCGGGAATAACCATGTTCTATGGGAATAACACAATAAATAGAACAAAAAACAAAGTGACTAACCATAATTTAGCGATTCGTTTCACCTTTAGCAGATACTGGTTAAAAGAAATAATTTTGTATTGTCAAAAGAATAATTTTTAAAATAGTTATTCAAACAAAAAAAAAACTGATATCACTATTAGTTGTTGAACTCTACTAAAATAACAAAAAGTAACGTGAATAAAAGAATAAAAAAATACGTATCAACTTTTTGTTTGCTAAATCAAAACGCATTATTTATAAACTACCTAAAATATCAAAACCTTTTGTCAACATTACGTCTTTTTAAATAAAATGGTAATAAGTTAGAGGGACATTTATACTATAGTAACTTCGTGAAATTGTTGAGAATAATAAGTAATACAAAAAAAATAAAGACGACTCGGGATCCCGTATTCTAAAGTTGAGCCTTTTTTTTTCTTAGCACAGTGCACAACTATGAAACGCAGAGTTCCAAAATAAATGTGCAACTTGTGTTCAGTAGTTGCTGACGGAGTAGGTAATCCTGAGGTTCTCATGAGGAGGAAAGGATATCCGAAATTAAAAAGAAATCGATATAAAAGTTATAGGGTTAGTTTCCGATAAAGACCGAGTCTAAATGACAGGTTATTGTTTGTTTTGTCCGGCCAAACAAATGATAATCTAGACCAGAAATAAAAGTCACATTTTATATTAGTATTTTGCTTTTATACTTTTTAAATTCTAATATCCGTAACCGAAACTAGCGGATAATCCGAAATAATTTCATATCCAGATTTTTCATTCCCATAACATGTGAGTACGCAACAGAAGCAAGAGACCCAGCTAGCCATCATCGGTGACATTGCGCTCTCAATACTCAATACTTTATTGCAATCCATGTATACATAGATAGTCTTGAAAATTGACATAGATCAATATGGACCCTGTAGGGCACAGCAGAGTCAGGAGAGAGGAAGAGAGCTAAGTGGTAATTCACGGAATTCAATAGAATTGTAGTTAGAATGTGATGCGTTTAATTATGCATGTCATGTACATCATTATAATGATTATGTCTGTGTATAAATATGAGTAAATTATGTCAGGTATGTGTTTTTAACCTGTGTCGTCATTATTATTAAATTATTCAAATAAAATTATGTATGCATATTATTTTATTATGTTTATGAAATATGTTTATGTCAGGTATTTTATTTATTTTTATCGTCATTATTATTAAATTAAATTATGTCATTATTTATGTGCTTATTTGAGAGATTCAATAATAATAATGAATTAAATACAATGTTAAATCGAGAGCGTACTTAAGTTATGACTTTATCAGTCTATCGTTTAGGTATTCGTTTAACGAGTAATAGTATTTAAGTAGATAGTAAAAACTGTCTAAGCTTTTTTAGAAATACAATAATTTCCTCTTCTTTTTTATTTCTGCGGGTTTAGTTTATTATATACTTTAATGGACACAACATAGGGGCTTGTAGAATGCATTTTCAATCGAGAACTTGGCAAATTTAGCCTTGATCGGTGTCCGAGTAGATAGCGAGTCTGAATGTCTTCGCTCTCTGCTACGCAGCTAATAATTAATATTATATTAATCTGCTTATCAATAAACTAACGAGAAACTGGGACGGTTATAATGTTATCTACTTCTTACTTGTTTAAGGAAATAGGATTTGTATAAGAACCGTAGCCTTACCATGACAAATCCATAAATCAAAATCAAAAATATTTGTATTTTACATAGGCTTACATGGGCACTTACAAAAAGTCAGAAGTGTACGGTTCCAAATTGGTCGTTTCCTATGGAGAAGAACTGACAAGAAACTCTATGGTCTATACTCTTTTAAAAAAAGTGATTGTTGTTACAATATTTTCATAATATGTACAGTATTAATGGATATTATGTAAGAACAGTGTAGACCAGTCAATATTGTACTTACCCAAAAGTAAAATAAAAATAATCATATAAAAAAAAGTGAGTCGTAATAGGAAGTAATCTAAGAATTTATGGAGTCTACAGATTCTCACATTCGGGATCCCTTCTTTTCGCATAATATTCTTTTTCCTAATATACTTTGGCATAACGATTTTGGTATCATTTGTTTTGCCATAATAATACTTTGCCATATTTTTTTTTGGCGTACAGTTTAAGCTAATTTGTTTTGGCATAAATTTAATTCGCATAACGTTACTAGGCCTAATGACTATTAGCATATTAATATTTAGGCATACAATTAATAGAAATAACGAAAACAAATTTGAATTATTTTTACGTATTTATTTTGAATTTGCATCCAAATGATTTATTATACTTAAAATTATGTAACTTAGGGCCGATTTTTCAATCGCCAGATAACTTTTATTTGAAGAACATGTTTGACGTTTTGACAAATTTTGTATAGATAATGTCATATTTATTCCTCAAATAGAAGTAAACTAATGATTGAAAAATCGGCCCTTAACTATGTATTTTTATTTTTGTTGCATATTTTTAGCAATTGCCCGTAAATATGCAAAAAAACATGCAGCATTCAAGCGGGCATGCAACAAGCAGCACGCATGGTTTCTGTCACGGCTCCGGCGCTGCGGGCCTCCGGCGGCCGCGGCCCCACGCGTACTAATGATATTGTTGATTAAAAATAAACATCAGGTCTCAATGTAATACTTTTAAGATAGCATAAAGTTTATTTAGTGAGTGACGATTTTTGGTAAGATTCTATTCTTAACCCTAAATTAAAATTAAAGTATTGTCTTAAAAATTTAATATGTTGTGCTACAAAAGTTAGTGACAGAACTGAATCGCTGCAAAACCGACTCCACGTAGTCGTAGTTGTCTGCCCTACACCTAGAGTGTAATTTAGTATCGCGTAGGCGCGTGGGGCCGCCGTAGGCCCGCAGCGCCAGAGCCCTGACAGAAACCATGCCTGCTGCATGTTGCATGCTTGCTGCATGTATGGTATATACTTGTTTGCATACTAATTACAGCGAAAAAACCTACAAAATGGTTATGCTTTATAATGTTATGCTTAATTCATTTATGATTAGAATATTATGCTTAATCATTATCATAATTAGAGAAATTATGCATAAATAATATTTTGCGAAAATATAATTAGGACAAACAAAAGTATGCCAAGGTATTAAAATTTTATGTAAATGGATAGGAAACCATATGTATATATTAAAACAAAGATGGAGCAGTTAATAGACACAATGTTAATGAGTTATCAGGAGGCCACATGTGCAGAAGTAGTCATTGTCAAACAAGCGTGTCTTCGACATAGTCTTTAACTTTATAATACGCTTTCTAACCGACAGGGGGTTATCAATTCGGTTAAAAAAGAAGACGGTCGACTAAGTTATTCTATTCTACTACAAATGTACATTGCAGCAAGTAGGTGCCTAACAGTAATCGTAATACAATTCTATGAGTACTTATATCATTATTGTATTAATCACGGAACAGATATCTGTATGTTATTACTATCTTCTTTGTACCTACTTATTTAGTGATTTTTGACGATAACACATTGTACTATAGTCAGCGCTAATCACAGAATGTTATCAGCAAATTTATCATTGCTCTGGAACTGTATGTACCTATGTTATTAAGAATATTATCTAGGTACCTATGACATAATATTTAAGGTACCTATATAAAAAACTTAAAAAAAAAAAACAACCGACTTCAATATTTTTACACTTTTTATTTATGGGACCACCACTAAAAAGTACCCCACAGCCAAACTTACATACCTTTTAACCAGAGTGCATCTCATAACAATTCTAATAATCCCAAACACGGTTAGATTACATTAATTTATCTTCAGGCTTCATCAACAGATAAGTTCAATATATTCCCTCCCCCTTTTCTTTCGGTCATAAAAAAAGCAATATTACTTGGTTACGACAGTAAGTTCTGCTGTGATCCTATGAGGAGTTCTGTACCATATCTTCGAAATTCATGATCAGATCACCTTTCAACAAAAAAATAATTTTCAAAATCGGCGACAAGACTGTTTTGTCTGCGTCACACTATCAAGACAAAACAGTCTAGCGGCGTACGGCCAGTGTTGCCAACTTAGTGGATTTTCCACTAAAACTGGTAGTTTTAACCCCCCATTTAATTGCGAAATATTGGTTTTAGTGGCTAGTGGAAAGAAAGAAGCGAAATTAAATTTCTTACTAAAAATGCGATCACACGGGTGTAAATCAGCACCATAGAATCCGTAATTATCAATCTGATACCGACGACGATGATGGCGCAAACAAAAAATATTCGTCTGAAGACGAATTAATACATAGCTGTTATTGAATAATTTGTAGGTTGACTTACTGATGTTAATTTACCCACAAATGGTATTTTGATCAACTGATTATTAATTTTTATCACTTATTATTAAAGGAAACTAATAACCTATATGCCTACTTATTTTATTTCTTACAACACAAATTTTTTTGGAATAATTTTTTGTTTGTGGTTTTCTGGTGGTTTTAAAAGTTGACTCTAGTGGTAAGTTAGTGAAACCGGCAACACTGGACGTCTCAAAACAGTCGTAGACAATTCTATCTAAGACAGTTTTGTCTCAAGTTTCCGCAGGCCCTTACTGCTTACCGAACATTGCCGAATAAGCACGAAGCTTTACGAAGTTACCTAAGAGGGATGTCCAATATTCGTGTCTGAGGTTGTTGTTTAATCGATTTTTTTTTTCAAATCGATTGAAATTAAGATATAATAATATACAGGGTGTTTGGTGCATCGTGTGCCAAATTGAAATGGTCGACGGGAGGGGTCATCTGCTATCATTTCAGACCCCTAAAAACTTCCCATGACCTGTGGATTTTTTTAATCGACTTTTTATTGTTTTATGAAAATAAGACCCAAATTTTTCATTCAAATACAAATTTAAAAAAATATAAAAGTCGTAGACTCTGAATTTTAATTTTATTTAGATGTGTATTGTATTAGAGTACTTTTAAATTTATAATTAATGTCATTAGCTATCTAGTTTATTTTTAATTTACTTGCAAAGTGTCGGACTTAAATTAAAGCTGTTCATGTTACATCTATTTACATGGCCATAAAAAAAAAACAAAAGCGACCGAAGACTTCCAACTTCCTCAAAAATTCTCTAGGTTATCCTCTTGCTAGTGATGTGCCACATGCCATATAAATCTTTTTATAACTGTGAATTCGCTAGAATTGTGATTCATCATTCCCGTCGACCATTTCAATTTGGCACACGATGCGCCAAACACCCTGTATATTCAATTTTCTATGGAGGTTTTTAATTTTCTCAAACAGTCTTTATTCTATTAGTCGTTTTTAAATAACTGATATTTAACTAAATCATGAAAATAAAATTTTTATACCCATATATTTTTTTTTATTAAAGTCGAAATCTCGTTTACTAAACGACAACATTCGTTTGTAAATCTATTTCGTTTAATATCTCATATTTAATAAACAAATATTAATAAATTACAAATCGGTAAAAATCGATTGCGATATTTGATTGAATAAAGGACCGATTGTGTTTACATAGAGTCAATCTCTAGCTTAGACCTCCGCCCTACGCACGTCGTTTCATGCCACCATTTGGTTCTTAGAAATCTTTCGTGCCCAGCCTTCTGCGGCAAAGTTCGGGCTCGCAAGATACGTCGGCCGTACTGTATGTATTTTTTATTTTATTTTATGTATATTCAGCAATTTCTCGGTCAATAGTTACACGATAGCCCCAAAAAAGGCGGTAGGAGTAATGTAGTCAGGGTCGCGGCAAGACCCGCGCTCCACCTGCTGCCGTGGTGCCGAGATAAAAAGCGACCTATGGCAGTAGGCGATAATGTAATTACATCGATCAGTGAATGTATTCTTGTAATCAAATAATCAGTACTTATTTCCCGAAACAACCATTAATTTCCTCTTTATTTAATTTAGTTTAAATGTTAGTTTACCTACCTACGCAAACAAACGGAAAAATAAGTATACCGCTTTCAAAGTCGGAATACTTTCACTCCACAATAGAGGTGGTAATGAAAGTGTACAAAAGTTTATTTCACCGAAAAACGCGGGCACGATTCTCACGCCACCGACTACGTTAAACAATGACGAGTGACGACGACGGAGCTATTAAATATTAATATAATAGAATACATAAATAAAACATAGGTACGTATTCTTGTAACAGAACTTTGTACCCTCTTTGTGTGTTGGCTCTCACAACTTATTGTGAGCCGTCGTCGTGTAAAACTTGCGTGATATTTACATTGTGTGGTTATCTGTCAAATCATCAAATGATCGCCTTCTCGTTAACTTTTATAAAGCCTCGACCTTGATGTGACCTGCCTATGCATTTACGATCGCGACGCATGCAGCGGAGTCATGGTCATATTTTTATACTGATCGCAATTATTTTGTTCATCAAGTAGTTTTATCAAGTCTTGTTGTGCAATAATTTACTTACTTATATACTAACCTACTTCATATTAACTAGGTACTTCTCAATATTTATATTTTGTAAATGAAGGTAATTTCGCAATACTTAGAAGCAGTAACTACCTATCTAACTATAACACTAGAAGTTACTTCCATTTCTTATTGTAGCTTGGTGCGATATAAATATTTTTCGGTGAAATTGATTAGTACATCGAGGTGCAATTCCTTGCAGGCAACGAATAGGCTCTGGGCTCGAGTGTATTTCGTTCCAACCGCGTGCTGCTGCTAGTAAGTATCTAAAACATCTAGGCCTAGAGCGTTTCCTAGAACTCGTAGTCTCCTTGAACCGGACGAGCAGTCCTTCGTATTGCTATACCCACCATTACGTATTTAGCTACCTAAAGTGCGTTTTTTAATCCCAGATAATGATTTGACAAGTGCAAATGTCAAACTCCAGAAATATGTTGCCTGCTTTTTGATAAAAGTGATGTCTTCAAATTCGATTTTTTATACCGGTTCTTTTAATAATACAACCTCTAAGGAAAGTAGGCCCAAGATACGATAGTGTTTGTTTATAGTAAAGTCTAATATGAATTAAAGATTGAAATAATTAGAAATATTCAAAAATATTACCATATTTTTTTACACTCGGACTTTTACTTATACTAAGAACTCACAAAACCGTTTATCCGTGTCCGCTGCGGTTGCGGGCCCGCAGCTTCTGTAGAATGCTAGAGATATATGTATCCCGCTCTCCGCTGCACTGGCGGGCAACTAGTAGAATCGTGCCGGCCACGGTCACCCGCAGCCTCGGAAGGTTGCGCCCGCACTCTCTGCGGTCGTTTAACACCCGCAGTGGCCCTCAGGGGGTAGAAAAATCCGATGCGAAATCCAAAATCGATTGATGCACCCAGAACTTTATAGATCTTCTTTTTTTAATTCTTATGCGAAGTAAGTATATGCAACAGCTCGTTTCTGGTGTATGTCAGCTGTTGCATTACACGGCGGTCTGGAGCTCAACTGATAATTAACCACCCGTCTTGCGATTGTCATCTGCCAAGTTTTCAAGCGATAACCCCAACTGCGACGGCTGTGTAACCACATAAAACTCCGGTCTCGTGAGTTTAGAGATAAATCAGCTCCACCGTTTTCTCGTGTCTCCTCTACCGTGGCGAGCGCGGTTGAAAATCAGTTGAAAAACATGAGTTCTTAACTACTTTCTTTTACCAGGAAGCTCCAGTATATGGGCCTCTCCAGCCACTCCCCAAAGAGGGGACTGACCGTCATGATTATGGCTGTAAATTCACATGACTGCATTGCAAAAAACCGATACTCGATTCGTTTATCGCTACAATTTTATAAGAGATCCATGCGAAAATAGTACAAAAAGAGGACATAGAATTGTTTAATTTTAACTATTATTAATTTTCAAAACTAATAAAAATATCACTTTGAGTAATTTTATATTTTTGTCTAGGTTTGAAAAATGACGCAGCTTTTGCTAGTCTTTCAATTCTTAGGCTTAAATTTTATTTTATTTTATGTGTTAGACATTTGCATCTATCAAATTACCTTCAGAAAATACAAAAAATGACCATAATAAGTTGCATTTTAAAACGAAACTATTTTTATGAATACTTTCGGTTTTTTTTGTTCAATGCCGGTTGCGGTACCTCACTATTTATGAAATGTAAAAAACATGCAACTTTCGAATTGTTAAATCATTATCTTTTTACCTTTAAAATTAATTATTTAGTTTTATGCACAAGTTTAACTCGCCAAAAGAATTGTCTACATGTCCGCCTGGACATGTAGACAATTCTTTTTGGAATCATTCCACGTAGGTATGCAAATATAAAGATTAGCAGACGTAGGTACGTCTGCTAATCTTTATATTTGCAATCAAGTAGGTAGGTGAGACGTTCTTTTTTAGGGCCAACGCTGCGTTAAGCGGGCGCCCGCGCGGGCGTCACCCGTCGCGTGACGTCGCGTGTGTGTCTTGTGCAGCGGTCCCAGTCGCGGAAACCGGATTATTACAGCTGCGCAGTGTCGCTAGTTCAACTTTAACGGTGTGCATGTAGTAACTTTAATGTATTATCACGTAGCAAAAAGGGCGCGACTGCCCGCGACGGGCGCCCCCGCATAACGCAGCGTCGGCCCTTATCGACAATTAATTAGTACAAAAAAAGTCTGACGGAGGTGTATTTCGTCCACTCTGTCACACAAATTAAAAAAAGGGAAATATATCCAATACCAATATAAAGCCCTTGAATAATAGTATGTATTCTACTAATGAACTTAAAATAAAAGAGAATTGAGAAATTAGAAAATATCAATTATAAATACGATATCTACATTATTTTACAAGAGAACAAGCGATTGTAGGTAAAAAAGATGGACGTCCTAGTTACTTTACCTACTTGATTGTTAATAAAAAGATTTGTTTTTTAATGAACAGCCTTTTCAGAGCACAGGCTACGTCGAGTAGGCAACGAAGAACAGTAACCTGTAGATACCTAAGTAATTAGGTATCTACCGACCTGAACTCATTTAGTTAACACCGATAAAGTGAGATAGGCCACGCTATTTAGGGTCAACAGATAAGACTAGGTAGAATGTCATTGAGGTCAAGTAGAATGAGTTGGTCACTTAACACTGTTAAGTCACGGCGGAGTGATCGAGATAACAAACCAGTTGGAATATAACAGGCACGAGTTATTTATGCGCGGTGGGGTAATACCGCTAGTCCGCAGGCTAGATAGTGATAATGAACCAGTTCTAGATTAACAAGATATCCGATGGATGCAGCTCCCACTTGTATTTTCATTTCACTTTCTGTTTTTAGTATTTAATATTTGTTTTTTATCCAATCACTTTAAGCATAAGCATATAAGCAAAAAAAAAATTGATGTGTAAAAGTGTTCTATAACCCTATTTGCAGAATAAATATCATTTATCAGTACTTAGGTATCCTACTTGCATCTCGTAGGATTTCCAGAAAAAAAAGTTGTTCGCTTAGGAATGAAGAAGACTATTATGACTTTATCTAGACAAACTTTGCTGCAGTTGAACTACACGACAACTTTTTGTTAAAATTGCAATTTAGATGCGGTTATGTCAACTCCACAAAAACTAATGTTAACAATTATAATAATAGTAGCACTACACGTGTGTATGTTACTTGTTTCAGCATCCCGGCGGCGAGGAGGTGCTGCTGGAGAAGGGCGGCCAGGACGCCACCGAGCCCTTCGAGGATGTCAGCCACAGCTCCGACGCCAGGTACGCACATTACAGACTAAACTTCTTCTTACCCCTACTTGTGCGAGCCAGCCCTCTTATATACGTATTGTAGCTTTCCCAGTCAGCGATTGACCCCGCGAGAGCTAAGTAGCTCATTTCTGTTGCGAAACAGTTTAATTTTACGCACTATTTTTGGTATACGGCATTTAATAAGATATCAAATTCGTTCTAATCGATTCGGTTTACAGCCCGTATTCGGTCACCGACTACGAACACGGCGACCGTATTCGATTCGATTGGGCTGTCGGTACTTAATGTAAACATCCCAATTTGATAAATCAATTAGGTTAAACCGAATACTGTCGCCGCATTCTGTGACCTAAACGCGACTTAACCTATCTCCTGTTGTTTCGGCAAAGGTGGATAGTGCGGCAGGCGCTGCGGCCAGTATTGCTTCTGGCGTTTATTACCTTTATTGCTAGGTAGGGCTGCTTTTCGATATTATTAGGGTTGGTTATCAAGAAATAAACGTTATTATTATATTTTTTTGCCGACAAGTTGATAAAACTATGGCGCAGGTCTTGTCTACTTGGAAGAGGTCAGTAAGGCTGCAATTTTGCAGGTGGTAAAAAACTAGTTACCGAGGCATAAAAAGTCAATAATGCATAAGCTTGGAAACCAGTTTAGAGGTCATCGAGCCTATGAGCCTTTTTATTATGCTCCTGAATATTAATAAACATAAATATGTCATTCGCATTTAGCGATATATGTTAAGCAGGCGATTGACTCGTAGCTGGCTAACGTGACCAGAGAATCGGCTGCTACTCGTATAACTGAGTGCGTTTTGTGTCACAGGGCGCTGATGAAGAAGTACAAGATCGGGGAGCTGGTGGAGGCGGACCGCGTGCAGAGCAAGAACGCATTCGCACCGCAGTGGAGCAACGACCAGCCGCAGGAGCAGGGCAAGTGCGTAGTCGCCTAGTACCACCACAACTAGCACGACCACACCCCACTCACCAGCGTAGCTTCACCACTCACCACATAGACGCGCGACGCGACGTGCTGTTATAAATTGGCAGTGTACAGTGCCGGTTAATTACACTGTTTAATACCACATGAATGGCTCTTATAAAGTGCTAATGTTACATTCTTGGCAATATATCAGTAGGGTACCCGGCCCACCGTTCAGGCCTAGTTTCATTAAGTACCATCATGCCATCGCTAGGCGGTGACACTGTCTATTGTCTTGAATAGGTAGATGTCTATTTATTTAAATGATGCATAATCAATTAGTGAATAAATTCTACATTCACGTTTTATATCTTTGAAGGCATCGCGTAACCTTATACTGTTGACTTCCGTTTTGACTAATATAAGCTGGAATAACTAAAATTAGAATATTTGTCTCTTGCCAGCGCGTCACGCTCCGATGTTACTGTTACCTTTTAAATAAACAGTGATTGAATGTCGAAGAAACGGATCTGATAATAATACCTGTTGTTGAGTTTAAATGCGACACATAGACAAGCACTCATTAATCAATTCATTGTCATCATTTTAGTATGATAAGTGACAAATATTGTAATAGTAGAGTACAATAATGTAGTAATATAGGTAGGCTCCGTAGTTGTATCTCCAGTAACACTGACTAGAGCAGTGTCTTTCAATCTTTTAGACGTCAAGTCGAATAAGTTTCAAATCGCACACAATTGGCGTGTCAAAAATTATCAGAAAAAATATTGAATCATAATCAGACACAGTTTTGTTGCTGAATTATTATGCTTTTTGTTGCGTAGCCCTAATTGTCACTTTTACCTAACTCGCGACCGCCACCCCCTAGGCAAAACTTGGTGACTCACCTGGGGGTCGCGACTACCCACAGATTGAAAAACACTGGACTAGAGTAAGGCACGTGTATTAAGGTAAAACTACACTGCGTACACGTTTGCCACGTATATGGAAACTAGACTTGAAGAGCTACACTAGATCCACGCAAGGCGACGTTATTACGTACTTGAATCAGTCGTGGTCCACGTGTGCGTTGCGCTAATGTAGTTGTAGCTTCACGCACTCTGCACTAACCGGTATCGCCGCGTCACGCGTGACACTTTCACATCAACTATTCGTAGCGGCCACACGCGCACATGGCTCTGTGTAACGATGACTACTTCTCTCACCCATATAGCCCTAGTCTGTACTTAAAGTCATGCCACAAACAAACGATTGTGATTATAATCATATGTAAAAAGCTTTCTTAGAGATATGTAGTATGAATACTTATATCATTATTGTTATATTAATAAGTACCTACGTAAAGTAAAAGCATAACTATAAATAATGTTATACGACATTTTAAATACCTACATTCCTTGTTGGACAAGATCTCTATTAGTTGTAGACAAGTGCTTGTAGTAGCTATTGCACAACTTTGTCGTTTGTTTTAGATTTATAATTTTATATGAAGGCATTTGGCCTTGTCATGGTGCTTAATATTATTTTGATCATAGTAATGCTTACTATTGTACTGCGTTGATTGACTAATAAAGTGCATAATGTTACATCAGCCTCATTATTTCTACACATCCTTTTAACATCCTCTTTATTTGGTTGTTTTGTTACACAGACCCATGTGCTTATTTTTCCTTTATTCGTTCTGATTGGTACACATTTTAAACACAATTATAAAAAAGTATGTTAACACGAGTAGATATTTTGAGTGGCATCGTTAGTGTCAGAAGTATAACTAGTATAAGAGAAGTACTTACATATACATATTGTTCGCCTATTTATCTGTATGTTTGAGGTTACTTACTAAGGCCAGCCACCAAGTACACATCGTTTTCCCCGGCCTTGGCACTAAGAACGCCACCGGCTATAGGTACTTCTGACACAAACAATGAGCAGAGATGAGATCGGTTCCCATCCATGTATTTTAGTTACTTAACACATTAACTATTTTTTTATGGTCATTAGGATATTCTCAGTCGAGTAGCTGGGTAAAATTCGACATTGAATATCGAGGTTTCTTGATAGGCTCGCGCTTGACCGCTATCTCACCTAATGGAAAGCGACGATGCGGTCGACGATGGAGCGCGCTCGACGTTGTATGTACCTATGTGCTCATAAGAATACTGCGCTGCGCTTTGCGTGCTTTATCTTTGAGCTGAGGACAAAATAGGTACCTAATACACGAGTACATAATGTACAAATAATATTTGGGTACCGCCGCATGTATAGACAGAATAATGAGAGTATTGGGCGTGTGCTTGAATGTGTGTAATACGTGGTATTAGCATGTGTCGTTGTGTTTATGTCCGCAGCGCGTGGACGTCGTGGCTGACGCCGCTGCTGCTGGGCGTGGCCGCCACCATCCTGTACCGGTACCTGTTCGCGTAGTGCGCCGCCGCCGCCGCGCAGCTGCCAGCAGACAGCTCACAACTAACGTAGATCTAAGTAAACAAAGTGTGCAAATATACTCTGAAAACGACTCCTTTAATACGCTCATCTTGTTGACAGTCATTATACTGCGACTTGATTTCGTATACTACTGCTAGTAGGTAGTCTTGCCTTACATGGAAACGTGACAGCTACAGTCCGTGACGCGTTTCTAAAAAACGCTCAAGTTTAGTAGACTGCTAACTGAATACAGCAATAAATGAGTACGTGGCCTTCCAGCATTCTTGTGTGGCGCAGACGGACGAGTCTGGAGCACACCTGGACGCCAACAACTGAAGTACGCAAGTACCTGGGATATTTCCCTTTGAACAGTTCCCATACAATAAAGTATAGGCAATAGTCAAAGCGATGCTTGCATTGCGTGGCACGGTCCCGCCGCCGCCGCCGCGCTGGGCTGCTGCGTGTGCTACACTTTTCTCGACTGCTGCACTTTATGTTATGGCTATGTATAAATTACATTATTTTATAGAAGGGTGCCAGTAGCTGTAATCTATATTCTATTATTAACGTGTGGTTGAGACTGCCAGTTGTAACTGTTTGTAAAATATATCATATTTTATAATATATTACTTAGATAAAGACGTACCTACGACTGTGAACCTAGTGTTGTTCTGTTGTTATGCCAGTTCGATGAAATATACCAGCGCAAACAACAAAAGTGAAGAGTATATATTACCCGATTACAAGTTGCATAGACGACTAGAACTTATTTAATTACTGCTTTATTTGTCGTAATAATTAAAACGATTATACTATGATATAGTAAGCATATTATCCTTAGTTTAAACACTGATTAGCGGATTCTAAATTCAGTCTCTAAAAATTTGAATTACTGAACTGGTAATCAGTGTTTAAGCTAGTAATTAGTTTTTTTTTTTATAAGGCCCTGAATGGTGTAAAAGGTGTATGATAGGTATCGGAAGCGAAGCGCCAGTGCGCGGCGCGCTCGAGCCGCCTCCAGTGCGAGTGCTGCGAGTTCAGTTTGCTGCAGTGGCTGCGAGTTCAGCTTGCTGCAGTGGATGCGAGTTCAGTTTGCTGCAGTGGCTGCGAGTTCAGTTTGCTGCAGTGGCTGCGAGTTCAGTTTGCTACAGTGGATGCGAGTTCAGTTTGCTGCAGTGGCTGCGAGCTCAGTTCGCTGCAGCTCGGTACAAGTAGTGGGTGCGGGCGGCGTCGCGTGCGACGCTAGCTACTTGTGCTTTAATTCTATGATATCTGTATACAGTTACTACTTCTTAGTTAAGGTGTTAATATAACATTAGACAAATAAGCGAAACATGCATTTTTTACTGTTTCTTTGGGACTAGGATGTTTGTGCTATATTTAATACATTCGGGAAACTTTGCACCCTCTGTTGGGATGTCGGTTTAAATATGTGATATACAAATAATTGAAATAATAATTTATACTCAGACCCCTTAATTAAGGCATACGCTTCGTCAGGGATAAAAAGCGGTCTGTGTTTTTTAGTGTAAAGGTTGATATGTAACATTATGAAATAATAGAGTAAGATCCCAGAGCGATCTGACATAACTTATTTTCACATGGATGAAACCATTGGTTCTCAGTAGCGTCTCATGTACTTTGAATACCTGTGTGCTTGTGGAGCTCTTCTTGTGACCCCAGCCCCACTAGCCAAATTACGACCGTTTCGTTTCGATTTTCTCTAGCTTTAGCCAAGTTACGACTGTTTCGTTTCAATTATCTTGCGTTGAACGCCTCGAGTAGGCCACGCCTCCGATTCCTTTGTTCTGATGTCATCTCAACGCTCAGTCACGTGGTCTTATTTTAAGTTACCCTTCTCCCCTGGTATCTGTCCAGGGGTCACAAGGAGAGCTCCACAAGCACACAAGTATTCAAAGCACAGGTAAGACGCTACTGAGAACCTAAGGTTTCATCCATGTGAAAATAAGTAATGTCAGATTGCTCTGGGATCTTGGACTACAATACCATAGTTATGAATGAAGGGATGGATGAGGGATATTTAGGTGCTGATGTTTTCGTAATAAACGTCCAGTTTGTGGAGTCGTGTGTTAGTGTCAATTTAATAATGTATTCCACGTCCATTTACATGTAGTGGTTATTCCGTGGTTTATGCACAAAATATGTATATTTTGGTGATGTCTGCATTTTTAATGTTCACATGGTATAACTAGTTTAACCTTTTGAACGCCGCCAGAGCGTAGACGGATCGGCGCCCCTACTACGCTAAACCAAAAATTCAGGGCAAATAAATACCTACAAAAAATAAAGATTTCAACATCTTATTGATAACCTATTGCTTTTTGTTCTATAGTTTTTAAATAAAATATTATTCGTTGCATTATTCTTTCATTTAATTTGATCCTAGTTTTAACAGACTTAAAAAAAAGGAGGAGGTTATCAATTCGGTTGTTTTTTTTTTTATGATTGTTACCTCAGACCTTCTTCGTTTATGGACCCAATTGCAATTTTTTTTTCTTCTAAAAGGATATCCTTCCAGATTGGTTCCATTTTTTTCAAAATACAGTTCTCATAAGGATTCGAGGGAACTCCTCAAATATTATAGGCAGTCATAATAGTGATTTTAGTATTTTCATCGAGAACTCGAGCATTTACTGTCATAAAGTAACATTTGATGAAGTGGAACTGGTGAAGAGGACCAGAAATGGGCAACGGAATTTGACACTCATATACATATCACAATGAAGATAGTTAAGCATCTATGGCAGTACAAATAAATAAATGGTTCTGAATAGTTATGTTGAAAATGGTAGCATCCAAGTGATCTGATAATGATGATGGAGCTGGGAGATCGTCATCGGAACTCTAATTAATCGATATATCCTAGCCGTGTTTGGGCTTATAGCTATAAGGTACTATCCCACTGATCTGATAATGGAGCCGGAAGGTGGAAGGCAGACACGGGAACTTCATAATAATGACAATAATATAACCTAGCAGTGTTTGGGTTAATTGGAATTGTCATGAGAAATAGGTACTCTGCTTATAAGCTGGGCTGGTTATAAGTACATATGTATATCACAACTAAAAAGTGTAAAATAAAAAACTTTACAAAAAAAAAAAATAACCGACTTCACCACAAAATAAATACCGGGCAAGTGCGAATCGGACTCGCGCACTGAGGGTTCCGTACAACTTACCTACCTATGAAAACAGTTCAATATCCGAATCGAGTCTCAAAGATTTTTACGAATCATAAAATGGTTTTTTTTTTTGTTTGTGACGTAACTACAAATTTACAGCATTTAGTTTTTTTTTCCTATGCTTATGCTATGAGACATTGCTTCATAGCGTTTGAGACGTCATCCGCTGTCGGAAAACCCGACTCTGGCGTGGCTGGCACGACTTTTGATAACTTCCTCTGTATGCGTTTCAACCGCGCACTCATGACGATAACTAAAAACAAAAAACTTTCCAAGGTTATGTAAAAATTTGTAAAAGTTGATTCCCAACACAATTTGTCAAAGTTATGGTTATAAGGGTTTGAATGTGGCCGCGCCATTGAAACGCGGAGAACCGCGCGGCCACGGAGGTCTTTAAAACAAAGCGTTGAAGACACCTGAAATTTAGGTAAATTGATTGAATTTGTCGAAACTTCTATAAATACAAGTCGTGATTATCTATCGATGAAATTAGATATTAACGAGTTATTATTTTTTTGTAAAGAACCCCTTTTAATAATTATGTAGGTAGTACTACCGATGAGGCAAACTCATCAACTTTTACAAATTTTTACATAATCTTAGCATAGTTTTTTTTTAGTTATCGTCATGGCCGCGCTGTTGAAACGCATACAGAGGAAGTTATCAAAAGTACATACCTTCTTCGCATGTGATATTATGGGACATAATAAATAATATTTATTTATTTATTTTATAATTTATGTACTTACACACATAAATACAAAAGAAGATACATTGTTATAAAAATTGTACAAAGGTTCTGCTTATTTTTAAAACAAATTTCTTCCAGCAGACCTGCGAAAGGAGAGATAGGAAGAAAGGTAGAAGTAATAAAAGAAGAGTGTGTGAAAACTTAAATTAATTAAAAAAATACTTATATACCTTTATACATATTATCACATTAGAGAGGAAAGATAGTGCTCTTTTACTTTAGATTTGAAGGTGTGATCTGCACGGAGCGTCGCTAGGGCGAGCGTAAGAGAAATGGTCACCGCGCAGGAAGGAGGGATAAGGTTATGTAGAATGTTAAAAAGGGGACATAAAATTCAAGTGTTTCTGCGAAGACGGATAGGGCACCACTTGAGTTCCTTGCGAAGATGAGAGACGTGATCATACTTTCGTAGACCAAAAACAAACCGAATGTATGAATTTTGCAGTCGCTCAAACTTGTTTAATAGCTCCTCAGTAGCAACCAGGTAGCAGGTGTCGGCATAATCTGTTATCGGCTGAATGAGAGTTTGGGTCAAAGAGATTTTTGTATTCAAAGGCAAGATACCCTGGAGGCGTTTGAGCGACTGAAAAGTTTACCGTCCGACTGACCTCATTGACTTGCGCACGTCATGAAAGATTGGAGTCAATAATAACACCCAGATCTTTTGCATTTTCGGTGTAGTCAATATGGACACCATCGAGAACTAAAGGCTGCAGAGAAGAAACTACTGCCGCATTGCGAACGAATCTACTGCCTATGATCATGGTTTGCGATTTAGTTGGGTTGATCTGCAGGCCAAATGACAGCCCAAGCGCTGATACAAGCCAAGTCATAATAATAATCATATAGTATTCAAAAGAATTTAATGAATTTACTAATTAATTATTACTCTGATTCTTCGTAACTTGGTAAACTTATGTCTGACTGGCCTTTTAATATGGTGGCCCTGACTGCTAAGCCGGAGGTCGTAGGTTCGATTCCCACCCAGGACAAATGTTTGTGTGATGAGCACAATCATTTGTTGTGTCTGGGTGTAATTTTACTTTACTTACTTAACTAAACTTAAAACTAAGCGACTAGACGCTAAAGGCACCCCCTGTGGGGTACGGACTTCGGCTTAGGACGGCTCTGGGAGAGAACATCAAGGGACGGGCTGAATCGTACAAAAGATATATTATTGATGGGGATTGTAGACTACAGCAAGGGAAGGGGCGGACATTGACGGGATTGTCGCGGCGGGCCTCGGGGGCGAGGACGGAAGGCCGGCGGTCTGTGCTTGTGTTTGCGAACTGTATTATTTACGGTTTTCTTACGGCTCTCTTGGAGCAGTGTAGTGGGGTCGTCTAGGGTGCACCATAATGTCTTCTACTTTACACCACATAATTATAAGTAATCTGTGTCTCAATTAATCGATCTTCATTCCATTCATATGCAGTAAAATGTAACCAACCATACAATTTTAATATAAAAATTACACTTTTAAAACAGTGGTAGGTAATCATTTATATATTTTTTTTAGTTTTTGTCTTTATTAACACGGCGGAGCTTACGGTGGAAGTGTGCCCTACTTAGGCGACTCGCCCTCGCGCCGGTCTCTGGTTCTGGCCATGGTCCGGAGCGAGAGGGAATGGGAAGCTGTAGCCTCCTTCTGCGAAAAGGAGTTGACCACAACCGTGAATCAACGGATACAGTCGTCCCAGAAGATGGCTCGGGCATCGGGAGTCGCACATCGATTTCCGGCCACAGTAGGCACGGGTTTGTAAACGACGAGTAGCTCGTCGTTCGCCCATCCAATAAGGACTAGATCCGAGTCGATGGCGCGTCGTGTTGCAGATGCTCCTCAAAGAGACATCCGGCTTATTAGGGTCGATGCCTGCTAGGGCTACGGGAATGTTTGAAACAGTGACCGTGGCCCTGGAACGTAAATAATAATAATAATTCTTTATTTTCAGGCAACTAAGGCCCATAGACAGAATACATAGAATAATCTTAAAAATAATAAACTAATACATATATTAACAACATACAATAACTAATCTAAGTATTTTTCTTCTTTGCACTATTGCACACGAAATGACGGCGTCGTGTTTCGCTGCGAGGTCGGTATTCTTCCACGAAATCGTCGATGCACGACACCCTTCGGCCAAAACTCTCCTATAAGGAATGTCTCCAAGTGTTGAGTCGGCACCCGCACCACAAACGACTTGAAATTAGTGTTATGGCGCGACTCCAACTGCACTACTCTCAAAGTCCAGTTTGTTTTTACACGTACATACTCCACGATCTCCTCAACCTTCGTGGTGTGATGTAGTCTCGACACATACAGCTGCGTCGTGGGTATAGCTGGACGCAGCAGCATGTTAGGTCCTGCCAGCGCGGTACCGCACTGGTTCTGACAAGGAGGTTTCTTCTTCTTCTCCACCTTTGTGAAACCATCCTCATCGCACGAGCTCTTAACTGGATCTCGTTGTTTCCACTTTTTGAGACTTTAAGCTGCTCTGCTTGCCCCCTTTCGTTTTACCTGCTTGCCGCGTTGTTTGCGACACAGCAGGTATGTCTGCGGCAACTATAGCGGAGTAGGCACGTTTAGAGGTCGGCGTACCTACATGCGTTACCACTTCGACCGGTGACGAAACAGCGACGGCAACAGCAGAGCAAGATGCAACGCAAGCATTTTCAGCAGCGGGTGACGCACTGCAATTTGCCGATTCCAAACTGCCGATGGATGCATTTTGCGCTCCGCGACAAATATTCACACTGGTGGTGCTAGGCGCCCTACTTACCAAAACAGCTTTGCGCAACAACTCTACTTCAGCACGTAATTCACCTACGGTGTTATTAGAGACCTCCAGCTTAGATTGTACCTCGGCCAGGCTAGCTTTCAGGGATGTTATGTCAACCTGGTGACATCGACGTGGTCGAACGTGACGGGGGGCAGCTTATGCAACACCTTCGCCACGAATGCGGGTACGTCGTCCGGGTCGGTGCTCTTCATCATTGTGATGATGTCCTGCACACTTCTCTGGCCTCCATCCCTCCGTCGGGATTGCATCTGGTCAACTTTACCCAGCACTTGGAAAAGCAGCAGCTTGGCACTGCAAATCTCCTCCTCGTTGTAACTGGATTTGCAGATCTGCAGGATGGCATGTTTTATGAATGCTTGTTGACTCATAGCGAAGATGGGCAACGGCTACTGCCGCGCTTCACGTGAATAAAAAATTCGTATCGAATGCGCGGTCAAGTACGGACGTATTTGCGCTGCTGCAAACACGTCCGTACTTGACCGCACATTGCACTGCACTGTGTAAAGGGCGACTGAAGAAGTTTGGGTGTTAGTCAGTAAAAGTCTGACATGCCCTTTCGTTCCACTAATGCTCTAGCATTAGATGATTTCCCACTTCAAGAAAAAAAAACATTATAAAAAAAAGTCCAATTTAAAGCCTATTAATATATATTTAATACCTATTTGTTTTACCATTTGTCCCGATTTTTATCGAATCGGACCTGGCAACATTAGCTATCGATGACGGTCGCGTGTTGGGCACGTTTTTGTTTGTCGGCTATATGGGGTCCATTACACGGTCATGCAAGCGTCAGTCAAAACCATCAATCATGAATGAAACTTGACTGATAATGAATGAACTTCATTCATGATTGATGGTTTTGACTGACGCTTGCATGACCGTGTACTGACCGTCTATCCGATCGTGGCGTTCAAAAGGTTGATTATCGATAATTGACTATGGCTTGTGCTTGATTGTATCGACGCTCTTTTTAAGTTGTGACTTACACACAGTAGCGTAGCTAGGCGTGGGCGTAGTGGGCCCTCGCCCACGGCCTCGCACCCAGAGGGGCCACGCACGTGGGAGGGCTCTTTGACGAGGGTTTTGTTTTAAAATTTATAAGCTTGCGTTTGACCACTATTTCACCTGGTAAACGACGATGTGGTCGAACACTGGGTTTGCAATAGTCGCTGTCTCGTTTTCGAATTCATGAAAGAAAAAGGCCTCGCTGATGCGCTTTACCCCGCGCCTAAATTAGTCCATGCTATGCCTCTACTTACCTACATAGTTGTAAACCTAACAAATGTGGAATGTGTAACCATAGTCCTCAAGAGACATGCATTTTATTTATTCAGAGGAGGTTGAAATTAAATTCTAAGTTGGAGCATAAAGTTAGTTTTGTTATGTTATTTTACATAAACTACAATATTGAATTTTATGTTTTATTTTCTTCAAACCTATACAAATTGATTTACAGCCTTTTTGAACTTATTTACAAATTAATCATAAAGTTTTTACCTACTTACTAATGTATTTCTTTAAACACTTAACAATACACTGCATTGAAATCCTTGAAGTTCCACTTACCTATGCAGTATAAACTATTCAACTATAGCAGGACACACATATTTCTGAGCCTTCCAAACTGAAAAAAAAAAAAAAGTTGATAACAATGCTTGTATATGTTGTGCATTACTTGTTTCCTACCCTCTCTGATTTCCCTCAATTTCATGACAGATAATCTAGGCTAGGGGTGGCAAGCCTGTGGCACGCGGGCCAATAGTGGCACGTGGCAATGAAATTCGGGCACACCAATAGACAATTACTTAGCATCAAGACAATTTGCAACAACAGAAATCACTCTGACTTTTACTTGTAAAAAAATATATAACTCTATTGACATTACAACTGCTTAACGAATTTTGAGAAAGTTAAATAGTTAAACGAATAGTGTCTAGCTTTGATTTTTTTTTTCAATAAATCACCAACAAAATATTTGAAGGCACGCTTTGGTTTAATTTTTTTATAATAGTTAATGCCACAATCATCAATAAAGGTTCGCCATCCTTGATCTAGGCAATCTTACCAGTATCACCAGGTTATAATTAACTATTAGATAAATGGGATGTAGGAGTAGTATGTAACACACCAGCATAAGATATCAGTTAATGGCAATTTTAGTAAGTTGTTTATCAATTTGTAGTTTGATTTACCCTCATTATGTAATTTCTAATTGTCTTATAAAACAAGGGGGGACATTAGTCTTGTTGTATGTTAAAGGTACTATTCCAAGGATGATTGTTTTTTTTTTTCTGATAAGATGTTTCACTGATTCTAATAAGGTGTTTTCGTAGATAGGCTGCGGTTAAAAGTAGAAGATTCAAAGTTTATGGTTATAAAAAATCACTAAAGAATGGGGTGCAGGGATAAATTGTTAATATTCTCACCCAATCATAGTGCAACACAGGCAGTGTGATCGCTCACAGCGGACACACACATGCTGGCAGCCACCACACAAGTTCATGTCACAGTAGGCACACTGGGATTCAACTCCACTACCACAAGAGCACTGCTTCACATCTAATTTATTGTTTACCTGCAAGAGAAACAGAATATAATGCAGTAAACTTTATTGGTATTAACAACAAGGCACAATGACACCTGAGTCCACATGTCGACAACCTTGTGTAGCACACGGGACAGTCAAAATAAGTTATTGTCTCTGTAAATACTCACCAAAAGCCAGATGAGATAACCTGGATGGACAAACCCAGACGGTGGTAACACTGTTACATTTCAGCCATCCTTTCTCTCATATTTTGCCTCTGGTAGTTATTTGTCAAGATAACTTTGTCCATAATACCAGAGAAATAATCATCAGTTCTTCCAAAAGGTTGCCAATACATGGCCAGACCATTGATGGAGAGAAATCTACATCATGAAGCCCATGTACCTCCTTACCTTTCCATGCCTCTTTGAAGTCATTAGTAGTTAACAGTAGCATAGCTAGGCATGGCAGAAGTGGGCCCTCGCCCATGGCCTCGTACCCAAAGGACAAGTGAGGACTCTTTAAGAATGAGGGTTTTTTTTAAACTGATAGGCTCACGTTTTACCACTATTTCAACTAATGGTATATGTCCCTTGTCGTAAAAAAACTCGTTATTAGAAAAGTCAGTGGGTCGTCCTATGGGAAAATGTATTGTAAGAGAGTTAATTAGGTAATTGTTTACCTACCATGTTACCAGAATGCAAAAGTGTTCCATCTTTACCAATAAACAGTTGTTTCAATTTGTCTCGTTTATCTGTTGCTCTCAACGCATTTTCTTCGGATGTAATTTCTTGCGCAGGGCATTTTTTGGCGCCTTTAAATAGAAGGAGCAAGGTCTTCTCTGAGAACGAACATACAAGTCATAGTAAACAAAGTATAACTGCGATTATAAATCACTGACACGACACATTAAAGTGGTTATCTCGTGAAACAGTATTTAAGAAGCAGCTATGTGAAACCATTTAGAAAGATTTACAGTAATGATGTAGAACTTCAAATATCTAAGGTATTTACCGTAAACTTTTTTCAGTCGGTCCTCATTATTATTAAACTGTTTCATCCCTACATGGACTTTGCTTTGTGGTACAAAATCTTCAATGAATGGGTTTGTTCGCTTTGCCATTTCATGCAAACAAACTAATTTTTAATTGGTAATTTGAAAAGCGCCTTGATTTGAATTTTGCCTGCAAAATTTGGCTTTGTAATTGTTTATTTTACCGTGTGACAAATGTGACAATATTGACATTGACACATGATACTGTCATCGATAGCGACCAAAGGTACTGCGACACCGACACCTAAGCAAGAATCTTGTATAGTATCTGGATTCAACGTCGTCAACCTCAAAAACGTACCGAAGAGTACAATACAAAAGGGTATGTTATCTCTTTGTACTAGTGTGTCCATAGATTAGTTTTACTACGAGACATTCTGTTCTAAAATGCATTTTTTTATTCCTGGGGGGCTATTGGCTAACGTTTTCAATAACAGTTGACAACTAGCATTAGTTGCACACTAAACTTAGTTGTCAACTGACAATTTCATAAAATTGGTATTACGTATCACACAAGTGACTAACAAACTACGGTGGAAATGTGGTGAATTATAAAAATTTACGGTGCCTATTGTGACCACTCTAAAATTTTATCGACTATTATACAGCTTCAAAAACGTGTTACGGTGGCTATCAAAGGCACCAGTGGCTAATGACGTCACTGCAGTTGGTCACTGAAGATAGGCAATACGAAACTAGCTGTTTGACAGTTCAATGATGCAAAGTAGCAAAAATATCTCTGCGTTTGGTGATAACAAATCGAGACTAAAAATAATCTATTTGTTTTTAGTAAAATCTCCGAAGTGAATTTTTTGTTACAACTGCATTAAATTAAAATGTAAAAATAACTCCTAACTAAACCAACGTGACTATTTCACGATTACCTTAACATAGGATACTAATAACTTCTAGTTTAGTTATAAACACAAGTGGTTAGAGAAACACTGTAATAAAATATATTAAAGCAATATAATAACTAAACCAGAAGTTATTAATACCATAAATGAATTAAATACAAATTTTTGACTTCTCAATAAATTGAACTATTTTTTCAGGTTTCACAGACAGTTAGGAGTTATTGGTACTTTGTCGTCTTCTTCTTCCTGTCCTTATCTCATATTATTTGGTGTCGGTGCAGTATGTTTTTTTTCTTCCATTCTGTCCTGTCACCCGTCACACTATCACTAACTCCCTTTTCTTTCATATCATTCCTCACACAATCCATCTATCTTTTCTTTGTCTTCCCTTTCCTTCTGCAACCATCTACATGTATACTCAGAACATTTTTTAGTGACATACATTTCGTCCTTCCTCTTCACATGACCATACCAAGACAAACGATTGCTTTTCAACTTTTCAGTCACTGACTTTCAAACTACCTCTAATATACTTTTTTCTCACTTTATCCATTCTCGTCACATCACACATCCATCTCAACATTCTCATCTCCGCCACATGCAATCTTTTTTCATCCATCTTTTTCACAGCCCAACATTCTGATTCGTACAGTATAACAGGTCTTATAATAATAATAATAAATCATTTATTATCAGGCATTTTGGTCCATAGATACCTTACAAACTAACATATATGGAGTAAATACAATTTATCGTTAGTAAATAAGACTTGCCTCCCACAAGGTGAACCGATGACCTGGTGAGGGTCGCGGGAATCCGATGGATGCGAGACGCAGAGGACCGGTCATTTTGGCGACATTTGGGGGAGGCCTATGTCCAACAGTGGACGTCTTTCGGCTGAAATGATGATGATGAAATAAGACTTAGGACTATGTTAGTAACACTTCACATTGCACTATGTTCACTTCGTGCTGTTCTGTGGCACCTGTCCGCGAAAGTGACGGAACACCAAGCCCTGCGGCCAAAAGTCTTCCTCGTCCAGTCTTATTACGGACTTGTAAATTTTACCCTTCAACTTGAGGGGCATCCGTGGGTCACAAGTTGTTCCCGTTACTTGTCGCCATTTCATCCATCCTGCGTTATCTGATGACATCTCGGTCTACCTCACCATTCCCTTGGACGAGCAACCCGAGGTACCGAAAGTCGGAGCAGATCGATATGGGCGTTCCGGTGACAGTTAAAGAAACTGAATTGGAGAAACCGTTGAAATCGCAGAACATGTACTCCGTTTTGGTTCTACTCAATTTCAGGCCAACACTTTCTAGTCGGTGCCACTACACCTCCAATCTGTTCTGAACTTCTAGGTCACTTTTAGCAACCAGTACAATGTCATCGGCAAACACCATACACCAGGGAGCCTCTTCCTGAATATCCGACGTCAGAGTATCCATTAGCATCAGGAAGAGTTAAGGCCTGAGAGCCGACCTTTGATGTAAGCCTACAGCCACATTGAAGCTACCAGTGGTGCCTACTGTAGACGGACTTGGTTACTGCATCGACTTTATATCGCTCGGATTAACTGCACATACTTCCCAGGCACACCTTTCTTCTTAAGGGCCCACTACAGAACCTCACGAGGTACTCGGTCATATGCCTTTTCGAGGTCAATGAATACCACGTGCAAGTTTTTATTCGCACCTCTGTATTTCTCGCACAGCTGGCATATAGCGTTAACGGCATCCGTTGTACCGCGACCAGGCTTAAAACCGAATTGGTTCTGTGAAATTTCTCTCTCTTTTCTCAACCGCCTCTCAATAACTTTCTCCCAGACTTTCATAGTATGTGCCATTTGCCTTTGTTTTTAAAGATTGGTAGAGATGGGTCGTACTAGGCAAATCTTGGACTAGGTGCACCTAGTCCAAGTCCGTACAAATACTCGATCCAAATACCTGTTCCACCTAGTCCACCTAGTCCATGAAATACGCATACTTAGATTAGATGCTTAGTCTTTGCGTAACAACGATACGTGTAGTACGTACGTACGCAGTAATGAATTGTAATCTTCCCTTCATACTTTGCACAGGCTTAAGACTGTCAACGTATAGATTTATCTAATTGTTATAATTACTTTTTGTTTTGTATTTTTTAAAATCACGTAACTATAATTATACAATCATTGCTTTTGTTTTTTTTTTAAAATCACATAACTATTTACAATCATTGGTTTTTTTTTTAAATCACGTAACTGTTTACAATCATTGTTTTTTTAAGATACACGTAGAAAATCAGTCTTTGGAATTGACACTACTTCCTTGGGGACCCATTTTTCAAAACAATAAACACATTAATTAATGTCTTATTAAAAATAGATCTAAGTTCTTTAACAATATATTAAAACTTCGTTACGAAAACCGATCACTAAATAAGTCCCATAGAAGTTAACGACGTCGAGCAGGTATCATACGTCAATCGAGATCACATTCGCACGAGTCCGTACTTGATACTCGACTGCATCATATAGTCTTCATTCGCATCGAGTATTGTCAAAGTATCTATTCTACCTATTCTATAAAGTCTGCCTAGTGCCTAGTCCCGACTAGTCTCGATCTCGAGTATTGACAGACAAGGATGGAAAGACTGCGGAATAGTGTAGTTAAAAAAGGACAGAATATATTCTTCCACAACACGGTGCGCGTCGCGTAACTTTTATGCCATTGATATATGGTTCAAATTCAAACGACTGGCACACGTATGATCTATGTAAATACGAGTGCGCATTGCGTTACTTTTATGCGTTTTGAATTAAGGTTCAAATTCAAGTGACTGACTCATGTATGATTTTGGCAAACATGGATGAGCTAGGACTATGCTGCTATCTCGCTTCACCGCGTCACGACGACGCGGTGAAGCGAGATAGCAGCATAGTCCAGTACAGTCGGTACTTCGATTCGCGCGGGCCGCGGGTGCCGTGC
This sequence comes from Mythimna pallens, assembly GCA_961205895.1. Lineage (NCBI taxonomy): Eukaryota > Metazoa > Arthropoda > Insecta > Lepidoptera > Noctuidae > Mythimna > Mythimna pallens. Next base: position 576,557 of record OY540826.1, read on the forward strand.
ACTGCGTAGGCACAGTGAGACTAGGTGGATCAAGTATTTTAAAAGTTAGAATAGGTGCAGCCTAGTCTCGTTAAATACCTAATCCCTGGATCTGTTCTAGTATATACGCTTCATCTCTAAAGATTGGCATCAAAGAACTGTTGTACCAATCATCAGGCCATCGATATGTAAAAATATACAGCATCAATTAATATGAAATGCTGCAGTAATAAAAATAATAACAATTAATTTAGTAAATTTATGGTTACCCTAGTTAAAATAGAGGTAAGAAAGGGACAAACAACCTCTTTGTTGTTGTCTTGCTCGGTACATTTTCCCCTTTTGCACAGAGTAGTAGGTACTCTGTGCCTTTTGCTTGTCAACGAAACATATGAACTTAATAACAATGACTATAAAGTACACTTTAGAGTGTGTAATGTGTGTAATATTGCTTCGTAATCAATCCAGTTTATCTGTAGCGTATTTAAAATCCTTTTACATAAGTCGGACCATTGACAATCTAGAGAAGACGTTGTAAAAAAAATTGAAAAATATTAATCATTTTTTTTAATTTCAATTGATTATTTTCATAGTAATCTAATGAAAATATTTCTTTAATTCGATATTTAGGTCAGGTATGCTTTTTTTTTGCCATTGATAAGTTTCATTTTCAGTTTTTAAAATTCCGGGTATGTATTGAGAAATTAGAATGGCGACACTGCCAACAGGGCACCTTCGATCGATGGGCTGCTGTCAACAAATTCTTTATAAAATATTTATAAAACAAATTCTATATTAGACGCAGTTACTCCTGTACGACAACCTTATTTTAGCCCATGTACAAGTCGCAATAGTATTATAAGTTTAGGGTAGTGACAAGATCTGGTGCGGTAGTGAAAGTGTTTCTTGTATCGTTCCATTCCATTCCATGATAGTGACGGGGCTGTCGGTCGCAGCCTAGCATATGTGAGCGGAGTCCTCGCAAATGTTATGTAAGCGTTGGTAGCGCGCGACATGTCTTGGATGAAGCGGGCGCAGGGTGGCGCAGCGCCGCCGCCGGGCCCCGAGCAGCAGGCCTACTCCGCAGCCCAGGCACAGGTGAGCCAAGCAGGTTATATCTGTCAGACGTAAACAATGACGTGGACCAACCGCACCGATGTGCACCAGTCGTCATATGATTGACATAAACATTCACTTTTACATTACATATTTATCTAAACTTTTCCAAGTGCATTCACTTAATTTACTTATTCTAATTGGGATTAGTGTACAATAGTTTCAGTTAGTCAATACATGAAAATCACTAATTAGCATAATTGCTCATTGTGTTGTGTGGCAGTTACCAATATCTAAAGCAATTATGTAGCATAAGGAAAAAAAAAGTAGAAGTAGCAGAATATTCATCAAAAGTAAAATTCTTTTAATTGCAGCCATTTGGGAATCAACAGAACATGTACCCAAATTATCAAGGAGGTACAACAGGGAATGTTCAAGCACAACAGTTTTGGCAGATGCCTCCCCAGCAGCAGCCGCAGTATAACCAGCAGTATGGCCAAGTGTACCAGCAACAAGACTATGCTGCCAATGCTAACCAGTTCTATCAGCAACCTAACCCAAACCAGTTCAACCAGAACTATACAAGCCAAGGCTTTAATAGCACCCCACAACAAAGTTACCAACAAAATTATTACCCAAACCAAGGAGCACCACAACAGAACTTTCAACAAAACAAGCTCAATGCTGATACCTGGGAAGACAACTGGGACTGGGGCTGGGAAGAATCAGCTAAACAAGCTCAGAAGGCTTCTCAGAATGCCGTCCAGCAACCTGCCCCGCCTCAGCAACAAGTTTTTAATAATGCTAATGTAATAGAAGAAAGTTTTGCTTCAACTGATAGTTGGAACTGGTCCATGGATGACAAGAAAGAATCTAAAGAACCTGCTACTGTGCCTCACAACAACGAAAATAAAGCACCACCCACTCTACCTGTCTCAAACCGTGCTGTAGAAAATAGCATAGTGCCTGAAGCTAGTGTGCCGGTGAGTGCTCATAGTATATCTGCACAGCAAGCAGAAGAAGTCCGTACTTTAAATGATAGAGAGGTGGTTAAGGAGCGACTGCCCAATCTAGCCTTAGGTAAACGCTTCCATTTAGACAATTTAACACCACAGTGGTCTATTGAATCACAAATGTCACAAGAATCAAGTGATGGTCCTCATACCCAGTCTGAAGGAACTTATAGAAGTGAGAATCAGTCTAGGAACTCTAGCAAAAGTAGTCCAGGATTAAATACAGATAATTCTAACTTTAATTATTCCCAAGTTGGATTAGATGAAGGCTACCTGCAACATAGTGAATGGTCAAGGCCCTCGGATGAACCAACTATAGCTGACCATGATCAGAGTGACAGCAGGCAAGAAAGCCATGATGAGCTGTCTAGTTCATTGCAAGAAATGAATTTAAACAATCATGAGAACCCATCAACAGAAACATTACATCTGGGTCATGAGGTAGAGCCTAGGAGCAGTCAAGAACATGTTCAAACAACACAAGCACCTTCCACTGGGTCTCCAGCTAACTTCCCAGCTCCTGCTCCATCTAATGTAATGCCTCCATCTATTGCTTCAAGCATGCCACCCCCTCCTCCAGTTTCATCTGTCTCCTTGCCTCCTACTTCTTCATCTGCTGCAGTGTCTACTCCTCCCTCTTCTGTAGCTATGCTACCCCCTAATTACCCACCACCAACTTCAAACCAGAATCCATTTAAAATGAATGCAGGACCATTTTCTCACAAAACCATCACTAAAGTATCAACAAGTGCCACAACTGTTCAAGCATTTCCTTCTCCAATGTCTAGCACAAATCTAACATCACCTGCAGTGGTCAGTAAGGTGTCTCAGAACAACAGACTGCCACTAGGATTTGAGGCAAACTTGGAAACTACACCAGATAATTCTGAGCGGCCTGACCAGCCTCAAGTTTCGGCATTCAGACCAATGCCTGTCTCACAACAAGTACCCGATAATATGGAAGTGGCACCAAGAAATGATAGAAATGAATATCTGCAAACTGCGCATTTGTCAAGTAGTGGCTATGGGGAAAATACAGATTTTAGCAGAGGGGCACCACCTCCAGGCTTGAGGCGGATGGTAGTCGGCCAGCAAGAGTCTGAATATAACCAGAATTTGAACATTTCTGGAGATGAGCCTCCACCAGGTTTGGCTAGAATGGTACCAGGACAACAGACTGAAGCTGAAAATGCTTACAATCAGGCAGGAGAAAATTATCTAGATCGCCATATCGACGGACAACCGACCGATAGTGGTGCTCGACCATACCGCCAGGCTGACGGTCAACAAACCCCCGATAATTATACTCAGCCACCCACTAGCAGAGTCACAGAGAGGAGACCGATAGGTCTCGACAGAATGGTACCTGGGGAACCCAGTAACGACGAGTACTCTCAGTATCCGGGCTCGAACTATGCAGGGGCTAACGAGCACCGAATTGTGACAGGATTGGACCATGACTTCTCTATGCCAACTGACGCTGGTCCACCTGACGTTAGAGAGCAGAATGTAGATGGTTCTGATTACACTGAACAGAGCACTAGAAATCCTCCGAGGAATATAATTGGTGCGCGGGAGTCCAGTAACGACGCCTCACCGGATTTCAGCGCGCCGCCCGATGAGCAGCAGAGAGAAGTCACGATGGAGGGAGAGAATCTGCAGGACTTGAGCATCATATCGCAGGTGTTGGATGGCGCTGATATTACTCTCACAGACATGGGCACAGACAGAAAGACCGATTTATCAGATTCCATAGACCATCCGGTGACTAGTTCGAGACGACAGTCTCTAAATAGAGTTAACACTTCAGGAGAGGATTCTGAAAGAGATAGAGCATACAAATCGTCGCCGAGAAGAGATAGAGACAAGCACAAATCAACCAGAGACAGAGACCAAAAGCGTGATAGAGAACGTGAGAAAGATGGCAGATATTCTCGCGGGGACCGGAAGTACGAGCCCGACAAAAGATCTGTAAGGGAAGACCGGCGAGAGCGTGAGGGCTACACGCGCGACCGGCGCGAGCGCGACGACAGCCCCGACGCGCGACGCCACCGCCGCAGCAACCGCAGCCACCGCTACGAGACGGAAGACACCGACTACTACAGCGACAGGGAGAGAGATCGAAGGTCAGTTGCTTCACCTTACACTTTCATGCTTTCTTAATTTACTGCTCTGATCTCATTTAAATTGTTAGGCGTCACCGAGAAGGTTCGTACACATCGTCGAAACCGCCCCGTCCAGAAGAAAAGGAGCGGCGATACGGCGAGGAGCGACACCACAGCAAGCGCTACCACACGATAGAGCGCGAGCGACGATACGACGACGAGCGCGAGAGGCGCGAGCGGCGGCGCGGCGAGCGGCCGCGCGAGCGCTACGAGCGCGCCTACCGCGACATCGACCCCAGCCGCAAGTACGGCAACCTGCGCCAGCAGCGCGACAAGGACGACCCCAGAAGAGGTCAGTTGTAGCCTGTCATTCTGTATCCGTCGTCGCATGCAAATATCTCGTAAAAAAATTGCAAACTATTTGGATAAGTTGAGGCGAGTGTCCCCGTCAATAAAGATTGGTTTTTCATTGTATGATACTGACGAGTAAGAACTTATAAGCCAGGAATGGCGAACCCTTATTGAAGAACATGCCACTAAATACACTTCTCATCAGAAAAATCGAAACACTTCCGTTTTTATGGTTTCTGTCCTAATTTAACAAAAAGAGTTTTCAATACACTTACTCGAAAACCCGCTCTTATCCCACCGCTTTTAGGCACGCTATAGACTGCTTTCCGCACTAGTGCAGAAATAGCGCGTGCTCTCCCCACCACAATGTTAGGTATTACATTTATCGTATCAGACTGGGCGCGCGTCGACCCTCGCAAGTCGCCGGTGAACCCCCGTTTATTCATTTCTTCGTAAGTGTATTGAAAAAGTCGTTTGAGACATGTGCAAATTTGTCACTGTAGCCCGCTCCATAACATCTTCATCATCATCAGAATTCCGCCTCGGTCGCAATGACAAACTTTCTGCACTTGTATCAAAATGTACTATTTCATTCCATGAAAAAAATCACATGATTGTATAGCTGACAGTTTGGCCATTACAGTGATAGACGAAAATTCAAAATTAGAATTTCATTTTTTATCCTTTATAAGAAATGATCAATTGTTTTGAGACAAATTTGTGTTTCGAGTTGGAGTACATTTCACCTTTGAAAACTAAAAATTTGCGCTTATCTTAAAACTTTTTTTTCTTTATTTTTTTTACTGTGACTAGGACGTCTGAAAAAGTTTTTTTTCTAAAACATATGGATACTTCGCCCGCAGAAGCTGCCCAAGTGGTGGCATTGCTGGATTCTGGACATAGCTTGTTGTGGCTGAAAGATTGCATCTAAGCCTGTCGTCTGTTTATGGATTCTACAAACGCTATCGGAAGACTGGCTTGTTCACCCGCCGTTCAGGATCTGGCAGGCATATGGTCATGCTGCATCAGCGAGATGATCGATTTTTTGTAACAACTTCTTTACGAAATCGATGCCTCAATGCTTTTCAACTGCAGCAGCAGCTTCATGTTGTACGTAGGGTTGCTGTAAGTGACTCTACAATTAGAAGAAGGTTGAAGGAACGTGGACTGGTACCGCACAAGCCAGATGGGCCGAAATTAACTGCAGACCGAAGTGAGCGAAGTGAGGCAACGGTCCTCACGCCCCAACCAGCCGGGATTCCGATCCCGATTTCCGGCCACCGAAGCCGCGACCTTGCGGACGGCGAGCAATGGGTAGCTCGCCGTCCGACTGTCCGGTAACCGTCTGGACCGAGCCTAAGTCGTCGCGCGCGCTTCAAGGAGTTGTCAGCAAGTGTAGGGGCCCAGCAGGGTCGAAGCTTGCTGGGGCCAAGGGTCTGATTCTGAAAGGAAGACTCGGCCCTGGTACGAAAGGCAACGAAGGAACAGGAGTGGGTTTTTATTCAGTAAAAGTCTGACACTATCTCCTGCTCAGTCCAAAGCTATGGTGGCGATTCGTGGACGGTTTGGGGAGGAATCAGCGCCGACGGTAAGACAGAGCTTGTCTTGGTGTCTACAGGTACATCGAACAGTGTCTCGAGCCTCACGTGATGCCCTATGCACATTTTATTGGCAACGGTTTCATATTCATGCACGACAATGACAACGCTCGTGACTACGACTACGACGCTCGCGGTGGTACATGTTACCGAAGTCGGTATCTCCGTTATGGAATGGCCAGCAAGAAGCCCGGACATGAATCCGATTGAACATCTATGGGATGAATTAAAGAGATGAATTCGTGCGAGAGATCCTGCCCCAGAAACACTTAGCCAGCTGCAAAATGCAATCCATTCGAATGCCACAACATTTGATCGTAACTCTCATCCAATCGATGATGAACCGTATCGAAGCAGTGATAAGAGCTCGGGGATGGAATACAAGTTATTGACTTGACTTGATTGATTTGACTTGTTATTTGTTTGACTTGGTTGACTGGTAGAGAATGCCTTGTTGCATTAAGTCCGCCTATGTACCACTACTGTACATGAAGTTTAAATAAATAAATTAAATAAACGTTTCTTAGCTTTTTGAACCGACTTCAAATAAAAGGAAGAGGTTATCAATTCGATTGTATGTTTTTTTTAATGTTAGTTACTTCAGAACTCCGTCATTTATGGACCGATTTGCAATTTTTTTCCTTTTAAAAGATATGCTTACAGATTGGTCCCATTTTTTTCAAAATCAAGTTCTGATGATAGGATTCATGAGGAATCGAGGGAACTCCTCAAATATAGGCAACCATATATTGATTTTGGTACTTTCATCAAGAACTTATTAAGCATTTATAGTCAAAAAGTAATATTTGATGAAGTAGAACTGATGAAGAGACATTACGTCCCTTAGCTTACAACACCGCTCAAGTCTAAAATTGGCGGTTTTCACATTTGGATGCCTTTAGATGGAGCTGCTCATTGCGCGTCTAACCATTGGTCACAAGATATAGATTTCAGCCAATCAGAAGCCATAATTCGAAAAGTACTGATAGCGTGCAAGTCGGCTGGCCTCTCAACACCGAACAGTTTTTTTCGTTTCCTGTAAAGTAGGTAAAAATGACTTATGCGGTGTTGTTAGCTAAGGAACGATTAGGATTTGAAAACCTCATAATATTCACTAGGTATTAAACGACATCTATACTTATAATAAATCTGTAAAGTGAAAATGGCAGGGGGTGTTACTAGACCGACACCGAACCCAAAAATGTGATTAAACAATGTTTTGTCTATCTGTCCGTTAGTTCAGGCATCCCGCAAAAACTACTCCTTCGATTACGATGAAACTTGGTATAATTATTCTTTAATATCCTGGGCACCACACTGGGTACTTTTTATCCCGGAAAAGTTAAACAATAAAAAACAAACTTAATTTTGCGGTTCGATCCCTGGACCCGAATGTACCAGCCGCAAATAATAAGTTTGTCGTAGCCTAACTGTGTAGGAATCGGCTTCCAGTACAGATAAAGTTATTTTGTCGGAATTTTTATTTATATTTAAGCGAAATACCATTCACTGATTAATCAATCGAAATCTCAGAAACTATAACACCTACAAACTTCAAATTTGGCAGGTAGGTTCCTTATAGGATCTAGACATCCTCTAAGAACGGATTTTACGAAACTGGGTAGAGTCTAAGGGGTTAAAACGGGGGTTGGAAGTTAGTATGGAGAAACCTATTTTGACGCGGGCGAAGCCGCTGGCAGAAGCTAGTTTCACATATTTACACGTTATTCTGAAGAGCTTGCAAAACATAAACTTGCAAGGTGTTACGATTTTTCAGATGAGAAGTGTATATGAAAAAAGAACATGTAGTCCTGACTTACCACCAGAGAATCTTGAATTAGTAATTTAATGGACAAACTTAATGTTTAATTTGCAACTCGAAATTCGTCTCAGCATAATGTTTACACTTGTTTGTTTATTTAATTATATAAAAGTGAAAATTAGTGTGATGACTGCTGTATAGAATCACCTATATGTTGTGCATCCTGCACTGCTGTGCTCGAATTATGATGGCGCGTGCCACCACTGGACGCGCACCATTGGTTCGCCATCCCTGTTATAGGTACTAGGGCCTGGCGGTTTTGTTCTACAGATAGAGCGCGAGCCCATAAGATTTAAACATCCATTTCGATTTGTTTGACAATCCCTTGTATTATGAATTCTGTTGCTATTCGTGTGATCTTTATAACTGGTATCCATGTTATTAAAACAAAGCTTTCGCCCCCGATTACATCCCATACTGTTTATTTGTAAGTAGGTACCTACAGCTTTATCACATTTATGAATCGCCTTAATTTATGTTCGACTAACTGACTGACAGTATTGTATTTATTTTGCAGTTGTGACATTCTCGAGCGATGCAAAAACTAATGATAGTTGTATGCAACAAGGTACCAAGCCCGCTACTTTCCGTGCCGTGCGGTGAATGTCGTCGCACAGCTCGCGCCTCCATGTTAAACTGACTCGAACTAACTTTGCTCTGATATACTTGAAGTGCTAAAAAGTAAAGTTATTTTAACATCGGGCGCGTGTGTAACATGCATGCCACATGTTTGATGGAACTGTATTTATAACACGTTTTTGATCGCTTCATACATGTCATCACACTGAAGTTCGGTTGCTCTTGTATGTAAATAGCTAAACAACGATTTCAAGTATCGACTAGCAATAACCTGATAGTTGTCGATGGCAAAATAATGCCATGTTCATTTCTGGAATGCTCAACATTGATGAAAAGGGGTTCGTTACGAACAAAGTTAGTAGTCGTGATTGTGACGACCACTGTGGCGCTCGACTTATCGACATGCTATCAAACTGATTAGTAACTAATTAGCAACATGAGTTTCTAACATAAACATTTTGTGAATGTTTAAAAATAATGTGATCATAGTTGCGGTCGCTCATGAATATTAAAACAATAGCGACGGCCACGCTTTGACGTTGATATATGGTTTGCGAAACTCTGTTCCATTTACACATTATTTAACAGAGTTCATGCGGTATGATTCACTAAAGATTTGTGTGATCCATAACAAAATGTTATGCTGTGGCTTATCTGTGTAACACATATAGATAGATCTGCCTATCAGTGGTATGCGCTTCATGCGTCGACACTGGCTATCTCTTGTCGATCTCCCATCTACGAAGTGAACTCGGTATCGCACCTGTTTACATGTTATTTACACATTTGTAGATTTTATCTCTATAGACCGTAGAGGATACAATTCTGTATAAAATAGGAAATACTACGAATAGCTCAAAGCTACAAATTGTCACGATGGTCATGATGACGATCTTATTTTCTGTACTTGTATTATACGAGGAGTCGACGTCGAACGAGGGCTAGGACGAACACTCAGCAGCACCACAGAACCCATAATTATAAACTCATCCGAGTGACTGAAAGCTTTCTAAAGGTATTCTAAAAAAGCGCACGTCTTGTAAATCCGTCACTTTATTTGGTATTTATTTAGAGGCCATTATAACCAACCGTTTTTTTAGGAAATCCTATCTTTACATACATTTCTAATACAAGCATCATGCTCATAATCCGTGTGTGGTATCAGTAGGCGAGTTCTCGTCGCCGTCGCGGCCGGACTCGCGCGAGGCCACCGTCACCGACGACGACCTCGCCGAGTCGCGGCGCCGCACCGACCCGCACCGCCGCAACCGCCGCACCGCCGAGCCTTTCTACGACGGTAAGTCCCGCACTTTGCCTCTATGAGTAGCTCCTGGCGCCGGCCTGTAGCTGCTGCAGACGACTTCCCACTGACTGGCCGATTGCTTCGAGTGGCTGAACATCTAAATCTTAAATTACAATGAATAGTGAAACTTAAAATGTCACAAGGCTAATTTTGACAAAAACCGCATTATCAGATTTTACCAACTAAACAGAAGTCGGAAAGCGAAGACTATATTTTCGGGATTCATTAAAATCCAAACCTTTTCGACTTCGCCGTAGTCGGACAAAAACACAATCCAATTTACCATCTGGTATAGTCAATAACAAAATCAGTATGAATAAAAAATTGTAGCAGGTAATGTCACGGTAAACTAAAGGAAATGGCTTCTTTGAGCTGCCGCGGCCGCAACGACCAAGCCAGACAAGTTCACGGCCAATCTGTGCAGGGCCCTAAAACACACTGCTTCTATGTCAGTCTACCAACTAATGTAATCCGTTCGTTCCGGTCGGTCAGCATTAAGGCTACCTCGTTGGTTCGTAGCAGGATGCATCACAATGACATTACATATCCCTAAACTGTTTCGTTAAGTTAAATCATCAGTGTCCGGAATTCATCTTCGCGCATTACTTCAGATGTACGAGAATGAATCTCAGAACACGGATGTCCTGGAACTGCGCGGAAATGTTATAGTGTGATAGTTCGTGAATGTTTCCTTTCCTAGTATAGTTTGTTTACATTCTGCTGCAAAGAAGTCGCGAGACAATGGTCTCTCACAATCATTATTGATCAGGTTCTTTACTTTGTATTGTGTTTGAAGATAATTGAAAGATGATTCTGCTCACTCTTATTTGACAGTTAGGTATTATTCTAGAGCGTTTATTACCTAAAGACGATTGCGTAGATGAGTTTATAATGTGGCAAATCATTTCGTTATGAGGTGACATGCACGCACCGCAATTTAGTTGGGTGCGTGCATGGCACGTCACGTGCACGTCGTTATTTCCTTTAGGGAATATCAGTAAACTAGATAGTCTTACAAAAAATTACAAATAAGCTCGGGCGACACACAGGGGACTCGAAGGAGAGAGTACTCGGGACAGCCGCCAGTTGTTTTTGTCTATAAAGTTGGCAATAACCGCGATTAACATAAAATTAACTAAGTGAAGAAACTTGTAATGTACTTATACAGTTTATGAAATATGCAGTTATTATGCAAACCAGGGTGTGCACACGTGTGCATGTGACCGGATCTGATCGAAACGGTTCGTGTGCTTCAGTTATAGCTCAGTTTGGAGACTGGCTAGCATAATTATATTAACTGTAGGCTTCATTTTTTTTTGTTTAATAAATTATTCAAGTTAACATTGACTAGTGTTGCCCAAATGCAAGAACAAGACGAGACTTAGCCAGTCTTGGTCTTGGTCTTGCGCCAATACACCTGGTCTTGGTCTTGGTCTTGGTCTTGCGCTCCCAGTCTTGGTCTTGGTCTTGGTCTTGCAGCAAGAGTCTTGCAAGTCTTGCAATTACCTATTAGTCTATTACTATTTATTAAAGTTTACTTTAAATCTTAGAAAAACGTATTAGAATTGGAACATTGTGAGCTTGAATTAACATAGCCATAGTAAAGATCAAGCAGATTACTAAATAACTGAAGATTTGATAAGAAATTCGAAAAATCAACTGACCTATATGTCGTTTTCCATGGAAGTAACTGTTTCTTAATAAACATTTATGATTTATAAGCTTACATTTGCTAAAACATGTAAAAAAACAAATTAATTACAATAACTTGACTGTATTTTAAAGAACAATACTTATCTGTCTAGAAAGAGATTGAACCCTCAACTTATAAGAAATTTAATAAAAGAGTTTTACGATTTATCATTTATTTGAATAAAAAATAAAATACAACACAAATCAACAGCTTTATCATTAGGTTATGATACTTTATATATTTTTTTTTGACCAAGAATTAATACAAAGTAACCATCTGGCTGACTCATCACTTAACCTATTTCTATGTTTTCTAATTACTAATGATGCTTTAGAAAATAACCTCTCAGCAGGTACTGAAGTTGCAGGTATTGAGAGAAAATCACGGGCCATTTTCGATAAAATCGGATACTCTGTCTCATGCGTCCTCCACCAATCTAAAATGTCTTCCGAGCTGGCAGTTCTTGGTTTTCTCAGGTACTCCTCCAACTCGTCTATCACTAAGCCTTGAAGACAAGATCCAGATGACGTCGAGGGACATTCATAGAGTTTATCAAAGTCTATTACGTCTTCATCTTCGTTACATACTTTATTTTCTTTTTCTGGTAATTCCAGAGATTTGTTCAGTGAGTGTAGACTTTTATATTCTTCATAAAGTTCATTGAACTTGCGCAGACTTTCTGTTTTAAGTTGCTTCCCCCACATTGTCAGGTCAAAAGTCTGAGCCTTATGCCTTGGGTCTAAAATTAAAGAAGTACAATAAATCCAGTTGCTCTTCTTGTAATGTTTAAGCATTTTGTCTCGAGCTGCTTGGAAAGCTAGAATGAGCCTTTCATCCACTTCAGATCGATTAGGTTTCTCATCTAACTGTTTTACCATGGATTCAATTTTATCTAGCAAGAGATTGAATGATACAATGACTAGCGGTAATGTAACATATTTGTCTCCACCAAGTTTTGTACTTAAAAGTTTAAAGTTTATTAGAAATTTATGTAATTTTTCGAGTACCTGCCATTCATTAGCTGTGATTTGAAAATCATTTAATTCGGTGACAGAATTGCACAATATGTCAATGCCCACTCTCACTTTTAAACCAAATCCAATCATATCATGTGTGGAATTCCATCTCGTTGGACAGTCAAGAATGGCATTTAGATTTGATGGCACGCCAGCTGCTTCACAAGCAGACTGAAACTTCTTCTTCACTATCTCACTTCTTTTTATTTTACTGGAAATACTGCGTAACTTTGTTACAGATGTACGCGAGTCAGCAATATTTGGTGCAGATTCTTCATCTTCCTCATCCTCAGTTTCGTCTGCATAGTCTTCGTACTGCTGATCTTGCGCGTTAGTGTCAGACTCACAGTGTAATGCTAAGGTCTTTAATAAATCTTGTACACCAAGGTTTAAAATGTGAGCAAAGCACCGGAAATGTTGATTGTCTGAATCAAAGTGTGGCGGCAGCTGTTTGCCCAGTTCATACATAAATTTGGTATTTGCAGTTGCGTTGTCGACCGTGATACCTTGTATTTTATCAATTATGCCATATTCCAATAAACATTCATGGAAAATCGTTGCAATATCTTCCCCAGTATGTCGACCGCGTGATGGTATAAAATCAAGAACTACAGATTGATACTTCCATTCGTTGTCTATATAATGAATAGTAACCCCGTAGTAACTCCTACCAGCAATTGACGTCCACCCATCAATGGTAAAAGACATTTTAGATGATAATTGTTGAAGTCGTTCCTTGAGATTCAATTGGAGCTCTTCAAATCGCTCTTTGACTTTCCTTCTAAGTGTAGACCTTTTAGGAAACACCATATTAGGGCAAATACGTCGAAAATATACTTGTGTAGCTTCGTCATCGAAAAATGAGAAGGGAAGATATTTTTTCACCACCCAATCAACTGTAGCTGTCGTGATGTTGTCACTGCTGTTTTCCGACTGAAACAAAACAATAAATCTTGTGTTATTATTTAAAATATACTAGGTTTGAGCGTATAAGAGGAGGAGGTTTGTTGTTGTTAAATCGAGAAAATCGTTAAATTGATATTTGTTATATTAAGGTTGCACTGTACTGTAATTTACCAAAATAAAGTACTTAGTTGTTACTGGCCGATTAAATGAAAATATGGGTGTTTATAAAAAATATTTAAGACGATAATTACATACTTAATATGTCGCACCCCTAGATGAAAACTGTGAAAACACCACTAACTCAAAAATACTTACGTAAGTTAATGGCGTTTTTGAAAGTATCGCATGAATAGCTACGCGGAGTTAAAATTCTTTTAACTGTTAAAAAAATATTCTTACCTGTCCACTTCTTCCAGCGGTTACTAAAAAGCTTGTGATATCTCCACTTAATTTTGGTTTAACAGGAAGAAATATTTCTGATTCCTTTTTGTGGAAAGATATTAGATGTTTCCTTAAGCCTGAAGTGTTTCTGTTTTTCATTTTTATTTCAATCTTTTTATGTTGGCACAATTTACAGAAGGCAGTTTGGGATGCATGAATTATTTCGAAAAACTCCTCAAATTTGCTTTTGGGTCTTTTAGATCTGTGACTCAAACTCTCGTTACTCGGACTAGAATAATTTGAATCTTCGTCACTCATATTAAATTGTACACGTGATACGTTTTTAGAAAACAACGAGAATTAGTAAAAACAATTATTAAGTTAGACTCGAAGCACAGCTCAATTGGAAATGACTGGAATTAAAATAATTCTTTTATTTATAGTACGTTTCCTTGCTTTTTACCGCGCCGCCTCGCCACGTGCCGGCTCTATGAAAAGGATGCCGCCGCAAATCAAACAATGCCGCGTGCGGCGTACAAACACACACTAAATATTACCTACTTGTACAGACGCGACGCGTGAATAAAATAGAATTAGTGCCAATCACTATTCTTTACATATAAGTGAATGTTTTGGCGTACATCTATACTAATATTATAAAGCTGAAGAGTTCGTTTGTATGTTTGATGACAGAAGTTTTAAAATAAATAAATAAGTCCTGAACGTCACTATACCTCCAAAGTTACTATTCCTCGTGGACGAAGTCGCGGGCACAGCTAGTAAATACTTACTCTCATCATCTCTCTCAGAGATATTCGGGCTGGTAAGTAATACAAAACTCTTATCGCAGGCTTTTTATTTTATTAGTAGGTAAGTACCTACGCTTTTTATATTATTTTATTAGTTTTGTAGAATTTTTTTACACGTTTCAAGTATATTTAAAAGTGGCTACAATATTTATTAAACGGGTGATATTTGAACACTTTTTTGCTATTTTTTCTTGTAAAAACTTAAGAAATATAATGACTAAATGTACAATAATAGTACCTAAGTAATTAGTTTAAAACCATATAAGTAATCAATATTATAATATATACTTACTAGAATGAATTAATATGACATCTACTACCTATCCTTACCATTTTATCCTAATCATAATACTACTTGCGTGATCAGTATAATGTATTCATTTTCATTCTAAGCACTCTGAAACTTATTTATTCTTTGGAACACATGTAGGTACTCTACTAGGAAATTATTTTGCATGAGTATACCTACGCCCTATGGCGGCAATCAAATAGTGTCAAATGTTATGATTTCGGCGTGGCGGCAACGATTGTTTTAGATTTCAAAAGAAGCTGCCGGCGCGTGTATCATAACCATGTACTTCCGAAAAGCGGCAAATTTCTTTGAGAAGTAAGTACAAAACCTTTGATGCCGCATTATCAAAGTGCCGATGGTTAAAACATAACTATGCATGCACTCAGTTTGATTTTAATAGATATTTTTTTATTCGCTATGTTTATGGTATTAGTCGTAATGCGCATAGGTCCAGTTTTTCATATTCTTTGATACAGTTTTTTGCGTCTCATAGAATTCCTAAGCGTACCTACCTATACACCGAACTGTTACACCTAACTACTCAGTGAAATAGCGCTAAGTCCTAGCTGCAAGACGCAAGAGTCTTGCAGGCTATGTCTTGTTCTTGCTCAAGTCTTGCACGGTCAGTCTTGGTCTTGGTCTTGCTAAAAATACGCGGTCTTGTTCTTGGTCTTGGTCTTGCAAAAACGCAAGAACAAGACCAAGACTGCAAGACCAAGACTGAATTTGGGCAACACTAACATTGACATATTTCGTTATTCAAAAATTTGTTTCAACCGTGAGACGATACAATTTTTATCAACAAATATTAATTATAACAGCCATTGAATTTTGCATCTTATACAAGGAACAGTTTAAGGGTCAATATCATTTAAGCTCACGAGTCAAGCGCTCGTACGCGTACAATGTGGAGCCGCATGTCAGCTACTCAGTGGGTGTTAGCCCTAGCAAATGCGGGCTATGCGCGGCTACGTGCGGGCTTCAAATGTACAACTCCTTGTTAGTCAGTCTCGCCATTTGACTGCTGCCACATTTTCAATGAGATAATTGTGTCCATTCCAGAGTATGGCGCCAATAGCGGGTACTCGGACCCTTACCTGGTGCAGCGCCAGCAGTACCAATACTATGAGCAGTTACGACTCACCAACCCCGCCGCCTACATGCAGGTGTACAAGCAGCTTATGGCGGGCCACGCACCACCCGTGCCACTCGATTACCAGCCAGGTACTGACCTAACACGGACATACTTCACAACGGCTAAAATCACACTTTGCACGTCAACAACACACACTGCCTATCGGCAACAATCACAAACATCGGTAACAATATTACCATACAAAAGCAACATTGCTCAACAGCAACAATCACATACCAGTCACAACGGCAAAAATCGCACACTTTCTGGCATATGCGATACGGAAGTGTGTGATTTTTCGATATCAAATATATTTAATTTATTGTGACTTCATAACAGAAAGAAATCGCGAAGTGCGCGAGTCCGACTCGCACTTGACCGGTTTTTTTTACATACAAATTTTATGAAAACTTGTTTGTTTTCTGTGCATAAAACTCTCTCACTCGAACACATCAGAACTAACTCAAAAAAATATTGTCTTCAGATTTCGGCAGCCTGCCATACGAGGGGCGGCGTGAAGAGCGAGGCAGCGTGCACTCGGGCCGCTCCAGCACCACCGGGCTCAAGGGAAATGACACGTAAGTCGTAGTACGTCGTAGACACGCAACGAGCGCATACCACGTCTTACAGAGATGAACATCCAGGGACAAGTACATTTATTTGCTCAAAAAAGGCTTCGAATGGAGTTATCGATCTAAATATTTTGTTAATCTCATATACTTTATTATTTGTTTATTATAGAGATTATGGTCTCAGCTTACACATATTTGGCTCTTAAGTCTGACATTTGACTCGGACATAAATACACTCGACTGGCAGTTTTGCTTTTGCTGTAAAAAGGAGCCGCGAGTGCACGGGCTTACAGATACACGGGGCTTCATTGTTTACACAGAAAAATATACCTTGAAAGGTTGCCATTGATATTAACACGCATATCATCCCATTATTAATCGAGTTATTGAACTTGCAGTTCATCACTGCGATTGCGTAACAATATTTTGTGAAGGTATTATATGATATAATATATATATATATATATATATAATAATATAATCCACAACTATCACACAACACCGTCCAGTCTCAAGGTAAGCAGAGCTTGTGTTATGAGTACTAGACAACTGATAAACATAATTATATTTCTAGATACATGCATATTATAGATAAATGACACCCAGACACAGAACAAATGATCGTGCTCATCACACAAACATTTGTCCTGGGTGGGAATCCTTAGGTATGTCCTTCACAAAATATTGTTGCTCCAATAAACAAACAGTTTTGTATTCTACATGTTATTATTCATTTATGGTAAAAAGGAAAATGCAAGTGATCTATCTGTTCATTCAGCCTTATATTTTCCTTCTCATTAATATAACGGAAGCCGTCGGAATAACATCTCTCACTCATTATTACTAACACCAGCTTTTAGTAAAGATGGCGGGCTTCGTTACATCACTACATTGTACAAAGCGCAGCGAATCATATTTAAATTAGTTGTCAGTACATTGCGTTTACGTCTGCCGATTGGAATTAACTAGCTCGTCTACTTGATGAACGATTACTGCACAAGTTAACACTATGAGGCCTTGTGCCCGCTTGACCGTGAATTATGTTTATTAGAAAACTATTCGACCGATATATTGTCTCATACGCAGAAGTTCTGCGACATTATTGCAACAGCGTGTTTGTTAGTCATAAACAACCGTTTTCAGCTGTTATGTTTAATGAAACGATCTGAAGACAAAGTTATTTTTTGAGTCGGGCTGTAAACTCTTGGTATAATAATGAAGAGCAGTTCGTTAACGGTCTGGTAGCTGTGTCGTGTTGTTGAGAGATGTAGTCCGCGGGGGGCGCGTGGTGACGTAGTGCGTGCGTGAGCTTTGGGCGCGTGGTGACGTAGTGCGTGCGTGCGCAGGTACTTCGCGTACCGCGCCGACGCCGCCGCCGAGCTGCGCGACGCGCCGTCGCTGCGCACCGACCTCTCCGACAGGTACACACTTACTTTCCTGCCTACTACCTACACATGTACAAGTACGAGCATCGTTGATACTTCGCGTGAGGTAGTATTTGCCGAAAAATAGAAAGTCGTCGCGATAAGTACTGCAAATATATATTATATAGCCTTCGAAATGGATTGGCATAATCATTTCACAGTTAATTGACCAGTATTATTTTAAATTTCGTAAAGCTTCAGCAGGTATAAATTGCAAAGCTGCTAACAAAAGAGATGTCCGACATGGTCTTTGACGTCAAAGGCCATGTCGTCGAGAGAGACAGATATATTTGTTTAAAATACTCGTAGTTATAATCTCGTTTGCTCGTCTACCAATTTTGATATTGTTTTTACAATTAATATTCTATTTTTGTATATTTATTAATAAACTGGTTAGTTAACAAATATTTCTCTCATGCATATTCCCTACTACTAAAAATTATTTTGTCTCTAAACTAACGTGTTGACAATCAATGTCAGCTGGAAAGTCTCTCTGCCATACCTAATTATGTTTCAGACCACTGTTAAATAAAATTCATATTAATTTTCTCACCATCTGCACATTTTGCTCATTCAGTGACATTGTTCTTAAGTTTCACAAAAGCTTTCGCTTATTTAGTTCACGTTAAGTTTTTTTTTTTTGCTTTGCAAAGTCGTGCATTACACATTGGTATAGTGTGGTAGAAGCAGATAATTATTCAAGTATTATAGTGGGTAACGTTGTGCTGCATTGTCGATGGTCGACAATGTAGACGCGGTGCGTTCTGACTATGTGTGTGTGACAGGGAGCTCACCACGGACATGTCGCTGAACCTGCACCTAGAGGAGTCCACGGTGCGCTCCGAGAGGATGACGCCCTTCCGTTACTCCACGGCGCACATCAAGGTAACCCTCTCTCTTACACTTTATACTGATAGAATATAACTCTATAGCTTGTTATCGTTAAGAAAATAGTGACGTCATCGTTGTTACTCAACTTACGCCACGCCGCTGGATCAATCAGATCATAGTAAATTAGAAACCTCTATTCACATTTATTTCACATTGTTCAGTTGAAGAAAAAATTAATACCTCATCTCAACTTAACTTTAAACTTAAAGATGTAGAAAACCTGTTTATTTGTTGTCTCATTTGAGTTATATTTAAAGCACAATTAACACAGCGTTGGCTTCTGCTGGTTGAAATATGGTACATACGAGTCGGTTTCCATCTGTCGGACGCTGGATTTATTCAAAGAAGTAGAAACAGAGTCCGAGATAGAGCGGCCGGGGTCATTGTCGTCATAGCAAATTCAGAATCCATAGGCAGGCTGGGGTCGTCGGGTAAAGCGAGTGCAGAGTTCATTATGAAAGAGAATAGTAATAATAGCAAATAGTCACAAACTGAAGCAAATAGTAGCAATTCAAATGTTACGCGGCAAAATGTGACAGTTTTCGCCCCATTTGGGTACGCTTAGGTCTTAACACCATACAGCCACTGAACTTCACTCAAGAAATCCCGCCAAAAACACCCAAACATTTTAAAAGACGCAATTATCATTAAATTTTTTACAGCAAACTTGTACACAAGTTACATTATAATTATATTTCGTATGCATTTTTATCAATTGACCAAATGCATAATATTGATATAATAAATGATGTTAAAAGAATTGTGTTCTGGTCGATTATTAAATTGAAAATTCTATGCAATCTTTATTTTTATTATTCCCCCTGAAGGTTTATATCTATGATCAAGAAATAAGTAATAATCTTGTCTATGGCATTGTTAACCTCTGGCCGTATCTTGACCACTCCCTTTATATTTTGATTTCTATAGAAGTCTAGATAATATCTACAACATATTCTGTGTATCCAAAACATCTGGAGAAAGATGTGTTATAACATCATAATCACGTAAGAGCGGTTGTATGAAAATGTACCTCGGGTAGACCGCTCTTAATATTAACATTTTAAAATACTGTATAATTAAAAGTTTGGTTTAATTTTATAATGGTATAATTGTAAAAAATCCCATGCACTTTGAATAATTACTTTGCAGCAGCACTGATGACGTCACTATTTTCTTGTCGCGAATGGGGTACAGTAATGTATAGTGTGGAACTGTCTAGATTTCATTTGCAAGCTAATTTTTCGTGTGATCGTGTACTTTCTTCTAGATCAGTTGTTATACGAATGAATAGACGCTAGCTCGTGTTTTATTATTAAGCGAGATGTTCGCCGTGATACATGTCTTGTTTTAATTTAGTTTCAATCTGTCATCGTAACTTGTAGTTTTGAGAGTAGAGTGACCGGCGCTGTTCCGTATTGCAGGGCAGCGTGTCCTCCCGCGACGTGGTGGTGGTGCGCGCCGCCTACCCGGTGGACGGAGTGCCCGCTACCGTGCACGTCCTCTCCCTCGCCGCCGCGCTGCAGCACCTCCCGCACGCCGCCGACCTGGCCGCCTTCCCCGGCCCGCTCGTCAAAGGTAACATTATACAACACGTGCACGTCCTCTCCCTCGCCGCTGCCTCCACGCATTATGAAAAATAGTGCACGCGCAACCCTCCTTCTCGCTCAGTGTATTAAACACGTTTGTCAGACCAGAGTACACGTGTTGGTTTGGTACGGAGTGAACCGTATCCGATTTGCAGTCTGGCGAACCGAGGCGGACTTGAGTAATAATAATTATAGTCTCTGGACTACTCTACAGATGGTTCCGAAACGAAGCAAATGATGATGTGATCATACCAAGTTTGAGCTTGTGTTAATACTATTATTATTGGATTTACTAACTGCAGGCAAATATGATAGAAAGCCCGTTTTGTTGCAGGTGTAACGCACAAGAAGAGCGTGATCGAGTACTGCTACGTGCGCATGCGCAGCGCGGAGCGCGAGGGCGCGCGTGACGTCACGGGATACGTGCTGCTGTGGGAGCTGCTGGCGCTCATGCTCCGCCAGAACGGGGTAACCGCATATTATCCATCTCAAGCTATCATCACTATACATAACGGAGCGTTACTTAAATAAATATTAACAGAAATTCATGGAAGTAGGGAATACGCATGTAATTTTTTTTTTTTGCTAAATTAAATATAATTTAGCTCGTAAAAAAATATGAATGTATTTTTAAGTATCTTCATCAAAACGGCAGTTATAAAACTTCAAAGCTGCTAATAAATAAGAAATAGAAGTCCGACATGGTGACATCAAAGTCCATTATGCCCGAAAGGCCGCCATAGAAACCGATGTGTTTGCGCGGTTGTATGATCCATTGATGGAGACTGGAGTCATTATTCGCAGCAGTAGGTGTAGTAGGAAGTTGTGTTGCAGGTGGTGGTGGGCTCCGACATCGCGGAGCTGCTCATGAAGAACACGCGCGAGTACGAGTACAAGGCGCCCTCCGCTAAGACGCCAAATGGTGAGATAACATTTTAATGACATGACTTATTCATACTGATGAGTTTGCTATCTAAATTGTTCACAGCGTCATACTGGCATGACGACGAACACTTGACACAATAGCAAATCTCAATTTTATTCAAAATTAAATGATATGCAATTTAGAATCTTACGCGGTGCAAGTATCCCTGTCAAAGTTACCTTGCAAATAACTATAACTATTTAGATTCATTAATTTATTTGTATAGTCATAGTTGCTTAACTATCTTGTGTTTACTATGTGAGTGTGAAATATCATTGGCCAGTTTTGGTCTTCTTCATCAGTGCCACTTCATCAATACTTTTTGACCTGAGTGTCATCTACACTCAGGTCTTGACTTCTTGATGAAAATACCAAAATCACTATAATTTATGGTTGACATACTTGAAGAGTTCCCTAAAATTTCCTCATGGATCTTAACATAAGAGTTTTGAAAAAAAAATGGGATTAATGTGAAAGCATAAACTTTTAAGTGAAAAAAAAATTTTGCAAAAAATTAAATTCACCATCTTAAATAAAAAAGATGACATATTCGTAGCCACAACTCCCAATAATGACTATCATATCAAATTATTCAATTAAAGTTGTTAAAAATATTACTTTTGTTTCATTCGGTATCAGTAAATAAATATCCATCCAATTCTAAAAATAAGTATGGTACTCGTACCTACTTAGTTTTATTTCAAAATGTATCAATATTTGCAGTCGCATTACACAGATCGGCACAGCGTGCGACGTGTTTATTTTATCCAAGAAAGTGATACAGCCGTCCGTTCACTAGCGCGTCCGAGCGCGTTGGACGCTGGAAGTCGTGCGTTCAATGAAAAATATATGAAGAATTTGGTTTTATTTTGGTCATAAATCATAAAGTTATTTATGTAGGTTCTAAATAATTAGCTATATGTATAGGAGACTATATAAGCTGTATTATTTTATGATTTTTAAGTTAAAAATGTGTGTAGGATTCAGCTTACGCGAACCTATTCAGACCCCTTTTTTGTGTAATTTTCTTCGATTAGTGCGTTGGTAAAATCGTATTTATATGAAAATTTTATATGAGACCATAATATTTTTTATCCCGTCCTGGAGATGAATATATTTTCTTTTATTTGATAACATGACATCCTCATAGTTATGATTCCTACTGCACCATAATGGTAACCGAAACTCCGAGATACTTATCAAAAATATTAAAGCGTCCTTAAAGAAATATTAACCGTATAGCCGTGAAAATTACTGTATAAGTCAAAAATTGGAAGTCTACTACTACTTCAAATTTCAAGATTTCTTTGTGGGTTATTATTTCGAAAACACATATTTATGTTTGACATAAACTTGGCCGTCATGGGACGTCCGGCATTTATGTTATGACAGCGCCGTACCGTTTACCGTCGCGGCTAGTACGAGCCGATGTAAAAGGCGAAGCGTGCCAATAGATGTTTCATATCAAAAAGATAGTCGTCGATGCTCAGTGTTGTGTGTGCAGAGAGCCGGCGCGGCTCGTCGCAGTCGGCGGCGCGCGACGACGACGCGCGCAGCGAGTCGCCCGACCAGCCTGACCTCTCCGTGTCTGAAAACCTCAGTAAGTTTTTACACTGGTCTATGAGCCGTTAACCTTTGTTTCTATTGTATTAGAGCGCTGTTGTTGTAGCCTACTCCAGAACGACATACTTGCATGACACGAACTGTGCAACCGGATAACAGCACATGTCAAAATGTAGACAATGCGATTCAAATAAGAATAGGAATATCAATGATATCAGGAATATAATGAATCAGTCTATACAAATACTTGAAAAACGTACGGTTTGCAGAGAAAACTTATTTATATAACATATATCAATAGCGGTTTTTTTTTTTCATTTTGTTTAACCGAGTCTAACACCCGATTTCTGATTTAAGCATTTGAACTTGAAGATTTCTCAAACTCTACTTAAGCTTGAAAACCTGTCAAAATTTTTGGGTTTGAGATGTTCTTAACTCAAAGTACTTAATTCAGATACCGGCCCTTAATCAGGCCTGGCGCACTTCTAACTATAGGTATAGAAATGTACCTACGCCGCGCGGCTTTTGTTGCAAGGCTAAATTCGGTAGAGTGTCACACGCG
Source organism: Mythimna pallens (assembly GCA_961205895.1). Lineage (NCBI taxonomy): Eukaryota > Metazoa > Arthropoda > Insecta > Lepidoptera > Noctuidae > Mythimna > Mythimna pallens. The sequence continues at coordinate 600,118 of OY540826.1, forward strand.
TGTTCGATTTGCTGTTTGACCCGCGCTAACAAAAAATATTTTCGAATTCTTTAACGAATATTCTATCGATTTCGTATTTCAAGTATTTGCGTCATTTTTCACGTAAACGGGTCAATGACCGCAATTTACCTTTCAAGTTTTTACGGAACCCTCAGTGCGCGAGTCCGACTCGCACTTGCCCAGTTAAACAACTGGGCAATTTCTATAAATTTAAAATTTAATCCATGCACTAGTCAATGTTATTTCTGTTTTAAGTAAAATTGGTGTAAGTTTATCATACACGGTTTAAATTGGGCACGCCACAATTATGGCGGTAAGTCCCCTCTTTGAGGCGTGGTTGGAAAGACCTCACGGCGACCTCACCTACCGTATGACGCAGGTTCTCACCGAACACGGTAAGTTCGGGAAGTTCCTGCACCGGATTCGTGCGGAAGCGACGCCCGGGTGTCGCCACTGTGTGGACCGCCCGGAGGACACGGTGGAGCACACGGTGGAGGTGTGCCCCGCTTGGGCAGAGCAACGCCGTGTCCTCGTGGGGGCGATCGGCGGCGGCGATCTCTCGCGTCGGGCCTTGGTACAGGCCATGGTCCGTAGCGAGGAGGAGTGGCAGGCGGTCGCTTCCTTCTGCGAAGCAGTAATGCTAGCAAAGGAGGCGGCTGATCGCGTGAGGCAACGGTACTCACGCCCAAATCGCCGCCGGGATTCCGATCCCGATTTCCGGCCAACGTAGGCGCGGGCTTGCGGACGGCGAGCAATGGGTAGCCCGCCGTCCGACCGTCCGGTAACCGTCCGGACCGAGCCCTAGTCGTCGACGGCGCGTATTGTTCCACGCGCGCCTCAGGGAGATGTCAGCAAATCGTAGGGGCCCAGCAGGGTCGAAGCCTACTGGGGCCATGGGTAGTGTGAAAACGAAACCCGGGGTCCTGGGACGAAGGCAACGAAGGAACAGGAGTGGGTTTTTAGTCAGTAAAAGTCTGACACTATCTCTCATCTTATGACATCTCCCGCCACACCCAAGGGCGGGAGATGTCATAAGATGATTTTCCCACCGAAAAAAAAAAAAAAAAAACGGTTTAAATACTATCTCTCATCTGCGTAGACCGTGGACCGCTAGTTTTAAAAACGGCTTGGATAAGAACTGTTTTGAAATTCTGAACTAGATTATGAAATTCCCAATAATATGACGTCAATATCTTATCTACAAATTAAATACATTATTGTTATATTGTCCTTCGGAAATAATTGATTAAGGCCTCTGCGTGGGTTTAACGGATGAAGGCTCTTAATTAAATCTGTTCAAAAATTCTGATTAAACCATTTTCGTTCATGATTCGTAAATAAATTTAATTAAAAAAATATATTTATTTGTTCACCCTACCTGATTCGATTTAGCAGCTATGACGTCACAACATGGCACTGAGTCGATCCTAGTGTTATTTGAATCGCATAGTACATAAAATATGCTTCTCAAAGTATAATTATAAAACAAGTCGCTTTTCATGCCGGACTGGATACAGTATTTTCTAATAGAAAATGCGACAAATGAGGAAGGTTTGCGTATTTAATTATTTCCACCTACTCTAAGCGGGCTCGGGTCGCTAGCTACTAATCAGTTGTGTTTTTATAGATCAAGAGTCTTCTTCAACCCCAGAGCAGTCCACGCTGGACGAGCGCGCCGCGCTGGAGCGCCTGCGAGAGCTGCTCATCTACGGCAACAGGCCCGACGCGCTCGGTACGTGAACATACCCGAGGCTGACGTATGTAAGCCAAGCAAAGCGCGCGCGTTCCTGCATCCGCGCCGCGCTGCCAGTCTGGCCGAGCACGTAGGGCATTCTCGTTGACGTAGAATTATGAGATTTGATAAAAAGCAATCCCATGTGGCTAAGTAAATTCGGAAACAATCCAAAAACCGTAAATTTGTAGTTACATAGCAAAATAATACTTTTTTGCAATTTGGAAATCGAACTATTTACATCGGTAAGTTTGTACGGAAGCTTTGGTGCACGAGTTCGAGTCGCACTTGATTGGTTATTAATTGAAAAAAAAAAAAAAAATTCAACATATTTTTATTTTACATAGGTCTACATGGTCTACATTACTTATAAAACGTCAGAAGCTAGTGCACGGTTCCAAATTGGTCGTTTCCTATGGAGAAGAATCGGCAAGAAACTCCATGGTTACTCTTTTAAAAAAGTGGTTGATGTTACAATATTTCCATATTACAGTATTAATAGATATTATGTAAGAACAGTGTAGACCAGTTAATATTGTATCCAAAAGCACAATAAAAATAATCTTAAAAAAAAAGTGAGTCGACTCACTTTGTAATAGGAAGTTATCTAAGAATTCGTGGAGTCTACAGTGTTCTCACATTCACATTATAAAAAAAGAGGCTATATAAAAAAAATATTAAAGAGTTAATTTGAGTATTCTGTGTTTTTATTATTTTGGTAACGACAACGCACTGTCGCATCTGCGATAGTGGGTGTCGTGTGCTGAGAGTGGTGTGTGCCCGCAGAGTGGGCGGTGCGCAACAAGCTGTGGGGGCACGCCATGACGCTGGGCGCGCACGTGGGGCGGCGCGCGCGCCTGGGCGTGGCGGCGCGCTTCGTGGCCGCGCTGCCGCGCCGCGACCCGCTGCACACGCTCTACACGGCGCTGCAGGCCGCGCAGCCGCCCGCCGCCACGGTCAACTGCTTTTTTATACATCATATAACTACTAATTATTATTCTTCTTCTTAGTCTCGGTTTCATTCTTTATGTTCGGCCAGTGTGGAGCCACCTGGGGCCCAAGTCTGCTATTTTTATAAATTCATCGTTCCAACACGATTCCATTGTCATTTTGCTAAAAGTTCGTAATCTGTGAATTCGTAATGATCGATAATTGATCGGTCAATGTTCTCGTAATAGTGTTGTATTCTAATGGTACGTCACTGATTAAAGGAACTGTCAGAATTTTAGCAGATTACCGCATATGTCAGACATTCATTTGTCAATATGTACGAGATTACCATTCTATGCCACTTCTTTCAATGGAGTGTCAGTGGTTGACTATTGAAAAGTCATAATGACGCCATTATATTAGTAAATTACCAAACTTGTCAAAATCAACAATTACGAAATCAATGATAGACCATTCTTTCACTATTGTAATAGCAGACTATTTAGGCCCTGGATAGCTTTATCATTAGCTTCATTGTAAGTCATGGAAGGTGCAGAAGGTTGTGCATGCTGGGCAAGAAAGTAGGTGACGAAGAACTTACGTCACCTCCTTCCTTCCCAGGGTCTCCACATTGGCACTGAGTTTAGGATAGGCCAAGAAGACCCCACTATTTTTATGGCAACCAAACCTGACTTCACAATCAATTAACATATTACTTGTATTCTATTCGTGTTAAGAAAATAGTGACGTTATAAGTGCAGTTTTAAGTAAAGGTAATACTCATACTTGGGTAAAAATATCCATTAATATTAAAGCAATTTTTTTTTATTCTACAGTATTTTCCAATATTAAGATTTTTGAAATTTATTAAAAACCGTCGGAATTTTTCCTTATATTATTTTTATAAATAGGTATTCATAATTAAAATTGATAAAAGATACGTTCGCGCATGATCTAAAGGCTTACTTCAACTGGTCAATGTGAACACAGCTCTTTAATTTGCCTTGATCTATTTGGTTAAGAGGCGTGGTTAAGTTGGGTGACAATTACAAAGAGTCACTATTGTCTTAACGCGAATACACAACACATGTTTATTGAATTATTAAAGTCATAATTGGGTTTGTTCTGTAATGCCAACGTTTTGCGGTCATTTGCGTCAGGCAGCGAGGCTGGCAAAATTTGACGTCTCGGCAGGATATGTAACAAAATGCTTGGTTACAGTGTGTGGCGGACGAGCGCTGGGGTGACTGGCGGCCGCATGTCGCCATGCTGCTGTCCAACCCGTCCGCGCGACCCGACCAGGACCGCCGCACACTCACGCAGCTCGGTACGTAGCACACAGACTATACAACCCGTCCGCGCGACCCGACCAGGACCGCCGCACACTCACGCAGCTCGGTACGTAGCACACAGACTATACAACCCGTCCGCGCGACCCGACCAGGACCGCCGCACACTCACGCAGCTCGGTACGTAGCACACAGACTATACAACCCGTCCGCGCGACCCGACCAGGACCGCCGCACACTCACGCAGCTCGGTACGTAGCACACAGACTATACAACCCGTCCGCGCGACCCGACCAGGACCGCCGCACACTCACGCAGCTCGGTACGTAGCACACAGACTATACAACCCGTCCGCGCGACCCGACCAGGACCGCCGCACACTCACGCAGCTCGGTACGTAGCACACAGACTATACAACCCGTCCGCGCGACCCGACCAGGACCGCGGCACACTCACGCAGCTCGGTACGTAGCACACAGACTATACAACCCGTCCGCGCGACCCGACCAGGACCGCGGCACACTCACGCAGCTCGGTACGTAGCACACAGACTATACAACCCGTCCGCGCGACCCGACCAGGACCGCCGCACACTCACGCAGCTCGGTACGTAGCACACAGACTATACAACCCGTCCGCGCGACCCGACCAGGACCGCCGCACACTCACGCAGCTCGGTACGTAGCACACAGACTATACAACCCGTCCGCGCGACCCGACCAGGACCGCCGCACACTCACGCAGCTCGGTACGTAGCACACAGACTATACAACCCGTCCGCGCGACCCGACCAGGACCGCGGCACACTCACGCAGCTCGGTACGTAGCACACAGACTATACAACCCGTCCGCGCGACCCGACCAGGACCGCGGCACACTCACGCAGCTCGGTACGTAGCACACAGACTATACAACCCGTCCGCGCGACCCGACCAGGACCGCGGCACACTCACGCAGCTCGGTACGTAGCACACAGACTATACAACCCGTCCGCGCGACCCGACCAGGACCGAGATTCGAAAGTTTGTATTTGTGTGTATGTAACTCTTTTACGCTCAAACTACTGAACTAGAACATGTTGAGGGATTGAACACAGGATACTTTTTATCTCGAGAGTATATTTTCTTGGGATAATATTCTACTATCGCGCGGGCGAAGTCACTGGCAGAAGTTAGGTTTAATATAAATATGGATTCAATAATATTACAAGTAAAAGTGAAGTCCAAAAATATGAAAATGAGTAAATTATGATATAAGTGTGCAATTTTGGTGATTACCACTGAGGTGGTATCTAGCTCTTAAGAAAGCCGAGGATGGTAATCATCTTTAATCACGTGTATCATACGATATTATTCAATTCACACTTGTGAATAAAAATAATTTAATTAACTATTACACAGTTAAACAGTAAACTTTTTTGGCATTTCGCCGTAAAAATTAAACCTATTTTCTTATATCGCATCTATAACTGGCGGCCATAGACTGCTTTAATAAAAAAAAACTTTTCTACAAAAAAAATATAACCGACTTCAAAGTAAAAAAAACACTGAAAAGTGCAAAATAACTTTAATTTCGGAAGTTGGTGTTTCTATAATAGTTTTGTATCTTCGTTATTTAACACCGACTTCCGAAATTAAAGTTATTTTGCACTTTTCAGTGTTTTCTTTTTACTTTGAAGTCGGTTGTATTTTTTTTGTAAAAAGTTTTTTATTTTACACTTTTTAGTTATGGGACCACCACTAAAAAGTACCCCTTAGCCAAACTTAAATACCTTATAGCCAGGGTGCATCTCATGACAATTCTAATAATCCCAAACACGGTTAGATTACATTAATTTATCTTCTGGCTTCATCATCAGATCAGTTTGATATATTCCCCCTCTACTTTCAGTCAGTCATCGACTACACGTATAAACAAAGCAATTTTACTTATTACGACGGTTCTGCTGTGAACCTATGAGGAGTTCTGTTACATATCTTCGAAGTTTATGATCAGATTATAACAATATTTCTATGGGGCCAACTCAGAAGCATAACCTTTCAATAAAAAAAAATTAAATCGGTCCACAATTAACCAAGAAATCGGTGAACATACATAAAAAAATAAAATAAAAATCATGCATTCAACCGAACATGGTTATATGTTCGATTGAATGCATGTCCTTCTTTTTGAAGTCCGTTAAAAATGAGGTTCTTATCAACAACAAATTTTTCAATACACTTGCTCAGAAAGTGACTCTTATTGTTCTGCACATAGGTACAGTATTCTGATATAATGACACTTGTTACCAAACTGTGACATTTTGATTACTATTACGCACTAGTTCGATAATGTAGTTAAAACCTTTTTATTCAACCTCTTTGTTCCTAAAACAAATTTTGAATACGAAACTATTTCACATTAGGTTATTGCGTTCAATTGTATAAATTAGTGTCTTACAAATTTCATGCAATTTTGTAACTTGTACAAGTGACTTATTTACTAAGAATCAAATCGTACATTCAAATAAAATTTGTTTTTTTTTTGTGGTCTATGGCCGCCATCTAAAGATGCGCCCGGTTTTTGGCGTGATTTTTTCGAGTGAATCTCAGTAGCTGTATTAATTAAATAAAATTAATTACTAAAAAATCATTAGAAAATGTTACATCCGTATTCTATTGTCACTACGAAAGAAATTATCGTAAAATCTTTCCACGCATGAAAACATAAACGTAAGACTAGGCAGTATGATCAAAATACCTTCCCTAGGGGTAAATAAAAAAAATTATGCGTTCGCATAAGCAAACAGATTTTTACCGCCATGTCACAAAAAAATTACTAGTTTTACTATTGTTTTCTTCACAACTGTATTGAAAAACGCCGTATGATACACGTGAGTAATTAATGATTACCGTTCTTGGCTCTCTTAAGACCCTCGCCACGGCTCGGGTCCAAATACCGCCTCGACGGTAATCACTAACATTACACACTTGTATCATAATGTATTATTATTTGAATGAACGATTTACGTAGTAAACAAGCACAAGTTAAAATTGTTTATTTAAACACGGAATGCAAGTAAGACACTAATTCATACTATTGAACGCAATAACCTAATGTGATTTTTGTTTTCATATTGAAACTGTTTTTTGAGAATATCAAAATTTAAAAAAAAGGTGTTACTACTTTATCGTACTAGTGCGTAATGGTTATCGAAATAATCACACTTTGGTTATAAATGGCATTATATACCTAAGTGCGTTAATATACATAAATTATATACACTTTTGGAGCAAGTGTGTTGATATATTTTTACAAGTTAGAGAGTTGTAAGTTAGATGATGGTTTTAATTGGTGTAAATGCATACATGTCGTTACCGCAAATATGAAATTTGTATCATTCTATCCGGTGATTGAAATTTGAATTGCAAAAAAACTTTCGAAAATTAGAATTTCGTGACTTACCTTGAAACGAATGTAATCATCATTGGCATCGCATATTAAGGCTGACTCGCTAGCTTACTGCTAGCTCGGACCCTTGTGGCGTGTTGGGTATTGTCGCTGTACGGCCTTGTGGGTTCCGCAGGAGACAGCCTGTCGTCGCGCGGGCTGCTGTACTCGGCGCAGTTCTGCTACGTGTCGGCGGGCGTGCCGCTGACGCGCCACCCGCTGGCGCCGCTGTGGGCGCGCGCGCCCAGCGGCTCGGCGCCGCCGCGGCTGGCGCTGCTGCTGGCGGACCCGCGCGCCAGCAAGCTGCAGCAGCTGGCGCACAACAAAGCGCTCTTCGCCACCGAGGTCTACGAGTACGCCATGTCACTCAACCAGGAGGATTACGTTATTACAGAGCTACAGGTTTGATGCACTTTTTTGCTTTGTAACTACTAATCTTTCTGCGTCCTACCGCTTCCTAAAGTTTTAAATCCCTCCTCACCGTCCCGGTTCGTCAATATCCTTTCTCCTAATTCTCTCCAAAGTCTTCGAGAGCATTGTTCAGAAGCAAAAGTCTTGTTATCTGTTCTATAACAGTCAGCTGAGTCCTTATCAATCAAGTTTGAGACCTGACCGTAGCACTGTGACAACTCCAAATAACATCGTCAAAATAACAGACGAAATGAGACTGGCCATGGAAAATAACTGCTTACGGTATTGGTTTTCCTGGACTTTAGCAGTGCCTTTAACTCACTTGACTATGACAACCTCTTAGAAATCCTTTCCTGCCTTAATGTCTCAGCACAAGTAATTAAGTGACTCAAAGCTTACCTACGGGGCCGCTCGCAGTTTGTTCGATCAGATGAGAAATCGATGCGATTTGTTTGTGGGTGTTCCTCAGGGTGGCGTTCTCTCTCCTCTTCTCAGTTATTATGAACGCTATCGCTAAAGTCCCAACTTTTTAACGTCTAAATGGGCCCTAACTGAGCTGTCTTTCTGTGAAAAAGGTGTAAAAAGCATTGCCGTGGTATACTTAAATACCTTCCTAACGAACATAGTGGAATCTCTTTCTCAAACAATGTTCAGAAACACATTGGATATCCCAAAAGGACTCTGAACCAGCTCAAAGGCACGAAGCATGCAAAATTGGTTGACCGCGCATGTTGTTGTCTTTATTAGGCATGGAGATTGGCCCTCTTCTAGTCCAGATTTAAACCCACTGTACTACAAGATATGGCGCCATTCAAAGGAGAAAGTTGCGCTAAACTTCATCAGAATTGGCAGTCTGAGCATCTCTAGTTAAAATAGATATGAATGTGGTGCGTGCTGCGATCGATAACTGGCCGCGTCGATTTTGAATATGGTCTTTCCTTTTTAAGATTTGCCGATGAAATTTATAAAAATTCGAAGCGTTGGTAAAAAACGGTTGCTTCTTTTTTCGGCAAATCAGGACATTACCCTACATTATCGCTTGAAGATCAAAACACAGAGACTACAGATTGGTACGTCAACACTTGCTTAGCCAGAATCTTAGAAAAAGTTCGCGAAAAGCGTTCTCGAAGCAATGTACTCCTCCAACACGATAACGCATCTTCATGTTCGTCTAAAGTATCAAAGAAGAGAGCTTTCAGCCCTGCTAAACCTGATGGAACACTGGCTCATACAGCAAGAGAGAAAGCAGGTCTCTTCGCCCATAATTTTCGTCTTGACACTAGCAATGCTACTCTACTGACTCTGCCCCACTGCGAAACTTCGATGCCCGAGGTTCGCATAAGGAACAAAGAGGTTCTAAGAGGACTGTGTCATCTAGACGTAAATAAAGCTAATGGACTAGATGTTACACCAGCGATTGTTCTCAAGGCTTGTGCGCCCGAGTTGTCTCCTGTATTGACGCGCTTAAATCGCCTCTCATTTAGGTATAGTGCCCAAGTCCTGGAAGCTTGCCAACGTGCAAACCGTGCCCAAAAAGGGCTGTCGTGCCGATTCTGCCAACTATCGGCCGATTTCAATAAACTCCATACTATATAAGATTATGGAAACGTTGTATTGAACTCGCGCCTTATGGCATACCTGGAAGGTAACGATCTCCTCAGTGACCGACAGTAGGGGTTTCGCTGCAATCGGTCCACTGGGGACCTACTAGTTTATGCCACCCACTTGTTTGGAATGGGGAAGCGATTGCCGTTTCCTTAGACGTCTCGAAAGCCTTCGACAGGATATGGCACGCTAGCCTTTTGAGTAAGCTTCCAGCGTATGGCATTTCCCCTGGTCTGATTAACTGGGTGAAAGACTTCCTGAGAGAACGGTATCTCCGAGTTGTTGTCGATAGATGCTCATTAGAGCTTATGCTTATACGACTAATGCCGGAGTGTGATGATAGCACAGTTGTAGAGAGAAACCTGCCAAGTACTCGGGCTAGTAAGTAGCTAATCCGGTCCGAGAGAGAGGCTATGGTAGAGCGTACGAATGTCTCACTTCAGGCAGTCTCCAAGTGGGGTGAAGCCAATCTAATGGAATTCAACGCCGCCAAAACGCAAGCGTGTCTGTTCACCGCTAAAAGGAGCCCGTTTACCTTAGCTCCTGCTTTTCAGAATGTATCCCTGGAGTACACCGACCGCCTTCAGTTCTTGGGAGTTGAAATTTCCTCAGACCTTAACTTTGGGCAGTTCATTGAGTCCAAAGCCAAGATAGCTGCTAGGAAACTCGGCGTTCTTGCAAAGGTCCGACGGTACTTCACACCGGGACAGCTTTTAATTTTATACAAAGCACGGGTCGAATCTACAAAGCCTGGCCAGCCTTTCCAAAACGAGCTCTGATTCGGCGGTGAATGCGTTCCTTAAAGCCACTGAAGACGTCCCTAAAGAAAACTGGTCCAACTGCTTTGTACAGTGGTTTCAGCGAATGCAAAAATGCATTAATTGCGAGGGAATATACTTTGAATATACTTTTTCTTCCCTGTCCTAGAGAGGAGGCCTGAGTCCCAACAGTGGGAACATTATAAGGCTGACTATGCTATACTTTGAAAAACAATAAATGTATCGTAAGTCTTATTTATCAGAATCCAGAAACTTTCAGTATGCCCTAAGTACATCCCTGTGGAGACTGTACAAGGGTCTCCCCTGAACCTTGTTGTGCATTGCACGTGATCACTGTCCCACCATCTTCCCTGGAATCGTTCAATGAGCGAGCAGAGTCCCACTGAGAGTCCGTGGTTTCGAAGTTCCACCTGCATTTAGTGATGCAAGCGTGGTTCGGCATTTTAGGCTTCGAGGTGGTTGTCTCCCCAACGCCTTCTTTTCCGTGTGGGACCAGCCCTCTCACAGTTCAGCTCGGCGGCCTCCTTACGGACAGAATGAGGCAACTTCCCTTCAGTTCAGTTTTCTGGTTTTACCAGCATAACCCTCTCTACTGCTGGCAGAGAGATCTCGCCCAAACCTGGCGACCAGGACTTATCTCGCTCAATGCTCTTATAGCGTGTGCTGTGCGGAATAAAAATCCAGGTCGCCAATGGTAGCAATTTGCCATAGCCTCTCGCCCAATCCTATTCATCTGATTAGGATTCGGCACGAGGGCAGGTGCTCACTCAACCATACCCGGTCAGCAACTGAGTGCACCCATCCTAACCTAAAGATCATACTCTAGATTTGTCAACGGTTAGGTAATGGAGCGCAGTATAATAGATGTTAAGCGAATAGATCGCGTTAAAAACACCAGCCTACGTTCCATAACTCAAGTAGCAGATGTCGCGGGAAAAGAGAGGGCTGGGTACGTCGCACCAGTGCACCCAGACAGGGCGAAGATTGTAACTCACTGGATGCCCGAGGGAGGACGACACCGTCAGGTCGACCGCGGCGAAGGTGGCATGTTCATAGGGAAAACTTGTCCAGTGACCGTCCAAGACAGGAAGGTTTGGAAGGAGAAGGGGGAGGCCTTTTCCCAGCAGTGGGAGATAAGTAAGGAAAAAAAAACTTATCTAGGTTTATACTGTAGACTGAATAACTAATTTTTGAGTTAAGCTCGCCTTTGTCTAAGTTATTTATTTATTTTGCTATTTTAAGTTTCCATTATGCTATATGATTTTAATTTCAACTCGATACTTCTACGCGTTCTCGAAATAAAGGTTTCTTTGTTGTCCGTCTTTCTGTCTGTCAAGACGACAGACAGAAAGACGGACAACAAAGTGATCCTATAAGGGTTCCGTTTTTTTCTATTGAGGCATGGAACCTTAAAAATAAGAATTAAGAAGTTGTTATGCCTGATGGTTGACTATGCTGACGTGGGCGTGTTTTGCAGCCGTACAAGTTCGTGCTGGCGTGCCGGCTGCTGGATGTAGGGTTGTACGAACGCGCGCTGGCCTACACAGAGGCGTGCGCGCGCGCCGTCACCCGCGCGCCGCAGCTGTACTCCAGCGCGCTCGTCACCAACCTCGCCGAGCTGGCCGACAGGTACGTAACTAGTGCTGCTGGACGTGGGGCTGTACTCCAGCCCGTTCATTACTAGTGCTGCTATACCCGCAATACGTCCCAAGTTTCGGTTTACCGACTTCATAGAACCGTGGAGTAAATTATAACCCCCACTGATTGTCCTCAGGCTGAAGTATCACGACCCATCGCTGCAGGAGGACCCGCCGCTCGTGGACGAGGCGGATAGCAGCGAGCCCTCGCCGCGCCACCACCAGCAGTGGCTCACGGACGTCAAGCAGGTGGCCCATATGCTCACGGTACGTACCTGACAATGTTTTGGTAAGATTCATCTTCTGAACAGGCGATCTGATGAGAGAGGTTGTCTAGATAATGACCCGTCCGTCATGAATAAAAATATAATAAAATCATATATTCATTGGCTTAATTGAAAAACTAACTACGCAAGAAGAGTGCGCCTCTTGTCCAGATGGCGTGGCAGTGCAACAGGTTCGTGAAAGTGATTGCTGAGAAATATGATGAAAGCCCCGTAGTGAAGCATCTTGTATAGACAACATCGTAACTTGTAGTATATACGTACTAACACAGGTCAAGCTAACTTGTTACTAACGCCTGTAAGTAATTTTTGTTGTTGTATGGACTATGTTGTGAGGACTAAGAAAACAATACTTGCCATTATTAGTTCCGACTAACACCAGTAACAAGCAACTGACTTGTTTGTGTGTGTGTGCGTGTTTGCGGGTACAGGCAGAGAGCGCATCGCAGCAGACGACGCCGCAGCACAACAACTACGAGCAACCGCTGCACAACAATTACGAGCAACCGCAGCACAACAACTACGAGCAACCGCAGCAACAGTACGGGTGGGCGGAGCAGCAGGTATGTCTGACGATATAACAAAACGTGACTTGTCACGCCTATACCACGAGATTGACGCCTGTTCTCTATCACTAGGCCATATCAAATGTGATGTGTAGAAACTCAACTCGACAAATACTTCACCAAAAACTAGAAGACCTACAGACACAGTTATGACATCAAATTAACTATGCATTTAATTCCTAGACAATGCCATCAGGTTTCCCAGCTACAAATTTCTTATTAGATGGGCACACATGGAACTAGACAGAAAACCAATTATAGAAAATGTATTTTTGGGAACATCGAGCATACTGACAAATGCTTTCGCTTCGTACTAGATGTTGCTTGCTTCCTATACGCATCATATCAAATTAATCAATCAATATCGGAATACGTCTGTACGAGCAAACCCTTACAGTTTGTATTGTTTAGTAATAACGCTGAAGCTTCACTCGAGCATATACACACCAGAACCTGGGTCGCGGCGCGGTACTCATAACATTAACAAACAAGGTGTAAGGTAACCACTGTACAACGTCGACAATATGAAAGAAACCCACCTCATCAGAAATGAATTATTCTACAGATTTATATAATTAGGTCGAATTTTGCTTGAGCACATTATGTACCTTATGTACCCCTCGAGCAAATATTAAAAAGCGACTTCTCCACCAAATAAGGTTGTACTGGATCACGCTCCGTGGAAGTCGCTGCGTCCCCGCAAGGGGGCGCGGCGGCGGGGTGTAGGCAGGGCCTTTATCCCGCGGTGTCGGGTTAGGGCCCCGTAAATACGGGACCTGCGTTGGGGGCGCTCTATAGGCGGCGACCTCAGGGCAGGCGCGCGTGCGCAGCTTGCCTAAGAGTAACTGCATTGTGCTCAGTAGGAGCGCCTCGGCACTGCTCCTGCAGTGCCGATTCGTCACGACATCTCGGCGGTCAGTCCCCGCCGGGTGGAACCCCCGGTTACGCGGGGGAAGCCCAGCGAGAGACGACCAGCGACGAGAGTGCCGGCTTTGGGGGCGCTCCCTACTGAGGATGTAGACCCCCGCCTGTCACGCTTCCAGGCGAGCCGGTCACGCTGGCTCAGGGAACGTGGTGGGAGTATGAGCGGTATTGAATCGTGTGTGTTACACCACTCATGTGGGCTTGCAAACGCGCAACCGCGCTACGCGTCTGCTGCGTGAGTATCGTGTATGTAGAGTCGTGATTGTATGAAGGCTGGTACACGTCATGCCTATATTAACTTAGCACACAACGTGTACCGGGTGCGAGTGCTGTTGGGGAGTCTAATTCGTGCGAGTGAGTCGCGTGTAGGTGAAGGCGGCTCACTCGGGCGTCAAGTCCGGTGGGTCGGACACGTCCGGTAGGAGGTCACGTGGGAAGCGCCTCGTGTCAGGAGGACGCGCGTGCCAGGGCGCTATATGCTTGACGTGCTGCCAAGCGGAAGCGTCGGCACGCGAGAACATATGGGACGCGAGGCGGGCACAAAATTGGTCCAGGCTCTCCATCTCTAGATCTCGCTGAATGACGTCGTTCCTCACCAGCGGGGGGGCGTTTGCGATGGTCCGGAGCGCAAGATTTTGTTGCGCCCGGAGGCGAGTTGTACTGGATCAGTGGCGTGCCTGGTGCCTTTAAAGGAGGCAAGGAACCTTGACCTATCTACTACTTATCTAATATTCTGAATAAAAAAAAAACCTCGCGCTAATCCGCCGTCACGAATCATCAGTGCAAATTTTTGTACCTACTATAAAGCTGATTTCAGTTGCTACATTTATATTTTTAAATAAGTAAGAAATAATGTAAAAAACAACTTTATCATCATACCTATAATGTGCATCATAAATGCCGTAAACGATATAAGAGCCATCTATGGACATTTTTATGGCAACTCTTGGTCGTCACGTTGCTACAATTGTTACAACATTCTAGCTGGCCACTTCTGAATCCATTAGATGGCGCACAAACGATTGTAGTAATCAATCGTTTAGCATTAACATCTAGTGGTCTAGTAGAGTCTAACTACAAATTGTGTATGATATTGATAATAATATATTTTATTACTTAGCTAGTACTCACAAAGACACAGTCTAAACAGCGATAGCACTTCGTTCTTCGCTTCTATACCACAAACAGATGACAAATAACAAAGCACACAGAAGGCATATTATTACTCGATAGATTTACAAGTACATATTAGCAATGACATACCTCCAGTGGCTTTGATAAAAGCCGTTTATTGTCAATTTGTTTGAGCAAACAATCGTGAAGTTTGATTTACTTTGTGTACATAAATAGAAAAAAAATACTTTTTGTATTTTAATTCAAATTGTCAGCGTAAAAAGTTGGTGAACGTTTTAATTCTACCAACAGCTGTTTTTCAATTGCAATCAAAGATAATTCGGAAAGCTGCTCTTGTCCTTGTGTATTTCTTAAATATGTGTGAATACGTTTTAGACTTGAAAAAGCCCGTTCTGCGGAACAACTTGTTGCAGGAATAGTGAAAATTAAATAAGCTAACTTCAAAAGTTCAGGAAAGGCATCTTGGAGGCAATTTTCGTGTATGAAATCTATTATATCGAAAATGTTGCGCTCCTTAAGTTCAGGTGATGAATACAAACTTATCAACTGACTTTTTAAAGGTTCCCTGTCAAAATGATTCCCATAAATGCTCATTAACGAATCTAATTCCGCTGTCGGTAAAACGACATTATAATTATCAAAATGTTTGTTATTTAGCAATTGGAAAAACTGTATTTTGAAAATTTCAGAATATCTAGAATTAATTTCGGAAGATATATTATCAATAACTTGGACATACAGTAGTTTGTACTCTGTACGAGCGCAAGTAACATTGCGTCTTAATCTAGGAGGTGAATTATTAGACAATGCGTCTTCATAAATTTGGTCGAACTGTCCAACCACAGTTCTGTTTTACGCGTCATAGACAGAGGGCGCCTCGTAGTATGCGTGCGCAGTAAAAGTTCATTGATTAGAAGTACCAAGCTGGGCTTAATCCAGTACGATTTTAATACAATAACGTCCCATCAGCTCGTGCACACAGTATCAAATTTTACTCACACAGACTCACATTTTATGTTTTTATAGGGAAAAGTGAGATGGCAGATCAAGCTTCATAACAAACCTTTGCGCCAGACAGAGGCAGCAACACACTAGTGTTCATCTCTTTTTTTTGTTAAGTGTTAGAGTGAGATCGGAGAGATTGCGCTCATAGCGGCAACATTGCATAATGTGCATACGTCCGCGGTCGGTATCGTGCGTGAATGAACACGAAATGGCAAAAACGCGTAGGCGCGCGAAGTTTAGAAATTAGAGTTTTCTTTAATTTAATTCCTTTGTTGTGTTCTATGATATGGATGACTGTGGTGCGGTGAGGTATTATTTTCACATCAAGCCGGGCTTATTAACTTGTATTGCTCGCATGTCGCTGTACTGGATTCATACATCCTACCGTCGTCCCTCACTTACGGATGTCACACATGGACCTATACCTCAAAAATAAATTAGGTATATGCCAAAAAGCTATGGAAAGAAGTATTTTACGAATAAGAAAAATACAAAAAGTCAGAAGTGAATCCATAAGACAGAAAACAAGGCTTACTGATGCTCTGCATTATGCTCTCAAACTCAAGTGGAGTCGGGCCGGACACTTAGGCCGCTATACCGACAACTGATGGACCATAGAGGCGACTCGGTGGACAGGACCCAGTGGCAAGAGACGACAAGGGAGACCTAAGAAACGCAACAGCAATAGCGGGAAAAGAATGGATAAGAGAAGCCGCACATAAAGAAAACTGGAATAAGCTGGAGGAGTCTATACCCAAGAAGGGGTGCCTATCCGTAATACGAGTAACAATTAGATCAGTAAGAAAAATACGTATCAGATACGATCAGTAAGTTATTTTAAAAAAAAATTATTAAGATATTTTATAGTTTGTAAGGATAAGAAATATAAGGCTTTATTATTATCATCGTTTATTCACTATTTTAAACATATAAATTATATTTTTAAATATTTCGATAAAAAAATATTTAAAAATTTTAAAAATTGTGTCCCACCGGTATCGAGAACAAGGTCCAAGCTACCGGCGGTCAGGGCTCCAGAGAAAGGAACCTCCTAACAATACGAGCCGTGTCCAGGAGTACCGCTTTCTGGATCAAGCCGTTGATCCAGCCGTTTAACGCGAGCTTCCTAAGGTGTTGGTCGAGGCTCTTGGCTATTAAGTTATTGGCTGACACGACTATCGGCACAATGATCGCCGAGTCTACATCCCACATGTCGACAACCTCGCGAGCCAAATCAATATACTTGATTTATTTATCTTTCTCGGCTTTCACGAGGTTCTCGTCATGCGGAACGGATATGTCAACAATCATTGCACGCCTTTCTTCGGTCCACCACCACTACGGTATCAGGCTTATTGGCTACAATAGTCTTGTCAGTGATGATGGACCGATCCCAGTACAGCGGCATATCGCACCTCCGATTCGACAAGAGCTTCAGCTTCAGAGCAAGTTGCTGATGGATAATCCTGGCTGGTATTCCCCGTTAGCTAGACGAGAAAAACCAGAGATAATGTGGCGGATTGATTCACCCAGTCGGTGACATGCCCGACAAATGACAACCGTGCCGTCCTTCACAATAAATCTCCGGTAGTTATTCGTCATGATAACTTCGTCCATAATTGCATAGACAAAACCTTCGGTTTCCCCAAAGAGGTCACCGACGCGCAGCCAGGCTACGGACGCTAGTTGATCTACATCGGGCCCATGAAGGGCCCGGAAAAAGCGTCCGTGGAGTTCCTTACTCTGCCATACTTCCGCCGCCAGCTCTCGGTAGCCAAGGAGAGCGGGGCAAGTCCCTTGTCCACTGCCACTACATCACGATGCATACCCTGCCGCGCTTATGATAATTACAGTAAGTCGCAATTATGGTCGATGTTGAGTTTATCACAAAAGATCTGGAAGGGTCGAAGTGCTCTGGTTTAGGGCCAACCCCACTATAAGATACTAATAAATATACACAAATGTAGATTTGAGATCTCAACATTTCAACATTTCCAACTTACTTTAACGTCGACCAAAATTGCGACTTATTGTAATTATCATAAGCGCGGCAGTACCCACGTCGGCGGCTAGGAAATATTCCCTGAGACTGCATACCTCGCGATTATGCAGGGTCTTAGCATTTAAACAGCCTCGACCCCCACACTTCCGCGGGATATACAGTCTCATCACCGACGATCGTGGGTGATGCAGCGTACATCGTGTGTGGGTAACACATGCATGGAACATAATAATTTATGTAGTATGTGTTTTATTTCCACAGGGCCAACAGTACCAACAAGCAATACCGACGTACCCCTCGGGCATGCCGGCGGAGGAGCCGGGCGACTACGCGGCGCAGTACTACCCGCAGCAGCAGCAGCAGCAGCAGGCGGCGGGCGCGCAGCAGCAGCAGGCGGCCGAGGCGGGCGCGCCACTCGCCGCCAGCGAGGACTGGGCGCGGCCCGACGACGCGCACGAGCTGCCCGCCTCCTACTGGCAGCCCGAGCCTGGCTACAGCTACACAGAGGTGAGTCGCCAATCACTCTAGGTTGAACAGAATGCTCATGTATGCTCATCGGTAATTTTCGTGTTTCTGTAGTAGTACGAACGCCGTGCCATATGCTCACACTCCACATTAACAAATTACCAAGTTTCATACTGCCGCTCTTTGTTCTACTGCAAGTGTTAAGCTGTCGTACTGGAATTTCATACAGTTGTCGCTAACTTTGTAACCATGGTAAAACCATTACCACTAATATCGTGTTTCCGATATCCAGCATTGCGCTTTCGTATTTCCGAAGATAGATGATGATTTCCGGAGCGACACTTGTATGGCTAAGACTGAGGTCTCCTATACAACGCTGAGTGTGCGTTCCGTCGCAGAGATAGACGAAGTGGAGAGGAGCGGATTGTGAATGGGCAAATCACAGTTCTCGACATCTCTACTTCGCATCAATGGAAACAGTGGAAGAGCAAGTGGAGCTGAGCGGATTTTCAAATAATACAAGTGAACACGCGTCCACTCGGAGCTAAACAGAACGGAGTCGTGCAGGTTGTGGTATCGAACGGAGAGCACGAAGGGAAGGTAGCTCAAATCCGCTCCGCTCAATGGAAACACTTGCCACTTTCACTGTTCCACTCCACTCCGCCTAACTCAAAACGAAAACGCACCCAAACAGTGGCACCTAGAATCAGCGTCACAAACTAATTTTACGTGTCGTTTTCCTCTTAACACATTTATTTACCTAACTACAGAAATGCCGCATTCGATGTGACGCTGTATGCACCTTATACGTTTATAGAGGACTCCAGCCTCAGCCTTATACCTGGTCAGATAATAAATTCTGTCAAAAACTTTTAACGCAATAAATGATAAACTTATTGATAATTCTTATTTATATATAAATGAAAGGTTATTAAATGTACAATATAATTTTATTCACATTATTCGAAATGTGAATTCATTTTGAATACACGGCCTTAATCGATGCGGCCAGTCATCGACCGCAGCACGCAGCACATTCTTAACTGTTTCTACCGCTACCGGAGATGCTCGGAGAGAAATTCTGATGAGGTTTGGCTCAGAGTCTCCTTCAAATCTTACCATATCTTGTAGTCCAGTGGGTTTAAATCTGGAGTTGAAGAAGGCCAGTCAGGTAAACCCGATAAAGTCAATTTCACGGGTGGTCAACCAGTTTCGCGTGGTTCTTACTTTATGAAGTGGTGCGGATTTCATTTTGTTTCAATTCACTTTCTTCGATGGAAAAATATTTTCATCCTAAAACACAATTTCGCGGGAGTTTTTCCTATTTAGTTTTTTAAACGTCCCTTCCAAAATTTGACCGAACTTTTTACGATAAGCTCGTTATCCCGGATCTTTATTTAACATTATTTTGGCCGTGGTTCTGCTTAGCCCCATCTGAAGAGCTATGATTTTTATTTTACGCTCTGGATTTCGTTGAATTTCACTGCTTTGATGACAGCTAGTACAAAAAAACCGTAGTACATGATACTGAAACTCTGTGTTGGCGCGTAAACACAGCAACGCGATAACCGCGGTATGACTGACACTAGCGTGGTCACCATCACGGATTTTAATTTTGATAACACAAAAATTTTGTAATTAGTCGAAAGGATATTGCCAGGGTTTGGTCCAAGTGCTGCCCAGGAATGATAGTAGTTCCATTGCTATTGTAGCATTAATAATACACAAAAAAAATGTCCCAGGAAAACCAAATAAAAACAACTTTTGTTTTTAATAAATATTTCTCATTAAATCAAGTTTCTTGTATCAAAACCGTTCGCTAACTCGAACGGTTTTTGGTTGTTTAAGGATAGTGTATAGTCTACTGTAGCCGAATATTTCTCAAGTTGGCCTCAATCTAATCGTTGGCGTTAAAAAACTTTATGTTTTGGCGGAAACGGTATTTTAAAACTTTTTCGATTGAAAATAGTAGTGGGGCCGCTCATATTAAAACTCTCTAAGATAGATCAAGCTCAGCTCCAGAACATTCAGTAAGCAACCAGATAGGTATAGCTACAGCTAGTTTACTATGCTTATTTTCCCAGCATTACAGTTTAAGGAAGTTCTGTCATGCATCGATTTATAATTGAGTCATAATTATGGAATGTTCATTATGTAATAACTCTTTGATAAATGATATATTATTGATACATAAGAAGTACGGCACAGTTGGCGCAGTGGTTGAGTGATTGACTGCTGCGCGGCGTGTATATGGCCTACAGGTCTGGACTCTGGCTGTCCTGTGTATGTGAGATATTACATGTTCGTGAACACACCCATGATACATGAGTAATTCCTAGTGTGGGGCAAAGTCAGTAATCAGTTACACTGAAAACAATTGTTAAATTTTTTCTCGTAAATAAATCGTAAAAAATCATATTTTTTCTCTTGACTCCTGAGACATATTTTGGCGCGCTTCAGTTTTCTGATTGGTATTGGCCTGAGCAACAAAGTGCACTATGTATTCATTTTGAGCAGCACTTGGCCCAACAGAAAGATTGGCAATGAATGTCCTATTCAGTGTAATTGGTTAAAATGGGTTTTTTAAATTCAGATAATGATTGCAAATGTCAAACTCCAAAAATATGTTGCCTGCTTTTTTATAAAAGTAATGTCTTCGACATTTTATACCGGTTCTTTTAATAATACAAACTTTAAAGAAAGTAGGACCAACACACGATTGATACGATAGTAGAGTCTAATATGAATTGAAGATTAATAACTAAAAATATTCAAAAATATTACCATATTTTTTACACTCGGACTTTTACTTATACTAAGAATTCACAAAACAGTTTTTACCCGCGTCTGCTGCGGTTGTGGGCCTGCAGCTTCTGTAGAATGCTAGAGATATATGTGTCCCGCTCCCCGCTGCATCGGCGGGAACTAGTAGAATCTTGCGGGTCACGGTCACCCGCAGCCTTGGCGGTTTGCGCCCGCACACTCTGCGGTCGGTTAACATCCGCAGTGGCCTACAGGGTGTAGAGAAATCGGATGCGAAATCCGAAAATCGATTGATGCACTTAGAACTTTGTAGGCTTTCTTATAAGTAAGTATATTCTCCCGTTCTGGGCTTAGCAGGAGGGCGTGTCAAACTTTTACTGCCTAAAACCACATCGGCCCTACTGAGCCCGTGCGATTTGCTGACATTTTGAGGAGCGCGAGGATCAATAAGCGCTGTCGACGAATGGGGCTTAGTCCCGGCGGACTGAGCCCCAGTCCGGACTGCCAGACGACAAGCTACCCTTTGCTCGACGTTGGTATTGACATTGTAGTAGTCGGGGTTGGGGTCTCGGCGATTGGGGCGTAAAGATGTTCTTCCCTCATTCGTGCAGCTTCCTCCTTCGCTAGCATTACTGCTTCACAGAAGCAGGCGAGCCCCTGCCGTTCCTCCTTGCTCCTTGCCTGTACCAGGACCTAGCGCTAGAGGTCGCTGCCACTTATTGCCTTCACGGGAACACGGTGGTGCTCCGCCCAAGTAGGATACAACTCCACCGTATGCTTCACCATGTCTTCCGGGCGGTCCACAAAGTGGTGACCTCTTTGAATCCGATGTGAATCCGATGTAGGACCTTCCCGAACTAACCATGTCCGGTGAGGACTTGCTTCAAGTGGAAGGCGAGGACACCGTGATGCCTCTGCCTCTCCAGCCACTCCTAAAAGAGGGGACTGACCATAATGCAACTAGCATAAATTTAAAACGAAATTATTGTTACGAATATTTTCGGATTTTTGTTCAATATCGGTTGCGGTACCTAACTATTTATAAAATTGAAAAAACAGGCAACTTTCGACTTGTCAAATCTTAATTTCTCTCATTAAAAAACAGATGGTACTGGTTATATATTATAGTCAGTAATCAATTATGCTAATGCTACTTTTTGAAAATAGATAATTCACAACAAAACTGTTTTTCTCTTGACTTGTGGGGCAGATTTTGGAGTGCTTCAGTTTACTGATTGGTGTTGGCCTGAGGAAAAAAATGCACTATGTGTGCTTTCTGGCCAGCAATTGGTCCAACTCCTGTACAAAGATTGGCAAAATATTCAACAACTTAATAAATTCAAATTATTTGTAAAGCGAAAACTTTGCCAAAAGGCTTTTAACACTTTAAAGGACTATGTTGAGGACCAAAAGGCTTGGTATTGACCTGCTCCAGTACGCACTACAATTTTTAGTATTATTATTTATTACAACTTGATATTGTAGATAATTTTTCTTTTTGCAATTTGACTTTTGACCTCTATTAATTTTTGACATCAATGTTCACTTTGTTAAGTATTACATTTTGTAAACAATATTTTTCCTTTTATTATTGTGAACGTGAGGAATATGTTGATCGCTTTCTTTTCCTTTTCAGTAATTTTAACGTATGTCTGGCAATTTGAGTATTTTCTGCGGCCTACCCAAATGCCCTTTCCTTGGTATAATTCGTGAAGTCGTTCAGCTCCTTAGTAGTCCTGAGTTGAGCTTTACGAATACTGACAAATGCTTGCACTGACTGGACAGGTCCACTCAAAACTGTATGGTTCTTTCTTCAAAAGACAAATCTGCATGGTTCTCCTGTAATTTGACCATTACATATTTACTGTATGGACTTTAAAAGAAACTGACCCCTAAGTTTGTTTCGGTGTTTCTTCTCAGGGTGGTCAGCTAGGAAACACCGGCCTCATCTAGTTTAAAAATTGACGTGTAAAAGTGTTCATGTCCTTTGTCGAAGTATATCTGGCCAGTATTCGAAAATTAAAAATAATAAGTGTTTGACAGAACTGATGACCTGATCAGGTATAAATAACAGCGGAGCCGCTTAGCATCTCGTAAGAAACAGAAGCTTACTAAAGTGATTAGATTTAAGTACTATGCGTTCCAAAAAAGAATAGGAAAGTCAATAACCTCGATTTGTCAAATGTTGAATGGAAAAGTTGGCAAAAAAAACTTATTTGCGTATCAATAAAGGTTTTTTTTTTGCTTTGTATTACTAAGTCTTAGTAAAATCTAGGTGAAGTAAAAACGTTATCGTTTAATGTATATTAGCTAACTACATTGTTTTAAATCATAATTAGTAAAAAAAAAACAATTTTCTTATTTTAATTGTTAGGAACAATTCGCCTTCACACAGTGACGCAGAGGTGAGCAAAATTGAAGAACTGGATTCTGATTAAACTTTTTTCGTTCACGATTCCCAAATAAATTGAATTTTAAAATTTGCTCACTCTATCCAATTTCTTCGATTTGACAGTATGACGTGACGTCACAACATGGCAATCGATCCTATTCTTATTTGGAACGCATTGTACAAGAGAGTGACAGCTTGTGAGGTCGATGGGTGGAGGGATCTTACTTCTTGGTGCTGGGTTAATAAAACGCATAATGTAAACATGGCTCTGCTTTGGAATTAAAAGAAAAAGAAGCAAATATAAATATAATTTAGAAGAAACTGTTTTTTTCTGTTATCGCCTGTTTACAAAAATTCTTAGGCTCAAAATAATGGTATATTTTTTAAATGTTGGCAGCAATGTTGACACAGTTTATTACTTATCAATATTAAGTTATGATTTAGTAATATATATTTGCAATTTTGTGGTGATTTAGAGATAATCTCACCGTGCAATCATGTATCAACCTATATAATATAAGCCGAGTATTGAATCACGAAAGTCACTGAGCCGAGCGTGCCAGATCACACATCACTCGCCCAGAGATCTTATCATAGCGCGAGGGTCAGGCGTGTGGCCGGCTCGACCGCGAGTCGAGCCGCCGCACGCGCTCTGTTCTAACGAGTTGTTTGGCGCGGGTGTGCAGCCAGCCCGCCCGCGCCCCGCGCCCCCGCGCGCCCCGCCCTCGCCCCTGCGCGCCCCGCCCGCGCCCCCGCGCGCCCCGCCCACCGCGCGCGTCGCGCCGCAGACTTCGCCCCCGCACAAGCCCGGCCCGCCGCCCGCCGACGACCTGGAGCTCGTGGAGTTCCACCGCTCGCCCGCGCTGCGCCGCCGCGTGCACCCCAAGCCCTCGGCCGGCGCCACGCCCGCCTTCACCGGCCCCGCCCGCGTCCTCCGCCCGAGCACGCCGCCCTCCGCGCCACCCTCCGCGCCGCTGTCGGACCTGGACGTGCAGCTGGCGCACGCCCCGCCGCCCGAGTCCGGGGTGCGCGCGCGCCGAGTCCCGCCCGCACTGGGCCCCGCGCGGCCGGGTGGCCGGCTCATCTCGGCCACGGTGGACACTTGGGCGCGCAGCACGGTGCGCGTGCGCGACGGCACCTTTAAGCCGCTGGTGTTCGGCGGCACATACCCGATCGACGAGCCCGCGTCCCCGCCGGGCGGGCCTAGTGGGCCGGGTGGGCCGAGTGCGCTCGAGGGCGAGGCTCACCGCCGGGAACTTCGGAGGACGATCGAGCGCAGCTTGGACAAGTTCGAGGCGATCCTGGCGCGGCGTTCGGGCGGGGCAGCGCGGCTCTCGGCGGGGGCGCCGCACACGTTCGACATCGACGCGCCCATGGGCCCCGGCGCGCCGCCGCCCGAGGCCATGCCGCGCGAGCGCGACGCCAAGTACTACGTGGCAGGCCCCAAGACCTTCAACATCGACGAGCCCGTCAGCTTCATCTAGCGGCGCGGTAACCTGCCCGCCGTGCATTTCTTATTTATAACGCTTTTATATTGATTCTCTAAAACTACGCTGTGATATTTATTGATCTTATCCTAGAATCCCGTTAATTTATTTTTTATCTAAACGTTGTTACTATTAAAATACCAAATCTAAAATGTGTTAACCACTAAAATGTATTAATTGATCCGTCTCACGTTATCAGTTTAAAGCTATATTAGTTAGTATTTACTTTATATTTTGTACACGCTTATAATGTATCCGTAATATTCATAAAA
The DNA here is from genome assembly GCA_961205895.1 of Mythimna pallens. Classification (NCBI taxonomy): domain Eukaryota; kingdom Metazoa; phylum Arthropoda; class Insecta; order Lepidoptera; family Noctuidae; genus Mythimna; species Mythimna pallens. Next base: position 625,224 of record OY540826.1, read on the forward strand.
AACTAAGTGTGTTATTGTTGTAATCTAGAAAATCATAATAATCGCCGATTTGTAGAAAATTGTTTACCGCTATTAAATGTTGAATGAAAAAGTGTGGTTTTCCTAACACACCCAAACAATACGTGTATGTGCCGGGACGTGCGCGCGCGCAGCTGTCTCCGCTTCGTGCATGACTTGCTAGCATTTGTTTATATTTCCAATTAAGAACATACTTTTTCATTAATTCGTGTCTGTTAAACCAACTGGTTTTCATCTAAAACAAAACTATCAATAATTTTATAGTAAATTGAAACAGGTGCGTTTATTGTAGCACAAGCAGATTGTACATTATCAACTAGTTAACGACGGTGTGAACACTGTGCAGTCCACACGTTGACTCTTATAACTATATAACATGTTCTTTAAAAATGAAGAAGTTTTGTTCACCCGCTGGAGTTTTACCAACTAACTGTATAGGAATGTACAGCAGATTGTTGATGTGATCCTACGCTTGCAATGTTAACGTGTGTGGCCTCCCCAGTCCCAGAGTGAGGAAGATACTCGGCTTATATTATAGTGATTGTAGTTTACAACAACTAATACTGTTAACAGTTCAAATTTTTTGATTTTTTATTTCACCTTATAATAATCTTGAACCGAAATGTAAAACGATATGCAGTCGCCACTTTTACTAATTCAGGATCAATAAGTGTGACCTGCTCAATTTTGTAATTTCTTAAATCGACTCATGCAGTCTGCCAACAAGCCTGGCTAGCCTGACGTATCGACTTACTTGATTTCAAACACTTGAGATGTAGTGACTGCACGCACCACTATATCTTTCAAAGAGACGAGCTATATTCAGAGCAGAAAAAATGCAATATTTTGAATCTTTATACACCATTCTAATTTTATATCTTTGATCTGCATTTTTATATCATTTAAAATATAGAACAGAACATCCTGATTGGCTCCCTCACTACGTCTTTATTATTTGGAGATATTATCTGGCATGTTGTATTTTTAACTCGAAACAATAAACAATAATAGGGATGTTTCCTAGATAAAAATAAAATATTCTGTTTGCTCCGTCAGATAGAGTACTATTGAAACTTTATTAATCTGTTTTTTTTTTATCTCTCGCACTTTTCAATATTGACTGAGTGAGATGGGTCATTTGTCGGGGCGGGGCCAACGCCTTTGATCTTGTTTTGATTTTGCTAGGGCCGGTTCATATTTAAAACTTGTAAAATTTTCTGTAGAGAAAATTAAATTATTATTTTATGACTTAAATTTGCATATTTAGTATATTATTAACAAAATGTTCTGTTTGCGTTATATGATATCTTCATAAATAAAAAACAATAAAAAAATATTGTATTAGTATATTAGATGACAACAGTCAATGACACAACTGAATGTGCATGTAAGTAACTACAGTGTTTGTGTGGACCGGACTTTATGTCGATTATGTGGACCGATAGAAACGCAGTCAAAATTTTCGGTACTCGATTGTTAAACAAAACAGACTATAGACAACCAATATATATTGGTTGTGTATTCTGTCTTCGTTGTTCAGAAGTGTGGGCTTGTTAAAGCATGGACCAGACGGTTGCTATCCAGCGACCCCATAGGAGTGACCTTGCTAGTTTCAATCCATGTAGACAGCAGCAGTAATGCATGACCTTCAACGCACTTGGTTGGGGGCGCGTTTTTCCGGCCACAGTGACTGATTTGCGAACGTGTTGGCGCGTGGATTAAATCCGTGTAGCCGCAACACAATCCTAAGACACAAACCTAAGACACAAACCAAGCTCCAACCAAGGTGACCTCGGTAGGGATGCTGGGTTGCAACCGTCTGATCCACCTTCAAGTCAGTTCTAAGTAAACAGTAGACAATTTTTCGGGTAGGTGAGACATGACGCGAAACTTCGACGTACTACATCGTCTTAATTTTTTATTCACGTAACGTGAGAAAACATATAATACATGTTCAGTATTGTTAGGAATCTAACTGATGGAGCAAATACGATGGGACAATTTTTAGGAATCATCCCTCTTATGAAAGTAAATGTAGTGTGAAGCTTAGCTCAGGCTAGCTTTGTGTCGGCTCGTTGTACTACCGGTGTGCGGCCCCCAGGACGCGGGCGCGGGCGACGCCGCCGACGCCGCCGCCGCGCCCACCATCACCATGCCGGGCGCCAACAAGCCGCGCGCCCCCTACTACCAAGATTATGATGACCAGCCCAACGACGTGAGTATACTCCTCCTCCTCAACACACTTACACACACTTATGGACACTTGAAAATCTCTCGTCGGCACTCTAGACAGACAGTATCATCGTCCCTCGGGACTCTCTAGACCAATGGTTCCCAACCTGTACTACGCGGTCCACTGAGGTCGGTTTTCAGACCTATACTTTTACCTACTTGCGCTATGAGACCTTACTTCTTGCCAAATTTGATTTTAGGTCAACAGAAAGTACAAGCATTGATTTCTTTGTGAGCCATAAAGAAAGCGAAGTGAATGGCGCCATAAAGTATCTTTAGATTGCGTTAACTTAGTTTGATTTTTTTTATTGCTTCTAGGGGTAGCAGACCTAAGTATTTGGTATTAATTTCACCATAACCTTCACGAGTTTCTGAGAAAACGGGTCTTAACAGAACTATAGACTGACAATAAAGTGATCCTATAAGTGTTCAGTTTTTGGCGTGTGGGGTATGGAACCCTACAAAAGGTTGGGAGCCACTGCTCTCAACAACACTTAAGACTCGTGACATTCTGGACTCGACGAAACACTAACCAATTCCTATACCACAAACATAATAGTAAACGTGTTACAACAACAGAACGAACGTGACACCGACTCTCCGAAGGCGACCAGCAAGAAGCAAGAGAGCAAGTCCAAGCCGGAGGGCAAGGATGCGCGCAGCAAGGGCGGCGGCGGCGGCGGCGGCGGCTGGCTCGGCGGCATCCTCACCAAGCTGTCGCTGCGCCCGCCCAACCAGATGATCCTGCCAGACGACAAGAACCCCTCCGTGAGTGTGGCCCCGCGCACCTCGCACACTAACATGCCCACCTTGTTGTAAACGTCGGTTTTCTATAATATTCTCGTCTCGTCCATATTTCTGAACTCGTGAAATTCTTGGACATTATTTACTGCTGAAGCAAACATTTGGGCTAGCGGGATTACATGAATAAGTAAACTAGTTGCTGTATAGAGAAGTCTTCGGCTGAGATTCGATAAACACGTTAGTCACGAGTGCTACCCTAATAATGGACTTCGAATGGCACCAAAACGCGCTCAGCATTAAATTCAATTAGAAAAATTAAATGAGTTATCCGTGATAGGAAGTTGTATTATATCTCGGACTGTTTGCTATTGTTTGTAATTTGTCTAGTTTTATTGTAAACAATAATTCACTTTTATGTGTCAAATTTAAAATAATAAGATTGACAGCCAGTAGTGTCATCACTTATAATAATTTTGGGAAGCTGAAGTAGGTCTCGTGAAATCTAAACGTAGGTAATAATAGTGTGAATAATTTTACCTTTTTGCTAAAATTTAACCAAATTATATTTATTTATGTATTTTATATTATGTAAAGGCCGCTTGAGTTCTTTAATTTTTAAATGTATATTTGTATAGTATCTATATATTTTTATTGCGTTTATGTCGTCGATCGTCTCCAAATATTTATGTCACAATTTCACCGATAGGCGTCCATTGCACTTGGAGTCAATTTATGTAGCAGTACTTGTCTCATCATCACCCGATTTTATGTTTCTCATATCCAAGGTTGTCGTGATAGATAAGACAGCCATTTTTCATTAAAGTAAAAGAAATAATGTTTATATTAGAGACTGTTGCTGCAAACCACAAGCTAAGCTAACGAAGCTTCTGGTCTGCGACCGGATAGACGCTCTCTTCTGATGTACATCAAAGCAAAGTTTATCTATCTACCTATTTATCTTATATCTATGTATCTATTCAATAAACTTATTTCGTACTTTCAGTTTTTTATTACACATAATTTATAATTCTGTGCTTAAAGTATTTAAAACTCACGAGGTCGGTTACAGAATTGCCATGCGATGTCTTTTGTAAAGTATATGTATACGATGTTGACGACTCGTTTTGAGTTTAGCTCCAGTGTGAGTGAGCACTTAAAGATTAAAGAAAGTCTCCGCGCACACGTATGTACTGCAATCGCATGCATCTACTGCCTGCAGTAATACTTAACACAGAGACTTGACTGAATTTCCGAGTAGGTAGTTACCGAATGAGTTATTCGACATTCCGTATGCAGCGCATGTAGTATAATGATTGTGGCGCAGATCGTGTGGGACGCGGAGAACAAGCGCTGGCGCAACCTGGACGGCGACAGCGACGACAGCGAGCCGCCGCCGCCGCCGCCGCCGCGCAGCGCCGCGCCGCCGCACCTGCAGTCAGTACACAACCACTCGCACGCCTGATCGATTCTATGCTCCTATGCTCCCATTTTACGAACTTCTTTAGCGCACTCCAAACAGTCACCGAATGAGGGCGACATTTGCTATTATTATTATTATTTAAAATATTAAAAATTCGTTCTTAGTTGATTGTGATATGACTATCTTCTATATATATAAAAGGAGAAACTGACTGACTGACATATCAACGCGCAGCCAAAACTACTGGGACTAGGAGCGTGAAATTTTGCGTAAGGCTTCCTTTTATGACGTAGGCGAGCACTAAGAAAGGATTTTTCGAAATCCAGGCCTTAAGGGGATGAAACGGGCGTCTAAAGTTTGTATGTAGAAACATTTCACGCGGGCGAAGCCGCTGGCAGAAGCTAGTTTTACTTATACACGATTATTTTAGCACGTTCCAAATTTAAATATTATAATTTTTGAGAAAAGAAATGAGATTTCTGATTTTTCTTTTAATATCACTTAATACAAAAATAAAATGACAAGGCATCACAAAATTATCCAAAAGATGACAATGCTTGTAGACACTGCGCTGCGCGCTGCGTACATACACACACAGACACAGACAGGTCTCACACAATTGGCCCCGCTCCAAACATCGATAACAATTAAAACATAAATTGTAAACCTTTCCATCACCATCGGTAAGTTTTGTCGTTAAGCGTTCTGTCAGTCGTTAGCAGTTAGGTATTACGCACCTACCTAAATATTAGGTGCAGATTAGTATTCAAATATAAATTAAATTCAGTTGATTTATAGTCCAAGGTAGGTATCATATTGCATTACTGTTATTGAGATTTCGTCCTTCATACACTATAATTATATTTTAGGTTTGTACATTCTAGTCAGCCAAAAAGGGAAGAATGGATAAAAATTCTTCAAGAAAATATGTGGCTTCCTACAAAAGATTCGTTTATCTGCTCTGCGTACTTTCAAGCTGATTATATGACTAAAGCTGGAAAACGTCTTCTAAAGAAGTCGGCTATTCTTTGTAGTAATCCTTCAGAATGTGCCCTCAAAAATTTACAGCTTTTCCCTACATCATTAGACCAAGTGCCAATTTCTGACACCGAATCAATATTTGATTCGCCCCGAAAAATTAAGTTGAAAAATGATTAAAAAAAAAAATTTTGGTGCAAAAAAAGTATTGTCAAAAAAAGTTATAAAATTACAACGGGAAAATAAACATCTCCGAAATAAAATGGAATCTTTAACTGGAATTGTTTATTATTATTATTTATTTATGTACACACAAACACTTAAAATGAAAAGAACAAAAGCAGATAGAAGAGCACGAATGTACTGCTAAACATTTTTTTTTTGTTAAACATTTTAAAGATAAATTTACCGTTGTTGTTTGTTTTGTTACTAATGTCCTAATCTTCATTCACTCAGGATATTTTACACGATTTTTAATTCACTTATTTAAGTGTTAAAGTAGTTTTCTGAATTTAAACAAACGAGTACTATTGTTAAAGTTTTGAAACTGAGTGTTATTGTAATGAAGGCAAAAAGCTGTGTCACTTCTACGGTATACAAATCTATATGGATAACATGTGATTACACTTTTTTGAACGAAACGCGTAAGTGCTACGAAATTCATGGCGCTTAAGACATTTTGGTCGCGAAAAAAGTATCCTCTAAAGCTATCTAGGCGCTGTATTTTTTAATAGTTTTGTTAGACGACATAATGCTGATCTAGCGCTGCAGCAAACTTTTGTTTTAACTTTTCAGTATTTTGACAAATAGTTTCCAAGAACGTGCTTGTCTATCGCTAGAATATAAGTCGAAGATTCCAACAGATACACACAATACAGGACACACAATGTTAGTTATTTTATTTTCTTTTTTTATCTTTCTTTTTTCTTTTATTTTTTAGATACACGCAAGAGATTTTTGTGCAAAATTATGTAACGCTTCGTTAAAAAAGCGTCTGTGATACGTGGGTTAAGCGGCCATCCGGGTGGAAACATCTAATTGTCATAACCTTTAATATAATATAAGCTTTGCAACACTTGCTTGCCCTTCAGGAGCACGTCGGCCGCGCTGCCCGCCGCCCCGGGCGCTCCGCCCGCCCAGGGCGCTCCTCCCGCCTCGGGCGCTCCAGTCTCGAATATATTCAAAATGCAGAAAGGAAGACGTAAGTATTCATCATCATCATTTCAGCCGAAAGACGTCCACTGCTGGACATAGGCCTTCCCCAAGTGTCGCCACAATGAACGGCCCTGTGCGTCTCGCATCCATCGTACTCCCGCAACCGTTACCAAGTCATCGGTCCATCTTGTAGGAGGCCTTCCAACGCTACGTCTTCCGGTACGTGGTCGCCATTCCAGAACCTTTCGGCCCCAACGGCCATCCGTTCGGCGACATTCGCCAATCGATCCATTCGTTCGTTCGTATCTCTTTTTTATATTAGTAGTACATTGATCATCACCGCCGGTGAAATTTCGAGGAGCACTTGCGTCATCTGGCCCCCAAACAGGATCGGACTGGGGCTGCCCTGAAGCGGCTCCTGCCCCACTTAGGGGATTCAGACGCCTCCTGCGGGAGGCTCTTCGTAGATGTTGTTCGGTCCATGGCCCTTTATGAGACACTGGTATGGGCGTCGTCGCTGCGAAAGCGACCGGCGGCCAAGCTGAGCGCATGCCAGGGGGTCATGCTCATCCGGATGGTGCGGGGATACCGCACGGTTTCCCGCGAAGCATCGAGCCTCCTTGCTGGCCTGCCACCATGCGATCTGGAGGCAACAGTCCTTGCACGCATTCACGATTTGCGCTTGGAGATGCCACGCCGAAGCGAAACAGGCCATGGTCCAGAGCAAAGCAGTAATGCTAGCAAAGGAGGCGGTCCACCGTAGGCGTGGACTTGCGGACGGCGAGCAATGGGTAGCTCGCTGTCCGATCGTCTGGTAACCGTCCGGACCGAACCCAAGTCGTTGACGGCGCATAGTGTTCCACGCGCGCGCCAAGGAGATGTCAGCAAAACCGTAGGGGTACCCAGCAGGGTCGAAGCCTATCGGGACCATGATTTCGCTTCTGAAAGGAAAATTCGAGGCCCTGGAATGGAGTCAGTAAAAGTCTGACACGCCCTCTCGCTCCGCCCAAGGGCGGAAGAAGGCATTGGAATTTTTCGACCCAAAAAAACAAAACCTTTTTTACTGTCCGATGAACCGATTTTGACTTCTATTCTGTAGGTATAAGGGAGGCATTAAAAGCTAAAAAGTGTTTACAATAGCAACTATTTAGTGCAGCCGCCGTTCATCACGCCACCTGCACAGTAACAGACAAATCGGTTGAACGGACAGTACAAGGTTTGTTTAAATGTGTAATGTTAACGCGAATGGAGTGTACCCAGCGAAGAAGCATTTGAATTTTATTTATTTATTTATGGTGTACTTCTATGTCTAGAATAATTTGTGTAAAAAAAAACAAGAAAGGTCAAGTAAAATCAGTTTCTGTTTTCGTACACGAACAAATAAGCACGATACGCAATGACTTGGCAATGACAACCATTTATGATATGCTAGCTTTTGCCCGCGGTTTCACCCGCATACATAAAATATAACCTATGTCAAGGAATAAAGCAGCTTTCTATCGGTGAAAAAATTTTAGCTATCGGACCAGTACTTTCAGAGATTACCTCCTACAAACAAAAAAAAACAAACTTTACCTGTTGATAATATTAAGTGTAGATATGACTGGTATTGAAAATAATACCTGCAACTAATTAATTTGGATTGCACAAAAAAACTGGGAAATAAAAAGGATAAAAGGTATGTAGAGCATGTTGAAGAGATGTTGTCGCAACAACTACCAACAGTTTGGTTATAATATGATCATCTAGTTACACTTCATTCACAGCTAATTGAACCGTTTCCCTGAAAGTCTTGGAGATCCGACTGAAGAATAAAGGTGACGGTTCTCTCGACTACAAATATTATTCTACTTTCTGGTATTGCATAGTTAATTATTACGTGAACTACCTGTTCACGTACGCACGCGTTGAATATATATATACTGTCGGAGGGGCTGTGGATGTTTTAGCCGCCAAAGTTTACTTTGAAGACGAGTGTTGCGTACGTGTAGTATTGATATCGTGAGTGTGTTTCGCAGACATAAAGAAGTCGTACGTGGACGTTTTCAACCCTAGCGGCGCGCCCATGCGCGCGCTTCCACCGGCGAGTGACGTGCTCGGGCCCAGCGCGCCGCTCAGCGCGCCCACCAACTACTTCGTGCCCGCGCCCGTGCCGCAGGTACGCACACATACGTCATTGTCCCCTTCCCACACACACGACGTTCCGGGCCCAGCGCGCCCACCAACTACTTCGTGCCCGCGCCCGTGCCGCAGGTACGCACACATACGTCATTGTCCCCTTCCCACACACACGACGTTCCGGGCCCAGCGCGCCCACCAACTACTTCGTGCCCGCGCCCGTGCCGCAGGTACGCACACATACGTCATTGTCCCCTTCCCACACACACGACGTTCCGGGCCCAGCGCGCCCACCAACTACTTCGTGCCCGCGCCCGTGCCGCAGGTACGCACACATACGTCATTGTCCCCTTCCCACACACACGACGTTCCGGGCCCAGCGCGCCCACCAACTACTTCGTGCCCGCGCCCGTGCCGCAGGTACGCACACATACGTCATTGTCCCCTTCCCACACACACGACGTTCCGGGCCCAGCGCGCCCACCAACTACTTCGTGCCCGCGCCCGTGCCGCAGGTACGCACACATACGTCATTGTCCCCTTCCCACACACACGACGTTCCGGGCCCAGCGCGCCCACCAACTACTTCGTGCCCGCGCCCGTGCCGCAGGTACGCACACATACGTCATTGTCCCCTTCCCACACACACGACGTTCCGGGCCCAGCGCGCCCACCAACTACTTCGTGCCCGCGCCCGTGCCGCAGGTACGCACACATACGTCATTGTCCCCTTCCCACACACACGACGTTCCGGGCCCAGCGCGCCCACCAACTACTTCGTGCCCGCGCCCGTGCCGCAGGTACGCACACATACGTCATTGTCCCCTTCCCACACACACGACGTTCCGGGCCCAGCGCGCCCACCAACTACTTCGTGCCCGCGCCCGTGCCGCAGGTACGCACACATACGTCATTGTCCCCTTCCCACACACACGACGTTCCGGGCCCAGCGCGCCCACCAACTACTTCGTGCCCGCGCCCGTGCCGCAGGTACGCACACATACGTCATTGTCCCCTTCCCACACACACGACGTTCCGGGCCCAGCGCGCCCACCAACTACTTCGTGCCCGCGCCCGTGCCGCAGGTACGCACACATACGTCATTGTCCCCTTCCCACACACACGACGTTCCGGGCCCAGCGCGCCCACCAACTACTTCGTGCCCGCGCCCGTGTGGCAGGTACACACACATACGTCATTGTCCCCTTCCCACACACACGACGTTCCGGGCCCAGCGCGCCCACCAACTACTTCGTGCCCGCGCCCGTGCCGCAGGTACGCACACATACGTCATTGTCCCCTTCCCACACACACGATGTTCCGGGCCCAGCGCGCCCACCAACTACTTCGTGCCCGCGCCCGTGTGGCAGGTACACACACATACGTCATTGTCCCCTTCCCACACACATGTATCTGATCTCCCAAAAATTAACAATTTAACCAAAAATATTGAAATACGACAAAAAATATTATATATATAGCCCAGACTGATATGTGAGTAAAATATCAAAAAACTCATTTGGGCCTACAATCTTAAAAGTTCAAATTAATTCTAAGCTATTGTTATTATTTTATGTTCAAGATATTTACTTTTATATTATTATCATACTTTTATTTTTGGGCACACAAAGATGAGCCTCCTTTAAACCATACAATAATGTTTGATAAACAAGCAGGAGGCCAGAGTAGAACATCCGGAGTCTATCGAGGTGCTGATCCCCCCATCCTGCGCTGTGCCCTTCCCTCCCCAGCCTACCCTCGCGCCCCTGGAGCCCTACGAGCTGGACGTACGTGTGTTATACATAGTTGACTTCGTCATCTGAGCAGCGTGCCATCAACCAGTAGCAAAGACTTCACTTGCCGCAAGCTTCAGCATTGACTTTTTACGTAAACACAATATTGACAGATGCATAGTTCACCCCTCGCCCTTTTATGAGAGCCTGATCTACAAATTTTTCAAATCTAAGGCTGGCTATTATTATTGAGCCAAACTTTCGCCTTCGTGCGTCCTTCGCCGCAGTCGGGCAAAAACTAAATATTCTATGTATTGTAGAATAAATAAAGTACATTGAAAAATTATGAGGCTTTCATGAAACGGGAGATTCCCATCCTTGTACTGTATCATAGATAAAGTAAAGATCGTAATATTGTAAACATGTTGTTGTCGCATGCTGCTAGGAAGCGGACAGCCTGCCCAATGGACATTAACCGTAAGCCGTTCATTACATAGAAACTTCCCTCAGAGCAAGTAGACAATTAAAGTTACCTTGTTTCCTGCTAATGCACAATATCCCGCAAAGTCAGACTAAAAAAATAGTCTGCCAGAATATGTCTAGCTATCATAATTATGCTCACAAGTAAAAATAATTTTATCACTGTCACTTTTATCACATCACTGATGCGTGCACAAACCTCGTGATATTATTATCTTAATTGTAAAATAGGGCTGCGGAAAGCTCCGAACATTACCGTGGCCCTCGAAAACAAAAGGCTACTAAAAGACACAGTCGAGTTTTAGTCAGTAAAATCTGACACGCTCTTTCGCTCCACCCTAGAGCAGGAGATGTCATTTGAAGATTCCCACCTCAAAAAAAGAAAATGTAATCTGAACATTGTCACTGGCTAAATGTTCGTGCGAATTGTTCCACTCTAGCCCAGCAAGTTGCCTGCCCTCCTGTGAGAAGATAGGAATGTTTAAAACTGTTATTTCCACGTTGTCCCTGCTAGCATTGGTATTTAAGGAAAACGTTCTTGTGTGCTTCGAACAAACTTACATTTGTGCGAATCTAACTTAACCATTATTTTTTTCGAATTCACGGTATTACTCGAACATCCAAATCCGTTAGTTGGACGAAGTGGACATACCAATTATAAACATTCCGCTTAGTTTCGACAAACCTAATGTAACAGAGAGAACAATCTCATTAAACTAAGTCGCCGCCCTTATCTGGAAAAAACAAAACAGAATTTCGTCACAGCCGAAGAGGTAAGAACATTTTTCATGAGTTTTAATTGTGTTTTCAGAGCGGGATATACGACCCGTCGAAGTTAGAAGGCGATACCGACCCGTACGAGCGGAGCGCCATCTAGCCGGCCGCGCCGTCCACACAACTCGACTCAAATGTACTTGACAAATCAGAGAGAGTAGTTATATACACTGCAAGACAGGTTCATCCTTGTGTTAAAATCGAAGATGGAGCCGAAACACTTTCTGGAGACTGTTGTGAAGTAAAGTCTGGAAGGCCTCAAAGTTTGCAACTAAATATTTCAGCCGCCCTTCCCTTGTAATGAGATGCATTCAGTTCAGTCCATAGTTTGTGTAAGAACATCGTCCGCCAACTTGACCACTTAACCAGACGGCACTACACAGCCCCTGCACGTTTCAGAACGTTGTTCACTGTTTGACGACAAACTCATGTTTATGGGCTTTCGATAATATTGCAAGCAAACATCTGTCAGGACGCGAGCAGGGAAAGTATGAATTACATCGCATTATAGCATCTTAGTATTGTTTTAAAACATACAATGATGTAAGGAATATTTAGATGTACATACAAGAGACATTATCCGCGGCGCCGCGCCGCCTCGGAATGTCGTTAGTGAGCACTAACTGTAAGCACTTACTAGTTCCATCGTTCTTTTTTAGTTCTCGCTCTTTATACTCAACGAGGAAATGGATTTTTATATTATGTTGTAGTCAGGAACCGATGATAATTTGATTAGAAACATTGTGAAAAAATTATTATTTAATGTAATATTATGCAATTTATTATTTCTATTATTATTATTTCATGTTTGTTGTCAATTTATTTTCTGTTAGATTTAGATATTAAGTTGTCAATAGTTCATAGATATGTGTTTCTGTTCGCTGTGATTGGACGGTCGGTTCTCAGTAGCGACGCTGACAGGTGCGCTCTGTGCAGCGAGCGAGGGCGCGGACAGATTGTATAAAGTGTTAGAATGCCAAACTTGCAACCAAGGAGAGGCGTTCATTTGTATAAAAGCATAGTTTCGGTTTATATGTATATTGGAGTGAAGTCAGCCGGATTGCAGTGAGGCGTCTGGTGTGCATTGTATTATATTATGATAATTCAACTTATGGAAAATATTTAAATAAAATGTTTATGTTATGCTTATCATGTGTTTAATTTGAAATCGACGCTACCTACCTACTTGTGTGTTAACCCTTAAACATTCCCCATTCTGTCTTGTTAGACACAAAGCAGGAAACGGTCGTTGTTTGCAACGATTATTGTTTGTTCTAAGTAGTCGCAGGTGTCGGGAAACATGCGTTGTCCACTATGTCCACGGCTGGCACAAGTTACCGTACCGTACCGCTTGGAAAGAAACATTACAATTTATTTTGTGTGGTTGATCTGTCCGGCTTGTAGTTCTCCACCGCTCTCAGCGTCGCAATGACCGTGTACGAGGACAGTCGCCGCTCCGCCGGGCCGGCGCGCGCCCTCAGCACGGGCAGCGCCAGCACGTGCTGCGGCGGCACGTGCGGCGCCGGCACGTGCGGCGCCGGCACGTGCGACTCCGGCACGTGCGACACCGGCACGTGCGGCGCGCTGCTGGCGGGCTGGCCAGGCTCGCTGGCAGCTAGCAGCGTGGTTCGGAAGAGTGTGCTGGCGACAGACTGCAGTGGCTCGTCAGGCGGGCTCGCGGCGGGTTTCGGTAAGTAATAGTCTTCGCTTCGCCGCTGAACCATTTCATCGAAAATTAAATCTTGGGTTGGTGGTGGATTTACTATGGATTCATACAATTCTTCGGTTTCCTTTTTGAAATCTGTTAAAGCGCCTATTATTTGGATGACTGAAGCGCTGATGGTGCATATTACAAAGAGCGCCATCAGCAAGGAGATCAACAACAACGGCTTGTTAGCACACACTATAGACACGAACTCGATACGTTTGTGTTTAATACACTGTGAGCCACTCGTGAGCACACAACATCTCTGCAGGACCAGCTGAACCAACACAACACAGCCACCTGTCATTCTCGTCGTGTTCTCCTGTCATTTGTGTGGTTGAGTCATAGAATTAGATTTGGTTTTTTTTTTCAGCATTAAGAATTTATTAATTCAACCTTTTTATGTGTTTTATGACCGAAATGCAACACCGAGTGCAAGACCGAAACCATTCCGAGTCGCCGACTGTGACTACGCGTGTGATTTATTGGCTCCATACACAGAAATCTTAATAATAAGATTAGTACCTACCTACTATGATTTCTGTGGCTCCATATCACACATTACCCTTCGGAGCGGACAGTTTATACTGTAAGAAAACCTATAGTCCGCCTTGTACCATAACGCTGGTAAAATTCCAATAAAAAAAACATAAAATTTCTCCCCATAGTGGATAACTTTCGTCTAAAAATGTTTTTTTTTTTTTTACTTTTCGGTGTCGGCTAATGACGAACTATGGAGAAACGTAAAAAAATCTTGGGACTTTCTTGAAACCTAATGAATAGGCTCTTAATAAACTAGTGCACCTCACCATCAACGATTGCATCACTGCTTACCATCAGGTGGGATCGTAGTCAAGCACTGGTTTGTATCAAGTTAGCGGATAGTTTTTGATTAAAGCTCAGTGGCCGTTTTAATTATTGGCAAATTGATTCCTAGTGGGCCCTTAAGGAGAAAGGGAAGTATGTGCCTGGGAAGTATGTGCAGTTGATCCGAGCGATGGACAGTCGATGCAGTACCCAACTCTGGTCTATAGTGGGCACCACTGGCTCGGCCGGTCGGTTCTCAGCCCTTACCTCTTCCTGATGATAATGGACGCTCTGACGTCGGACATTCAGGAAGAGGCTTCCTGGTGTATGCTGTTTGCCGATGACATTGTGTTGGTTACCGAAAGTGGCCTAGTGGTCCAGAACTGACTTGAGAGTGTTGGCCTGAAATTGAGTAGAACCAAAACGGAATACTTGTTCTGCGATTTCGGCGGTCTCTCCAATCCAGTGCCTTTAGCTCTCGCTGGAACGCCCATACCGATCTACTCCGACTTTCGTTACCTCGGGTCGCTTTTTTTTTTTTTATTCGCTATAAACCAGTGCTTGACTGCGATCCTACCTGATGGTAAGCAGTGATGCAATCATTGATGGTAAGGCGCACTAGTTTATTAAGAGCCTATTCACTCTAGCCTTGAAGGCACCTAAATTATAGTTGGACGGGAAGACAGCAGCAGGCAAATTGTTCCAGTCCCTCGATGTACGCGGTATAAACGACGAAGCAAATCGCTTAGTTCGGACCGTTGGTGTTTCAACAACGTAAGGGTGGATACTCGCCGTACGTCGGGTTGTCCGATGGTAGAAAGGAGATGGCGGAATCAGGTCATGCAATTCCCGCGCTCACTCTCCAAAATGCAACCTGTAAAATACCGATAGGCTGGCTACCCTGCGCCTGTGCTCGAGGCTTTGTAGATTGGACTTAACCAAATCTGGATCCCCAATTAGCCTCTTCGCACGCCTTTCTACTGAGTCCAAAGCTGCCAGATGGCATTTTGCAGCACCAGCCCATATATGACTGCAGTACTCCACACACGATCGGACCTGTGCTTTGTATAACATTAGAAGCTGACCCGGTGTGAAGTACCGCCGGACCTTTGCAAGAACGCGTAGTTTTCTAGCAGCTACCTTGGCTTTGGACTCAATGAACCGCCCGAAATTGAGGTCAGAAGAAATTTCGACACCCAAGAGCTGAATTCCGAAAAGCAGGAGCCAAGGTGAACGGACTCCTTTTGGCGGTGAACAGACATGCTTGTGTTTTGGCGGCGTTGAATTCTACCAGGTTGGTTTCACCCCACTTGGAGACTGCCTGAAGACAGACATTCGTACGCTCCACCATAGCCTCTCGTTCGGACCGGATTAGTTCCTTACTAGCCCGAGCACCCGGAAGGTATCTCTCTACAACTGTGCTATCATCTGCATACCCATAGATACCGGGCATCAGCAGATCATTAATGTGCAGCAGGAAAAGAGTTGCAGAGAGAACTGACCCCTGAGGAACTCCGGCATTAGTGGTCATGGGCTCTGATGAGCATCCATCGACAACAACTCTGAGAGACCGTTCACTCAGGAAGTCTTTTACCCAGTTAATCAGACCAGGGGAAATGCCGTACGCTGGAAGCTTACTCAAAAGACTGGCGTGCCATACCCTGTCGAAGGCCTTCGAAACGTCTAAGGAGATAGCAATTGCTTCTCCATTCTTCTCGAGGGCCTCGCCCCACATGTGAGTGGTATACACTAGTAGGTCCCCAGTAGACCGATTGTGGCGAAACCCGTATTGTCGGTCACTGAAGAGATCGTTACCTTCCAGGTATGCCATGAGGCGCGAGTTCAATACACGCTCCATAATCTTGCAGAGTATGGAGGTTATTGAAATCGGCCGATAGTTGGCGGGATCGGCACGACTGCCCTTTTTGGGCACGGGTTGCACGTTGGCAAGCTTCCAGGATTTGGGCACTATACCAGTCCTAAATGAGAGGCGATACAAGCGCGTCA
Organism: Mythimna pallens; assembly: GCA_961205895.1. Taxonomy (NCBI): domain Eukaryota; kingdom Metazoa; phylum Arthropoda; class Insecta; order Lepidoptera; family Noctuidae; genus Mythimna; species Mythimna pallens. The sequence goes on from OY540826.1 coordinate 641,395, forward strand.
ATACTGGAGACAACTCGGGTGCACATGCCTTGAGAACTATTGCTGGTATACCATCTGGTCCACTAGCTTTATTCACGTCTAGACGACACAGTGCTCTCAAAACTTCTCTGTTCCTTATGCGAACCTCGGGCATCGAGGTGTTGCAGTGAGGTAGATTCGGTGGAGTAGCACTGCTAGTATCAAGACGAGAATTATGGGCGAAGAGAGATGCAAAGAGACCTGCTTTCTCTCTCGCCGAGTGAGCCAGTGTCCCATCCGCTTGTCTCAGGGGATGGTGAAGTAGACCGGGACGTAACGCATCGAATCAACGCAGGATGGATGAAATGGCGACAGGTCACGGGAACAACGTGTGACCCACTGATGATTGATTGCATCACTGCTTACCATCAGGTGGGATCGCAGTCAAGCACTGGTTTACATCAATAAAAAAAAACCCTTGGATGCCCCTCAACTTGAAGGGTAAAATCTACAAGTCCGTGTTATGGCCTGTCATACTGTATGGATCAGAATTTTGGGCTGTGAAAATGAGTATGTTAAGATGGATGTGTGGTGTGACGAGAATGGATAAAGTGAGAAATGAGTATATTAGCGGAAGTTTGTAAGTGGCGCCAGTAACTGAAAAGTTGAAAGGAAATCGTGTCTTGGTATGGTCATGTAAAGAGGAGGGATGAAAAGCACGTTATTAAAAGAGTGAGAGACCAAAGAAAAGATGGATGGATTATGTGAGAAGTAATATAAAAGAAAAGGTGGAGAAGAAAGCAGTTATTTATTTCTTTATTGCACACCTTAATTTATTACAGGACAGTCATTTATAAAAAATAAGTGTTCAATAGGCGGTCTTATTGCACACGGCAATTTCTACCAGACAACCTTTGGATGGACTGAAACGAAATGTAAAAGATTTGGGGCTGTCAGTGTACAACAACATAAAAAGATAATAATAGTACATTATGATATAAGTGTGTAATGTCAGTGATTACCGTCGAGGCGGTATTTAGACCCGAGCCGTGGCGAGGGTCTTAAGAGAGTCAAGAACGGTAATCATTAATTACTCACGTGTGTCATACGGCATTTTTCAATTTTACGTTTTCTTGCGTGAAAGGTTTTTACGATAATGTCTTTCGTAGTGACAATAGAATACGGATGTAACATTTTCTAATGATTTTGTAGTATTTAATTAATACAGCCACTGGACTTCACTGGAATAAAAAAAATCACGCCAAAAACCGGGCGTCAAATGGCGGCCATAGACCACAAAAAAAAAACAAATTTCATTTGAATGTACGATTTATTTACTAAAAGTTTTTTTATTAAATAAATCGTTTGTACAAGTTTAATTTGTCCATTTTAACTTGTAAATTAGATGAAATAAGTAATTAAGACACTAATTTATATACTATTGATCGCAATAACATGATGGGAATTTTATTCGAATTCAAAATTTGTTTTGCGAACAAAGAGGTTGAACAATAAGATTTTAACTACATTATAGCACTAGTGCGTAATGGTAATCAAAATGTCACAGTTTGGTAACGAGTGCCATTATATACCTAAGTGCAGTGCAATAAGAGTCACTTTCTTAGCAAGTGTATATATATAGATAATAGTTAGTGATAGCGTGACGAATGACAGGACAGAATGGAAGAAAAAAACGTGTTGCGCCGACCCCAAATAAAACGGGGACAATGGTAGGAAAATGATGATGATGATTCCTAGTGGATAGGTACATTATAATGACGTAGGTATTATAAAATCAGAATGGACGGCCTGTGTTTGCAATTCTCTTCATCATGATAAGCAATTGATATTGAATTCCTTTTTTTTATAATTTTTAGTCACAATTTTTTATGTTGAAACTTCTGTACAATGTAAACACTGGCAGTTAATTTTTTTTTTTATAATTTTAAACTAATGTCAGCCTGTATAAAAATTCTTCCTGTTATTCCTTTTTTTCTGTGCTTTAATTCACACTCAATCTCACATTAAATACTCGACGGGACAATAAAAAAAATCTCACATTAGTCAATCTATACAGGGTTACTAGTAACTCGACGTATTCCTTGCAGGACCTCATTGTAGGACTAAAATGCAACAAGCTAAACCACCAAATGTTCTACCGATATTCAGTAGTAAGACTTTTAGATTTTTTATGTAAAATCCCAGATTAAATGATTTGAAGCTAATTTGATAACTATTTACGACGCGACTGTACTGAAATTTAAGTTATTATCATAACTGATGCCGTAGCAGATGTTTCTTAGTAATTAAAAGTCCAAAAATGACTAAAAATTTGGCAAATATCACTAATCAAAGATTTAATTATATGTACCTAACTTTTACTAATTTAATACTCCATACAAAATGTTGTCTAGTGCAGAAAAACTGAGTACTACACCTGATGTACAAATTACTAGAAAAATATCCTTGTCTGATCAGCTATTTAGAAAGGTATGATTGTCAATAGATTTGCACAATGTGACAGGCAAGAGAATAGTTTTATGGCGTACAGGTAAAGTTGCGAGACGGTCGTCACCGTTAGTTTCAACTCTACGTCGCGTCGCCTAAGCTTATGTTTTGTTAACTGTTGCCGCGTATCTTGATCTTGTGCTGTGCTGTGCCTTCATAAAAGCTGACTATGGCTCCATATTCTAATGCTGAATATGCTGACATAATGTAGGTACCTACTGTTACCTGTTTCGGTAACGCTGCTGAGGCGTGGAGAATATCAACTCTTCTTTTCCAACCACCCACTCCCAAACGTTAAGTGCCTTATTACTGCCGACTTATTTAGCCTGTATTGACATTATGTATTGACATCGACACACAAACGAATACTATAGATCCAGTACCTACTTAGATGATTCTGGACCCCCCAGTGCTGGAATATTTTGTCGGTTTTTTTCCTATTTAAAAGAAAATCTTTACATTTTTTAATAATTCAAACTGTTAACCGTTATTCTAACATTCTTAGTGAAAAAAAAAAACTGGGAAAGTGCGAGTCGGACTCGCACATTGAGGGTGAGAGGCGAATGGAGTCTCGAATATTTTTTCGAATCGCACAAGTTTTTTTTGTGAAGTAACAACAATTTTTCTGTTTTCATATTTATTCCTATAACTATACTATAATACCTTGCTTTATGCCAAATATCAGGATTCTGGGTCAACGGGAATTACTTACCCTATGAATTTTGATTCATTTGAGTGTCGAAATGTACGATTTTTGCAACATAAACGTTGAATGTTTTTTTTTTATATATATTTATATTTAATATTTTTTTTCGTTTACTTAGAAGTTTGATTTTTTCTCAGCTAAAGGAACCGCAGACCTGAGTATAAGGTTTTAATTTCAACTCGATACCTTCATGTGTTTCGGAGATAAAGGGTACTTGACAGACAGACAGACAGACGGACGGACAATTAAGTGGCCCTATAAGGGTTCCGTTAAAAATGAATAAAATACTTTTAAAATTAAAAATGTCGTCGGGGTTGATTAGAATAACGATTTTACAGTTTAAATTAAAAAAAAAATACTGATGTATTTTCACCGTGTATAAAAGGAGAAACTGACTGACTAGCTGACATAATTTAAAAAAAATAAATAAAAAATTAAAAAACTCGACTCTTAAGGAATGATTTTAGCCTAGATTTAGATTTTGGTCTAGCTTGATGGGTCCCGACTGTTGCAGTTTTGTTTTAATTAAATTGGTTTCAACGCTACTGGACTGAACTTGTTTTTTCTTCTTTTCAGTTTTTATTTTACACTTTTTAGTTAATATAATTTAAAATCACTATTTATTCACTCTATTTTAGGCGTACAATGTTCACAAACCTACCTTGTCACCCGCCTCGCTTTTTTGGGTCTGAAATCAGATTAAAGTGTCTGTTTATAAAAAAAAACATTTGTTTACTAAATATATACTAGTCAAAACAAAATAAGGGCCACCACGTTTTTATAGTATTCTCATGAATTCTTAAGTTTCAAGGGTTGATTAATGATTAGATTGGATAAATTAATTGATTTTTATTGTAAACAGCATAAAATGATGAAGGATTTAAAAAAATAAATAATTATACCACTTTTTCTAAAAACTAACATTTGTGCAAACAAAAAGTAAGGAATAAAAATTAAGCGAAAAAAGAAACAAATTAGGTATTGGTTGATTTGAGACTTTCCTCAATATTTTGTGTGCCCTCCTCGTTTTCTAATGCACTCTTGAAGCCTGGATGGTACACTTTCCTCCAGGTGTACCACTGTTTCTTGAGGAATTTGTTCCCAGATTGATTTTAGAACGTTTATGAGCTGTCTTTCATTATTTACGGGTCGGTTTGTGCTCCGAACACTGCGTTTTAGTAAATCCCACATGTGTTCAATGGGATTGAGATCCGAACTGTTTGCAGGCCAGGGCAACGTCAGTATACCAGCCTCCTCTAAGGCTTCTCTGGTAGCCCTAGCTGAATGAGCGCGAGCATTATCGTGCATCAGACGGAATCTGGCGCCAATTCTCTGTGCATATGGGACCACATGGGGTCTTATGGCCTGCTCGATATAACGTTGAGCTGTAATTGTGCCTTCGTTGAGAATTACCAACTCGGTTCTACCTGATATAGAGATTCCTCTTCACACCATAACATTGGGGCCCCCAAATCTCACTTTCATGGATACAAGCATCCGAAAACCGCTCACCTTCACGCCTCCAGACCCTAATGCGACGGCCATCACTAAAAATTTAACTTTGCACTCATCCGTAAACAATACTGTGCTCCAATCACTCATATGCCATGCCAGATGCTGCCGTGCGAATGATAATCGGTTTGCACCATGAGCACTTGTCGATGGTATCCGCACTACGCGTCTCTTGGAAAACTGCTGGTCCTCGTGTAACCGATTTCGAATGGTTTGATCACTAGCACGTGTACCTGTCGCCTGCCGCAAACGGTTTTGTAAGGAGCGGGCTGTGATGCAGCGTTCTCTGCGCGCAGTCAAACGCACGTAGCGGTCCTCCAGTGCGGTAGTTGCTCGAATTCTGCCAGATCCCATCTCCTGGTTAGTCTCCCAATCTCTTGAAATCGATTCCAAGCATTCTGAATCGCTCGCCGGGAAAAACCCAGCTGCAACGCAACAGAACGCTGCGAATGGCCTTCTTGAAGCAATGTTACGGCCCTAGTTACGGTTGGTAAGTCCATATGCCGTCGGATTCTCGGCATAACTTTTTTAAAATGCTAATTCAGCCCCTACTTAAACAAAACTTAAACTGTTCTTGACAGAATCGTCAGTTTGACTGAGTTAAAATCCATTTTAAAATTAGGTAGAATCAAGTGGCCACAATAAATTATCAAAAACTACCCATTTTACACAATTATGCAGGTAGGACACTCAAAAAATATTTGTAAACAAATAGGGTAACACTACATTAAACGTTCAGCATTATGCATTCTCAAGTAGAGAATGCATAAAAAATAAATTATCGCTACTGCTGTTAGAAATAACAAGTGACCCTTATTTTGTTTTGACTAGTATATATCAAAGTGTATTCGATACCTACCTGTAACAAAAACGTGAACTTCGAAATTTTTATTAGTTATCGGTTTGTTCCAGCTAACATCCGAAACGGCTAGACCGATTTTGACAGGACATTCACAGACGGATAGCAAATATTACAAGCAATTACCTACTTAGGCTACTTTTTATTGGGATATAGCTAATGTTATAATGAGCAACTTAATGTTTTTTTTTTATATTTCTGCGGGACGGGGCTTATTTCTCGAGGGAGGTAATTATCTTAATTCCCGGGGATAATAGACATCTTCGAAACGGCTGGACCGACTTAGAAGGACTTTCACTGACGGATAGGTGATTTTACAAGGAGTAACTTGGACTTCTTTTTGACGGAACTTTAATTAGGATATAACTAATATTATAATGAGTACCTTAAGCTACTTTTTATATTCTCGCGGGAACGGGACTTAATTCCAATGTTCGGGGGGAAATCCTAATTCCCAGGGGAGAAGAAATTTTAGAAACGGCTGGACCGATTTTGACGGGACTTTCACTGACAGGAAGCTTTTTTATACATATAGGTAATCATCTAATGACTTCTCCTGCTCTAGGACGGAGATGGAGAACGTGCTAGACTTATAGTTTTACTGAGTAAAACCACACCTAGGTTCCTTCAGTTGCCCTTTGCTTTCCAGGACCACGGGTTACCTATTCAGAAGTCTTCCCATGGCCTTAGTAGGCATCGGCCCTGCTTGTACCTACGGTTTTGCTGACATCACTTTGAGGAACGCGTAGTACACGACGCGCTGTCGACGATTTGGGCTCGGTCCGTACAACAGCCGGACGGTCGGACTGCGAGCTACACATTGCACGTCGTCCGAAATTCGTAGTTGATGTTACAAGGAGTAACTTGGGCTACTTTTAATTTTCCCGCGGTAACGGGACTTAAATCCCAGGGGGACATAAAAACGGGGAGTAACGAAGTCGCGAGTAACAGTTAGTAGATAATAATTAATAACATATTTCCTATTTTATTTATTTTGAATATGGACATGATATACCATTTTGAAATCCTCATGAGCCCTTTACTTTGATACCCATATAGCAGTAAACAAAAAAAAAAAATTTTTACCTACAATTATGGCATCTCACAGTTGTAATGTTGGTTTTTTTTTTAATGTCACCTATCTTAGAACACTTGGGTTATCACGACAAATCTAACGATATCTTAATTATGTAAATCCGATCAGCGGTTTGGAAGATATGAGGCAGGTTTGCACGCTGTACTGACTCTGTTAAAATAACGCTTTTTAAGGCTTTCTGCCAGTCATTAAATACACGTGCAGCCTGTGGACCAAGTATACGCAGCGGGCAAACAGCGACCTGCGCGTACAGTACAATAACGCATTCAGGGTGCTTTTGAGGTTGCCGTGGCGATGTAGCGCGTCAAGGATGTTGGCGGACGCATGTGTTGACGGGTTCGCCGTGATCATGCGGAAGCGATGCGCTTCCATGTTGGCGCGCCTGCGTTCTTCCTCCAATGGCATCCTAAATGTGTTTTCCGACAGGTGGGACTCTCCCCTCTTACAAAGGTGGATAAGTGTCCAGACACACTTATCCAAATAAAGTAATGAATCATTGAACTGTTCGTACAATGGTTCATTGGTTATTTATTATTATAATTTAATTCAATACTACATTTAATAATAGTAGTAGTACAACTTAGCTTACTAACACATATGGATGTTTATCTGAAATAAATATTTTGAATTTGATTAAAGAATATTACATTCATACATAGACATACATACATACAAGATACGCGCGCAAAACATAACCTTTCTTGCAGTCGGGTAATTAGCATAAAACCATGTAGGAATCAGTGTCACCAAATATTTAGTGCATTAATACTAAAATTCCATAAAAACTTGGATTAAATACATCATACACCAAGATATATTATTTTACAATAAGCATATAAATAGGAATATTTGATTAGATCAGATTTAGAAAACAAACATTTCATTATTTTTATTAAAATAGTTGTATAATTAAAATATTCGTTTATTTATCTCAGGACCCTGAGGTCCTGGACTTTTGAAAGACGTACGAGGGGCTGAAACCAACTCGCAGAGGCCCTTTAGATAATTTTAATGGAACGTCATACCAACCGACGATTATCCCTGTACGCGCTATGCTAGTACCAAGGACAACCCCCGGTTGGTGAAAAACTATTGCGATATATGGGAAACAAACACAATAGGGCTATGGTTTTTGGGAGTTCTAAGTAGACTGGTAGCCTGGAACTACGTGAAAACTATGGCCCCTACTCGAACAATGTTATTAATATCCATCGATAAAAAGGCAGGGGGTGACTTGCATACTCAACAAATGGGCCTCCAAAAATGGTCGCTAGCACGAAGTGACGTAGCAACAAGAGGGTAACATATCCTAATGTGCTTGAGGAGTGGAGAGGTATCCCACGGCTATCAGAACAATCCCGGAAGTAGTCAAGATCCCTACCAGCATCTTACTGGATTATACATCCTTCTCCCGAGCACGTTTCCTCTTGCGAATCTCCACTCAAGCCAGCCAATAAAGGCAAGAGAGAGGTGGGAGCTCTGTTCCTCGTCTGTTCACTACGGGCGGCCAATAGCGACAAGCCGCAGATGAGGAACAAGATTTCTCCCGGGAGATTGGGTTCGTGGGGTCGCTAATGCCCATCAGTTCGCCACAAAACTGCCCTGCGGTTTGTATCTCTTTTAGTTACGGTACCTATAGCAAACTCTACCGGAGTACAAACCTAGGGTTTGTAGGAGCGCGCAAGCCCCACCACGACGTCAATATAGAGATACGGCGATGGGGAATAATAATAATTAAATAATTTCCATCAGGATGGAATTTGGTGTGGACAAATGTGCAGTCATACATGTAAAGAGAGGTGAGATTAAGAAACCGTGAGAATTCAACTCTCGGATTCCATACACTTTAGATCCCTCTGCTTAACCGAAACTTACAAGTATTTGGATATGTCGGAATCGTTAGGCATCAATACTGATGACGTGAAACAATCGTCGAAAGAGCGCTTCTTTGGCCGCCTGAATAAAGTACTGAGTAGTCTTTTATCTGGCGGAAACAAGGTAAGTACTTTCAACGGTTGGGTCATGCCGGTATTGATGTATTCTTTCGGCATACTCAAATGGACTCAGATAGAACTTGACGCCCTGGATAGGAGGGTCAAATCGGATGCATCACCCACGGTCATCGGTGATGAGACTGAATATCCCGCGGAAGTGCGGGGGACGTGGCTTCTTAAATGCTAAGACCCTGCACAACCGCGAGGTATGCAGTTTCAGGTAGTAGTTCCTAAAAACCGACGTGGGTATGCACCGAGATGTGGCAGCAGTGGACAAGGGCCTCACTACGCTCTCCTTAGCCAAGCCAACGAGAACTGGCGCAAACCTATAGTACTGGATACTAATGACCGCAGGGAAGTATGGCAGAGCAAGGAGCTTCACGGACGCTTTTACCGGGCCTTACATGGGCCCGATGTAGACCTGTTAGCGTCTGTATCTTGGCTGCGTTTCGGTGACCTCTTCGGGGAAACCGAAGGTTTTGTCTTTGCGATAATGGACGAAGTTATGATGACGAACAACTACCGGAAATATATTGTGAAGGACGGTACGGTTGACATCTGTCGGGCATGCCACCGGCCCGGGGAATCAATCCGACACATTATTTCTGGGTGTAATCATCTAGCTAACGGAGAATATTTGCATAGACACAACCTCGTAGCCAGGATTATCCACCAGCAACTTGCTCTTAAATACAATCTTGTGGAATCAGAAGTACCGTACTATAAGTGTGTGCCCGACCCAGTTCTCGAAAATGGCAATATTACATTATATTGGGATCGATCTATCATCACTGACAGGACTATTGTTGCCAATAAACCTGATATAGTGGTGATAGATCGACTAGAGCGTCGCACAATGATTGTTGATATAGCTGTCCCTCATGACGAGAACCTCGTGAAAGCTGAGAAAGATAAGCAAACCAAGTATCTTGACTTAGCTCGCGAGGTTGTCAACATTTGGGAAGTGGATAGAGCAATCATTGTGCCGATAGTCGCAACGGCCAATGGCTTAATAGCCAAGAGCCTCGAACAACATCTAAGGAGGCTCTCGTTAGGCAGCTGGATTAAGGGCCTGATCCAGAAAGCAGTACTCCTGGACACGGCGCGCATTGTTAGGAGATTCCTCTCTCAGGAGCCCTGACCGCCGGCAGCTAGGACTCTGTTCCCGATGCCGGTGGGCTACTATTTTTTGTATTTTTAAATGATTTTTTTAAATGTGTTTTTTAAGGAAATATTTAAAAATAAAATAAGTATGTGATATAATAAATAAATGGAATAATAAAAATAAAATATAATAAATAAATAAAAAGTAAGTAGTGAATTAAAAGTAATAAATGATTGAAAGTAAAAAAATAAAAAAAGAAGATAAAAACTTAAAACTAACATATTTGCTTTATTAATAATATCGTCAAATACATGTGAATACATTTGTGTTTGTGTGTGTGTGTGTGATATGACGTGTATATGTGTGTGGTTTGTATAAATGGTGGTTATTCAATTACATATCTATGTGGGCAAATATGTACATATTGAAAGGCTTTTTTTTCGGTGGAAAAATCATCTTACGACATCCCACACTGTTGGGCGGAGCGGGAGATAGTGTCAGACTTTTACTGACTAAAAACCCACTCCTGTTCCTTCGTTGTCTTTCGTACCAGGGCCGAGTCTTCCTTTCAGAATCAGACCTTTGGCCCCAGTAGGCTTCGACCCTGCTAGGCCCCTACAGTTGCTGACATCTCCTTGAGGCGCGTGTGGAACAGTACGCGCCGTCGACGACTTGGGCTCGGTCCAGACGGTCGGACGGCGAGCTATCCATTGCTCGCCGTCCGCAAGCCCGCGCCTACGGTGGCCTGGTGTAATCGGACCATGGCCAGTACTAAGGCCCGGCGCGAGAGATCGCCGCCGCCGATCACCCCCACCAGGACACGGCGTTGCTTTGCCCAAGCGGGGCACATCTCCACCGTCCGTATCACCGTGTCCTCCGGGCGGTCCACACAATGGCGGCACCCGGGCGTTTCTTCCACACGAATCCGGTGCAGGAACCTCCCGAACTTACCATGTCCGATGAGGACCTGCGTCATGCGGAAGGTAAGGACGCCGTGAGATCTTTCCAGCCACTCCTCAAAAAGGGGACTTACCGCCATAATTATGGCGTGCCCAGCACTGGGTCGCGGCAATCGCTGCCTCCACTTCTTGAGATCCCGTCGGAACTCTGTCCGCCATGCATGCCGCAACTTGTCGCGGCAGCGGAGTTTCGCCCCGGCATTGCATCTCCACGCGCAAATCGTGCATGCGTGCAAGGAGTGTTGCCTCCAGATCCCATGATGGCAGGCCAGAAAGGAGGCTCGCCGCTTCGCGGGAACTCTTCCGGTATCCCCACACCATCCGTATGGTCATATTGAAAGGCTTCCTGTTTGTTTATAGTCTAGCGTCAGTAGCCACGACTTAATTTTAAATGTTGCTTCCCTGATCGAAACTGAATTAATATCAAGTTCTCTATTAATTTTATTAAGATGACTCGATAAGTACCTGACAGATCAACGCACAATTGAAACTACTGGGCCTAGGAACGTGAAATTTTGCACAAGGTTTCCTTTTATGACGTAGGCGAGCACTAAGAGAGGATTTTCCATAATTCACTTCCTAAAGGCATGAAACGTGGGTGCAGTTTGAATGGAGAAACCTAATATCACGCGGGCGAAGCCGCTGGCAAAAAATAGTCGGGAATAAAACTCCCAGTCGTCACTGTTACTGGGAAGTTACATATTGCTTACACTTCAAAATGCTGTACATTGCGGCGTGGATCGCTGACCCACCATCGCTTTTGTTTATTGTAGTTGCTTTTAATCATTAATCATTGTATTACCTAGGAATCATAAAAACCTGGTGTAAATTCGTATCTCAGACCGGTGGGCACCTGCGTCACGCGGAAGGTGAGGGCGGCGTGACACCACCCCAGCGACTCCGCCAGAAGGAACTTCCGCCATGATTATGGCGTGCCCAGCACTGGGAAGCGACAGTTTCTGTCGCCATATCACCACGAAATTTTGTCGGCACTCTATCCGTCATGCCGCGAGGCTATATTTGGCTTAAGGTGAACGCACACTATCCGAGCCGAACGCATCGAACGAATCGAAAGAAAAGAATTTTTGAATTCTTTATTCTGGAAATCTTCCAGATTCGGACGATTCGATGCGATAGGTGTGCGGAGTTTCACAGGATTTCATGGAAAGAATAATTATTTTCTTCCATTTCATTCGACTCGGATAAGTGTGCGCTCACTTTTTATATGACGCATAAACTCTTTTATAGGTCTGTCATGTACACACGTTCCAGTCTTCTTGAGCAGGCACACCGAACGGGTTATAGGTAGTACCTATTAAGTTCTATTATAGTATATTGTACGGGTGAACCTCTGCGGCAGACTGTGTCGTATAGCTACACAATAACACAACCTTGTGCAGTTTAGAAATCATGCGCTGGTCCTGAGAAATAAAATGCTGAATTATAAGTATAATTTATTCGATAACGGAGTTGATCCAGTCGCGCAGCGTAGCGATGTTGACGTAGAGTTGCGGCTCGCAGGCGACGCCGCACGCGCTGTTGTCGCTCATGATGCCGTACAGAGTGTCGCCGCGCAGCAGCGGCGCGCCGGCGCAGTAGTTGCAGGGCGTGCCGCGCGAGTAGCGTGCGCCCGCGCACAGCGGCGCCGCGCCGCACGCGCCGTGCCGCGCCGCCGCGCCGAGCAGCAGGTGGCGTGGCGCCCACTGCGAGGCGCGCGAGGCCGCCGCGCACGCGGCGTGCGCCACCACGAACACCGACACCTGCCGCAGCCGCCGCGCCCCCGAGCGACCCTCCACTGTTCTGCACGACACACGTACGAACACGAAGCTACTTGGTAAATATGTAATAAAAACGGTTATTTTGTAGTAGTCCGCAGGAAAGTACCCTTTTTGTCAAATGATAAATACATACTTGAAACTTTGTGAGTGGCTTCCTTTTGGCGAGACTACACTTTGTATTGACGACTTTTCAGGGTTCATACTCAAAGGGTAAAAATGGGACCCAAGCTTCTACTGGCCGTTTGTCTGTCACCAGGGCCCTGTACCCTTTGAACGCCAACGACGAGTTTAGGCGACAAATAGATGTGCTACTTTTTAATCTAATATTATAGAAATTAAGTAAAAGAAACATGTTCTTTAAATTTTGTAGTCTTCTCCGTAAAGTCGGTTTTTTAATTATAGATAATGATTTGACAATTCGAATGTTGCATGTTTTTTCCATTTCATAAATAGTGAGGTACCGCAACCGCTATTGAACAAAAAAACCGAAAACATTAGGAAAAATAGTTTATTTTTAAAATGCAACTAATTATGGTCAGTTTTTGTATTTTCTGAAGGTAATTTGATAGATGCAAATGTCTAACTAATAAATTAAAATATAATTTAAGCCTAAGAATAGAAAGACTAGCAAAAGCTGCGTCATTTTTCAAACCTAGACAAAAATATAGAATTACTCAAAGTGACATTACTGAAATTTTATTACAACTTCGGTTTGAAAACTAATAGTAGTTAAAATTAAACAATTCTATGTCCTCTTTTTGTACTATTTTCGCATGGATCTCTTATAAAATTGTAGTGATAAACGAATCGAGTGTCGGTTTTTTTAATGCAGTCATGTGAATTCACAGCTTGACGACCAATGGGCACGCCATAATCATGACGGTCAGTCCCCTCTTTGAGGAGTGGCTGGAGAGGCGTCACAGCGTCCTCATCTTCCACATGAAGCAAGTCCTCACCGGACATGGTCAGTTCGGGAAGTTCCTACATCAGATTCAGGAGGTCACCACTGTGTGGACCGCCCGAAGGACACGGTGGAGCATACGGTGGAGGTGTGTCCTACTTGGGCGGAGCACCGCCGTGTCTTCGTGAAGGCAATAGGTGGCAGGGACCTCTCGCGTTGAGTCCTGGTAGGTACAGGCCGTGGTCTGGAGCGAGGAGGAATGACAGGGGGTCACCTCATTATGCGAAACAGTAATGCTAGCGTAGAACGAGGTTGCACGAGTGAGGGAACAAACAATCTTTAAATAAAAATAAATCTTTTCGCTTTAATCGCCGAGACCCCCATCCCGACTACCACAATGTCAATACCGACGTCAAGCAATGGGTAGCTTGCCGTCCGGCAGTCCGGTAATTGCCGGGACTGAGCCCCAGTCGTCGACAGCGCTTAGTGATCCACGCGCTCTTCCAAGAGATGTAAGCAAACCATAGGGGCCCAGTAAGGCCGATCTGGTTTTAGGCAGTAAAAGTCTGACACGCCCTCCTGCTCCGCCCAGACCGAGAGAAGTAGGAAGAAGATGAATTTCCATCTTGAAAAAATCTTGACGACCAATGATGATAACTTTTTATAATTCTAAAACATAAACTGATACGATCTCATTCCGCTCTTGTAAACAAGATAATAAAATTGTGTTGGGAGGCTCATATACTGGAGCTCCCTGGTAAAAAAAAGTAGCTAAGAACTCATGGTTTTTGGACCGGCTTTCAACCGCGCCTGCCACGGTGGAAGAAACACGAGAAAACGGTGGAGGTGGTTTATTTCTAAACTCACGAGACCGGAGTTTTAAGTGGTTACACAGCCGTCGCAGTTTGGTTTATCGCTTGAAAACTTGGCAGATGACAATCGCAAGACGGGCGGTTAATTATTAGTTGAGCTCCAGACCGCCATGGACATACACTAGAAACGAGCTGTTGCATTATAATTACTCACAGAAGAAATAAAAAAAGAAGGTATATAAAGTTCTGGGTGCATCAATCGATTTTGGATTTCGCATCGGATTTTTCTACCCCCTGAGGGCCACTGCGGGTGTTAAACGACAGCAGAGAGTGCGGGCGCAACCTTCCGAGGCTGCGGGTGACCGTGGCGCGCACGATTCTACTAGTTGCCCGCCAGTGCAGCGGAGAGCGGGATACATATATCTCTAGCATTCTACAGAAGCTGCGGGCCCGCAACCGCAGCGGACACGGGTAAAACGGTTTTGTGAGTTCTTAGTATAAGTAAAAGTCCGAGTGTAAAAAAATATGGTAATATTTTTGAATATTTCTAATTATTTCAATCTTAAATTCATATTAGACTTTACTATAAACAAACACTATCGTATCTTGGGCCTACTTTCCTTAGAGGTTGTATTATTTAAAGAACCGGTATAAAAAATCGAATTTGAAGATATCACTTTTATCAAAAAGCAGGCAACATATTTCTGGAGTTTGACATTTGCACTTGTCAAATCATTATCTGGGAATGGCGCGATGACGTCACTTCACACGTCACGACGTGAAAATGAGAGTCACGCGAACGCCGGCGTTCGCGTGACTCTCATTACCACATCCCTGAAATATCCGTATTTTCTTTGAAGCCATACGCCATTAACGCTTTCAAGCGACAAGTATTGACGTCAATCTCATTTTAGGGATGCGCTTTGTTCGATAAAATCTTCTTTTAGTGAAGTTTTAACTGTGAATATAGTTTGTTAATTTGATTATTTTATGTATGTAAGTTAATTTGATTATTTCATGTATGTAAGTTAATTAATGCTACTATTGTAACATTTATTTGACAAATTTAACACTTTTAAATGGAAAATCGATTGTAGTAGAAGTGATAAAAGTTTATCGATATTTGTGAATACCCCATCACTAGCATTTGTAGGTATTTAATAGTAAATAAATGGCTCGGCGTAGAGAGCATACTTCCTATGAGCTGCGCTTGGCGTTCAAAGGGTTAATAAAACTGACAATTTGACAAGTCCGACTCGATATGTCAAAAAGTGCACATTCGACAATTTTTATGTTTAATAAAACTTACAGGTGACATATTTGTCATGGTGGAAAATCCTGACATTATGTCGCATTGTCAAGATAATCCGACATTTTTCTGTTTAATTCATATATTTTACTTTCACTCAAAACGGTTAAAGGCCAAAACGAAAATTACCTCCAGTAAATATGTTGCATACAATGTATTTGTTACAGGCAGATGTATTATTTTATTTATTTCGCTCACCACCAATAGAATACACGTAAATGAGATAGGAACATCAAGTTAACTTATGAACGTCAATAATCAGAAAGAGACATGTAGATGTAGCCCCCACTTTGGGTAAAACGACAGCTAGTGTCAGGCTTTTGCTGACTAAAACCCACTTGTATTCCTTTAGTTGCCCTTTGCACGCCACAATCGCGTCAGCAAATCTCCTCTTTAAGGAAAGGCTAAATAGGGCACTAGAGCGTCCTCTGATGCAAGTCTTCAACATAGTTGTTACGAAGGGTAACTGTTTCGGATTCAGCGGAAAGAATCGCCCAGAGGACAGCAGTGAGTATACGGTGGAAGTTTACCCCACTTGACACTTGACATGGGCGATTAGCGGCAGCATCCTCTCGCGTCCGACTCTGGTTCAGGCCTGATGCGGAGCAATAGGGAATAGGAAGCAACCACCTCCTACGGTGGAGCAGTAAAGCGAGCCTAGAAAGTGGTTGAAGCCATGAGGGAGAGGATATGATCACGCCCCAGCCGCCACAGGAGTCACCCGGGTGTTGAGACGCGCAGGAGATGCAGGATGATTCTCGGCCACCACAAATGAGAGCTTGCGGAGGGCGAGCAATGGGTAACTTGTCGTCAAACATAGGTTAGATTTTTTATGCGCGCCGCAAAGAGATATCAACAAATAGACGGTACCCATGATCGTCATCATCATGCATCGTCGCTTTCCATTAGGTGAGATAGCGGTCAAGCGCGAACCTATCAGCAATAAAAAAACCCCTCTAGAGTCGATGCCTGCTAGGGCTGTGAGATTGTTGGAAAGAGATACCTCCCATAAGTTTTGCCTCGATGACAGTTCTCTGCAGAGTTTCAGCCGGCCCCTTTTATACAGCTTTGGCGGAGGATTTTGAAGGAAAATGATCGGCAGACTGACCTTTAACTGGATAACGTGCGTTGGCAGATAGTGCAACACCGTTAGCAAATTTAAAATTTCTACAGAGTGATTTGTGACGTCATCTTACTCCACAATTACTGTATTTATGAAGAATTTGCGAGAGAATTGTTGCAGCTTGATATATTTTGAGCGTTGCTCCTCCAAAGCGGGACAGACCTTCACCGTATACTCCACTGTGACCTTCGGCCAATCCGCCGAATTTGAAACAGCAGCCTCTCGTAACACCCACACTGCTCTGTGTTTGTGACTTGACAAAACAATAAAAAGACGGCAAACAAATCTCGCAGCCAATTGGAGCTGTAACTGACACTGGCCTCCATCAAAATGCTGTCTGTTGTATGTCCTGCGGAAGTATGGGGGTCGAGGCTTTTTAAATGCTAAGACACTGCACAATCGTGAGGTATGCACTCTCAGGGAATATTTCAAAGCCGCCGACGTGGGTATGCTTCGTGATGTAGTGGCAGTGGACAAGGGACTCACCCCGCTCTTCCTGGCTACCGAGAGCTGGCGCAAACCTGTAGTGCTTGACACTAACGATCGCAGGGAAGTATGGCAGAGTAAGGAACTCCACGGACGCTTTTCCCGGACCCTTCATGGGCCCGATGTAGATCAACTAGCGTCTGTAGCCTGGCTGCGCGTCAGTGACCTCTTTGGAGAAACCGAAGGTTTTGTCTGTGCAATTATGGACGAAGTTATCATGACGAATAACTACCGGAGATTTATTGTGAAGGACGGACGGACCGGGTGAATCAATCCGCCACATTATCTCTGGTTGTTCTCGTCTGGCTAACGGGGAATACTTGCATAGACACAACCTTGTAGCCAGGATTATCCATCAGCAACTTGCTCTGAAGTACTCTCTTGTGGAATCGGAGGTGCCATACTACAGGTATGTGCCCGACCCAGTTCTCGATAATGGTGATATCACGCTGTACTGGGATCGGTCCATCATCACTGACAGGACTATTGTAGCCAGTAAGCCTGATATAGTGGTGGTGGACCGAAGAGAGAGGCGTACAATGATTGCAAGTTATCCGTTCCGCATGACGAGAACCTCGTGAAAGCCGAGAAATACAAACAAATCAAGTATATTGATTTGGCTCGCGAGGTTGTCGACATGTGGGATGTAGACTCGGCGATCATTGTACCAATAGTCGTGTCAGCCAATAACTTAATAGCCAGGAGCCCCGACCAACACCTTAGGAGGCTCGCGTTAGGCGGCTGGATCAAGGGCTTGATCCAGAAAGCGGTACTCCTGGACACGGCTCGTATTGTTAGGAGGTTCCTTTCTTTGGAGCCCTGACCGCCGGTAGCTTGAACCCTGTTCCCGATACCGGTGGGACACTATTTTTTATATTTTTAAATGTTTTATATTTTATTTTTTATTGAAATATTTAATAATATAATTTATGTTACAATAATGAATAAACGAATAATAATATCAAAATCGAAAAAAAAATGCTGATAAAAAAACGTTTTCTTGTATGGGAAATCCCTTTAATATTTAACTTGTATTTTTTTAATTTTATTATTTACTAGCTTTGGCCGCGGCTTCGCCTGTGTACATAAAATATAGACTTTGTCACTCAGGAATAAAGCAGCTTTCTATCGGTGAAAAGATTTTAGCAATCGGACCATTACTTCAGAGATTACCTCCTACAAACAAAATATTATAAGCTATATACCTCTTTATAATATTAGTATAGATTGTTGTAGCGGCAATAGAAATACATATTCTGCGCAAATTTTGACTCTCTACTTCTTACGATTTATGAGATGCAGTACGCTGACAGACAGACGGACGGACAGCGGAAGCCTAGTAATAGGGTCCCGTTGGCACCGATAGGGTACGGAACCCTAAAATATACGTATCAGTTTTTCTTTTCATACAACTCCTAGTATACCTGTATCCTCCGTAGCCGAGAATGTGGAACCTCTCGCCTAACGCGACGAGGAAGTAGTCGAGCAGACGCGGCAGGCGCAGCAGAGGCGAGCGGGAGCGCAGCGCGCGGTCGGCCCGCAGCGCCGCCAGGTCGTGCGCGCGCGCGCCGGCGCTCAGGACTCCCGCCTCGCCGGCGCTCGGGGCTCCCGCTTCACCCGGCGTAAGCGGCGCGCGCTCGTGCAGCCGCACGTCCACCACTGTGCGCGGCCGCGACGCGCCCGCCTCGCCGAACTGCTCCACGATAACGAAAGAATCAAGCGAGTCCACCTCCTCGATAGACTCTATGCAGCTGGCGGCCGTCAATGTCCAAAATTTTGTTATCTTAGTCAAAATGCAGCCGAATGTCACGTCTTCCGGAGGTTTGAGCTTGACTAGTGCCACGACCTGACTCTTGTACCTCTCCTCGGCGAGCTCACCGTCCGAGTGCTCCAAGAACTTGACGTCATCATAATCATACGACGGTTGCAGAGTTTCGCCGAATATTTCCAAAGAGTCTGTCGTGGCCGGCGGCGGCGTGGAGGCGCTGGCTGAGTCTGTCGTGGCCGGCGGCGGCGTGGAGGCGCTGGCTGAGTCTGTCGTGGCCGGCGGCGGCGTGGAGGCGCTGGCTGAGTCGCGTGACACGCTCAGGTAGTAGTGCGTTCTCGCACTGCTCGGCTGAGAAGGCTGCCAAGTACATTCAACATCTAGTGGCACAGTGCTGCGCTGGGTGGTGCTAGTAGATTCATCACCCAGTTGAGATTGCGGCAAACTAATTGTTGGTAAAAATCGGTTAGAACCGGATTCTTCAATATCCTTTTTATTAGGAACCTCTTCAACCTCCGGGCTTGTCCGACACGCCACGAAGTGAAGTATCAAAAACACCAAAAAACTAATAAGAACCACAAGAAGGATGGCCTCTAGAACGGAAAGCAGTCCCTCAGTCCTTGTAAACGACTTGCACCAACCCTTCAGCTCCCTGCAGCACACATAACACATTATTTGTGGCGGCTGCTCATGTTGTTGACTTGTGATTGATGATTGACACACGCGACCAATTAGATCACAAGCGTTATTTTATTTATTGCTAAGTGCATATAACACCGACACTGTCTTGTTCTTCACTCGGAATGGGTTCCGTAAATAATCGAACGCGAACAAAAAGTTAACTTATGGTTGAGCTACATCTATCAGTCAGCAGCGAGTTGCACTTCTATGCTTTAGTGAGATAGCTGGAATGCGGCAGAATTGACGAGGCGGTCGGCACTCTGTAAAATGCGATTCGGCGCTGGCTGATTTAGCTAAACCCTTACGCGTTTGTGCACTTTTTGCTACTGGCTTGAAGCTTATTTATATCTTGTCTTGCTCGCTATCCCTACTTTGTCCAAGCATTATTGGTTTTCTGAACGGTCTGTCCTGACATCCGAACCGCAGCTGCCCGGCCTCCCTGCGGCCGCCGAAGCCTCCGCCGAGCCGGCGCGGCCGCCAGCCTACCAGCCGGCGCTCCGCCTCGCGCTCCACGATAAGCTCTGCGCCGTCGATGTACTCCTTCTGCATTTCCTTAAGTGCACGATCGACGCTCCCCAAATTTTCAAATTCTATGAATGCATACTGCTTCGACTTTCCTGTGACTATGTCCCTGACAAGGCGGCACTTCACAATTCTGCCATAATTTCCAAATTCAGCTATGAGTGTATCCTGCAATATAAAAGCTGTTTGACACAAATATAGTCACCAAGCAAAGTAATGAATTAAAAAACTAATAAAAAACTTTTTACAAAAAAGATACAACCGACTTGAAAGTAAAAAAAACACTGAAAAGTCCAAAATAACTTTAATTTCGGAAGTCGGTGTTTCTATAATAGTTTTGTTTATTCGTTATTTAACACCGACTTCCGAAATTAAAGTTTTTATTTTACACTTTTTAGTTATGGTACCACCACTAAAAAGTACCCCTCACCCAAACTTAAATACCTTATAGCCAGAGTGCATCTCATGACAATTCTAATAATCCCAAACACGGTTAGATTACATTAATTTATTACAGAGTTCCGGTGCCTAACTTCAGGCTTCATCATCGGATCAGTATTCCCCCTCTTCTTTCAGTCATTCATCGACAACACGTATAAATAAAGCAATTTTACTAGTTACGACAGTTCTGCTGTGTTCCGAGTTCTATTCCATATCTTTGAAGTTTTGTCAGAAGTTTGTAACAATATTTCTATGGGACCAACTTGGAAGCATAACCTTTCAATCAGAAAAAAATATATTTTTAAAATCGGTCCACAATTGACCGAGAAATTGGTGAACATACATAAAAAAAAACATTACAACAAACATAGATTCTATCTTCTCCACTCCGCAACAGGAAACGCTGTAAGAGAAGCGGAGTGGAGCCGAACGGACTTTTAAATAAAACACGCAGACTCGAGCCGGGCAGAACGGATCCGAGCAGGCTGTGGTGCCGAGCGCAGAGGACGAAACGGAGGGTAGTTGCAAGTGCACTCCGCCCCGCTCCAATTCAATGAAAACACTTACCACCATTCTCAGTTCTTCTCCGCTCCACCCTGCCCAGCTCCGCTTCAGTGAAAGCGCACCCTAAAATCAACAAAGGTCACAATCTGCTGCTTAAGACTTACAGGCATTACTTACATCTCACTTCTGGACCATGTCTACACGCTGTTCTCCAGAGTTATCTCGAATCGTCTCACCCGAACAAGCCGGAAGGTTTTAGCTTCGACCAAATACATTCGCTGCGATTTGTTACACAGAAGACCGAAGAGAATAAACTACCTCTTTGCTCAGCATTTGTGGACTTGCAGGCTTTTCCATAGAAAGCCTTCGATTCGATCGAGACGGGCTGTACTGCAGTCCCTTCCACAGTGCCAGATTAACTATCGATTCATCTATGTGCAACAGTAATGTTTCTACGTGTCCATAGCTTGGCTGATGCCGCGTCACTGGTATACAAACGCACGGCAGTATTCAATTTAGGCATTTGTTGTCCGACTGCTACCGTACGGCAGCGGACCGGCTGCGGAATTAGCGGGATATAACCAGCGGCACTGTAAACGTGCGGCAAGCTGTCCTACATAAAATGTCTAAATTGAAATCACCCTAAAATGGAGAAGGACATTAACGTCAATGGCGATTACAATATCACTTATCCTCAATTTGCCGACGATATTGTAGTCATGGCTGGGACTATAGAGGACCTCAGTACAATGATCGATGACCTCAGTAAAGTTCTCGAAAAAGTGGATCATAAAAAGAAAAACTAGGCAAGTGCGAGTCGGACTCGCGCCCTGAGGGTTCCGTACAACTTACCTATGTAACCAGTTCAATTCCCGAATGGAGTCCCGAAGATTTTTCCGAATGCACATCAAAAGCTTCAAGTACGTCTAAATTCGAAAAAGAGGTGAATCGTCGAATTCGACGCGGTTGGACAGCGTTCGGGAAGCTGCGCGGTATTTTGTCGTTCGACCTAATAGTGTCTCAAGACACTAGTAGTAGACGACTATAATTTAGGTGTCTTCAAGGCCAGACTACGCAATAGTTTATTAAAAGCCTATCCATAAAACTAATGCGATTCAACATCAACGATTGTATCACTGCTTACCATGCACAGGTGGGATCGCAGTCAGGCACTAGTTTATATCATTAAAAAAAACATGGCTCTGAAACGGTCGCTCACAATGTGTCTCATCGGAAGGCTCAAAGTTAGTCAAAGGATAATTTAGAGAGTCATTCTCAGATTTATCTTGCGTGTTTGAATCAGGTATGAAGATATCCGCAGGACAACCAAGATTATCGACATATTATCGACGTATGGCACATTGCTCGCAGAACAGATGGGTCGAAAGATTCTGGAAAGGCGACCGGGTACCAGAAAACACAGCGCAGCGTTGCGCCTGCCACAATTTGGATCGATGCGACCTGGTAAAGGTCGCGGGAATCCGATGGATACAAGAGCATGAGCGGTCGTCGGGGAAAACCTACGTCCAACAGTGAACCTGTTTCGGCTAAAATGTTGATGATTATAATGCTGATGAGTTCAATAAGACGCAAGTGCAAAAAAAAACAATTTTTACACTTGTATCAAATGAAAATGATAAAAAAACAAAGAACAAACTTAATACTATGAAAAGGCGGGTTATTTGTTTATAAACTGGCTCACTATCACTAACAATGGACACAAAATTGCACTATTCAGCGACTCAATAAAAGATATTTTAGAAATTCATAACCTATTCTTTTTTCATATTTGCATACCTTATATATTAAAATATTTTTGCATTAACAAAGCAAGCCGTACACGCTCCGGGTCCGTCGACCATCTCTGTGGGAGGACCGCTGCGATCCCCCCTGAGTCTCTGCCTTATATTTTGTTAAACCGTAAAAATTCTTAATAAACCTGTATCTATCTCCTTCAAACTTGCACAGAGGAAACTAGATATTTACTCTATCCACGAATTTTCTAAACTTCATCATTTCAGCCGAAAGACCACGTCGTCGTCGTCGGTCCACCTCGTGGGAGGCCCTCCAACGCTGCATTTTTCGGTGCGCGGTCGCCACTCTAGAACCTTTCGGCCCCATCGACCATTTGTTCTACGAGCAATGTGCCCTGCCCACTGCCACTTTAGTTTGGAGATTCTTCTTGCAATGTCGGCGACCTTGGTTCTCATTCCGGATGTGATCACGCAAGGAAACTCCGAGAATAGCCCTTTCCATTGCCCTTTGGGTGACTGTAAGCCTTCTGATGCCCATTGTAAGCGACCATGTTTCAGTGCTATGTCATCACTAGAACATGAACTGTTTATTTCTATTACCTACTCATAATTTCGCCAACTTTTTGTGAAGGCAGAGACTCAGGGCATCGCAGCAGTCCACCCACAGACAGACATAGGTCGACGGACCCGGAGCGGTTATGGCTCCACAGTTCAGTTATTATGCCTATACTAACTTCAAGCTTGCGGTAAAAGAAACGCATGTGGTTACTGAGGGATTTTTTAAATTGGATGCTTAAAATTGGCTCTTCTTAATGTTTTCAGAGAGTGAATCCCGCCGTCATACCTCCGTTGAAAAGGGAGGATCCTCCGACCAGATGGCTGTTAAGTCTGGTGGGCCACTGCCCGATAGATGATTTCAGGCTGTTCTATATGTTCACATCGCGAGCAGAACTTTAATAACGCGATGCAAGATTAGTTCGACGATGTGACGCCATAGATGTCGCTACATCACTCCCCTCCGGAGATCGGAGATCGATGGTTCTTGACAATCTTGATGCTTCTTGATATGTGCCAAGCCAGTAGTATAGTTCTCGGTGAGTCGTCCCTTAGTCTGCGGTGATGCCCCAGTGAGTCAGGGTGTGCCGTTCCAGTGAGTCTGGATGATGCTCCAGTGAGTCAGGGTAATGATGTCCCAGTGAGTCAGGATGATGTTGCAGTCTCCAGTGAGTCAGAGTAATGCTGCTGGGTCGAGTGAGTTGGAGCGGTGCCGTGCGACAGGGCTTGACTGCTAGCGTTGACCAGGTGAAGTTCTTCATAGCTCTTCATGTGCTGGCCAAAGGTGCGGTGTGCTTAGCCAATGTCGCTGATGAGGCTCATCAGCCTCATCAGCGACATTGGCCAAGCACACCTGGTCATCACCAGGTAGGCATGCTGGTGGTTTGGATACCCTTTATAGCCATGGATGTATGATGTCACAAAGTAGTGGCTGCACTGACATTAATTGTTGAGGGTCACCAGTTTGGAAGTATGTGGAACAAACCACCATAGTAAAAAGGGAATCAGACAGGTGTTATGTTTGGTGGGCAACTGCCCGATAGATGATTTCAGGCTATTCTTTCGAGATTTGGGAGAACTTTAATTGCGCGATGCAGGATTAGTTCTTATGTGACGCCAAAGATGTTGCTACACCCCTAACCAATAGAGCAAAAATTTGGTATACATGAGTAACTTAGATGACAATGCACCATATGGTACCATAAAACTGGTCGGATGATAGAGTCTGATAGTGGCTATAGGAACTGCTAGCAACCAGATAACTCCATCATGTTTGAGCTCTCTGGAATGGACTCGATCAGTACTATACTGCACAATAAGAGCTTGATATGAAAAATATTTTTCATTGAAAACTTATATCTTGTTAACTCATAATAGCAATCTTAATCTTAGAAATTGTTGATTGCTCCTCAATTATTCTGACTAAACTTACTTCAGTAGTTCTGGGGTTGAGCCTCCCTACAAACAGTGTATTTACAGGATTTCCCTTCACCAGCTTGTTGGGTGTGTACGGCGAGCGCAGCGCCCGTAGGATGGCGCGATCGTGCGGCTCGGTGTCGGTGCCTGGTCGAACAGAAATAATAAATATTGTGACAAAATAAGCTTGTTTAGACGATTTTTAGTCCAAATAGTGTTTACTTGGTCACTCAGAATGTCGTCCGCGGTTAAACTAACTATTAAATGCGTTAGTGCCACTTATAGGGCACGAATTCAATCAATAATTATGAAATCTACAATGTCACCATAAAAGTTAACCTTACCATCAATAGATCCTATTTTTACAGGATCATATTCAGTTGCATATTTCTTGAAATCATCTTCTCGCGCCATTTTTATTACCTAAATGTATAAGCACTTTGCCCTAATGATTAACGTACAATTTTAAGTAATTTCTTAAATTTACATTATTCACGTTTATTCAATTATCAACAACGACAACAACAAACATAAAATAGTACGTCAACTGTGTATCTGTGTGTGACACATGACAACACAAACAAACCGACACAGACTACAGAGGGATAGTACGTACCAAACCATTTTTTTTTTTTTTCTTTTTTGGCAATTGAGCTGGTATACTAAAAAAAAAATTGTAAATTCCGAATTGGGATATCATCGCTGTGAGCGCGTCAACAATTCGCCTGATGTATGTGTT
Source organism: Mythimna pallens (assembly GCA_961205895.1). Taxonomy (NCBI): domain Eukaryota; kingdom Metazoa; phylum Arthropoda; class Insecta; order Lepidoptera; family Noctuidae; genus Mythimna; species Mythimna pallens. The sequence continues at coordinate 666,878 of OY540826.1, forward strand.
TACGGTAGTTCAGAGGGCTTACCATGACCTCATATGGAAACGTTCAATTCCCAGTGAGTCAATTTCCTTTCATAAGCAGGCCTGCTTCTGAATCGCTAAAAATCGTACCATGACAGTTCTAAAGGAATACCAATCTCAATCTTCCAAATTCCGAATACCAAATCAATCAAACCATATATCGATTAAAACCTGCAAAGACCAAAAATTATGTGACAATTTTAACAGAACAAAACATTTCTATGACAAAGTTCAACCTACATTACCGCAGTTGTTCAATAAACTAATAAAATCCATGCCCCACAGTTACCCAACAATCCTAAAAATAATTATTTTCCATTATGACCTATGGGTCATGAAAAATACAAGGGACCATGTAGTACTACATGATCCCTTGTATTTTTTATTCAAATATGTTGAAGTCAGGCATATTTCTATATGTTTACAGAGACCAACATTAGTTAGTTCCTTGTTGTTTGTTTATTTACAACATCTAGATATCTTGTATAATAAACTCCTTGGTGAAATTGGAGCTTCTAAAGTACTAAAGCAAAAAAACAGAATCAACTTACACTATGACAGTTTTGAGATAAAGCATTTTTGACAAAATTTTGTGTATAATAAAATTGTTTGTAATTTTGAATAAAGTTTGTTTATAATGTTGTACCAAATAATTTGTTCTATGTATACAAGGTATAATATTCATGAAAAACGATATTTATTTTGCAAATAGGTTATAAAAAACACTTTAACACGTAATTTTTATATGTTAATTTATTTTTATGTGGGCTCCACTAAAGCTTAGGATCGAATAATAGAATTATGCTCAAAAACTCAATTTTGTTCATATTTGTTCAATAGCTTCCACTTGCCTAACATAAGGCATCGTAAAATTAATACATTTAGTTTTTTTTTCATTAAGAAGTAAGTTATTTACATTAAACCAGTGTACTATTTTAGAAAGAGCGATATTTATATCGTCAGAAACTGTCTGCTAACGTTTATGCTTAATCAAAAGTGAAGCGTCGTCTGCAAACAACACTACATCATAATTATCCTTTATCAGATAAGTTAAATCATTTATATAAATTAGAAATAATAATAGGCCAAGAATTGAACCTTGGGGAACACCCATCGTTACTATAGACCCGAGTAATATTTTCCCCTTTACGTTAACTCTCTGAATTCTATTACTCAGATATGAAGTTTTTTTTATATAAACTAGTGCTTGACGGCGATCCCACCTGATGGTAAGCAGTGATGCAATCGTTGTTAGTGCAGTCAAAAATAGTGTAAATATGCATAACTAATTCACTATAACACACTAGTAACACTTACTACCCTCCACTGTATTTTTTTTTTTATTAAATATTAAAAATTTACCCTACACTGATGACGTACAACTGTATGAGAAAACTTTATTGGCGTTGCGCAACCTCTAAATATTAACCGATTATGGTGATTTTTGGTATATGAGCACTGTGCATAAGTGTTATCAAGAATTCGAGCCAAGTCAAATGAAAATCGAAAATCAACAAAAAATTATACATCCTAATGTATCGTTTTCATTTGTTCAATGCTAGGTCTATTTGGTACCGACGATACGTGAATTTGACTTTCTAAATATCTAACGGAATCGCTAGTTATCAACCAGAACATTTATGTACATATAACATTTTCACATTACATATATAATTCTAAGGATTTAAGATTTGTTTTTATTTTTCAATAATAAATAAGTAGATACGTTTGAAAAAATATGAGATTTTTCATTTTTATTAACACACACTCAGATAGTTTTGCAAAAAGGAACCAACGAGTTTTTTCTTTAATTATTATAAGAAATATTAATTGTTTTCATAAATATTATACTTGTATACATAAAACAAATTATTTTGTACAATATTGTACATAAACTTTATCCAAAATTACAAACAAAGTAAAATTGTTCCAAGATTTTGCGATATTACAAAAAATACGCAAAGAAACTAATAAATAACTAATTTCGAAAAAAGAATAACGTACCTTTAATGTAAAGTTTATTTGAACTTATAATTCCAAGCCAATGCAAAGATATTTATACTTTAAAGCAACCCGTTTAAAAAAACGGCTGTTAACATATCGCACCTTTAATCCAATACCGTCATTAAACGAATGAAGAATTTCGTTTAGTAACGGTATTGGATTAAAGGTGCGATATATCCGCTCAATAATATTCGGCAGTGAACTAGTGAAGTAACTTTATGGAGCGAGAATATTTTTGGGTCTGGCATAGAAATATAATTCCAACTTATAAATAGATTCATGGAATGTAGCTCAAGACTGATAAATACGCTTACAATATATGACTTATGATTATGACGAGACGAGACGCGTCAAATCTGTATGAACTCACAGATTTTTTTATTGAGCGATTTTTTTATCGCCTGTGCGGATACTTATTTAAGATTCATTCAATGTGTTACAGAATGACGAAAAAAAATCACGCGGTGAAATATAGCCGTGCGGACTAGCCCTTAGGGATATATTATATCCGTAGACATAGATGTGTCTGTATCTGGAGTTACCCATGCCTATGTACTTCAAACATAGGACTATACTATTAAAGTGTTAGTAGTGTGGCGTCACATATTGCGTATGTGAATGCACCTTAGATTAGTGTTGCATGTTAATATTTAATTCAATATTGTTAAGTTATAAGTTAGTTAAGTGGCAACACGAGGTAAGGATATTTTGCGGGGCGCTATCCTCTCTCGCCCTCTTGTCTTTCAACCGTCGCGAATAAGCCAGTATACTATTGTAGTCTTTGGTCGCGAAAGCGAAACACGGACTAGATTATTTATATTGTCATTAGTCCGATCTCCCACAGCTTGTTACATTTTGGTTATACTGGCTTGCTACAATGTTTAGAAATACATTTTAAATACTGCAAGTTTGGTTTTCACTTCTGACAAAGACATTATCTCTTTAAATCTCTTTGACTTCTGGCTCCAAACAACGGCCTCTCGTCGCAAGACACATAAAAGGGGACAGGCACAATATCTGCCATCCGCGTCCCCGAAGTAGCTTTACATACTCTTTGCATAGGATAGTTAGTCATGCAGAGATGAGCGGAATTAAAAAACTAAATTCTGACTAAACTGTTTTCGTTCATGATTCGTAATTTACAAATTTAATTTTAAATAATCTTGTTGTGCTCACACAACCCAACTGATTCGATTTGACCACAGACTAGTAAGTGGATTTGACAGCTATGAAGTCACCACAGACTACTAAGTCACAACATGGCGGTAAGTCGATCCCACAGAGTACTTTGTATTATACTGAAAGACGATCCAATGCTGGTCCAGCTCCTCTACCACCGAGGTATACAAATTGATTAGTTTGGAAATTATTATTATTTTTTTTTAATGCTTTTTTTTTGGGAATTGTAAAATATTATAAGTATTGTATAATGTAGAACCATTTATTTTCAAAGTTTGTAATACTTTGGACTTGTTTGACATAAATGAGCACGGCAGTTGAGAGTTTGTCATGTTCACTTAAATGTCTCACCGATGGTGGCGCATGTGTTTGATCATTCGGTTCCCTTCAAAATGGTTGAGCTGAGTGGTGCTAATATTAGCGTCATGTTCTTGAAGGGGCGCTGTCAGTTGAGACTGGTCATCTCTTAGCTGCCAGTTGCTATTTTAATATCTATATTTAGTTTTTATTTTTACTGTATTTACATTGTTCTCACATGATAACGACAAGAAACTTGTAACAGAGATATTTGTAATTACAAAACATGATTGAAAAGAGTGTCCATGGAGTTTCTTGCACATTCTTCTCCATAGAGATCTACGCTTTGGAATGTGCAATTAGCATCTTATTTTTTTTTTCTAACTGACTTCTTGACATTTCAAAAGTGCCTGTAAATGGTTTATTTGAAATAAATGCTTTTGAATCTTTGAATCTTTGATCCTAATCTTATTCCTTCAAGGAACTTTTATATTTCCCCTAAAATTACTATACTCTTTGCTCTACGGATTACACGGACTGTAGCATTATTTTATTTTATTTTTTTATTAATGATAGGCTCGCGTTTGACCACCATCTCGCCTGATGGTATCCGCTGATGTGGTCGACGATGGAGCACGCTTGCCTAGAAGTAACTTATTCACTTTTGACCTAAAGACCCCTAAGTTGAAGCTATCAGGAAACACAGACTTCGGCAAGGAATTCCACTCCTTGGCTGTACGTACAATAAATGTGTACTCAAAACGCTTTGTGCGTATGGGTGGGATGTCTACCATGTACCAACGCCTTACGTCTAGTGGTCTGATGATGGAAAGGACTTGGTGGAATTAGAGTGTGCAATTCCAGTGCACACATCCCGAAATGTAAACGATAGAAAACCGACAGGCTAGCACATCGGCGGCAATGTCCAAGGCGCTTCGACTCAACATGTGCATCATTGCCGATGATTCTCTTGGCTCGCCTCTCAATCGACCCTAGCGCATAAAGCTGGTATTTAGCAGACCCGTCCCAAAGATGAGAACAGTACCTACTCCATCCACGATCGTACTTGCGCTTGATACAGGTTGAGCAGCTGTTCCGGCGTAAAGTACCGAAAAAATGGGGATCTTAGCAAAGGTGAGATTGCTAAGATCCTCATTTTTTTGGCAGCCAGTTGAGCCTTTGCCTCGATGTATGAGCCAAAATTGAGAGTAGACGACAACGTAACCCGAAGAAGCTCAAGTCGGTCTTTGGCACGATCACACCACGGGAAGATTGAGCCAGGTGGAATTGACTCCGTTTAGCGGAAAAAAGACACGCCTGGATTTTAGTTGCATTGAACTTGACCAGATTGGCATCGCCCCAATCTTAGACCGTCTTCAAGGACGAGTTCAAACGTTCAACCATAGCCTCTCGGGATGACTGGATCTGTGACCCACTAGCACGTGCGTCAGACACATATCTCTCGGCAACAGTGCTGTCGTCTGCATACCCAAAGATACCGGGTTTAAGTAAGCCATTTATGTGCATCAAAAACAGTGTTGCCGAGAGTAACGTTCCCTGAAGGACCCTGGCATTAATATCCATCTGACTGGACGAGCAGCCATCAATAACCACTCGGATGGATCACATCCGAGAAGAAGTTTGCGATCCAATCACATAGACCAGGGGATAGACCGAAAGAAGGAAGCTTAGCAATAAGGTTTTCGTGCCAGACCCTATCGAAAGCCTTCGAGATATCAAGGGAGACGGCAAGCGCTTCCCCATGCTTCTCGATGGCGTCGCTCCAGATGTGAATGGCATACGCTAGAAGGTCCCCAGTGGACCTATTTTGGCGAAAACCGTATTGCCGATCACTGAAGATGTCGTTAGCTTCTAGGAATGCCAGAAGTTTCTTTTTAAGCACCCGTTCCTACTCTTACAGAGGACGGACGTAACAGAGATGGGTCGGTAGTTTGCTGGGTCAGCTCGACTGCCCTTCTTGGGCACAGGCTGCACGTTAGCTTGCTTCCAAGCAATCGCCACTTTTCCAGTCTAATATGAGATGCGAAATAGGCGTGTCAAGATCGGAGACAATTCAGGCGCACAAGTTTTAAGTACAATTGCTGGTATTCCGTCGGGGCCACTAGCTTTGTTCACGTCGAGGTTAAGCAGGACCCTACGAACATCTGTTTGGTGGACACGAACGTCTGACATCCTCGTTACGCATCGATCGTGAGAAACAGGTGGCCGTGCGTCACCAGAATTCAGACGAGAAGATTCCGCAAAAAGATACACACACCATGATAACCATTCAGGACTCTACTATCCAGTTAAGAGTGTTTTTTGGAGCTACGAGCAAACACCTGATCATTTTGCTTATTGTAATATTCCTTGATTGTAAAAATTTTCTCATCGCTAGCAGGAATATCCCTGAATTTTCCATTAGTATAACGAACAAGCAAAGATTTTGATCTTTTCACTCTATTCTATATAAGCGACTCTTTTAAGGTGATGATTTTATGATGAGTAAGAACCGCGATAGCGATCTAGCGGGTGGGTATTTCATCTACGAATAAGATTTCTTGTGTCCTTAAGGGATTTTAATTCTGGCCCTGACAGCATTCACTGCCTGTTGAGTTCTCACAATACACGGCCAGCCCGGTTTTTTTATAATCTTGAACAGAAGAAGTGTACATTTGGTTAGCTATCTATGGTACGATAAACAAACCTACGACTGATACCAAGCCTCAGCAGCGTTTTAAAAACAATGTTTGCTAAAAAAATTGTGTCATTTGAAAGTAATAAAAAAACTCGAAAAAAAAACGGATACTTGAAAATAAAACCCGGGTTTTTTAATAAATAAAAATATGCCGAAAAACAGGTTTTTCGGTTTTCGGGTTAACCAGTTTGCATTCCCTAGGCCAGGGACCAAAACGCTTTACTACCTGCGGGATATGAAGCAAGATTGCTCCCAATTCGGCTTATGTGGTCAAACCGAGACCTCTGCACAGTGACGGATTAACCCTTAATCAAAATAAGCAATTGCCTAGGGCATCACGTCTGGGAGGGCACTAGAAGAAGTACAAAAAAATCTGTTCTTAGGGCATCACGTCTCACTCTCATGTCACCAAAAACCACACCAAAAAATGTTTCTAGGACTAATTTGGAAATTCGCGCGTTTTAAATTGACATAGTCCGGCCTAGAGTCATAACCCCACTCCCGCTTGCCCACTCCCTGCCCACTAGTGCATTCGGCAATTCAAATGCACCGGAATTGCGATCAGCCAATGACAAACCACCCCTACCCCGCGGCCCCCCCTCCGCAAATTTGTGTCAATCAAATGTTTTGTTTTTTGAGTAATTGTGCCGGCCGGCTTGTATGCATACATAATAATAGGGATTAAGGTATGAAATTGCCGTTTTATTATAAAAATTAAAGCTGTGTGTTTTATTATAAAAATTAAAGTTGTGGGTTAAGCTCGCCAATGTACATCAACTGTCATTTTTTTTATTTTTATCGTTTATATTTATGTGTACAATAAAGAATAAAGAATAAAGAAAATTAAAGCTAAAAAAAACACTAAAAGGATCAAAATAACTTTAATTTCGGAAGTCGGTGTTTCTCGGTATTTTTTGTTTCTTATTTAACACCAACTTCCGAATATATTTTTTTTAGTTTTATAAGTATATCATACTTTTTAGTTGCTTATAACCAGAGTGCCTATTCTCATGACAATTTCAATAAACCCAAACACTGCTAGGTTACATTGTTTTATTATGAAGTTCCTGTGTCTACCTTCTACCATCCGGCTCCATCATCTAGTAACTTATAGCCAAAGTGCATCTCATGACAATTCCAATAAGCCCAAACACGGCGAGATTACATTGATTAATTACGGAGTTCCAGGGCCTACCTTCCGGTTCCATCATCATCATCATCAGTCCACTTCGATGATACCATTTTCAACATAACTATTCAGAACCATTTATTTACCAATTTCTATTGTCATAGTCGATTCACTATCTTCATTGTGATAACTATGTGAGTATAAAGTTCCGTTGGCCATTTCTGGTCTTCTTCATCAGTTCCACTTCATAAAATTTTACTTTTTGACTGTAAATGTTTAAGTCCTCGATGAAAACCGAAATAACTAATGGTTGCCTATAATATTTGAGGAGTTCCCTTGATTCCTCATGGATCCATCATGAAAACTGGATTTTGAAAAAAATGGGACCCATCTGGAAGCATATCCTCTAAGGGAAAAAAAATTGTCAATTGGTCCATATATGACGGAGTTCTGAGATAACAAACTAAAAAAAAAATACAACCGAATTGATAACCTCTTCCTTTTTTGGAAGTCGGTTAAAAAATGTGCAACATTCGATTATCGACTTTCGGTTGTTTTTTATCCAGCTTAGAAAAGAAAGATGATACTGATACTTTGAAAATTCGAGTGATTTTTTTAACGAGTTCCGACGTGGAAACAACGCGGCAGAAACAGCTCGCAATATCAATGTTGCGTTCGGAGAGGGGACTACTAATGAACATACCGTGCGATTTTGGCTTAAACGTTTACGTGATGGAAACTTTGATTTGAAGAACGAACCACGTGGAAGACCGCCCACACAGGTGAATAACAATGAATTGAAAGAGATGGTGGAAGCCGATCCGAGCCAAACTACACTAGGAATTAGCGGATGGTTTAACGTTACCTTACCAAAAATATGAAAAATGGGTGCCTCATGATTTGACTGATCTGCAGAAAGGAACGCGTGTTGAAACTTGTGTTGCTTTGTTGAAGCGATACAGAAATGAAGGAATATTAGATCAAATTGTGACATGTGATGAAAAGTGGATTCTTTACGATAATTGTAAGCGAAAAATGGAATGGCTGACCCCAGGTCAAACGCCGCAACAGTGTCCTAAAGCAAAGCTTACCTATCAAAAGGTGGTGGTAACTAATTGGTGGTTTCAGCATAGTGTTATTCACTATAGCTTTCTCCGATCTGGTCAAGCAATAACGGCAGATATCTACTGTGCCGAACTCCGAACAATGCAAAACTAGCAGTGAAATAGCCACTACACTACACTACACAACTCATGAATCAATCTTCACCATTATTGCTCCATGATAACGCGAGACCTCATACAGCACGAGAAACTATTTTAACTCTACCAGAACTGCAATTAGAAACCATTTGTCACCCTTCGTATTCGGCAGACCTTGCTCCAACGGACTACCATTTTTTTCGTGATTTGGACAATTTTCTACTTGATAAAAAGTTTTCTTCTCAGGAGGCAGTACAAAATGCTTTCACACAGTTTGTCGAATCTAGATCACCAGAGTTCTATCGCAAAGGCATAAATTACGTTCCTATTAGATGGCAGCAATGTATAGATAATAATGGTAATTATTTTGTTTAAATAAATATGTTAAATGAAAATAAAAACTAATTTCAATTTTTTCAGTACAAATCGGCAATTTCATACTTTAACCCCTAATAAATAAATTATGCTTTGGTTTTTATTGATGATGCACCTACTCCACTTGGTACGTTATATCTCATCATCTTATTTTACAAAAAAACTAATGTTTTTAGACGGTAAAGGTAGACCGATTCTAGTTGACATACGGATAGTGGGGCCCACAGGCGTAGATTGCTTAGGGCAGCAAGTAGTCTTAATCCGTCACTGCCTCTGCAACATCTTCTTGCAGGTCTTGGCAGCCCTATTAGGCCTTCTTCTTTTGAACCACGTCGCTTGCTTTGCGCGTCCGAGCGTCGGTCCAAGCTCGATATGCCGCGTGCTTAAGCGCGTCTGCGCGATCACATTCGGCGCCAAACCATGGACGAGCTTGGCCAGACATTGTTACGTCAGAGAATGGGATGGGATGGCGGCTTTGGGATGGGATTATTTATAAAATACAACTTATTTTTTTGTTAATATTTTTGGCTTGGGTACTAACTCCTTTAAGCCATGTCTTCGTATGAATAGTTCATTAGTTTACCATTAGAATAGAACGTAGATGTACCTACATATTCTAATGTTTTTGTAGTATGTGGCAGCAAATGTAGTCAACCTTCTCGACAAACTTTGCTGAGGTAGCCAATCTACAATAAAAATCTCAGCTCTATTTTGCCAAAATCGCGCCTGTTTCAATGATTCCACATATTGTCCAGTTGCGCAGACACTTGAGATACAATATAGACCTATTTTCGATCACAATATCTACCGAATCAATTTGCGAATAATTCATACAGCTACTGAACTTCACTCGAAGAAATCCCGCCACAAACTCCTAAAATACAATGTGTTTCAAAAAATATAAGAAACATTCTGACCTCTTTCTATCAAACAAAGGTTACTTGAAACGTACGCGTACGCGTACGGTTTGCAAAGAAAATTTATTTGCGTAACAACAACGGCTATTTTATTTAGCAATGTAATCAAAAGACAAGTCGGAGCCCAAAATACCACCAAAAATTTAATGTTACGTTTATCAAAGTCTCTAAAGACATAGTAAAGAGATAAAGGTAGTGTGATTTTTAGAACTTACCTACACAATATTTTTGCATTAGATGATATTTTACAATAGTTTTGCTAGACTGAAATAATTAATATTTACTATCCCTTTGCTCAAAATGGTTGAGCTGAGTGGTGCTAATATTCGCGTCATGTCCGTGAACGGGTGCTGCCAGTTTCTAATTTAATATCTATATTTAGTTTTTATTTTTACTTTAAGTACATTGTTCTCACATGATAGCGACAAGAAACATGTAACAGAGATATTTGTAATTATAAAACATGATTGAAAAGAGTGTCCACGGAGTTTCTTGCACATTCTTCTCCATAGAGATCTACGCTTTGGAATGTGCAAATAGCATCATTTTTTTCTGACTGACTGACTTCTTGACATTTCAAAAGTGCCTGTAAATGGTTTATTTGAAATAAAATGCTTTGAATCTTGATACCATACCGCTGTCCGCTAAACTGTGAGCGAGTTCGACCATCTGAAGCCGGGTACAGACTGCTGTAACGTAACATGTATCATACAATGTAACATATTTCCCTTAGTAAAGATGCCTTGCGCGCGCGAACCGTGCACACTACGCACGCGAACATAGCATTTCAGTTTAACTGTGTGAGTACTTGAATAGGTACAAACGTGGGACACTCAGAAAGTTTTGAGAAACTAAAAAATTAACTTCTATGGATAAAATATTTTTATCATATCTTTTCAAAGAACTTTCCACCATGCCTCTATACAAAGTTTCATGCGTCTGAACCAATTTTCGAAACATTTTTTCCAGTCCGCCGCAGACAACTCTTCCAAGGCCTTCTCGAACGCTGCTAGCGCATCTTCCGGCGATGGAAACTGCTTCCACGCGCGCCTCAAGGAGATGTCAGCTACTGTAGGGGCCCAGCAGGGTCGAAGCCTACAGGGGCCAAGGGTCTGATTCTGAAAGGAAAAGTCGGCCCTGGTACGAAAGTCAACGAAGGAACAGGAGTGGCTTTTAGTCAGTAAAAGTCTGACTCTCTCGCGCTCCGCCCAAGAGCGGGGGATGTCATTTGCCAACGAAATTTTAACAGATTTTTTTATTTTAGGGAATAAAAAGAAGTCAGACGGTGCCACATCAGAACTTGTACAGTGGTCACCTTACACCTTGATTCATGGCCACCATGATTGTATTCTGGTTGGCCATAAAATCCTTCATTGTTTGGCTCATATTGTTAGGTCAAGCAAAAAAAAAGAAATATCTTACTTTGATTCTGCTGTCGGGTGGGTATCTCCCTGAACTGCAACTCCACAGCTGTTGCTGATATCTAACCACTCACACGAACTGACAGAAAGTCCACTGATTGCTCGCGTTAATAATCCGGCTTGAAGGACGATAAAGATGTACGGTGGTTACCATACACCTTGTTTGTTAATGTTATGAATGAGTACCGCGCCGCGACCCAGGTTAGGGAATTCGATTAAATAAAACGATGTTTACTGTTACACGGATTTATTGGTACTGAATTTAATTGACAAATGGAACGCGATGCACCGCATCGTGAGTTCAAGCGTCAGCATTATTACTAAACAATACTAAATGAACGGGTTTGCTCGTACAGGACTGTTAGGAGGGTACCCCAAGACTGTGAGCGGTGTGATGTCCAGGAAGTCCCTCGTTTTGAGCGCTGAGTGTGCGAGCGCGTTGTCATGGTGAAGCACCCCGCGGAGCCCGGTGTTCGGTCGCTTGTTGCTCATTGCAGACAAAACTTCTGGCAGGCATTTTGTGGTATACCATTCGTTGTTGATGCTGCTTTGGTCTCGTAATGGAATTGAAATCAGATACCCCGCCAAAGTAAATAAACTAGCGATCAAAATTTTCCCTGCGCTTCTCGATCGCTTCACTTTCGTAGGCGTTGATTCGTTTTGAAACAGCCAAACTGTCGACTGACGTTTTGTTTCTGGATTGTATTGATAAATCCAGGATTCATCACCTGTCACAATGCCTGCTTCAAATTTTTGAATCATATCACGACACCACTTCACACGGGCCTGCTTCGGTGAGGTTGTGAACGATGCGACGCGACGACCTGACGCGAAGGTGCTTGTGTAGAATCTTGTAAACGCTTCCCGGACCAATCTTCAGTCTATGTTGATAATCGATGCTGAACTTCGTATGTAATTCTCCTGTTTTATTGAATTAAATTTTTTACTGCCAGCACACTTTCTTCCGTGACAGCCGTCGTTGGACGTCCACTCCTTTGTTCATCCCCCAAAGTAAGACGACCGCTATACCAGCGGTAGATAACCATCTACCGCTGGTACTTTGGAGGACCTTCAAAAGCAACCGCTTTTGAAGGTCCTTCATCCATAAAAGCAATTTGAAGTCGATCAAATGACAAATCAAGTTTTAGGCCACATTTAAAATTGTAGAAAATCATCGCACTATAATGTTCTCAAATGCAGATCTATTTTTAAATGAGACACGATAATTTGATTAATTGGCCCTCGCAAAAATGTGGAGGGAAAGTCAAAGGAGAGGAGGGTGTAATTTTTCTATAATATGTTTGTATTTAGGAATATACAAGTAGTTATGTTTATCAGTTGTCTAGTAGGTATTCATAAAACAAGCTCTGCTTAGCTTGAGACTAGACGGCGTTGTGCGATAGTTCTGGAATATTATTATTTGAAAAACAATTTAATATAGATTCTTAATACAACATTATCGTCAAAAATATGATTTTTTCGTATGACTTATGGCAAAAAAAATTAACAACATGCAAACAAGATGATATTTTTTTGCTTGTTTTCCCTACTCCTTTAACTCCTTTCAAACGGCTTTGATCTTTAGAAATACAGGGTGTTTGGTTGGTGCATCGTGTGCCAAATTGAAATGGTCGACGGGAGAGGTCATCTGCTATCCTTTCAGACCCAGTGGCGGCCTTAGGGGGTGGCGAACAGGGCAATCGCCCGGGGCCTCGCTCTTACAGGGGCCTCGCGCAACAACAACAAACAAATTTTAAAAAATATAAAAAAAATTAACCTTTTTTTTATTTATTTAAAACTTTTGATTTTGATCCTTAATTACTTATTAAGGTTATAATATAACGGTAAATTAAAATAAAGTTAGTTAACTAATTCATTCATTCAAAACATAATTGAAAAATTCATTATGTAGGTACACTGAGAGATTTTTTCACGAAGGACAAAAGGGCCTCGCAAAGACCTGCCGCCCGGAGCCTCGCAATGGGTAAGGCCGCCTCTGTTCAGACCCTTAAACACGTCTCATGCCCTGTGGACTTTTTTTTATCGACTTTTTATTAGTTTATGAAAATAAGACCCAAATCGTTCTGAATGATACAAATTTTAAAAAATATGTAAGGCGTAGACTCTGAATTTTAATTTTATGTATTAGAGTAGTACTTTTAAAATTAGTGACATTAGCTATCGTTCTTTTTAATTTATTCGCGAAGTTTTGGACTTCAAACATATATTTTCATTTTTAAATATTTCTTTAAAAAAACATAACTATTAAAAAAAAAACATTTAAAAATATAAAAAAAATAGTACAGAACAGGGTCCAAGCTCCCGGTAGTCAGGGCTTCTGACAGAGGAATCTCCTTACAATTACAATGCGGGCCGTGTCCAGGAGTACTGCTTTCTGGATCAGGCCATTAATCCAGCTGACTATTATTGTTATTACCTATTTATAACATAATGGTATATTATTTTTGGAAACTTTAATTTACCTATTTTTAAATGTCACTATGGTATAAGTGATCAAAAGTATAGGTCTAGATGTTCAAGCAATAGATAGGGAGACGTCATACAAAAGTCGAGACGTAGTTTATATACAAAATGTATTTGATAATGCTTAAAACAATATAATAATAGTTTAAATCTAACCAGAAGCCTTTCATTGCGTCTCCACTATCACAGTACCTACCTAAATATCAGTTATTATATTCATTATAACTTTTATTTTTCCCTCAAAACATGTTCCTTGTAAGGAAGTTTCGGTTTTGGCCGAAACTGAGATTGTTGCCGAAATTTGGTTTCGGTTTCAGCGGTCGTGAAAATCAGGTTTCGGTCGGACACTACTCTTTTGTTTCATTTAGCATTCAACGGTATCTAAATTTGCTTGCCCTCCACAGAGGTAAAGCTTCTACTAACCGGTTCCTGAATTGAGAACTCTGAAAACTACCAATGCAATGCTAAAGTAGTTTCACTCTAACTTAAGTATAGTGTACCTATTATATTCATATGTCGCAGTATGTATCATACATAACACGCCGTATTGTAAAACGTCGCCGCGTCGCTGTAATGTAAGACGTCTACCCCACTTTCAGCCGTATTGTGGTGGCGATACTTTCTACAAAGCGGCGGCGCGGCGTCCAATTTCAACTATTTTGTCAGTGTAGGGTGACTATAAATTATGAAGAACTGACCCGAAAAAAGCTTGGGTAGGGCCGACCTAGGTCCACTGCGGGGATCTCCTATTTCTGTCTGTGGGGTATAAAACAACTTAACACGACGTGAATAACAGGGATTCGTTCGTTCACTCTCCACCGCCGTAAACCCCTTCTAACTTAACCTGTCCGTGTCGGGGTGCCCTAAAGTTCCGAGCTCGCATTATACAAAGTACTCTGTGTTAAATACATATATATATAATATACTACCTGCTAATTGTCTCTTTAAATCTCTTTGTTATTAAGTATGGTTGGCAACCCTCGGAACAGGGTCAATTCTGTGAATGATTATTGATGAAATGTATCATATCAAAGTCAAAAAAATAAAACCAACATATTGTAATTAAAAAAGCATGTTACACTATTTATGACTAACTGAAAATATCTTTCAATATACTCTTTATAACGCGACACTAATGTGTACAGCTATTTTACATTAATCTGACCAAATACAATTATATTAATGACTACCTAAGAAATTGAATTGTCCAAAGATGGCCGTTTTGTGTTCAATGGCAAATGGATGATATTAGACAATCTTACAAGTATCAACAGATGAACAGACAGTCCTCAGGCAGCAGGCCACACAGAGATTTGTTAAACAAACAAAATTGATGAACACAATGACTCCTACAATTTGTGTCAATGTATTTTACAAAAAGTCTTGGTTAATATTTAAAAGTCACAATATAAATTAAAAAGTATACAAAAGTATGTAATTAAGTAAATAATAGTTAAAAGCCGATAGGAAACTTCTTTGAAGAGTCCCATGTAACATCATTACTTAATAAACCTTATTAGTTGGTCAAATTCATAAGGTTATATTACATACAACCAACTTTGGGCTTGCTTCCATACTCAGTATTTATCAATGAAGTGAATAGGTACATACAGCACGGAGTAGCAATGCAACAGCATGTATAACATACATTTAGTGTGAAAATGTGTCTAGTAACAATAACACAAAGCTGTTAATAATCCATGAGGATGGCAGATAAAGTAAAAAGGCAATTTATTAAAAGTAACAAAAAATAATGTTACTACCTCTGTATCAAAATTATTGTTGCACAAAATGAAGGTTGGTAAACAAAATCTACAGAAGTCTAGTAGTTTTTCATAATGTACATCACAACAGAGGTAACTCAGTGGGAGATGAACATCTCCCCACTCTCAAGTGACCACAACCAGTAGCATTTCTATGCTGCTGGTTGGTGTGAGCTCCTGAGCACAACGCTGGAGTTACTATTGCATAACACCAATGGTTAGGTACATACAAAGGTTGGTACAAAACTACTTCTTATAATATGTTATTAGACAAGAGCAAGTTACTGCTCCTGATAGTGGTGTGTGCAGGCATGGCGTGGAGGTATAGTGTATAGTGCATTACTTAGCCGCTAGCTGTTGGCATCACTCACCACTGTGCCACATGTGGGTAATTAGATCATGACCTAGACCAAATTTCGTCACAGCTTATCTTAATACGAAAATAGATTTGTATTTCAGTACCCAGTCCAAAATTATGACCAAATTTTATCAACACAAAAATAGAGCGCTGTAAAATTATATTTTACATTTTATAATATTTATTACTCTTGCATAAAGCTTATTGCTTAATTTATCAGCTCACTCATTTACACAGGTAGCTTGGAGCTCTTCTCACAACATTGTACTGATTATTACCTAAGTGTCGTCTTATGGACAGAGCACAGCACACCGGTGCGCTGGTGGCTCAGTGCACATGCCCTATCTAAAAGACGCCAAATTTATGCAAAATAGCTGCCTTTACCAGTGCATCATCCATGCGGAGCCTCAACGCAATCCATCCAATACAATTTTTTTTTACATAAGTTAATACAATAATAAAGTAATGGAATTTTTCAGCGACAATATTTAAACATATCTAAAGGTACTTTCGACGCGTTCCTCACTGTGTCACAGTACAAGTTCAGAGCAAGGGGTCATCGGAAGAGTGCAGCCTGTGCTAGTTGAGCGATGGAGACTGTCCGTCATCCCACATCACGTCGATGCTGGGCCACTTGGTCTGAAGGCATGTAAGCATGGCGTCTGTGCTGGCGGCGCGCATGTTGCACTCCAGCAGTGCGGCACGCCCTGTACGGTACATAACACGTGCACTGGGATTGCTCCGCAGGAGCCCATTGTAGTGGTGCAAAGTAAAAGTATCAGGTGCACCACGTTCACATCCTGGGAAGAACTCATCCATGAATGCGCTCAATAGGATGATGCCTAAATTCTCGGAATCCAACTTTCTCCTCATTAACTCTACATATTCAGGTTCACTAACCAGATCAGCAGCACATAAAACATCTTGTAGAGCAGCTGAAGGAATAAAGTTGTTACCCTCTGGATCAAATGAGCGGAAAATTCGCTCTGCTGACTCTCCAACAGTCTCAGGTGCAGCCAGCCGTCGCTCAAGAGAAAACAATACTGTAAGATGTGTATCAGAGGCCAAGACCCACACAGGATGTTTTGGATTTTTGTAGAAAGAGCCCACTGTGCAATATTGCATATGTTCCATTATTGTGAGAAATCCAATGTCATTTTGTCTTTCAATGCCCTGAAGTCGCAGTCCTCCTACAACTTGATCATGGTCCCAAACATGTGCTACAGCTCTTCCTGTTAGCATTAAATTAATAAGTCCCTGTGAGCCATAGCCATATGTTGAATGTATGAGTGGGTCTGACAGCTCTGCAAGCTCTGCTTCCACCATAGCAACCCCCTTGCTGAGAATAACACTATACAACAGAAGTAGAACACCGTACTTGTCCTTCAGAATTCGAATATTTCTTGTGTAGAAGGCTTCTACTTCAGATAAAGTCTGAAATGGATGTATCTCAATCCTTCGATGGAACTGGTCTAAGGTATCATACACCGAACTGGATTCGTCTGCATTGTGGTTAATGCCGCTACTAGTTTCAGCATCTGATTCATTCTTCCGGTGCACTGCTACATTATACTTAGGAGCTACACACTGGCTTAATATTGTACACACAGCCCTAACAAGTAGAGAATTGCACTTCTCTGATGTCAAGTCTTGAAAACTGTGTCCAGGTGTCTCCGATAACAATATTTTGAGCAGGAAGCCTTGGACGGGCGCAATAGCAGCGCAAGGACCACCTTCCTGCTGTACGAGGGCGCTAGGCTCGTCCGGACTGAACTGGAAGCCCTGCGCCCAACGCCGGAAGACATCCTCTTTCACTTGGTCCCCCCACAGCAGGCGCCGCGTGCTTGCTAGCTCGCTGTCGAACGACACACTTCCGGCGCTCATGATATTATCTTTATTGGATCTTGTCACAGTAGAATTATTCGTATCGCTCGATCCGTTTAACATTGGCAGTAACTCGATGTTTACGCCACCTAAAATAATAACAACATACAGAAAAGAAACGGGCACACAGATGATTGTATGAGGTCTAAAGTAAAGAATAATGATCAATGAACATAATGTACACCTAGGTAAATTAAGTCAAGCAAATCTACCACTACAAAAGAATCATAACCACGTAGTACTTACAGTCAATATGAAGTACATGACTAACGACATTTACAACTAAATAATTGTTTCAGGAAACCGATTGACCATCTGGATCGGCTCAAATAGCATTATAAATCTTCCATAAATTGATAATAAAAACTTTTCATTTGTAGAAAGAAAAGAAAAGCTTACGACATGAAGGCTGCCATTTTTTATGAAAAATAGCAACATTTATTTTGTTATGTCACTTTGTTTTTTTTTATAATATTTTTTGGCCTGGGTACTAAACCCTTTAAGAAATAGGTACCCTTAGAATAAGGATGTGAGAATAGAGGTCAGTGTCGGATGTACATGCACATTCTAATGTAATAATAATATAATAATATGTTTTATTTGCCAGAAAACACGTACTTACATTTCTTTTACATACTACTTTTGCCTAGATTTACAAATACATATTATATTAAAAGTACAGAAAGGAAACAGAAATTACCGTTGAACTCCACACTAGGTCGAGCCTGTCACGTAGAGTCCGAGAGTGAAGTTACCAAAAGAAGGTGTAATGATGTAATACTATTTGACTATCATTGTTACAAACAATAATAGCCACTAAAGACTAATTGTAATTAAACAAAAAGAAAAATACAAAGTAAACATCAAAAAAAGGTAACGGAATAAGGAACAAAAAATAACGGCTCGAAATGTTCTTACTGTCTTACAGCTTAGGCGCTCAATCTGCTGAACGCCTTAAATGCTCAAGAACCATTTTAAATACCAGTAAAGAAATAATTAATGGTTTTATAATATGTTTTAATTGTATAATTCGTAGATTGTTGGCTTGATATACGCTTTTGTGCATACTGTAAGTATAGCAAGCAATTGATAAATAAATAAACGATTCACACCACGACACAAAACAAGTCCTACCTATAACCTATCAACGTCTCGTATAAAAAAAAACATTCATCTGACCTACTAGTAATATCGAGAAAAATTTACAATAATTTAGCCGTGCTACTTATAATACTTATACATCTTTATTTTTTTTTAGAAACAAAAATAGATTGCCGTTTTTACAAAAAAAAAAGACTGTTATTAGGCAGGTAAACATTATTAAAGTACAAATGAATATATAGATGACTATACAGCTCGCTAAATAATATAAAATAAACAAAATGAATGTTTAATAAAATTATACTTACAAAGAATAAGTTAGTTTGTACAGTGCGACATAAACGAGTTAAAAATAAATTATGGCCACCAGCTAGCACGACTTAATTCGTCTTGATGCTTATAATTTTATTGAAAAGCTTATAACATTTCAAGGTGACGAATGCAAGACGTGTTTATCCTATCCTAATTCCTACTAATACTACTGCGGACCGAAACGTAGCGAGGCACACGGGCGGAGCCGCTGGCAGAAGCTAGTTGCAATTTGCAAGCAGCTTCTACCAGCGACTTAGCCCACGTGAAGTATAAAATTAACCCAGGGGAAACTACTTAAAAAAAAGTACAACCGACAACAATGTAAAAAAAAAAACACTATAAAGTACAAACTTTAATTTCGGAAGTTGTTCTTACAAACAAAGATTGTTTTTTAACCGACTTCAAAAAAAAGAAGGTGGTTATCAAATCGGTAGTAATTTTTTATGTTCATTTTTTTTTATGGATTTTACCTCAGAACTCCGTCGTTTACGGACCAATTTGCAAATTTTTTTTTCGCTTATAGGATATGCTTCCAGATTGGTCCCATTTTTTTTTTCAAAATTCATTTCTGATGATGGGATCCATGAGGAATCGAGGGAACTCCTCAAATATTATAGGCAACTATATAGTGATTTTGGTATTTTCATCGAGAACTTAAACATTTACAGTCAAAAAGTAACATTTGATAAAGTGAAACTGATGAAGAAGACCAGCGGGGCTATTGCGTAACTCTGTTAACAGTTCAAGTGATGATCACTTGTTAACAATGTGCATCATTGAACTGTCAAACAGCTAGTTTCGTATTGCCCATCTTCAGTGACCAACTGCAGTGACGTCATTAGCCACTGGTGCCTTTGATAGCCACCGTAACACGTTTTGACAGATGTTGTTGTATCGATACTTTTAAAATTGCGATTGTGTAAGCTTTTGAAGCTGTATAATAGTCGATAAAATTTTAGAGTGGTCACAATAATCACCGTACATTTTTATAATTCACCACATTTCCACCGTACTTTGTTAGTCACTTGTCTGATACGCAATACCAATTTTATGAAATTGTCAGTTGACAACTAAGTTAAGCGTGCAACGAATGCCAGTTGTCAACTGTTATTGAAAAAGTTAGCCAATAGCCCCCCAGAAATGGTCAACGTAACTTCATACTCACATAGATATCACAATGAAGATAGTAAAGCGACTATGACAATACAAATAAATGAATCGTTCTGAACAGTTACATTGAAAAAATGCTATCATCGAAGTGATCTGATGATGATGATGGAGCCGGATGGTAGGCACAGGAACTCCATAATTAATCAATGTATCCTAGTCGTGTTTGGGCTTATTAGAATTGTCATGAAAAATAGGCACTCTGTTTATAATTGTATCAATAACAGCAACTAAAAAGAGTTAAATAAAAACACTTTACAAAGAAAAAAACCGACTTCACTAAAAAAAACACTAAAAGGATAAAAATAACTTTAATTTCGGAAGTCGGTGTTAAATAAGAGAGCAGTGGTGGCCGAGTGGTAACGGCCCCGACTTACGAGTTGTAGGACGTGGGTTCAAACCCAGCCAGGCGCATTACTTTCTGTAATTTATTCCATCACCACTGCTCTCAAAACGGTGAAGGAAAACATCGTGAGGAAACCGGCATGTCCTAGCACCAAAAATTCAAAGACATGTGACATCCGCCAACCCGCACTGAGCCCACGTGGTGGATTACGGCCCATTCCCTCTCCTAGAGAGGAGGCCTGAGTCACAACAGGGAATATTAAAAGGCCGACTATGCTATTATTTGCGCCTAGCGGCTAGACCGCCATCCCGATTTTTTTACATTCCAAAACAGTCCCCTTTTCTTCGTATAATTATTTGCTCATTTTGGAGCTTTTTTCATAACGACTGAAGCGACGGAATGATTACGTGCATTGTCCATCACACTGATTAAGGGTTCTCTAAAATTAGGGCTAAGTTTTTCCTTCACCTATTTGGTATGAATGACTGACCTGATGACAGATGTTCGTATCCATCAAAAGGACGTTCATAGGGTCCTGCGTAACCTCGACTTGAACAAAGCTAGTGGCCCCGACGGAATACCAGCAATTTTACTTAAAACTTGTGCGCCTGAATTGTCTCCGATCTTGACACGCCTATTTCGCATCTCATATGAGACTGGAAAAGTGTCGATTGCTTGGAAGCACGCTAACGTGCAGCCTGTGCCCAAGAAGGGCAGTCGAGCTGACCCAGCAAACTACAGACCCATCTCTGTTACGTCCGTCCTCTGTAATAGTATGGAACGGGTGCTTAACAAAAAACTTCTGGCATACCTAGAAGCTAACGACATCCTCAGTGACCGGCAATACGGTTTTCGCCGAAATCGGTCCACTGGGGACCTTCTAGCGTATGCCATTCACATCTGGAGCGAGACCATTGAGAAGTATGGGGAAGCGCTTGCCGTCTCCCTTGATATCTCAAAGGCTTTCGATAGGGTCTGGCACGAAAGCCTTATTTCTAAGCTTCCTTCCTTCGGTCTACCCACTGGTCTGTGTAATTGGATCGTAGACTTCTTGAGGCATCGATCCATCCGAGTGGTTGTTGATGGCTGCTCGTCCGGACAAATGGATATTAATACCGGGGTCCCTCAGGGGTCGGTACTCTCGGCAACACTGTTTTTGCTGCACATAAATCTTTGGGTATGCAGACGACAACACTGTTGCCGAGAGATATGTGTCTGACGCACGTGCTAGTGGGTCACGGATCCAGTCATCCCGAGAGGCTATGGTTGAACGCTTGAACTCGTCCTTGAAGGCGGTCTCCGATTGGGGCGATGCCAATCTGGTCAAGTTCAATGCAACTAAAACCCAAGCGTGTCTCTTTTCCGCTAAGCTATATGGGTATTTCAAGCCTGAAATAAATGAATTAATGAATTAATTAAGCGGAGTCAATTCCACCCGGCTCCATCTTTCCAAGGTGTGACCTTGCCAATAACCGACCACCTTGAGCTTCTTGGGGTTACGCTGTCGTCTACTCTCAATTTCGGCTCATACATCGAGGCAAAGGCTCAACTGGCTGCCAAAAAATTGGGGATCTTAGCAAGGGTGAGACGGTACTGCACGCCGGAACAGCTGCTCAACCTTTATCAAGCGCAAGTACGATCGTGTATGGAGTACTGCTCTCATCTTTGGGACGGGTCTGCCAAATACCAGCTTGATGCGCTAGAGTCGATCGGCAATGATGCACTTGTTGAGTCGAAGCTCCAAAGCCTTGGGCATTGCCGCCAATGTGCTAGCCTGTCGGTTTTCTATCGTTTACATTTCGGGGAGTGTGCACTGGAATCGCACAATCTAATTCCGCCAAGTCCATTCCATCACCGGACCACTAGACGTACGGCGTTACGCCACCGGTACATGGTAGACATCCCACCCATACGCACAAAACGTTTTAAGAACACATTTATTATGCGTACAGCCAAGGAGTGGAATTCCTTTCCGGAGTCTGTGTTTCCAGTTAGCTACGACTTAGGGGTCTTTAAGTCAAGAGTGAATAGGCTACTTCTAGGCAAGCGTGCTCCATCGTCGACCACATCATCGCTTGCTATCGGGTGAGATGGAGGTCAAACGCGAGCCTATCATTAACAAAAAAAAACCTATTTGGTGAAATTATCGTGTTTCATTTCGGAATGATAATCTTCATGTTTATTTACACTGCTAAAAATTAATAAGGCATTAGGCACGAAGCCCTTTGCATTACCAGCGTGAACTATAATCCATCTGATTCCTTTTAAAATGCCTGTCTCAAGACCTTGAGTTTCAAGTGACTGCCAGCATTTTTTAAGTGTGTCTGAAGAAGATGCAGCTTTCATCTAAATATATTATTTTTTTGAAGATCTTTAGGTAAATTTCTATTATCAATTATTAATTTCCCTATGGTTGATACTTCTTTCTTAACAGTATAAAAAAATAAGTTTTTGTCGGATTGCAAATATGTCAAAGTCATCTAAAGCCTTTGAAGGACGACCCTTTCTGTGCTTAGTTGACGATTTTTTGTGTGTGACGATGTAAAAACAGTGCGAAAAATCGTGAAAATACCTTGAAAAATTAATAAAATAGTACAAAGTTAATTAAGGCTCACATTGTTTTATAACTACTGTCAGGTCTGTGTGACAGTCTGACAGAAGGAAAAATTTCAAAAATATGTTTAATGTAAAATAAAAAACAAATCATTTAGTCTCATATTAACACGACAGTGTTATTATTGTTAACTCAAGATTGTTTGGTCGCACTATAAATACAGTCAATGTCAATCACTCATTTTCGGTTTGACGACGACATATAATAGTAGTCATGTTTAGAAGCGAATTATTAGTCGCTTCTAAACATCGTAGTAAAGTAACAATACAAACGCAATTCCTGACGTTTGTTAAGAAAGGTTATGGATTTTTTTATTGTAGTGCGCACACGTAAAGTACCATATAAATAAATAATAAATTCTAATCTAGTATAGATTAGAACGGAAACTCCGAGCATAAGCCCTTTCGATTGCCCTTTGGGTGACTTTAAGCCTTCTGATGAGTTCTATTGTGAGTGACCATGTTTCGGAACCATCACTGGCAACACGCCCTGGTCATAGACTTTCGTCTAGAGACACTGTGGTATATTGGATGAGAAGATACCGCGTGGCATCCCGAACGCTGCCCATCCGATTCGGATTCGACGGTTGACCTTTTTCTCGAAATTAGATCTACCCAACCAAGGAGTTGGTCTTATATGGTTGTTTATCATGACTTTAGTTTTGTCCATGTTCATTTTAAGACCCACTCTTTCGAAAGCTCTACTAAGGTAATTGAGGATTGTGCTGAGCTCTTCCGTAGTCTCAGCCATGACTATTCTATGTCGTCGTCAAACCAAATATGAGTGATTGACATTGACTGTATTATAGAGTGTTTGGTCAAAAATTCGTTCACAATGATAGCTGATATATTGTGCGAAGGCGCATTATCGTGGTGCAAAATCCATGAACTTTTTTATATCCACAAATCTGGCCTTTTTCTTCGAATTTGCTCTCTTAAATGCCGCATAATGCTCAAATAATATTCTTTATTTACGGGTTGACCTTCCGGCAAGAATTCCGAGTACACAACACCGCGATAATCAAAGAAAACAGTCAACATGACGTTGACTTTTGATCGACTTTGGCGTGGTTTTTTCGGTTTCGGTTCAATTGGAAGGCGCCACTCCGAAGCTTGTTGACTAGTTTGTATGTCAAACTCGTAAACCCACGTCTCGTCACCAGTTAAAATGCGTTTCATGAATGTTGGGTCGGAATTGACTCGTTCTAGCATATCATCAGCGACTGTCATGCGATTTAGTTTTTGGAGAAAATTCAGGTTCTTTTGGACTAGCCGAGCGGTAACATGTTTCATACCCAAATGATTAGTTAAAATCGTACGGATCGACTCGTGAGATACAGAAAGTTCGGCGGCTATCTCTCTCAAAGTTGAATGAGGATTTTCATTCACATTTCCTTCACTTTTGTGATGTTAACTTCAGTTGAAGACGTTGATGGCCTACCAAGGCTTCCTCTTATGACGTAGGCGAGCACTCTTAGTGCTCGCCTATTATCCAAAATTCACCCCCTCAAGGGATAAAACGGGGGTCCAAAGTTTGTAAACCGACTTTCACATGGGCAAAGCCGCTGGCAGAAGCTAGTCGTAAATAGCCCAGCTAGAGCGCACGTTTCTAAGTAACCGTTCAGCAAAACTTTAATAAATCCACCATTTCTTGACGGATTTTAATAATTTTAAAAATTAAATAAGTACTTAGTAAATTATTACACATACGATGTACTTAGTAAAGATGTGATTTGCTATTATATGATTGATCCTCATTTTGCATAACAAAATATGATTTTAAGCACATACATATTTACATAGTTTTCTGTTCCCTATTCTAATCTTTTATTTTTGTGTATGTACATAAATTGTTAAATAAATAAATACATGTGGAAAGATATTTCACAATTTTTTTTGTGGCGCCGCCGCCGCCGCTTACTATGTACACCTGACCTCTTTTTTTTTATAGATTTTCACAATTCCTGAAGTAGGAATTCGAACCAAATTAATTAAAAATGCAAAAATACTTCAGACTTCTCTGCAGTTATTTGCATTTGACGCCAAAATTAGTACTCTGGACGCTCGCGGGTACCGCTTCAAATAGGCACAAAATATTAGCTGTCAAACGTATGGAAGAGCCTGGTCAGGACCAGTGTGGTAAATGAAGAATGAAAATGAATAAGTGTGATGTGTGGTGTGGTGAATGAGTGTGGTGTATGATGTGTGTGGTCAGTGTGGTCAGTCTTAAATTAAATACCTCAAGATGTAGCCACCTTGTGGCCGCACATGAGACAGCACTATAAAACTTCAATGAGGCTATTACGTAAACTTTTCCTTAAATATGACCACTGAAATACACTAAAAACTTAATTATTGGAGACTCATACATACACTTAAACTATTACTTTAATTGCTGAAATTATTCCAAAAACATTAAAACTGACTCAAATCGACCTCTCAGTGACAGTAACAGGCCTTTATTAGCTAACTTTACAAAGTTCGCCAAGCAAAAAACCGGCACTTCATATGAGACAGAGCATGTTATGTTTTGTCTCAATTTTCTTACTTATTTCGTATATATATGCTTCCCACTTCCACACTTCCCTACAGTCCCCCTCCGACTTCCTCGTCTCGTATGCCAGACGAGTCCATCGCGCTTACTAGCGACCTCACTGCCCTCTTTGGCTTGAGTGACTCCGTTATCATAGCGGGCGATCTCAATGCTAAACACCCCGCCTGGAACAGTAGTACGACCAACCCTAGGGGGAAGGTCGTGTTCAACCTTGGTGCATCCCTTAACTTTGACATCATCGCCCCGATGTGTCACACTCACTTCCCCCATGATCCCAACCATAGCCCCGACGTCCTCGATGTAGCGCTCCTTAAGAATGTTAACCTCCGGTTGCAATCTATAGAAGCAATACACGAGCTTAACTCCGATCACCGACCCGTGATTATGCACCTAGGCTCCCGCTCGGGCAATCTCGACCCGGGCCAGCCCCCCGCTTCCCAATTGATCACTGACTGGAAGAAAGTAAGCGAAAGGCTGAAATCTACCACGTCACCTCAATTGGATTCTATCCCTGACCACATAGTCTCAGTCGCTGACACGACGGTGGCAATCGACTCGCTCACAGACCACGTACAATCCGTCCTGAACGAATGTTCAAGGGAGATTCCTGCGAAGGAGGACCTTCGCTGGAAAATCCCGGACGATGTACGGGCTCTGATGACCGAGAAGAACGCAGCCGTCCGTGCATACAGCGCTTTTCCTTGCGACGCTAACAAGGCTCACATGCGTAGATTACAGCGTGCTGTAAAGAAACGCATGACCGAGCTGCGTTCCGCCCGCTGGGACAAGACGCTCAGTGAACTCGAGCCTACCCATCTCGCCTTCTGGCAACTTCAGAGGAAATTACGTTCCACTGAAGAGTCCTCTATGCCTCCGCTCACCCGCCCTGATAAGAGTGTCGCTTTCGACAACTCTGAAAAAGCGGAATGCCTAGCCGACAGCCTCGAAGCCCAATGCTCGCCTAGCTCTCAACTAGTAGACCAAGCCCACATCGACATGGTGGACGCTGAAGTCGAACGTAGAGCCTCCCTCCCTCCCGTTGAAGACCCTGATAACCCTCTGGCCCCCGTCACTCCCGACGAGGTGGAGGATATCATTAAAAAACTTCAACCAAGGAAAGCCCCCGGCGCCGACGGTATCACGAACAGAGTGTTCAAACTCTTCCCCCCCCAACTTATAATGCTAATGACCGCTATCTTCAATGGCGCATTAAGCAATAATATCTTCCCCCAAGCGTGGAAACAGGCCACCGTTATCGGTATCCCTAAACCAGGCAAGCCCAAGTCTGACCCCACCAGTTACCGCCCCATCAGTCTCCTCAATGTTCTCGGTAAGATCTACGAGAGGCTTATTTATAAGCGACTCAAAGATTTTGCCGAATCCAAGGGTCTCATTCCTGATGAGCAGTTCGGGTTCCGTACCGAACACTCATGCGTCCACCAAGTCCACCGCATCGTAGAGCACCTAAGCGCTGGCTTCCAGCGTAATGCGATGACGGGTGTCTTGTATTTCGATATAGCGAAAGCATTCGACAAGGTCTGGCACAATGGCTTATTATATAAGCTATATCAACTCGGTGTGCCAGACCGTCTCGTGCTCATCATGCGAGACTTTCTGTCGAATCGCACCTTCCGCTATCGAATCGAGGGAGCCCTCTCCTCCCCCCACCCCATTCGAGCTGGAGTCCCTCAAGGCTTGGTAGTGTCCCCCCTAGCTTTCACGCTGTTCACCAGCGACATTCCCAAAAGTAAAAAGGCCCAGTTGGCTCTATTCGCCGACGACACGGCAATTTACTACACCGGTCGTGACCCCAGAGTTATCGCTCGCAATCTCCAAACCTCCGCAAACATTTTGGGCAAATGGTTCCGGAAATGGAGGATCGAGGTTAACCCTGATAAGAGTCAAGCTGTTCTCTACTCGAAACAGCGGAAGTCCGTCTCCCCTCCCCCTCCGATAACCATGTACGGTAAGCCGATCCCCTGGGAGAAGCAAGCCAAGTACCTCGGAGTGATCCTCGATCAGCACTTGTCCTTCGCCGAGCACATAAAGCAGGCTCGCTCGCGAGCCGCTTTCGCTCAAGGTAGGCTCCATTATCTCATGACTGCCCGCAGCAAACTGTCACTTAAGTGCAAGCTGCGCCTCTATACGGCAGTAATCCGCCCGATCATGACGTATGCATGTGCAATCTTCGCACACGCCAAGCCCCGCTTCCTCCATAGGATGCAGACCCTTCAAAATAGGACCCTCCGTAAAATTCTCGGTGCCCCATATTATGTCCGAAATGAGAATCTACATCTAGATCTCAAAATCCCCACCATCCAGCAGTTCATGAAACGCCTTTGCAAGCGTTTCTTCGATACTGCTGTAAAACACCGCAACCCCCTCATAGTATCGGCAGCCCGATACGAACCCTCCCGCATCTCTAAGGTTCGCCGTCCTAGGCATACTCTCGTCACCCCCGATGACCCCACTACCCTGCTCCAAGAGAGCCGTAAGGAAACAAGTACAGTTCGAAGACAATACAGACCGCCGTCCTTCCGTCCTCGCCGCCGAGGCCCGCCGCGACACTCCCGTAAACGTCCTCCCCGTCCCTTGCTCGAGCCAGCCCGCGTCGCTGAGCCGTAGTTTTAAAATTCCCCGATAATAATAATAAAATCTTTGTTCGATCCAGCCCGTCCCTTGCTGTCCCCCCCCAGCGACGCCCTAAGCCGAGGTCCGTACCCCACAGGGGGTGCCCTTAGCGTGTAGTCGCTTAGTTTTTAAGTTTAGTTAAATAAGCCCTGGCTGGAGGCTTTGATTCTCGAATTGAGGCCGCCACAGGCAAGTCCGGTTAAGCAGCCGACAACCTCCTAGGTTGACCTGCGAGAGGCCACACAATAAAAAAAAAAAAAAAAAAACACACTTCCCTACAGTCTCATGGCTACATCTAGAGGTATATAATCTAAGAGGTCAGTGATACCCGACGGTCGGACGGTTTCAAGTATCAGAAAGTTTCTTAGGCAAAGAGTTAGTAAATATATAGGTTCTTATGCCTCATTTACACGTGGGCACAGCCTCGGCCAATCGCCTTCCCTAGTCATTGTGTTAACGGGGAAACCCCGTTTAAACAATGACGATTGGCCAAGGCTGGGCCCAGGCCACATGTAAACGGGGCATTAAGTGGTAACACTGACCGCTTCCCCCTCTACATCTTCAAGTTCCATCTGTCAGTCAGTCAATGAGTAATGTTTTGTGGTGATGTTTCTTTTTAAGTTTTTATTTTCGTAATTTCAAAAGCTTCGTGTATTGTTGTATGATTTCGTGTAATTTGATTTACGCTACGTTGTTTTAAGAAAGTGCATTATGAATTAGTTGACTGAAGTAATAAATTTCATGTAGGTGAATAGTTTTTGTGTTTTGTTATTTCAACATAATGAAGGTGGACGTTGTTAGGAGGCGACGCGGCGCTGCACAACTAGCAGGTTGGTGCGAACACCTTAACTTTACTTGTATTAAAGACCGAAAAAGTACCTTTTCGCAATGTAATTTATTCAGAACCTCCAGAAATAACTTAGTCAAGATATAATATGTGTGTGCGCAACTGTTCTAGGAATCTGTGAAAGGTCGAAGGCTGACTCTGTAGTTAAAATCTTATTACTTGACAGGCATTAAATTAATTTTCGTCTACAACAAAAAGATTGAGTGTATTATTATGTATTACTTACTAGTTATAGTAATTTCTCTTTTACTCAACCATTAAGGTTATGATAACTTAGCTTTTTATAATTTGGTTCCTTGATATGATTCAAAATATAAAGTAATTATATAAAGTTAGGTTTAAGTTTTTTTTTTGTATGGCAATTGAGCCGATTGAGACTATTCTGCCAGTGTCACGTTGAGACTGTGTGATCGAGCTTTTAACTTCATGGTAGATGTTAGTAAATGCTAGAAGGACAAACACAAGTTGTTAGTAAAAACACATAATCTAAATTACTAACTTATCTATGATATATTTAAACAACACAAGTTACTAAATACAAAATAATTATATACACATAACATACCAACAAAATGATCTGAAATTTTAGTTGGTATGTTATGTGTACTAACTAAAATTTCAGATCATTTTGTTTTAAAAAGGTTGCCAAAAGATTTATTATTTTAGGAGAGAAGTGAGATAGAAGGGAGTGGAAATTGATTGGAAGGGGAATGTAACATTTGGAATTTTTTTAGTAGAGGTCAAAGGATTTATTGTTCAGGGGGCAAGAGAAAAAACTAGTGCTACTGAGCAGAGAAACTCTGTGGGCACAGGAACAACCTTCAACACAACACTGGAGAGTGAAGGCACTTAATTGATCATTACCAATTAAATTAATATTATTGGCCATAAAAGTTACAGTACGTAGGTACTTTTATAGAACAAATAATGTGTTTTCCATGAGGTATTGATAAATTAGTAAACAAATGCACTTGTAAATCTATTATAAAAGGGGAAACTGACTGACTGACATATCAACGCACAGCCGAAACTACTGGGGTTAGGAGGGTGAAATTTTGCACAAGGTTTCCTTTTATGACTTAAATGAGCACTAAGAAAGGATTTTCTAAAATTCACTCACTAAGGGGATGAAGTGGGGTTCCAAAGTTTGTATGGAGAAACCTACGTTTACGCGAACGAAGCCACGGGCAGAAGCTAGTAAGTTATATTCTTCTATCATAAATATTTGCCAAGGCGCTACAATTATCTTTGACATAGTCACACCTGTCAGGTACTGCATATTTTTAAGTTATGCCAAGAGTAAAATATTATAATTATACAAGACAATAGAAATCACTAGTGTTGTAGGACAGAATGTAAACTCATAAGGCACTGTTCTTCTATAGTATTTTGTTTACTGAATCTACTAAGTTCTACAACTTAAAATTGCCAGCTGTTCGCTTTTGTTGTTCAGTTATTTGACTTGGTTCTTATTGTTAAGTTTATTAGTTTGATAGAATTCTGTGGGTACTCCTGTAAATTTTGTCACAAATAATTTGTTTGTGGTTTTTACTGCTGCTTGTGTTTTATTTACCAGCTTGTTGAAGTTAATAAAAAATGCAAAATCTTATCAGTTTTTCACACGTGAAAAATCTTCAATTTTGATTTTGAACTTTTCCTCTGCTATGTTCTGTAACTAACTTTGTCTACTTGTTATATAAGTGTATTCTGTTTATGAGGAACTACTTGTTTGTCTTAGTTAATCCCCTTAAAATGCATGAGCTAAAGAGCTGGAATTTATACTCGCTGTAAGTTATTACTTGATTATGATTTATCCATCCTTTTTTCTACACTTGTATGTTTTGTGATGTTCTATCTGTGGCTATTGACAGGGACCACAGGAACCATGTATTTTTTTAACTGAAAAGTAACTTTACTCAACTTAAAGATAATTTAAGTGATCAGATTAGTCAAATTTAGTTGTAAAGTCAGTAGTAAAAGGTAATCAGTTCCAGGGATTATAGCTTATACAAATATCTAAACATAGATACAACTATGTATTTTTTATAGTTTTGAAGAACTTTCTTATAAACAATCTAAGATGTGCACAGATCTGACACTTTTCGTTTGTTTCGTGTTTTCGTAGGCTACCATAAAGCGCAGCACAGGAGCCAAAGCTCGTCGCACGCTCCATGTTCCGTGTGCGGAGCGTCTTATCCCACTGGATTTTGAAAAAATCACGTCATTACCTACTTGCCTATTTTTTTAGAACTTCCTTGTAACCGTAATGGCCTCAACGTCGAGAAGGAAAACGGTGTTATCTAGAAGGTGCATCTGCCACACGACGTACGAGTATTTAATTCTTTATCTCGAAACAAGTAGTTATGAGTCACGTAGTCATAATATACAAAGTAAAACAGTTAATATAAGAGAAACCTGCGAGTTTTGGAGGCCTCTCACTCAACGAAAGCAGCTCACACGGCTATTGTTAACGTCGTGTGCCGTACGCCGAGCGCCGCCGCGCAGCCGCGCCGAGCCGGTGCATTTGCTGATGCTTCACTTGCCAGTCGAAAGTGCGCATACAACACTTTCGCATTGTTTCCGACATGTTGACACCGAGATTTTAAAGAAAAGAGGTGAAGGCTACTCGCTAAATGCACAGCTCGTCGAGCTAAAACGGAGGAAACTTTAGTCGTGTCGTGCTACGTCTCTTGCCTGATTAAGCTGCGGATACACAATTTATGTAGTAGCTTGTCTGCGATTTTATATCAGACGCTGGAATTGTACTCAGCCTCGTCAGTTCTAACCGAAGCTCCTATAACCAAACCAACTAGCTACTAAGCCCGAATACTGACAGCTTTTGCAGCGTGAACGTGGGCACTTAATTCATTTTCATTCTTGTCTCTCCAGAAGTTTTAAATACCTTTTGTAAATTTCATTTTATTGCACTGCAAATGCATAATATTTCAAGAACTGGCAATTTGGCGAAAAGTCCATTTCAGTTGCTTACCCGCCAAGGCGTAGCGAATGTGCTTGCAGTAGTGAACGGTACCGTTACTGAAGCTGACGTGACAAATGTGAGAACACATAACGGGTGCTCTGCGGGCTATCCCCTTTGTTATCATTTGCTTACGACACTTACAAAATGTTTCTGGATCACAGTTTATGTCGTGTAACTGAAATTAGCGAGAATACTAAACAGTCTTATATCCTATGCGTCAATACTTCATTGCTGCCCGGTTGGTGCGGGCTCTGAAGTAGGCGTAAGAAAGTTGTTTAAATAGCTATTTAGATCCATAACAGTTATCAAACCAGAAGACGTCGTCACCGATGTCAGATGTACATAGTTTTTACGAGCATAACTACAGTAAACAGATAGGTACACAAATATATGTATATATATATAATGAGTAGTCTATCATGTCCTCGTATCGACTTCCTTGGCCTTCAACGTCTTCACGAAGTTTCTATTGTTTAGCCAGCTCAATTACTATTATGTGCTCACTCATAATAGTCGCTACTTTAACCAAATGAATTGTTTTTTTTATAGGAGACAAAACGTGGTTTCTTATTTTATTTTCGGTTACATATGCCACTCTGTCACTGATCAGCTAGAACATAAGCATATTTAAATGTTAAATTAGCACCAGCTTAGAGCCTTAGCATCGTGCAATACCGAACTTAGATCCACGTTGTTTATGGGTTACTCCAGATACATAACTTGCAAGCCTGCCTTACACGGTGCCACTGTGTAAACTTTTAAACAGCAGAGTTAATCGCGTTACGAACTACTTTCTAGAGTGGACATTATCGCTGATTAGTAGGTCACGCCGAGTGTACTGTGCAGGTCAGGGGAACGCACCAGGTACCTGCTGAGCACTATCGATCTGGCTGGTCGCAACGTTTGACCGACTGCGGTTCCACATACAAATTGGATAGTGTGCATGAATTAGCCATAGGGCACGTGTGGCTTGTATTTGTGGAAAGAAAAGCTCTAAAGAATTGGCGATCAATAAACCCTAAATATACTGTATATCTAAAAAAGGCTACCAATTACGTTCACAATATTCACATCCGGGTTTCTTGTTAAACTAGCTGTCGGTTGAGGCTACAGAATAAGACTTAGAAGCATTTTAAGCATTTTTTTCCGCCGATATTTTAAACCGTCATCCGATTCTGTTAACATAAATACGCTCGGAACTAAGGTTAACTGCTAAATCCAGAACAATGGACTAAACGCTCCTCAAGTGAAACAAAAACATAATGGAAGTTTTCATTTAGTCGTCGAGACAGTTGTAATGAGTAGACAGCACATGACTAAGGTAGGGTTCAGCAGGTTTACTTTTTAGAAATTATATCGAGCGTGCGCTTATCTGCACTTTGCACAAGTACACTGACGTCCGAGCCTAAGGACCCTAACAAAAGACGAAGCCGATCCAAGTGTAACAGAATCTTGCGAATAGAATGGATGACTTTGCTAAGAGTCAAAAAATACAGCTGTGAGCCCCACTTAAGCATTTTGCATTTACGGCAACGAAAGAAAGAAAAGAGTCAGTGATAGTGTGACAGTTGACAGAACGGAAGAATAAAATGTGAAGCGATAGCCATACCGAAACCCTTACCGCGTCCGCCACACATGGGACAAGAACAGGAAAATGATTTTAAGATCCAAAGTTCGGACTATGCTAGGTTTTCTGAGTCACATTTTTGACGAAAAGTTGGGTTTTTGGAGAAAGGTGCGGCGGTGGCGCGAGTGCAGGTGCCGGTCGGCAGAGCGTGTCGCCCCGACCTGCGACCCCGACCGACCCGGCGCGTGAGGGCAGCTGCCGGCTCTCATGCCACTCGCAAAATAATCGATATTAGCGTAACTTTGCAGCAAACATTAGCCGAAGGAAGTGTTTAGGATGACAGATGTGTTTTCCCACGCTAACTGATGTCTAGAAAATGTACTGTTTACCTATAACTGTGTTTGTAGCACCGTGTTTAACATTCTTGCATTCTTTTATTTATTGTTGATGGTTTGTCACACTTTATTCCTTTTGTTTACGCTCCATGACTTCTATTTAATATTTACAAATATTTTAACTAATTTAAATAGTATCTCTCCATTTTTTAAATATTGGTTTACGAATTCGCCTAAATATGTTCAATTTATTTATCTATATATATATAAAAGGAGAAACTGACTGACATATCAATGCACAGCCAAAGCTACTGGGATTAGAAGCGTGAAATTTTGTACAAGGTTTCCTTTTATGACGTAGGCGAGCACTAAGAGAGGTTTTCTCAAAATTCAACCCCTAAGGGGATGAATCAGGGGTCTAAAGTTTATATGGAGAAACCTATTTTCACGCGGGCGAAGCCGCTGGCAGAAGCTAGTCTATATATAAAAGCGAATTACCACTCACTGATCAATCACGACGATATTAAATACTAATGTGAATAAACTACAAAAAGCTTAAAAATGAATTAAAAATTTATTGTAACCCGGCTCCTGGGCTCTGAGGGTGGTCCCTAGCCGTACCGCAGTAAATTTATAAAGGAATATTATCAGGTACAGGGAGAATTAATTTACAAATTTGGTACGGCTTGTCATGGAAACGTGTCGCAGCAAACGGTTTCCTCCGACGGCGAGGACCCTCCACGCCTTCACCCCTACCAGGAATCAGCTTGGCATACCCGCTACACCCCTCGCTCGAGCGCAGTTGGAGTCTCCACCTTGTTTGTCAGAAGACGGTGGTAGTGAGTTAATAGAAGTAATTTTCGCCTGAGTTCCAGAGTGTCTAGTGCCACCATCCCCGTAACAAACAAAGATGGATATAGATACGGGTGGTACCCGTATATGCGCTTATAAATAAAACGGTAAAACTTCCTCTGGATTCGTTCTATTAAAAGTTAAAGTCAATGTTATGATTGAGTAGCTGTGTAAACAATTTCATAATTATTTCGTATGCATTACGCGAACCCTGGTAGGTACCGAGGTCCATGCGAGGTCCTGTTATAATTGAACCCGATACGGTGTCTCCGTCGATCGTTGAACCCGCAGTGTCGCACGTTGCATGCGCACTATTTTATTAATGTGCTGTCTACTAGCCAGCTACACGCAAATCGAAACAGACTTCACTATATCGTTAATTCACATTTAAATATCCATTTCTCTCTTCAAAGCGAAAAGTGTTTCCGTCCCAACAAACCGGCGGATTTACAAAGATCCGTTGTGCAGATCCATACGAGCATAGAAAGCGAGGATAAAAAGGTCATAGGTTATATTTTATCCCGAGAAGCATAACTCGTCGCGTAGCTGTAAAATATATTTATAATAACCGTAGTCCGGAACCTTTGTAAGCACGTAATAAACAGTGCTGCCGGCAATGTTCAAATATTTCTCTCGCCTGTCGACTGCAGCAGTGTTGGCACTTAGTGCTCTCAGTAATGATCACTATCATCTAGCTAGGTAATCCATTTCAGTCGACTCTTACAACGTGGGAATTTAAGTTCTGCTTCTGCTAGTGCACTAGTTTCTATTGTTTGAAATTCCTATGAGAAAATAGTATTAATCTCACGTGGATGTGGGTAATCGAAGAGAGTAAAAAATATTCTGTAAATGAAAATTAACCGTTTTCAAAATAACTAAAACATAAACTTTTAAATCTGCCCAAAGATGTCCTAAATAGTCTCGTAACGTTGCAGAATCTACACATACACAAGATATATCTATATATTAAAGCGAAATAGCACTCACGAAATCTCAGAAACTATAATACCTACTTAAACTTAAAATTTGGCAGGTAAGTTTCTTATAGGGTGTAGACATTCGCTAAGAACGGATTATACGAAACTCAACCCTTAAGAGGGTAAAACAGGGATTGAAAGTTTGTATAGAGAAACCTATTTTCACGCAGGCGAAACCGCTGGCAGAAGCTCATATTGTATAAATCAGTGTTTATAGAATAGAATAAACTTTATTGTACACCAAAATAGTAACAAAACTTTTAAACTAACTAATAAATACGAGTATAATCTTTCAATATCCGTACGATGAGTTCTTTTAGCGGACACGCCGTAAACTGACTAGTTGCATTATCTATGAATGAATCACGTCGGGTGTGCAGTGTGCACTAACGAGGAACGCTAGCAGTTATCAAAGGAGGCCTAAGGTCGAGCCTCGGGCGTCGGCGCAGGGCTCTCGAGGTGAAGAGCTTCGCAATTCATTCAATAAGCCGCTAACGATGGATACTTTGTATGCTTTATATTAAACTCTCTACATTGCTTGGGTTTCTAATGCGTCTCTCTAAGTGCTTTAATAATGCTAAAACACTGAAAATTTTGTATTGCTCTTTTGTTAGAAGACAGATAGAGTGTGCATCTCAGATATGGAACCCACTTTATAATAAGTACATCGATTGCATTGAAAACATCCAAAAGCGTTTCATTAAATATCTTTGTTTTCATCAAAAAGATCCTTATCATTCCATCGGTTATCTCCGGCTCTGTAAAAAATACCATTTATTACCTCTCGAAAATCGACGTGAGATTGCTGACGTTTTTGTACGTATTAAAAATCTTCAATAACAATATTGACGGCTGCAAAAATTATTCCGCCTTAATTCGCCCTTACGTGTGCCTCTAGCATCAACAAATTATAGACAGAATAGTTTTATTATACGTGCAAGTAGACAGTTGAATATATATGTCAGCAGCATGACTTGGATCCCTTTATGACTAGTGTGACGTCAGCCAGAAGACG
Organism: Mythimna pallens; assembly: GCA_961205895.1. NCBI lineage: Eukaryota > Metazoa > Arthropoda > Insecta > Lepidoptera > Noctuidae > Mythimna > Mythimna pallens. The sequence goes on from OY540826.1 coordinate 703,904, forward strand.
CATAAGCCTCAAATTTTTCAAGTAACCTTCAAATTGTTTCCCTATTTTTCTATAATGCAAACCCCTTGAACCTGTAATCCTTGACTTTGACTATGTGTAGGTATCTAACCATAACTTTTTAATAAGTTCATTGTGTTAAGGTCTATTTATGCTCAGTCTGACACTATACGTGAGGACTTGTAATTGGCTAGCTGTCGTCTATGATTGTTTTTATTTTAATCAGTATTTTTATTATTTATAAGCTGTGACTCATCCAAGCTGCAATAAATAAATAAATAGTTTGTTATTGAAAGAAAGCCAACATTGTGGTTTATTTTACCAGTAGAATTTAAAGACGATCATTGCAACATGCTGTAAAACCAATGCATCAAGACATCGCAGCGGTTCAACTCTAAATAAAATACGTCTATTCACGTTATTAGGGGAATTAAATTTTATAAGAGTTACTGACTCAATGTAGTAATTAGTAAAGAAACAGCACTATACAGAATTAGAGGATCACACTGCTATAGCGGATGTGTGAGACGCTGACTGATGATATTCCGGTACATTTTATTGTTTTTCTAACTAATGAAGTATATTGTATTTTTTTTTGTATTAATATTCTTGCAATCAGTCGTTAGACTATGAGTAGATGAAATGATTTCTAGCTTTTAGAGCAAAATCTCCGAAAGTATTTGTTTTGAATTATGTGAAATTCTTTATTTCCAAAATATGCCGCCATTTCAATCTTCGCATTGATTTCGGAATGCCCAATTGCATTGCTAGTTGGCTTGAATGGATGGCAAGCGCTTTGGATTTGGAACAGGATGTTGCGCGAATGTTACATGGATTGAATTATTGGCACTAAATCTTATCCTTCATTGGGTCAGCCAACGTTGTTCAAGGCACTCCGTTACATTGTCACGCTGTGGTAGATAGCAAAGGACACAGAACGGTTCCCTAAGGTACTCCAGCTAAGATAAGATGAAAAGTTGATGTGCGCTCGTCTTCTTTTTTTTTTTATTATTATTGATAGGCTCGCGTTTGACCACTATCTCACCTGAATATTTGAAGTATTCTATCCCTTAGATAGGATTTAATTAAGTAAAGACAAAATGGCAGAAGGGATTTTATCCTGCAAAGCAATTCTCTACGCCTAACCCAATTAAGGAACACGTAAGAACGGTTCTGTTTCCTTTCGAGCGCCTTTCTGTACGTCTGACAAATTCTATGGATCCATACTACAGTGCGTGGTGTAGCTGTCCGCAGCCAACTGGTGCTCTGGGGATAGGGATCTCAGTACAAGCTCATGTAACAGTCTGCTAGCAGTACTTTTGAACGTATCGGAACAAACTTATCGCATGTGTATGTATGCATGCCGTAACTAAAAAAGATTATTATGTACGTATAGTATAGGCATTTCCTGTTATAATTACGACTCGTATAACCTAACATAGAACGCAATAGGATCCTCCAATATTTCTTACGTGCTTAGCTTTAAAATTCTTGTGCTACTATTAGGAGGTAAAGCCTCCAATTGTTCCTCTTCGGAAATTTATCACGACGATCTTTGGGAATCGGGGCAGGAAAATAATCATAATAACTATAAAACCACATTGACTGTAATCAATCGCAATACTAATAAAAAAAATGATTGTTGTATTTATGTGTGAAGGAGTAACGGACGTACATTCATTGTGTATGTTTTTGTTACTATTTCACGCTAAAACGGTTATTTGGATTTGGATGAACTTTCACATACGGGTTAGGCCATGTCCTGGAAAAGCACATGATTAGGATACTTTTTAATATGTCGGGCAAGTCAAGCAAAGCAAGTCAGTACATGTTACCTTTACTCTTAGGAGAAAGACCTGCCGCCTAATTAAACTCTATTATGAGGAAATGTATTGGATGATTGGACGAAAATCACAACTATCTCCAACAAGTAAAATTACCATCTACAAAGCCATTCTCAAACATAAATGGACTTATGGAATCGAGCTATGGGGAACAGCGAAAAATAGCAACATAGAAATATTACAGAGATTCCAGAGCAAAACTCTGCGTAATATACTCAATATTCCGCAACACATCAGCAACAGATACATTCACATGGACCTAAACCTGAACACAGTTCAGCAAGAAATTGTCAACTTCAGTAAAATAATAATAATAATAATAATAATAATAATATTCCACAACTATCACACAACGCCGTCTAGTCCCAAGCTAAGCAGAGCTTGTGTTATGGGTACTAGACAACTGATAAACATACTTATATATTTCTAAATACATACATATATAGATAAATAACACCCAGACACAGAACAAATGATCGTGCTCATCACACAAACATTTGTCCTGGGTGGGAATCGAACCCACGACCTCCGGCATAGCAGTCAGGGTCACTAACTACTAGACCAAAGACATTAGACCAAAGTAAAAAGTATCAGACCAGACTGTCAAGACATGTAAACCTACTTGCATCAAGGCTGAAAGGCATGGGAAGCGCTCAATACTTTCGTCTAAAAAGACATAACCTTCCTGCCCTGGTAGACCGCTTTGAAGACCCCACCACTTAGGCAAGCTTGATGAAGCTTCCTTTGGAGATGCCTAATATAAACTCAAGAAACGACAAACGAATTTACCATTGTGTGTTACACAGATTGCCAAGTTACAGAAAATTAGAAGAGAAAAAAAAAAATATGTCGGGAGTTTGTTCTCTTGGGATAATATTCTACTTTTATGCAGGCGCACAAACCGACAGAAGCTAGTCTGCCTATCGATATATATAGACGCAGAAAACGACATTGTTAATACTATGTAAATAGTATTAACAATGTTCACCCGCTAACTCCTCCAGCCCTCCTATTATATTTATTTATTTAAACTTCATGTACAGTAGTGGTACATAGGCGGACTTAATGCAACAAGGCATTCTCTACCAGTCAACCTTTATATATATTATACCACGCATATAATTTGCACTCGTGCAATCTTGGGGCGGGGCACTAGTAAATCAATAAAAGAAGATCATACAGGTCTTGCATGAGTCATTCCATGTTTTTTCAACTATCAACTTGTACTTCTCGGCATGTCCAAAAGTAGATTTATGAGCTTAGAAGTTGAAAATTTGGGTGCGCAGGTTATATATAAAGTAAAGAGCAGATTACAATCAGTAAAGGTTGACGAAATAAAATTTTTAATAGGGGTCTTACCTGGCTTTTTGGTGTGGAAAAGGGGATAATTAACTACAACAGTTAACATAGCCATTGCTGAAGCCTAGAGTACTGACGAAAGCTTTTAACGACACTGCAGGCAAAGCAACAGCATCCTGTGCGTACAGACTTGGCGATAGAAGAACATCGTAAGGAAAACGAATACACAAACCGAAAAATACCGCTCTCTCTCACAGAGAGGAGGTCTGTGTCCCAGCAGTGGGAACATTAGAAAGTCTCTTCGCTCGACTTTTCTCCCTTACTAGTATACGATAGAATTGAAGTCAGATGTGTCTGTTACATGTGGTTCTACACAAACAATAGTAGACTTGAAGTTTGTTTAGCGTTTTCTCTATTGTTTTACCATATTTTTACTTTGTTTTAACTGTTGCGCACTGCGAGCCAAGCATTCTGGATTTATAATATATTTTCTTAACTGTTCGTTTTTCGTTGTGGTGTGTAGAATATTAATCTAGAAGCACACTCAAGAACAAAATAAATTAATGATACTTTGATATTTTCCTTTTGATTTTTCGATGATGTCAATAGATAATTAATTTTCAAAACTTTCGAGATATTACAATGTTTGTGCCGGAATATTTTACTGCTTTTGTAATATTGTTAATGCGGATCTACGGCAGACGCATTCGATACATCCGAACACTTGGTTTTTTAGGCGCCTTTTAATTAACAATGTAGCGTAGCAGTTTTCCTAAAGATTTTTCTTGTAAAAAAGCTTGTTTGCTGACGTCAGATGTCACGACGAGCTTTGTGAAGTGTTGCTGTGCATACTCGAGGGTCACGATTCTAGCGCCATGCGTCGAGATCATTCACGTGTGTCACAGTGTCACACGATACTGCTGCGGTAAAAAAAAGTTCTCACAGCGTAATTTTTTTTGTCACTTTGAGATGATACCGTACAAGTGCTCTGCTACATGCCCGAACACTTGATGGCTTATCCAGTTGGTTTCAAGTACCTGAGACTATTTTTAATTTCCAGTCATGATGATATGTGTTTGATGATTTAAAATAATTTTCAAGTGAGTGTTTGATGTTTGTGGTTTTTGCCAATATTGAATGGATCTGGGGAATTGGAGAACTGTAGCAGCACGGCTAATAAGAGAGTGCTGGATTCTGTACCATAATCACAGCAATGGCAAAGCGTAGGTAATTAATCAAAAATTTTATCATACTTGCCATATTTAGTAACTTGCACATCGTTTGTCAATAATTGCAAATTTTATACAATAGTTATTTAGTCGCTTTCCTGTAAATAATATATAATTATTTTCATATATAAAGGTTGTAGGTACACTTACAGGCCTACGCGCAGCTGACCAAAATGTAGAATAAATCACTTTGTAATTAAACGCTTATTAGTAATGTTTCTGTTAACGCCGCATTAATAACCATTGTTATGTTTCAGTAAAGCGGGCGTTCGTGCGCTATTAGTAATATTAATGATTATACTAAACAGAGCATCGTGCTCCGTATTGGTGCGATGCATGATTTTATAACATAGAGATTAACACAAAGCTCAAATTACGACATACAATCATGCATCAGACATGGTCCACCTCTATGTCTTTATGACCATGCACACTGATCAAGCTACTTAACTCAATGCCTTTACATCGCACTCAAAATAATTCCATAATTTGAATCAGAAAGTGGCCCTGACTCTGGACTGTGACACATTCTAATTTATGAAAAACATTTAGCAATAATATGGTTTTACCAACTGAGGCAACACTTTTTACTTAATGACAAATGACTCACAATTCCGACTTTAAAATCATAAATAAATCAGATTAAATGCTTAATTGATTAAGTAGTTGTTTGTCATAATTTTTAACATAATGTGGCAAAACAGACATTTCATAATAAATAAAGTACAAGGTATTCTAAATAGCGCTTCCAAGTGAACCCGGGCCCTGACTCCATTAATGAGAAACGTGAGAGTGGCCACTGGATGACGTGTGATTTGTTATACAAAAATAAATCATCAAGAAACTGAGCTAGAGACCATGGATCTTTGGCAATAAGTGTGAGAATATTATCATACTACCATAAAGAACTCTGCTAAGATGTGAATCACTGCAGCATCAGAGTTCGTCGGCTCGTGTGAACGCCACCTGTTACTTATGGCGTGCTGTCACGCGACGCACTCTCATCTCCAGCGAGTGCGTGCACGCGCACCGCCGCAGATATCGATCTGCGTGCGCACTGGGTTAATTGCTCACAGCTCTTTGTTAACTGCCATGCTACATCACTATCGGTTTCTCGTGCCACACTGTTAACTATGGATATAACACACGAAAGTATATTCCGTGGTTGGAATATTTAGTTGATTGTTTTGAATTTTCACTTAAGTATATGTTATATTATTCACTAGCTTCTGCCAGCGGCTTCGCCCGCGTGAAAGTAGGTTTCTCCATACAAACTTTGGAACCCCGTTTCATCCCCTTAGGGGTGGAGTTTTGTAAAATCCGTTCTTAGCGGATGTCTACACCCTATAAGGAAACTACCAGCCAAATTTTAAATTTGTAGGTGTTATAGTTTCTGTGATTTCGTGATTAATCAATGAGTGGTATTTCGCTTTTATATATATAGATTTACTACTTACTAGCTCACCCGTGCCCGCTTCGCCGCCCGTGAAATATTTTTTGGGTAGAAAAAATATTATTAATCAAGTACAATCTCAAATATAACTTATTTCACTCAGGAATAATGTAGTTTGATATTGGTGAAAGAATTTTCGAAATCGGTTAATTAGTTTCTTCCTACAGACAAAATTACGAACTTTACCTCTTTATAATATTAGTGAATACATATTAATAAAAAGTAGTCGCAGAGGTCAGTCGGACGCCGAGGCCAGTCCGCGGACGAGCGACGTGCATACATATCGAGAGCGCTTTTGGGCTCGGAAACTTTAAGCTGTTGCTCTCGGCTGTCAATAGTCGTTGACAGTAGTTACTCCAATCTCGAACCCCAAAGCTCGAAAGTCTATTAACCAGCCTTAGCAAGGAAGGCGTATGCCATTAATCTCATTACTCTGTAAATGGGTGGTAGAGGTCATATATTCAGCTTCTTACGTCTAGACTAAGAGCCGACTCTAACATAGCAGGGGACTCGCACATGCTGTGTTGGAGACAATATATTGCTTTCCAATTTATAAACAAACATAAAGCCTAAAAGTTACTATTTGGCCGAAAAGCATGATGATGTTAGGTCGCAGTTCAGTCTCAGCATGACTGTAACAGTTGGGCGGCAGCGTGTGACGCGCTGTCTGCGCGGCGCCACCTCCGTTATCTGACGCCGTCCGTTCGGCTTACGAGGACACCGGCACCAACGTACTGTGAAATATCTTGCATATGCATGAGCATTTCTGCAAAGCTGAAGTTGACTTGATAACAAAGCTTATATGAAATAAGCATATAGTAATTAACAGTTCTATCAAATTCTACAACTATCCTATTATTTTGATCTCCACTTTCATCTTCCAATCATACCAATGACTAACATTTCCTTTCTCCACATATAATCTAATCCGTCATAATCTATGATATTTCCATAAAGGTGGGGATTACGTTTTTGTAATTTTATCTCCGCTATTATCACTAGCTTTCCAACGCCAATCGTTCGTCGTAATTAGTTACAGTGTGTCCGATATCATCTGGCAGCACGATTCGCGGCCATTTTGATTTAGAGCTGAAGGCCGTTATGTCAATTGCTTACTGTAATTCGTTACGAAAATCAATGCATTAGTCGTAAACGTACCATGTCCAGTAGAAAGTTCTTTGTCTTGAAACTAGTGCACATTGTCTGTGAAACTGTTACGAATGTGTAATGGTTGACCACATTTGTCAGGTGCGTGTTAAAGAATTTCCAAAATTTTGGCAAACAAATTTGAAAACAGTTGCCAGTAATCCTTGTCATGAAATAGCGTATCCAAGTTAATTTCAGATGTCTTTCAGACGAAAACTGATAGTACATTTCCATTGGCCCATAAAATAAAACTTGTACTATACACACTGTACTTAGGATCCGGGTTCTGCTAAAATGTGTTGACTTCAAATACAAACTGTACAAGATTGCAAGTTGTATGAATGAAAGCACTTTTACAGTTTTTGAGTCATCTGGTCCTTTGGTCCGCCCCTTCCGCGAACGTTGTTTCCTAGAATGCAAAGGACTATGACTTATGAGTCATTGCTCGTTACCTGATTGCCGGTGACGTCACTGCGCCGTGCACCTACCTAGCACACCGGCGCGCGCGCGCTTTGTGCCCGCATTGTTTTTGGTGTGTTGTGAATTTTTGATTAAACTGTTAGCTGGATTAATCGGTGAAGTGGCAGGAATTTGGCTTTGTCCTGTCATGCCTGTAGTACCAACCACTGTCCCGGGTTCATACACCTGACTCAGAACTGGTCTTTACTCTTGTAACGTATCTTAATGTCAATTATACTTTAATAAAGTTTTCTCTATCACAAATAGTTTCAAAGCATTTGCACAATCTAAGATGTTGCTAATGGTTACTTCTCGTCATCCTTTTTAATACTTTGGGTGCGCTGACATTGAATTACAACCTTAAACCTCCTGAGCCTTTTTGCCACAGCCACAAATAATAAAATATCACATAACATTTATAATGCAAAGTAAAGCCTTCTGATATGGTTTGCAGTTACGGATGGTCGTTGAAATCACACATGTAACGGCCTATTGTGTCTGCTGCTTCTTGAATTTGCACTCTGATGCATCGTAACAGGCTCCACATTTGTGTGGTGGATGCGATGAGAATCTCAGGCAGCGGGATAGTGGCGCAAGATTAACCTCGACGCCCACGCATTGTCTATGCGGCTGTTACGTGGTTTCGTATAATATTAACATTATGTACCGGTGATATTACTCCGGCTCCGATACACAAAAGAGATGAAACTACATTTCTTTCTTCAAGTATACCATTTTTATAGCGTCCTGTCATCGCAAGTTGTTCTGTTCTCTACATCTATTGCTCCGATCTTGCTGTTTATTCATCACAGTTCATCTTCATCATATTCTCTATTAAACTTAATAATCCATCCAGTGAGCTTAGCTTATTATCTGGGACAGTTTCGAAACCTGTAATCTACAACAATGTTAAGTGACTAAGTTCAGTGACACTCAGTCGTTAAGACTTAGCGTAAAGCGTGTCATGACGTCACGGTCCTCGGTTTCTGTTGCAGAACATGGGCTGTCCTGAACAACAGTCCAGTCAGGCAGACTGAATATGGTAATGTAGAAAATATTGGCGCAGGTTCCACGTAACAAAGCAGTAGGCTTCAGATGAAATATTTGACTGTACACAAGACTCTTGTGTGACCAAAAAGGTAGTAATGTGTAGGTGTGTGTGGCAGCATCATGTGTATGGAGCCTTCTGATAAATGCAAATATGAGCAATTAACGTTAACTTCGAGTCACTTAAATGCTAAATGACCATCAACTATTTTCGTATTAAACTATTAAAATTGGTTTTTGAAAGTATTTAAAATTAATTTTCCACAGTAATGTTAATAGAAAATTTTAGTACAAGGTAGTGCCGATATAGCACCAGCAAACGTGCATATCCGTGCGCGTGCGGTTGCGATCCCGCGTTGTGTAATGCGGTGCATTATTGGATCAGTTGCGTAGTCTTCGCGGGAACACTTTCGATGCATTAGCGCCGCGCGTGATTTTTCGACGCGTGCTGATCATGGTCGGTGAAAATCGCATTTAGGTACTTATTAGTGTGATGAGATGAGTATTTGTACAAGCACGAAAGATGTCATTTTAGACCTGTCGCCGCTGCTGCAGTTTCAATTGCCAAACATTTGCCTAAACAACTTGATCTTATCGGTTTCGGTTTATTTTCCCTAAGGCAAACATTACACGGCCATGCAAGCGTCAATCATTTCCATCAATCATGAATGATGGTTGAATGACGGAATTTTATCGCCTACAATTTTTGTCATGCAAACGTCATCGTCAGTCATCGCATTAGACGGTAGGTTTTTCGTCAATCAAAATTTTGACTGTGGCAAAACTGACAGCAAAACCTATCGTGTAATGTTCGCCTATATCTTTATTAAACGCTCGATGGACGTAAATTCCTAATCGCAAATCTGGTAGGTATAGCTGAGGCATATGAAGTAGGTATATCTACAGGCTGTACACTAACGTTTTCGATATAAACTGTCTGTGCAGTAAGTGATGGTAGCATTGGTTTCTTGTTGCTTTTGTGTAAGTGAGCGGAGTTCCATGATTTTACGGATTAATCGATAGTCACGTTTACGACTCAGATAGATAGTAATCGTGGTGTGAGATACTGGTAAGTAGGGACTGCGCAAAACAAAGTGTTTGCTCGGTGAATAGAGATTTTGAATTCGCAAAATGAGACCAAATATCTACACAGATACCTAGCAGTTTCTGTACATTTTCCTCATCATATCTGCCCCAAAATATTTCCAAAGGAAGACACCAAGTCCTAAAAACCGGTACAAAATGTGGTTCTAAATGGTATCAGTACCTACGTAAGTATACAACTAACTGGTTTTACTCAATCGTCTCGTAGCTTGTGCAATTAAACTGAGACGATAAGCAGTGGATTACCGTCGTCTATGCAGATTCTGTAATAAAGTAAATCGGTGCCAATTTAGTAAGCAGCCACGTCGTTGTGACGACATGGTAAATGTTTACAGTGATTTGCGTGTCTCTCAAGGTGAAGGTTTTATTTTAATACAAATTACGCGTTTCCGGGATTACGCGAACACATTTACGCTTAGCTCAACGTGCTCGCCTCATCTTTCGTGCAAAAACATTTCAAGTGTGAGAAAGCCTCTGCTCTGACTGGAGAGATTAGGGTCTACTTTCAAGATATGCGCAGTTAGTTTCGCATAAAGTGTTTGTGGCTCGATTGTTGTTAATAAACCGGCATGATTGTGTGCGGCGGCGGCGACGCGATCTCGTGTCGAATCGATTCTAACTCGATTATGTGGAGAGCGCGTGCTGTGCTCACACTGCCGCTAATTGGATCAATGCGCGATGTATTCATGACTATAACGACGGTCAAAGAACCCAGTTTGCGCTGACATTGGAATATCCACAACTTTTACTCTACTATTCAAGGTTTCTCTTGTAGGATTTTGTGCTACCTTTATAGGAAGATCACGTGCTTGTAATCGATATAAAATAAACTTTCTTTTACTTTATCGAAAACCATTGCTGATATTTCAATCCATCCATTAGAAGAAGAACTTAACAAAGACACGTTTCAAATTATTTTTGTTTTTTTTTTTTTTAATCTCAATTATCCAAAACACAATGTAAAAATATAAGACGGCGTATAGTGTTCCACGCGCGCCTCAAGGAGATGGCAGCAAAACCGTAGGGGGCCAGCAGGGTCGAAGCCTACTGGGGCCATTGCGGCCGGCGGTTGTGCGAAAGAGAACCCCGAGGCCCTGGAACGAAGGCAAAGAAGGAACACACGAGTGGGTTTTAGTCAGTAAAAGTCTGACACGCCCTCTCGCTCCGCCCAAGGGCGAGAGATGTCATTGAATGATTTCCCACTTAAAAAAAGAGGTAAAAACTAAAAACATAAACCTCAGGAAATACCTAACCGATAAGCTTGAATGTGTGTTATTTGGAACGTTGCACTAAATTCTTTGTATTGGGGCCAATGCAACCGCGGAATACCGCGGCTTTCGTTCAGCCGTAGTCAGCAAGTTTCGGTGAGGTCCAGTGCGCATGCGGTAACAGTAAATACGTTTAGAAGCGGTCTAGGTACGTTCGTCGAAAGGTAATAAATTGGAGCTGCGGCCAGCGGTCTATCGGAGCCCTGGGAGAATGTCGGGCGCTCTCACTAAGCCCAGTGCAAGGCATTAGCGGTACATACATATATTTATAAATAAATAAATAAAGGATTCGTTTGAAATAACCTACAGTATAAAAAGGGTTCCTAAATTGTGGTAGGTACGTAGATTAGGGTTTCCTAGGTTAAAGAGAATCAAAAAAACAGAAAGGTCCGATACTTCACTGCCACTTAACCCTTATAAGCACCTCCACCACTTGATGTAGGTATCTTAATGCATTTCAAGTGCGACGAAAGACGCTGCAGATAAGTTGGAAGACTTTTTTACAAAAAACACAACGCCTTTCTGTTGCGGTGCAGCGGTACCATTCAAATCTGCCGACGATAACTATGCGGAGGGTCAAAGATCCCAGCTGCGAATAAATAGTGAAAGGTCTGTAGGCCAGGCACAATCTTCTTCACTGTTATACGTTTCCTCAATGGATTCTGACTATTTGCATAATCATGGCACTTGGCTGTGGATACAGCTTAACACTGTTGTTGCTCGCATTATTAACCGTAGATTTTGGTTTCTGATTTATTACCATATTGCGATGGTTTCAGCGTGCCAAAACATATTTTGCAAACATTACACAGTTGTTATTAATTTCTGAAAGTAAGCTTTAGTAACCGCTGCCTCGCGATTCTTGTGCCACCTGCAGTGACCCGGTTTCGTGAAGGCTCTACTTATGCGACTGTATGCATCACAGCGTTTATTCCCTCGTATCGAACTGTTGGTACAACGCACACACGTCGCCGGCCAGCACACCAATAATTTCTATCGACTGACGTCAGAGGCCTGTACGTACTTTGTGATTGTTTCAAACACCCCTCGAAGTTGGCGCCAGTTTCGAGTGAAGTGTTGGGAGTGCATATTGTGTGTCTTCTGCTCTGTCCGTTGCCGCGTTGGCGAGGTCGCGAAAATATCCTGATTAACAGGAAGCTTATTTTCACATCAAACCAGTCAATAAGGACGTTGATAGGAAACTGTTTTTTTTTTTGGTAATTTAATTTGGTAAGAAGGATACCAAATACCAAATATCTACCAGCTAAGTTAAGGGTATAGCTAATGCTGTTAATTGAGAAGCTCGTCGAAAGCCACTTAACATATAACGTTATCTTTGTTGCAGTCTGCTGGGTGGTAGTGGCGGCGTGCGCGGTGGCAGCCCCGGGCGCCCGTGCCGCCGGCCCGCTCGGTCCCTCCGACCGGCCCGAGGCCTACTTCAACGGCAGCTCCTACATCCGGCTATCCAGGCCCATATCACTCAAACAACTCGTTGGACTCAGCTTCCGGACATGCGTTGGTAAGTCTTCAACCTCCAGCCTCCTCCGTGTTGTTCTCCATGCTCTTCTATAATTAATTGCTCATGACTTGTCTTGATGCTGTGTTTGTAACCATTCATTAGGGATACATAAGATTCTAACGACGACAATATATTTGAAATGTTTTTAAAGCACTGGGTAGACCAAATTGTAGGCGGCCAAGCAAAACGGGTCCAGTCACTGGATCTCATTGTGATTGGCATGTCGGTTCCGAGAGATAGATAGATACCTGCACAGTTTTGTAAAATTTGGCGAAAACACGGCATTTCGGGATTTAAATTGATTATTATTTAATGACTTGATATGTTTCTAACTAGCGAATTTTATAAGGAAAACACAAGTACCACTGGCCGCCGGATGTCTAAATGTTTGGGATAAAATACGTTTTATTACTGTGTATGTAGGTACTGCTCTGTATTTAATGACGACTAGAGATTAGACTTGTACTTTATTTCCTCTATTTAATATGAGTTTAGATAATGATAACGTTGAAACTATATTTAAAGGGTCCACAACATACATATATGTACAACAAGTATTTGGAAATTGTCACCTCGATAAAACTCCTGTTGGAAGAAGTCATCATCATCATCATCATTTCAGCCGAAAGACATCCACTGCTGGACATAGGCCTCCCTCAAGTGTCGCCACAACGAACGATATTGTGCGTCTCGCATCTGTCGGATACCCGCGACCCTGACCAGGTCATCGGTCCACCTTACGGGAGGCCTTCCAACGCTGCGTTTTCCGGTACGCGGTCGCCTCTCCAGAGCAATGTGCCCTGCCCACTGTTACAGACTTAATTTTGGCGATTCTTTGGGCTATGCCGGCTCGGAGCTCCGAACATAGCCCTTTCCATTGCCTTTTGAGTGACTTTAAAGCCTTATGATGATGTGAGCCCATTGTGAGCGACCACATTTCAGAGCCATATGTCATCACTGACAAAATGTACTGGTCACAGACTTTCGTGTTGAGACACTGTGTTATGTTCGACGAGAAAATACCGCGCAGCTTCTCGAACGCTGCCCAGCCGAGTCAGATTCGACGGTTGACAATTCTTTCTCTCGAAATTAAGATTTACTCAACTGGACCATCTGTCCCAGGTTAACGTAATCGTCCAAAACTTCGAGTGTAGAGTCTCTGACCTTGATAGGACGTACGATACGTGACTTTGGTTTTGTCCATGTTCATTTTAAGACCCACTCTTTCGGAAGCTCCACTGCAAATGATAATTGTGCAGGACAAAATAATTTCCGGATGAGTTTGATTCCCGTGGGTCATCAAAACAAATCATCTATACATAATCAATAGTAGCTGCTAAGCTTACTGGAGATGAGAATGTAGAAACTTTGTTAACGCGGTGGAGCTAATTTGTTTAAATTTGATTCTCTGACTATCGACCCTCTTCTGCCTTTCTCTCATTTTGAAACGAATGAAATTAATAGAGAGAGTATGTTTTCTTATAAAAAGGACTGATATTCAACTAAATACAGCAAAATTTTTGAACCCAAATAAAAACAGGAAAAATTACACTTCAGGTATTCCTTTAAAAAAAAATCGTATCTTTATAACATTTGTGAATTCGTTAGTGAAGATTCTGAAGATTTTTTAAATATCAACAAATTCGGAATTCTGAATCAAACTATTGAAAAGAGTACTCGACAAAACTAAATTCATTCGTATAAAAAACAATTCGGTCATAATAATCACGTGCGAGGAGGAATTATTTTTGTCCAAAACGTAAGTCTAAGTAGAGCAATCGTTATTTTGAACTGTGGCATTCATAATAAAAAGATTAATTATTTTGTTCAAATAAAATTAAAGTAGTCTCGTCTTGTTATTTCGATAGTTCTTAAATATTTTTTATTGCATTGTGGTCGTATTTACTCGCTTTGTACTAAACACCAACAAGTTGACATTTTTAAGGTTTTTTTTTTCTCAAAGATCGCATTGACCGTTGGTTAAAGAGCAGGTGATTCTTGGGACAAAAACCTCCTTCGCCGTCTCGCCGCCGCCGTCCTGCGAGCTGCGGAGCGGCGCGCGTGGAGCGTACATCAATCAAAATGCTGCTGAGCTGTGCATCATTACATCGCCGCGTTTTTGCTGATTATTACGTAAAGTGCACGCGTACTGCACTCGGAACACGCTTCGTGATTCTGAGAATCGCAGATTGGTGACGTTGACAGATGCTGTTCGTAATTGGATTTTTATTTGACGATACTTAACTACATTTTTGGTACTTGCTAAAAGAACTGGGTCTTTAACTCCTGTTTATTGAGTTATTCGTCTAGCAAGTAATGAAAAGGTCATTTCAAATAAAGCAACACTTTCCTCCGAGTATTTGTTACATGCTTATTTTATGTAAATCAAATTATTTGGCGCATCTCCGTATCTAAAAACTCAAGGCCGTATCGTTAATCGGACACCATTCGTTGGACAAATTGTCACATAGAGTCATCGCGTAGTCGCAGCGTACGCAAGTCGTGCGTACATATAGCATAATTATATTGTACAAATGGGCATGTCACACGACGTGTTTGATCAGAGTGTGGCGGTGTTGTGATCGATGGGCGGCCATTACCGCGGCACTTACATCACAGCATCACACACGCGCCCGCCGGCCGCCGGCCGCCAGCCCGACCGGTCGCGATTCTCGCCGTCGTTGTTGTAATCATGATTTGTTGAGAGAAAGGTGGTTCAATCACCCACTCGATAGTTGATACACTGCACGACTCGCCTAGACATGATTAGATTATGTTGAATCATGGCCTTTTATGGAGCCAGGCATGTCCAGTCAATGCTTTTCTTGTTGACGTACTACCACAATACAGACTTACTTTATATGCCTAGTAAGGTTATGTTGTTTTTTGCACCTTTATATTTTATAAACGAATCATCATTTTTATGAATCATAGTGCCGGGTGGTACATATCTATTGATAAATCTAGTAACTTCACACCCAACATTTTTGCATAAATTACATAGCGCTTGGCAAGTAGCGAAAACATCGATTCTCAGCTATTAAACAATCTTGGTTATGTGACTTCTACTGGGATCCTTGGAACTATGAGCAGCAAATGCATATGGATGAGTTCGCAGAAAAACAAATGACGGTAGTATAACGTGGAATGTGAGCATACAGAAATACCAACGGAGTTGGATTGTAGAGCAAACGGACCAAAACACCGGTGTTTGTTTAGTTGTACTGTTGTAATAATCATTACAAGGCCTTCGTTGTCCTACTCCGTCACATTACCAATGTGTTCCCTACACTTTCACGCCGTATGATTTCATTTTCATCCACATTCTGTTTCATTCATTCGGCAGACTCATGGAATTCTTCGTGTTCCACATTAGGTATTGGATCATTACATCATAGTAGTCGCTACGCTACAGCTAGCCCCGTGAGGACGGGACAGGTGTTTTAGGCTAAAGACTCGTTGGTTGGCTGGAAGCTAAACCTAATGAATTCAATGAAAATTACTTGTTGCTACTAGTTGCTAGCGCATCTGTCCCGCAGCTGATTCTATAGTCTTACCATCATCTGAATGCCGACCACACGTAATAGCGCTTATACAATTTTACATAAACACTTACCTAGTTACCGTTACCCTCATTTCCCATTGACCAACTGTCATCATGAGAATTTTCTGAGCGCTGCCTTTGAACCGTTACATGCGGCAAGCCTGAGTTGAAAGGTTACCGCACACGACGGAGATTACGGGGCAACTAGCCTTACTCGTACTCGAGGTATGTTTTTGCTGAAGACGTGTTCAGAAGTTCCCACAGTAACAGCTTCTATTCTAGTGATGCTCGGTTTCGCGGCTTATATTTACCTAATTAAGTTTTTCCCAGTGCAAGAGATATATTATGATAATCAGAAGCAGAACTATGTAAAGAAGGCTTTTATTCACTCTTCAATAAAGTCTAAAAATTAAGCAATGTTGCTCTTTTGCAGGAGGCGAGCTATTCTCGCAGCGGTACGACGGGTACACGCTGCACGTGACGTCGCTGTTCGAGCAGGTGGTGGTCTCTTGGCAGCGACCCTCGCAGCCGCACCGCGAGGTGGGGCTGGCCAAGGAGACGCTTGACAACCGTTGGCACTGGGTCGGCCTGCGCTATAATTCCGACCCCCCGTCCCTGCTGCTGGAGGTCGATAAAGATACACAGGTATGTAGTTTGTTGCCAAGGAAGGACCAAAAGTTAAGCCTTAGTAGTTTGTGTTAAGCGCTTGCACTTCTATGGGAAGGTTAACAGCTGTCAATGACATGGCCACCGTGGGGGTGACATCGTTTCTCTCTATTTTAATATCTGCCAGTCTTTCTGTGTTCTGCGTTAGCATGACCGGAGCCCCCTCTACACTTGTACAAACTACTCTTTCCCGAGTGCGCCTCCTCTGCACTTGTTTAAATTAATCTTTACGCACTTTTATTGAAACAGATGATACCAGTAATATAATACGGCAAAAAAAAACATTGGTATTTTACAAAAAAATGTTGATGCAAGAGATCTCGAAACTGTTCTTCATAACATGACTCATTTGGGCCTGATTATTATCATTAGATGGTTTACTAGCACCAACAATGCGTTAAAGAATTCGTTTCCACACTGTGCCTAAACAGAATCCTACACAATGTTATTTCAAAGACGCCATCAATGTCCTAGAATTAAGTAATAGGCACAAGAATATCTTGTAAGTGGGAGCTGAGCGAAACTGTTGTCATGATCAGTGGGGCCTCTGAATAAAACGTAGGCTCGGGTTACAAACGCACCAGCCTCGGTCACTGACAAATGTCCTCATTGTGTCACATGTGTGTGATAGTTTGCCATGATCCTGCACGATATTGAACAATCCAATCGATAATTGCATCGATACGTACTTTTTATTATTTACTGCAATAACTGTTTGTCTAATAATCCATACCGTAATATTACCACAATAGACCGTTATTCTACCAACGGTAATAACTACTACACAAATCATTATCTATGATGTAGACCGAACCACCTGTAGTGTTGCTTGTATTCCTAAGTTCTTTTACTACCTTCACGTTTCGTAGAAACATTTTTTTAGTTTTGACAGTCCAAAAATCATCCTCAGGATTCCAAGCATCGTACTTCGATTTAGATTATGAAAAATTCTACCTCTGACTTCTTAGTCAAAGACAACTTACTTAGGCCAAGATCACAGGAATCCAAGGCCAGACTGTGCTGGATGCGAGACTCACAGGACCTGTCATGTGGTGATGTTTTGGGAAGATCTATTACCTGACTGATATTCCAGTCAGGTAATAGATCTTCCCAAAACATATATTGCATATTGACTTGACTCGTGGGGTATTTTCTTCAGATAATATCGAATGTGACATGGAACCCCGAGCTGCTGTCGCCGGGCAAGCTGGAGGACCCCAATGCCGTGCTGCTGGTCGGTAACGTGTTCAGCGGCTGCATCCTGGAGGGCCCGCAGCTGGAGTTCCACGCCGCCTCCTCGCAGACACGCAGCGTGGTGTTCGGACATTGCCCTCTGACTACTGACGACTGTGAGTAACCACCCACGACTTGAACAGACTGTTGAAGCTTGGAGGATCACGGTCGAGATAAAGGACGGGGCGGTCGAGATGAAGGACGGGGCTTTCGCCACGTTAGCTTTACTTTTAAACTTTCGTTTGACGTCAATAGAAAGTTTTTAATCGAGTGACTGATTTACTGCGGAACAGGAAAACAAAAATTTATAATGTGAATAAATTAATAACTAATTAATTATAAGTATTGAATAAAAGCGTAATGTTTAATAAACTGCGGAAGTTGTGATTGCATATCGACATTTAACTAAATGTTTTCCTTTTCCGAATAAATAACAATAAAGTCGAAACAGGTAAATTACACAGTTGTAAATTATATTTATATAATTTATGAATCAATCTTTTCCGCGGCAATCAATTAGACTTCCTTAACTTTCGATTAGCTGGGTCAATAAGCCGGTGTGAGGAGTTAAATGTTGCGTGTATGTTGCAGGTATTGACAGGAAGGATGTGCTGCGCATCCAGCCCAAGGACCACTGCTACAACGAGCCCTGCATGCGACACGGCACCTGCATATCGCGACATGACAGGTGAGTACAGCGACCATCACTACAACGTTACCACTACTGTAGCTCTTGTCAGTAGGACCTACTGAGTAGTAGCGAAGTTCCACTGTTAAACGTAGCCGTTTCTGTGTTTGGTCATTACCATTGTGCATTGTCGGGGACATTTCCGAGATCATCTATTAGCATTTCAGATTGCTCGAAGTAGTTCGATTACTTACGCATGCAGCAGGTAGACCACTGTCTCTCTATCTACCTGGAGTTGGTTTCCGCGTTTAGGTTATAAGGTAGTAAGTGAGTCTATGGAGTTTCTTGCACGTTGTGCTCTATAGATATCTACGCTTTGGAATGTGCAATTAGCTTCATCTCTCTGACTGACCAACTTTTGGGAAATTCAAAATTGCTTTTGTTGAGTCAGTAGTCAACGTTCGGGACAGAACGTCGTAGCGTAGTTTACAGAATGAGTCACAGTACAGCAAACGTGTATTATTGTGTTAGTAAGTTCAATGCTTCATTCGACTCACGTCGTTCGACTTTGGCGTGTTTTGTTTATGGTCATGCTGTCAAAATATGTTTTGATTTAGTACTTGATTATATTTTTGCTACAGTAATTAGTTCCAGTAATTAGATTTTTTTTTTCAATTATATAACCGGTACTCGACTGCAATCCCACCTGATGGTAAACAGTGATGCAATGGTTGGTGGTGAATCGCACTAGTTTTTACTATCTGAAAAACATAAACAATTGTGCATCTTTGCGTCGCGACGCAGACAGGTACCACCTGATAATTTGGCCTGCGATGACTTGTGGTTACCGCTCTGGGGTTCACAAGTGTGATGATATGTTTCGTAATATCTGACAGATACGAATGCCACTGCACGGCGCGCTACACGGGCAACAACTGCGAGGTGGACGCCGGGGACCCGTGCGCGTCGGGCCCCTGCCAGAATGCGGCCCGCTGCGTCGAGGACATCCGCGGAGACTACTCGTGCGACTGTCCGCCCAACTACCACGGTACGTACACGCTACTGCGAGATTACCTGTGATTTTTACTATTAAATCTGTCTTCTCGAGTAATTGTCAATCAACGAACAGTGCAACCCCGACCTTAGCCCAGTGGCTAAGATCGGGGTTACACTGTTCGTTGATGGACAAGGATATGGCAGTGCCATATTTACGCTAAAGGTCATTAAGACGATACGCTCAAGTTCTTAACGTTAAAAGACAGTCCTTTCTTAGCTCGTACATTGACAGTACGTGTTTGTTTGCAGGCACGTACTGCGAGCTGGAGGTATCGTTGGACCCGCAGTGCGTGGCGGGCCCGTGCCGCAACAACGGCAGCTGCAGCGTGCCGCCCTCAGCCGACACATACGTCTGCTCCTGCCCGCCAGGTACACACTACTTTTATTACTCTTTATACTGAAAAAAAAAAGCTAGTCCTATATCAGTCATGGAGGTACATTAGCCAGTCTATTACTAGTCTGTAACTTCACAACTTTTGTCACCTAGAAACAAAACAATACTAAGTTTCAGTGAACATTTGAAAAGCCATTGCAATCTATTGGCATGATTGAAACCTAGATTATATGTTAAGGGAACAATATGAAGATTCAATAGCAAAAAGAACCAAGTCTTTAAACCGTAACCGAACGAAGATACCTATCGAATCATTGCTAGCATAATTTTGTCAGGCTTTATCTATTTTCCTTATATTATAATGAAATGGAAATATAATATTTAATATGTTGAGATTTCTATTGATAAAATAGATTAAGTTGGTTATTACTGTAATATTTTTTTCACAATCGCCGTTTTTCATCACTAAGACTAGTAAAAAAAAATATGTGATAAACGAATAGAACAGATACGCGTTAGTGTTGCAATGGTGTGCACCACAAACATCGAAACCTAAACTATATTTAACAATAAGAAACTTAAAATATCAAACATAGAGTACTATTATTTAAACAAAATAACGCCTGATAAAAATCTATAGCAATCTAAATAATCTGTAACTTCGTTTGGTTACCCTTTAATATATGGCTTAGCTTTAACTTTTGGGGAAAAGAAAATTGTATGCCAGCAATGTATGGTAAAAGTTTCATTCCCTTTTAAATCGTTATTTTGCAGTTTAGAAGTATTTGAAGTTCGGTTCTTTGTTACGTTACAGTAATTTACATGGAGTTTGATAACAGAACAGTCTGTGTGAGACAGACTCAGAGTATTTGTAAAATAAAATGCAGTCATATGTAGGCATGCTACAGGCATGATGTTTTAAATAGTAAACTGATCTAAACGTCCCCTACGTAATATTAGTACCGCAGCTCGTACTCGCACTGTAGTAACGTATTGGCTACGCTAGGCTACACCGGGCGCAACTGCGAGACGGACATCGACGAGTGCGCGGTGCAGGAGGCGCCCTGCCTCAACGGCGGCAGCTGCCAGGACGCCGTCAACAACTTCACCTGCGACTGCACCGGCACCGGTAAGTACAACGAGGCGGACCCTCGACACTTGCAACTGCGAGACGGACATCGACGAGTGCGCGGCGCAGGAGGCGCCCTGCCTCAACGGCGGCAGCTGCCAGGACGCCGTCAACAACTTCACCTGCGACTGCACCGGCACCGGTAAGTACAACGAGGCGGACCCTCGACACTTGCAACTGCGAGACGGACATCGACGAGTGCGCGGCGCAGGAGGCGCCCTGCCTCAACGGCGGCAGCTGCCAGGACGCCGTCAACAACTTCACCTGCGACTGCACCGGCACCGGTAAGTACAACGAGGCGGACCCTCGACACTTGCAACTGCGAGACGGACATCGACGAGTGCGCGGCGCAGGAGGCGCCCTGCCTCAACGGCGGCAGCTGCCAGGACGCCGTCAACAACTTCAGGCGCAGGCGGCGATTTTATTCATTATAAACAAAAATCTTTATAATATTAGTATTAATGACATGATTTGTTCGTTGACGATGCTAAACGCCTCGGAAGGTTGATCAAAGAGGGGAATTCACTATACGAACTTTGTCTTGAGCATTGGCCGCCGGATATCGCTGCTATTCGTCTGCAGCGTATGACCGCCGCAGGCAGACAGTACTGTGGTAGCGAGGCCGACATAGTCCGCAGACGAGTTGGTCTGGTGAACTCCCCGCTTGAGAGAGGCGTGCGTCCAACGGCTGGTACTTGCTCTTGCTGAGAACACGTGTCGCGCAGCCTGGACCTTGTTAATGTTGAAATGAAATCGTGTTTTTGTCTGATGTTGGACACGAATGTTGTGTTGGCAGGCTACACGGGCGCGCGGTGCGAGCTGAACGTGAACGAATGTGAAGAGGAGCGGAACATCTGCGGACACGGCGTTTGCTACGACACGTACGGCAGCTACGTGTGCGCCTGCCAGCTGGGCTACAAGGGGGAGCGCTGCAACAATGTGAGTACTCATTGTATACGAGAGCTGTAGTTACTTACTACGAGTATTTAGATGAATTTGAAATAATCGCATTACATTACAGCGTCGTTTTTCAATACGGCGCGTCACCATATCCTGCGTGTTATACGATACGGCTGCAACATAATCTCCCCCGTGTGCAGGTGTCGGCGTGCGCGTCGGGCCCGTGCGGCGCGGGAGGTGCCTGCGTGGAGGAGAGCGGCGGTGCCGGCTTCCGCTGCGTGTGCGCGCGCGGCTTCGCGCCGCCCTACTGCGAGCCCGCCCCCACCACGCACCCCGCCTCGTGCCAGGACATCGTCTGCCCCCCCAAGTCGCACTGTACGTATACTCTACTTCCGCTGCGTGTGCGCGCGCGGCTTCGCGCCGCCCTACTGCGAGCCCGCCCCCACCACGCACCCCGCCTCGTGCCAGGACATCGTCTGCCCCCCCAAGTCGCACTGTACGTATACTCTACTTCCGCTGCGTGTGCGCGCGCGGCTTCGCGCCGCCCTACTGCGAGCCCGCCCCCACCACGCACCCCGCCTCGTGCCAGGACATCGTCTGCCCCCCCAAGTCGCACTGTACGTATACTCTACTTCCGCTGCGTGTGCGCGCGCGGCTTCGCGCCGCCCTACTGCGAGCCCGCCCCCACCACGCACCCCGCCTCGTGCCAGGACATCGTCTGCCCCCCCAAGTCGCACTGTACGTATACTCTACTTCCGCTGCGTGTGCGCGCGCGGCTTCGCGCCGCCCTACTGCGAGCCCGCCCCCACCACGCACCCCGCCTCGTGCCAGGACATCGTCTGCCCCCCCAAGTCGCACTGTACGTATACTCTACTTCCGCTGCGTGTGCGCGCGCGGCTTCGCGCCGCCCTACTGCGAGCCCGCCCCCACCACGCACCCCGCCTCGTGCCAGGACATCGTCTGCCCCCCCAAGTCGCACTGTACGTATACTCTACTTCCGCTGCGTGTGCGCGCGCGGCTTCGCGCCGCCCTACTGCGAGCCCGCCCCCACCACGCACCCCGCCTCGTGCCAGGACATCGTCTGCCCCCCCAAGTCGCACTGTACGTATACTCTACTTCCGCTGCGTGTGCGCGCGCGGCTTCGCGCCGCCCTACTGCGAGCCCGCCCCCACCACGCACCCCGCCTCGTGCCAGGACATCGTCTGCCCCCCCAAGTCGCACTGTACGTATACTCTACTTCCGCTGCGTGTGCGCGCGCGGCTTCGCGCCGCCCTACTGCGAGCCCGCCCCCACCACGCACCCCGCCTCGTGCCAGGACATCGTCTGCCCCCCCAAGTCGCACTGTACGTATACTCTACTTCCGCTGCGTGTGCGCGCGCGGCTTCGCGCCGCCCTACTGCGAGCCCGCCCCCACCACGCACCCCGCCTCGTGCCAGGACATCGTCTGCCCCCCCAAGTCGCACTGTACGTATACTCTACTTCCGCTGCGTGTGCGCGCGCGGCTTCGCGCCGCCCTACTGCGAGCCCGCCCCCACCACGCACCCCGCCTCGTGCCAGGACATCGTCTGCCCCCCCAAGTCGCACTGTACGTATACTCTACTTCCGCTGCGTGTGCGCGCGCGGCTTCGCGCCGCCCTACTGCGAGCCCGCCCCCACCACGCACCCCGCCTCGTGCCAGGACATCGTCTGCCCCCCCAAGTCGCACTGTACGTATACTCTACTTCCGCTGCGTGTGCGCGCGCGGCTTCGCGCCGCCCTACTGCGAGCCCGCCCCCACCACGCACCCCGCCTCGTGCCAGGACATCGTCTGCCCCCCCAAGTCCAAGCCAAGATTCAGCCCGTATAATATATATTAGTTGGTAGGGTCATAGGGAAGTTGAATAAACGTACACTCCCTGTACGTATATTCAACTTCTCTATATTCCTAACAAGTCTATAAAACAGTTTTACAGAAATTTTTGACGTGGGATATATAAATATTCGCTCCATGTAAAATGCCTATCTGGAAACGCTATGCAAATGATGATTCATAACAGTTCAGTTTCTAATATTATATGAATACCTACTTATAAAATATTTTTCAATACACTTACTCGAAAGACCGATATTAGGCTCACAATTTACTGTTTTTCGCACTAGTGCGGAAAAGTACTTGCCCCCGCCGCAATTTCATTACCTCCACGAGTCGCACGTCAACCCCCATTATTTATATCTTCGTAAGTGTATTGAAAATCATTGTTTGATACACGTGAAAAGGAAGCTTGATAAGAAGCATTTTCATTTTGTAATGTACTATTTCTTTCAGGTATATCAAACATGATGATAACGGGTGTGATCGCGAAGCAAGTCATGTGCGTCTGTGACGTGGGGTACTACGGTGAGTTGGTAGTTTAACTGATAGCAAGGCTACTTGCTCGACATGTTCCCCTTGTGTACGTTGTGAGGTCCCGCAGGCGCGCCCGGCGTGGCGCCCAACTGCACGACGCTGGAGGCCGCGTGCGACGCGGGCGCCTGCCTCAACGGGGCCACCTGCGAGCTGGCCGCCGACCACTTCAACTGCACGTGCGCGCCCGGATACAAAGGTACGCTCGGACCTAGCTCTTCATGTCTGTCGCTTCTGTTACACTACGAGGCATGCCAACCCTATGATGAGCGAATCATACCTTACACGGCCGCGTATTAATCAACAGACAAAACTTCGTAGATTAAAAAAATATCAGTCTCTTGTGCTCTGCCGTAGTCAGGTGTCGACAAAAAGATAAATCAGAATATCAAGAAGCTTCTCGTGATCGGGAACATTAATTGGGGCATAACCTTTTTGTTTATAGATCGATTTTGATGCTTTTTGTGGTGGATTAAGTTATAAATTCGTGGTAGTTCCATTACTTGTATTTCATTTGCCAATCTGTGTACATTAGAGTGATTATAGGTATTTTGCCAATCCTAAAAGTACCTTACCAGAGAGCTTGCTCACTATTTAATGTAAATTGTGGGTTACCACAAATAATAAAACAAAAACATAAAACAAATAATAAAGCTAACTTCAAAAATAGCCTGTTTCTATTATAAAGGTATTCATTGAAATAAGTCCATAGGATTATGTATTGCACACGCCTTAATTATGGCGGTATGCTTCCTCTTTGAGGCGTGGCTGGAAAGACCTCACGGTGTCCTTACCTTCCGCATGACGCAGGTTTTCACTGGACATGCTAGGCAACGATCTCTCGCGCCGGGCCTTGGTACAGGCCATGGTCCGAAGGGAGGAGGAGAAATGGCAGGCGGTCGCCTCAGCCGTCCGATCCCGATTTCCGGCCACCGTAGGCGCGGGCTTGCGAACGGCCAGCAATGGGTAGTTTGCCGTCCGACCGTCTGGTAACCGTCCAGACCGAGCCCAAGTCCTCGACGGCACTACACGCGCCTCAAGGAGATATCAGCAAACCGTAGGGGCCCAGCAGGGTCGAAGCCTACTTACTGGAGCCATGGGTACACTTCTGAAAGGAAAACCCGGCCCTGGTATGAAAGGCAACGAGGGAACTAGGAATGGGTTTTAATCAGTACAAGTTTAACACGAAAGGGCGGGAGATCACATTGGATTATTTCCCACCTAAAAAGAAAAATAAGTTTGTGTATGTTTTACCCCAGTTTCATAGAATGTGCTATTAGAATGTGCTGCGCTGTCCTGTGTCGATAACGCTTTATTTTTCTTTGGACAGTTTGTCATTTTTATAATCATTGTCTTTTGCCTGTCTAGATGTTCTATGATTTTTTTTCGTCCCCTGACCATGATTTGCTTTCTTTGTTTGTCTAAACTCGCAAGTCATACGATTGCCTTAGCATTACTAAAGTTGTTGTTTTACCATTTTGTCGATGCATGACTTTCAAGTTAACATCGCCAATAGCTTAGCGACGCATCTTCTCAAACAACGTGGAATTAGTTTTATCCGGTCAGTAACAGCTTTATTTCCGCGCAATAAGAATGTAAATAACGGTGTGCGTTATTTATGGACGGTTCACGAAAACAATGTTGTTTACATCCGTATGCCTTAGATATAAAGCATTTTCCGACTGGCTCAAGCCGATTCCGCGTCGATTAGTGTGAAGTTACGAGGACGACGACGCAAAAGTCTGATACGTCTGGTGCGTCGTGAGAGGAGTTCAGAAGAAATGCCAGCTCATAAGGTGTTCGATGTTAGTGCGTCCTGTATGTGTGTCGCTTACGTGTGTGCATGTGCTAGGCGTGTACTGCGAGCAGGCGGCCGGCAAGGCGCTGTCGGACCTGAAGGCGGCCGAGCGCTGCGCCAGCGGGCCCTGTCTGCACGCCAAGAGCTGCCAGGAACTCGTGAGTATACCACCCTACAGCTTCATGTGTGCTTCTACTTGTTGCATGTTTGTATGATTTTATTTATCAGTTAAGTAACACTTGTTTTACAGGATAATTATTACAAAAAAAAAAATATGTGAGAATAATAGTTTGTTTTGGTAATTTCGTTTATGTTGATTTGATGAGTCTCTATCACATATGAACTCTATCATGTATTCACTATGCAAATACGTGTAGCTGTTGGTTCACGGTTTATTTGGATTGAACACTTACTGGAGCCATTCACCTCACCTGCTTTGCACCTCAGTGTTGCGATGTGTAAGATTAAGATAGTAAGTAGTATGTGGGTGCGCAGCCGACAGGTTTCCGCTGCGAGTGTGAGGCGGGCTGGTCGGGGCCGCGCTGCGACGTGGCGGGCGCGGGCGGCGGCTGCGGCGCGCGCGGCTGCGCCAACGGCGGCTCGTGCGTGGGCGGCGCCTGCGAGTGTCGCGCGGGCTGGGCCGGCGCCGCCTGCGAGCTGGCCGCCGACTGCCGCGCCGCGCCGTGCCCGCCGCAGCACGACTGCGCCGAGCTGGGCCAGGCCTACAGCTGCGTGCCCGTCGCGCCCGACTCCGCCTGCGCCTCCGAGCCCTGCCACAACGGTACCTGCCAGCTCAAGAATGGCTTGTACAGCTGCCTCTGTCCACCAGGCATTACTGGTCAGTATATCTTCATTTCTAGTCTTTTATATCAATACTATTACAAGAATATATGACATGGGTGATTCAAAAAAATCCACACGAAAGCTTGAAAAATCGCTTCTAATTTAGATGTGACAACGTGAACAAGGACGGGAAGGCAGAAAATTTTGATGATTCAGTATTCTAATACAGAGTGATGAATGATTATGAGAGAAATGGAATACTAGACAAAAAAAAGAGATAAAACATTGCTGTGAGTGTCTTTTTATATTTAAATGTACAGTTCACATATTTAAAAGATCTATTGCTCTCCCGAGAAAACCTTTCCTACTAAATACGCTGGCGAATCTCGCAGTCTTTTGCGTTTTAAGTTGATAGAGAATGGTAGAACTGAGGGTTGCCGCCTGTAGATACCCCTGCCTTCAGGCGTCCACGCTCGCACCTTGCATACTGTGCCCGATTTAGCCGTCACTCCGACCCAGGCCACTGAGGACAGCACTATATCCCCACAAACTGTCTTGGGTCCCTCACCAGGGTACTCAAGTAACTCCACCCCTGCCTGCAATCCAGGCCAGTTCTTCATTCTCTCTGCTCCTCCGCTTGGCACAGCAAACAACTCTGTGCCCACAAAATTGTCATAAAGCTCGTCTGCGTTCTCACTTTTCGTGACAGTGATGGGTAAACTTTCCGAACAAAATATCGTAAAGCGACAAGGTTCCGCACAATCAACGAGGTCAATGCGAGCTAAACCGCCGATGAATATCGTGGAACCTTCGTAGACGAAGTATGTCTGTGGTCTGATTAGTTGTTTTGGAATGGTCACCAGTAATTCCTCAGTGCTCAAGAGAGATAGAACCTGATCAGGGTGGATGACGCCGGGAGTGTCGTACAACCATTTGCTGTTAGCAAAGAGTTTGTGTTTTTCGTCTAAAACCGCCATCCTTTGTTTGTCTGCTTCGTGGTTATCGACATCGTAATGCTGAGAGAACGAGCGTCCGATGTGTCCGATCAAGGCGGGCGCTTCGCTCGGCGTCTTGCCTTCTAACTGAGCATTTCTAATTTGTTTTTCAACTCTGTAGAGTTTGGCTTCTGATTGTAATCTTCGTGTTCGTTGAAATATTTTCCATCCTGAAGGCCTGTTTATGGGGAATTTGAGAAGGTTCAGCGTAGTCCCTGGCCAGCGACTCACAGTTGCGCGTTTGATGATGTCTATGGCGTGTACTTTGCAGTAGTCCGATTGGAGTAGTGCAT
Source organism: Mythimna pallens (assembly GCA_961205895.1). Taxonomy (NCBI): domain Eukaryota; kingdom Metazoa; phylum Arthropoda; class Insecta; order Lepidoptera; family Noctuidae; genus Mythimna; species Mythimna pallens. The sequence continues at coordinate 732,011 of OY540826.1, forward strand.
TGAACAAGGAGCTCTTGCCGACGTTGGTGCAGCCGACGAGAAACACATCGCCTTTGTACAGCCACAGCTTGAACATGGCAGAGATCAGATCCTCCACGCCATAGCCTGTTTTAGCTGATATCAGAGCAATATGCCTGATGTTGGCATCACTTAATTTCGTTTTTTTTATTTCTGCTACAAGGGATTGCTTTACACGTTTCAAGTATCCAATACTGTCTCCAGGTAAAAGGTCGACCTGAAAAATCAAATGGATATCTACATAAGATTTCCTCTTCAAGTTGTAAGTAGGTACTCTTAATAAAAATAAACAACATTCTGAAGTATTCATTGCTCACCTTGTTGCCAACAACTATGATTGGTCTGTCTTTGCCTACAATGTCCACAATGCCAGGCCATATGGAGCATGGGAAGTCTAGCAGATCCACCATCAGTAGGACTAGGGACTTTACATTTCTGGAAATTATATACATAAGAGTTAAAACCTTACAAAAATTATTATTTGCCTCATTTATCTTTATGCAGTTATCCATAACAAGCGAAAGTTAAATTGAATAATCAGGTCAGTTTTTATAATTCATACATAAATATTTTCATATTGGTTAATTCAAAGTATACCAGATTATAACTACAACTGTATGCACAAGTGTGGTCAGTTTGTTTACCTGATGGACTGCAGTAGTTTCTCATACTCTTCTGGCTGCACACTCACATCCAAAGCAATGTTGTATTCTGTAAGAAAGTGACATCTCTGGCACTCCATTGTCTTTAGTTCCTCCTCCTCTCTGTGCTTGAAGAGCTCACTGGGCAGGTACCCCGGGATGGCAGGGTCGCTACAGTGCAGGAGAGCACCGCAGCCTCCACACGGCACTCTACTCACAGCAACAGTAGCGTCAGGAGTACCATAGTGGTTCAACCATTCATTTTCAGCTTCTCTTTCATTTTCCAAGTCTTCAGATGTAATTTTAGTGTCATCAAAGTACTCATAGTTAGTCATCCAATGTTTAATGTTTGACCGATCAAATTCCTGCTCAGTGCTTACACTGTTATTGGTAGTATTTTTAGATGCAACTACTTCACTATCGTCGTATTTCAAATTCGAAGAGGAACCAAAAGGCAGTTGGAATTCCTTGTCAGGTTCTGAAGTAGTGGCTACCTCTTCATCTTGAAGCACTCGATCTTTGTCGACATAATACTGTAAGGATACCGGGAGGGGCGGCAAACTCTTCTCCTTGAACTCTTTTTCTAGTGTCTCCTTCGCTTGTTTCACCGTTTTCCTGTGGTACTTATAATAACCTAACTTCAACTTGTCGTTGTCCAAGTAGGAATTGAATGTGATTTTATCCTTATATTTCTGCAGTAACTGTGAAAAATTTTTACTGTTGTCATGTTTCTTGAAATTCTCTTCAGTTTCGACACCAGTTATCGCCCGCACTTGGGTGATACGTTTGTTTTGTAAAAACTTTTGTCTCCGACATAACCTCAAAACATTGCGCATTGAATAAAGCATGGCGATGACTTATACTAATAAACACTTTACACTTGTATAAGAACTCATTTACATATATCTTTTAAACAATGTGGTTGTATCTTGACCACCAAATAACAACTTTTCATTTTCAACACGAAATAGGTCACAACAATGGTTCGCTTTCATTTGACAGAACTGTCGCTTGTCATTGTCAGTGAGTTTCAGATGTCAATGTCATTCACAGTGTTGCAATCTTAATGAAAACTAGTTATAACTATAGTTTTTTTTTATATTATGATTATTCATTACTCTTAATTAGAATTTAAAACACTATTTATAATATTCAATAAAAACATAAGTTATTTAAAAACAATTACAAAGTTATCTTTTCAGAAAATGAAGCCGTATTTACAAAGTGTTCTCTGATAAAATAGTGTGCAATTTCAGTTCCATTGCCGCTGTTGGTCAAAGCACCTGTATAAACTCACAGTGAAATATGTACTGTGATTAATTCAGTTTTTGTGATATAATGTGCGATTATTATAATTGATTATTTCCTAATGGTATTGATTATGTTAATTCCGCTCTTATTTTTGCTCTCATTTATTAAAGGTGAGATTAGAAAGAAAAAAGTCTATATTTTTTTTTTGTAATTTAAAACATCTACTAAATATTATTTTTTATTCCAGGTCGTCATTGCGATGTGGATATAGACGAATGTGCGATAACGCCAAAAATATGTAACCACGGAGTATGCGTCAACATTCCTGGATCTTACGAATGTTATTGCAGGCCCGGTACGTAGCACGTCACAGATGTGGAGTTGCTCTCATTAACAATCATTTACCATGTATTGCTTTGTTATGTAGGCTATACGGGCGACAGCTGCGAGCAGGATATCGACGAGTGTCTGTCGTCGCCGTGCAAGAACGGCGGCACCTGCCAGAACCTGGAGAACAACTACGAGTGCACGTGCATGGAGGGCTTCGAAGGTCGTTAGATAACTATGATAATTTTATTACATCATTCTTTCTGCTATCCCCTATGTTATGGAAAGTATTATGTTTTCAGGCAAGGATTGCTCAATAAATATTAACGAGTGCGAGGCGAACCCGTGCGCGGAGGGCTCGACGTGCGTGGACGGCATCGCCAGCTACAAGTGCGTGTGCCAGGACGGGCTCACCGGGCCCAACTGCGAGATAGACATCGACGACTGCGAGGTACTCGCTCGGTCAAGGCCGACATTGTATTGCTAGCTATCGGGATCATTACAGTAATTGCTGTATTGATTATTCATATTGTTTTCTGTTTACAACGTCTAGTCACGTCAGATTTTTGGTTATTTACATAAATACGTTTTTACAAGAAGTGGGTTTTTTTCATTGCATTTGAAAGTAAATAGAACATGGTTTGTTTCGACAATAAGTAGTATGCATGTCTCAGTTAGTGTTTTGAAGGGCATTTGTGTGTCGTAGTCAGCGCCGTGCCAGCACGGCGGGCGCTGCGTGGACGGGCTCAACAGCTACAGCTGCTCGTGCGGCGGCACGGGCTACGCCGGCGACGACTGCGAGCTCAACATCGACGAGTGCGCGCCGCAGCCCTGCCGCCACGGCGGCACCTGCGTCGACGACGTCAACGACTACCACTGCAACTGCTACCCGGCCTACACCGGTCTGTACCCACTCCGTCACGACCCCCGCTCAGAATGCATATTACGAACAAAAGTACAGTACGCCCGAAATATTTTGATTATCTAAGTTTTGACACTGTGGCAGCTGCCACAAATGATGATAAAACTGTTTGGAGTAATACAACTGAACAGCTAAGCACTTTTGCTTTCGTGCATTTTTATAAAACTAGCAAAAGTAATTATTAAAGTCAGTGCGTATTCGGCCGTCGACCGCGTAACTCAAACCATACTCAAACCATTCAAACCATCTTTTAGATTAAATCAACTTAGTTCCGAGTGTAGGTGTCTTGTGTATGTGAGATTACATGTTTGTGAACGCAGCCACGATACAGGAGTAATTCTTAGTGTAGCAACGTTTTCTTTTGATTATGTATCGACCCCAAAATAAATGAGAAAAGACAGATTGCGCTGCTTCGATTATATTGACATCGTATCATTTAATTTGTACGATCGTCTTTGTGTTCCAGGCAAAAACTGTGAATCGGATATAAACGAGTGCGAGAGCGAGCCGTGCAAGTACGGCGGCGTGTGCCTGGAGCGCTCCAACGCGAGCCTGTACCAGGCGGGCGGCGCGCCGCGCCTGCAGGTGGGCCCGCAGCCGCAGATGCTGCTGCCGCCCGCCTTCTACCAGCCCTTCTCGCTCGACACGGCCGCCGGGTGAGCTCTCCGCCGCTCGTCTACAGAACCTTACCACCTAAATTCGTTTACCAGTAACATAACAAGTCCCCTTGTTCGTTTCCCCCACACGGTAGGTTCGAGTGCGTGTGCGTGCTGGGCACGACGGGGTCGCGCTGCGAGCTAAACATCGACGAGTGCGCGTCGTCGCCGTGCGAGAACGGGAAGTGCATCGACGGCATCGGCGGCTACACGTGCGACTGTGCTGCCGGCTTCGAGGGCGAGCACTGCGAGATCGAGATCGACGAGTGTCAGAGGTGAGCCACACAATAATTACTCATATCACGACGTACGCGACCTTTCCACCTTGACTAGGACTCTGTCGAACGTATACGCTGCACAATTGCGAGCCGCATCGACGCGTTGTTAGTTCGTTACAATCAGTAGACAGGCTTGCATATTACAGCGCACAGTGACGCGGTTTGTTTAAGATGACTCGCCCGCACTTTATCTATTTTGTTAATTTATTTAAAGTTTATTTTTTGTTCAGAGACAATCTCCTCTTTAAGGATAAAAATTACCCATTGGCGCAAAGTCGGGGTGTGAGCTTGGTAAGCCGTCGCGCTGGGAACGCGTGGACTCCAGTTTTCCACTAAAGATCATACTTTTTTATATATTCGTCTCTTATGTAAGAAATAAGTTATACCCGCGGCTTACAACTTTGAAAAATCCGTCCTTATTCCTCATCTACTTCTTAAAAACAACACCTGTGAAAAAAAAGCAGCTTTCTAGGCTGGGCGTTGATGAGTCAGGCCTACTGTTTTTATACATGTAATTAAGTACACGTACGGAGCGCTGTGAACCTATGTGAGTTATTACATAAATTGATATATTTATTTCAAATACTGATTCTTTTAAATTATATATCTAAGAAGAAAAAAAACAAATTATAAAAGAACGATTGTTACTTGTTATTAAAATATTTGCAGCTGAATGCGAAATAATCTACGTAAAAATTAAAAGAAAAACAAAATAAAGATTTGTTTACATAATACAGATCACAAAAGAAATGCTAAAAATGAAGGCTTATATTTAGCAGCTTTTTGTGAATCCTAGAAAGTAGAGAAGATTAAAATGTGGTGTCGTGGCTACAGATACAGTCCGTGCGCGCACGGCAAGTGCTTCGACGGGCGCGCCACGTACTACTGCCTGTGCAGCAAGGGCTGGGGCGGCCAGAACTGCTCCGTGGTGCTGCAGGGCTGCCGCGCCGCGCCCTGCCGCAACAACGGCACGTGCCACCCCTGGCTGCGCGACGAGACCGAGCACCGCTTCAACTGCTCGTGCACGCCCGGCCACTACGGCACCACCTGCGAAAAGGTACCGCTATACATCTTTTGTTTCGTAAGCCAATGTTCCCATTCTTACCAATACCATACCAAGTCAATGATTAGAACACTTTGTCAGGTAAAAACTTACCACCTACCTACACTCTTTGATGAATTTAAATACGGTTCTTCTTAGCGTGTCGATGGTGGAACGAGTTTTTTTTTGTCCCAAATTTAATCCCTTGCCTGGCCCAGTATTCGGTCACAGCAATGCCATCTGCTGGCATCGTCTTTTACTAGTCTGGAGTTATTTCTTTCGGAACTTACAGATCCAAAAAAGAATTATATATTTTTAGGGTTTCGTACCCAAAGGATAACACGAGACCCGCTGTCCGTCCGTCTGTCCGTCACCAGGCTGTATCTCATGAACCAAGATAGTTAGACTGTTAAAATTTTCACCGATGACGTATTTCGATTGCCGCCATAACCTCAAATACTAAAAAACCGGCCATGTACGAGTCGGACTCGCGCACTGAGGGTTCCTTACAAACTTACCTATGAAAACAGTTCAATTCCCGAATTTTTCCAAATCACAAAAATGGTATTTTTTTGTGACGTAACTATAAATTTACAGTTTTCAGATATTTCCTTTACTTGTGCTATGAGACCTTGCTTCATGTTAAATTTCAGGATTCCAGGTCAACGAGAAGTACCCTATATATTTTGATTCCTTTGAGTGTCATATACGTTTTTTTGCGACATAAATGGCCGTATCTTTTTTTCTAGTTAACTGCGAAGTTTGATTTTTTTCACATCTAGAAGATGTGAAAAAAATCAAACGGAACCGCAGACTTAAGTATATAGTTTTAATTTCAACTCGATACCTTAACGCGTTCCCGAGATAAAGTGTCTTGACAGACAGGCGGACAACAAGGTAATTTTTCCTTTTGAGGTACGAAACCCTAAAAACAGAATAAAATAAATATTTAAGGGACATGATTTTTTTTTACCGGTTTTTTTTTGCTATGGGCGGTACAGAACACTTCGTGCACGGGTCCGTCTCGCACTTGGCTGATTTGTTTTTTCACAACTTCAACCTTATTGCAGATAACTACAATGTCGTTAGAAAAGAGCAGCTACGCAGAAGTGAACACGACCCGCGAGGAGGGCTACGACATCTCGTTCCGCTTCAAGACCACGCTGGGTAACGGCCTGCTGGCCATGGGACGAGGGCTCACCTACTTCTTCTTGGAGCTGTCCAACGGACGGCTCAACCTACACTCCAGTCTGCTCAATAAGTGGGAGGGCGTGTTTATCGGCTCCAATCTGAATGATAGCAAGTGGCAGAAGGTAAGATTTAGTTGTAGCTTGGCAGAATGGAGACGAGTGTTAGATGGGCTGCGGCAACACCGAACTAAATGGATTAAGGCCAAGAGAATTATGATGAAATGTTATGCTTACATCTCTTCCAGCGGCGTGCATATGAAAAGAGAGTTGGAAAAAATGACAATGTAACGATAATATACTATCATAGTCATTAAAATTCAAATTAAAATAGCCTTATTATCGCTAAACTATACCCTAGTCGCCGAAAAACATTAATTTATATTTATTATCCTATGATGTAAGTAACTTATGTGCGATCATAGCCAATTACTTATTCAAATGAATAATATTACTCCATATTTTTATTTCCAGGTGTTCGTAACAATAAATTCGTCACACCTAGTGTTGGCAGCCAACGAGGAGCAGACGATCTACCCCATCAGCCAGAACGAGGCTTACAACTCGTCCGTGACTTCGTTCCCGTCCACGCGGCTCGGCACGTACGGCTCGTCCTACGCCACGCTCACGCACGGACCCAACTTCTTCGTGGGCTGCTTCCAGGACGTCGTCGTCAACGGACAATGGGTGAGTAGCATCAAGTATGATGTATAATGTCCCGTCCATGCGAATGAATGCAAAAGAATAATAGACAGAAGGCATGGAGGAAGGTTCGAGCGAGCTGGTATAGTTCCTCCAGAAGTTCACCGCGAAGTAGCCAGTCGTACAGGAACGAGACGGCCGTCACCCAGTGCATCTTCTTCTCGAATCGATGGTTTCCTTTTCCCTCAAAGTTTTTGAGTCCAGTAGGTTGCCACGATAGCGGCGTCTATCTCTAAAGAATCATAAAAGTTTTATGTGATTTACTACGTCTTCGAAAGACGGTGCAGAGCACTAGAGATGCGTGCTGTTAAAACAAAAACACATTACTCTTCCACTTTTCATCAACCCATCAGAATATCTCCCCTCTAGACGGTAGCCAATGGAAATCTCTCAACCGATTGCGGACCCATGTTGGCCGCTTTACAGACAATCTGGCTAAATGGGGCTTCCTCGACCTATCTCAAAGACTGCCAGTGTGACATGCGTCACCTGCTGGGCTACTATGCTGCCCATCCTGCACCACCCCGTGCAATTTTCAGCATTTATACGAGGCCAATAACAGAGCTGTACAGCTCGCTAAATACAGTGAGGAAAAATATTATCTGAGTGTATCGACACGAGCAGAAGTTTTGTTCATAATTACTATTATTTTCAGTTTGTAGACCTATTATTAAGCTGTTTATTAATTTAGTTGTATTTAAGTGTGCTAAAATGACGTAGTGTCAATGCTGACTATGTATCAAGTAAGGCGTTGTGCCCGAGCTCTCAGTTACGATAGTCGTTGTAAGACCTCTGCTTGGTATAAAAAGCATCACCATATACATTTTAGGTGTGAAATCATCCCATGATTTCTCGCGCTCAAGGGTGGAGTGGGAGGATGTATCAGACATTTATTGACTAAAACCATACTATATTCATTAGTAGCTCTTTGCGGTCTAGGTTTCTCTGAGATATTCCCCAAGTTCCTAGCGGGCATCGGACCTACTGGGCCCCATGTTTGATTTCCCTAATGCAACTCCAGGCCAGGATATCGAAGGCGTTGGAGATTTATTTAATTTAGAACATCATTCTTAGGGTTCCGTACCTAAAAAGGAAAAAACGGAACCCTTATAGGATCACTTTGTTGTCCGTCCGTCTGTCTGTCTGTCTGTCAAGAACCTTTATCTCGGGAACGCGTGGAGATCAAATCAAAAACAAATTTTTAAGTTAACGAAAAAATAAGATACAGCCGTTTATGTCTCAAAAAACGTATGTTTCGACACTCAAGGAAATCAAAATACATAGGGTACTCCCCGTTGACCCATAATCCTGAAATTTGGCATAAAGCATGATCTTATAGCACAGGTATAGGAATAAATCTGAAAACTGTAAATTTGTTGTTACGTCACAAAAAAAAAAAAATTGCAATTCGGAAAAATCTTCGAGACTCCATTCGGGGATTGAACTGTTTACATAGGTATGTTTGGACGGAACCCTCAGGGCGCGAGTCCGACTCGCACTTGCCCAGTTTTTTTTGTCTGGTCTTATTAGCTGTAAGGAGGACTTGCAGCTAATAAAACCACTTTTTAGTTAAGTACAATACGGTCGACGTAACTTGACGGCCCTGAACGTGGCTCTGCGAACTTTAGCGCATGTACACTCGTAAAAAAAACTGTTATTGACATTAATTTTTTTAAACCAAATTCCGAATAAAATTTACTAATACAGGGACCAAGTACAAATAAAATAAATATTAAAACACTTTGGAGACAGAAAGCTACAAAAATAACTTATGAATTAAAGAAACAAACCTAACACTACACAAAAAACTTAACAATTTATTAATAACAACCAACGAAAACTTTTGTCACCGTCTGTGCTCAAGACAGAAACAGGGATACGAAAATAACACCAATGCTAACGTGTGAGTGAGACATATTACTGCGTACCGAACATTGCCGAATAAGTACGAAGCCTTACGAAGTTACCGAAGAGAGATGTCCAATACGCGTGTCTGATGGTGTTGTTTAATCGATTTTTTTTTTCAAATCGATTTCAATTATGTTATAAAAATATATTTATATTTAATTTTCTATGGAGGTTTAAAATATTCAAACAATCGTTATTCTAGTAGTTGTTTATAAATAACTGATATTTAACAAAATCATGTCTTTCAACCAAGAAAATAAAATTTTATTAGTTTTTTTTTCATTAAAGTCGAAATCTCGTTTACTAACGACAACATTCACTATGTTTGTAAATCTATTTCGTTCAATATCTCATAGAAACAAAAATAAATAAATTCCAACCGATTTTTAAAGCAGTTCAATGTGGGAGCTTTCACAACACTTTCCGGGAGCCTGTTCCATGTCGCTACAACTCGGTTAGGTAGAAATTGCTTCAAAGGCTTGAATGCATTTCCCCATAACTTGAAGGAATTTCTTCGTAAATCTACCAGTGGTAACAGATGATAGTTCTTACAGAGGTCAAGATAATCAGTTGACTGATATGGAATCTAAGATATTTAATGAAACGATTAAATATCTTTGCTTCCATCAAAAGATTCCGTGAGGAGAAGAAGGCAACAAATATGTGCAACTCTATGAATCTTGATAAAAGGTGGACGATCTATTTTTTTTTTTAGTGTATGCGTACTGTTGTAATGCGTGTTCACACGAAACTGAGAAACACTGCCAAGACGACCTTGCCCCGGGACTCCATATCCCCCACTGTGAGGGTTTATACATGGTGATGTTGCAAGTTGTTAACGCGCATAACGACAATCAAGTAATTATAAAGTTTGGTGCCATCCAGGTGCTACCAGAAGACTCGAACGCTTCGGGTGCGTCGACGACGAGTTCGGCGGGCGTGGAGGAGTCGCTGGAGGCGGGCGCGGACGACGCCCCGCTGGCGCGCGCCGAGCTGCACGGCGTGCTCGCGCAGTGCCCGCGCACGCCGCAGTGCGAGCCCAACCCCTGCCGCTCCGGCGGCGCCTGCGACGACGCCTGGACCAGCTTCGTGTGCACGTGCCCGCGCCCGCACCTCGGCGACACCTGCCAGTACAGTATGTCGTCATAATATGTTCTGCTGCCATCACACTCGAATAACAAAAAATATCAAATTTTGTTTATACACCGAAATAATTTTTTTTTTTTTAAATTGAACGCTCTCTGTATTTCTCCGCACAACAAAGACATTGTTTGTGTTGCAGACTACACGGCGGCCACGTTCGGCCAGGAGTCAGCCGTGCCGCGCTCGGTGGTGCGCGTGGCCGTGTCGGACGCGGCGCGGCGCGGCGTGCGCGCGGCGCTCGACATCTCCATGTTCATCCGCACGCGCAAGCCCACCGGCCAGATCTTCTACCTCGGCTCGCTGCCCAGGTATTGTATTGTATTTGTAAGCCAGCCTGGTGTCCGCAACTCCACGTCTAAAGGACATATTTTGCGTGCGCCTGCGGCCCAAGCAGAAGTGGGAATGTGATGAGTACATCTCGTTCTCTCTCTTTGTTACGCGTGTCACATCAGTTTGTGTATCCTGTTTCAGATACTTGACGTTTTCCCCTTCCACCAGATATGGAAAGTTTCTAAGTTTAATAATATAGAATAGATGTTTTCAAATTATTTTAAATGTTTATAATAGATGTTGGTTTTGACGAACTATTGTAATTTTTTTTTTTACAAAAATATCAATTGGCCTATTTTAACAATAGGTTTAACGTTTATAGATTCGGTCAAACAGACGAGACTCAAGTGGGAGCATCGTTAGAAGGTGGTGAGCTGCTGGTGCACCTGCGCTTCAACCAGACGCCCGAGAACTACACGGTGGGCGGCACCCGGCTGGACAACGGCTACCTGCACCTCATCGAGGTACTCTACCACGCATGCCGCGAGCCCTCGCCTCCTGGGACCACGCACACCTCACTCTGTTTGACTTACTGACTGCCTGGCTAGATGACTCTATCACGCTTTTATTATTTGTTCCAGCCATCATAATTAATTGAACCTCATCATTTACATTTATGCTCAACTTAAATTAGTAGTTTATAAATAATAATAATTGGTGCTCGCGGTGGTGATGACTACTCATCGTCATGTAGATGCTTTATTTGGTACCCAAAAATAAAAGTTGATAGTTTTGGTCACGTCTTCAGAACCCGAGGGTGTGTTAATTAATGTTTATGTGTACACTCTAGGGAAAGTATTGAAATTGTAGTTCCTCGTGTGCAGGTGGTGCGCAACTCTACGCTGGTGCAGGTGAAACTCAACGGCACCGAGTATTTCCGCAAGTCCATATCCGCTGCGAAGATGATCGATGCGCAGGTGAGTCATCAACTACATGATTTTATAAACTTGGAGTTTAGATTATTCGTTGGTAACAGGTCCGCTTCTTATTTGATATAAATTGCGAATTGACCTTGATATGGTTTTCTCATTTCAAGGTTAATGTTTTTTGTATATTTTATAAAGATAAGTTGGAGTTGTCTAATTGATGTAAAAAGCAAGAAATAATACGTGTCAAGGTCAATACCAGCAATATTTCGTCAGATGAAGAGCGAATCTAGTAAAAGTTCTGTTCATTCATTCAGAAAAAAAAAGCTTGAAGTTATACTCGTTTGAACTTAGCAGTTATGATATTGTGAAAGCGAGCGTAAAGTTAATGTGTGTTGTTAAGGTGCTGTACCTGGGCGGGCCGCCGCCGGCCCCGGGCGGCCCGGAGGCGCCCCCCGCGGCGCCGCCCAGCACGCCCGCGCCGCCCGCGCCCGACGCGCCCGAGCCTGACGACGGCGCATACTTCAAAGGGGTCATACAGGACGTGCAGGTACGCAGCCACCTCCACCAGGGGGACTCTTATCTCACTCAAATAGCTTTATTTATTTAGAGTCATTTGTTTACTTCGTTAGTAAACAATCATGACAAATAAAAAAAAATGGTCACGTTTTCTATGTTCATTAAGTTTAAACTACAATAAATTGTGATGCGATTTTCCTTAGTATTCAAAGAATTCACTAAAAAAGTTAAGTTTATAACTCACAACCTAACATGTGTTTAATGCAATAACATAATTATATATATATATCGATTTATTACACCGGTGCAGAAATGAGAACACTTTAACCACATCTACCTCTTTTATGGGTAAAAACGATCACTTACACAATGAATACTACTTCACATGTATACTCGTATGCATGTAGACATTTTGGTTAAGTACTAATTTATAATTGAATATAAGTGATGTGGACACGATTGAGTAGTGACAGAATGCACATTGTTCCGCAGATCTCGAACGGCGTGAACGTGACGATCGTGGAGTTCTTCCCGCTGCAGGTGGCGGGGCTGCAGCTGCCGCCGCCCTTCGGCGACGTGCGGCTGGACGCCGGCGTGCTGCGCGGCGTGGTGTCCGACGACCTGTGCGCCGAGCGCCCGTGCCTGCACAACGCCACCTGCACCAACACCTGGAACGACTACACGTGAGCCATCACCACCTTACATTACATTTATTTTATTTGACAGGCACTAAATCAACAAGTGGTTAGTGGTCCTGACTGCTATGGCGGAGGTCGTGGCTTCGAATCTCACCCAGGACAAATGTTTGAACATTATGATTTGTTCTGTTTTGGGTGTAATTTATATATAATAAATATGTGTTTAAAAAAATATAAGTATGTTTATTAGTTGTTTAGTATTTATACCACAAGTTTTGTTTAGTTTGGGACTAAATGGCACTGTGTGAAAGTTGTGGAATAAAAAAAATGGCTCAACTTCGGAATTATAAAATAATTATACTTAGATTGAAATATTTGAAGAAAATTGAGAATTTTACAAATGCGGTTGGTTTGGATGATTATGTGATAGATAGGATGATTGTGTTTAAATCAATTGTGGCAGATTTTTAAAGATGGTGGAAATAGTACATTTGATAAAAGCGGATAAAGTTTGTTGTGACGGAATTGGAGTTCGTGGGAGTAGTTATAGGCGAGAGTGTTATGGAGCTCTTCCTGCTGTAAAAATAAATTTGCATGTGTACCAAATGACGTTATTCAATGCACTGCTGCCTCTCGGGGTTCCTGCCCATGTGTGGGTGTGATGGCCGCAAGCATTGCACCGTGGTACTACGGAATACAGTCAATCGTGTGATTAAAAGCAGTAAAAATAAGAGTGGAAAATAGTACATTTTGATACAAGTGCAGTAAGTTTGTCATTGCGACCGAGGCGGAATTCGCTCGAGCCGTAGGTGAGTGTGTTATGGAGCCGAGGGCTGCAGTGACAAAGTTGCACGTGTGTCAAACGATATTTTCTAATACACTTACGAAGTGAATAAAAGGGGGTTGACCGGCGACTGGTGGCGCCGGGCGCGGGGGGCGCGGGAGGGGGGGGGAGGCGGCCCGATCGCGTGAGGCCACGATCCTCACACCTCACCGCCGCCGGGATTCCAATCCCGATTTCTGGCCACCGTAGGCGCAGACTTGCGGACGGCGAGCAATGGGTTAGTTCGTTCCAACCGTCCGGTAACCGTCCGAACCGAGCCCAAGTCGTCGACGGCGCGTACTGTTCCACGCACGCCTCAAGGAGATGTCAACAACAGTAGGGGCCCAGTAAAGTCGAAGCCTACTTAGGACCAAGAATCTAATTCTAAAAGGAAAACTCGGCCCTAGTACGAAAGGCAACCAAGGAACAGGAATGGATTTTTAGTCAATAAAAGTCTAACACTCCCGCTCCGCACAAAAATGAGGAATGTCATAAGATGATTTTCCCACCGAAAAAATACAATAAATGTAAACATTGTGGCAGAGGAGAGCACACACACTTTTCTGCACTAGTGCAGAAAACAGTCTATTGTGTACCTAAAAGCAGTTAAATAAGAGCGGATTTTCTAGTGAGTGTATTGAAAATTAATTATTTGTTATGCATGCCATAGTATAACTATATTGTTTTTTTTTTGTTTGTAGAAAGTAAGTACTGGGGGTCTAAAAAAGTCACTAGCAGAATCGAATAGAAAAATAAAATGAGTCATGTTAAACTCGCAAGATGATCACGAATTGTCAATTCATATTACTATATGTATACATTATTCTCCACCTAAGACAGAATCCTTCAAGCCTCATCATTAGAGGAGCCAGCTAGCGGTCTGGAAAAATTAAATTCTCATTTAATACCTAATTGCGTAGGTATAAAACTTATTAATATTAAAATATTAGTGGGTAAGCACTTACTTTGTTGTAAACATTCGAACTCACAAGAAATACACAAGTAGATGCTGGATTGGTATCATTTTCTTTAAACGCCGTCGTAAAGTTTACAAGTGGATGATTTGCTTCAGAGTATTTGAAAAAAAAAAAAAACAAGAATTTTTGGGATTCTGCACTTGAAAATTCCACTTGAAATTACGATTTATTGTTTTCAACCGATTGTTCGCTTACACCATGTTGACACAAGATTGACGCAAGCAAAGGGTAAACAACAATGTACGTTGCCAGCCTAACAAGTTGATAGATAGATATATTCTTTATTGTACACCAAAAATACAAATTACATTAGGAACTTAATATTAATATAGTGTCACAATGGGCGGTCTTATCGCTATAAGCGATTTTTTACAGACAACCTTAGGATGGATTTGACAGAGAAGGAGAAAAAAGATACGCAGGTAGTTCGTGGGGTTATGGGTTATATTTATTATTTCCATAGATTTAGGCATTTCTAACTTCGTTTTTAAAGGCTTAATTGCATTTTTTAATCAATTATTACACTAAAATACTGAAGTTATAATTATAAAACAATAAGTTTTTTATTACAAAACGCTAAGAAAAAAAAAACAATAAAACCAAATTTTTTTTTTTCATGCCGCAATATTTACATGGATTATGATTCTGCTAAAAAAATGAATTGAGTATGATTCGGCTAATTTGTGTAACCATTTTGCTATTATTAGAAGAATTGCATAAAGTCATAAGTAGGCAGGAATTCGAGAAATTATTTGCTTTTGGATGAATTGCCCCTTGTGACGTTTTTAGGCCCCCTGGTCTGATTGCAAAAACTTTGTCGCTGATAGAAAGCTGTTTTATTCTGAGTGACATAGACTACATTTGTGTATGTATGTAAGCCGGCAAAAGCTAGTTATTAATAAATGTGAAAGCAACTTTTTATTTATTAAACTGCACTTTAGTTTGCCGGAAGTCATTGCTTCCTAGAGTTTAATCCTATAGCGACACTATAAAATGGTGTAAAGAATAGTGTGTTTTTTGTAACTTTAATCATTCAATTGTCATTTCATATTGTTGTGCAGATGCCAGTGTCCGCGCGGCTACAAGGGCAAGACGTGCTCGGAGGTGGAGTTCTGCCAGCTGCAGGGCTGCCCGCACAACTCGCAGTGCCGCAACCTGGACGCAGGGTCAGTATGCACTGTGGGAATACTGCCTGAAACTATAATTTAGGTGTCTTCAAGACTAGAGTGAATAGGCTCTTAATAAACTAGTGCGCCTCACCATCGATGATTGCATCCCTGCGTACCATCAGGCGGGATCGCATTCAAGCACTGGTTTATGACAATAAAAAAAAAAATATGTTGCATGTGGTGACTATTTAAATTATTTTAGTGCATATCTTCCACTGGTGAGCTAGTGGTCCACAATGTCCACATAATTGTATCAATTCGCGGCCATCTAGAGCTACTTATACAATTGTATACCACTAATAACTTATACTCATAATATTTTTACCTAATTTTTAAAATTAATTTTAAGAAAAGAAAAGTTATAACACGGTAAAAAAAACATATGCAGAAGAATGTCATCAAAATATTCGCTGCAGGTCATACAGGTTTATACCCCGACCTCAACACACCCCGACGACGAAGTAGAGACCATGTATGAGGATGTATCCAGATCCATGCATCGTTATAAGACTCGCTTTACCGTGGTCATGGGGGGCTTTAACGCGAAACTGGGTAAACGAGACGGTGACGAGCTGAGAGTGGGGCAATTTGGATTTGGACGTCGGAATCACCGGGGACACCTACTGGCTAGCTTTATGGAGAAGGAGGGCCTCTACATGATGAATTCCTTCTTCAAATAGCGTGAGCATAGAATGTGGACCTGGCAAAGTCCTGACGTTGCAACTAGAAATTAGATTGACTTAATCCTGTCGACGAAGAATGATGTCTCTGTGATCAACGCGGTGAAAACTGGAAGTGATCACCGCATGGTAAGAGGCACATTGAATATTAATATTAAGCTTGAAAGATCTTGACTGATGAAGTCTACGCTCCGTCTTGCATAGATCTAGATCCAAAACCCCGAGAGCTTTCAGCTCGAACTCCACAATCGTTTCGAGTGCCTAGGAAGCTCCGTGGACGAATATAACGATGGGTTCGTGGAAACTGTCCATACGGTTGGGTCTAAGTTTTTCAAGACTCACCGTACAAATAAGAATAAGAGGCTCTCTGATCCGACCCTCGAGCTAATGAAAAATGCAGTCTTCAGACGATGCTTGCAAATACCGGCAGCTCAATAGACTAATCTCGAAGTCCGAGCCCCGTCTCCTCCGTAAAATGTCGACAATCCAAAACCGATTCCTTTAAAAATCCTCGATTGCCCCTATTATGTCCGAAATGACAAGCTACGAGATCTATAATTTTGAGATCTAGAATCTCAAAATTGCCACTATCTAGCAGTTCATAAAACGCCTTTGTAAACGTTTCTTTGACACTACTGTGAAACACTGCAACTCCTAATCGCATCGGCCTCCCGATAAGAACCCTCCCGCATCTCCAAGATTCGCCGTCACCGGCATACCCTCTTCACTCCCAATTACACCACTACCAGAAAAACAGACGCCGACAACATCCTTCCGTACTCGCCATCGAGCCCCGCCGCAACGCTCCCTTCAATGGTGCTCGAGCCAGCCCACGCCGCTGAGGCTGTAATTTTAATTTCCCTAAATAATAATAATCCTAGTTCGATTCAACCCGTCCCGACCTGCCCTCCCCCAGCGACGCCCTAAGTCGAGGTCCGTACCCCACAAGGGGCGCCCTTAGCGTGTAGTCGCTTAGTTTTAAGTTTTTTGTAAACCTCACGCCAGGCTTTAATTTATTAAGGCAGCCACAGGCAAGTCCGGTTAAGCAAACGACAACTTCATTAGTTGCCAGTCGGGCTGATGTCAGCGCTGGATCGCTAGCCGCAGGCAGCCGCTGTGCTCTACTCAAATCGTATCTGTATAATGACTCACGCGGCAAATGCTCCTGTACTGTGGTCGAACATTGACGTAATTTGTAGGTACTTAGCTTTATGCTAGCAGCTACTTCGAGAACAACATTACTTAAAGGTCTCTCTTTTTACCCGACGTTCATTATCGTCAAAGTTCTTTGTTTTCTAAATCACAGATTACTCGGAAATATTTTGAAGTCAAATAAATAATTGCCTACACACACGTCCGCTCTACTTGAATGCCAAATAATATTCGTTTTCGAATTTTGATATATTCTTAGGTAAAATCCTATTGTTTTGTTTTCTGGTAGTATGTTGCTTAAAATAACGTCATTCTCTTAGATATGAGTGCGTGTCGAACGCGACGTTCGACGGAATAAACACGACGCTCACGTACAAGCTGCGCGTGCCCAGGACCGTGAGCATCGCCACCGATGAAGACCTGGACCTGCCCGAAACGCTGACCATCACCTACAGGTAAAATAGTTTGACAGCTTTGGAAAGTTATGCATGACGTTGCAAGAAGATATCGAATGACGATTCCTGTACCTATAGCCATAGATGGCTATTGCGCCACCATATTGCGTTATTTCACTGTCTAGGCTGACCGAATCGTTTCGAATGGAGAAACGCTTGGTCGGTGTGAATACGCCTCGCATGACGAAGCAACGAAGCATAACACATCACACGTTCTGTCATTTGTTTGTCGGGGTGCTATGGAACCCGCTATTTATGACTTACATCTTTTGTTATTGGTTCTAAGGAGCAAGACGGGCGGTACCTTGTTTCACGCGGAGAGTGTGGAGGGCAGCGGCTCTAGCGGGGTGGGAGGAGCGTGGTTCACAGTGGGCGTGTTCAAGGAGCAGGTGGCCGTGCAGTGGCGCCTGGGCACCGCCGCACTGCCGGCGCTGCGCCGCATGCGCGCGCACTCGCACCTGCACTGGACCACGCTGCGCTTCACCTTCAGCAACAACCAGCTGCGCGGTGAGTACATCACACAAGGAGCAGGTGCAAGGCAGTACTGTTACCATGGTAGTTTACCCACTAGATCCGACTTCCATCATCCGATTTATCTCCGTCGTCCGTGAATCTCCACGCCGGAGAAAATTATTGACGGACCGAAGTAGCCGTACTATTATTTGTACAATCACTCGCGCATTGCGTCCGAACCAAATCCGAGCTGCGTACAAGCAGAGAGGCAGGGGGTGAGCGAGGTATGTGGCCGGGAAGAGCTCAGTGCGGCGGGCATCTTGTTTAGTTCAGTGTGGCAGCAGTAAGGCAAAGAGTGGCCCCTGATTGGCTTGTATTTGGATCAAAGATCGGACTAGTGCGTAAGCAATATACGAATTTAGTCAGTCAGTCAGCCTTCCAAATCTGTGATCACGGATCAGAGACCGGAGGTAGTGCTAAAAGCACTATCCGAATTCGATCCGAGATTTATAGATGTTAAATCGCTCTTAGCGTGCTGCACTTGTTGCTCAAGCGCTTTCGCTCGTCCTTAGTGACCTTGAAGTGGTAATAATCTTTTTTATGAACTCAATCAACCTGATAAGCTACGTCTAGGCTAGACGAGCCCTTCGCTAAAGCTCCGGACGTGCGCGAGCTGTCTAGCTTAGATGCAGATTATAATACTCGTATGTCGGCTTGTATTAATATAGCATGTTGTTTGCAGGCGCATTCATCGAACCCAACGGTCACGAGGAGACGGGGCTGACGGCCAGCGTGGACACGCGCGCGTGGCAGCAGCTGGTCATGGAGGGCCGCATCCACCTGGGCGGCATCGGACACAACGTGCCCGCCACCACCACGCCCGCCATGCTCACCACCATGGTGAGTACAGTTGTCACTGTAGATGCTTTGAACCCCCTCGAACGAAACGAAATGGAACAACACTTGGTTCGTACCAAAGAACATTCTTTATCGACGCATTTCACGTATCACTTTGGTAGGATTGTAACATAATCGTCCGTGCAGCTTAGGACTGATAAAAATCTTTTAATTTTTTTTATGAATGCGTATAGGGTAGACAGTACTATTGTTGGCACCCTATAGTAATACGCATTCATTATTACATAAATAAATTATCTGGTTGCGAATGTTCAAAACCTTAATGAACGGGATGAATGTAAATTGATAAATTGATTGCTTGAGATGCTTGTGTATGGAGACGTCGGTCATCCATTTAACATTATACAATTAATGCAAGATCTAAACATTAGAAAGAACAAATATGTAAAATTAAAATATGAAAAGGAGCGCACTTGTGTGACGTATGTGTGTGTGTGCAGTTTGTTTCGATAACCCGCGTATTGATATACCTATGTTTTAGGTTTCAATTTAGATTTATATTTCGGTTAGCCCTGCGACAATGTCTTGGGATCGGAAGCCAGCAAAGCTTCCTCCATTAACAATTTCTCGACTAAGATGTACGCTATAATAAATTGTTATTTGTTTGTGCAGAGTGAAAGCTCGACGGACCCCAACGTGTGGGAGTACTCGGAGGGCGAGGAGGTCACCGGAGACAACCTGGCCGGGGAGTACTTCAAGGTAGATCTGATTAATTATAATCTACATTCTATAGATATCGTCTTGTGTCTTGTCACAAATATTGCAAAACAATTTAAATTATTTGGGGTATGTCGGAAGCCAAATGAGTTACAATACTGACTGAAGTAGTATTCACTGCAGGGGCACTTCTTTGGCCGCCGGAAAATGGTATAGAATAGCTTTTTTTTTGGACGGAAATAAGCTGCGCGTCTTCAACATTTGGGTTTGAGTACTCTTTATGAAGAACTGCTAGTACTTCACAAAACTTATAGAGCAGGTTGAATCACGAATGATGCAGACCTCGTACTAGTTTTCGGCGCGCAGGCTCGTTCCTTTTGACACAAAGTGAGTGTCGCGTGCTTCCCTTTGACGCTGGTGTGTGTGCAGGGCTGCATGGGCGCCGTGCACGTGGGCGGCCTGCTGCTGCCCTTCTTCACGGAGGAGGACCTGTTCGTGGGCGCCACGGCCGCACTGCTCGCCGCGCAGCCGCACTATGCGCTCTTGTGAGTATGCTTGCGACTACATCTTTATCTTCCACTTCGGTATTATGCTGGAAGTCACACATTCAATTTTTCCTGATCTTGTCAAAATAATCGAAAACGCAGCAAGATGCGAACTTGGCAGTTATAAAGTTAGTTGTTTACTGTTGTGATCACAGGTCGGGTCGTCCGTACGGCGCGGACGTGGGCTGCCTGCTGTGCCTGGAGCGTGACTGCGCGTCGGGCGGACACTGCGCAGACGTGCGCTCGTCGTACGCGTGCGCGTGCCCGCCGGGGTACGCTGGGGACTACTGCCAGGTATGTCATCACGTCCACCGGGGACACCCCAGGCATAGGGAGTCGCAGGACGATGACTGGCCACCGTAGGCGCGAGTTTGCGGACGGCGAGCCATGCCTCTCGCTCTACCTATAGCGGGAGAAGTAATTTCCCACGTAAAAAAAAGGTATATAATCTCACTAAACGTCCTGCGTGCTGAGCCTGGAGCACGATAGCGCGTCGGGCGGACACAGTACCGACGTGATCAATCAAATAATGCACTTCCTCAATATGTTGAGTTTTCCAATGCAATATCAAATTGATTTGGTAATCGGACTAAACAATCTAATTTAATACGTACCTATTATTTGTGAGATACATTTTGTTTTCATGCGATTACCAAGTCAATCTATTTATTTAAAACATTAGTCATATTGATACTGTTACTATAAGATGTTGCAGAAGGTCCCCTAAGTAGAGATTGAATAAATTAACCGACTTGGTATTACATGGATCTCACAACCAACTTTTTACGGTAGAAGAACTGAGTTGTGAGACTTGGTTTTTTTACATGTTGTTGATGGCATCTCCTTTCTTTTTGTAGATTCCTTTATATTATAAATATAAAGGTACACTGATTCATTCACTACAAATGTAACTTTGTAATCCTTTATATTTATATGGGATTACAAAGTTATTTATGCAGTTGGTGTACCTACAAAACTGTATGGAAATTGCAAAATATTTTGGGTTTTTATTGATTTATACACTAAAGACTAATTGTATTCTAAATTTGAAGCTTCTATGTCTGCTAGAGGTGCCTTAGAGTTTTGGTGATCGGTCAGTCAGTGAGTGACAAAAATAAGAAACTTTGACCAGTTATAATTCTTAAACTACTGGTTCAAATTGAATGAAATTTGAAATATACTGTGTTTATACAATGCCTGCTTGGTTACTTGAAAACTAGGCTTCAGTTTTATACATAACGAAGTTATAGGGGATCGACAATGGCCTGAACTGTTTCGAGAAAAGGATGGTACGGCCGTGCCGCTTTTTTGCTCGCCTTGGCGGGGTTACTGCCGTGCCTACGACAGTAAGCTTGCAAGCTTGTAACTTATCACTATGGTCCATCTAATTAAAAATTAAAGTAATATAGTGGTATATTTAGGCCGTTTAGGAGTTGCAGGCGGTCGCCTCCTTCTGTGAAGCAGTAATGCTAGCAAAGGAGGCGGCCGATCGCGTGAGGCAACGGCAACGGTCCTCACGCCCCAACCGCCGCCGGGATTCCGATCCCGATTTCCGGACACCGTAGGCGCAGGCTTGCGGATGGCGAGCAATGGGTGGCTCGCCGTCTGACCGTCCGGTAACTGTCCGGACCGAGCCCAAGTCGTCGACGGCGCGTATTGTTATACGCGCGCCACAAGGTGACGTCAGCAAATCGTAGGGGCCCAGCAGGGTCGAAGCCTACTGGGGCCATGGGTAGTGTGAAAACGAAACCCGGGGCCCTGGGACGAAGGCAACGAAGGAACAGGAGTGGGTTTTTAGTCAGTAAAAGTCTGACACTATCTCTCGCTCCGCCCAAGAGCGGGATTTGTTATAAGATCGTTTAACATTGGCGTGTGGTTGTAGATCGACGTAGACGAGTGCGCGGCGCACCAGTGCCAGAACGGCGCCACGTGCAAGGACGGCATCGCCGCCTACACCTGCATCTGCCCCGTGGGCTTCGACGGAGACTTGTGAGTTACTACTACATTTACTATACTATATTTTAAACTTAATCAAGGATTTTCCAGCAATTGTATGGTACTTTACTAAGTCATGGTAACCTTTACTTCTAAAATGGTAATCAACACAAATAATTTGCTGATTCGATTATTGTTAACTATTATTATAAGTATGTGCTGTCCCATTGCAGGGGAAAGGGCTCCCTTTCCCTCTTCCGCCGCTGTTCGGCAGTCCTATGAGAAGGAGTCCAGCTCATCCTGCCATCTCTGCTCTCTCTAGGTCTGCCGTGCTATCATTTCCTTGCATTTGGGATCTAATATTTCTTGATCACTTCTTTTATTCAAATGTCAAGATGTGGACATTGGTGTGGGTTACATGTTTGTGCATCTAGTTTTAACGAATTTTTTATTTATTTCTCTAGCATGTGACTGTTTTTTGTCTCCAATAAAATAAAATAAAATATATGGTAAACCTCGCCCATTGCTATCACGACATGTGACAGATGTGACTAGCTCAGTTCATTCATTACAATCAAGACATAAACCCCGCAGCATAGACTCTACGTACGAACTTTGACGATTGGTAAGAGACCATGTTTCAGTTCCATAGGCGAGAAAGGGAACAATGCATATGTACAAAAGTTTTCGTATTTGTGAAAAAGGGAGACGTCCTTTCCTCCATCGACCTGTAAGTCCTCCATCGACTAATAGCTCTTCGAGACGTTCGGTGCGTTTTTAGCTTTTCTTACGGAGGATTGACCTCGACAAAAGGTCAATCCTCCGTTCCTTCTGAATAGCCCCATATGATAATGGTCCGGTGGTAGATGTATCGTGTGCTATTGAAAGTCTTTGACCACGACCGCGAGGTATATATGTATAAATTTAGCCTGTCCGGGAGGTTGGTGGAGGTCTAGTGTGTGTGATTCGATTGACTGTTATTATTTTAGCCAGCCAGTCACAGTTCCAACGATATAAATCGTTTACTTATGACGTAAATCATAAACATGAGTAATTGAGTATGATAAGATCTGTCAGCTAATTTCTGTAGTGATTGTCTTTTTAGGAAGAAGAAGAAAGGATATTCATGAAAGGTGCAATATAATAATAGCGATCTCATCATATATTTTGTGCTACAATATATTTTTCCCGAAAACAGTATTTTTCAAAGAGTGGTAATCTGTAGTGTGAGGATGGTTATAACGGCGTGTTGTTGTCGGCAGCTGCGAGCGCGACATCGACGAGTGCGCGTCTCAGCCCTGCCTGCACGGCGGCACGTGCGCGGACCTGGCGGGCACGTTCAGCTGCGCGTGCGCGGCGCAGTGGCGCGGGCCCACGTGCGCCTCGCCGCGCGACCGCTCCTGCGCGCACCAGCCCTGTGGCCCAGCCGCGCGAGCCTGCAACGATGTTGAACCTGGTACACATCAATACATTTTTTACAGTTCTTAATTTTCTTGAATTATTTTTAATCGTCATTGTCTAACTTCGTCCTATTGTATTAAGGTTTACTCAATAATCAAATAACATACATACATTACACACAGACATTTACTTCTTTACAAAAGTAGCCTTTCACTATAAAATATATCTTACGTTTGAGACGTTGGCCCTTACTGATTTTAGTAAGCTTAGGCTACAATGTGACAGCGTTTTGTGATAAAAAATCGAGCCACTGGTCAATGCTGTTGTACATTCGACCTGCTGCAATGTATTAATATTTTTACAATAAAACTGTGCAATGTTCCTTATCTGAAAACAACTCTCTAATTGATTGAGGCTTGCTGTCCGACGTATGCGTAGCTTCAACGTCGTGTCGTTGCCGCTTCATCGACACAGTTTCATAGTTTTGTATGTAAGCTGTGACCAGCCGTAAACCAAGCGTATAATATAATGAATAATACGCATTTATGAAGTTACGCGTCCGTGGACAGTGGCCCTTACTATTATCGTATTTAAGTAAATTCGCGTTTACAAGAGAAAAACATTTGTTCTAATAAAGTAACTCCCTATAAAACCAGATCCGCCCACTGGCAATAACTTCACGTGCGTGTGCAACGAGGGCTTCGAGGGCGTGTACTGCGAGCACGCCTTCTGCGACGTGCAGCCCTGCGTGCACGGCAAGTGCGTCAACGACACTAAGGTACGGATTCTTCTTCACAGTACGAAGACCTCGTGACGAAACTGACATGACATATTGTGACAGTATTTAAAATTAGGATGACTTTCTTGATTAACTTTCTTCTTACACTAGACGTGTTGTTTCTTCCAATCAGCTAAAACGTGTTTCACACTGAAAGTCTCTAGATCTGGCCACTTACAATAAAAGAATGAAAAGACAATTATAGAATTCGAAAATGGAACTCTTTGCGAGCATGTTACTTTTTAATTTGCGAGACTGTCATTTGTTATTTCATTGTGGCGTCCTTTCGATTGTGTGTCGCTATCAAAATGAATTTAACTCGTGAACATTTTCGTTCAATGATTTTCTATGATTTTCGTTGTGGCTTAAGTCAACAAGAGAGTTGCCAGAGACTTCAATTGGCATTTGGTGATGAATCACCATGTCGCAGCTCTGTGTATTCGTGGTTTGGAAAATTGAGACGTGGACGTTATCATCTCTATGACGAGGTATGTGAAGGTCGGCCGGCGACTGCGGTTACAGACTCGAATATTGACACCGTACGACAACTTATTGAAAGTGACATAAAAAATACTTGCCAGCAAATTCGTGCTTTGTTAGGCATTGGAATGAGCCAAGTGCAAAACATTTTACATGAGCATCTGAAGTTTTGGAAGCTTTGCACTCGATGGATACCACATGACTTAATGGAGGACCAGATACGACTGTGTGTACAGTGGAGCTGAAATGTTTAATGGAGGATAGTCATCAGGTGACGAAACCTGGGTGTACTGCTTTGAACCCGAAAGAAAAAGCCAGTCGGCAACGTGAGTCTTTCCTTTTGAAGATTTGCCGACGAAAGCTTAGAAAAAACGAAGTTTTGATAAAAAAAAATGGTTGCTTCTTTTTTTGGCAAATCAGGACATTACACTACAGTATCGCTTAAAGATCAAACGACAGTGACGGCAGATTGGTACGTCAACACTTGCTTGCCCAGAGTCTTAGAAAAAGTTTGCGAAAAGCGTCCTCGAAGCAATGTACTCCTCCACCACGATAACGCGTCCTCACATTCCGCTAAGGTAACAGAAGTCTATTTGAAGGCGTCAAATGTGCAACTGATGCCGCATCCGCCTCCAGCCCGCGACGGACCTCGCATCCAGCGACGTGTATTTGTTTCCAAAAATTAAAGACAAACGGCACACGTTTTACGAGCGCTGAAGCGGCGGTGAATGCGTTCCATAAAGCCATTGAAGAAGTCCCTAAAGAAGACTGGTCCAGCTGCTTTGTACAGTGGTTTTAGCGAATGCATTAATTGCGAGGGAATATACTTTGAAAAACAATAAATATATCGTAAGTCATATATTATCAGAATCCAGAAACTTTCAGTACGCCCTAAGTATATTATTTTGAATTGTAAGTTAGCAGCAGTAGTAGGTTTTGAACCGATTTCATGATTTTTCTTCTTGACGTGGGCTTTTTAGCGCCTTAGCGTCGAGATACTTGGTCGTATTCCCCAGTGGGTCTTGTTTATAAACTGGAGGATACTGCTGTTTCTTGTTGCTAATTTGTGTACATGTTGGTTTAATTAATTTAATCCTCCATTTTTTGGTTCAGTCATAGACTTGATTGACAGCCATTTGATCCTTTTTTACTGCTTCTTCATGACTATGTCCGAGTGTGAGCTAGCGTCAGTTCGTGTTAGTCGCGAGTGCTGTAGCTTTATTTGAGTTTTTTATCAGAAACTTGGCTAAACTCTAGTTTTAGTTTATACATGTGTTTTTTTGTCCAGACGGCGGAGTGTTTGTGCGCGAACGGGTACAGCGGACGCTACTGCGAGACGGAGCGCGACGAGTGCGCGGAGGCGGGCGGCGCCGCCGCCTGCCTGCACGGCGGCCGCTGTCTCGACGCCACCGGCGCCTACCTGTGCGACTGTGACGGTACAGGTATGTACTAGCTTGTGCGCGAACGGGTACAGCGGACGCTACTGCGAGACGGAGCGCGACGAGTGCGCGGAGGCGGGCGGCGCCGCCGCCTGCCTGCACGGCGGCCGCTGTCTCGACGCCACCGGCGCCTACCTGTGCGACTGTGACGGTACAGGTATGTACTAGCTTGTGCGCGAACGGGTACAGCGGACGCTACTGCGAGACGGAGCGCGACGAGTGCGCGGAGGCGGGCGGCGCCGCCGCCTGCCTGCACGGCGGCCGCTGTCTCGACGCCACCGGCGCCTACCTGTGCGACTGTGACGGTACAGGTATGTACTAGCTTGTGCGCGAACGGGTACAGCGGACGCTACTGCGAGACGGAGCGCGACGAGTGCGCGGAGGCGGGCGGCGCCGCCGCCTGCCTGCACGGCGGCCGCTGTCTCGACGCCACCGGCGCCTACCTGTGCGACTGTGACGGTACAGGTATGTACTAGCTTGTGCGCGAACGGGTACAGCGGACGCTACTGCGAGACGGAGCGCGACGAGTGCGCGGAGGCGGGCGGCGCCGCCGCCTGCCTGCACGGCGGCCGCTGTCTCGACGCCACCGGCGCCTACCTGTGCGACTGTGACGGTACAGGTATGCACTAGCTTGTGCGCGAACGGGTACAGCGGACGCTACTGCGAGACGGAGCGCGACGAGTGCGCGGAGGCGGGCGGCGCCGCCGCCTGCCTGCACGGCGGCCGCTGTCTCGACGCCACCGGCGCCTACCTGTGCGACTGTGACGGTACAGGTATGTACTAGCTTGTGCGCGAACGGGTACAGCGGACGCTACTGCGAGACGGAGCGCGACGAGTGCGCGGAGGCGGGCGGCGCCGCCGCCTGCCTGCACGGCGGCCGCTGTCTCGACGCCACCGGCGCCTACCTGTGCGACTGTGACGGTACAGGTATGTACTAGCTTGTAAAATAATGAAAGCTAGTAGCATTTATACTACACGTCTGCTAAAATACACTGAAATATTTTGAGATACTGTTCATCGGACAGTTTTGTCCCAAATAAATGCTAAAGAATAAGTAATGCATCAAAATAATAACTGCAGACGACGTAAATATGTCGACATAATCACTATAACTACTGTATTACTCCTAAGCCACAAATTATCTGTGAACTAGAATGAAAACGACTACTTTAAAAAAAAGTTAATAAGTAAACGGAAAAACAGGCAGACGAACACAGTGACTTTGCTTTAAACTATTTATGTTTTTTTTAGATAGCAGGTAAAAGAAAAAGTAAAACAAAATAGGTGTACATTTTTTTGCCATATGTGTACGATGCGCAAAGCGATCCCTTCTCTTTCGCCGAGCGCTCAAGATCCGTGCCGATACCTGTACTAGTGAGTACATACAGCGAGGAACCCCCGAGACGCACTAGTATGAGCGCAATAGGTGCACAGTCCGTATAAGGCAGTGCGTACGCGCCGCTCATCCTAACGCATAGCATGAGTCAGCTAGCGTCCTAGTAGCGCCATGACGTCACTCGTGTTTGTTCTCAGACTCATTTACATACGCGCGACACGTATTCATTAGTAACATGTAACCGTACCTACCGCCACGTGATAAAACCAATCAATCCAAAACTGATTTTTATAATGATAATTGAAATAAATATTATGATTTTAAATAACTTTTAAAATTATCAATAAAGTGAAAGTATGTATCAGGGAGTGTTTGTTATTGAATGTAGGACATGGTCCAAATATTGGTATCAGTGATGTTCCACTATCACAGTTCCCAGTACGGTCACACGTCACACATGCCCGCACGGTGTATGTCTGTCTGTGGTCACCTACACCTGTGCTCGCGTATCTTATCGCCGCGCGATCGCCGACAATCCACCACACTGATAAGCGCTTATAAATGATAACTCGGACCGTGGTTCGCAAACTTTTCAGTGAATGACAAACACCTCCTTGAAATTAAAAATATCATTCACACGCCAGCTGAAGTACAAAGTTATGTGCTTCTAATGATTAAACAAATTTATTTATGGCGCCAACTATAAATCAATACTTCATTTTCTTTGTGTAATAAATAATTTATTCACTTAAATCTGGTGATCAGTAACCATATTGGAATAATCTTATTCTTATTGTCGTATTGGTTCATCTCGAAACTTTGTCTGGTCGGACAAAGTAGTGTAGTATCTCTGTCATTAGTTTTGTTCAGATCGTGGACCAGAATTAAATAATCTTATTGACTAATCTTAATCTTATTAAGATTATAAATCATAAACGCATTCATTCAGGAAGCAAATAAAATAGTTAAAAGATTCCACACAACTATGTGTAAGAAAATTTAATGGAAGAGCATACATTAGACAACGTGTTGATTCATTGTGTACTCGCAGTGTCAGTGAGATGTCCGTCACGACAGTCTGAGTGTCCCGTAGGCGGGAGCCGGGCGAACTCGATCATTAATACTATTACAATAGAACGTCCTCACCATGTTAATTGGTCGGTATCGGCAGATGCAGGAAAATAGCGCGCGTCACACTTTGTGAATCAGTGTCCTCCGCGAGCGCGAGGTGAGGCCACTCGGCGCTCGCGACATGCCGCTAGACGTGTGTGCTTACTGTTCATTGATATTAACAAAACAGTGCTAATATCTCGTGAAGTGCAGTGAGATGTGATCAGACAGGAGTGACAGTGTTGTGATGATGATGATAGTGTTGAAGAGATGATGGTCAGACTGCTAGTAATCGTCTTGCTAGGTATTGTATAACACTTCTATATGATTACGTTATAATAGTAACTGCAACAGGTGATAAGTGTGTTTACTTTTCAATCGCAACAGAGGAAAGTATTTAGCAATATTTGAGCGGTCAATAAGTTATAGCACTTGTTGGATTGTTGATGACAACACGCCGCGTCGGCTGCTGATATCATTGCATTGTTTCTTGTCGTGATAGGAGCTTAGACTAGATAAACAGAATGTGTCACCGGATCGGTTCCTGCGCCTGTATGACGCGTACGTTATGCATGTATGTTAGAGGAAGGAACACTTCGAAAAACAAAATATCTAAGTTAAGCCAAAACCAAATTACTTCTCCATCAGTCGTTGATAGATGTTCTTGGAAGGAATAAAGTTTTAATTGAAGCAAGCAGAGACGCTCATCTCAGCATTGCTCTTGACTAAAATAACACAAACCAATGACCATACAGTCTAATGCTCGTTGACACACACATGTTATGGGAGCTAACATGAGATTTAAAAACAGATTGAAATGAAAACTAAAACGAAGAAACTCGTACATACTAACGATTTCTGAATGTATACGTAGGTTTCAATGTCAGTGAGTAAACAGTATAAGCTGCTATTTCTTGATACTTCATGCATTGCTTATGATTTTCCTCTCGCGTCAAGCGTATTAAGTAAATACAAATGTTAGGAAATTATGAGGAAGGACAACAACCTTATTCATAAAAATAATGAATACAGATTTTAGTATGCGGTTAGTACTGTATGTATTTAATTAAGAGAAAACCATCTACAACACATCAAGAATGTTTTGAAGTGCATGTCAAAACAAATACAATGTAGGTAAATTATATTCTTTGGTGTAAAAATACACTTGAATAGCAGTTGAAATAATAGTCTGCGCGTATGAACATTATGTAAATAGACAAAATACCAAATCAATCAACTAACAATATAGCCACAGATAGTATAAAAAGTGACCCTGTGGGCAGTTGCCCGGTCCTCTCATTGTCACTATTATTTGTAGATTTCTTTCTGGTACATAAAAAAATCAAATGTTTCCGCATCAGTGCTCAAGCAATGCTTCCGAGTTTAGTTTGTTTCCAGATTAAATAGCAGTTTTATGCAATCCAGTTTATGTATCAGAAAACGTAAATCCTAAATGTAAGTGTGTAAATGCAAATGTAAGACCTGGATTTATCCAGGACTTTCTATGAAATACATTTTCTAAATGAGCTAAAGCTATAAGCCTTACCTACGTGAGCTTTAGGAGCATTGTTCTATGATTTCCTCGTCACCTCATTAAAACAAATGAATGGGTTTCAACCACAGCGTGGTAGTGACCTCACTGAATATTTTATACTTTAACGATTTACGTAAAAACCATAATAACTGGTGATACCATTATGAATTGTTGCCGAAGGGTATCGGTTTGTTTGTGCAAGAGAACCTTAACATTGTTAACTGATAACCTTATCACTGCGATACAATTAGAACTCGTGATAACGGTAACCTGAACTAGTTAAGAATTAGTTTATAATGAACCAAAATGCCTTGTGCTGAGTTGAGGTCAACAGGGGAGATGCGATATAGGGATGGTAACTACTACTACAATGCCTTAAATTATGCTGTCTTATCAATTCAAGATTTATATTTTAAGCATAGAAATATTTTAAGACGATCTCAAAAATAGGAGTCGTTTGAGTATCCAATACCTTCGAGATCGC
Organism: Mythimna pallens; assembly: GCA_961205895.1. Classification (NCBI taxonomy): domain Eukaryota; kingdom Metazoa; phylum Arthropoda; class Insecta; order Lepidoptera; family Noctuidae; genus Mythimna; species Mythimna pallens. The sequence goes on from OY540826.1 coordinate 762,765, forward strand.
TTTGAGTACCTCGTCCCAAGAGATGAACCCTGTCGCACTGCCACTCCTCTCCTTCATAGTTCGCGTCACTCTTTCAACTGCTATGATGTCTCCTTCTCTGTCACTGCAGTGCGTCTTTGGAACTCTCTCCCACACTCCCTACGCGACAGCCCTTCTCTGTATCTCTTCGAAAGGAAAACTAAAGAGCAATTTATTTGTATTTTATTTAATTTTCAAAATTTCTAATGGATCCCTGAACCTTCTATTTATTGTGATCTTTATCACTCATATGTTTATTGGAAGAAATCTTAAGTTTGATGAACTCTATTTTCAATATGTTATAACTTATTTTGGTGTTATTTATTGAAAAAAAATTCTCTTAAGCATTATTAAGCATGTCTGTTTCTGTTATGTTCCAGGCTGGACGGGCGCGCGCTGCGAGCTGGACGTAAACGAGTGCGCTGACGGCGTCGTCAGCTGCGGGCCCGGCGAGTGCAAGAACCTGAATGGATCCTACATGTAAGTTGGTACACTTATAGTTACTTGTATGATACTGAGACAGGCTCTGCAGACTAAAATACTGCCATGAAGCAGCCACTCATGCGGCACACCGTGCAGAAGATGGTGAGATGAGATAGGCAATGCTTAAAAAAATGATCTACATGAGGCCAACAAACCTGTATAAAGTCTATATAATCTCTGGACTAAAATCGGGGTGAAGAGTCAACAAAATGCTAGCTACCTTTTTTGATGATTAGATGATTTCTCACCCGAAAAAAAAACTACCTTTTTTTAAGGTGGGGAAATTATCGAATAACTTCTCCCGCTCTGAAAAGGCGAGTCAAACTTTTACTGCCCAAAACTCACTTGTGTTTCAGTTGCCCTTTGCGTTACAGGGTCACGGTAACTCTATCAAACATTTCCGCTGGCCTAACAGGTATCAACCCGGGGGAGTACCCCTTTAATTTTGCTAAAATCTCTTTGAGGTGCGCGTAGAACACTATGCGGCATCGACTCGGGCTTAGTCCTTACCGGACGGCGAGCTACTCGCTGTTCATCGTCCTCAACCCCGCTTCTATAGTAACCGGGTGTCGTCCTGCGACTTCCGACGCCCGGGGTCGTCCTGCGGTGAAGGAGGTGACTGCTTCCCATTCCCACTCGCCCCGTACCATGACCTGAGCCAAGGCCGGACAAGGGATCGTCGCCGCCGTTTGCCTCCACGACGGCATGGCGGTACTCCGTCCAAGTGGGGTAGGCTTACAGTCCATGCTCTACCATGTCGCCCGGGCAATCCACACACTGGTGATACCCAGGCGTTTCTTCCCGCAGACTCTCGACGACTCTCGTAACTCACGTAACAATCATGTCCAGTAAGGACTATGGCGTGCTCAACGCTGGATTGCAACAGTCGCTATTTCCATCATGAGATCCCACCGAAGTCTTGTCTGCAGTGGCGCGATTTGTTGTGCGTGGCACCTTCACGTGCAACTCGTGCGTTTGTGCAAGGACTGTTGCCTCCAAATCTCACGATGTCTGACCGGCAAGGAGGCGGGACACCGTATGGTATATCCATAATGCCATGACTCGTGATCACCTACACTGGCTGACCGTACTACTTCTGCGAAGAACCTCCAGGGTACCTTGAGGGTAGCCCCGGCTTCAGTCTGGGGTGCAAATGCTGGCTGGGAACCATGTTAAAATTGCTTTTGTTTTACCACAATGTTTTTATAGATGCTTGTGTACGCCTGGGTACTGCGGGCACGAGTGCTCGCTGCCGGACCCGTGCTTCCAGCCGGGCGCCGGCAACAGCACGGGCCCCTGCCAGCACGGCGGCACGTGCGAGCAGCGCTGCGCCGCGCGCACGGACTACGTGTGCCGCTGCGTGGACGGCTGGGGCGGACGCAACTGCGAGCAGCAGGTACCTACACACCTGTAATCTAAACTCAAAGCATTTATTTGAAATAAATCATTTATAGGCACTTTTGAATTGTCAAGGTCGGTCAGTCATAAAAAACTAAAGATATTTGCACATTCCCATGTGTAAATTATTGAGGAGAAAGTGTAAGATACTCATATTAATTTCATGGACACTCTTTTAATAAATAAGTATAAAATTTTGGTTACATCTTTAATGTTGAAATTATACAAATATGTGACAATGCTGTGCCCGTAAAAAGCGTCCAACGTAAAAAAAAAAAAACTGGGCAAATGCGAGTCGGACTCGCGCACTGAGGGTTCCGTACAGACTTACCTAAGTAAATAGTTCAATTCCCGAAAGAAGTTTCGAATTTTTTTCCGAAACGTAAAATATATTTTTTTGGTGACCTCACAAAAATTTTACTGTTTTCAGATTTATTCCTTTACCTGTGCTATAAGACCGTGCTTAATGCAAAATTATAGGATTATGGGTTAACGGGAAGTACCATATGAATTGTTGTTGAGTGTCTTTTACGACATAAACGGCCGTATCTTTTTTTTCGTTAACTTAGAAGATTATTTTTTTTCCACAACTTCAAGCGACCGCAGACTTGAGTATATGGTTTTAATATCAATTCGATACCTCCATGCGTTCCCGAGATAAAGGGTCTTGACAGACAGACAGATGGACGGACAACAAATTAGTGATCCTATAAGGGTTCCGTTTTTTCCTTTGAGGAACGGAACCTTAAAAACAACTCAAAACACAAATCATTAAAAATAAAGTATCAGTGGTAGTGCAGTTACTGCGGGCCTGTTGTATAGTGTGAGTGTGTGGCAGGTGGTGGCGTCGGGGTCGGGCGTCGCGGGCGACACGTCGTCGACCGTGCTCATCGGGGTGGGCGCCGCGCTCGTGGGGCTGGCGCTGGCGGGCGCCGCGCTGGGCGCGCTGGGGGCGCAGGCGCGCCGCAAGCGGGCCACGCGCGGCACCTACTCGCCGTCCGGCCAGGAGTACTGCAACCCGCGCGCCGAGATGATGCAGCACGCGCTCAAGCCGCCGCCCGAGGAGCGCCTCATATAGCGCCCTCCGACCTGGTGCGTACCTGTCTTACCCAAACTCTAAGCATTATTTCAAAATGCATCATCTGTTCATCGTCTACGCGACCAGGTTGGGGTTAGCTTTCAGTCTGACCGTGTCAGTATGTTACGAGGTGCGCTGCCCATCTAACCTCGGCAACAAAGCTCATTAATTAATAACGTACAATTCAATTATTTCTAATAATGCAATATTATGATTTTCCTTTCAGGTTGAAAATAGAAAATTTAAATCGAACAAAAAATATAGAAGATACAAGAAAGTAAACACGAAGCTCGTCACGTATCAACCAAATGATGCTGTGTGTGTGCGTGCATGTGATGTATGCGTGTGTGACGCGAGTGTTCTAGTTGTACCTGTACGTTTTATACATTGACGTGTGCCTGTGTGCGTGATTAACTTAATACTAGCTTTAAGACGTGCGGTGATACCTCCCGTGAGAATGTACTTAACTTTACCACACTATACGAATTATATTAGTCAGTATGGAGGAGCGGCGACCACGTCGCTAGAGGTCAGCACGAGCGCGGCATTTGTGCTGTTGTTAGTTGTTGGCTCCATTTTGTACGGGTTTTATATATAAGATAGTGTTTTGATATAAGTAATATATTGTAAAGTGCAGGCATTGATCTCCAGCGACTGTGGCGCCGGCGCGGTAGGTTTCGTCGTTCTTCGTTCAGCGTGTGTACATTTTTTATAAAAATGACAAATTTATAAATAAATACAGACTTTAATAATATAATAATGTAGAATAAGAGCTCGATAATTTTGATATGAAGTTATTTAATGCAATGTCGACTCTGTTTAGGAGCGGCTTGCGATGAAATATACATCAATATAAACTATATGTAAACAAAACATTGCAATCTACGCGGTGCCCGACTGTAAGGAATTTCGAATTTTTATCTGATGAATTTGCTAACTATTGGAGTATTGATGCAATATTTAGCTATAATGTTTTTCTATAATAATGCAATGAATAGGCGGATGATGAATTAATTGTAGCAAAATACGCCGACCGTCCGTGTGTTGTATTCACATGATGTAGATATTTATTGCAGCGTGAGCCGTGTGCACGGCCGCCACGCTGCCTAGCTCGTAAGTAGTCCCCGAGTGTAACACTTGCAGCTGAGACCCTCGCTGTCACGCGACACATTCCAAACGTTACATTCCATACAATAAATCCAAACGCGATTTGCGTTTGGATTTGCAACTCGCGCCTGTCGATATAAATGTACGAACCTACTAAAATTTAAGATAGAAAAAAGCTGAGCTCCAGGCTTAACTGCAGTTTACGATCGAGGAGGCAAAATATGATCGATGTATTGCAATATTTAAGATACCGAATGTCTCAACTGCGTAATATTAGGGTCAGTGCTGATGAACAGCGGTGCGTGCAGGAATGTAGCCGACATTAACTGTGATATTAAATCCAACATACAATTCTGTGAATTAATAACTAAATGTAATGTCAATACTTGGGAAATATAATGACCAAATTATATCGGTGAGTTGAGAATGACTGCATCGATACCGGCCCGAGTGCGCCTGCGAGGCCGCATGCACCGCTCGGTTCATCAGCGTTTTGTATTGTATTAGCATAAGACGTAAACTAAGTGGTATTGAAAGCGTGCAACATTCTAAATTACAATATAGTGAAGACGCACCTCGTCCGCCTTCGAGCCGAGCACTTGGCTGCGACACACGGCGTGTTGCGACACACGGCGTGTTGCGATACTAAAGTAGCCGCATTGTATATCCATACATATTATTTATCATTTGAGCAACACGTCGAGTGAGGCAGCTCTTACGTAGTGACACAGTATCGTAGGTTAATGTATCCAGTGTATAGTGCTGTCGCGTAGTGTCGTGTCGCGCGCCGAGTGCAGCGGGCTGCGGCGAGCCGTCCGTGCCTTACAATACAAGTCTGTATATTTATGAGTTCTATACACTAATGTAACAAAGGTATTAAATGCTAAACAAAACATATTCATATACTTCTAGACGATAAGTACATGTAATTTAGGTGTATGATATAGTTAGTGTGCGCGAGCCGAGCTGTGCGTGCTCCCGGGCTCAACTCGCAGCCGACAACGTTCATTTATCATTTTATATTTTGACTTCGTTGCGTTGTTTAGATATTTAGCAAATTATTGTTTTTTTTTTGTGACTTAAATATTCCATTTTGTGATAACTTTTGTTTTGAACGTTGCGTCGGCTTATTATGTTCTTATGTTTGCGTATGTTTGTTCGTAAATGTAGAGAGTAAATCAGTATTTATTGATATCGGCCGTCCTTAAAATGTATTCTATTGTATTGTATAGTATAGTGTCTACCCTTTTATCGGAGTATTGTACATTTTGTATTATTCTAAGTACACTCACGAGTTTCCCTTATTATTGACTGCAGAGTGAATATTAAATAAACTTAACAAACGATAATATAGGTAGATAGGAACTTTAAAATCTATGTATATCCTTTTTGAAACAACTATTTGAAAAAAGCTGAATCTGTAATGTAACAGCCTAGTCTTGATTTGACGATTGTAGTGTGCGACGTTGTGTCTGGTCACTGCTCTGCGTGCGACACTCGTCGTCTGCACCGAGGGCGACGGAACCGTCCACAGTCGCCGCGCCCCAGCATGAAGTGTACAGCACTCCAGCCTTTTGGCCTTACTCAATAAACGAATATACTATGGAACTTGTTTTTTATTTGACCAAGATTAAAATACCCTTCCATTTCCAGTTGTTACCTGGCCATGAAGAACATCGACGTGAAAAAATATTTATAAAGCTGAATTCTATATTGAATGAAGACCAGCAACAATATTATATGATACCATAGGAAATATTTTTTTTTTTTTTTTTTTTTCGGGTGGGAAAATCATCTCATGACATCCCCCGCTCTTGGGCGGAGCGGGAGATAGTCTCAGACTTTTACTGACTAAAAACCCACTCCTGTTCCTTCTTTGCCATTTGTTTTCCAGGGCCCCGGGGATCTCTTTCGCATCACCCATGGCCCCAGTAGGCTTCGACCCTGTTGGGCCCCTACGGTTGCTGACATCTCCTTGAGGCGCGCGTGGAATACTACGCGCCGTCGGCGACTTGGGCTCGGTCCGGACGGTTACCGGACGATCAGACGGCGAGCCACCCATTGCTCGCCGTCCGCAAGCCCGCGCCTACGGTGGCCGGAAATCGGGATCGGAATCCCGGCGGCGGTTGGGGCGTAAGGACCGTTGCCGTTGCCTCACGCGATCGGCCGCCTCCTTTGCTAGCATTACTGCTTCGCAGAAGGAGGCGACCGCCTGCCACTCCTCCTCGCTCCGGACCATGGCCTGTACCAAGGCCCGGCGCGAGAGATCGCTGCCGCCGATCGCCCTCACGAGGACACGACGGTGCTCTGCCCAAGCGGGGCACACCTCTACCGTGTGCTCCACCGTGTCCTCCGGGCGGTCCACACAATGGTGGCACCCGGGCGTCTCTTCTGCACGGATCCGGTACAGGAACTTCCCAAACTTACCATGTCCGGTGAGGACCTGCGTCATGCGGTAAGTAAGGACGCCGTGAGGTCTTTCCAGCCACTCCTCAAAGAGGGGACTTATCGCCATAATTAAGGCGTGCCCAACCATAGGAAATATGAGAATCACTCCCAATACGTTCTCTTTTCAAGTTGTAGCTATCTATCTGGACACAAAAAGAAACCCACATTCCGAAAAAACCCACATTTCATAAAGTTCAGCTTCACAACAACAAAATATCTACCCCCGTGTGGTTTTTTTTTTCCGGCGGGTTGTCTTGGAACCGAAACTCGATTCATAAACAATAGTTATTTGTGCAACAAGAGAGTAAAGTTGTTTTTTGCTGCGAGTGCTAATTTTGAGTCCCGAGCAAGCGAAGGATTCTTTGATTGAATCACGAGCGTTAGCGAGTGATTCTAAAGTAGAATCCTGAGCGAGGGGAGGGACTCAAAGGCACGAGATGCAAAAAGTTTTGCTCTCGTGTTACACACATAATTTTTCACTTCAGCAGCGAGAACACATATTACTTGGGAAATAAAATATTTAACAGTAATAGAGATAGTAATGATTTCAATTAAAATAAATACTATCTCTTGTCGCTAGTTTTGCTCATATTTTACAATTATTTTAACATTCTTAATCTTATTTGCCACTATGAAGAATGGTAAGGCAATTGGTCCAGACGGAATACCAGTTGAAGTGTGGAAGTTGCTGCGAGTGGATGGATGGATGTGGTTAGCTTTGTTCTTCAATAAGTTGTTGCGGGAAGAAGCCATACCTGATGAGTGGTGCAACAGTTCCCTGGTGCCCATCTTTAAAAACAAAGGTGATGTGCTTGAATGCAATAATTATAGAGGAATAAAGCTAATGTCACATACTATGAAAGCCTGGGAGAAAGTTATTGAAAGGAGGCTAAGAGAAGAGAGTGAAATTTCGCAGAACCAATTCGGTTTTATGCCTGGTCGGGGTACAGCGGATGCCATTTTTGCTATACGCCAGCTGTGCGAGAAATACAGAGGTGCGCATAAAAACTTGCACATGGTATTCGTTGACCTCGAAAAGGCATATGACCGGGTACCTCGTGAGGTTCTGTGGTGGGCCCTTAAGGAGAAAGGTGTGCCTGGGAAGTATGTGCAGTTGATCCGAGCGATGTACAGTCGATGCAGTACCCAAGTCCGGTCTACAGTGGGCACCACTGGCAGCTTCAATGTGGCTGTTGGCTTACATCAAGGGTCGGCTCTCAGCCCTTACCTCTTCCTAATGATAATGGACGCTCTAACGTCGGACATTCAGGAAGAGGCTCCCTGGTGTATGCTGTTTGCCGATGACATTGTGTTGGTTGCCGAGAGTGGCCTAGAGGTCCAGAACAGATTGGAGGTGTGGTGGCACAGACTGGAGAGTGTTGGCCTGAAATTGAGTAGAACCAAAACAGAATACTTGTTCTGCGATTTCGGCGGTGTCTCCAATCCAGTGCCTTTAGCTCTCGCTGGAACGCCCATACCGATCTGCTCCGACTTTCGGTACCTCGGGTCACTCGTTCAAGGGGATGGTGAGGTAGACCGGGACGTAACACATCGGATCAACGGAGGATGGATGAAATGGCGACAGGTCACGGGAACCACTTGTGACCCACGGATGCCCCTCAAGTTGAAGGGTAAAATCTACAAGTCCGTGATAAGACCTGTCATACTGTATGGATCAGAATGTTGGGCTGTGAAAAAGACGGATGAAAAAAGACTGCACGTAGCGGAGATGAGAATGTTAAGATGGATGTGTGGTGTGACGAGAATGGATAAAGTGAGCAATGAGTATATTAGGGGAAGTTTGAAAGTGGCACCAGTGACTGAAAAATTGAAAGGGAATCGTTTGTCTTGGTATGGTCATGTGAAGAGGAGGGATGAAACGCATGTTACTAAAAGAGTTATGAGATTACATGTGGATGGATGGAGAGGGAGAGGGAGACCAAAGAAAAGATGGATGGATTGTGTGAAGAGTGATATGAAAGAAAAGGAAGTTAGTGATAGCATGACGAATGACAGGGCAGAATGGAAGAAAAAAACATGTTGCGCCGACCCCAAATAACACGGGACAAGGGCAGGAAGATGATGATGATGAATCTTATTTGCCACTATCTTATTTCTGCTGTTTTTTTATAGCACGTTCTAAAACGTTGAAGTCAATGTTGAAACTAGAAATAATTATTTAAAGGTTAAATGGTTTTATCTGCTGCTATTTTATAAAAAAAAAAAACAATTTTATAATTTACAAATGTTTTCTATTTATTACGCAATATTTTCTATTTATGCTCACTGTTTTCAAGCAGCAAAACCTACTTGTTTGAGATGCTGTGGTGAAAAAAGTTTTTTATAAACTGATAGTAGACTAATGATTATTTGCTCAACTAATAGACCAAGGCATACTTCAGGACTTAGGTATTTTGTAACTCTTAAAATGATTGCATGATTGTTATTTCTTTTTTGCCTTTGTTTTTTATAAGCCAATACAAAATAAAACTAGCAATATTTCAGTATCTAAAGCGATAATCCTATTATACCTCAATTCAGTATGCAACAAATGACATCATAATATTTATCAAAACTTAACCAAAATTTTGACCGCTTTATTTCGTTAAAAACCACCATCCTCGCCGTTAATTCAAAACATGTACATACAGGCGGCAATTCAACGCAAACAACTCATTTCACAACTCTAAAATCTGAACTATATTTAACGGTATTGATACTAAAACGTTCGTAAATAATCACGCTTTATAGGTATTTTACAATGACTTACGTACAACTAGAAATTTAATAGTTTTTTTCATGTGTTTATAAATTTATTGATCTTTCAGACACCACTACAACATGATACTATTGATTTCATCATCCAATTTTTTGATCGACGCGGAACTCACATGTCTCATTCGAAAGGCCATAAAATCAGGAACAAAATAGTACATAACATCACTTACCAACAAATCTCCCACTAACTTTTGACACAACCACAAAAACTCGTCGGGCACTCAATTCACTTCAACTGGAGAAAAAGTTTAAGCCTATGGGAAATAACGCCATCTATCTAAAATATCAAAAATTTCAATGGTTTTCTGTCAATACAAGAACGAAGGATGTCGCCCCGTTAGAAAAATTCAAAAAAATAAAACAGAGTGTTTAAAGAGAGTTGTTTTAGTGTACAATAAAGAATTAAAGAGTGCGCTGTCGCTTAGTTTTTCAGTTTTGGCAAGAGGCGTCTGAGTGGATATGGAAAACATCGTCCCAAAGTAAGTGACTTTTTGTTCCTCAAGCAATTGAATAAAATCTTACACTTGTCAGACCCAACCCAGTGTCGTCACGATCACGAAAAAATAACATGATATCAATAATCTCTTATATTCCCGTTTCTTATCCTTTTTTTTTGTAATCATTCCTATACCTACATGTCTTGTATGGGATATTTTCATTAAAACGATTAGGTAATTACAATGCCAGCAAAGTCCCGAAGGCAAGCTATTGAAGTTATTTTATTCGTTTACAAATCGATTAATCTATATATATAAAAGAAAGTCGTGTTAGTTACACTGTTTATAACTCAAGAACGGCTGAACCGATTTGGCTGAAAATTGGTGGGGAGGTAGCTTAGAACCAGGAGACGGACATAGGGTACTTCTTAACGAGTAGGGTAGAGTAGGGTAGGGTAGAGTAGGGTAGATTAGGGTAATTTTTTTTTTTTACTAAATCCCGCTTATGGGCAGAACAACGTCTGCCGGGACCGCTAGTTTTAGATATAATTTAATGCTAACCATATACGCCAGCGTCAAAATGATAAAACCTCTTGATTTTATAAATAAAGCTACTTTTCACGAATTCTTGTTGATTGCAGTGGCGCTCATTTGGAAGCAAGAAAACACATACTTTTTTTGCAAAACTAATGAAAAATTGATAAAAAATTTGTCTATTGTCTACTGATGACCTCATTTAGGCAATTCCCTTTGTGCAACATTCTTTGTTTAGTAACAATTTCGACCTTCAACAATTACCTAACCATTTATTCTTTTTATTTTTTCATGTACCCTCTTATTCTTTTACAATATTTTGTTTTTTCGATAAAATTTATTATGCAACGAAATACATTTTTATTTTTGCGCTAAACCTTTTACAGATCGGCCGTTGTAACTTGACGGTTCTGAACATAGGCTCTGCGAACTTTCGCGCATGTACACTCGTAAAAAAAGTGTTTCGGAATTCATTTTTTTTCAACCGAAATTCGAATATAAATTTCCTGATACAGAGACCAAGTACAAATAAAATAAATATCAAAACGCTATGAGACAGAAAGCTAAAAAAATAATGTACCTAATGAATTAAAAATTCACTCACCTTTCGATAGTAGCAAATTTTTGTCACAATCACACACAATATTATTTACAGTTTGATAAACTTTTTATTATTTAATCACTTTCGCTGAGGGGGGAAATCCCTAGCATAAAGTCATCTGCTCCTTGCGTACTTTGTGAGGTACTCGGTATATCGGCTCTCACTTTCAGATTCATTTTCTGAGTCTGATCCTGTATTAATGACGAATTGTTCCGTCATTTCATCAATAATATGATCGAATAAACACAAACAAAAAACTTAACAAGAAAATAATAACAACTAACAACGATCAACGAAAACTTTTGTAACCACCCGTACTCAAGATAGAGATAGCGACACGAACACGACACCAATGCTAAAGTGTGACTGAGACATAATACCGCGTCCCGAGCATTACCGAATATGCACGAAGTTTTACGGAGTAAAGAAAAAGGGATGTCTAATATGCGTATCTGAGGGTGTTGTTTAATCGATTATTTTTCAAATCGATTGAAATCCAATTATAAAAATATATTTGATTAAATTTTATAAGGAGGTTTAAAATATTCTCAAACAGTCGTTATTGTAGTAGTCGTTTATAAATAACTGATATTTAACTAAATCATGTCTTTCAACCAAGAAAATAAAATTTTATTCGTTTTTTTTTTCATTAAAGTCGAAATCTCGTTTACTAACGACAACATTCACTATGTTTGTAAATCTATTCCGTTCAATATCTCATAGAAACAAAAATTAATAAAATCCAAATCGATAATAATCGATTACGATATTTGAATGAATAAAGGGTCGATTGTGTTTACATAGAGTCAATCTCTAGCCTAGACCTCCGCCCCGCGCACGTCGCCTCATGCCACCATTTTGTTTCTAAAAAACGTTCGTGCGCAGCCTTCTGCGCGAAGTTCAGGGCCGTCAAGATATAACGGCCGATCTGTACCTCGTCGCCATTTGTAGTGGACGCACTGACACAGAGGGCAAACACATTGGCTCGTTACGTCACCAGCAGTTAGGTTGAACACGTCCGACCTCAAAAACGGCCGGTAAACGACTGCCTAGTAGTCTTTGCGACTGCCCGTGAACTCGAGACAAGTATACAAACACTACACGTCGTATGATTTTAGATTGATTTTAGAGGATAGGTACAGATAACGGTATCTTTCTTTTGGTTTAGGCGGTAAAAGATTTTTCACTTCTGCCTTAGCCTCTCCTCTTATGAATCAGGTGTTAAATCCATATCTGAATCTGATGAACTTTTGTGTTAAAGCAGTTTTTTTAAGTTTAAATAAAACTACAACTCGAAAAAATTAATAAAGATCGTCGAATTGCCGCTTTCCCGCCTATTTTTTTTCTCTGCGACCGACCGGCTATTCAGCCATTATTTTTCATTTTCATAATTGAAAAAATGGTAAATATTTTCCCAAATAGTTGAAAGTATATTCAAGTCATTTAAAAACATATTCTTTAATTAATAGTTATCTTTATGTTATTCCAATTGTAGGTGCATCGCGCTTAATGAGTATACAGACCACAGAAAGTTGGGACATGGGTCAATAGAAATGTGAAAGTAGAAGTGGTTTTTTTAAAATAATTTCACAGCTGTCAGTTGAAAGCGATTCTCTAGCCAGTATATTATAGTAGTCTTTGCGATTCTCCCTAGGGCTGAAAAGTACTACTTTCAACCCACTCCTTAGGCAGACCTACTTTCCGAATATGAGTAAGGTGTACAATAAATATTTTTAGTAAAGAATAAGACTTTTTATGCACAGTTGAAAATATCCCTTTTAATTGCCATATCATGAAATGATCAATTCTAAGATCTAGCAATTTTTTTTTTTTTTTTTTTAATGATATAAACAAGTGCTTGACTGCGATCCCACCTGATGGAAAGCAGTGATGCAATCGTTGATAGTGAATCACACTATTATTAGCCTATTCACTCTAACCTTGAAGTCAACTAAATTATAATCGGACGGGAAGATCGCAGCAGGCAAATTGTCCCAATCCTTCGATGCCTGCGGTATAAACTACGAGACGAAACGCTGAGTCCGGACCGTAAAGGTGTTAACAACGAAGTGAGAACACTCACTGTACGTCGAGTTGTCCGATGGTAGAAAGGTGATGGCGGAATTAAGTCATGTAATTCCCGCACACTCTCCAAAACGCATCCTGTAAAATACCGAAAGGCGGGCTACGCCTGTGCTCAAGGCTGTCTTTTGGCAGCGTTGAATCCCACCGGGTTGGCTTCGATACATTTGAAGACTGCCTGAAGTGAGACATTCGTAGGCTCTACAGATTGGACTGGTTTAGCTCCTTACTAGTCCGAGCACTCGGCAGGTCCATACCAATATCCATAGCGTACTAGGAAAATTAGGGTTTACAAGGTGACTGAGACGCTGGCAAGATGTCATTACGAACGTACACACAGACCCCGGCACGCTGCAGGAAATGATGCTCCAATGAGTATCCCGGGTAGTTGAGAATTGAGATACGCCGCATCTGACGGTCATCTAATCTAGATCTCCAGGTTCGATTACACTTGCGTCGTTAGCTCGTGTTCGATTGCCTATGGAATTCGGACAAACGACTTAGTGTAAATAAACGGAGTCGAGTACGCCCGCATTCAAACAGCTTTCGTTTTGGTTACCCGACGCCGTGTTCCAGTAACCGAACCTGAGTAAAACAATGTAATTAATGTATCAGGTGCCCGAATTCGAGTAACGTCTTTCGTGCACCCGAATACAGGCTAACGAACAAGTGTTATTGAGCCATCCGTCAAGAATTGCAAGTGTGGCTTATCATTCTCAAGCAGACGACATCGAGCAGGAGGCATCGAGATTTGAGTGCAGCCCTCGAATACTTGTGAGGTGCACTTGGAAAGAGAGGACGAGCCTCCGCTGTAGACACTTACTAGGTATATAATAATATAAGTATTTGCAAATGAATATAGTATTATTTTTAAAAAAAACCTAATATATGTATTCTAGTACCAATAGCACTGACGTTTATCAATCTCCTGTAAACCAAAACACGAAGCCAATAGCCTAAGTAAGGAATCTTAAAAAAAAAACAAGTTCATAGCTCTAGACACGTCCTTTATTCAAATACTGTACAGGCTTTATAGAATATGATACAATAACAACGCGTGCCTCCTGCGCCGCGAGCACGCCGCATGCGCACGCGCTGCACGTGCGTGCCCGCGGCAGCACGACACGCTGCACGTGCGTGCCCGCGGCGCGTGCACGCCGGGCCCGCGCGCAGTAACTGGTAATGTTATCGTAGAGCCGCCGGCGACCAGGCCACGCTCGCCGTCACGCCGCTGAGCTCATTGTAAATGAACACTCGACGGAAGAAAAGTATTGTCATGATATAATCAGGCTAAATATACAATCACTTCATCCCCAACGCGAAATTATTTAATAATTAGTTGAGGCGGCCATAGCGTCACCCCGAGCGCGACCCCTGATGTATGATCGACGGCAGCCACGCGCTCAAGCTACACAAAGGAATGACTTAGATTAACCTCCTCTATTGAACTCTCCATGTCAGTTTAGTTCCCCCCACTAGAGTGGGTGCAGGTTTGTTTGGCACCACACTAACTTTTTACAAAAATCGCAATGAAAAAATATATGGAGGGATTTGGAAGTACTGTTTCGATTTCGGTTCACTTACTGGGTGACAATTTTTTAATCAATAATAAGTAATAATAATTACATCAGTATATCAATAATAAAAGTCCGCGCGTATCGCAGCCTCCTGCGTCAACACGCTCGCTGACGTAGCACCACTTGTGAGCACGCGAGTGTTCCGCCGACAGCGACACGTGCGCGCCACCGGCACGTGCGACACGTGCGCGCCACCAGCACGTGCGACACGTGCGCGCCGGCTCGCCGTGTCCCTGGGCGGAGAGGCAAGACTAACTTGGAAGTAGCACTATGAGATAATGTCTGGTCGAGCGGGCGTCGCGCGAGCTCCGCACGGCCAGCACGACAGTGGGGGAAGCACAGACGCTACGCAAGATATAGGAACAATCAGTCGTCGAGTAGGTCGTCATTAAATTGAAAAGATTCCTACTTACATTAAAAGAAATAAAAATAATGTAAATCATACAAAACTTGTCGGATTGCACGAACACAACCATTCTCTGTAGAACTGCTACCGAATAATATTAATTAACATTAAATTACGAGTCGTAAAACAATTATGGCATAATTTATATTACATAAAAACAATAAATATATGTATATGCATTGCTCGTGGTCCCCGCGGGACGTACATAAAAGCTAATACACAGTTAGAGCAGGTCGGTGTCAATCTCTTGTAATACTGTCCACAACGACATCACAGGCGGCACGGCACGACGTCACGGCACGGCACGGATCGGATCAGCTCGGAACGGCTCAGCTAGACTCGATTCGGTACGGCTCGGCACGGTACGGCACGGCACGGCACTGCTCGGCACGACACGGCCCGACACGGCACGGCCCAGGCTCAGGCATCCTCCGCCCGTGCGGCGTCGTTCTCTCACGCCGTTGGCTACCTGTGGACATGGAAACACCAATCAACTTGCTGGTACATAACTTGCAAAGCCTGAAAAAATGATGATCATTTTGGTAACGGACATGTCTTTTTTAGGGTTCCGTACCCAAAGAGTAAAACGGGGCCCTATTAAGACTCCACTGTCCGTCTGTCACCAGGCTGTATCGATAATATATATTGATATCGCTGTAAAATTTTCACAGATGATTTATTTCTTTTGCCGCTATATCAACAAATATTAAAAACAATAAAATCAATATTTAAATGGGGCTCCCATAAATATAAAAAATGTGTTTTTTTTTGTCGTTTTTTTGCTACGGACGGTACGGAATCCTTCAAATGAATCATGAATCAAACGCAGTCTTAATGCGCATTAAGTATATTTACAGAAAAATGACATAAAAAATTTTTACGTAAAAGGAAGAACCGTGCGGTTAGTGCGCGGAACTCAAAAATGTGAGTGTACGGTGCCACGCGTTCGGCGTCTCGCGACCTGCCCGCGCGCTCCTTGTACACAGGCAGGTGCGAGCAATACAAGTAAATAAGCCCGGTTTTTATGTGAAAATACATGAAACCTAACGTCTAAATCATAAAAAAACCTAAACTTTAAACTTCGCGCGCCTCATGTAATCAAAGATTCATTCATAAGATACGATACACTATGATATCTACTATGCAACGCAGCCGCTCTGCACGGCTCTACGTTAAAATCTCAACTTACACGATCTCCGATCTCGCTCTAACACTTAAAAAAAAAGAGAGATGAACACTAGTCTTGCTTTCTCAATCAACGTGTTGGCTTTTGTACCTAGCTTATTGGCTATATATATTTTCCCTATATAAACATTCGATGGCTTGTTCTAATATTATGCCTGGTTTTGGAAAAGTATGAATGAAAATAATAAATTGTTTCGTGTAAGTTTACGTAAATTACGAGAGCCCTCTGGCTCTATGGCATGCGCAGTCAAGTTGCATAAACGCCGAATCCCGTTATATGATGTTAACTTCGAATTAGTTCAAATTTGTTTTGAGCGGCTATGATATATTTTTTTAGTTTTCTTGTTTTCTTTTTTCATTTTCAGTTTTGTGATTAGTTATCTGTAAGTTACTTGGTTTCGAAGTAATTAAAGTCTTTGAAATGAATTCGGAAACACATGCAATTGTTCCATGTGAAGGATTGAATTGAAGTCATTGAAGTGTGTGTAATCGTTACTCGGGTTTTAGAAATAAATACGATCTCGTAAGTTCACCTACCCTTTGATTTGAATATTTTTCAGAAAACTAAATTAAATAAGTTAAGTAATAAAGTGAGCGATGAAACTGCCCATCGCTCACTTTATTACTGTTTACAAGGACCAGTTCAAGCACTCAACTGTAGCTTCTAAAAAACCAGGTCTATAACCACTAGGTTGTGATTCGGATGTCTCAACAACAGCACCGGGCTTAAGATTATTAAAATGTGCAGCAAGAACAATGTTGCCGAGAGTTCCGACCAATTTTATTTTTGTTGTTGATAATCTTCAAATAATTAGACTAAAATCCGCCTGTGTCCCTGAGCGCTCCCGGGCGACCGTAACTCTTTCACACAATTTCGCACCCTGACAGGCAACGTTCCGGTTGAGCCCCATCCCTTTTGCCGACATTTCTTTGAGGCGCGTGGAACACAACACGAGCGAGTTACCCATTGCCCGCCGTCGGCAAGCCCGCGCCTTCGTTTATCTGACGGTTTCAGCCATCTCTTTCATTCACATTACTGCCTCGTAAGTGACCGAACCTCGGCCGGCTGTGAGATCACGCCTTTACAAAAATACGGCGGTGGATCACCCGAAAGGGGCAAGACTTCCACCGTATGTACCACCTTGACCTCCGGGTGACCGCACAATGGCGGCACTCGGTGTTTCTTCCAGCCAGATTCAAAACAGCTACCTCCCGAAACACTCAAGTCCGGTGAGGACTTCCGTCAGGCGGATAGTGAGGACGCTCTGGCGCCTCTGTAGCCACTCCTCAAAGAGGAGGCTTATTGCCGAGATTGTGGCCTACTTAGCGAAGGTTGGGACAGTAATATTTACCGCGATTTGTCGCGTCTACAGTTTCACCCCGACGTTAGAGTATCGAGGAACCCTGAGGAACCGCGGCATTAATATCTAATTGACAGGTCGAGCAGCCATCAATGACCACTCGGATGGACTAATCAGTGACCAACAGTGGGTATATTAGGATCCTTCCTTGGCACGAAAGCCAGACCTATCGAAAGCTTTCGAGAAATCAATATAGATGGCACACGCTTCTCTGTGCTTCTTGATGATCTCAATCCAGATATGAATGGTATACACTAGAAGATTCCAGTAGACTGATTTTCGCAGAAGCCGTATTATCCGTCATTAAGGATGTCGTTCGTTTCAAGGCAGGCCAGAAGCTTGCCTGTATAACACTCGATTCTCTTACAGAGTATCAATGTTACAGAGATGGGCCTGTAATTGACCGGGTCAGGTCGCGCGTGCAGACCTGACGCTAGAGTGTAATGTATGTAGTACCTATTGTCGTGCGGGTGCAGCACCACACGCTGGTAGTCGCGGCGCGCCAGCTGCTGCCGCTGCCGCGTGCCCAGCTCCGCGGTGCCGTCGCGCGTGATGAACAGCTGCAGGCCTGACGCTGGAGTGTAATGTATGTAGTACCTATTGTCGTGCGGGTGCAGCACCACACGCTGGTAGTCGCGGCGCGCCAGCTGCTGCCGCTGCCGCGTGCCCAGCTCCGCGGTGCCGTCGCGCGTGATGAACAGCTGCAGGCCTGACGCTGGAACATAAACACATTACATTAAACAACTATTTTTACAGCTGAGGTCTGGTTTTGTTTCAGATCATGGTAGAGCAAGCTCCAGTATCGGTGAAGGCAAGTGGGTGGTTGAAAGGCGTAACTCACTCTCAGCGGAGTCCTCGACAGCCTGCTTGAGGTCGGTGGCGGCAAGCAGCTCGTCGATCAGCGAGTCGGGGTTCACGCGCGTGTTCTCAACTCTGCCGGACGCCACGTGCTGCAACAGAAACAATCCGTCAAAAACTTACATTATCATTATGACTTGCTTTTTACGTATTTTGACTAGTGTACGTCACCCAGAAGATAGTCAGTCGTCGTTGTTCTGCTGCGCTCGCGCTCCATCGAGCCGCCCTCTGACACTGACGCCGTCACAAGGCAGTAAGGGATGTGAGACTAGCGCGTCGTCGTTATCTTGCTGCGCTACAGAGGGTCGCCCTCTGACACTACTAGGCAGTAATCTAAGCAGTAGGTAAGTAAATAAGGGATGTGAGACCTGCGCGTCGTCGTTGTCCTGCTGCGCGAGCGCGGCGCGCTTGCGGCGCTCGAGCGCGGCGCGTGCGCGCTCCAGCGAGCCGCCCTCCGACGCTGACGCCGTCAACGATCCCGACGACGGGTTCCTGAGGGACACACACACATCAGCACGGCGCTCTCACTAGCACACCTGGCTCCGTACACCACCACGTGAACGTAAGGGAATAACATCCATCGTCGGCCACATCATCGCTTACCATCAGGTGAGATAGTGGTTAAACGTCAAACTCTCAATAAAAAAAAACAGGATTTTTAATAATAAACTCATCCTAATACATTTGTTTATTGAACATGTATGTTTATATAAAGGGGTGACCAGATGGTTGCAAACCAATGTCCCAACCAAGGTGACCTTGCTAGTTTCAATACGTGTAGACAGCAGTTGTAAACCATGACCTTCAACGCCCTTGGCTGGGAGGCGGTTTTCCCAACCATCAAACGTGTTGGCGCGTGGTTTACATCCATTTAGCCGCAACACAAACCAAGGTAACCTTGGTTGGAACGCTAGTTTGCAACCGTCTGGTCAACCCAGCACGCAAGATAATTTATAAAGTTGATTTCTTATTTTACTACACAAGTTTGTTGCTCACTTTAGCTTTACAAAGTTACACTAATTTATCACTATCACTGAGGCGTACACTTCACGGTAGCGTAATAATTGATGTCAGTGCATTCCACCCCGTTTCTTAAGAAGACAGTCTTGCCCGATTGCAGCACTAGTAATTACGACAAGCCATATTTAAGTTTGCGTAACAAGGGTCGGAAACAATGATACATCGGTGATGATAAGGTAGTCTGTGCGGAAAGAAAACCTTCAAAAGATTTGTTGGCGTAGCTGTGTATAAGCAACGTTTTAGCTAAGTTGACAACACTGTTACGCTATTATAGTGCGACTGTAACATCTTGATACTTTGAAAATATGTTAGACTAGGTTCTGCCAGCGGCTCCGCCCACACTAATATAACGTGGCCTACGTGTTATTGTGACTTGTTAGTTCCATTTTACGCCACGACTTTCCTTTCAGCACAGACTCTACTGATTTGTTTACAAGTGATTAATGATTTTTTGCTTGTTTCTAAGAAATACTTTGACACATCAATGATGCGATGACCAAAGTGCGCGGAAATCCTCCGGTTCGTCGGCGGCGGGCGCTTTTCGCTTTGGCAATTACAGAGATTAAAATGGTACCTATGGGGTGATAAAGAGAACCAATTTTTTTGTAATATTGATTGGCTCGCGTTTACCATTATCTCACCTGATAGTAAGCGATGATATGGTCGATGACAGAGCACGCTTGCTTAGAAGTAACCTACGAGTATTAACGCTCGAAAGTTGTAGCTGTCAATCAGGAAATGCAGACTCCAGCAGGGAATTCCACTCCTTAGCTGTACATACTAGGGAATCCAATCCTGCAAGCGCGGGATCCCGCACTTTTTGCGCAGGATCTCGCACTTTTTCTGCAGGATCGGAAATGCGGGATTACTTATGCGGGATCCCGCACGTTTGCGGGATTAAATTTTTTTATAAGAAAATTGGATTCCAACGTCCTGCCGCCGTTTTGATTATTTATTAGCTCAGCTCATCCTCGTTAAAAAGTGATGAAACCACTTTACATGGAACTCTTGACATTTTTCATAGTATTTGTATGGAAAATAATTATTTTGTTTTCGATTTTACCTTGCAGATAAATAATTTTTGAGTCCTGTATCGCAACTGACATTGATTACGTTCCGTTCGAACGTAATCAATGTCAGTTTACGTACTCTATAACCAGGGATTCCCCAAAGCACGTGAATTTACTTTCTCAAAAGATGAAGGTCCGTTTACTCGTAAACATATTTTATTATATTGTTACATAAAAGCAGCTGATTTTATACGAAAATCGTAAAGTACACATTACAAAATAATGTTTTTTTTTGCTATTCGGGAAATCTTCGAAACTCGATTCGGGAATCGAACTATTTACATAGGTAATAAATTTATAGGAAATCCTCGGTGTGCCAGTCTGACTCGCACTTCACCAGTTTTTATGTCTATAACTAGTATAAAAAATAAAAATTAAAAATCTCAATCCCGAATATCCCGCGGGATTCGCGGGATTGGATTCCCAAGTACGCACAATAAATGTAAACTATCGCTGTGATAGCAACACAAAAATACACAAAGTAAATATGGAGTCAAATGCAATTATTTTTTATCCTGTGTTTTTGACAGAAAAAGATCTGGCCGTCCACGAAGTATTCACACGAAAAAAGTGATCAAAACTTTTCCAAGTAACAATATTTATGGTAAGACTAAGTAGTGCCGGTCTTTTTGAATTATATCTGCGGGTCCGTCGACGGATGTAAGTCATAATGGTTCTCATCGTGTTCCAGAACTAGGCGAATTAAGCAAACTAAATTCTTGATCATTATTTTATAATAAACCTACATAATGCTTTTCTATGGTTATCTACGTAAAAACTTGAAAAAAAAATTATGTCTCGAATTTCTTTGGATACTCGATCTTATTTATCTTAATAGACGATTTTAGCATGGATTATTAGTTAGAATGGTGAAACACGGGGGTAGTAAGATCCTTGGTGTGTAGAGAGCCATATATGTAAATTGAATAACTACAAAATTGTACTATATTTACAGCTATGAAAAATCCTGCTACATTATTAAAAATGATTAGTTGCTTTTACCAGGAATTTTGTTTAAAAACTAAAATATTTACCAAATTGATTGCCGAATGGCTATAAATATATTTTTTATAAAGCGCATATGTACACTTAGTTATCATTGCAAACCCATGCATCATTCAATGGCACCCTCAGCATGCATATACAGCGTAACGTCAATTATAAGCATAATATAATATGGTAGTTATGTATAGACATTAAAACAGACTGAAAATAAGCATGCACCGCTCAACTGTAAAATATTTGCCACTAAATAAAAATTTTGGACTTTATTGTATAGTCCTATATTTTAATAAATTTAATATAAATAATGCCTCAATTATATCAAAATAATCTATGTTCGAATAAAGCTAGAATGAAATATGCTTAAATTGTACCAAACAATGTTTTATTAAGAAACTTATATAATCTTAATATCTAACAACTATTACAACATCACAAAGAAGCCTGGGTACATAGATACGTAATGACATCCACACTCGACAACATCTAAGGATACGTCGATGCGCGCGGCACTCGCGCGGCCGCGCCGTGACGCGCGCATCGTCCGCCTTGAGTACGTGTGCACGTGCTGCAGCACTCACAGCGCCGAGCTGGGCCGGCGCGGCAGCGAGCCCGGCGGCGGGCCGGGCCCCGCGCCGCCGGGCCCCGCGCCTCCCGCGCCGCCGGGCCCCGGGCCCCCCGCGCCGCACCCGTCGCGCAGCGCGCCGCACAAGCCGCACTCCGCGCCGGCGCCTCTTCTGCACAGCCCACACACTACTTCAGTCGTCGACTTACACACGGGTACCGACACTAGCCTGATACATTATCATTATCTTACCGACTACATACTTATAACAGAGGAAGGTCGCGGCACACGGAAGAACATTCACAGTTAGAAGGCAGAACAGAGAAGAAAAATAAAACAAAGAACCCGCCGAAACCACCCGCAACCGTTAGTACTTGCAGACATTACCGACAGGACGGGAGCACGGACAGGAAGGCGGACACGCAAGCGGGCGCGGCACTCACCTCACGTGCTCCGTGTAGCTGTGGCGCAGCGTGGGCGCGTCCAGGCGCCGCAGGTGCTTGTGCTGCTGCAGCTGGTCCGAATTCTTGGGCGTCGACGTCAACACCGCGCCCTCGTTAAGCGCCTGGTTCGACAGGCTGCGGAACCGGTACCGGATGTCGATACACTCCGACGATCCCAGATCCACTTCGGGATCAGACGGCACGCAATAGAACTCATCCTCTATACAGCCCGACAGTCTGTTGGCATTCGACACGAGCGAGTTCTTCCTGTGCGCCAGCGGCGTCAGGAACGGAAAGTTGTTGAATAACTCCTCATTCTTCTTGTTCTTCTCGAGCAGCGCCGGGATGGTATTGAGCGACTTCTGCTTGAAGATCTGGAAGTTGGTGAGCGGTTCGACGGCGGCGCTGATGATAGTGGCGGCCACTTTCCTCTTCTTATCGAAGTAGGTGGGCATGGCGAAGGAGTTGTCGTGTCCGTTGATGAGCGTGGAGTCGGGCGTGCGGTACTCGTCGCTGGCGGGCGAGCTGAGCGTGAGAGCGTGGCGCGGGATGACGTCGGGCGGCCCGCTCAGCGTGCAGTCGGGCGTCGCGTACGTGTCCGAGCCGCCGCTCGCCGTCGTCTTGTCCAGGAGCAGCTTGGCGAGCGCGCGCCCGCCGGGCTTGCACTGCGGGACGCACAGAGTGCTGGTGCTGGTGACGGTGACGGTGCGCTCAGTGCGACAGCTGCGGGGGCGGCGGGGGAGGGGGACGAACGAAAACATAAAAAAATAATTAATAAAAGCTAATAAATAAAAGTGGCGAACCGAAAAAATAAAGTTAGTTACCGTGCGTAACACAACGTTAATAAATAAACGTAAAGCATAACAATGGACACTGTACAATGAGCACTGGTGGCGAGTGCTCGCGTGCATGCAGGTGTGGACCAGGGTGATGACGTCACAAACACTTGCCGTTCAAATAGTGCAGTAGCTAATCATCATCATACCTCCAAATTTTCAACCTCACAATTTAAGTCCCGCACCACATTTCACAGACAATGTTAAAATACACCTTAGACTAGTGGGAAGCGGTAGGCTATGGTTACCATCACCGGGCGGTACAGCCACAGCTGATGGAGGGCGGAGGGCGGAGGCGTGTACCTGTTGTGGTGCGGGCGGCCCGAGTCGCCGGCCGAGTCGCCCTCCGAGCTCTGCCGCGAGTGCGCCGAAGCCGCCGACGAGCTGCCGTAGCCGGACGCCTGAAACACATTCGATCGTGACCACCTGCTATATCAAACAATTTTTTTTGTAATCTTCGGAATTTTTTGTCAAAAAAATAAAAAAGACTTGACTTTCTATTTTAAGTGCAATCCATAAAATCGATTGGATTGTAAATACCTACCATAAAACCTTAATAACAAAGTAAAGATCGAATGTTAAAATTAACCATTTTGACGAGCCTAGAGTTTCAATCTGTGGATTCGGTCTAAAAGCATACCTAGAACGTGCGTTTGAGCGTTCGAGCCCGTGAGCCGTGGTCCTACCTTGCTGCTCATGTCCCCGGAGGTGTTGGAGGAGTTCCGCGAGTGCGTGTGCTGCTGCTGCTGCATGCACGAGGCGCACGAGCTGGGCACGGAGGGGCCCAGCGTGCCCGTGCCGCCGCCCACCGCCGCGCTCATTGTCAGACCTGGAACGAACAAAACTTGTAAATGGGGCATTCCATGTAACGGGTGTAACAAGTCGTACACTTTTAACCAGTAATTTAATAATGTTTTATAAGGGAAGTATTCTTTGTATAACTTAACTTGAATTTACGTCAATTCAAGTTAAGTTACGTACGTTACGGTACTTGCGGCTGAGTTTACTCGAAATCTATAAAGCCTTTAAAAACTTAAATCAATGTCAATTTAGAATGGGCTTTTTTTCTTGGGAAAAATGTTCCAATGACATCCCCGCTCTTAGGCGGTGTGGGAGGATGCCGTGCTGCTGTTCCTTCGTTGCCTTTCATACCAGGACCGAGTCTTTCTTTCAGAAGCAGACCCTTGGCCCCAGTAAGCTTCGACCCTGCTGAGCCCCTACGGTTTGCTGAAATCTCCTTGAGGCGCGCGTGGAACATTACGCGCCGTCGACGACTTGGGCTCGGTCCGGACGGTTACTGGACGGTCGGACGGGGAGCTACCCATTGCTCGCCGTCCGCAAGACCGCGCCTACGTTGGCCGGAAATTAGGATTGGGATCCCGGTGGCTGGGGCGTGAGGGCCGCGGCCTCGCGCGTGTTCGTGCAGCCTCCTCATTTTTCTAGCATTACTGTTTCGCAAAGGAGGCGCCCGCCTGCCAATCCTCCTCGCTCCACAACATGGCCTGTACGCGCGGACCGGCGCGAGTTATCGTTGCCGCCTATCTCCCCCACGAGGACACGGCGGTGCTCTGCCCAGGCGGGGTAGAATAGGCTAAAAGGTTGTTAATTAAGTTATAAAAAGAATACACATCCCTTAAATTATACTGTTTTTCTTTTTCACGAAAGAAAAAACAAATTGTGGTTTTTTTTTCTGATAGTAGGATTCTTTCGAATGTTTCGGTTGACGTTTTAAAAAGTAAAAAAAAAAAAAAACTTTTATTGAAATTAAAATATATTTAAATAGGCGAAATACAAAAAAAAAGAAAATATACGGGAGGTGAATACAAATAAGTAAAAACACTAGATCCATCTAGCCCTACTCAGCCACAATCTCAATTTAATTTAGTTTTTTCATTCTACTTTCCATTTTATTAGTACGTATTATTATGGAAAAAGTTAAAACAAGTACGTGTTTTGAAAAAAGAAAACAAGTAGTTTGCGGTTTTTCCATATTACTCTGTTATTTTCGGTTTTATAAAAAAAAAAATGAAATATAAGTATTAGATTATTTTCTCGAAACTTTCGAATGAAACATTGAATAAAATTGCTAGCACTAGCTTATGTAAAAACATTTAAATTGTTTTTTTAACTCCTTAAATTAATGTTTTTTACCGGATTTGTTATCAGTAGCAAACCGGAGTCAGGATTTGTGTCCGATTGACCTTCAGCCATAACTGGCATGTTATAACGTGGGTGTACATTACTGTCCAGGCCACGCTGTCATGTTGAAACGTTATTACTATTTGTTGCTAAAACATATTCAGTTGCGGATCAAATAAATCTTATCCTGTCTGGTGACATATTTCTGTTTTATATGGAGCCACTCACCGGGGTGGTCGGGCGCTGAGGTGCCTAAGGGAGAGTCTTCGCCGTCAGGAGTAGGCAGCTCCGAGGAGGGCATCAACGACAGCGGCTGTGAGACGCTGCCCTCTGGAAATACAAATAAATACAAAATTAACACACATACATAGGTACAGCTTTTACTAGATAGAGAGCTGCAGATAACCCAATGTTATCTCATCAGTTATTTATTTACAAGCTTCGACAAATTTTAACTCAAAATCAAAGCTATTTTGAAATAAATTTAAAATAGCTTTCTTCGGCGTGAATGTGCGGACACGAAATCGAAGCCAGACAAAAAGTACTCCTTCCTTGGGGGTCAGGCTTACTCCCCACCAAATTTCGTCAAAATCGGTTCAGTAGTCTAACGTGAATAACATCTACTTGCTTATCTATATATATAAAAGGGGAAACTGACTGACTGACATATCAACGCACAGTCGAAACTACTGGGATAAGAAGCGAGAAATTTTGCACGAGGTTTCTTTTTATGACGTAGGCGAGCACTAAGAAAGGATTTTCCGAAATTCACTCACTAAGGGGATGAAGCGGGGGTCCAAAGTTTGTATAGAGAATATTTTCATGCGAGCGAAGCCGTGGGCAGAAGCTAGTTCATAATATTAGTATGAAGTATGGATAAACCATTTCAGGCACTTTCGAATTATTAAGAAATCGGCTTGTCAGAAAAATGAAGCTAATTACATAGTCCAAAGCCTAGTGGGTTCGATATTTTGTTGTGTGCTCATACCGTAGTTCTTTTTCTTGGTGAGCGATCCGAAGCCCGAGGAGGCGGTGGAGGAGGCGCAGTCGTCGTCGGGCGCCGCGCCTCCCGCCACGCTCTCCGAGCCGCTGTCGCCGCCCGCCATGCCGTCCGGCGCCTCCTGCTTGCGCTCCGGCCTGCAAACAACCATATGCCGCACGCTATACCACCGAAAAAAAACCTGCACACAAAATACGCGTTTGGACATGGAGTTGCGGACACCAGCCCGACATATGTACATGGTACCGAATACCAATTGCAAGTGTAAGGGTTGGCTTCCAGTCCAGCCGGATGAAGCTGACTGGATTGGACTGGAAGTTCAGTATATTATAGGTATGGAGCGACAACCTATCTGCGCCGAGTTTCTATCGCCCAGTAAACGTTAAGCCGGTGTGTGCCAGTCAGCATCTAGGATGTATCACATATGTGCAGTTATTCAACGTACACTTTGAAGAGCGGGTCTCCGGAGATCATGTTCATCTTGATGCGCACGCGCAATACGGAGTTGTCCTGCCGCCGGCGCGGGTCATAGCCCTCCAGCAGGCAGCGCCGCGTGGTCTCGCCCGCACCCGCCAGCTCCGCCAGGTTCACGTCGCAGAAGCCCAGCTTCTGGTATGACCTGCCGCCTGGAAAACAAGTGGTGGATCAGAACCTCTGCCGTTACCAGAGACTCCATCGCAAGGGATTTTTAGCATTATCGCAAGAATAACTGTTCTTATCTCCCTCTATTATTTGTAATAAGTAATATATCAAAGCACCAAAGTAATAAATTCAAAATTACCGTTAAAGTCATTAAAAAAACTGGGCAAGTGCGAGTTGGACTCTCACACTGAGGGTTCCGTACAAACTAACTTATGTAAATAGTTCAATTCCCGAATCAAGTCTCGAAGATTTTTCCGAATAAAGTTTTTTTTTGTGACGTAACAACAAATTTTCAGTTTTCAGATTTATTCCTATACCTACTTGTGCTATAAGACCTTGCTTTATGCCAAATTTCAGGGTTCTAGGTCAACAGGAAGTACCCTATGAATTTCGATTCCCTCGAGTGACGAATTTACGTTTTTTGCGGTATAAACGGCTGTATCTTTTTTTTTCGTTAACTTAGAAGTTTCATTAATAAAACTTGAGAATATGGTTTAAATTTTAATTCGATACCTCCACCCGTTCTCGAGATAAAGGGTCTTGATAGATAGACAGACAGACAGACAGACAGACATACGGACAGACAGGCAGAAAGACAGACAGACAGACAGACGAACAGACGGACAACAAAGTGATCCTACAAGGGTCCCGTTTTTTTCCTTTTCAGGTACGGAACCCTAAAAAATAATAAACGAAGCGCTGTGCGTAGCTCTGAATTATAGCTACGTTTTTTAATTTTTTAATGACATAAAGAACAGTAAATTGTGTAAAGTTATTTCTGAAAGCAATGTGATACTGAAGGGCGCCCCGACGGATAACAAGTTGAAACATTCATGATTTATCTAAGTTAAAGGCCTGTCCGCTGTGACTGCGACTGCATTATAAACGCGCGCGCCGGCTCCATCAAACACTTTGCGACTTCACTTCGTTATAAAACGAGCGTTTGAATCCGCGTCCGGACTTCCAGCGCCCGCCGGAGTTACAAATATATGGACGTTACCGAACGCTCGCTCTGAATGTTCAATATTCCTACGGTAAAGTTTACACGAAAACATTTAAACGGGTCAAAGGGAATTCGACGTGGTTGGAATGATTTGCGCAAATATTTGTACATACTTTTGTCAGCATTTCGGCGTGACGTGGGCGGCGGCCGGTGGTGGCGTGTTATTCATTTAGGGCTGGGACACAGATAGCCGCGGTGGAGTTCATTCAAATTAACAAAGGTTCTCTTTATTTTATGTGTCCCATTAATGATAATTAAAACCAGCGGTCAATGTGTGGTCAGCAAAAATGAAGCATTTCCTCTGAGATTGGGGATAAACTGTGTAGATTTATATCAAATTAGATAAACCAATGATAATAATGCAACTATTATCGTTCTGTTTATGGTAAACAATCATATATAACAAAACTGTTAAAAGTAAACTGGGTTCATGTTGAGGACTCCTCGGAAATAAGGGGCTTTACGTACAAAATACTAAATTAAACTGAAATTTCTTTGTCTCCATGATCATCATTTCAATCATCAACATCAGGAGAAAAATTGCTGGGAGAAATTACGTGAGGTCTTTTCCACCTGCTCCGATATGTATGTGTCCGAGCCGCAGCTCGCCGTCGTCTTGTTCATGAGCAACTTGGCGAGCGCGCGGCCGCCGAGAAATTACGTGAGGTCTTTTCCACCTGCTCCGATATGTATGTGTCCGAGCCGCAGCTCGCCGTCGTCTTGTTCATGAGCAACTTGGCGAGCGCGCGGCCGCCGAGAAATTACGTGAGGTCTTTTCCACCTGCTCCGACATGTATGTGTCCGAGCCGCAGCTCGCCGTCGTCTTGTTCATGAGCAACTTGGCGAGCGCGCGGCCGCCGAGAAATTACGTGAGGTCTTTTCCACCTGCTCCGACATGTATGTGTCCGAGCCGCAGCTCGCCGTCGTCTTGTTCATGAGCAACTTGGCGAGCGCGCGGCCGCCGAGAAATTACGTGAGGTCTTTTCCACCAACTCCGAAACGTACGTGTCGCAAGCCACAGCTCGCTGTCGTCTTGTCCATAAGCAGCCTGGCGATCGCGCGGCCGCCCAGAAAATACGTGGTCTTTTCCACTTGCCTAATTTTTTTCTTACCTTTGCACTCCTTGCGCACAGAAACCCTCATGAGCGCCGGCTCCAGCACGCCGGTGCTGGCGTTGGCGCACATCTTGCACACGAACGAGAACTGCGCGTTCCACCGCACCGCGTGGTTCCGCACCTCCTCTCTGTAGACAAAAAAAAATTGTAAATAATGAAATACAAACTACGTCATAATATGAGGTGATCAAGGGCTTAAAAGGCGTGCATTGCTTCAAAAGCAATGTGCGCATTGGTTTAACTTTTTTCATTTGTAATCCTGATTTTGTTTAATTTAAAAATCTCGTCAAAGAACATTCAATATTTTCCGAAGCTACTACATAAACTTCATTCCGATCCCGAATTCACGAAAGCGTCACCTCATTTCCAGCGAGTATTTCCTATATTGCCCCACAGTCGCACACTGGCACTACCCGACGGCATCAACTCGATGCGGAAGTCACGGCTGTATGTGCCATTCGGTTACTTTTCGTTGGAACTGCCCGGTGCCGTACATACTGTCATACTAACTGCTCCCTTATTAGGTTCAACGAAAACGCTCAATAGTAAAAATATTAGTTTTGGCAAAGAGGTTCGACAAAACTCCGGGAGGATTTTCACAAATCGAAAATAGTAGGAGATTATGCAAAAAATATTGATATATTTAGCTTTGACTACGAAATAACCGATTTCGTTTACAAATCTATTTGCATTTACGGGCCAGTTCTAAGAACTCATTAGCTCCAAGCCGCTAGTGGCTTTATTGTATGCAGCATACATGTGTAATGGGTCTTCAAATCATTGATTTATAATACCGGCTCCCGTAAACACACCATTTAACAGCATGTTAACTTTTACTACGGTGAGATACCATCGCACATGGCGCGTTCTGCAAGGTTGAGCAACTGCAGCATCCCAGATTAAGAAATGTTCTGCTGTTACAGACGCATTATGTCATGATGCATGAAGAAGATATAAAACTTGGAAATATCAAGAAATAGGTTCTTGTAATCCTTCTTCCTGTTTGATTAGCACAAACTTAACGTCCGAGTCGAAGCTTATCTCACGACTAAACCGTTGTCAGTGTTGTGAGGAAGTGACATTATCTTTAGCCTAACTAAGCAATGGACAGGCCGTAACCAGTTTCGAACTACTAACATTTACTAAACTTTGCTAGAAAAACTTCACCAATCTTAGTAGGTGGAGGATAATGGTAATGGAAGAAGTAAAGCTCTTAACGCAACGCCATCAAATTGTTATAGTAGTTGTGAAGCGTACAAGTTTGTGGAGCAAATCGCTTGAGGTGGCAGCCGGCAAGCATCAGTGCAGTCAAGTGAGAGATGCACTTACAGCTAACAGCTCGGTGTGAAACTGACGGCCCAGCTCCGCCGTGACCTGCTGTTAATGACCACTGCGACACTTCAGAACACACATAGCATGTGGAACAACTATTAAGGTTAATTGAATAGTACTTACAAAAAAATACAGTTCAGAAACCACCTTACAGTTGTTGTTTACCAGCCGGTTATCACTAACATCGAGTATTAGCCATATGTGTTGGATATCATAGGTCTATAATGAATAATCGTGTGTATAATAACCTGGAACACGCACGCTTCTGAAGTTCAGCCTAAATAAATATCGATCTAATGGAAGTACAGTGTAATGTAACAAACACATCGGCCTGGGAACAAATTCTGACAGTAAGTGGATCGCTCCGGCATATAAACGAAGCTGTGTACAATTTATCGTACACATGTCTCGGCATAAGTATCAGACCAAGCGATAAACCTACGAGTCGAACAGTCTGTGGTTTACGAGAAATGTGCCAAGTGACATGACGTGGTTTAAATAAGGATTGCTTGAACCGCTACGCCCCATAACGTAGTTTATTTGTGCCACTACAGCAATATGAGTTCTGCTAAAACAATCAAATCGAAAGACCGAACCAAATAATCGTCACATCTAAACTAAAACAAACTAAATTAAAAAAAAACATAACCTAACCTCAAGAACACCTAAAGGCCAGGTAACTAACGGTTTGTAGTCCAAATAATTCGAATACTATCATAAACACAAAGTTAACCTGACCTACGTATGGTAGTGTCCCACATAGTGGCGTCCCAATTCCGGCGGTCACCGATGTACCTAAATGGTAATGAGAATGTTCGCGTGCCGGACGGGGCCACTTCCGCCCGCTAATGGCCCTTGTGATAATACAGCCCGTACTTAAGATAATGGGAATTTTATTTCGTTAACTTTTTGGAGTTTTCGGGAGCTTCGTCCTTCAGGTACAGCGGGATTTTATCGCATTAAGACAAAGTGGGCTTCGCGATAGTACGTCACGCGTAAACGTCTACAACAGACTTCCAGTTACGGACAACAATTCGTATTATCTCCGAATGTATATTTTAAGCCAAACTTATCTCAGTTTTGACATTAGAGACTGGTATGTCACCGTCGTTTGTGAATCCCCACAGAGCGGTGGCGGGTGGCCTCACCTAAACAACGTTGCGGTTAGTTAGCGCATGTTTACGAGGCAGTTCCCGAGCCCAAGCCCCACTCTTAGGGCGCTCCTTCTCTTGTCGACATTAATACCATTTCTGATAAGTGATTACAATCTATCTGGATCGATGCGATGACAAGAAAGACAGCAACGTTACCAAACCGCAGTAATTAATGTTGTTACACCATTGTTTATATTTGAGTTAGATCCATTAACATTCTCGAAACTTGTCTCAAGGTTGAGGATTTTAGACGAGGTACGTAAACCATTATAGTGAAATCATTTTAGATTCACACGAAATCGTGGCAAACTTGTTGAAAAACAAAAAGATAGTCGTCTTGTTTATTACAATTCGTAATGAAGGACCAAAAGGACCACTTGAAGATTAAATGTAAACAAGTGCAGTAAAACGTGAGTTATCTAAGATAAGGTACTTAGGGTCATGGCTAGCTCACGTGGCCCTTGACGGTATCTGTTCAATACTATGGCCATCGAACATGATAATAAAATTTGCTACTGGCTTGTTTATGTACTTTGAAGTGTTCGTCCATGGAGTTTTTTGAACGTTCTTCCACATAGACGAAACTACGTTTGGAAACGTGCAGAATATCTTCAACTTAGATTTAGTCTTTTACATTTTAGTTTTAGTCTTTGACATGTATTTATTATTAGCAATTTTAAAGTGTTATAATTTCGTTGTTGATGAAGATTTTTTTTTTATCTGAATTAAAATGTATATAATTTAAATTGCATGGATATTCCCTACTCAAAAATGTGTTTAGTTAAAACATATGTATGCTTTGAGTTTGAGTTTTGAAAAGTACCTAATCAGAATCGTTCCCCTCGGGTGTGTTTCGTTTTTAAAGGTTTTTTGACCGTGCCGTAATGATGTTGGTGCAAGGTGGCCGATACATATCTTCACGGCCGGCGCTCTGGCCCTAGCAAAGTTATACGAATGCCAGGCGTCATGGCCGGTGACTCGGACACCACACCTGACCGCTAATTAATCATTAGCAATTATAACCTTCTTTTAGTTAACCACGCGCCGTTTATTATGCCTTTTTATGTACATGTTGTTAGATATAATATACGGGTGAGGCTACGGTTTCTGCTACAGTTTATCGGGCCCTTGGGAGGAGCAATGACCTCATTTGAAACATGAGCCTGAGTAATCGCTTTAGGAAAATTGTATTTACAAAGACCTTAACATTTCCTTTTAGTAGAATATGTAGATTAATATAATGAGTTACATATTAACGAATTACACAATAAGAACTTTATTAAGATGGTAAAATATATTATTTTTATCAAGGCCTATATTAAATAAAATCTCATCATACAGATTGCGATAATTGGCTGGCCTTTCCAATGAGGAAATTGGATTGCCGGCTATGCATACTACGGATTTTTGTTTAATCTACATATTAATAGAATATAGAATAGAATATTTAATTCACTACGATGACATATATTCCACTTGAGTTCAAATTAAGTAACATTATAAATGTGAAACAGAGTAAGCTTGAACCGGTTTTGGCAGGACAAGGCTTTGTATCTGGCTTCGACTTCGCGTCCGCAATAACCGAGATTTTCACGGACAAAATGGCGGGCAATGGCTAATAGCAACAGTTCCTAGACAAAATGGATGATATACCGTGATTCACAAAACGTCTCGATTGCTATACATGAAAGTATAGCGGATTACGAGAACAGCACTTTCGACTAACTCCATTATATTAACAAGGACAATAGCATATAATTATTACACGAAACTGTCAATGAAGTCGACTTTGAGTCAAAATGCTAATGAATTGTATGTCCAACTTTTGTCCAGTGTTTGCGCCAATCGCCGCGTGGTTAAGAAATGGTGCGGCGATTAGCTTACAGTTTCACAAGTAAATAAATGAATAGTAAATAATGTGATTATTATGTGTTTTGCAAGAGTACGCGCTTGCTTGGCCTTTATTGTGATATTCACAAACGTAGAGCCGACATGTTGATTCCACATTTCTATCGCTACGCCTGCCAGATGTTGGAATGCACTTATAACGTAATAAAGTACATGATCACAACTTAAACGAGATGCCCAGACGACGCATTCATTAGCGGTGAGGGTTGACTGGTATAAAATATTGTAGTTTTTTATTGCAGTATTTAACAATCAAACCAACCACAATTGTAAAACTAAAAAGCGTGGTATATTAACTAAAGAATTGCTGTTAACACAACATTATAAAAGCAATAAGGAATTAATAATTTTACGAAACTAATACCCACGAGCAAGTACATTTACACAATGTTAATTAGTGAAACTTCACGCTCCAGGACCTAATGTCGGCGAAAACAGTATTAGTGGCGGTTCTTACCGTACGAATTGTTTATAATCCATTATTATGTGGCGTTGCATGCGCATTAGTGTAAATAAAACTGACAGTAAAGAGTGCGGTGACATTGTAATGGCGTCATGCGTGAGAGTTTATGTGCTGCGTGACGGACGACGCCGACGACGTGCGCTCAATTTTGCTGTGCCTACTATACCGGGTTAATGGTCTGTATTGAGTGGTTTCAGGAAGGAATGTTACGCACAAAATTACTGCGGCGTTTTAAACGGTTTAAGTGGAAGACTGTCCAAAATAGAAGTGGGTGTGCGAACTCGCGGCTAGAAAACTGTGCGGATTTGTTCTGGTGCAATCTAGTTTTAAGCCTAGGTTTAGAAGAAATAATAACAAAACTTTATATTTAGCTCTGCCATATTTTGTCCTGGCATAGAATGAAATAGCTTTCATGGTACGGAGTAGGTAACACCAAAATAGACATAAAGTACATGCTCATTGTTGTACCTACGTGTAAATGTAAAAATG
The DNA here is from genome assembly GCA_961205895.1 of Mythimna pallens. Taxonomy (NCBI): domain Eukaryota; kingdom Metazoa; phylum Arthropoda; class Insecta; order Lepidoptera; family Noctuidae; genus Mythimna; species Mythimna pallens. Next base: position 797,297 of record OY540826.1, read on the forward strand.
TCTTGAATCACTTATCAAAAGAGCACTTAAGTATAAATAAATTTTGAGAATACATACACATTCATCATAGGCATCATTCTAATGATAGAATAGAATATATTTTTATTGTAATGATGGTAAAGGTAAAGCATTAAAATAATGTTGAAAGAAATATATTATTATTATGGTATGAACGAAATAACAAGCGTAATGGAGGAGTCTACACAAAGCACGAGTACTGAAGATGTTCGCGTTGCAACAGGCGCCCCCATTCCTCCAGTTTACGAGGCACACTGCGCACCGCGCGCGCGCAGCGATGCTTTATGAGGTGATGCGAGGCGAACATTTAAAGCTATCATAAACTAAATAGGAATTCATAAAGGAAACAAGAGTATGTTACGGAGATAAATTGTTTTGTAACAGGATTGGTACCTGTCTCTATTATTCTCCTAGTAGGCTTGGGTGTGCTCTTTCCGAAGAGTATCACTTTTTTCTTTGAGCCTCGACAGTAATCCATCCACTTTCGGACCGTGAGAATTGCATTCAGTTGTCGCCACACAAGTATACGTCCCACCAATGATCCCAATATGTAGCAAAACGTACGATTCGCGTGCATTGTATCATTTGTATCTAATTCTACAGTCGCGGATCAAAGGCACGGAGTGTGTAACGAGAGCAAGGTCGGCAGATGCCGCGGTGTCGGGTGTCCGGTGTCGGGCAGATGGCTGGCCACGCGACACTGGACACTGCTTGCAACCAGACGGACTGGCCAATTACACGGTCAAACATCAGGTTAACTTGTTTTGGGATTAGCCCAAGTAGCTTTAAGGTTGAAGATTTTCAAGGTTCATAAGAGCAACTATTGCAAGATCTTAGGTTGAAGAGCTCACGAGATTAACTTGGATAAAGTAGTGTATGAGGTTAACAGAACTGCGAACGGTAAAGCACATGAGCGTTACTTCAAGTGAAACTATTATGGTCATGGAACTGTAGTCACTCATTCAAGCACTTGTTTACAACTTGTGAGAGGTAAACAACTGTTATGGTCTACGTTTTGCTTTCGCTTGGAGCCAGCGATGGATACGTAGGAGAATAAATAACGCCATTCAAGTTAATCCTAGCCTAGCAATTTAACAAAACAAATGCATATAACACAATGGGGCCTCGGTTAGTGGTTTGTGGTAGACAGTGACTAGTGATAGTCAGTAAATGAGTAAGTCATCTGTGCCATTAAGTCATGGCCTGAATTCTTGCATGACATAAGCATAAAGGGATATTGCAACTATTTGTATAGTTGAACAAAGAATTCTAGATAATTGTGCAAATTTTTTAAACACCTAATGTCATACACGACGAAGTTCAAATCCATTAAAACCCATCTTTTTAACACAAAGATCACTTAAAAATCTTTAAAATACACGACAATAAATTGGTGGCGGTGAATCGACTTTATCTTAAATTATATGCCAGTGTAGTCTAACTAGCAAAAATGTAATAGATTCCTATTTGTCGTGCACAAGTATTCTCTTTTCTGTGTTTACTTTCATTTCGACATTTTGTGGTGTATGAATAATTAAAGGATTCATTATATTTAAACGTTTTCCTTCTCACGCTACTTATAGCAAGTTCTATCAAAACAGCGCGGTCAACGTATTACATATAATGAATGAGTTACGTTAAAGCCATTCTAACTTTCGTGACGTCAGTCGGCATGCCAGCTAAAAGGATCATCGTATTCCTCCGCTGATGCTCGGTGGAGGACAAGGGTCGACCAGAATAATTAATTTCTCGTATAAATGGTATACGTGTGATTTAGGTTGAAGGTGTTATGAAGTTATGCACGCCATGTTTAATTACACTTACCAGCTGCTCAGTAAACTATAAAAGTCACTACAAAAAATGAAATAGCCTTCATGAGATTTTTCCCGGATAAGCTTATAATGTTTACCGATGAGAATTTGAGGAAAAATCCAGGCCGAGCAACTGGTTACTAACGTTAAAGATGTTCCCAGTTCCTGTGTAAGCATCGCGGACGGCGAGCAATGGGTAGCTCGCCGTTCGACCGTCCAATAACCGTCCGGACCGAGCCCAAGTCGACGATGGCGCGTACTGTTCCACGTGCACCTCGAGGAGATGTCAGCAACTGTAGGGGCCCAGCAGGGTCGAAGCCTACTGGGGCCAAGGGTCTGATTCTGAAAGGAAGACTCGGCCCTGGTATGAATGGCAACGAAGGAACAGCAGTGGGTTTTTAGTCAGTAACAGTCTGACACTATCTCTCGCTCCGCCCAAGAGCGAGGGATGTCAAAAGTTGATTTTCCCACCGAAAAAAAAAGTTCCTGCGTAGGCATCATTCCACATCGTTGCGTTGAGATCGTTTAGGTGCAGGTCCCACAAAAGGTGCAAAATAAAAGCGCGCCGCGGATCATCGTGGCGGAACGAGCAATATATGAGGGTTTAAATTGCTCTGCCACTGCTATCCTCTTTTACGAGCGTAGCCCGGGGAACCGGCGAGATATGAGTGTTGTTGGAAGAGCAGAGCCATAGACATCATGCACGACTATTCAAGACCCATACATAGACTGTTGTATATGTTACATGATGCTACGGAGAATCGCTTTCGTTTGATATTTCTACAAAAAAAGACTTACGAGATCCCAAAAACAGAATTAGAAATGAGTAAACGACCTAGTGACTAGTACCTAACAATTAAGCTTTATTCGGTCCCTAAATAATAAATAGAGTCGAACAACGAAATGAATACAGGGCAAGAGCTTCTTGAAAGTAGTACAATGTACGTGACTCAGAAAAGCGAGGGGCGTAAACCACTGTTATTGTAATTATATTATTTGTTCTAATTTCAAATATTACAGATGCAAAACATAATAGTGATCAAATCAAGTCCCAGATTCCATAAGTACCGATCACTTTTTATATACACGCTCAATATTTCAACGTAAGTACATGAGACTCTATTTGTTTCGAAGTAGTCCATCCACAGTTCAAATGATTCACGTACTTTACCCAAACCCCTCGGATTTACACATCTTCGTCTTTATGATTTATTCTGATAACAGTACTTAGCATGCCCTTTCCCACAATTTTGCTCACTCCTTTCATGACCACATCGACGGTAAAATAAAGAGTTATTGTAAAAGTGTTTGCGGTTAGTAAGTATTTGTTTCCATGCTAGCTCTACGTAGATTCTATTTTTCTCTTAGGTTTTGTAACTAATACTAATAATAATGTCTTTTCTTTAACGTAAATTGAGAAGGATATATGTTTCTCCTTTGCCAAACGAAGGCTGATAACTTTGATTCTGTTATATAATAACCTATTCGAAAATATATTCAATACAAAAATGCACGCATGTCCACGTAGCATTTCCATGAGTCAGCGCAGCGCGTCTGATACGCACCGTGCGGCATTTCCACTTGGCTAGCTTCTGCTACGTCGCCACCACAGGGCCCAACATTGTCATCGTTACAAAATGCTTGCATTTAGACACGCTTCTCAGAGCTCAGAGCACACCAGTATAAATCGGCCATGTCGGCTATTGAGACCGAGTGCTATATCTGCAGATCGTATGAGACTATATTGCTATACTTTAATATTAATACATGTTCCTATTTCAAACTCATTATGCAGATCATATCTGGTGTCTAGGACATAATAAATCAGGATGTTGGCTAAACATTTTCATACATCACAACACAAGGTCTTCATGTTATGCCATGAACGCTTGCTTGATTGAATTTAATGCAAAATAGAATGTTAATAGGCTATAGATCATTACTGTAGGTTTCCATTTCCCTCGACATAAGCGGATGATCACATCCAGGAATAGCGCAGTTCGCGTAATGTTCACGCCTACGCAGGCGGCTTAATTGAATGTCAATCAATGCGGGGAATGTTTGACACTGGCTGCGACGGCCACCGCGGCACAAATCACGAGACGCAAGCGGGACAACTATTAAATCATTTGTTCGTCTGCTTGCATTTACGTTAAACTTAAACTTATCTAGTTAACAATACTATTCCAAATATTTTCCGTTTGTTTTGTTTTCTACCATTCGAACTTTAGAAACAACAAGTACCCACTGAAAGCAATTCTGAAGCGAAGCAATTCGCGCCGAAACCAAAACAACACCCGTTTCCGACCGCAACAACAATTAAACGTGTAGTATCAACAAACGAGCGAGTTCGCGACACAAGGATAGCTTGCAGTAACCGAGGATAAACAAACAGTAGGTGCCAGTGTAGATAGGAATGGGGTCGAAGCCCCACCAGTCGCGAGGAAGCATTGCGCAGGCACAGGATGCGCTGTGTTGCTTTATTAGCCATCGGATGATGCGCACATATGCGGATATGAACTGTGAACCGGCAAAAATATACAGCAGCTCTTTTGACCAACCGAAATACACTGCACAGTTGCAAATGCAACACTGCGTCTACACCACCTACACAGTCACGCTTCGTTTTATATTTGCAGAGGACTGCATTTCTCTAAAACCCTACTTTCGAACTGCACTTCGTCTTCAACGGTCTGGTCGTACTGGCGCCAACTTGTCTCAAACTTCCAATACTGCTGAATCGCCTCAAGGCATCCATTATTCTATTCCAAGATCTGCATTACTGTATATTCTATATAAAGATTGCAGAGGCGGATCAAAAGTAGGGGCGTAGCTACCGCTGTTTTAACCGTATACGGGGGTAGCTACGTTCCCCTACGGGGGGGGGGGACCGATACGGGGTCCCCAAGCTTCAGGGGCCCCGACATATTTAAAAACTCGTAACTAGTGCGCCTAACCATCAACCATTGCATCACTGCTTACCATCAGGTGGGATCGCAGTCAAGTACTGGCTTATATCGGATAAAAAAAAAAAACATGATATCCACAAACTTCAATTCTCTTATTGATGAGAGTTGCGTAGTTGATGAATAACTACTAAATGATAGGATGTTCCATTTTTATAGCTCGCGCTCCGTTCTTTCTACTTGTGATCTTATATAACAACAAAAACTTAATCTTTCTTCTATTCCAGAATACTCCAATAAAAGAGATCACGAAATCTATCCAGCTAGTCTGGTCATCTCTGTCGTGGTCTATCATGACTCTCGTCTCATGTCTCTGTGCTTGTAGGGCCTGCGGTGTAAAAAAAAAACCTCGATAACTATGGTTTGGGGCCTCTTAGCTAGCTAATCTATAGGCAACATTATTTTTTTGGACTACATAATTTAGTTTAACTTGGCGTCTTGTTTAAAGTCTGATGCAACGAAGCCTGGCCTTCCTTATTACCGCTCCAAATTATATTGTATTGTGCTAGAGTAATGGTGAAGTAAATCATGATTAACTGCCGCAGCGGGAACGGCTCGGTTTATGGCTCAGCCAATACTTTCCAGACGAGCTCGTTGCTGGTTAATCTTAACGGGTATTTCTCTCGCTCTGTTTAAATATATATATATATATATGATTTGCTTGTGGAAGTGACAAATGTGGGAATGTTATTTAGAATCGCTTGAAATATTTTAGCAACAAATGATTCGTTTCATATATTATAATCTCAGGAAATTGCTTATGTAAACTAACGAAATGGTTAGTGTGACAGTAAGTTGAGCTCAATACAATAATATTTGATCTGCAGACCAGCAACAGGAGATGAGTAATGAATACATCGCCGATTAATTTACATCGTGTCCAAAACTATAACAAAGTTAACGATCTCGAGTTTGTGCAACACGATTTGTGTGGAGCACCGCGGGCCGCTGTCGTGACGGAGAGTAAATACATTGTTCAAGCATGTTTCACATGCACTGTCACAGTGTAAGCCCAGATGACGTGTGACGCGTGTTGCAGTGATGTCAGTGTCAGCGAGGATGTGGCGCCGAGCCAACACTCCTCGCGCTTCCGATCACGTGTGGCCACGCCATGTCAATGGAAGTCCGAATGTATTGAGAACTGGGACAATAATACAGACACCGCGCTGCTACTAAAACAGCTGAATGTTTATCATGATTTACTATGTAAACTAAACTATTCTAACTATACAATTCAGAGCTAACAAAAAGAATAATTGAAATCCAGTCAAAATGGCCCGCCCATCAAGTTTTTATATGTTTTTAAGAAATATGTACATATTATGTGCTGTATTTCTTTTATTTAAACAATATTATATTTTTGTTGTGCACTTTATAGCAAACGCATGTACTACAGTATTGTACGCCTTAAAAACCGCAATGGTATATGTCTATATCTTAGGGAAAACCCACAATAACCATTTTTTATCCATGAATAATACAAGGATGGATGAAATGGCGCCAAGTCACGGGAACAACTTGTAACCCACGGATGCCCCTCAAGTTGAAGGGTAAAATCTACAAGTCCGTGATAAGACCTGTCATACTGTATGGATCAGAATGTTGGGCTGTGAAAAAGACGGATGAAAAAAGATTGCACGTAGCGGAGATGAGAATGTTAAGATGGATGTGTGGTGTGACGAGAATGGATAAAGTGAGAAATGAGTATATTAGGGGAAGTTTGAAAGTGGCGCCAGTGACTGAAAAAATGAAAGAGAATCGTTTGTCTTGGTATGGTCATGTGAAGAGGAGGGATGAAGCGCATGTTACTAAAAGAGTTATGAGTTTACATATGGATGGATGGAGAGGGAGAGGGAGACCAAAGAAAAGATGGATGGATTGTGTGAAGACTGATATGAAAGAAAAGGAAGTTAGTGATAGCATGACGAGTGACAGGGCAGAATGGAAGAAGAAAACATGTTCCGCCGGCCCCAAATAACACGGGACAAAGGCAGGAAGATGATGATGAATAATAATAATATTCCACAACTATCACACAACGCCGTCCAGTCCCAAGCTAAGCAGAGCTTGTGTTATGGGTACTAGACAACTGATAAACATACTTATATATTTCTAAATACATACTTAAATAGATAAATTACACCCAGACACAGAACAAATGATCATGTTCATCACACAAACATTTGTCCTGGGTGGGAATCGAACCCACGACCTCCGGCATAGCAGTCAGGGCCACTAACCACTAGACCAACAGGCCAGTCAAACTAAGTCTACTTTTTACGAGAAATAATGGCTTATTTACGAAGCGGTTTTAAGCTATACAGCTTTAATTCTTATCCAATTAAGTACCTTAAATATATTGTGCATTTAATATAGATCAATATGGCCCTTTACAGCGTGTAATTTAAGTAAATATTTTCGAAGATATTACGGATTTAAAATGCACCCGTGCGAAGCTGGGGCGGGTCGATAGTGTAAATGTCGTGACCAGATCTTAGAAATTGATCACTTCATGATATGGCCAACTAAAACTGGCCAGATCGTATAAACGTTAACATTTGATGATATTTCAATCCTCGTTTGGCCAAATCATTGATGTAGGATTTCGATGATAATAAAAGATCTAAAGAAAATAGGCCAAATGAAGATTGAAATATCATCAAACTTTAACGTTTAAAACGATCTGGCCAGTTTTACTTAGCCATTTCATGAAGTGATCAATTCTATGATCTAGCCACGACATACTCTTATGTTAAACCTGACATCCGGAGGTTTGTTATAAGAAAACTCTAATCCTGGGCTAAGTTCACCTTTGGCAATCCATAAACATGATTAAAATTTCATGCATCGCTAAGGTACAAACACAGACACACACACACACCATAAAAAAAGGAAAGTAAATGGGTTATTGAGACTCTTTGTATTTGTATATTATGTTATGTGTACAATAAATAATAAAAATAAGACTTAATTAAATAAGAAGATGAAAAACTTGAACATTTCGAATAAAACAATTACATAAAGCAGCTAACGTCGTAACTAAGGAATTAAATTAGCAGCAGTCAGTTGCAATGCAGATGTAACAAGTTGTTAGCAGAATCGTTTGCATTTCAAATCAAAGAGCCCCATTATACGACGAATAAAACTTCTTCCAATTGTCCGATCAAATTGAAATAATGAGCCTTTCATTACTGTTGATTTATAGAGTTAGTTTTGTAGAACGACCTTATAGTCCAATTTACAGCTTTTAATGCGCACGTACCAGACTTAATAGCCAGAAACAATATTAATCAACTTAACACTAGCTAACACAATTATTAATTCATAATCCAATCACAAGAGAACCACCACAATTGCACGTTTATTAGCAGCAGTTATAAAGGATGACGTCGTCCATGTAAACAGATGACTGTGCTCTGCTGATATCACCATCTCATCTATCCGTGTGTTTTGGTCCGCCTACGTAGCGAAACGAGGCGGTATGCCAAATGTCCACATGACTGAGGTGATTCCCGGATTGTCTTTACCGTTGACTGTTCTATCATTGCTTATGTCCAATAAATTATTGATATGATATTTCAGCGAATGTATTTGATCCACAATAGAATGAAAACTTGATATTTGCCAACTCAACAGTAATTAATATTTAGATCTGCACGGGCCTTGCGATAACCACCCGAAATAGCATCACTAAGCTTAATTATCTTGTCATAGAAATTCCTGATACGATTTATCGACGCATAAATGTCTCTAGTATGACATTAAGTAATTACCGTAGACCAACTTCCTAATAGAATCCACTACTGTTTAATTGATCTACGATTATTTACAATCGTGTTTACAAACTCTGCATTCACCTTTGAACCTGAAGCCGTAACTCTCGAACGGAACTGATTAAAACGTACCTAGACAAAATATTGAGTCTTGTCACGAATACCGTAAGGCAAATCGATTTAGCGGGCTATTGGCTGAAGTCGTAATGTTGTGGTCTTACTTAACACAACTGGAGCAGGTTACGTAAAAACATCCAACAGAAAACTGACCATTAAACTGTTTTGTCTGGAAGTGAAACGAGATAACAGCACAAAAGAGATGCTGTTACAATATTTGCGAATGTAACCGCGAAATAACAGATTCTTGAAAAGAGGCATTCGCGTGTAGGTCCTTTCACTTGCGGTTAGCGGCTGTTGGTAGTAAGGAGCGGCGTGCGCGTAATCGGCCTTGCTTGACCTTGCGCCGCTGGCAAATCAGGTGAGACGGCTATTCAGTGCAATGGATGTTCGAATCCTGATAGTTTTGTAAAATCATTTTTAATTAGCAGTTTTGAACTTAATTGAGCTAGGAAAAACTTATTCTTTTTGCAGATTTTGTCACAAGACCTTTTTTATGTTTTCAGAGACATGAGACGAAGATTTCATCAAGGAAGAAGAATGAACATATTTTCATAATGAACTCATCAATCGAACTAATGCAATGTTGTGAACGCACGATAACGAATAGCCTGTAATCAATTAAAACTTTGGATTGCAGCACAAACGAAAGATATTTATAAATGAATCAGAGGATCCCACGCTTGGCTAAAATATCTGTTGGCGCTGAGTTTGTCATTGTCTATTTATAGTGAGGGACGAGCGGGGCGGCCAGGGTTCCCACCTGCCACTTTCATTTCACACATCTCACCAAGCTATTTCCTAGAGGAAGATCTCATAAAATGACTCAAAATATGTTTAGATTTTATTTCCTTTAGGAAAATGCTACTCGTAAAAATACACGTTTATTCTTGGTTTTTATATTATTAGTGATGACAATTTAAAGCTGTTGATTCACGAGGTTTTGTTTGGCACGACGACAGCCATTGGTGTGGAATGAGCTGTCCATTAAAATACTTATTTTCCGTATAGCTGCAGGGATAAGGATAAAAATAATCTAGGAGATATTTTTTTAATGCAATGATATTTCCGAACTCCCCTTATCGTTCAGTTGAGGAAAATTGACAATTACTTAGTCAAGCTGATCAGATAGCTTGACTTACAGAATGTTAAAGGCAACTGCTACATAAATTTAACTTATTAATCCTAATGACTCCCATGTCTACATCCTTTCTTATTTTAAGAACACCAGTAAATATTAATAAGCCAGCCCATCGTCATCTATTGCGACTTCCGCGTGAATTGAAGGGGTGAACTCTAAGCCGATGACGACACTGTAAATAACGTCACTACTTATATAAATAAGTACATATTACATGGAAGGGATTACGGTTATACCACAAGCACGGAAGCCTTACAGAGTTGTGCAAATATTTCGCAACAACAAGAGATGACCCTACGCACCGTGCACACAAAAGATTCGTCCATGGCTCATTTAATTCATCAGAAGAGCTTTGTATTAATTATCCCGACGTATCACGTACCCACGTGCTGCCTACATGTCAAGCCAAGATCAGATACCAAATGACTTAGCTTTGAGCTTTTTCTGACGCACTTTTGCAATAAATTTTACGGAAGAACTGCATTAAAATCGTCCACTAGCGCTATTAATAATGATCTTAGATATCCGAATATAAGCTTAAGCTTAGTCCTCACGTGTCCACTGGGCAGAAGACCAGTTCCGTCCAGTTGAGCGACGTGTGCCGGAGGAACCTAACGCCCAGCGCCAATGTCAGACCCTTAAACCCAACTATCAACTTCCGCCTACAATATAATGCGTAGTCTACTGTAATATTATGTTCATTATTGTTCAAGGCTTCTAATTTAATAACATTTACAATTACAATCTTAGTTCATTTGATATGATAACTTCAATCAAATCATGCTTTCGTCGAAACGAACTCATTGTATAAAGGGTATGATTATTTCATTATTCCTTTGAATAAAATACAAACATGATTATGTTCTCATCAGAGAAACATTGAGCTTGTTTTATGAAATATTCGTGACAAGAATAATCGAATCCAATACCATTTGCAAATAAATTTAGGAGTCAAACAACGTTGTTTATGAAACATGGCACGTTATCAGGTAATATGAAAGTAAAAAGAGCTAATTCGGCTGTGAGTGCCGGAAATGAAGACGTCGAAACATCAAAGGCGTGGAGTGGCAGCGTGCTTACTGATGGTGGGCGGCTCGACGGCGTCATTGTGCAGAACGCAAGGTCAGCGCTTGACCCGGCGGTCGTTGACAACAACACTAATGATACTACAACACACTTGTTTTTCGTTATTACATTGAACCGAGCTTACTTTTATCTGTATTGCCATCTTGGATTGCAATATAATAAGAAGTAAGGTATTTGCTTAGACATTTCAAGAAACCGCTTACGTCGTAATCACGGTGGATAGGTACTGCCAATAATGATTGTCTGATTTTCTCAGAACTACCTACGTACGCGAACAGGAAAATACACAGCGTTTTTTGAAAGTTCGTTAAAAAAATCAATGTATTGAGAAAAATTTATCGCGATTCTGAAAACTCATTCGAGTAAACATCGTCAGTTGAGCGTAAACGTATGTAATCCGCTTTTGACTTTAAAGCTAGAACTACATTAGACCGGCGCACACATGTAACACGCCTGATTTGTACATAGAACGATGTCGCGTGACGTGGATCGTGTAGCTCTACAAGTCTAGTTTCCATATAAAATGCATGGAGACCGACGCACCCATAACGCTGTGTGTGGCACACGTGTGCACAGTGTAGTTCTAGCTTAACGATTGGCATTTAAAAAAACAAAACAAACAAATAAGCAAGTATTATTACAAGTATTCTTAATCTTGTTGCTTTTCGTTTAATATTAAGATAATAAATATTCAAGGTAAACAATAAATAGTTTTGCTCAAATCTATGTTAAGTTCTCATCATCATCTTCCTGCCCTTGTCCATTCTTATTTGGGGTCGGTCGGCGCAACATGTTTTTTTTTCTTCCATTCTATCCTGTCAACCGTCATGCTATCAATAACTTCCTCTTTCATATTATTCTTTGGCCTTCCTCTCCACCCATCCACATGTATACTTATAACTTTTTTAGTAACATGCGTTTTATCTCTCCTCTTTACATGACCATACCAAGACAAACGATTCCCCTTCAACTTTTCAGTCACTGGCGCCACTCTCAAACTTCCTCTAATATATTCATTTCTCACTTTCTCCATTCTCGTCACACTACACCTCTATCTTAAATTCTCAACACTCTCATCTTCGCTTCATGCAATCTTTTTTATCCGTCTTTTTCACAGCCCAACATTCTGATCCATACAGTAGTTAGAGGACTTGTAGATTTTACCCTTCAACTTGGGGGGCATCCGTGGGTCACAAGTTGCGAGTAGTAAGTGACCCGAGGTACCGGAAGTCGCAGCAGATTGGTATGGGCGTTCCAGCGAGAGCTAAGGGCATAGAACCGGAGAGACCGCCGAAATCGCAGAACAAGTATTCGATTTACGATCTGCTCAATTTTAAGCCAACACTCTCCAGTATGTGCCACCACACCTCCAATTTGCTTTGGACCTCTAGGCCACTCTCGGCAACCAGCACAACATCATCGGCAAACAGAACACACCAGGGAGCCTCTTCCTGGATGTCCGGCGTCAGAGCATCCATTATCGTCAGGAAGAGGTAAGGGAAATCTATGTTAAGTTCTCAAGTGTTATAAATACATATGCCTTATGAATTAATCACAATCACACTAATATTATAAAAAAGAAAGTTTGTGTGCATGATTGTTATTTCTTCACGCTCGAATAACTGAACAGATTTGGTTGAAATTTGAAGGTAACACCATGTTCTGGAATAGCATATAGGATACTATTTATCCCGGGAGTACAATGTTCCGGAATAACTTTCTGACTTCACGCGGACAAAACCGCTTGCACAAGTTATTAATTGCAGAAAAATGTGTAATTAGATTAATATGTAGAAGGTATAAAAATCCTACCATATTTTAATTTCATGCTATGTTACCTTGCCAATACTGAAATAGTGAAACCGTATATCGATGAGAAGAGTGAGCAGCGATCCTTCTTGCCCAAATATTTAGATTAGTTCCCAGATATAACAACATAAGTAAGCTAAAATGGGAAATTTGTAGAGAAAGTGTTCCCCGCATAATTCAGATCTAACAAAAATAGTGATCGTTCACTTCCAAGGAAATTAGGAATAGGCTAAAATCGGTAATAATAAATGTCCGTCGACACTTCCAGAGCAAGCTGACCTCAAATGGGAATTACATAATATTGCAAGGAATTACGAGCCCAGGATCATTTTGTGAAAAGAGGACATCGGTTTCATTCAATACTAATTACAATTGATCATCATTTAAAATAGCTTCTCTCGTAATGACATTAACATAATAGGGAAAAATAAAAACAATGATTAACAAGCCATTCGTGACAAATATTGCTGCAAGTGTGAATTAATGTATTGTAAATGAGATGTGTGTTTTATCTGTAAATACAAGACGAGGTTATAGACACAAACAAGTGTACTGTGATACCAAAACCGTTCGCTAGCGCTGCGATAGCGTAAACACAATTAGTAGCGAGCAAACAGAAATGGCGCTCCCTCTAAAGGTTTTTACGCGCTGCTGCCCCTGCGGGGCAGGCACCTTCTTTCTTTAGTTTTAGGGTTCCGTACCTCAAAAGGAAAAAAACGGAACCCTTATAGGATCACTTTGTTATCCGTCTGTCTGTCGGTCTGTCTGTCTGTCTCTTGAAGCTGTGAAAAAATCAAACTTCTAAGTTAACGAATAAAAAAGATACGGCCTTTTATGTCGCAAAAACGTATATTTCGATACTCTCAAAGGAATCAAAATTCATTAATAATTCAATTCAATCAAATTTCAGAATCCTGAAATTTGGCATAAAATAAGGTCGTATAGCACAGGTATCGAAATAAATCTGAAACTCACTGAAAACAGAGAATTTGTTGTTATTACGTCACAATTTTTTTTTTTTTTTGTAATCCTGTAAAATCCTCGATTCGGGCATTGTAGTTTGTACGGAGCACTCAGTGCGCGAGCCCGACTCGCACTTGCCCAGTTTTTATTTTTATTTTGCAGAGCACAGAAAAACACACAATACTCTTACTGCGTCAAGTTTTTTTACTCCATTAGTCCGTCTTGTGATTTCATCTGAAAAACTTATTATATTTGCAGTGTCTACCTCGCTGTGCTATTCTAAAAAGCAGCTCTACTGATTAGTTTGTCGGAGTTAAGCCTAGGGATAAACATCTCTAGGGAATTATACTAATAGGAGTTTCATTGCTTGTACGCAAACTATTATGTCTGTGTAATTGTAACTTACAAGATCAAGAACGTTAATTAAAAGGGTACCTTTATCTCGTCTGTGTTTATGATTTATTATATATTTTTTCTTGATTTTTTTTTCTCGTTTTTTTTTTATAGCCATGACCTTTACTTCGTCTATCAGCTGCCACGGTTTTCTTAAAGTAATTTAGTGGGTGTGCGTTTTTGATTCCGCTTTCGACTACAATTAGGTTTTGTTTTGGCGGATTTGCCAGCAGTTTGGTGTTTACTGAATTGTACACAACAGGATATATGCCGTGGGTACAAGTCTATTTAATTTCCCTGTTATGGTGTCGAATGTTGATATTATTTTCTACACATTCACACTTAGATAGACAATGGATACATTAGCAATTCGTTTTCCGTGGTTGACAGTTTATTATGTTATTTAATTTAATTTAATTTTATGAATTAAATTATTATCAATAATGTTCAGTCAATATAATAGACGTGATATAAATAGAAAGCGGACATTACTGCTTATTATGAGGGCTGCATCGCTGCCCCTTGGTTGAATGAGCGCTGCGGTGGAAAGCGAGGAAGGACCAACAAGTAGGTGCACCACTGGACATTCAATATTAACAATATAATGACGGCTCATTGATGATAACAAACGAAGCGAAAATATTGATGTCCATGCATGCTGAGAATGGAATGACGCGCCTTCTCAATTTTAGAAGGGTCTACCTTTTATAGCAGAACTTTTTACGTCATAATATTGTTTTGCATAACAACGGATAGCATAAACTTCATTTCGCAGAAAATCATTTCGCATACACTCAGTTGTCATACATTCAAAACTCATAATTTTGTTAGTCAGAATCATCTTTAGGCATAATGTTTATATCCATAATAATTAAAAAGCAGAACCATCATATCGCAGAAAATTCACAGTCAGAATCGTTTTTTGGCATACATTTTATATCGATAGTGCAGCATGTATGTAGCATGCAAGCAGGCATGCAACATGCAGCATGCATGCAGCATGCAAGCAGGCATGCAACATGCAGCAGGCATGCAGCATGCAAGCAGGCATGCAACATGCAGCAAGCATTGTTTCTGTTACGGCTCCGGCGCTGCGGGGTTTGGGCGGCGCCACGCGAGCTTGTCGTCACAGATGGTTTTAACGCTCACCACCGCAGCTTCGGCTTGCTGGCCGGCTTCGCCGGCCAGCCTCAGCCGCGGTGGCGGGCCTTCAAACCACCTGCTCCTCAGCTCGCGGGCCGCCCTACCCCTCCGCGCCTACGCGGGTTTAAATTACACTCTAGGGGTAGGGCAGACAAGACTGCGTAAAGTCGGTTTCGCAGCGATTCGTTTCTGTCACAAAATTTTGCAGCACAACGTATTGAATTTTTATGACACAAATTTAATTTAATATTGAAAATGCTACCAATACATGCTATATTTAGAACATTCTATGTCACTTTTGCAGACCATTCGACAGCATAAATTTACTTTATTTAAATTATCAGTTTTATTCCATATATTATAAGTTTTTGATGTTTTGAACACTAATTTTTACAAGAAGATACATCTATTTTAATTTTTGATGTTCAAATATGCACCCATACCAAATAATCGTATCTCTAAATAAATGTTATGCTAAACAAAATTATGCATAATATTAATTATGGCAAAGGTAATTATGCGAAACAAAATTCTGCCAAGATAAAAGTATGCCATTGTAAATTCGGACACGTAAATATTCTGCCAAACAAAAGTTATGCTAAATAATTTTTATGCCTTAAAAATATTCGATTAAATAAGATTATGCCATGTGAGTTATGCCAAATAAAAATCGGAGTATCAAGATTCTGCCAAATAGAAGGAACCCATTTTAGAAATCTACAATAGCAAGGAAAATTACTCACAGGAGTACGCCTGTGAGTAATTTGCCGAAACTGTCAACTTCGACCAAATCAGTGTTTACCATTACCACTAAGTCTGTCTATTTTATTATAATTTTATAAACTGCTCGTATATTTATTTCCTATCTAAAATTGATTGACTGCATTTTACGAGAGAGGCCCAGAATTGTGATGTCATTAACGACGTACTTGTTTGCGTACCTAGATGGGTTAAATTAAGTCCATTATTACGAGCTCTATGTTAGCCTGTACATAAAACTCGTGGACTTGATCAAGCATACAGCGAGAAAAAATAAAGTAAGAACTTAAAAGTGAGTAATAATGATCAACGATTATGTTAAACTCCGTGGTGTTTTCCATGAGGGTGTATAATATAACCGATTACTAGTGGAGAGTTTAACACTACCATAAATACATGTTAGTATCAACATAATATATATATAGAGCAAGAAGTGGTACACGAGAAGTATAGGTACGTAACGTTTGACTAGAATATGGTGTTCTGTTAGGAGTAGGTCGTAGGACGGAACCCAGACGCGGGTGAATGGCCGGAGATCGGCGTCTTTAATGCAATCAACCTACCCCAGCCTCCGGCCACGGCGGGCATGGCGGCGGTGACGGCGGTGGCGGCGCCTCTCGCCAGAACTCGCCGTTAAAGCCCATGTTTAAGCGAAATATTTACAAACCCTGTCGACGCGATGCCGGCGGTGAACGATTCATTTTAATTATTTAAGCCATCAGCCATCAACCGCACGGCGGTTTGAGCGCGTGTTTTATCATTTTAAGCGGAAAATTGCTGAGCTAAAATGATGTGTTAAAATATGCTGCTCTAATGAACGTTATATGAAACAATAATATACACAAAAGGAGTCATTAATTAATATTTCATTGTCAATAGAAAACCCTGGTGAACACAATGGTCGATTTCCAGCAGTCTACGATCTCAAGGTTACGCGAGAACTACTGCTTGGCGACAGTCGTATCTAACGAGCGCGCGAGATCACGAGACCGGCCATTAATTGAGGGAACTAGCAGAACCTACAATTGATTGCTTTATAGCACCGATACTATCAACTAGATAGATTGTCCAGTACTTTCTAGAACTGACAAGACTATAATAGTAAACGACAAGCGAGCCATTTTGTTGCCGTTATCCTTTACCTAATTAAATATCAGCCAACATCTGTTTTCGTGTAAAACAAACTCATTTATAAAATTAATTTTGAAGAGCTAACTTAGCAAAGTAATCAGCGAAGAGGGTAAGTCTTGTTTTGTTTTGAACTTCAAAACATGAATGTAAATAAGCAGCACCTTGTAAGGAGGACGTGTGCAGACAGATGAGTGGCGCGTCTCAAGTTCAACAGTCAGACGGTGGCAGGCGTGGAGAGTGGCGGCCTGGTCGTTCACTGCGGCCTGCGCGAATTTGATGCGAGCGTTGACCCCGCACCACTCACAAATTGGGCTTATCAACTATTGCGGCCATCCATGCCTTTGTCTCAAAACTACAGCAGGAAGTGATCAATCCCAATTTGCACGGATTGTTGTTTCTTTCTACTACAAACGTTGCTCAGAACGAATTAGGGTTAATTGGTGCAATCAAATGCTGTTCGAAGTTGTTTGTACTGCGCGTAAGACAAACAATCTCCGTTCCGAGAACAAGAAAAGCGATTAGGCCTGAAGACATCGAGCATATTGATGTGTTTGTGTAAATGTGGCCCAGTCGCCCGGGGCGGTGATGGCGCCATGCGTGCGGTGAGCCCACATAGTAAATGGGACACATAAACAGACGTGTCGAACTCGTCAAGCGAATAATGCGTGAAAAATCGGGTAATATTTGCTTCAATAACATACAGAACTGACATCATCGATAAAAAGAAACCTTTACACATGTATCATATTTGGAAAATTGGAACTCCAAGCAGTTTACAAAACGTGGGATGTTTACAAACAGTAATTCTACGCTAAACCTTTGTACTGGGACCATTAGTTACCTAGCGAGTGAGCTTGGCCATGTAATTTTCATATGATTTTGGTAGGTAGCATCGCACCGTCTCCTAACGTCCGTTCCGTTTCCGTGAAACATTCAAAGGCGAAGTTCCGGCGCCGCCAGACTCTCTTCCGGACATAACATCCCGGGCCAAAACCAAATAACTACATAATATTTCGATATGACATAATTTCGCAGCAGTCAGTGAGCCCACCGAGCCTTACAACCGCTGAGTATCGATTTTTGCCCTGTAAAGCGACTTGACGTAAACGTTCACGATGACACACATCAGACAACGTACTTGTTTGACCGTGTATAAAAATAATGAAACATTATGTCAAACATCCGATCGATGTAAATGAGCCTTTGATTGATGTATTAAAAATCAAGTCTGTTCATTAAATTCCAATTGGTATTCAATTACTTATTACTCAGTACTATAACATTTAATAATATAGTATGATATACTTGTGGCATATACAGAACGTTACTTATACAGAAGACACACCGGTGTCCATTCATCATAAACTAGGGGTCATTACAATCATGCAATATGCGCGTTCGCCGACGCGTTGCGCATACGCCACGTAAAACGCACGTGTGCTGTCTCAAGGGCCTAATACCATACGTATTGTAATTATTCTTTATGGGTGTTCTAAGAAACTAGCCGCGTTCACTATCATTCAGTTTATTTACGTTTTTTAAAATAATAGTTTTTTTTTTTTTTTTTAATTAGCCTATACTGTCCCACTGCTGGGCAAAGGCCTCCCCCAACTTCTTCCAGGTATTCCTTTCTTGAGCGACTTCGAACCAGTCCTTACGGTCGGCATCTAGGTCGTCTCGCCACCTCTTCCCAGGTCGACCTCGGCGGCGTCGTCCATCTTCCGGTACCCACTTTGTGGAGACTCTTGCCCACCGGTCAGAGTGCATGCGGCTGATGTGACCCGCCCAATCCCATTTTAGCCTGGCAGCCTTTTTTCCGACGTCCATAATTCCCGTCTTTTGACGCAGCATGGTGTTCCTGACTCTGTCGATCCTCTTGACACCAAGAATGCTGCGCTCCATTGCTCGTTGGCAAACCCCAAGGCGAAACTTTTGCGAATCGGTGAGCGACCATGTCTGGGCACCGTAGGTTAGGACGGGCAGGATACACATATCAATGAGTTTCCGCTTCAGGGAGATCGGTAGATCTCCCTTCATTAGCGTCTTCATGGACCAGTAGCTTTTCCAGGCGTTTTTGATACGGCGATCAATTTCCTTCTGCTGCCTGTTTTATTTTACTTTTTTTAGTCCGGGAGAAGTAAAATAATAGATATATTATAATATCCAGTATTCAGTTTTTATGTCCCTGATAACAACGTGCGTCAATTTATTTTTTTTACTTTTTGATTATTTTTTATGGGTAAAACAAGAAGCCGGATTCAAAGTTTTTTATGAGTTAATATTATGTCGCTGATAACAGTAACATCCGTCAAGTGCACTTTTAAAATTAACTACAACATTGATAATGTACTCAATTGAAAACAAATTTAAAATTTTAGATGTAAGATCTGATTTCAAAACAGAAAACACGAAGGCAACTAACAGTAATCAAATAAATTAGGTAGATATAAAACAAAACGAATGGAATTATTGAAGTGGGCGTCTATGTTAATGCACGTTATAAATATCAGTAACAAACAGTTCTCTGACACATCCTGCATGCGACAGATTTATCTCTGTATCACGGGATCATGGCCCGATGGGCGCATGTTGAAAAAACTCCTAGGTGCATGATGTAGCGGATGTCGTCCGAAATAGCCAGCTAACGAATGTGGACCGGCGAACGAGTTGGGAGACTCCTTTGATCTGCTTAGCTCCTAGTACCTTACCTTAGATTGATAGCCAACATTTCGTCCATTAACTTTAAACAAATCTTAGGATTAGATATCCGATCAAAAACCAAGACAAATTACATGCACATTGCAAACTCATTCGGCATGTTAAATATGTATATTGATCAAGTAGGTACTCCTTTTAAGAATCGAAGTTGCTTGAATATCCAATACACTTATTATAAGGATCCAATCAGCAGTAAAAGTCGATAACAATAATAATGGATCATCAACTTCAGCAATTAAGGCTCCGTGCACAAAATCAACACATTTTGAACTTTTTTGATCATGGTTTGTGAGAAAAGCAAGAAGAATTTAAACCTTCTTTTATTAGATTATGATAGTCAAGTTCTTATTCTCTCAGTTGGCTTGATTACTTTTTTAAAATAATGTGTGTATTAATAGCAATTACCCATATTCAAAACCCTTTTCGCGCAAAAGTAACGAGCGAGTGACGTTTGGCTACGTTTTACACCAAACTACAACTGATTTATAACACTAAAAAAAATATCAGTAACATCATTATATGGTCTACTGGCAGATGGGTTGAAAACATTATTGACTTTAATAGAAAATATAGCAGAAAAAAAATGTCGAAGAAACACAATTCTTGGAAAACATCTGGACAAATAAGTATTTTTTTCTATACCTTAGCAACACATTTAAGAAAATTTAAAAATTGCACAATAATCTTAAGAAATCCCTTTAATAGAATCTAAAATTTATTTTATAAATAAACAATATCTTCATTTCGTAAATTACAAGCAAATTGAACTATATTATCGACCGCGCAAACTCGATCGCGTCAGTAACGACCGGGCTCTCCCAGCGTGAGCACACGTTACTTTGCTTCGCAGCTGCTCGCGAATATAACATGAAAATATTCCCAAGATTGCACGCCGACTACCACTTTTTGATCCATTAAGTATTATAGTTTATTTTAAGTACTTTTTTTGTTTATGAAAATTGTTAAAATTTCTTTCGACTTCAATATTAATTAGAGGTAACGGTTGTATGTTTGTTTGTAAAGGTTATCTGCGGAATTACTTTACTACTACCCAAATACAAAAATTATTTCACTAATGAAATCTACAATGTTTAATGGTAGCTATATTATCATCCAGTGTTATACACTATGTACAGGATGTTGATATTTCTTATGATTACTTAAGGTCGAAATTCAAGGTCTAGTTTTCGAAATCATTTTTTTTGTAGATAATGGGTCGAAAGAAAGAGACGCATTATCAATTATAGCATTATCAATGCGTCACTAAAAGAAAAAGGAAACGACATGTAGGGCTTTTTTTTATTGGGTGGGAAAATCATCCTATGACAAATCCCGCTCTTGGGCGGCGAGAGATAGTGTCAGACTTTTACTGACTAAAAACCCACTCCTGTTCCTTCTTTGCCTTCGTCCCAGGGCCTCGGGTTTCACTTTCACACTACCCGTGGCCCCCGTAGGCTTCGACCCTGCTGGGCCCCTACGATGTGTTGACATCTCCCTGAGGTGCGCGTGGAACAGTATGCGCCGTCAACGACTTGGCCTCGGTCCGGACGGTTACCGGACGATCAGACGGTGAGCCACCCATTGCTCGCCGTCCGCAAGCCCGCGCCTACGGTGGCCGGAAATCGGAGGACCGTTGCCTCATGCGATCGGCCGCCTCCTTTGCTAGCATTACTGCTTCACAGAAGGAGGTGACTGCCTGTCACTCCACCTTGCTCCGGAGTATGGCCTATACCAAAGCCCGGCGCGAGAGATCGCCGCCACCGATCGCCCCCACGAGGAAACGGCGTTGCTTTGCCTAAGCGGGGCACACCTCCACTGTGTGCTCCACCGTGTCCTCCGGGCGGTCCACACAGTGGCGACACCCGGGCATCGCTTCCGCACGAATCCGGTGCAGGAACTTTCCGAACTTAGCGTGTTCGGTGAGAAAAACGACATGTGGGGCTGATACGAGTGGGAAAAATGTTGCTATTTTTTAGTAAATTGATAATGAACATTTTGAAATGACTATGAATACTACAAATGTTGACAACAGGTGTGAACTTGATCTAAACATGGTAATTATAACCTTTGTGTTACGCACAGGGTGTAAATTAATATCAAACCTACTTTTAGAAATTCATAACTTTTTTAGTTCTACATGGTAGTCAGCTGATCGCGACTGTTTATATAGGAAGTTTAAAGTAAAAATATTTACCATTTTTTCAATGATAAAAATAATGGCCAGCCGGCCAGCAACAGAACAAAAAAATGGCGTGAAAGCGGCAATCGGCTCTGTATTTATTTTTTCGAGTTGTAGAGTTCTGTTGAATCTCTGCTATATGAGATTTGTATTAACACGATAAGTTCATCAGAATCAGATATGGATTTAACGCCTGATTCTTAAGAGAAGAGGCTAAAGCAGTGGTGGAAAACCTTTTACCGCCTAAATCAAAAGAAATATATCTAAAGTCATACGACAAATTTTGAGGACGACTCAGATTTTTATTTTTACTTTATTTATATTCGTAATGAAAAGCACAGTGTTTTACTTCGGGTTAAAGATCTCTTCGAACTATTGGCGTCCAAGCGTATTTTCGGGACTAAATAAGTTGATCTCACCCCTTGGATAACAATGTATTATATGATTTATGGTGACATTGCACTATTAAAATATTTGCTAGTTATAATATAATTTTTGATAAAACAGACACAAAGATGACGATTTGTGTTTCAGAAAAGGGTTATTTAATTTATTTAATAACCAACTTTTGCCTGCGGCTTCGTTAATTTCGATTTCCATTAAGATTTGAAAGACACGTGGCAGTATCTAGGGATCATAAGTACGTTATTGTTTTTTTCCTCGGGACAGTACTTTTCTTCGGGAGGAAAGTTACCCTGTAACCGTTTTTGTTCACCAGACAACATATAATATGTATAATTTCAGGATAATCAGTTCATTGATTTAGGCGTGAAAAGCTAACAAACAAAAATAAACTTATTTTCGCATTTATAATAATTAAAACAATAGAATTTTGAGAGTAGTTAATTTTATTTGTTTCAAATCTTAAAACTTGTCGAGTAATAGTTAAGATTAACTTGTAAATAATATTTATATATCTTTAATATATATTTTGTTTAAGTAATTTGTCTCTTAATTATCTCACAGATAATTAAGAAACTGGGTAAGTGTGAGTCGGACTCGTGCTCTGAGGGTTCCGTACAAATTACAATTCCCGAACGGAGTCTCGAAGATTTTTCCGAATTGCAAAAATGTATTTTTTTAGTTATAAGGTGTTCGGTGGAAACACCGAACAGTGACGTTAGGTAACAACAAATTTATGGTTTTCAGATTTATTCCTATACCAGTGGTATGAGACCTTGCTTTATGTCAAATTTCAAGATTCTGGGTCAACGGGAAGTACCTTGTGAATTTTAATTACTTTGGGAGTATCAAAATTTACGTTTTTTTTTGCGACATAAACGGCCGTTTCTGTTTTATTCGTTACCTTAGAAGTTTGATTTTTTCACAACTTCAAGGGACTGCAGACTTAAGTATATTGTTTAATTTCAACTCGATACCTCCACGTATTCTCGAGATAAACAGTCTTGACAGACAGACAGACGGACGAACCACAAAGTGATCCTATGAGGGTTTCGTTTTTTCCTTTTGAGGTCCGGAACCCTAAAAAGAAGAGTATCCAACACGGATAAAGCTGTTTGTCTTGGGCACCTTGAATCCCTTACTTCACTCAGGTTTCTATATGAACTCCTTAGCAATGTTCGGGAGTTAATTATATAAATCCCTGACGATCGGTATTATAACTTCGTTTCGTTCGGAATTCAACATGCCGCCCGCGATTTAAAGACACTGCACGCCACATAATCTACTATTACATATTTTTGACGTATCGAAAGTGTTTTTTTTACAACCATTTATATAAATAAATATAATTTTATCATCTGTTTTGGATTTATCGTTCTGTTAAATGTCTAAATTTGTCAACATCTATCTAACACAACATTAAATAATTTTGGTGTACAGTGTGATAAATATAAAGACACACGTCTCAGACGTTTATTTACAAACCTTACTTAATATAAAATTTTGTAATTTAGAATAATATCTTCAAAAAGATCAGAATTGTTTAAGCGGTCACGAAGCTCGATTTTTACGCGTGTGTGCGTGTAGTTGTATGAATGATGCACACAAACATATCATTGCAACGAATTTGCCTAAACTCTAGCGAGTGTATTTTATGCACGGCCTCTTAAAACATCCACTTGAAGAAAAGCAAATACTTTATGCACTCTCATACAATTGAACTGCGATTAATTTTCACGCCACGTCAAGTTTCCAACTCCATTCATTATTATAGACAACTAGACGGGCTCTGCCACTACGATTGCTTTTAGACAGTTAAGCAGTGATGTGAGCTAAGAAATTAAGAGGCAATGGAGCGTGTTAGTGTTTAAATGCAGCGAGCTGAGTCGTGTCTTGCAGGTGTCACTAAGTCCCGTTCGGACGTGTTCGAATGGTCGCAGGTCTCGGAGTCGACGACCTTTCATGTTTCCTGTTTGTCTTGTTTATTTAGTTGTGCTATTAGGTAATACGTGCTCATAGGAAAACTAGTTATTACTCGTTATTTTTATTATGAAGTCAACTAGATTACAAAATTTTGTTAACTAGCTGCTGACAGTCACGTCATGTACGCCTGCGAATTTTCCTGGTTGCGTCGGATAATTGAATTATAGAAATGATATAGGCCAGTGCAGTTTAAAGCTGACATATTCTGTAACGCTTTCCAAAATAAAATTAACTCTACCGTGAATGTGAATCTGTACTTAATGACCCTAGAGGAACTATCACTTCAACCTTCAAATCGGGGCATTCAAAAGTAAATTATGCGTTGACCGCAGGCTAGTCATCAGGCCTCGCTGTGACAGCTCCATTGATGGCGTCATGTGTTCATCATCAGCAGCTTATTGTTCCCATGTGTGACTGGTCCGCGGTCAACACCAATATTACAGTTGTCTATGTTTGCACGTGATCTCTCACTGATCATCGGATTCGATCGGGTTGTATACATATAGGTTTCATTCAGTAATATCCCACAAAAGCCATTTTTGGGAACCGCGTCAAAACATGACCAAAATTCAAATTTAACCAAACTGTTCTTTTTTTTTTAATTAAAATTATGCTTTCTTTTCCTTCCGGTGATAGGAAGGTAGTCGTGAATATGCAAGCAATGCATAGCAATTGATTTTTCCTTTGGTTCACAACGTTGAATTGTATTGCCGATGACTGTTCAATATTCATTGTAAAAGCTGTGCACCGGAAACATAAAGCTATAAACGAGAAACAGCCCGTTAAGAGGGCCCTTCCCCACTCGCTTATCATCAACGTCGAGTTGCTTCATCTAACGAAATCCAACGCGATATTTGATGAAGAGGCAACGCGAAAAAAGAGAGATAACGCCTGAAAACTCTGTTCGCATTCGGTAATTCCGTGATTTACTCGAATATTTCTCAAAACTTGTTCCAGGAAAAACGTGTTTTTTTTTTTAAACCCTTAAGTTTTTGAGAAAAGATGTCTTCTTTCAGAATGTCGATTAAATGTGCAAGGCTTCTATAGATATACTTTTTATATTATTATTATATGAGTATATTATGGAGGGCTAAAGTTCACGTAAAACAGGAGATTTTCAGAGGTCTTTACTGGATTAGTTTTACACAAGTTTATGTTTTGATTTCTATAGAAGCCTAGATAATATCCACAAGATATCTGTATCCAAAACATCAGGAGAAAGATGTGTAATAACGTCATAATAACGTAAGAGCGGTTGTATGATAATGTACCTCGGGTTGGCCGCTCTTAAGTTAGTTTTCACATTCAGCCAGTCAGAATGAGACTGTCACTTAGAAATTGTACAGAGCTATAAAATAATGGTCACATGCAGGCAATTAATTCCAAATGCAGTCTAACGAATATCAAATTACAGGTCCCACTTCAAGCCGACTCTTACAGACTGGAGAATGGCAAGTAAATCCATATGTACTCAGTAGGCCTCATTTTATTAGACCGTCTGCTTTCTGAGGCCATAAGACTACGCATAAATACGTAATATCAACACGGGTCCATAATATAAAACTGGCGCTGCGTTTGAGAGAAAATGAAAGAAAACAACGACCAGTCCGGTCGGACCGGTGTCCTTCGGCAATCGCTGGCTACGCAGCATACACGGTGACATTTGTACATGTAGCCACGTAATTGGTTCACTAGTGGATAAAGCTTCAAAGTGAATGGTAGAAAATCTCCTCCTGAACCCTCAAAAGCCCACCCACCGTCCGCCGTTTCCCACCTGCCATACTGGCCGGTTTTATAAAACGAACGTAATTTTGTTATCGTGTGATCGCATCGGACGATATTTTTTGTATTCTGTAACAGCTTTGTAAGGTCGTATGCGGAGTTATTGCCAATAACTCGCCGGACCAGTAACTGCTGAGCACCCGCGTACAGACATTGTTGCGAATGAGAAATGTATTTCGTTTTTTGATCACATGAAAAGAGCCACCAACGAAGCAAAACAGTACAATACTGAAAGAAATCTTTTGTTTGAAGTTAATTTTGATCAAAGACAACAAACCAGGATGAGATAAAGACGTGATCAATTTCCTGTGCTTTGAGTCCAATAAAACCTGGCCCAGTTTCGATCATATCAAACCAAAAGATCTCTTTATTTAAGCTTGCGCAATATTAAGAGAATAATAAACAGAGTAAATATTAATATCAAAGAGATTTGAGGAGCTAAAGTAAACGGGAAGTTATTGTACGAGAGTGTATCAGAGAGAATGTTTGCCGACGATTGGGCAAGCGGTGGCAATGATGAAGTTGCCAAACGGTGGCATCAGTTGCGACAGAGAATTGGTGCACGATGCGAGTGCGACCGGCGATTACGTCGCGGAGAATATCATCCATGAGACTAATGCAACAAACCGTAATCGTATCATGCTAGCCAATCATAGTCGTGTGAGTAATACAAACAGAATTTATAGTTAAACGCAACAACTACAAATTGATCAAGATTTATTAAAATATCAAATAATTAAGTTGTAGCAGTTATTATTGCCTGCATCCACAGCCGGGAGTGATTCCGAGGCTGGCTGCACGTGCTGACTGTCGCATATCTAAGATTCAGATTGGAGTTACATAATTACGTGCGCATCGACTTGCAGCCGCAGCACTACTGGTCTGCGATCGGCTGCGGCTGCAGGTCGCGGCAGCACACGCAGCCGAAGCTCAGCAGCACGTGCGGCCGCAGCCGCGATCGGAATTGTTTTCACAAAAATCCGTACTACTACATAGATAACCAGTCGTGCAGCTGCAGCTAGCTTCGTGCAACTGCCGCATGTACTGCCTGCATCCGCAGCCTGCAGCAGAGGGTTGAATGGCATCATCGAGTTTATGTTTTATAGAACAATAAGATTCTACAAAAAGAAATAAAAAATAATAATTAAGAAGCGGTGATGTATCAGAATATTCTCCATCCGGTTTTTATTTTAACTTCACATTTTTTTGCAACGCTTACACTTTTCCGCACAAACACTCCTTCCAACACTGCGATTGTGAGCTTTTTACGAACTTCAAAGCGCGTGTTGACAAGCGATGCGCAGGCGCAGCGCAAGATCCTTCACTTTTCAATGAACGACTGTTTACCAAATTCACGGATAGCCGGTGTCTGTTTATTTTTTTAAAAACCAATACAAGGAACTTTGGAAGTTTTAAAAGTGAAATGAACCAAACGGTGGTGGTAGCTGCATGCATTATGTATGCAGATAATCATTCAGGATTACATAATTTGTTAACTAATTAGAATACAGTGATCTTTCTGCCAGTAATTATTTAGAACCAAAACTATTTCGATAAGGTCGGCGGGTTAACCAGTAATGGTGTTAACTTGATAGTTGATAAGGCCGGGTCTGGCAGGAATCAAGTTAATTTAGTTAACAAGTATCTAGGCTACTTGACGCCGCGCCGCTGTAGGTCACTGCTCTTAATTTGTTTATTAAATAACGATTTTGGCAGTGACATTGTGAATTGTAAATGTTATGAACTAACTGATCAATTGTCTTGAACTCTTTAATGGTAACTATTGTTTCGAAGTGTATTACGTGGAGGAGTGTGTCAACAAATAAATCATACGATGTAGAAACATACGCGGGTATTTAGGGCGGGCGTGGATACGTTCACGCATGGGCGACAATGGGTCGGCAGCGGAATGCCGTCAGACGGGGCGGCCATCATCGCGAATATACTACTCACTCTGATTTACACGCGTCTTTAGTGATACCAGATACGGGCTCGCTCGAGTAACATAATACGCCTAACGTACCGGCCAGTTGCCGCAATGTTATTAAATTGTAAATGCTGTGGCCACTCAAGATAAATTGTACCCTAGATCTTGCAATTAAACTGTGTCGGAAAAAACAGTAATTAAAACAGATTCTTAAAACCACTTTAGTTCGTATGCAGTAAACTACTCAGGCGTGATTAATGGCCTAATGCAACAACTGAGCGCTGGTTAGTCCTTTCCATGGCGCTTCTGACGCTGTCGAGGAACTAGATTTGTACACGGTTGGAAGCACTATGTCTTCGTTAATTACGGTAGATACCTGCACCTAATAAAATCGTCGAACCGCACATTCCATTTGCGGTTTCACAGAGTACAGGAATGTTCTTCAGTGAACTAAACACTATATACGTGTGAGCACATTTGCGATCCACTCAGAAAGGCCATTTTATTGCCTGTTCCTCTAGTTTGCAGGAATGTTTTTCAGCACATATTGTTACCGTTCCCACATTATGTTGTTTATAGTACGAGTCATATTTAGCCTGTCGTGACGTAAGTAGCTTACCTTGTTGATTTAGGATTGTGTGTAGTCGTCATTGTTTCACTTTTGTACCGCTATATTCAATGTTTGAACAAGAAATCTGTATTGTGTAAGAATTTATTCAAATACTTTAATGAGCGTAGGATTAAAGATAGATTGAAAAGTAAATATAAACTTGTGATAAAAACTTGTGTCAATGCACGTGCAATCTGATACTGTCTGCTAAAAATAGATTACAGATTCCGCAAAATTTCCTCAAGCATTTTATCTTTGAGAGATAGACAACAATGTGGTTTATGTTTGATTTCTTACACATTTGATAGTGAAAAGAGCTGGCTATCTGGTGAGATTGTATCGAATCGTTGAGCTAAGTCAGCATAACATTGCCGGTATGCGGAACGTGAGCTTTTTACTGAGAATCTGCAAGCACGCGCTCTGCAGCAGTGAGAGTGAAGCTAATCTGACACTGAGACATACTGGCATCAACACTAGTACACTTGCCCTGACAATATCTTGTAAGTTCCACGTTAGGAAAACATGGATAGACCCAGGACAATGAGGAACGAAACATAAACCACAGTTGTTGCTAATCTGCAACATTCGTTACGCCTCGAACCTAAATAAATGAATAAGAAAAAACTACAATTAGCAATATTTAATAAATTATTCTTCCGCGTTGTTTAATTGAATACGCATTTACAGTATTATTATTTTATCAATGATTTTTTAATTAATATGGTAGGTCATGCGAACTAATTTTTAACAAGCGTGCTTACTTTGTTCAGTGCTCAATTTATTGATGGAAATTTAGACTGGATGGATTAATCAATTAACACCTTCAAGCTGTTGATGTGGCACGCGAGTCCGCCTGTCAGTGTGTATCACTATCGTGCTTGATCTGGAGGCGCGGAAGTGGGAAGTCTAGATCGAGTCGTGGTGATCGATTAGCTACCCTTGCACCTACCACACGTAAGCACTAACTTTGTGTACAGCTAGTTTATTTAACGTAGAAGTATTGGAAATTGATTTAAGAGCGGATTGTGAGCTTCCTTTCTAAATTCATGTTAGATATCTCGCTCACAATCCGCAGCACAATATTTCATTAAAACAACAGTAACTTTAAAAAGAATAGCCAATCATTGAAAATCGACTCCACCACAAAGCACTTGCCAATCAACCACTTTGTTTGTTTCCCCAACTTTAATGAATGAATGGTCTTCGGTGGCGAATGGTGATGAACTAGCAAATTATCTTCACGCTCTATTACCACAAACTAGTAATTTGATTAACATCGTACGTAGTGTATTGAGCAAGTTAGGCACCTACCTAAGCACAACGAGCGAATAATTTATGTATACCGCTGTAGTAACAAAAGGAAAAGTGTATGTTAAAGACTTATACCAGCATACAGCCCACATTCACCCACCGATGAGTTTTATAGCACTTGTTTTAGTACACTTTGTTTCAGTCTATCTTCAACGACTCACGGACTGAATCATGAATACTGCCTAAAACCCAGATATCAATGAACTCACGTAAAATGCGGTAATGAAATGCTCCGGAGGGTACGTGCAGAGGGGAGGGAGAGAAAAATTTCACTTTTCATGAGAGCGGCGAGCGGTCGCCGGTTACTTAACCGCGTTAATGATTAATTAATAAGTACTAATGAGTGCGCGAGCGCACGCCTGCGCGCTTCTACGTACACACGTGACGATAATTAATGGTTCTAGTAGACAATGTTTGTAGATGCTTTATGGATTTATAATCATTATCATAGGAACATTATCTTGTAGAATATTATTGACAAAGCTCAATCAGTATATGTGAGCACGCATGGTATGAGCGAACGCACTCCAATATGTAGGAACCTATCAGTATTCGAAGCTAGTAAATTGATTTCCGCAAATAATAAATTCAATAATCTTGAATATATTTCTTTATTCCGCCCGCTTATAGATAGGTACTGAAACCGAACAAAATGTGTAACACATTTCTTATACAGGACACGCATGATATATGCTAATCAAGTTTTACAGCTACTACGGGAGCTCAGCACTTCTGAAGATATTCTCATTACTGTGTGAGTAAAGGCAGGTGTACCGTGTAATGTTATACTCCCACAATTACTAATTAACAGCTTTAAAATCACGAACGATGCTAGGCCTATGACTAATATGCATTATAAAGTTAAGCTCGTAGTTGCAGGATACCCCAGGGATCTACACCGAGACCGTATCTGTAAGAGCTCTCTTCTAGAGAACCAATTTCTTGTGCAGTTCGCTCCAACAGTACTATAAATTGATTCCATAACCTCGTTACCTAGGCGAAGAGAAATTCTGACAATTTAATGGTAAGTTCTAGTCTTATCGGGTAACGTTTTCTCTGAGGACGTACAAATCTTTTCTAAATCAGAGTTTTATGTAGGACACGAAATCACATCGTTGAATACGAACGTCGGAGTAACACAAAATTTGTTCTTATTTACATCGGAGTTGGACAAAATCTGTTCTTGTTTATTGCTACATTTTCTAACATCTTTGACCTCAAGATCTAAGACAGGTACACATTTACAAACATTGTACATGTTTTAATTTCCTACGTCGCACGTTCGATCGAATGTGGTTCAACAGTTACGCCAATTACCCGCACTTGCTACTCCACCACTCGTAATGTAACAGAAACGATACTACTCTGATGGGATTTATCAACGTGTCGATGTCGTTTAAATTCACCGCTTATGAACTAACGAACAACGACTTACAATATTTACCTTATGTCACTTGAGTGTTCCCAGTATGTGACTTTCTTGAAAGCACTCAAGCATTTAGGTACCTATCGTTTGCCATGCGCCTATCTAATTATTTTATCATTATCTGTGAGTGATGTCAATGAAGTAGGTTCTATTTTTAATATTTGCGTAGCCTATTAATTAGCTTGACACTAATTACATTATTACAATGCAGGTAAAGCAATAGAAAGAACACGAAATAAGAGCGGAAGAGCGAGTTGCAGTGATGATAAATAAACTGATTGTAAAATAATACAACGCATAATACAGAATTAACGACTATTTAGCAATAATATGAAGGCCGATATAATTTTGTGTTATTGCAACATTACTAACCAAATATACAGTGTTAGCGTTACCAAGCACATAATCTTTATAGTCTACTTTATGTAACCACTTACCTAGAAGTATACAGTAAGAACTTTTAAAACCTCAAAATGTCTGATTCACCGAAACTATTTATGGGTTACTATTGCCAACATGTTTCGAAAACAAAGTCACAAATAAGTTCGCATACTTTCAAAATTGTTTAAGCACGCTAACATTATTTTCATACGCATTCCTACGCTAACGCAACTATTCGTACAACTCGTCCAAATGGTTTATTTAACTTCAGGATTCAAAACAAAGTGTAAAAACGAAAAGTTAATTAGTTTGGTAGAATATTGATTTGAAAGAGACTTGTAATTATCAAGAGCAGGGAAAGCACGAAGCCACGATGGCTCCGAGAGAAACAGCGACTTTCATGATGGAGAAAAGCACTTAAATAATTACATTAGTAGCTCTGCACAACTTAATGGATTTTTTCACAAACCTATTAATGTCACGTGAAGTAACGAAGCTTAGTAAAATTATAATTGTTATTAGCCTGTAAGCTTTCTTTAAAAATTAATAAACAGAAAACAACTGACTAATACACTGTTGTTAGTGATAATTGTTCATCAAGGCAAGGGAGCGTTACATGGACGCGGTAATTGGAGACAGCTCGATCTTTGGAACGGATTAAGTGCAAACAACGAGCACTGGATTATAAAAAAAAATACAACAAACCAACATGCGACAAGGAATTAATTAGATTTGGACGAGTTTCTATTTTTTTTTTTTAATACTATTTAGCGAAGAAAAGCTACAATT
This sequence comes from Mythimna pallens, assembly GCA_961205895.1. Classification (NCBI taxonomy): domain Eukaryota; kingdom Metazoa; phylum Arthropoda; class Insecta; order Lepidoptera; family Noctuidae; genus Mythimna; species Mythimna pallens. The sequence goes on from OY540826.1 coordinate 829,915, forward strand.
CATCTGTCCAAAAGTAATATTTAAATGCCATCAAAAACATAACTTGTAAAAAATCCAAGGCTCGCAACTCAGTTCTTCTACCGTAAAAAGTTGTGAGATCCATGTAATACCAAGTCGGTTAATTTATTCAGTTCCTACTTGAGGGACCTTTTTTAATAAATAATTAAATAAATAAAATATTTTGGTTTTTCATTGATTTATACACTAAAGACTAATTGTATTCTAAATTTGAAGCTTCTATGTCTGCTAGAAGTGCCTTTGAGTTTTGATGATCGGTCAGTCAGTAAGTGACAAAATTAAAAAACTTTGACCAGTTATAATTGTTAGTTCAAATAGAATGAAATTTTAAATACACCATGTTTATACAATGCCTGCTTGGTTACTGAAAATTCACGCTTCTAGTTTTATACACAACGAAGTTATGGGGGGTCGAAAAAAGCCTGAACTGTTTCGACAAAAGGATGGTACGGCGGTTCGCCTTGGCGGGGGCACTGCCGTGCCCTCTTATAACCGAAAGAATTAAGAGAACTTACAAAAAATGTAATAACAAAATTTATAATTGGCTGTGTAGCAAATGTTTTTATTCAGTACAATACCAATTTTAAATGTTAAAAATTCATTTAAAGTCCAAGAAACTGATCTAATTATAATGTACCTGTTTATTTTTGGTGAACATTTTATTAGATACGTAATTATGACTATTTTAAGTAGACTTAAATATTTGTTTAGATGTTATTTAACAATTAAATATTAAAATTATCACATCAATTAAATTTTAATTGATGTCTTAATTTTAATAACTTAATTTTTCATGTTACTAAAAGAGTTATGAGTTACATGTGGATGGATAGAGAGGGAGAGGGAGACCAAAGAAAAGATGGATGGATTGTGTGAAGAGTGATATGAAAGAAAAGGAAGTTAGTGATAGTATGACGAGTGACAGGGCAGAATGGAAGAAGAAAACGTGTTGCGCCGACCCCAAATAACACGGGACAAGGGCAGGAAGATGATGATGATGATGATGAATTTTATGTGAACATTTTGTTGACTTATCTAATAATGTTTTCATTTTATACGATTATTTTATTTATTATTAGAGTATTATTTGATATTAATAATAAGCTAATACTTATGTTTGTCTGACTTAGGTACCCGAATATTATTTGTAATAGGAATTCTACTTGAATACGCAAATTTGCACGATTGTAATCTCGTATGACGTTAAATGAACTCCACTCATGTAAAAACCTATATTCTGGTAAATAAACTGATCATTAATTAACCTTTCGTATACCGTAATTAGAGACACAATTAAAAAGCTATTGTGTCTCGCGTGGATCTGCGCAAATTGGAAACATTACTCAATAGATTTTCACACAAGCCAACCCTATAATATAAAACAAAAATGTTCCTTTTTACGCAAGGTGTCTACTACTCTCTAATAAAATATAGCTATGGAAGACGACATATCGCAAGGAGTGGAAAGGTCATAGATAAGCCCGCAGAAGAAAGCCCACATGTTATGTAACTGTGTAAGGAGTGTGCAACGCCACATAACTAACCTTTTCGGTTAGAAGCTCATTTAGCTTGCATTGTGTGAGAATAACGAGCTCTTGAGCAATTTAGCACGTTCAAAATTTACTGTTTGCATTGCTGGCGGAAAATGAAAATGAAGTAGAAAGAATCAAGAGCCGCCATTTTACAAGTTTTCTCTCGGGAGGATGTAAGAGAGATAACTAACGTCTTTCCTGAACGCGAGAACTAAAAGCGGCTTTAAAAAAAAAAAACGTTTTTGTGCATTTTCCTAAAAGATGAGTGAGCAGAATTGACATCGCACTAATTTCTCCCGGCAGTTATACAATGTTACATCAGACATCGACAAATCTCAGTAAATGAGCCTCTCCATTCCCTCCCAACAGGGGCTCGCGGTGCTCCAACCGCAAATTATATTTATTGTTATCGCGGCCACTATATTGCAATTATCGTCATATCTGCTAGTGTTTACACGCTCGCGTGACTACTTAATAATTTTAATTGTGCTTTTATCGACACAGTCTTTGGCGACTACATTTAACACGAGTATTTATATGGAAACTATCTCCATTGTTGTTTCAGCTTTCGATTAGTCTATCAGGTTCGGTAAGATCTAAGTGTTGTCATGGTGGTTGGCGGTTGTCCACGACGGTGTCCTTGCTGCTGGTGCAATGCGGGCGCCATCGCCTTGGCCAAGTTGGCTGATATCGATAATTACACCACAGCCACAGTGGGAGGATAAATCGCTAGTCTATTTATAGGCGTCACGCGAGATCTCGAACAAAAATAAGATCTATTGGACAATGGCTGATCTTTCACGTTGTCTTACTGTACAAATCTTAAATCTGGACTGCACAATGTACATACATTCCCAAAGGAACTAGGGCGCGAGAGATTGTAATTAGGTTTTTAGAACAGTTTATAAAAATAATCATGTTTTATTGTAATGTAATAATAACTCAAGGCAAACAACATTAAGTTGATAGTTTCCACATGTTTTATTGAGATCAAAGTTTTTTTTATGAAGAAAAACAATGAATTTTTATATTTATATTACACTAGCTTTTGCCCGCGGCTTCGCTCCCGTCAACTGACTGACTACTCTATTCTGCTCTACCCAAGTCTGCCCTACTACCAATGTTTTAATTTTTTCTTTCATAAGATTCTTCTCCAGACATTAAAAAGCATAACAAAAAAGAAATTGGTGAAATCGGTCCAGCGTGATGGCGTGACCAAGGGAAATAGGGATTTTTATTTATATAGATAACACCCAGTCTGGGACACTGAAAAATAAAACTTAAATACCCAGATTGATTACGAATACGATAAAACGTTATTTCACAACAAGATTAATAGTAAGGAAACCAGACATAATGACATGAGATTACTTAGCAGCGCACTCGTCATAAACAAACACGTCGACGTTGTTGTGACACGCATAGCATTTATTTCATCTCAGTATTTCGCAGTTTTCTACATAATTGTTATAATCTGAGATGAGCTAATGCCACTGCTACACAGCGTGAAGCTGGTCTGTTTGCCCACGGCCAGACAGTTGTTTGTTTTTTGTAGAAAGTGGTTCACTAGTCGTGGAGAGCAAGCAACTCCTAACTAGCATACCTACACATTTCAGAGAACTGGGGTAAGTTCTTTTTTTTGTAAAGCGACCTAAGTTAACCGACCAGACATGGCTTAGTTCCAGTTTGACTACTAAGTTAACAAAAAAAAGATACGGCCGTAGTACCTATATGTCGCAAAAAACGTATATTTCGACAACTAACTTTCGCAATTAAATCAAAATTCATAGGATAATTACCGTTGACCCAGAATTCTGAAATTTGATATAAAGCAAGGTCTTACAGCACAAGTATAGGAATAAATCTGAAAACAGTTAATTTGATGACACGTCACAAAAAACAAAAAAACGATTCGGAAAAATTTTCGAAATTCAATTCGGGAACAACAATTCGGGAGTTTATTTACATAAGTTGAGTTTGTACGGAACTCTTAGGGCTCGAGTCAGACTCCCACTTGCCCAGTTTTTCCCAGAATTAATTTGCTTGTTTTATGTATTAATTTGCTGGATACAAATAGGTACATCTCAATCTACCATTGACTTTGCTTACCCACAAACACTCAAGAGCTCCCAACAGCTGCTCAAGATTACAGCAAAGCGACTAAACAAGCAAACAAGCCGCGTTATAAAACAGAAAGAACAGCAAACGTTCATTTGCTTTAAGAACAAAAGACAGTTTCTGAAAACAAAATGGCCGTGACGTGCTACCGTAAACAATGGAGCGAGCCTGATTATAAATAAACTGGTTCTATTATTAGATAGATTCGTGAATGATAGCCAGATACGATTTGCGAGAGTATGTATTACATTGTAGAAGGTGCACAAAGTAGGTAACTACATATATCACTTTCATCTCTGTGGATTCAGAACAGTGAATTTTCAAAACACAGTAAGTGTACTATTCCTTTATAATCAATTGGCATCGGAATCCCTTAATTTTAAAAGCGACAATTTTAATTAGATTAACTGTTGAGGCTACTTCAGTGTGTTTAATCAAATATTTTTGTATTTCGAGTCCTACTACTCAGCTTAAGGTTCGTGAGTCATTTAATGGTAAGCGTCTAGCGTATTTCCATGATACAATTGGCTAAAAAGGTCAACATCCCAGTCATTAGCTAGAGGAAAGAAAGCCTTTTGTTTTTGTTTTTCATTTTCATTTATTCAACATTGAGCAGTAAGCTGTAAATAGGTGTTGAATGTTAGCAATGGTTGTGAAAACAGAGTCATTCAACCCGTGTCAGTCAGGTGGCGGTTCTTATCTGGGCGAGGAATTCCACACCCGCGTGCTAACCGCTAAGCAAGGCATTCAACTTTATTAACTATACAATCTATAATTAGCACGGCATAATATATGTTTAATAGCTGAGAAAAGACGCTGACTCAATTGAAAAATATCTTGCGTCAAACTGTCTCTGACGTATTGTCTACTCAGCTGCTCTTTGACATTGTCTAATGCAAAAAATATAATTTAAATATTACAAGTTTTTTAATAAATGAAATGTCCAAGTCAGCGTTATCGCAGTCTTACGCAAGCTAATCTGAAATAACAAAACACTATTTTGGAATCAATTTCATTTTCCAATCAAAACTCTGTCGTTCGGATCCGTTAGCTCAATCATAGTTGCATTGGTTTGCAGCGGGACGCCGCCACTGATTGGCTGGTAGCGCGCAGTCAATTGTTCAGCGACGGACGGGGTCCGCGCCTGCTCGCCGGACGCCTCCGCATTCCACCTCTCCCCTACTCCCGGTAACTGCTCACTTCCCACCCAGGGCTGCCGGGATGCAGTCAAACTAGTTCAGATACAAAACCACCATTTTCAGCAAAACTTCAAATATTTGGACATGACCGAGTCCTATGATCTAATATTCGTAGAAAATTTATAGGGAATAACTCGAAACTATAGAGGTATTCCGCCAACTCTTTCGCGATCTGCCAACCCTAGTGAGTGTTCAGTTCCAGTCTAATGGTGACCTATATTCGTACCTTCATAATAACGTGCTCAGGTATGATTGGGGACGCTAGCCAATATAATTGGTGCTGATAGATTCGAGAGCATTTCCCGATTAGGTTCAGTAACTACGTACGTGACAGTTTTTAATAAATTCGAATGACTTGACAACATTGTTATCTGCAATCGGAAGTTGGTGAGATGATGATAAGATTACTGTATCATTAGGTCAGTATGCAATCTTGCTAATATTATATAAAGACGAAAGTTTGTATATTTATTATATCTACACGTTCGAACGACTGAAAGAATTTAGATGAAAGGAGGATGGCGAGGTTGGACCCACGTAATTTAAAAATCAACGGAGCGCCGTTTACGGTCTAGTTTACATTAATTATAGTAACGAGTTTATTAGACTTCTATTTAAAAAATATTGAGTTACTAGGTGTTGGGAATTGAAAGTTTTGAATGATTTTAATAATTTATAGAAAATGTCTTCATGCAGTTTCCGAACGCAACGTTTGACATTGATACATTCCAATCTAAATTATTTAATCATTTACCTTCTCGCGGTTTTTCATTCTTTTATGCTTACATCTTGATAAATAAACTAAAACATTTAAAACAACACGAAAAGTACCTACAATGTAAACAGACCGTAAAAATATATAAATTATATTATGTTATATACGATATTGAAAACATCGAACGGAGAAATGGAACGTCAGTGTCAAATTCATCAATTATTGACAATAACAATTTACATGATCTGTGGACCATTTCATTGTTTGATTTTAAACGGCTAAACGTGGGATAAATCCTATTTTTGCGATTTTGTGGATTCTTGACGACTTGGATTTACCTTAGGGCTGACTATTGTGCACACCAACCTAGACTACGGCATTTACCCCTAGATAACGATTTGCAAGTGATTTGGACTTTGTTAACTGTTAACATGCGTTGCGTTAATTGTCAATTGCGCATTGCTCGATTACGGAGACATCGTTTGTCTGACGAAACTGATCAGATAGTTGAAAGGGTACGGAGATGGGTGTATCCGCGTCATGTGAGTATATTCGTAAACTAATTTGTTTAATTTCATGAACACATAAATAATAATAATATCAGAGCTCACACCAAATAAAGAAGGAAAAGACGGAACTCTGCGAACAGCAAAGTGAGGCCGGTCAAACTACGCCTCACCTAGTACATCAAACACCCGCACACACATACAACGTAACTACGCCTTGCCTTGTCTCTAGTTCAGACGTTGACGTAGTTTGACTGGCCTCACTTTGCTGTTTGCAGAGTTCTGTCTTTACCTTTTTATTTGGTCTGAGTATCAGAGATAAAATAAAGGGAGGAAGCAAAAGTAGGTATTTCATTTAAACATTAGCTTTTACTTAAGTAGTCTTGTATACTCTTATCATAATATACTCTTCCTGCTCATTCACATACTTAGATCATCACATAATCTTCGAGATATAATAACAACGAAGTACCTACATATTTTATAATACTGCATATTACTTGTACTTGTGATATGAGTGTGACTACTGCTAATTTAATGATTTGCAGTAGGTATATCACAATCGAATATTTGTGTATCCTTTATTCATTTCATCTTCATATTATCAGCCCGGAATCTCCTACTGCTGGGTATTAAGCCTCCCCTTTTTTTCTGCCACACTACAGGTTCTTTAATCATTTAGAACCTTAAAAATATTTCCTAAAAATAGTTTGCAGAACATTATAAATAAACTACTGCACTCCTATCAGGACCCGGTACTGATGGTCAGGGCTCCAGAGAGCATAACCTCCTAACAATGTTGTGTGACTAGGTGCACCACTGGTTAACTGCACTACTGGCTTAATAACAGATTATTAAGCCAGTAGTGCAGTTATTCAAAATAGTAATATTCCAAAATGTCCGAGCATTCTGATGCTCGGACATTTTGGAATATTATTATTTATTATTTTGGATACTCTGTTTTCTAAGCTACTCAATGTAGCATTGGATGAGGTGGTCGCATTCTTAACCCACAACTAGGACATGATTTTAAGATAAACTTATAAACATATTTTATGTTTCTTTAACCATGGTAATAATATTTTCAGATAACTGGAGACGACTATATTTGTCACTCATGTTGGGATTTGATAAATCCTAAGGGAAATGATGGTCTTGAAAATGTGACTCAATCACAACTTGGTCATCGTAATGTATGTGCTGGATGTGGCAGATCTATTTTAAGAATCAGGAGTAGGCTGGTTCTCTGACCAGAGATGTCTGAAAGAGAAACCCAAATAGGAAACATAATATCGGAATGGATAAGACCCCGTCAGGTTGGTAATGAAAAAATATACACAGGTTTACTGGTAATACAAGACGGCAATCCATTAAGAGGATGTATGAGTGTTGCAACCAAATGAAGCCTTGTGAGATTTAAAAACTATTTTGTTCTGATTTAAAATCTATGGAAGATAATTGACATTTTATGGTTGAATATTATGTATTGAAATGTTAGCAAGCAGATAATATTAATATAAAGATATGTATGCTTGGTCTTTTTTAACCAATTTTCAAAGTTTTGGCATCAGTGTTTATAAGGAGTCATTTGTTTGCAAATAATCTCTCCTACATCCCCCTATTCTGAGACTAATAGGAATGCCTGCCTACATTACCAGTGATCCTGTATATATCAAATATATGATATTACTAAAAATTCTATGAGATCCCAATATATTTATTTTTGTTATTGTATTTATTTTATTTTTATATTTTAGTTAACCTTAAACAATGAGATATGTGTGCCATGTTATTTACGGGCATGGAGAGTGGTGGACAGTTCTCAAAGAAGTTCTGCTGTTGTTGCACCTTCCACAATCAGTCAGCCATCTTCTCAACAGATAGAGCAAACGGTAGAAGTTGAAGATGTTGGCCCATCAACATCTGGATCTGCTGAACAAATATTTCCCACAAGAAGAGTAGCTGACACAGTAGAGGGTGAAGAGGTGGACTAACGTCCATCAACCTCAAGACATCCATTACAGTAAATGTCTGCTGACCAAATTATGTTGCCCTATTTTATGTGCTCGAATTAAATCTAGGCACATAGGTAGCAAATCTTACTACACATACATCGCAGTAGATAGGAGGCTGGAGTGGCGAAATGCCATATTAGGATATTATTGTCACTGCCCAGTGGGAACACGGACAGTGGGTTGCTGCTCTCATGTTATGAGCATATTGTGATACATGGGCTATGCTAGACACCAGAGCTATGTCGCTGCACCAGCCGCTTTCTTAGATAATCTTTTAATTAGATAAATAAGTTTCATTTTAATAAAAGATTATCTAGGAATTTATTAGAAAATAAAAGGAAGTTGTGTACCTGTAACGATTGTATGTCTTGAATATTTTGTATTTTATCAAGTAAAATAAAAGAGATTTTTTTAATAAATATTTTATTTATTTATAAATCCTGCCTTCAAGGCTAGAGTGAATAGGCTCTTAATAAACTAGTGCTCCTCACCATCAATGATTGCATCACTGCTTACCATCAGGTGGGATCGCGGTCAAGCACTGGTTTATACCGGATAAAAAAAAAAACTTGTTGAAATGCAAGCAGAGCAAAGATGTGTATTTATAGGATATTCCAGATCTATATCTGACTCCTTGGCTTGTCATGTTATGTATAAAAAAAATTATAAAACTATTTGATTTATTAAGACAAAAAAGAACGACACTGTTAATATTGGAGATGTCCTTAAAAAAAGTCAGTTGCGTATTACTTCGCAAAGCGAGTTTTATGATCCAAATGTATGAACGTGGACGAAGCAAAAGGAGTGACGATTCTTTGTTAAAACCAAGAATCGTAGCATAGAGTTCTATAGTTTCTGCCTACCCCCACGGGAAATAGGTGTGATTTTAAGTAAAAATGTATAACTATGCTATTCTACTACTAAATAATAACCAATCCAGCCCGCGTCTTAAGTACTTTTAAATTATTTTAGGTTATAATCTTCTACCTTTCATATCTTTTTTCCACCAACTTTTATAACCTACTTTTCATTTGCTTTTTTGTTAGTCATAGGTCGTTCTTTAACTATTCATAAGTTTCCACAATGTATGCTACCCCTATCAATGGGTCCCAAATTACATGCAATCTCGCCATTCTCCTTTGGCACAATATGTGTATACATCTCTTGGTACAGAGCATTTTAATCCCGGGAGTATGTTCCCTTGGGATCATTTTGTAATATCACGCGCGCGAAGCCGCTGTCAGAAGCTAGTGAAATATAAAATTATGATAGTCATATACCATCAATATGTGAGGTAAAATGCTATCACAAACAGTGAAGTGTCGACAGATGGATGGATCTCTTGGTATAAACATTGCACTAGATAAACATTGTAACATCAGCAGGTCGAAGTGGAACAGCAATGGATCGTAGCAGCTCAGCTGTTATCGATACCAGCGCTAAGTCGTATCGGAAGCGTACATGGTCATGTTATAATTATCTGTCGCGACTCGGAAACTCGCTGATACGACAACCACATACACGAGGAAGTCTCGTGTAGTTAGCTCGCACTATAATTATTGTAATCCATTACTAATTTGCCCTACTAAACCAATTTTAATTAAATTATTTTACGATATTCACGTTTAGGCATAAATTTTATTTATATAGTAAGATTTGACCTCGATTTCCGTTCATGGTACAAGGACTAAAAGCTCGTCAAGTAGGATATGCCAGTCGCAGTGCAAGTAGGGGCTGATGGGATATCGTAATGTGCATGATGGGAGTGGTGCTAAACGTGACGCCTGTCCGCTACTGGGGAGAGAATAACAAGCGTCCGGTCGTTTCCGGCCAGGACTTCATGACAAGACCACCCGAATTGACCGACCAGACTAATTGAAAATACTACTGAACGAATACTAAATTAATGCAGTAGAGTGAAGGACATCCATTACCAAAAACAAATCTTTTTCCACTGCACGACTTGATGCTAATGGCAAAATAAATAGCTTTACAACTTTTTCTCGCTATCATCAATTTCAATTTAGTGAAACACCACATAATTATCGCTACTATGTAGACGCGAGCGTACACCTAGACGATTTGCCGTGCGTGGGCGGATTATATGATCACGACACAGCAACTTGGGCAAGCAAACCTCGCGGAAAGTGGGTGTAGCACGGACCATAAGATTGATGATTGCGATGACGAGACGCTTTGCATAATAGAGTGTGAGAATGTTCTTTTCACAAATCATCACTACGAAAGACGTCCAGTTTAATTGAATTAATAACTTCGGTCTTTGGAATTCAACTTGCTCCAGAAGAGGGACACACTTTTGACAGTTATGTTATTTGGAAGTAAATAGATTTGGAGAGTTCCAAAAGTTTCCAGCCCAACTTTCGAGTTCCTTGTACTTAAAAGTTAGTAATGCACCAAACAGTACCAAATTGCTTCAACTCTCTGTACATAAGAGAGATTTGAGGAAATAAGACCAAATAAGTAAAAGATCTACAAAATAAAAATGTCCGACCATAACCGTGCGGGAGCTACCGCTAGGGTCCTTTACACGTTCATTAATTGTATAACAAAACGCAACCAGTAGCGTTTATGGTCAACATTGTATCTTTGAACTTGACTTCTATTTAGAAGGTTGATAGAGCATCAGGGTATTCGAATAGTTTTATTACTTTGTTTATATACATACCAAGCTTTTAGAAATAATGGCGAAGGACTTAAAAACAGGAGCAGCAATACCGAAGTTGATAGTGTTAGGTATCGTTTCAGTTTCTAGCTTAATATAACTGGACTGGAAGCGTAGAGCGGTGCTTTCGAGTAACTGTGTTTGGTTTTCACAAACATTTTCATGTGATGTTAAACGAAAAATTTATCTCAGAAAGTGTTTCCAGTTAAATTGTCTCTCGGGTTGTTTGTGGCGTCACGTTTAGATTAGTAATCGTGTTACAGCTACATTATTGCACATAACGTTAGTACATTCTCATTATTATTTTGTTTAGGATTTAGGACTCTGCTGGTGGTTCTAAAAACTGATGAACGATCTCTTGTGATACAATCAGTGAAATAGTGATAATGAAGAATAGCATTGTGCAATCGTTTTGTGGTCCAGTGAACCGAGTGCGGACCTCCCCCGCACGTCGTGCTCTGTCCGACTGGATCTACCAAAAATAATTTATTAGCTGCACTCCTGTCACTTGCGACAGCGATTCAAGCAAAACGAACAAACGCACAGATGTACAAATGTACACCGTTTTGTAATATATCGCAATTATGAAGTAAGAATGGCCGTCAAAGCGTTACTTAATCAAGCACGAGAAACAAAACCTCAAGATTTAATCAGGCGAGTAATTCGACCTGGTGTACGACAGGAAATTAAATCCCAAGAATAGTGCTGATGTTCATTAAAGTTTAGCTTTGTTTGCTGCACACAGCAAATGAAATTTGAGGATAACACATTCATCGTACTTGTCAGTTGACACAACTTTGAATTTTTACTGAAACCTTTGATAACAATTGATAATTCAAGAGGAACATCTACAAACTCCATAATCATTCAGAATAACATTAAGAAAGCACAATAAAAACACTTCACTATCTCGAATCCTATATCTTCTGGAAATATATTCGAGATATTCTAATTTTTCAACACTCTTCAAATCTCACTTTTCAAATCGATTCTGGACAGGACTCGCAAGCTTATACCAGATAAGGCGTATAAGTCTGTTGACATTTGTGTCCGAGAACGAAATTTCCTGTTTAACATATTCTAACATAAAAATATTCATAAGGTTAAAGTTTATCTGCAGTTGAAGCTAATGCAAGCTTTTTATCAAACGTCAAGGAGACAAACGGAAGACATTACATATTCATATCTTTGGGTGACGAGAGGTCTTACGTTTAAAACAAATTATTTTTTATCGATACTTTTATCGAATGTGATTTGAGTTTGAAAACACGTAACGAGGAGTGACATGATCGTTGAAGACGTACCAAACGACAAAGCGACACAAATACGAACTTAATGTCTATGTGACGATGCCTTACTGACCTGCTAGAATGCTCTTGGAAGTTTCCACCGTCCAGCAGGCGGACCTTGGCGAACAGCACCGCAGACACGAAAGGCACTTCAGTGAGCTCCTCCAGACAGCACTGCACCCCAAACTTGTACCGCTTCTTTTTCGTCATGAAGGCCATGACGCCGCCAACATCGGGCCCTGCGCTCCCGGCCCGGACTACCTAGCCGGACGAGACCGGACACGCGCCACTGACTACCAGATACAGCCGGTTCCCACCAACTCGGTCACAACACTAGCACTAGCACTTCACTTCACATGTGTGTTAACTTCAACGCACGTGTAAATGAAACTACGTTAAAAATTTAAATTGTAAAATATTATAAAACGCCTATCTATGTGGAGAGGTATAGCGGAGAGATTATTTTGGCATCAGAGTGGCGTCCTCGGCGGTTCGATAGCGTGCGGTGGCCGGCGATGTGGCGCATAGCTGCCGAGCTCATTAGTCTGGAATAGAGAATTGATGGTTCAGCACATTAAGATAACGCAGAGAAGGTAGGGTCACCAGGAGTAGGAGGATCAACTATTTGCTATTTGAATTTTCATGATAATCACAAGTAAGTAACACTGGGAAATATTTATATTTATTACAAGCTGACCGGGCGAACTTTGTACCGATTTATAGTCTAAGAATGTTCTGATACCTCTTAGCTGAACTATCAAACGATAACGCCGTCTACTGGCATAGCCAGAACCAGCATAATTCTTTTTTAAAATTACATTTTAATTAGTGATGGCTTTGGTTTTTTTTTTTCATTTTTTCTCACCGTATAAACCTTTCCTGGACTATCACGAATACTTCAAGACCAAAATTAGCCAAAACGTTCCAACCTTTCTACGAGTTTTAGCGAGACTAACGAACATCTATTCATTTTTATATATATAGATATTATAATACATCAAAAGAGTATTATTACCTAAATCCGACGTAAAAGAGTGTTGTGCTGGTCGAGAAAGCGAGATCTGAGCCTGAGAGTAGATAATATTGGTTAAATATCAATCGAGCTTGTAGAAACAAATGCGAGCAGTTAATTTGAGACATCTGTTGCAATTATGAATTCCATTCGCCCATATATCAGACGATTACATCAATATTCAGTGTTTCGAATACGTTAATATTGGGCAGTCTGTTGTCTGCATGAGTTGTTTGTATCTCGTATAATTTACTGGCTGCAATATTGTAACGTTACGATGCAACGTTGCTCCAGCAAAAGTGTGAAGAAAGACCACAGAAACTAATAATTATTGCGAAAGTGATACTAAGACGAATCAGCTAATATAATTAACATGATCCAAAGGTTAGGAGTTGAGTTGATGAGTACGAAAGTAGAAAATGTCAGGGATTTAATATCTCATTATAAACTCTGGAATTTCACAATCAAGAGCAGACTATTCCTTCTTGTATCGTGATTTCGAGAAAAGTCAATATGTCGTGACGGATTTTTTAATAAAACATTCTCTTGCATTACTTCTAGTAACCATCTGTAATTATTTCTAGCACATTATTTAAATCCAAAGCACAACAAAACAATATACAATTCGCTTGAAATCACGTGTTCTGGCAACGAAAAAACAACACCTTTGACACACACTTATTTCTGTATGTTGTCATGTCATTCTTATTTTGTGCATCATCACATGCACCCACAGCTCACGCGTACGGCACAACAAAGCACCATGTTTGTTTACAAATTAAACTTTTATTGAAACCATAAAAACTCAAGTGTGATCCCCGTGAACAGCAGGATTAGTGTGCTATAGGAAAGCCGACAAGTGCACTCATTTCGTTCACTATCATGTTTTTTAAACAAACGAATTAATACAAAACAATAAAAATATTTTAAATACATACTGCTATTGAAGCGAATGCTGCATGAACTGATGCTTTAGAGGTCGAACAAAAAAACGTTGTAATGAGTCAATAATTGCTCACATTACATGTAAGAACTGTTCAAGCTGTGCACATTTACGTGTATTTATTTAATGTAGCGCGAACGCGAGCGCGATGTACGTCCGCGCTGCAGCGCAGTTGTCGCGTGACTGCCGAAGGGTGCCAAGTGGCAAGGACGCTCAGCATTGTATACAATTTCGACTCCGCGCAAACTTTACTCAATTAAAACGCTTAACTAAAAGCATATCTGGATGTGAGCGTCCTTGCGCAGATAACAAAGATTACCCATCTAAATACGACTGATAAGCGTATCATTTGAACAAAACATTGAGTGACACGACGCTATCAGAGGTAATGTTTGGATTGTGACGTAACAGCTGTTATTAAACAAACAGACGATGTGACAGGTGCGTGCGCAGTTACTCTAAGGTTCGTTACATTTGGAGTGAAAGGGCAACTCACATGGATGACGAAGGATGGGAAGATGGCAGGACGGAACATCGCCAGTTCCGATAAGCCACCTCACTGTGTCCACAGAACTCTTACATTGCCTGAAACAAGCATACGATAACTTTTGTGACGTAATCATTAAGATGAGTGGGTTTACTAATGATAAGTCTGAACTACAATCAATTAAATTACAGATGTTTCATGGTTGAGATACAGTTAACTTGAGAAAAGCAAAGCATTCCATAATTACAGGCATAAGAGACATTTGAGAAGAATAGTTTTTGTGAAGAAGGAACGGATCCAAACGGTCAAGACTCAGAATGTGCAGAGTTGAACGCCTAAAGTGAGTAAGTAATTCAGAGTAATCGCTCTCCTTGAATCAGGTATACCAGACCTCTCAGATTGAATCTGTTCAAATAACTGGTTCAATCAGAACTGACGGCCGATATTTTATGGCTTCCGTCGAGCCTTTCAGAAATCCTCGCGAGGATGTAGCAAACTATTTTAATGCGTGTTCAAAGCACTCAGACGAAAATCTTTGATAATTGCAGTAATTGATTGATCAGGCGATCGAGACGGCCTTCGCGAGGCGCGGGGGATGCGTGCAATTGACCCGGCCCGCAGGTTGAGGTGCCATCAGACCCGCACCCACACACCCAACAATTAAAGAAGTCTCGTCACCTATTGTATCAGTGCTATTTTTAGACACCACTCAATTAACTCAATCAAATCTCCATTCCGAGAAGTACTTTTCGCAGTTGGCAATTGTTCCAAATGTATTTTTCCTGTTATTAAGTAGAATTAATTAGGTACAGAGAACTGTAACACGATTACTTTTGTCACCACTGATAGACATAGCCATTGTTTGAATGTTATTATTGCAGACTTCCCGGTTACGTGTAGCTGAGTAATGAGAATGTATTCCTTGACATTATGATGGCCATAAAACGTCCGCCTGAAATATTTGTCTATTATCTAAAAGCTGTTTACGCATACCGACCTAAAGGTAAGGAAATAATAAAACTCTATGGAGTAAGATTGTACATAAAACAGCGAGTATGTTATAGGCATGTAGTCAGCTGGAGCTGGCGGGGCGCCAACGTGAGCCTGAGCCATGCAGTCACCTTGACGGGCCCGCCAGCGCCTCTAGGGCCTCACGCCCATAAACATACCGGAATAGACGACATGACCGACCATATGCCACTACAGCTCCCAACACTTGTTTACACCATGATTTATTACTACGTTTGCCTAAATATGGCATCCAGTTAAAAATTAATGAAGGAAATTCAAAACATTTTCGGTAAAGAAGCTACAAGCTAACAAACTATTTCACAGAAGGATTGGTTTCAAAGGCGTGCGTTTATCGGCGCTACTCGCTAGTCACTTCGGTGTCCATGTTCATTTGCGCTCGCATGTGGGGTATGCGTAGTGTTGCTATCTGCTGCGGTATGTCGTCGGCGCCAGCGCTAGCGCGAGCAGATAACATGCAAATGTCAGGCGGCGCCAAATTATCGGCTAATGACTACACCCGTCAAGCCTAACTCTACACACGAATACAAGCAATATATGTATACATGCAGGGTTCCTCCTCCATCCGAACCATCTAGGCGATGTTAATCTCGGGAAGCGTTTAAATGCTAATGTTGCGAGTCTGCAGCTTCCTAAGTTTCGTTTTCCCATTAAAATCCGGATTTCCCATTATTAAGTCAGAATTTAATTATAAACACGTTATGATGAACATGAACGAATCCTGAGGAGTGTAAAAACAAGAAGTTTATCAGTGTCCCAAATAAGTTTCCGCTGACGTTGATATTTTCAGCATATATATTCTATTAAGTATTTTTTTCCGACCAATGAAAAGCACAGTGAAATACAATTCAGTTATTAATTTTTTAATTTGCTTACTTATTATTAATAGGTACCCATAATTAACTTGAACAGTGAAATATTGGTTCTGAGGGCTCGGTCACGCTCGACTGCACCAGTTTTAGGGTGAACGATCAATCTGTCAGACATGCTCAGATTCTGCATGAGCGGTGCAGAGTGACGATCGCCTTTGAAACCTTTGCATTAACGCAGTGCCTTGTGATTGTCGCTTTTTCTCCATCACTGAACTCTAGACAGCCTTTGTTTGCCAATTTTTACAAGAACACTTTCCTGATCGCTCCCAACATATACTCAGATGACATAGCGTGTATTCAAGGATAACCTTGATATCTGGTTACTGTCTTACGGCATGCAAAACTGCCAATATATCACGTGCGACATCATCGCGGCTGTCTTCCTCGCTTTGACGGTCGAACTTCAATCGATGATGGTAAAAAACAAAGCAATAAACATGGGCAACGTGCTCATTATCATCGTCTGCTCCACCTGCCAGCATCACGGCATGACGCAATAGTCGGCGGAGCGTGCAGGACCGAGGCCAATCGATCTATTACGCCGTGCTGTACTGAGATCAAGCAAAAACTATGGCTTTAAACTTCGCTTGATGGATGAGACACTTAAATCTCTTTAAAAACGAGGAAATGTTAATGTACGTTCTGTGTGGTCCCAGCGACAGTGCTATGACAACATTGTAGTAACGGTCACTATCTAAACAACTTTGCGTATAATGTTAATATTGACACTTATTGTCTATATTGGTAATTCCCATTCAGTACCAATCCACTGGTTTTTTGCGACTGAACTGTGAGTCACGCTACCTTGTTTGTATTTCTCTAGTCGTGATTTTTCAACACTGACCAATTTTCGCTTGGTCCCGCTTTTATGTAATTATTACGACTAATGAAACATTTTAAAACATTCTTTTAACTTCCATCAATCACGAATGAACGGCAACTATTAGAAACCCGATCACAATCGATACTAATTTGCATCCCCGTCGTACCTGTATATCAGGTTGCGTGCGCGTGTGTGTCTGTCCGTATGTACTTGATTACATGCGTTGCCATATCCAAGGGGCGCCGGAAGGGGTGCCTGCCTACCCTACGCGTAATATTGCATATGGCACGGATGACTGGACAAAGGCAAGCAGTTGCTGGCACCACCGGTCGCGATAACCCTCTGATTACTAAGCGCTTTTAGTGGCAAATGAAACAAAAATTGAAGGGAGTAAAATAATCCAAGCGTAATTAATAGCATGTGATACACCTGGAGTGCAGTGTTTGGTAAACACGGCGGGTTTGAGGCGCAGTCGTGGCCGATATTACGCCACACATTACAACCGGTTCTTCGGAACGATATTCTTGTTTTTATTTAGTATTGGTTTGTGTTCAACCAACTTGTCTCGAATAGTGGACACCATTTTATTGTCTAATATGAAGCACATTTCTCTTTATGATTTAACTTTTTGGCATCAGGCCTTTGCCTACAATTTGTTGGCATTTTAAGAAAAAACTACGTTTTGCGGATAACTTGGCATAGCAGGTAAGTTCCTCTGTATCAGGAAACGATGCCATCGCGAAAAACTTAACACAACTTTATCGTCATGATAAAACAAAAAGTAAGGTAAAAACATGGCTGTGTGGGCAAATCGGCAACCATAGCCGTGATCACGCAAACCACCGCTGCTGTCTCAAATTGGTTTCATTCGTTGGCAAAAAATTACATCAATCTTGAAAGCAGTCAAGCGTTCGTATTTTTTGTGAAAACGACTTAATGATGTGTATGCGTATAGCAAATTTTCCACGTGGAACGGACAATGAACACCAAATAGCTAATTAGGAGGTCGGATCCTCCGCGGAAAGAAACGTAGCTATACACAGAGCAAGAAAAGTTCGTTATTATGATTACTAGTCTGAAAGACATCAAATATAGGAATCCGACAAACAAAACAGGAATTCTATAGAATTATGTAATTCTAGAGATTTACCTAAATCCAGTAACAAAGTCTATTCAGTCACGGTTCAAGCACTATTCAAAATAATAGCTCCCGGAGCCGGCGTCAGGGGATAATGAAGTGCCGCTGAGTTTTCTAGCTACGTTCATTACAGGCGCTCTATTGAGTTTCCTGGACGATTTCATTCTGAGAAGAAAGTAATTTTCTCCAATCTTGGATTCTGATCGATTTAGCCTAAAATTCGGATTCCATTGTGGGAGAACTGATTACAGTTTATGTACATTATAAGCTGTTTTTATAAAAGTTAGTAAAAATATGCAGACTAATAAATCTGCTGAACCGTAAACACACATTCTATAAAAAACTTTTTACAAAAAAAATAACCAGCTTCACTAAAAAAAAACACTAAAAGGATCAAAATAACTTAAACAATAACTTAAACTTTTAAGAATAACTTTAATTTCGGAAGTCGGTATTAAATAAGAAGAAACACCGACTTCCGAAATTAAAGTTATTTAGATCCTTTTAGTGTTTGGTTTTTTTTAGTGAAGTCGGTTATTTCACACTTTTAGTTGCGATACACTTATAAACAGAGTGCCTATTTCTCATGATTTATAGCAATTCCAATTAAGCCAAACAGACCTAGGTTACATTGTTTTATTACGAATTTCCATGTCTACCTTCCACCTTCCGGCTCCATCATCAGATCAGTTCGATAGTACCTTATAGCCAAAGTACATCTCATGACAATTCTAATCTCATGACAAGTCCAAACACGGCTAGGTTACATTGATTAATTACGGAGTTCTAGTGCCTACCTTCCGGCTCCATCATCATCATCAGATCACTTCGATGATACCATTTTCTACGTAACTATTCAGAACCATTCATTTATTTGTATTGTCATACTCGCTTAACTATCTTCATTGTGATATCTATGTAAGTATGAAGTTCCGTTGACTATTTCTGGTTTTCTTCATCAGTTCCACTTCATCAAATGTTAGTTTTTTACTGTACATGCTTAAATTCTCGATGAAAATACCAAAATCACTACATGGTTGCCTATAATATTGAAAGAGTTTCCTCAATTCCTCATGGATCCCATCATCAGAACTGGATTTTAGGAGAAAAATAAATTTTGCAAATCGGTCCATAAACGACGGAGTTCTGAGGTAACAAACATTAAAAAATATTATTAAAAAAAATTCAACCGAATTGATAACCTCCTTTTTTTTTGAAGTCGGTTAAAAAGCAGGTACCTAAGTTATGTCTGCGACGAGTTTGCTGCCACTGGATAAGACCAGGTTGCATAAAATGTTCACCACCAAACACTCGATGTTTTATGTTGTTAAATATTATCACCAAGAATGTAATTTATCGGCTTCCCACGTTGTAAAGCATGTTTTGTATTATTTCCATAATTTCTATCGAATCACGGTATCTAGGTCTATGAGGTCGTTCGCTTGCCCTAAAACGTCCTCAATCAAAGAAAAGCGGAAATAAAACAAGAATAACGATCGTCCCCTTTTATTTGCCAGCCTCGGTAATCACAACAGCTTATAGGTTTTGTGCAATGAGACGGTCGTAAAAGGAAATGCTTCTAACAGCGTCCCATTTTCTTTTTTTATGGACTGCCAGAAATAATAAACAATGTGGTAAACTCCGCTAGAAACTGTATCACGGCTTGCGGGAAAGCTATTATTCGAATGACGTCCATATCGATAAATGTTATGCTTCATAATGAATATTGTAGGTACGACGCTGCACTTGACTCTGATAATGGGCTATTCAAAACTGCATTATAAAAAATGAACAGATGTAGCAACAACCATATAATATGAAACAACAACAATATAAGGCGAAAATTGATCCCATATCGATGAGGACTAACATCACGACCGAGAGCATTCACGTACTGGTTGAAAAACTGCTTTCTAACGTAATGTTAGATATCCAATGCTTACTAATTGCTAGATTGGCATTTGGTTAAAGCAACAATGCTGGAATGGACGCGCTCGGTGCAGCTGCGACGAGCGGGAGAGTAGATACTAAAGTTTGACGACTGCCCACGCTGAACATTGTTCTACGATTATTGCACACTGGTGCGGTGGTAACGCCTGTGCAGTTTCTACATCAAAATCAGCTCAGATGAATTGTGTAACTTCGACAGTGGGCGACTGTCAGAACTCAATCTGTGTTATGCAAAATTCACTAACTACGTTTAATGACGGTTCTGAAGCGTTTATATTGCACTCAGAATCTAGTCTGTTGTTATTTGTGTGAAACTTTTGAGATGTAACATGGCGACCGTTAGGCGATAGCGAGTGGTCAGTGTGGTCGGGAGAAAGTAGCGGGGAAATGATCTGTGACCGAGGCGGGCGCACGGCCGAGGACTTTCATGTAGGAAACGATAGGATGACCGCACTGGCCGTCGCCGAAGCAGCTCCGTAAGTGTATTCAATTTTATCATAAGCGTACATTATGCTAAGTATTTTGCTTGCTCCAAAAGAAACAATGAGCGAGGACATTAAATAAAGCAAGTATTATGTAAAACTAAAGCCGTTTCATCAAAAATATTAAACAAGATATTATTACCACGGTCTACACGTGCAACACAAACATCAGAAGTACACAAGTAATGTGTTCACGACTGTACCTGGCAAGGCAACGGTGAGCAATTACCAAAACAACAATTACCAACAACTGTACGGCAAAGTTACCAAAGAGAACGGAACTTTACGCATTTTCGATTAAAAAAGTGGCCGACCATCCTCACACGCTTCCTCAGCCATGATTATACGTAATGTTGGTCAAGAGGATGCGAGCACCACGAAAATATTTAGCAAGAATCTCTTATTAAAGTTCCTCTTCGGAATCTGCAACATGTGTCTGGTATGTTCCAACTAATGGGCTTCCAAAAGTCAGAGCCATTATTTTGATCCACAATAGTCCCGCACCTTGTTCAGCGTAGGAGTAAGCACCACCTATACCTGCATTATCAGACGACACGGCGCGATGACGTCATCGCACACTTGAATATGAACAGCACACAGTATATCGCACTCTCGACGCTGAGCATACACACACATATGTGTTATGCCTTTTATATTATAACAATGGAACACTGTCGATATTGAGGAGATAGCGCCTATAACGTCGTTATGATTCAGCCACGATTTATCGTTCGTCCATTGAAAATAAAGAGGTTAGTGAGAAAAACAATTTAGCTATAGAAAATTATGTTTTGTTATCCATCTTAGTACCCAAAAACATTATTTTTAGAAGAGAAAAATAAATGTTTTCCTAATTATTAAGTAAATGGAAGTTTGAATACAACAGATCGAATGTTTTATTTTAATCAAATTTAGATTTTTTTTTAAATTTATAATGTGCTTTTTATGGATCATGTGGTCTAAAATAAAAGATTTTTTATTTATTTATCTCAGGACCCTGGGGTCCCGGAACACTATTATTAATAAAATTTGTACACTCAATAATGGAGCCTTCAAAAATGGTCGCTAGCACGTACTATTATTATAAAACAAATTCGGTCACTATTTGTCATCACTAGTTCTCTGTCCAAAACTGTAGCAGTTTCAAAGTGAAAAGCGGAGCGCTTGGCGCACTGCCATGTGGAATATAGACTATACAGTCGTACATGTTTATGTCATGTAAGCAAAGACATCTATTAATAATACCCGCAAAAATATCAATTAGATCGAAGTTTTATGCAGATGTCTGTTTTACAGATTAAAAACTACTGAAAATAACTTTATTTTATGGATGGTAAAAATACATAAATGGTTAAATAAAAAACGCACCGGTTGTGCGTCCCTTAGGGCGGCCGCTGAGGTGTGAGGATATCCGTTCTCTCATATTTGCGACTATATCCTTCACTAGCATTAAGTACTGCTTCGCAGAAGGAGGCAACCGCCTGCCACTCCTCGCTTCGGACCATGGCCTGTACAATGGCCCGGCTCGAGAGATCGCCGCCGCCGATCGCCCCCACGAGGACACGGCGTTGCTCTGCCCAAGCGGGACACACCTCTACCGTATGCTCCACCGTGTCTTCCAGGCACCACCATGTGATTTAAAGATTTAACACTTATTTAATAACGCATAATTTGGTAGTTAATTTTAAATATATAGAGAAAAGTAATATTTGGGAGTAATGATAAATGATATTTATTTTGTAAATAGGTTTAAAAAAACACTTTTACACGTCAATTTTTTTTTCGTCATTTTTAAACTAGATGAGGCCGGTGTTTCCTTGCTGACTACCCTGAGAAGAAACACCGAAACAAACTCAGGCGTCCAAGTCTATTTTAAAGTCCATACAGTAAATATGTAATAGTCAAATCACATGAAAACCATACAGATTTGTCTGAAATGGTCTTTTGAAGAAAGAACCATACAGATTTGAGTGGACCTGTCCAGTCAGTCTAATAGTAGATCGCACTAGATCTTGTTGCTTCTCTCTAGATCTTGAACGTGGGATAGACCCATACAGCAACAGTGGAAATTACAGGTTTAAGTTATAATCACATCATGAATTTAGGAGTTCCTTTCATGATCAAATGCGTTACAGTTAAAACGGTATCTGACGGTTTTTACGCCTACTGCATTGTGAGCATGACCGAGTAAACTTTATTCAGTAAAACATGCTTAGTTTAAAAAAAAAGATATTCTAATTTATGTGTAGACTGTAGAATATAAGAAACTGGCTGACTGACATATCGACGCACAGCCGAAACTACTGGTTTCCTCAGAAGATGTAGTAGGCGAGCATTAAGAAGGGACTTTTAGAAATTCAACTTTTAAGGGAGTAAAAGGGGGATTTATTTAGTCTTATTCCAAGAGCCAAAATTTTTGAAACTTGTCACGAATTTTGACTTAAGTAAATACTGATTGTAGGATACCTGAAGGGTTTGGAGGTCATGACCTTCAGGACTGCTCTTTGTGCTCGTTCAAAGCATATAAGGATAGTCTTGGTAGTCTTGGCTGCACCTCCTCATACAGTTATACAATACGTAAGTAATGACTGGCATAGAGCGTAATAAACTGTTTTTAAAGTAGTCTGGTCTGCAGAATATCGCATTTTTTTTAAAATATAGGTATAGAAGTTTACGAACCCGAGAGGTAACACAATAAATATGAGTTTTCCAATTCAATACGCTATCAATTTGTACTCCGAGATATTTAATGGTGGTCGATCTTGCTAACGGAGGGCAGGAACACTGTGCATTTAGAGAACAAGAATGAGCCCTAAGAATAATTTAATCAGGGGCAGGTAATGCAACGGTTTGTGAGCAAAAGGGTAAGAAGGTAGTTTTTGACAGATTTACAGTAGGTAGGTTGTTGTACAGCCAGCTCATCACAGCCGTCAATGCGTTTTCGGCGTGAGTTGTTGCCTCAGTCCAGTTATTACCATGTACGAGTAAAGCCGTGTCATCAGCATACGCAAATATTGAACAATCTGTCAGGGAAAATTTGCACAAATAGTTGACATAGACAAGAAAGAGGTCCAAGTATTGAGCCTTGCGGCACACCAAAACTTACTGTTTTGACATCGCTTACCAACCCACCAATCTTGACACACTGCTCCCGATGAGCTAGATAATCTCGAAAGATTTTGAGGGTATCAATCGCCCCTAACACCGATAGTCTCTAGTTTTGTTAAAAGATGTGGAACAGACACAGTGTCAAATGCCTTGGATAGGTCTAGAAAAATACTTATGCACCTCTTTCTGACACCGAGCTTAGCTACCGTACTGTTTATAAAAGAAATAACAGCGTATTCAGTTGATTTACATTTTCTGAAACCAAACTGGTTATTAGCTTAGAAATGATGTGATTCCAGAAATCTAGTTAAATGAGTATTCAGAATATTCTCTTAAATTTTCGAGAAGGTAGGTAAAACAGATATAGGCCTATAATTGGTAATACTGTGTCTGTTCCTACTCTTGAAGATGCAAACATGAGTTATTGCTGGGACGAGAGCACGTGAGCAAGACTTTAAGAGGCGTGACGGTATTCCATCCCAGCCCATTGCGACATCCGAATGCAAACCAATAATAAATTCTTTCGACCTCCGCTTCGTCAGTCGGTAGAAAAACGAAAGAGTCGATTGGAGGCATGCGGGTTTTTAGCTAAATGACATTGGCGCAAACTTATCCGCCAGACATTTTCCTATATTTGCGAAAAAAACATTTACATATTTTATTGAAGAGATCTTATCAGGATTAGCATTAAGTTACTCGGTAGGCGAAGCTGCGGTTCGATTCTTGTGAGTTATATTTTTAATAACATTCCATATTGCTTTAGGATTGTTTTTAGCTTTTTGGAATTTCGTCTTTTCATAGGCATCCTTTATTCTTTATTGTACACACAATTTTATACAGACAATAAAAATAGGACAGTTGATGTACATAGGCGAGCTTAACTCCCAACAGTGTTATCTTACAGCAAACCATGAGTGCGAAAGAAATTTTTCATTAATTTGAGGAACTTAGTGTACAACAAAAAATTAAACACATAAATTAAATCTAACTTAAACCTAAAAATATACTAAACAGATATGTGAACAGCACACTATACATAAACATGATATATACAATAAATAAATACCTATAAACATACATATTTACGGGTCATGTGCAATCTTTGTGTTTTTAAATAGTTTGTTGCAGAAATTCCGATACCGGGTTAAAGTTAGTTTAAGGGTTAAATTAGCAGGGTTCATCCTCAGCTTGCGCAGCATGTGGTCTTTTTTGCGGATACAGCAAAGTAAGCCGCTGGTTATCCAAGGTTTGAGGATTCTTTTCCTGGAGGGTACACGAAGTGACTTAGAATGTTTTTCTATAACCAAACCAATACCAGATATCAGTAGATCTGCAGCAATATTCGCGTCATTGACTTGAAGAATTGAACTGAAATCCGTATCTGCGATCTCTGTGATTACAGCGGGATAATCAATCACAATACGCTTCGTTGTAGGTGTAATTGGTGCCACTGTTGGTTTTATATTGAGAAGTGTTGGCTTGTGATCGGTGATGTGTGTTGGTTTTATAAAATTACTTTTGATAATAAACGACGTGAACCCCAACAGAAAAAAAAAAAAATTACTCAAATAACGACGCGAGCGAAATGCTAGTTAAGTTTATAATTATTGAAATATGAAGTATCTAGAGTTAATATCGAAAACAATAAAGATAACGTAGCACTCAACGATAACTGAAAAAACGTGAGTCAGGGTGATTGGAGAAATGAAACCAAATATAATAATGTAAACCAATCAAAAGATGTGTCAGGACACGTGCGTTAGTAACGATCAGTATTGAAATGAATGTAATGAATAAACTCAAAAACTCATCAACCGATTTTGAAAATTCTTTCAACAGTAAGTAGAAAGCTACTTTATCGCGACTTACGCTATATTTTATTTTGAAAAATAATAGGGTTTCTTACTAAAACTACAATAAGGTATACCAACGTGTAAATAAAGACCTTTACATTTCCTTACATCGCGTGCGCTGCGAAAACTATTGATGATAGAACAAAATAATATACTACGATTTTACAGAACACATCATTATCTACAAAAAATGTCGCTATTTTAAGCACCACCTCTAGAAATGATCGTTTTTTTTGCAACTTTGTATTAATCATTACCAAAATAGACTATTTTATATTTATGCCTGGATTAGTACTTTCTGAATAATTCAATTTGGACATTTCTTTCGAGAGACATCGTGATTTTAAAAACGTATTAGAAATAAATAAAATCTTTGAATGATGTTTAACCGGTCATATTATCAACAATTTATTAATCCTTATAAAAATAAGCAGATTTGTTGACACAATTACTAATACATGTGTTTTTGCTTTTTACTGAATATTCATTGATTCATAAAACGAAAATCACAAGCGCAAGCACGGGGATTTAGCGCCGAACGCTTCGTCTAGCAGTCTATAAGAATTAAATTTGAACAACACTTGAGCCATTTCATAAAAAAAAAATGTCGTCAATCTGAACTTATTTTACTAAAGTACTGATTTCTTAAACGGTTAAGTTGTAAACTTGAATACTCCATGAATTCCGTGTTCT
Source organism: Mythimna pallens (assembly GCA_961205895.1). Classification (NCBI taxonomy): domain Eukaryota; kingdom Metazoa; phylum Arthropoda; class Insecta; order Lepidoptera; family Noctuidae; genus Mythimna; species Mythimna pallens. Next base: position 856,380 of record OY540826.1, read on the forward strand.
CTACGTATGTCATGTTTTCAAAATCTGTTCTTTACGGGGGGCGTCTCAAGTAAGGTAACAAAAAGTAAAGCTTCATCTTCATCACTAAAATAAAATGATTTTCTCTGTTATAGGTTACCGATACGTGGGTGTTCACTGAAGACAGCACTTACATATTATTATAAAGTTCAAGAGTTTATTTGTTTGATCGCGCTAATCACAGGAAATACTGGGTCGAATTGAAAAGATATTTTTGTGTTGGATAGGCCATTTATCGAGAAAGGCTACATAACAATAAAAAAAATTAAAATAATATAGAGTTATAACATTATACAACGTGTACCTATTTCATATTATACTTTGACTAACCGCATCATGCGAAGTGCTACAACAAAAAACATTAAAATTATGAAATGTCACTTCGATGAGGATATTCATTTACCGCAAAAATCTAAAATAGCTCATTACGAAACGTAAGCATTGTAGGTACGACCTAACTAATTATGTATACAGGTGTAAAAATTATCTATACTAATATTTTAAGCTTCTTCTTCTTTTCGATTCGATGGTAAACTCGTCAAACTGTTTGGGCCCAATAGGTGGCTACATTAATATTTTAAGCTGAAAAATTTGTTTGTTTGACGCACTCATATATTTTAATGTTGGATACGGTACGACGCAAAGGAGCAGAACAGTAACCAAAGACGTGAGTGAAACCGCGGGGCACAGCTAATAACAGCAAATATACTCTCAGATTACAATCCAACATGGAAAAGTTATTCCTATGTTCCAATTTTTATTTTTTATTTTTTTATTGATAGGCTCGCGTTTGACCACTATTTCACCTGATGTGATATGTGATTTGAGAAAACCCCAAAGAATAAGCTGTTCATCGTTAAAAACGGAAGATGCAGCATGAGCAGGACCGAGCCAGCCTGACTGAGTTTACGTTTCTAGCTTACCTACATTTAGTTTATCGAAGAGCAATATCGCTGGAAATTAAATTAAATTTATTATACAGCTAGAACCCGTCCAGAAAAACATAGATAAGCACTGACGTTGATTGATACTCGGCATGTAAAATAATTTCTGAGCTCGCTCGAACGAAACTAATCGCACGTAATACAAATAGTGCCAAATTCAGGTACCGCTCGCTAGAGCATAACATGAACGTGTACGAATATATTGAATGAAATAAAAGATATCAAGCTTTGAACTAAACTGTTCCCAATCCCGATGTATTTTGGGACTATTTAAATTCTAAAACGATTGAGCTAAATAAAAATCACATACCTATACAATTCTACTAACGCTACAAAATTCGCATGCTACAGGTTTTATTTCGTGTATTCAATTACTTTTGCTAAACTAAGGCAATTTGTTGGAATTATTCTGTTGAATTCGTTTACTTGCAATTTAAGAAGTCGTTGAAAAAACTACCTTTGCTTTCAAGCAATAAGGTTTTAATTACAACCCAAGGTAATGACGAGAAATTATCATCGGCGTTTGCAAAAAGTTCAAAAACACAGTGAAGACACCTAGTCTAGTCCAGAGCGTGTGTTACACAGGCGTCGAGCCAGAGTGCCAAGTTCATTGACTTGCACACGCCATTTGACTGCAAACAACGCCGGCCGAGTGGCCAGTCTCTGTGCACCAGTCGTGATCACTTCGATCATAATCCTTGTCTGCTTTTAAACAGTGACATCATCTAACAACTATTCTCCGACACAAAAAGAACCGAAAATAAAATATTCGTCAAAGACAATTAAGGAAACGACTGAATCTATTGTAACTAGACTAATTTTCGTAAAAGTATCATATTGCGTATATAGCATACTTTTTTGAAATTAGGATAATTACGTGTCATTTTAAATAGAGAAACGGTTGTGATAAAATCAAGAGTCAAGAGTGTTGTTAGATTTCCTCAAGCGGAAGTAATCTTAACACATTCTTAGCTCATCAGCATGCATTCCACAAGCCCTCAACAATAGCTCATTTCCATTAACATACGTAAGGTCAACCAGTCTCAAACGGGACAAGGTCACCGATGCACAGGGAAACTCCCATTAGCGGTCACTAAGTTGTCGCCAAGTCGCCTGTCAACACGTCTGGCTTGGAAAGTTTCCTGTTCCAAGATCAGAAGGAACAGCGAGGCTGCCAACGACGTAAATCAACGTCGATTGTACATGTGATATTGTAGATCAGTTGAAGCATAATACATGATATGATCTAGCCGTAGTATCGAGGTCGAGTGGTGTGGGTCAGCCGAGCCGTTGGCGGCCAAGCGCTGGCCGGCGGCGGCGGGCAGCGGCGCCTAAGATAACGGGGCATATGCATGCCGCATACAGATTTACAATCTGTAAAATTACAATGGATTCTGCCCATGACTAAACTACGATGAAAGTTTCTTATCAAAATTAATCAAGCTCATGTCTTTATGTAGCATGTCCGCTGCTGTGTGTGATCCGATGATATTCAACGATCTATCAGACATCTGATTGGCGTCATTATTTAATTAGAAGCGAGCACTTTCGCGAATATTTCTCCTTAGCATAATTATTGCCAAGAAAACTGGCGCATTGTTAAATCACCGCACTGCAATCATACACTGTTAAAAACATTTGAAAAGTGATGTGTACTGACTGTTAGCTAGAAACGTCAATTTATGACTTCCTACTTCCTAGGAGTTCCTGATCGCTACATGGAAAATGATTGATAGCAAATACCTCCAATATACAGAAGTGGTCTATGTTCGACTGCCGCTCAGTACATGCATGCTGATGATAATGGAGAAATATGAGGAAAATTTCATAATATGAATACAGTGAGAGCTATTGTATTGTGGTCGCTGATCGTGACGGACAGACAGAGGAATCTATGTTACGTCGTGAGGCTCAAGTGCTACGGATGGAGTCGGGGTAGCTGCAGTGTCAAGAGCAAGAAATAGCTCGGTGGACAGATTGGGCCGTCCTGCAACCAATCTCTGCAAGGTACTTAGCGCAAAACGAGATTAAGAGACATTATTGCAAAAGTAATAAAGATTAGGAATGAGAAAATTAAACATGAGTAGTGAAACTTCAAGTTGTCCCTGGAAGATCCAGGATTCCAGGTCATGTGGCTACAGCACTTCGGTGTTGGTTTTGAGCATGTTCTAGCAAATTATAACATGACCGCCAAGACCGAGCTTACAAATAGACGGATTACGTGAGGTTAACGCAACGCCGCGATAGCTGACAGAAGAGAATGCAAAATAAAATTTAAACGTCACTATAATTGCGTGCATGATCAAAGGTATTGAAAAAAACCCAGCGCATGTTAGTAACCACGACAACGTCAGAAATGAGCTCATTCGAAATGTCGGCACACATGACTGTGAATGGTAATTTATTCATAAGGATAATCTTGGAACTAATTATTACGATTCTACGGACCCTGAACTACCTATGTTGATTATTCTCATTCGATACATATTCATTAATCGTGCTCGCTTCCATATTTATAACAACTTTTATTTGTGTTATTGTTTATTGTCTCCGGGTTTGAATATCTTCATTGTTTTGATCTCATACATGTTTTTAAAACAATAATATATGTATTATCCCATGGTATTCAACTTGGTCACAGCGCTGTATGGTCGTTGCAGCGCAGCTATGCTTTACATATCTCTAAAATAAAACCCCGAAGCTAGCACCCTATGTAACTTTACCCTAACGTCGTCGTATCGTCGTTCTGTTACAGTTAATGTTTTGTTCTGAATATTGATTTGACAGTACCCAAGAACAAAGTTAAACTGATTCTCAGAAAGGTAAGTCAAATTAATTTGGCCAATAAATACCAGTGTAAAGGCAGTAATTGAATATAATATTATTGTCGTGTGTATGTTCATAGTCACGGTGTATTATTTACAGGCTGCACGCACTCGCACAGTTGGCAGTGACTTTGACCGACGGCGCGGGCGCGGGCGCGACGCTGCGTCTGCCCGCCACACAATGGCAAGGCCATGCTAATTTGTTTTACACGCTTCCCCTGCCTTTTATTATAATTTCCGCGTTTTTTTTTCTCTATTACCACGGTCTTCGTTAAGCGAACAATGCCTATACTTTGGCAAAATTTTAAAGAACCGTGTATCGGTATGAAAGATCACTTACACGCAAAAACGACTTGTCAGTGTTCACGCAGTAGACCTAATATTTTCATGAAAATGTTCTTCGGTAGCTTGCTAGAATGGCTTCGTCTTAGAATGTATAACATACCTAGATATTAGAATTACCTTATGTGAGTAAAAAAAACGTGAAGAGCAATAGCTATACTTAAGCCTGACATATACCATACCTGATACATAATTGAGTACCACAAACCAGAGATTGACTACGTTGGATTGGCTTACGTTGAGATTCCACCTCAGTTATCACATCATATAGTATAAGTTTGTAACCCGGTAATAAACTCTCAAGTGTCAATTATATTTCCATGATTTGAGCAAGACATTTCATAAATGAATGTCATCAAATTTTACGAGGTTATCAAACTCGATTAACATATATACATCATAAACGAAAATGCTGAAATCAATTTTAAAAAAAACTAAATCAGTAACAGATAAGGAGGTGGGAGCACTAGAACGTGGCTTGTGAAGCAAAACGTAGCAATAAGGAAACTCTTGGCGACAGTAATTGTACCGCACCGCTACGTCACGTCGACTCGTGACGAAACCACTGGGACTTTTACAAGTCTTCAGTAATGCCTGTATTGTGAAAATAATTGCTATGCAAACTCGTGATTGGACGCTTCTCTCCTTATAGTTTTCCTCTGTAGATAAAAAATACGAGTATAAGAAAAAAAACCAGACCCTTGTGACAGAAGACCCTTGTGAGCGTATAGGTAAAAGTCCAGCTTTGTATTACTCCTCAGTACGTCATTAGTTCTTACAAAAAGATGACTAGTAGGTTCAAAGTTCTTACAGGGATGGATTCTTTATATTGAGAGGTAACAAGGGAACTTTGCTACAAAGACAAGCAAAAACCGCTAGTCGTAGATCTGAAGACCTTAGTTACAGACAGCTCGTCATAAAATTCATAACTTCAATTACAATGACACTGCTACAATTGTTTTTTTTTCTTTGTTTCAACTGCATGAAGGCACACAATTAAACCGCGTGTTTTCATTACAGCGCGTCTCAGACATGTGAAATAGCAAATTCCGTATAACATTCGCAGTTGAATAACTGCTAATGCGCAACTTGAACAATTGTTGTCGAAAACGTAGCCGGGCAGACAACAACCCGTCATTGAACGTATTTGATCGGCTCTTGTTACGCACGCACAATGGAGTGTTTTGCACACAGTTTGCACAAGTGCCGGCCGTGGAGCCGCGCGACGTGCGACCACGGACGACACAATGCTACACGATAACACAGTTATGTTCTTCGACAGGCTGGCGCGGCTGGTAGCATCCGCGTACTCCCGGCTCTCTTCATTCGTATTCGTCCTGCATTGTTGGCCGAGCGGGCTCTTGATAATGGTGTGTCAATCAAATCTGCTCCAGACGATAAATTTGAATGATTAAATTATAAATAGGTAGCACGTCGATGCTATCACAGATGCCGCCATTGTATTCTAATTACTAGATACGAGGCCGTATCAGCAGTCAGTGTACAACGTTGTTTTAGAACAGAAATAGCTAGAAATAGATAAACATTTTATTTACTTCTCAATTTATGGGTTTAACGTATCTAAACGACACTGACAGTTGTAATTTGTGGTAATTTCGTGAACTCATCGCGATACCCGAATTTGTAGGTAATGATGATGGCCATTTAAAACGTAATTGTTTCCCGACGTTCAGCAGTACAATCAACATCTTTTGTGACGGTTTACAAAAGAAAAACGTCAAACGATATTCCAACAACAAAGGTGATAAGACTGAAACGGAAATGAGTTTGACGTTTGAGTTTGGAAAACCAATAAAGGTGAGCATTTCATTTACATTGGATGGTCTGTGTAACATACAGTAGTTAGTTTTGTCCATAGAACACGCAACATAAATAAACAGAAAACGTGTTCTCTGAAAACTATATCTCAGATCTTCTTATTTCAGAAAACCGTTTCAGACGTATCTGTCTCAGAGCATGACGATACCTAGCAGACTACAATAACATCGCTTCAATACATATGATAACACACACAACAACTAAAGTGAACATAGCCTCAACAGCACAACTCTGGTAAATACATCGGACGACTGATGTGAAAAGAATGGCATACAGTGCTGCGTTTGTGAGCTTGAAACCTGATAAGTGTTTACTATAAGAGCATTGGATTAGAGTAGAAAGTGGAAAACATTTAAAACTGCACAGAACACATTAAATGCTACAACCATCCACGTGAACGTTTTGATGGCGAGTAATGTTTCATCGAGTACTGATAAGGCGCAAGGCTGTGCGACCCTGTCCCCCTTGAGTGTAATACCACCAGCACTAATTGCAGAGAGAAAATATTACACAACGGTTTCAGGTGCATTTATAAAAACTTGTTTCAAAATGGTAGATTTGCTGGGTGAATTACTGACTTCGTTATTGTGCTTAATTGTGAACTTACTCTCAACAAGGTTACTTCTCGCTAAATTGTCTGCTGAGTTAAATGTACGGTCTGATTTGGAGTTGCCTCGTCGATAGCAATAACTATAATATCGATCAAATCGTTGATCCTTGTCTGATCGCTTCGTAGTCACCATCTACTACCGACTGCAAACTATTGCTTGGTTTTTTAACTAGAGCTTACTTCTTCGTCTCATCTTGCAACTTTACTCGATCCACCAGTACCTGTGTATTGCAATCACGTAGAAAGTAGCTCATTGCTAATAAGCACTCGTCAACCAACATAGCAATGTTACCATAGCACTAATTAAATGTAGATTACTCATAGTTTAATAAATTAGTAAACAAAGATATTCTAATCGATTAGCTACGGAAATCGCACTACCGTGGTGTGAGGCATGAGGTCAGCAGCAAGTCACGAGTGGCTGCGCGCGCGCATGCAAGAGCGGGTCGCGCTGTGACCTCACATGATGCGCAGGCGTCGTGACGCCGCAGACGCCGCCGGTAAATGTCAGCAGAAGGTAAGTATATATATAAGTAAGAGATGTGACGATCATAGGTAAATAACCTATGATCGTCACATCTCTGGCATTAGGTGCCTTCATTGGAAACTCCAGTTTCGTAGGAGTCCAAGTCCATCTTGAGATTTAATATTTGACGTGAGCAAGTAATTTACGTCATGGGATAAATACATTTTCAATTATAACTTATAACATAATGCTCTTAATTACAACATATGGTTGTAATATGGGTTGGATGGTTGTAATGCTAAGTCGTGAACGTTTTTTATTGTTGGTTTTATGTCCGTAGTTCAAACAATAAACGTGTTTCATCTGCACATACAATAGAGCGTGGTATCGTCTCAGCCTCGCTCCCAGCCGCGGAGCAATAATACAAAAAAGTCGTTATATCAACGTGACCGCTCCAAGTCGACGCGAAACTGAGTAATAGCATCGTTACTGTTTGTATTGTCTGCGCAACCGTCGCAGACGCCACCCGGCTAACAACGTTTCATATAAAAATACAGCCGTTACAAAAGAGTTGCTTACATTAAAGAAACTCTGTATTGCCTGCAAATCTTGGCGATTTTTTATTTTATACATACAAAGGGGTTGGTTCCCTTGCCAAGTTGCTACATTCATACCCAAGGTAGAGATGAACTGAGTATGTGTCCGTTGTTTTAACAGCAAGGGAGCTGTAGAGAACAGAACAGCGATAGCTCACGATGTATTATCACCTAAAATAACTGTCGATAATCACAAAGTTACAAACTTCCAAAACATTAACGTCGGTCCTTACTAAACTTATGATTGATAGACATGGTGACACGTCTCGACGCTAGAGCAAAAATGACACGATCCCGTGACGAACGTGGCACCTAACATGCCATCCAAGCACACTAGCATGAAGACATAAAATAAAGCTTTATAGTTCACGACATCATGGCAAATACATTAAATAAAACTGACATAACTTCGTGACACTTTTGGACACGAATGCCTTACAAAGAAGCGATTCAAGGTCGACTTATTTAAAAATGTGGAAAATTGCTGTCAAGTAAAACGTAGTCGGTAATAGGCTATAAGTAGTCATACATCACGCGGTAAGGCGACACTCAACAATTTAGGAAGAAATGTTCAATTTATAGTGCGGCCACACGAGCAATTGGCAGCGTTTGATGAGCTCCAATAAACAGACAATCGTGCCTCGTTAACGTTATATTGGAGATGGAGAAGCAATCAAAATGGCACTGGCCACTGACACCTATAAGTATAATATAATATATATATATAATATATGTTTTTTTTTTAATCAAGAGCGCTTGAGCGTTGTAATTAACAAAATAAACAGTTAAAGTGATATAGCCACAATTGTTATTCTTATTTTTAATTTCGGGCAAAAGACAGCCGTGCATCTGCGTTAATCGCGCATCCAAGTTGAACAATACTGGTTGAAATCTATATATATAAAAGGACAAAACTGACTGACTGACATCAAAGCACAGCCGAAAGTACAGGGACTAGGAACATGAAATTTTGCAAAAGGTTTCCTTTTATGACGTAGGCGATCACTAAGAGAAAATTTTCAAAATTTCGCTCCCTAAGAGGATAAAACGCGGGTGTAAAGTTGGTATAGAGAAACCCACTTCTTAGGCTGTGTAAAGTGACAGCTGTCAACTGATCGGCCATACTGAGCGCATTTGTTTACACAGCCAACCGACGTCACGAACAGAGTAAATAATAGTGCGTTCACTACTTTCTACATTTTCGTCAAATACGCGCGAAATTTGAAAATGTAAATTTTAAATGCATTTTAGGGTACTTAGCAATTGAATAAAAATGTTGTGTTTTTTTTGTGGTTTATTAGCACTATAGAATCTAATTGAGACACGTTTCAAAAATGAGTGTAATATCCGATTCAAGATGTTGAATCGTTCCACGGTCAAATAAGAAAGCTACGCTGATAGGCTCTGCTGTTAGCTGTAGCTTAACTAAGATGCCTGCTATACACTGCCAAAGTTCCAGTATATGTATTGAAAGAAGCTCTTATAACAGTGTGATGCGAAATTCCAAGAACACGCGCCATACCCATGCTGAATATTCCGCAAGGCCTCCATACAAATTACGCCTCACAAGGAAGTATTAATAAGTCTGAACGGAATGAATGAGGTATTTTATTAAGTGTCTCTTTTGTTTTATACGTCTTCGATTTATGAAGGTCACCTAGAGACGAGGATCAAAAGTACAATAAGTCAAATACAACAATTGAAGCTGACTTGAGTGAGGCAATGATGCAAAATGAACAATTACAAAATCGTATCACAGTCTTTCGATTGATTTGTATGACAGATACGCAGGGCTGGCGGTCCACTGTAGTCTTGGTGATGAAACATCTCGACCTTGGCGCGTTTTTCCCGCACGTTGTCGTTGGCGACCTTCGCGATGACCGTTGATTTGAGAGCGCTTTTAGTCATTCAATTCAAACATTGCGCGTCGTAGCGAATAAAGCCGGCGGTGCCGTGCCCAGCGGTGCGTAACAGACAGCGAGAAACTGGAAGGACCGAATCCGAGTTCTACTTATTTTAAAGCTCCTTTAAAGTGCTATTACAAGTTGAGAAGCGACGAGGATTTGTAGGCCAGAACCCAGAAGAGCTAGGAATGGTTAATTTTCTTTAATCCGATCTTTATGAATTATATTATATTTCCATCTGCGTACTTTTAAACTCGGACTCGGCTTATACTTGTTTGTTAATACAATTTAAGGCCACAGCCGTTATTCTATAAGAGGTTTACATCAAAGCGCTAAATAACACTTGCTCTGCAAGGCCATCACATAAATATCAGGTGATCACCATAATGGGCGTAAATTACGCACTTATTGTTTGACACTACTTTAACTGAATAAGTTTTCAAGCATTACAATAGGTCAGTAAGCGTTGTTTTCCCCGCTAATCGAATTCGAAGTACATTTGTAGGTCTCACGTAAGAAAATAACTAATCACCACGGTGGCTTTTTTTCTTCGAGAGTAGTTCAAGGTGCGCTCGTATTGTATCGAGCACTTTCTACAGATACGAAGAAAATATGTGGAAATACATCTGAGTGCAGTGGCATTATGTGCACCAAGTTTTCACAGTTTTACTGTAACAGAAGCGAGCGGAGTTATGGACATCGCTGGCGAGGTCGGACCGCCACCAAGATCAGTGTTTGCATTTCAGCGTTGAAAAATGTGCAGATATAAGGAAACCTGCTGGCAAAGTTAAGATAAACAATTTTAGACACGTAAATATATGTATGAACCCTCTTTAACGTTTCACATACGATATCTGGATAGAATGTGGAATATTTTATGCATGGAGCTTCTTACAAATGGATAATAAATTCGCTTCGGATCGGCCGAGCTCGGCGTCGGCGTTACAGCGTCAACATAAACCGGTTATTAGAAAATGCTTGACAAAATGAAGAGCGTTCAAGTCTCGAACCGCGCTCAAGCATTAAGGCTGTTTTTAATATCGTGCGGATTTCATAACGCATGTGGAAATGCTCCGCATGCAAGGCTGCTGCCCGAAATCACGCCCCGCATCCCGCGTGCGTATTCTACGCATTAAAATAAATACTTGTATGAAAAGGACATTAGCGGGAGCTACGCGTGCGGTGCAATCCCGCATGCGTGATGAAATCCGCACGATATTAAAAACACCCTAAGAGCCCATCGAAACCCCCTACTTAACTCTACCAGGATAGCTTACTTCTTCAAATGAACACCGATAAGGTGATTTTAATGACATCATTTTAGGACAGCATTTAAAATTTTAGCTAAGTTAGTGTGGTGTCCCCTAATCTATATATTGCCGGTATTTGCTATTCTTGGAGGAACCGGTTTATGAAACCAAGATCTACCTTAACCAGTAATAGTACCTATGTCAGAGAGATTTCATTAACGAATATACGGTTTATGACACCAATGGGAATATAATGAAAATAGCCTTAGTGCTTTGATACGATACTATGTGGAAAAAAAACATGGGAAATTCGTAAACTGACATTGACCACCACCTTTACAAAGTAATCTGTAAAGGTGGTGGCCACAAAGATAAGCAACATCTGCTTCAGAATATCTAAATAATCTTGAGCAAATAGACAAAAGAGCCAATTACAGGTAACGTGCTGTAAAACTAAGCGAATCGAGAGTGTGACGAGACAAAAAAACCAAATTAAACAGCGGATTAACATTGTACGACGTTTTACATAGCAATCCTTGATGCGCAGAATTGAGCGACGCGACAATTTTAAGCAGCTATCGAATTGCCTGATTAGTATTGCGTGCTAGGCAGATCTAGCTGATCGAATTATGTAGTTAGCGCAAAGTGCGGATACTGCTCATTATTCAGCTACTTATTAAACTAATAATCAATTATTGTATATATGTTTATGTATTTCGTGTTTAGCTATAAGATTAGCGATGCTTTGATGATCTAAAGCTTGCTTACGTGACGTAATAATAAATTCCGCGATGTTGGCAAGTATACCCTATTTGGCAAAATGTCTGATACAAGAGATTAATTTCGCCAAGCTCTGGAATTTTACGCGTCTGTATTTTGATACCGAGGTATTCGAAGAAATCTTAACATGGTAAATATAGAGATCCTTTACAGGCCTGTTGCCGAATTGTTATATTTTTTCTATAATAACATTCTGTACTGTTGCTAGACTTGCTAGGCACACCTTTGTTCTAGGGCCGCTAAAACTTTTTCCAATTTTATTTTACATGAATTTACGTACTACTGTATTTTGACTTTTTTACGTAATCCGAAAAGTTTTTATAGAAATTGTTTTAATCTGTCGCATTTTATGTTGCGGTGCGGGAGGCTTAAAATTTTAATACACATGAGGCATTAATATGACCTTATGACTGTTCAAAGATATCAGAAATTATAATTTTTATTGTTTTTGCTAAATAATGTGTACAAAAAAGCTACGGGACGTCGCGTGACGTCACGGCCGGCGGCGGCTGCACACGCGTCTCGCAAGGTGAACATTTCACATATCAGCTGAGCTTGTGTTGTAACTGTGAAGAATGGGGCCGGGGCTTCAACACATCACATGACAACAAACTACATTAATTAAATTATGTATCAGAAAAGTTAATGAGCACCAAATTCTAATTTTCGTTTTTTTTTGCAGATCATAGTGGACAGCATTGTTTTACGGCATACGTTTTATTTAAAAAAAAATCCTTTCCTTCACTGTCCCACTGCTGGGCAAAGGCCTCCCCCAAGCCCTTCAAGACATTTTTCTAAACCAGATCTTCTGTTAATTTATAAAAAATGATAAAATACTTTGTTGATTTCCTCACAGTCCTGCTTGACAATATTTCTTACAAGAATTTATGATTCTAACAATACATCATGACTCAACAATGATATCAGTTATTCAGATTTCAGTGCTATTATTTTGTTTATCTAACGCACTTTACAACTTCCTTATTGAAGAAATAATATCTCCATAACACATAAAACCTGTTCAGATTTCATATTTTATGAATGTTTCAATATTTATTATATTTGGTGCTTTCACTGGGATAAGAAGAAAACATTTAAAAGTTGTCTTATTCTCAACATTTCCTTGGACCAGATCCAGGAAGTCTGCTGTAACAAAAAACCTTCATAATTTTGGCTAACATTCTGCTTTCCATAAACCAAACAAACTTTTAGATAAATAATGGCTTAGAAAACCAATTCTAATAAGACTTCTTAGTAATGAGGTTTTTATTCATTATAATATTGCTGTTAGTACTTTGAATATTACATAGTTGTTCAGATGCAATTAATAAATAGACTACACGCAAAAATTACCAGAGTATTTAGAATAATGGAGTTATTTTGTTACTTGCTTGAGGTCACGATATGTTATGTTTGAGCCGACAACCCTTTGACTGATATTAATTGCATAATAAAAATACAGAGCTACATAGTTATTAGGTTTTCATCAATTTGTTTCATTATAGCAAAGTTAATGGGATCAAATTTGATCAGTCAATCAGCTCAGAAGCAGAACTGAAGTTCTGTTCCAAATAGGTATCTTATCATAGCATAGTATATGTTCAATTTACCTGAGGTAGGTACCCGTTATAACATTTGGTATTCAAAATTAATTCATCTTTTGCTTCACAACTTTCAGATGAATGATACAAAAAGTCATAACTTTTTCTCAAGAAGCAGTGTTCCTGGTGTATGTGCATCACTTTCCAACTCGGCGCTTGGTAAACAGAAAGCTTTAGTGAATTAGGAAGTAAACAGTAAAGACACACGCAATAAATTGGCACAGTGTTAGTACATTCCCATGCACGGGCGACAGCCTAGCAGTGCCACGGCACGCTCGGATTACATGGATAACGGCCGCGATGCAGTCACAATGGGTGACGTCCGACAATATTACGAAAACGAACAGATACAGCAGGTCAAAATTACTTACCAACAACAAGTTTCTCGCGAAGTAACACCGACAGAGCTTGATGGTATGCGAACACCTACACAAAAGTTCAATTCTTCTGTCCAGAAGCTTTTAGGATATAACACTTAACTTGCACAAACGTTTATTATGATTTACGGAAGATAATTTTATTGGAAGAAACACAAATAAACTTTGTAAGGATGCAAGCTTTCGCGATTAGCCAACGAATCGTACTCCATCAATCGGCCATTGCACGACACCACACCACAGACTAAAACAAATCTTTCGTCATCATGTTGCTGGTTTTCTTTCCCTTATTGATTGCTAGTGTTCATTTTATAATTGCTACTATTAGACTGAGTCTAAACGTCCGGAGTCAAAACCACGTCAAAACTATCAAATATTCATAAATATCAAATGTTCAAAAGTATCTTACTTGCCTCCATCCAACTAATCTTCTTTCCGGGTATTATTTTTTCATTTAAACTTACTAATTGACACATCAACTTGCAGCCAAAATTACTGGGACTGGGAACATACAATTTTGTACAAGGCTTCCAATTATTTTTATGAAAATATTCTAGCGATTGAAGTCGCAGGCAAAGTTAATAATATTTAGCCCCAGAAAATCTTTCAAGATGTGTGGTCTACGCATTTAACTGCGAAAAGTGGTCGATCGTCAATGCCCATAACATATACAAAAGTTCTAGCATACGCATTAAGAGCCGAATAACGAATAGCCAAACTAATGCGCTAAATATCGCAAAACACTTGGAACTACTCGACGTCAGAAATCAGAAATCAGAAACGTTTATTTTAAATAGACCAATTACAGGCACTTTTGAATTGTCAAAATGTCGGTCAGTCAAAAAAAAAATACAAGTGAAGCTAAATTGCACGTTCCAAAGCGTAGATCTCTATGGAGAAGAACGTGCAAGAAACTCCATGGACACTCCTTTAAATCATGTTATGAGTTACATAAATCTTGGTTACATATTTCTTGTCGCTTCTAATATGTGAGAACAATGTAGATAAGTAATAATTATTGATATAAAAAAAAAAAAAACTAATTAAAACAAATAGAAATTGAATGAAGTCACTGGCAGCTAAGAGATGACCAGTCTCAACTGACGGCACCCGTTCACGAGCATGACGTGTGCATCAGCCACACTCAGCTCAACCATTCTGAAGGGAACTGAATGACCCAATAACATGTGCCACCAACAGCGAGACATTTGAGTGAGCATGACAAACTATCAACTGCCATGCTCGTAATGTCAAATAAGTTGTAACCTAATTAAAACGCTCCATGGTACTTCACATTCACAAAACTTGAAAAACAAAGTGCTTCTACATTATACAATGCTATTGTTTCCAAATACAAAAGGTAATAAATTATCATAAGCTCTATTGAAATAAACAAATAAAATAAAAAACATTTCGAAAACAACAATACAAAAAGGGGAATAGTATCTCTTCCAATATTTATATATATCTAATAAATTAAAAAAAAAACTAATTTGAAGGTAAAAGTGGCTGTGGCTGCGGAGCAGGACCGGCATTTAGCCAAGCGTTTTTATCAAGGGTATAATCTTCCAGTTTATAATACGCTTGTCTACTTAGTGTGCGTTTAATGCATGCTTTAAATTTGGACTCATTTAGTTGTAGAATCTCAACTGGTATTTTATTATAAAATTTTACACAGTACCCCATGAAAGAACTATGTACTTTAGCCAATCTGAACAGAGGTTGATCTAATTTGTTCTCGTTCCTAGTATTAAAATTGCGCCTGTCACTTATCTTAGTAAAAAGATGAAGATTTTTCCGAACATACATAATGTTTTCATAAATGTATTGACAAGGGAGCGTCAGGATGTTTCTTTCCTTAAATAGTTCCCTGAGAGAATCGCGTCTGCGAAGATTATATATGGCTCTGATAGCTCTTTTCTGCAGAATAAAAATAGACTCTATATCTGCAGCTCGTCCCCATAACAAAATACCGTAAGACATGATACTATGAAAGTAACTGAAATAAACTAATCGCTAATAAATAAATCAGTAAATTGACGGATTTTTCTGACAGCATATGCTGCTGAACTAAGCCGACCTGCCAGAGATGTTAAATGAGGATCCCATTGTAGCCTCGAGTCAAGCGTGATCCCTAGGAAAACCGTATTCTCGACGAATTCGAGTTTCTCCTTGTTCAATACTATGTAAGAGTAATTACTTTTAACATTCGGTAACGCAAATCTTACGCACTTAGTTTTTTTCCATTTAATACTAAATTATTAGTAAACCAGTTTTAGACTTGCTGTAAAGCATTGTTTACGTCATCAAGATTTGTGGAACGTCTATTGATCTTAAAAATTTACGACGTATCGTCAGCAAACAATACAATATGTGGTTGTTTTTTTTTAATAGATGCGGTAGATCATTTAAATATACTAAAAAGAGGACGTAAAGGTATAAATTCAAATTAGTGAAAAAAAATGTCAAAAATAATGTCAATTTGTTATCTAAGTGAGAATGAGATGGCACTACTACCAGGATATGGTGAGTACCAATTGTTTGAAGTCTGCTCTCCCCCAGCAATCTAGCAGTGAAGTCTAACAGTCTATCGGTCGGTGACAACTGACAGTGTATCGAAAGATTATGACTTGTGAATTGGTTTGCCACGGTTGCTTGAAGTCGGCTATCTATGCTAATGTCATCTGCCTCCTGTCCTGTCAGCTTGCCAATCATCATCTTTATTTAGAGCGCCAACCTAAAGAAACATGAAGATTTATTTAAATTTGCAGTAATGCGTAGAGGAAATCGATTTCACGATTTCCCTTGCAATTTTAGCGACTGTTTCCTTTTTTTTTTTAAATATAAAAACTAGTGCTTGATTGTGATCTCACTTGATGGTAAACAGTAATGCAATCGTTGAAGGAGAATAGCACTAGTTCATTGAGAGCATATTGACTCTAGCCTTGAAGACACCTAATCTAGTAACTAATGAAAATCAGACGGGAAGACCATTGACCTTCTAGCTATTTAATAGTTACCTACCTTTATCACGTCTTCTGTCATGGGGTGTTTACTACGTAAAGGTAGGTGCATTTATTTTTTTATGAATTCCTAACAAATTAGAAGGTTTCGGCAAAACTGGCAATATTACAAGTTCTTTTTGTTTCTATGTTTGGTAGCCTATGATGGTAGCTCTATTCGTAAACGTTTGTTTTGAATGTGAAGTTACTTGACTTTGACAAGTATCAATGACAATGACATGACAGCTGTCAGCTGTCAGCTGACAATGTCAATTGCTAATGACACAATAGCATTTTGTCCGCCGTGCGTGCGCCGCCCGGCTCCCGGCAAGACCTACGTCACGCGTTTCAGCGACTTCGACCTTATATCACAGTGGTAGTGATAGGCCTTTTCACGTCGTCCTCTTCTTTTTAGTATTCCGAGAGGAAAACCTACAATAGCATTTTGTTATGAAATATTTGGAATGGAACACCGTGCTTGTTTGTTTATAATAAAATTAAAATGTTAAAAATATAATCACAATGGTTAAGTTTAAAGACGCAGTATCAGCCTACAAATCATTAAATGGACTTATATGTGTTTACAAGCCACCATGTGTACCAGTGAAACAAGTCATGCATACGGTGAAAACCAATCTTTGTAGAGGTTAGATTTTATTAAAGTTACTGTCAATACCATTATTTACCACGGCGATTTATTGTACGAGACAGCGTCAGCGTCTTCTACATAATTAGTAATCGATTTTACAGATCTTAACGCGTTACCTGGCAGACCAATAGAGAAGAGAGTAGAAATAGTGGGATCAACAAATGAGCCCATGCTGGTGAAGCTGGTGCCCAACTACGCTGATGATCCTCTGGTGTGCGGGCCCAGGTATATCAACGATGACTTCAGGTGCAGCTGGGCAACACACCTGGGTTTATTTAGTAGTGGAGTTTTGTGTAAGTACACAAATACAGTTACAAAATCCTGTAGTATTTTGTTACTGTAACTTATTTATTATTGAATAGAAATTTCACTTTGATAAAATTCACTTGTTCCTCTAACTTATAATATTTCAGTACTAGGCATCAATGAAGGTACAAGAATAACCTACAAAATAAACATAGGAAGGCCAACAAGAGCCTTCAAGGTGCATGGCCAGCTCGGTAAGGCTACTGACACATACTTCTGGAACGGCAGGACCATGGAAAGGAGCACCTTCCACCACATCACCAGAGAGAGGATGGACAAGGTGGTGGCTCACATGCAAGCTGCACATCAGAAGACTATGTTTGAGTATGTATTTTAGGGTTACGTCTTAAAAATATGGTATCCTCAGGAGAGCATTAGAATTTTTAAGTGGATGTGGTTGTATAGTAAATCTGGAATTTTGAAAAATATTGAAAAATATTCAAAAAGACCACCACCACTAGGCTCCTAATGGAGTAGTTCACCAATATTTAGCTCTATACCAATTATTGTAAATTGAAATGGCTATTTTGTCTAAAATGAGATAATAATAAAGAATAAAAAAATATTTTTGGTGAGTACATTTATTTTCTTAAATAATAGTCGCAATAATCTTTATCTATAATTTTACAGGCAGCCAGGTCTCCAGATGGACTCGCAGACAACATATGAATTGGCTTCAAAGGGCCTCATCAGGCCAGCTGATAACAAACTGCCAGTTATCTATGGCATGAAGTGTGTCTATTTTAATCCTCCTAACTTTACATTAGGTAAGTGTGTAAGACTGCCTAATGAGTGTTTAAGAATTTACAATTTTGTCTTAACATTTTAACAAATTTGGGCTTATCTTCAATTACTACTATAACCTCGATTAAAAAGCATAGGATTATGTTAATAATTTCTTAAATATTATTAAAGTATTAATTTTTATTGAATTCTAAAATACTTAATTAATTTACATTTATAATAATTTATTTCAGAAATACAATCAGTCAATGAGTATGATAAGTACCTATGGACACTCATCCATGATCTGGGAGTCCAACTAAAGTCCACAGCATACTGCACAGCAGTCCAGTGCATCAGGCAAGGGAAGTTTGATGTTGACTTGGCTCTATTGCGGAAGTACTGGGCCCTGGAGCACATTGCAGATAATATGAACATGTGTCAAGAAATACTGGACGCTAACGAGCGGCTACTTAAACCTGAATCTGCTATATTGTCAGCTTAGATGGTGTATAGAGTTCTAGACTAGTTTTAAATAAATATAAGTAGGTATATTAATTGAATTGTATTATTGATTAATTTTTATTGTAATTAACTGATATACATCCCATTATTTAATCTAATTGGCAAAACATATTGACCAAAGTATCTGTCAAAAATGATAGGTAAAAAATCTTTACAATTACTATAAATGTTGAACAATCAAGAAAAACAAAGCAATGAAATACTACAAGCTAATGTAAACTAATAACATTGTCCACCAAGTTTTGCCAATGTATCAAGGCACTTAAGTCCTTCAATATCTTCATGCCAGTTGGTGCTCCTGCTCTACCTTCCTCACCACTTTAGTCACTAGTGTCACTATTATCCTCTAATCAGCTACCAGTAGAAGACGGAGTTTATGGCGAAGTGTTGGCTTGCTTCTCCATCTGCTCTATCCTTTTGTGCCTTATCATGTTAGAGAGAATGCCATCAAACGATGTCGTCTTCTTCTTCGCCGATCCCCTCAGTGTGTCTTCTCCTTTACTACGCACTCGTAACCGCAAGGAACTGACTTCATCCATAAAATCAAAGTCTGATTTATCTTCTCTTATTGGTGACGCTGGAATTTCCGGCTGGTTCTCTTTACTTACGGGCACTGGTGTAGGGGGACGTCTCCCAGGACATTTCCATTCTAGAGTTATAGTACCGGTTTTATCAAGAGCTTTGTATAGTTCCTCTAACTCTGCAGGTTCTGGCATCCAGTTTTTGCCGATGAATACACCACTTTTGGAAAGCTCGTCATCTGAACAAGGCAGATCCCAATCATCACCCTGAAGTTCCGTGGTGCTCATAGTATTTTTTGGTAAATGGTCAAATTATTATACCTAATTTCAAACTTTCCTATTTCGTATTTTATTTTGCAAACACCAAGGCAATAAATTGTAATCGGTTTGACGTTTTGCTTGTTTTGACATTAAAAAGTCTATAGTTTATGATTAATGAATATATAAAAAGGTATTAAGTGACACTGAAAAGTGTCAAAGTACTTACCGGTTATCACAGAAAAACCGGTACCAGTAGCTTTTGTCTGTGCTATTCCCACTCTACTCAGCGTTCCGAAAGCAATAAAAGTGATTTTGCGAATCCAACCAAATTTAATAGTCACAAAATCTATGGGCTATTGAATAATAACTGTGACGTTACGCATTGGTCGGGTTCGCAATATCATCGCTTTTGTCGCAATTCGGAACGCAGGGTGTCTCCACGTGAAATTGACATTTCAAAACAAGTTTGTTTTTAGTAAATAATACAGGAAGCAAAGGAGGGTTTTTATTAAATCTAAGGATATAAAAATGTCTTCATCATCGGATAGTGATTCTGATTGTGAAAATGAGAATAACAGGCAAGTACACTTCCAAACTGGACAATGTAGTCTCACAAACATCTTCATCATCAATAATTATTTATTCTAACCTATTTCACAGATTAGGAGATTGCGAAGTTTGTGCTAAAAATAAGGCTAAATACACGTGCCCGAAGTGTGAAGTGAAAACGTGTTGCTTGGATTGTGTGAGGATACACAAAAAAGAGCTGGAATGCGACGGTATCAGGGATCGCACCAAGTTTATTAGAATCAAAGACTTCAAAGACACTGACCTGCTGAGCGACTACCGTCTGCTTGAGGAGTGCGCGCGGTTTGTGTACGGAGTCAAAACAGATGAGAAGAAGAAATACACTAGGATTGATAAGGACTTGCCGATTGTAAGTACAAGTACATGTATCATTTAAGCTTTGGCAACTGAATTTGATCAGTTGCTAAAGCATTGGGCTGCAAAGTTATAGAGCAGTTTCTTTACAGTGATGATAGCTCTGTTTCTTTCTCACACTGGTATTCATTTACTTAATTGAGTAACTTATTGTTTACTAGCTTTTGCTCGCACCTACACTTCCGACTACCTACCCTGCCTACCTTCTTATTTATATAGATTAAAATCTTCCATGTGACTTACGGATAACAAAGGCAAACGAAAAAAACGAGCCATTCTCAAATTTTGCATTTAGCAACATTCTCAACACAGTTTTTTTTACAGTATCTCTACAAACTCAAAATGGCAGCAAGGCAGAGGGGCACAGTTCTACAATTCTTATCACACAACTTCTCAAGGCACAAAGCTAACACTACAAGGTACAACAACAAGATGAACATAATAAACTGGCGAGTGGAGTGGGTGTTCCCTAATGTTGAAGCTGAGCCACTCAAGTTTGTAGATGAGCGGTGTCCAGAACAGAAGCGGTTGTCAGAACTCTTGGACAAATATCTCAATCCTGATGCTTTACCTTTTGAAGGTTCAAAAGCTCTGACTTTCTATAAGTCTGCTGGATTTAGTGGTGTCAAGGTTTTATTAAGAGGTCATTTTTTGTTTTTATATTTTGAAATTCTACACTACTGTTATCATATCCCAATTAAGAAGATGTTAAAGATAGTATTTATTTATTGTATTTCTATTTGCTGTCTAGAGCTTTTCCAACATGTTGGGGTCATTTTTACACCTTTAAATATTAATAGTTTCTTCTTTTTTACAGCTGAGAAAGTGAAAGGTTCTGCCAAGAAGTTCTTTGAACTGGATCCAACAGAATCTTTAGCTGAAAACTTGTCTGGAAAGTGCATAGTGGAGTTTCCAATTATTTTTGTTGTACTCAAGGACCATGCTTACAACTTTGAAATTATAACACCAGGTAATTACTATTATCCAATCTTAAGATTGAAATTCTCTATCACTATTGTGCTGGCTTGTAGTTGGCAGGATAAAACCACCAGTGTTAACTTTCTACTGATATGAAGGTGCCATTATTTCAAGTGTATTCCTGATTTTTATTTAAAAACCTCACATTTTTTCAGAAGATGAAATAGAGGAAGAAACTCCTGTGCCTACAAAACACAAAACAAGTAACAGTAGTAAAGAAAACCCTCAAGTGAATGGTGAACCTGTTGCTGCTAATAATGACTCCACAAATGGACATCAAGAACATCCTAGAAAGAGACCGAGACAGTTGTTGACTGAAAAGGTAGCTCAAGAAAAGAAGATGGAAATTGAGAAGGAAATAAAAGCAGCAAGGAAAAAGAAGCCAAAAAATCTTCTGTTCACGACTGGGTACTCCTCAGAAGAGAGCATAGATATTCAAAGTGATGAGGAGAACACCTAGCCAACACTGGAAGCAGAATTTTGAATTAAATAGGTCAAAAATGGTGATCTGGACTTTTCTGTTACAAAATAAATAGTGTAGAAGAAATAAAATAACAAGCCCAAATCTGAAAAGTAATCTAAAGGCGCCTTCAAATTAGCCAGTG
The DNA here is from genome assembly GCA_961205895.1 of Mythimna pallens. Taxonomy (NCBI): domain Eukaryota; kingdom Metazoa; phylum Arthropoda; class Insecta; order Lepidoptera; family Noctuidae; genus Mythimna; species Mythimna pallens. The sequence continues at coordinate 878,444 of OY540826.1, forward strand.
CCGCGACGTAGCGCGGCAGCATGCTGCTGCCGCGCTGCTTTGTTATTCCTTACAACCTTATTTTTACTATATGCCAAACCTAAATAGTTTGTTCCGAATCGGTAACTGAATCGATTCCAATAATTTTTACACCATGTTATATTTTTTCCCAAAAATATTTAAAAATTATTACAAGTGGGACACCGCGTGCACAGGCTTATTATTACCTTTGTCATTTTTCATGATAGGGTTTTGAAATTTTACATAAAAATATTAAACAGGTGTTTCAGATTTCGCTCGCATATACTAAAACTAGTGTTGTATAAATAAAAATCGGGCAAGTGCGAGTTGTACTCACACACTGAGGGTTCTGTACAAACTTACCTAAGAAAACAAATCAATTCCTGAATTGAGTTATGAAGATTTTTTCGAATCGCAAAAAATTTTTTTTTTGTGTCGTAACTACATATTTACAGTTTTCAGATTTTTTCCTATACTTGTCCTATAAGACCTTGCTTCATGCCAAATTTCAGGATCCTAGGTCATAAGAAATTGATGAATTTTGATTCCCTTGGGAGTGTCGAAATATACGTTTTTTGCGACATAAACGTCTTTTTTTTCGTCAACTCAGAAGTTTGATTTTTTCACAGCTTCAAGGAACCGCAGACCTGAGTATGGTTTTAATTTCAACTCGATACCTCCACGCGTTCCCGAGATAAAGGGTCTTGACAGACAGGCAGACGGACGGACAACAAATTGATTCTATAAGGGTTCCGTTTTTTCCTTTTGAGGTACGGAACCCTAAAAAACGCTGTAGTCGCGCGGCACGCTATTTTGTTATTTACATGGAATAACAAAGCAGTGCGGCGTCAGCGCTGCAGCCGCGTGGCACTTTGCGGCTAATTTGAAAGCGCCTTTTGACATGCTCACTGCTCATTCTGCTCCAATAACTTTCCATAGCCAATAGCAGATGTTTGTCCTGCAGCTTTGCTTCCATGACTAATCCCAAGCATTTTTTCTGGGTGTAATTACAACTACATATGAAAGTCTGGCGGGATTTCTTCGTGTGAAGTTCAGTGGCTGTTTTAATTATTCGCAAATTGATTCCTAGTGGATATTGTGATGTAAAATTGGTGTAGTTTTGTATCTCAAGTGTCTGCGCAACTGGACAATCATTGAAACAGGCGCGATCTCGGTAAAATGGGGCTGAGAATTTTACAGTAGTAACACTGCGATGGCGCGATGATGTCACGCGCAAACGCCGGCTTTCGATTGCCTTTGAGAAGGTTAGCGGGCGCACGAACGGGCACTCGTCGCGTGATTATAATAATAATAAATCATTTATTTTCGGGCATCTTGGCTCATAGATAAATACCTTACAGACATACAGTAAATTAGATATAATTTATTGTTAATAAATAAGACTTATAACTATGTAAGTATCGCTTCACACTGCACTTGTTCACTTTGTGCTGTCACTTGTCCGTGAAGCGACGGAACACCACGCCCTGCGGCCAAAAGTCTTCCTTCAACATGACGGACAGTAAAGTGTTCGGGACTCGCACCACGAACGCCTTGAAATTGACGTTACGGTGCGACTCCAGAAGCTGTACCCTTAGTACGAACTTCGTCTTATGGCGTACGTATTCCACGATGTCTTCCACCCTTGTGGTGTGATGCAGGCAGGAAATGTACACGGGAGTGTACACTGTGTACGGGACTATGCGCGTGTATCGTGTGCGGCGGTCCCCTTAGCGGAAACCGGATTATTACCTGCGCAGTGTCGCTAATTCAACTTTATCGGTGTGCATGTAGTCGGGTCGGTGGAGAACTTTATTATTACTTAGTAAAACGAGCGCGGGTTGCGCCTGCTCGCGCGGCGAGCCATTACGGTGCACTTTTGTATGGGACCGCGCGGGCGCGTAACGCAGCGTCGGCCCTTAGTGAAGTTTGCTGAGAAGGCTGACTCGAGACATTTGCTAACAAATACTACAAAAACATTAGAATGTGTTGCACCTGCATTTTAAGGGCAAACTAATGAACTATTCATACGAAGACATTCCTTAAAGAGCTTAGTATCCAAGCCAAAAACATTAACAAAAAAACTTTTTAAACCTAATCTTAAAAATATATCCTACTGATCATAAATCTTTATTCAAAATATGAAAAAAAAAAAGAAAAAACTTAAAATTGATTTTATTGTATTTGTATAGCTACTAAATGGTTTTCTGTTAATATAAACAAGTATTCATTAGTAGCATTGACACCTAGCACTTCTCCATACTTGTCAATGTTGAACACATGCTGTTGGCCAATCTTGATATTTTTCATGGCTCCGCCAGTTCTCTTCCTTAGCTGGCAGTCCTGGTTGTTGTTGCTCTGATAAATGAAGATGTGTCTGGTAGCTTCACAGACCACACTGTATGAGAAGTTAGGAGGGCAAGTCACGAACTTCCGGTTCTGTTTTGAGGACTGTACATAACCAAATGCACTGAGAGCACCTTGGTGCTTAACAGGCCATGTGTTGGAGTTGATCAGCTGTGCATATGGCTGCCAGATACAGGCGTCCACGTCGTGCCGCAGGGCCAGCGCCGGCGCCTCTTGTGTCTCGATTTTGATGCTGAAGAGGTACTGGTGGACACTGAGTGGTGCCCTGTGTGTCACAGTGTGAATTGTTGCATCCAACCTCACTGAAATAATAAATAATAGTCAACTAATTTTATTTGTAAGATTTCTATACATTTTCAAATTAAGAAAATAAAAAGCTGCACTAATCTTATGAGATAAAAATATGAAATTAGTTTAGGAATTCCTTGCCTAAGAAAGTGTCTTCTTCAGAAGCAGCATCACATTCTTCTAACTCCTGTGTAGAAAGTCCTGGCACAGGAGGGTCAGCTGTCACCTGAGTTTCAGCACACAAGTGAGCTAACCGTCTGTGTGCTTCCTCCACTAGGCTAGCGTCCAAAATCTGCTCTCCATTGGGGTCCCCACCTTCCAGCAAGTCCTCCCACAGCATACTCTCTGATTTGGTCAGCAGGATGTCTACCTGACCATTATCTTGAACATTCCATGTTGTTAGCTCACTATCAACTTTCTGCTTCAGCTTCCCATCAACAAAAGTCTTGCCAGCATAACTGACTTTTATGCTAAGTGGAGCCACGTTTACAATAACAAGCTGTTTGTTGAAGTTTGCTTCAAGCTTTAAAGTGATTGTAATGTCTTCTGTTGTCTGCAGCCATGTGTATATGCATGGCCGTGGCTCCTCTTTAGGTGGTTCAGTTATTTCTCTTTCAGAATCTGATGTGAACTTAAATGTGTTGTCTGAAGCAACATACAGAGCAGTACAACTTGTTTCAATTGCAGCATAGTGTACAATACCTTTACCTTGTACTTGTCTGAAACTCATCTGCTTCCAACCTTCGCCATCATTCTCAAAGGAGACCCAAGTAAGGACAGAGTTGAAATGCGACTCATTCTGTTCAACTGACTGAAGAAGACAATGTAATATCTCAATGTTGTCTCTCTCCTGTATTCTTGAATCCACTATAATAAAATACTTTCCTTCACCAAGAATGAGACTTGACTGGAGTGTCTGCCACACTTGGTTTCTTCCTGAGGGTCTACTTCTTGCACCAGTATCCACAATGTGCAAGTATCCTGTTCCATCACTGACTAATGCCAAGCTGTTAGACGGAAAGGATAAACAGAGGTTGAAGTGGCCAGATTTCCTCTCTACATGGGCAGGAATGTCGTAAACAACGTCGTTTTGGAATGCTTGATTAGTAGTCTCGAAAGAAACATGACGTACCTTCTGCTGTTTATCGATGTAGTAGTAGTTGAGTGTATAATCCCAGTAGTCAAGAATCAAGTGATTATGAAGTGCGAAAAGTTTAGCGTGGACAAACGAGTATTGCACCTCGTCCGGGTACACCCTGTCCACGGGAGATGGGAGTTCATGCGAGAAATGCGGTAGTGCTTGCAAGTTTAGTTTATAACCTTCGAAATCGTGGTCCAAGAGTCGCCGGTTCGGACGCAATTCAACGAGAGCAGACATTGTATTTAATTTTGCAAAAAGGAAGTGCTTTTTTTAAAATAAGCCGGTATTATTGACGAAATAACGAAAATTTTTTTATTATTGTCAACAAGAAAATGTCTACATGTCATGTTTTTCTACTGTCAATACTGTCAATGTCAATGTCAACTAGAGGTGGAACGTATATACTGGAACAGGTTTTTGGAATAGTGTGACTGGACGAGCACTCTTATTTCGCGGGTCTCGAGTATTTAGGCGTATGGCGTCTGACACATAAGCGCTTGATAGACTACCTAGTCGATAAACGCGATTAGGTGCAAGAAACGTGCAGAAATACTATTTAAAAAAGAAAACAAAAATATACAATATACAGGGTGTTTGGTGCATCGTGTGCCAAATTGAAAGGGCCGACGGGAGGGGTCATCTACTATCCTTTCAGACCCCTAAACACTTCTCATGCCCTGTTTTTTCATCGACGTTTTATTAGTTTATGAAAATAAAACCCAAATTTTTCTTTCAAATACAAATTTTATTTGTTTATGAAAGAAAAATTTGTATCATAAGACTAAATTGCAAACAATGCTATTTAGTCTTATGATATATGATTGATTTCACAATTCTAGCGAATTTATAATTTTGTAGCAGTTGTTGTGCAGTGATGATATTTGGAAACTAGGGAGGTACTAGCTCAACGCATTGAAACGGCTTTCAATACAATTATGGAGGAAATACGACTTCGTACCAGAACTGTCACAATATGAAACAGATGTCAGGCCTGCATTCACAACAGAGGCCGATGAGCAGGATTTTTTAAAATTATGAAATAAATGAAAAATGCAATTTCTTTTTTTTTTTATATCTAGTAAAGCCCACGAAAATTGAGATACGAGACAGATTTTACCTTATAGAATAGAATAGAACAGAATTTATTTTATTTCGGACACAAAAAGATACATAAAGTGTTAGTAACTTAATAAATAACTTATTAACTTCTTTAGCTGAGAATTGCATCAGAGGTTTAAATCCACGATTGCTGGGCTCAGTATCTTGCAACACGGTTGAGGGACCGAGAGGGGACTGAACTCGAAAATTTCTTTTAAACATATTCGCAATTCCCACAGGTTCACTTATTCCACCCACACTCACAAAGAGTCCAGGCTTCGAATCCAATTTGCCTGTGGATTTCCAAAAATCTCCAAATTTTTTATTGGTTCTCTGTTTTGCCAACCTATCCATGATAATCTGCTCCGCGTGGTTTTGACAATATTTCAGTCGACTTTTAAAATGTTTTCGCTTCTTGTGCATGTTATCATGGATAGGTCCTGAAGAGGGACGTTTGTTTCGTACCCAGGCCAGAAAACTATGCCTGGCCTCTAGATGAGCGTCCCTTACATACTCATTCCATCCATACATACGTTTGCCCCGTCTCGGACCCCTTTCGTGTGCTACTTTAGACTGCCTAGCCGCCCCACACAGTATTTCTACAATGTGCCTATACAAATTGTCCAGAACAACCTTATGCTCAGCCAAACTACACGAACCATATCCGCAACTCTGAAATTCAAGGGGGAAATCAACATTACGCAACTTACTATTGCACATATTATGGTAATTTAGCGTTTCATCCTTTGTACTACACCCCACAACACAAAATCGCGGCAGATGGACCACGCATTCGTTTCAGGTCGCACCACTTCTACATTATATTTTATATATATAGGTAGATGATCCGACACATAAATATCCTCGAGCACGTCAAAATTTACAATAGAGTGCCACGCTGATACAGATACCAAGCAGTGATCTAACCATCTCCTGCACCCGTAAACATCACTAATAAAAGTGTTTGTATCACTATCAACCCCGTCGTTTCTCTACATCGGCACAAATCCAGGATTGGTCTGAACAAAAGTTAATTAACTCCTTATAGAACAGCTCGTGAGGGTGAGCATTAAAATCGCCCAACATAAAAACATTTTCTATATCACAGCTTGCTATGGTTGCACTTAACTCACTTAACACGTCTGTGAAAATAGGTAAGTTGTCTGAACAATTTGTAGGCATATACAACGTGTAACAAAAAGGGTATATACATACCAAGTGCACGGCTTCTTGATAAGATAACAAACGATACGGGAAGGGTTTTCTAACATTATGTTTACATGGTAGGAAATTATGAATTATTTCAATACACATGATACCAGAAACCGAACATTTCAAACTGAAATCAATACATCACTAGCAAAAAGTCAGCTGATCGGTGTCAGTGAACTGTTCATGAATAAAAACAAACCTCTTACTCCTGGTACTTTTTCAAACAGTGGATAAAGGGTTCCGGATGTTTATTTTTCTTAACAAAATTTTTCAAAGGAAAATAGTTTTGAGAAGAAAAATGTTTTTTTTTTTTTAGTTGAGATGACTAAGTAGATAAGGGTATTCGTGTGGTTATGGAATAATTAGGTATCTATCTGGTATCTACGTGAAACAATAAGAAATACCTACTTTTTTATTGTTTTACGTAAATAGGATAGCAAACAAATGAGTGAACGTAACAATTGTCGACAAAGTAATCTACCAAAGAATTGAGTAGGTACCTACAACACAGTAAATAATACTTACCTAATTTAGTAACTACATTCCTACAAATGTTCTTACGTACCTAATTCTTTTTATGTCGGTTGCCATGCATAGTAGGCACTTAGTTTGCGAGAAATTAATTACTTGATTAACGTGCGAAAGACACCACGAAAAAGGATTTCATATCATAATATTTGAACCCAAAATATCATTTCTAAGCAACTTATGTCTCTCCTAGTACAAATAAACTCCCAGTGGGTTCCGTTCTTGAATTTAATTTAATTAGAGGACTTTAATAAGTTGGTACTTTTTTGCAGAGTTGAGATGATTTAAATCATGGATTTTAATAAGTAATTTAAATCTCAATTAAAATCAAATGATATAAAAAAAAAATCGTTGATTTAAATCGACTTTTTTGTTATAACACAATTTAGTTTAACTTAAAACGCATACATTGATAGTGATACACTCTTTAAAATAATGTTTGTGAACAACAAGCCATGCCAAAAACTAGAGCGAGTGCGCGCGCCGCTTTTAGAGGAGACTCTAAGTAGGTAAGGGTATTCGTATGGATATGGAATAATTAGGTACTCGTACCTACCTATCTGGTATCTACGTGAAACAATAAGAAATACCTACTCAATTATTGTTTTACGTAGATAGGATAGCAACAAACAAATGAGTGAACGTAACAATTATCGATAAAGTAATCTACCATAGAATCGAGTAGGTACCTACAACACATTAAATAATACCTAATTTAGTAACTACATTCCTACAAATTTACTTACGTACCTAATTCTTTTTATGTCGGTTGTCATACATAGGTAGGTACTTTTTTTTTCGCTGGGAAAGTCATCTTATGACATCCCCCGCTTTTGGGCGGGCCGGGAGATAGTGTTAGTCTTTAACTGACTAAAAACCCATTCCCGTTCCTTCGTTGTCTTTCGTACCAGGGCTGAGTCTTCCTTTCATAATCAGACCCTTGGCCCCAGTAGGCTTCTACCCTGCTGGGCCCCAACAGTTGCTGACATCTCCTTGAGGCGTCGTCGTCGACGACTTGGGCTCGGTCCGGACGATTATCGGACGGTCGGACGGCGAGCCACCCATTGCTCGCCGTCCGCAAGCCCGTGCCTACGGTGGACGGAAATCGGGATCGGAATCCCGGCGGTGGTTGGGGCGTGAGGACCGTTGCCTCACGCGATCGGCCGCCGCTAGCATTACTGCTTCGTAGAAGGAGGCGACCGCCTGCCACTCCTCCTCGCTCCACGGCCTGTGCCAAAGCCCGGCGTGAGAGATCGCCGCCGCCGATCACCCCCACGAGGACACGGCGTTGCCCTGCCCAAGCGGGGCACACCTCTACCATGTGCTCCACCGTGTTCTCCGTGCGGTCCAAACAGTGGCGACACCCGGGCGTCGCTTCCGCACGAATCCGGTGCAGGAACTTCCCCCGCCATAGGTAGGTACTTAGTTTGCGAGAAATTAATTACTTGATGGACGTGCGAAAGACGCCACGAAAAAGGATTTCATATCATAATATTTGAACCCAAAATATAATTTCTAAGCAACTTATGCGTCTCCTAGTACAAATAAACTCCCAGTGGGTTCCGTTCTTGAATTTAATTTAATTAGAGGACTTTAATAAGTTGTTACTTTTTTGCAGAGTTGAAATGATTTGAATCAATTGATTTTAATAAGTACTTTAAATCTCGATTAAAATCAAATAAATTTAAAAAAAAATCGTTGATTTAAATCAAAACCTTTTTTTCTTATAAAGTCGAAATTAATACAATTTAGTTCAACTTAAATGCATACATTGATAGTGATACACTCTTTAAAGATAATGTTTGTGAATAACAAGTCATGCCAAAAACTAGAGCGAGTGCACGCGCCGGGCAGCTCATTCAATTTTTCAAAATATTAGACACGCAAGCGTGCGACCTACGCCGCTTTTAGTTGAGACTCTAAGTAGGTAAGGGTATTCGTATGGATATGGAATAATTAGGTATCTATCTGGTATCTACGTGACAATAAGAAATACCTACTTTTTTATTGTTTTACGTAGATAGGATAGCAACAAACAAATGATTGAACGTAACAATTGTCGACAAAGTAATCTCCATAGAATCGAGTAGGTACCTACAACACAGTATGAACTAATACCTTTGTCATAGATAATACCAACAAGTACAAAGTAAATGAAACCTGTCAAAATACTGTCAAATGTTACGAAATAATATCATTTTTTTTTTTCTAATCAACGCTTGCGCACATCGTCACACAAATATTATAAGCTTATAACTCAGCAGCCGGTATGGTACAGTTTAGCCAGTTTAGTCTTAATTTATCTTTTCAAAATAAATGAAAAACATGCAAAAGTACTAGGAGTCCATAAGAAACGAGAATTGTTATTGCTGAATTTAACAGCGGCTTGCGCAATCACAGATCCCTAATTTCCTTTCAGTATGATATTGAATACGATAAATTATTGTATCCCTGTCGCACGCGCCACCTGCGTGTATTATGTGAGAGAGATGGCAATGTTTCCATCGTTCGTTCGGCTACTCCCTTTGGCGGCATGCGGCATCTTTGAGCGCGCCGAAAGGCTAGCCTAAAGTGAAATTAGGTAAATAAATAAAGTAAAATTTTGCATTAGTGGACGACCAATAATCGTACATTGCAGTCGCATATCCGGTTCGGTGCTTGTGATTAATTGTGGTTGTGACAATCGTATGATGGTGTAAAGTAATAGTGAATATTATGAGATGATGTTGTGTGTCGGAAGAGAGGACGGTAATGTGCGAGCTGCTCGCAAACTTTATCGTCGCCGATTTATCGAGGGTAGGCCAGAAGCTGAGCGTCGACAGCTTCCTTCGGTGGCGTGTTTCCATCGGATGGTACTTCGTCTGCACCAAACCGGTTCCTTCCACGCTCCTGGTTTTGGGGGTCGCCCGAACACTACCGATCCAGAATTTGAGGAAGCCGTACTGGAGCATTTTGAAAATAACCCGCGTACTAGCACTCGGCGAGCTGCATTAGCGCTGGATGCCTCAAACCATATGCAAGTATGGCAAGTGTTGCACAATGACGGTCAGCACCCATACCATTTCCGTCGCACCCAGGAGCTGATACCTGCAGATTTTTTGCCTCGCGTGACCTTCTGCGAGTGGTACTGCAATCAGGTAGAAGCTTCGCCAGATTTTGTTTTCTTCTTCACATCTTTAAAAATGTAAGTTGAATTATTATTTTTCATTTTAATATTTACTTTGCTCGGACTATGGAAAAATATTTCCATTATTGATTGTTATTATTTATTTATCATTTTTTATTTTAGTTAATTTTTAGTCCGCCTTTGTACAGTGTTTCTTACTAGTGCATAAAGTTTTAATAAATAAATAAAATAAATAAATATTTTTTGAGACAAAATTTTAGGTAGACGGGTACTAGGCGAACAGAGCGTCTCATGCAAGCGCGCGCCGCGGGCTATCTCTATCCCTAGCTATTGTGTAAAAGGGGAAACCCCGTTTAAACAATGGCGATTGGCCGAGGCTGGGCCCACGTGTAAACGCAACATCAAAATTAGGTAGACAGTTACTAGGCGATCAGATTTACAGAAGAAATGTTTCGTAATATTAGCAAGTGACGTGGAATGTTATTGACCCTCGTAGTGTCGTGACACGTTTGTTATGATTTGAATTCAAGAATCATACGATACCAAGAATTTGGTATCAATTCTTTGAATAATTCATTTTGAGCTGAAACTTTGTATAGAGATTCTATACCACCTATAATCTTCACCGCTTCTTGATGTATATACCCTTTTTGTTACACGTTGTATACCGAAAAGATGAGCATATTACGACCCTTAATTGATGCTATAATGGCAACTACGCGTGAACTGCTACAGATAACAACAGACACAGAATCAAATATGCCCTTCCTCCAAAGAATGGCTACCCCACCATGAGGCTTTCTTCTCAATAGACCCTCAGAGGTATCTACAGCCAACTTAGCGGTGTAGTCAAAATCAGGACTTATTGTTCCTAATATTGGAATATCATGGGAAAGTAGCCAAGTCTCTTGCAGGGCCACCAAATTAGTGCACACACATAAATCTTTAACATTATCTATCGATCGCTTTACCGACTTACAATTAAAACTAACAAACTTAAGATAATTGTCAATAGTTTGATTACCCATTATCAATATCAGTGAGCATTTTAATAGGTTTATCAGGTACCATTTAAGCAAAAATATTTTTTAAATCATAATTTTGAATTTTCGTCTTATGTGACTCGATTCACAATTCTAGCGAATACACAGTTATGAAACGATCTTATGGCATGCGGTACATCACTAGCAAGAGGATAAACCAGAGACATTTTGAGGGAGTTGGAAGGAAGAATCTGGTCACTTTTGTTTTTTTATAGCCATGTAAATAGCTGTAAAGTCAAAACTTTGCGAGTAAATTAAAAAAGAACTAGATAGCTAATGTCACATAAATTTAAAAGTACTCTAATACAATACAGATCTAAATAAAATTAAAATTCAGAGTTTTTGCCTTACACATTTTTTTAAATTTATATTTGAATGAAAAATTTGGGTCTTATTTTATAAACTAATAAAACGTTGATGAAAAAAATTCCACATGGCATGAGACGCGTTTAGGGGTCTGAAAGGATAGCACTACTGCTATCCTTTCAGACCCCTAAACCCCTCCCGTCGACCATTTCAATTTGGCACACGATGCACCAAACACCCTGTATAAACAAAAAAAAAAAACAAATGATCTCGTAAATATAAACCTAGATGTTTGGAAATTGATTTTGTAATTGAAACATTCTAAATACTTGGCTTTTCTTTGACATAAGTTTCTGTATTTTTTATTTTAAAAAGCTATCAGTTCTATTAAACCTGTTAAACCCAAAATGCTTAATTACTTGATCGACTCGATATTAGTTATACGTATGAAAATTCGCTGGGGAAACGTCAAAAAACTCGAGACGCCTAAATAATCGTGATCCTAGTTTTTGGAATAAGAATTTGCGCGGACGCGTACTTCTAAGACTCAGTACGCATTCTACTACCTAGTATATCTCACCTCTAATGTTAACCACAGACTAAGCAAAATACTACGTATTATTTTGTCAACGTTGTTAACCTTACTTATTGTCGTGTTATTGTCCGACTGTGAGTGGCCAAAATGGGACATTTAACATTACCATTATTGAACATGGTGACATTATTACATTTTGAAACAATAGTTAAGCAAAGGTATAGTACCTAAAAATTGCATAGTTTATTAATTTATAGTAACACCGACATCACAACGGCTCCAGTGACATTAATAATAAAAAAAGTACAGAACCTAACGACATATAGTACAAGTTGTATCTCTCTGCCCTGCGTTCAAAAATTAAGTTAAAGTTAACTCTAATGACGTCATCAGGGTAGATACTCGACGCTCGCATTTTTGAACACGAACGTGGAGTTCCACTGTCAATGCCAAGCAACTGATATTGGAGTTAGTTAGTTGAATTAACTCTAGGGTAGCTACTCGAGTTATGAAAGAACGACCCTGGGTTGCGACTCGGAACATTTTTGAACGGTTAGAGTAACGACCCTACCCTACTCTGATTATTTTTGAACGCAGAGCTTTACTTCTGTGAATGACACTGACTCTGACATAGAGATGGGTCGTACTAGGCAAATCTTGGACTAGGTGCACCTAGTCCAAGTCCGTACAAATACTCGATCCAAATACCTGTTCCACCTAGTCCACCTAGTCCATGAAATACGCATACTTAGATTAGATGCTTAGTCTTTGCGTAACAACGATACGTGTAGTACGTACGTACGCAGTAATGAATTGTAATCTTCCCTTCATACTTTACACAGGCTTAAGACTGTCAACGTATAGATTTATCTAATTATTATAATTGCTTTTTGTTTTGTATTTTTTTAAAATCACGTAACTATAATAATACAATCATTGCTTTTGTTTTTTTTTTTAAATCAAATAACTATTTACAATCATTGTTTCTTTTTTTAAATCACGTAACTGTTTACAATCATTGTTTTTTTAAGATACACGTAGAAAATCAGTCTTTGGAATTGACACTACTTCCTTGGGGACCCATTTTTCAAAACAATAAACACATTAATTAATGTCTTATTAAAAATAGATCTAAGTTCTTTAACAATATATTAAAACTTCGTTACGAAAACCGATCACTAAATAAGTCCCATAGAAGTTAGCGACGTCGAGCAGGTATCATACGTCAATCGAGATCACATTCGCACGAGTCCGTACTTGATACTCGACTGCATCATATAGTCTTCATTCGCATCGAGTATTGTCAAAGTATCTATTCTACCTATTCTATAAAGTCTGCCTAGTGCCTAGTCCCGACTAGTCTCGATCTCGAGTATTGACAGACAAGGATGGAAAGACTGCGGAATAGTGTAGTTAAAAAAGGACAGAATATATTCTTCCACAACACGGTGCGCGTCGCGTAACTTTTATGCCATTGAGATATGGTTCAAATTCAAACGACTGGCACACGTATGATCTATGTAAATACGAACATGGATGAGCTAGGACTATGCTGCTATGCTTCACCGCGTCGCGACGACGCGGTGAAGCGAGATAGCAGCATAGTCCAGTACAGTCGGTACTTCGATTCGCGCGGGCCGCGGGTGCCGTGCACTGCGTAGGCACAGTGAGACTAGGTGGATCAAGTATTTTAAAAGTTAGAATAGGTGCAGCCTAGTCTCGTTAAATACCTAATCCCTGGATCTGTTCTAGTATATACGCTTCATCTCTACTGTGACACCTATTTGACAGTAAAAAAAGCGGGACTTTGTTGAAACCTAAAAAAATATATTAAAATAATGGCCAGTATAATAAACAAATCTTATTCTGAAATCTCCTTTTGTGTTGAGACACCTCATGTAAGTCCAATCATCAGATCTGTTTATAAAATATTTACTATTCTTACAAATTCTTAGAATATCTTTTCTTCCAGCATGACTTTCATATTTACTCAGACTTGAAAGAAATAGCTGATAAATGTAATATTCTAAGCGATGAAATTGTAAAATGTCGGACTATTGGGATTTTACAAAGTTTGAATGGCCGATTCTATTTGTCAGATGTAAGTGCTCTTGATTTTTTCTGATTAAATGTTGTAGAAATAATGTATCATTATTTTTAATTTCTGTTTCCAGCTAAACGAGACTGAGAGGCACTTGGAACCAATTGTACAAGTATCAGCAGTCTATTTAAAGTCACCACCACATTCCACAGTGATTCCATACCCAGTGCAAGTGTTTGGCACGCTACAGTGGAAGAACAGGCCAGTTATATTTGCTAAAATATTACAGGTAATGTCATAGCCTATTTATAAGCTTAAAAATATGAATGCATGAATAACGAATTCATGAAAAAAAAAAGTTACTGAAAATGTTACTAAACTGGTTGCTTTTGGAACGAAGTTCCTTATCGCGCGTTGTGAAAGGGGGCTAGACAGAAAAAATTCTTACGAAAAGTTGTCACGATACTTTCTTACGAAAAGTTGTCACGACACTTTTTTTTGTTTACTAAATATTTATATCAATTGATTCAAAGATTGAGTCAAAGATTGATTGATTGATGGATGGATTGAAAGATTGTTTTATTGATTGATGGATTAAAAGATTGATAGATTGGTAGATTGATAGATATGTTGATGGATTGATTGATTGATATATTGATTGATGGGTTGATGATAGATTGATAGGTAGATGGATAAGTCGATAAATTGATAAGTTGATGGATAGATTGATTTATTCAAAGATTGAATGAAAGATTGATTGATTCAAAGATTCCAAAGATTTTAATGAAATGGTTGAGAAATTAGTTTCAGTAATCGAATCAGAGGAACTTCGTTCCATCCGGGTGTCCCTTGACACCTCAAACCTCACCTTCAAGTTTTTTTTAACATTTTATTTCTACTTTAAACATATTATTGTTACTCATGATTACCTATTTGTTAATTAGTAGGTAGGTAGTAATAATAAGTACCCTATCAATCAATTTGATTGTTTGGGTACTAAAGTTAGTTTTCAAGAAAATCAATTTCATATGTGGGGCGGCAGTAGTTTTATACACTCCATCCTCAGGACCACCTAGCTAGAAAAATGAAAAAGGAGGAAAAACTATTACAAGTCCTCAGTATATAAAATAATTATTGCCTTTGTGTGTGATTCATTTTACTACATACTATACTCTATTCTCAATAGCATTAGACAGAAGTAAAAAAAGGTTGTTTTAGAGTACACTTTCTATTAAAAGTACAATATATGTATATTGTGCTTTATTGCAGATAAGATTGATGCTGAATTTATTGTAAGCAACTTATATACCAACTGTAAAATATTTATTTAATCTTCATGCAACAGTACAAAAGCAGACTTAATGCCTTAGGCATTCTCTACCAGTTAACTTAGGGTAGCGGAGAGACAATATGGCAGGTGCATAAAAAAAAGAAAATATTATTTAGACAACACATATTAAAAAAAAAAGATTCCATCTTCTGAATTCATGAGGCTTTTAATTTAATATAAATTATTTGGTTCTTACATAGACTACTAGTGTTCATGTTAAAAACCTAAAAGAAGCAGGGGTCGTCAGTACCTGGAATGTTTTACATTATACTATTTAATATTAGTTATTTCTATTTGTATGAATGTTAAATAATTACCTTGTTGCCTTGTATTGTATACAATACATATGTTTTGTAAGGAATTAAGGAGGACAAATGATACCTACGCCATTTAAAAAAAAATGTTTGAAATAAAGTTGTTTATTTAAAAAAAATATCCATTTCATTTACCTAAGTGTACTTCCCTTACAATAATCAAATTTATCTAAGTAGGTTGAAACCATTATTTAAATGTTGTGCACACCTGCTTCTATTACCTCTTTTGCCTAATGCTATCGTGAATGGAGTATAGGTAACTGAACTGTTTTTTTTTGTTTAGATACTTTTTAGTAGTCGTTCCATATCATGAACAATTATTGTTATCATTTCTAGGTGTTGAGTGTGTCAACTGCCCTTCGAGTCAAGAATGCACTCACTGGAATCACTAGTTTACACTTGGCCAGATCAGTTCCTAAATATGAACTTGGAGAAGATGCCCATGATTAAGCATGTTGAAGAGGATAAAATATTTTGTCACACATGTGAAATTTTAGAGAACTCTTAAGCCAAAAGAAGACGACGATTTAAAAGAATGCATATTTATTAATTCTTAAATAAATACATTAATTAACAATATGTGATAAAATTTACATCATTCCATCACCAAGCACTCAATGCACTTTAAAAAAAATATGATGGGCATAGATAACTTTGCTTCTTCAGGAGTTTACTTAACACACTTTCAAGCTGGTTATTATATATTGTGTGACCAAACACAACACTTAACTGAGTTATATATTAAAAATATTATATTTTTGGTACATTTTATTGCAAAATATACATTGCTTGGAATGCTTTTTTTGTGTTTAGTTATCATTTGACTATAATTTTCAGAAGCAACTTGTAAATACAATAATAGGTTGAGCATGTTAGCGTCCATGGTATTTATGAATCAATACATTTGAAAGAATGGTTCATGAACAGTCATTCAAGAAATCAGAAAATCTTATAATATTATTGCAATGAAGATAAATCATATTATTGAGTAAATCAGCTAATAGGTCTTATTTCTATCATTTCATTGCTATGTCTAGTTACAAAACTGTCCAGAGTACTTCGATAGAAAACATTAAATCTTACTATAACAATTTATTTATAGAATATCCCAAATGTGTACTATTATAGTTTCAGAAGGCAATTCAACTATAACAGCATAGCTGTCACATTGCTAGGGGGACTTCTGTGTAACTCTGCAATATCACATGATGCTCTCAGATTGGTAATATTGTGTATAAGCCTTTTTGGTTGAAAGTTGACAAATAAAAATGTTTTATGGCTCACTAAAGAGAATATATTTACCCACAACCATTTTGCCGAACTATCAAATCTTTTATGAATAAAAAAATTCTCAACCTAGCATTCAATGATATTGCAGTGTTTCCAGTCAAAAGATACTAGTGTACGACAGTTTAAGGAATGGGAGAGGAACTAAAGCACCCAGAAGTACAGCACAAACACTAGAAGTATAACAGCGCCTGCCGTCACCTTGACGAGCATGGACTTGGTGTTCAGGTATGTGGCATCCTTTTTGTACTTTGAAGACATCATAGAAAGATTCTGGGTTTTTGTGTCGAGCTCTGAAACAATATACATGAATTGAGTTTTATTTTACAAACTTATTGACAAATAGTGATAACAAATTGTTGTCTAATCATGATTAACATATTGTACTGCATGACGCATAGTTTTTCGTAATTACATGTCAATGACGATAAGTGGACATAGGCCTCCCCCAAGTGTCGCCACAACATTGAGACGGGAGGCCTATGTCCAACAGTGGACGTCTTTCGGCTGAAATGATGATGATAAGTGGTGAATCACGACATTGAAAGCAGGTCATCTAATATTATATGCATTCTCTCACGCATACACAATTAGTGAAGACGTATGTACTCGTACACGTCAACAGCAGGGAATATTGGCAAATAGATGATTCTTTTTCATACAATATTATCATTTATGCATGCCCTGATGCCTGCAGACTACAGGCATTGGACACAGGCTCATTATTGATTACCATCCATACACTTAGAAAAATAATCCATGTACAACAGAAGCGCCAGTAACGCAAAGACAAGGCAAGTAGACAGATGCCTTCATTCTTTCATAAGCCATGGTTTTTATAGTTTAATCTCACCAGAGAGTATTGCTCCCCGCTGCAGCACATCATCGATATTCTGTATCATGATGCGCTGCACGTCGCCTAGCTGGCCACCCAGCTGCGCGGCGGCGCCGGCGCGTCTCGCGCGCGCGCCGCCCTCCGCGTACTGTCGCCGCGCGCGCTGCATCCACGTGTCGAACTCGATGAATGTGTATGGTCGGGTGACTGTGTTCACCTGCAACACAATGTTGCTTACAATATTGACAAATAACACAATGTTGGTTGCAATATTATTATTATTAATAATATGGGCCTCTGTCTTGTCTTTGGGTAGTGAGTAAGTTTTTCATTCTTTTTTGTTACTTGAAAGATTTCTCATTTATCAAATTTTGCCGCAGAGTAATTTTTTTTTGGGTTTTAATTACCTAGTCACTTGGACCTTTAAGGACTTGCGCACGCTTGAGTCAAGACTGTCTTGGTTTTTTATTCACTTCATTCAATATTTTAATATCGCTTTTATTTCCTGTGGTACAAATAAATGGATCATTGTTTTGAGTAATGTTCATTTTGTTCTTCTTTGGACGACACTTTTTCCATTATTTGGGCTTGGGTTCTTTCCTGTGGCCAGAATATTTGTCAGGCAGTAAAATGGCTAGCTTTAAATTTGACAGCCAGGTGAAATAAGGGAATGTAAAAAATGCAAGAATCTTAACTATCTGGATCAATCCAGATAGTTAATTTTTTGAACGTACCGAAGAGTACGATACAAAAGGGTATGGTATCTCTTATTACTAACTAGTGTGTAAAACGAGAAACTGACTGACTGACGTATCAACGCACAGCCGATACTACTGGGCCTAGGAACCTGAAATTTTGCACAAAAATTCCTTTTATAATGTAGGCGAGCACTAAGAAAGGATTTTCCAATATTAAAAAATATCGCCCTGGTTATAAAAACCAGGTCGATATTTTTTAATATTTTAGTTCTTTCTTTTCTTGTCTAAATAATATTTCAATATGTTATCGATTTTTGCGTTTGATACCCAATAAAACTCATCAAGAAGTGTCAGCAAAGCGAATTTACACTAACGAAAACTATTATTACATTTTGAAATAGAGTATTATTGTAATGAAGTATTGTAGACAAAACAGCTGTCACTTCTGCGGTATAAAAATCTCTAAGGATGACATGTCATTACACTTTGTTGAATGAAATGTGTAAGTGCCATGAAAGCTTAAGACGTTTTGGTCGCAAAAATATGATGTCTTAATAGTTTTGTTAGATGACATAGTGCCAATCTAGCACTGCAGCAAATTTTTGTTTTAACATTTCAGTATTTTGACAAATATTTTCCCTGAACATGCTTGTCTATCGCTAGAATATAGGTGGTTTTTCCAGTAAAATCTGCAAAGTGAATTTTTAGTTGCAACTGCTTTAATTAAAATGTGGAAATACCTCCTAAACCAACATGTCTATTTCATGGTTACCTCTTAAATATAGGATACTAATAACTTCTGGTGTTGTTAATAACTTAAGTGTAGTTAACTACTTCTGGAGTTATAAAAACTAAACCAGAAGTTATTATAACTAAACCAGAAGTTATTATTATTCTCAATAAATTCAACTTTTTTTTCAATTTCAGACAGCCAGGAGTTACTGGTACTTTGTCATCGATATATTATATATAAAGCTCTGCAGCATCAGTTAATATAAAATGCTACAGTGACAAAAATAATTACAATTATTAATAGAGGTAAGAAAAGGACACACTACCCCTTTCTTGTTGTCTTGATCGGTACATTTTTCCCTTTTGCTTGTCAATAAAAAATATGAACTTAATGTAAATGAAAATAAAGTACACTTTAGAGTTTGTACTATTGCTTCGTAATCAATCCAGTTTATCCGTAGAGTATATAAGGTCCATGATAAAACTTAATTTTTGTTCAGATTTCATTGTGGTTTAACATATTACTTGTTTTTAATATACAAAGTAGATTACTAGGTACTACATATGCTAGTATCTGTACATACCCGTTTCCCGTATTGCTGGTAGAACTCCTGTGCTATCTCTTCTAGATAGCTGAATGCAAGTCTCTTGCTGTAATTGCGCTCGCACAACACTAAGTAGCAGATTTCTTGTTCAATTAAATAACTGAAAAGTCAAAAATTATATCTATAACTAAACTGCTACAAATTGATTTTGTTTACCTTTAAATTGTGGAGATGACTGTCAGTATTTTTTTTATTTTACTACAGATATTCTATAAATCAATATACTTATAATATAAAAAAAAAAAACACTTATTGTGTGTAAAGCAAAACAATAAAATAATGTTGCATAAATTAAATATAATGTTACATCAGAATGGAAATAAAAATTAATGAAAACAAAAAGCAGTAAAATAAGGGATGAACTGAAACAACAAGCGGTAGGACTCACTGGAAGAGATAGGGCCCAGTTTCGATGGAGCAACGGATCGGCGACTGCGGGCCTAGTTTTCTAAACAGCATTTTAGCCTGATTTTGGTACTCCAGAACATTGCAGCCGCTCTGCGAACCACGACAGCAAATTAAATCATAAATTAAAAATAATAATGAGGAGAAATTAAATGAAATCTTATCGTAAAACTCATTGGAACGTGAAAACATACGTGAACCAAAAACATGGCATTATGTGAACCAAACAGACTAATACATAACTATAAAGGTGAGTTACATGTAACACGTGGAAAATAATAAGTTGGAACGGTAATATAACCAGTATTACAGTAGTTACCTGCTCATCTTCTTGCATAGTAGCGGCCAGAGGCAGGCCGTCTACGACCCTCGCGATCATAGTCATAAGAACCATTTTGATAACTTATAATTGTCTTTCACGTTAACATATAAGCAAATATATGTTTAGTAAAATTTTCACATAACACTGATTACTTCTTCTTTCTCATTATCGGGAAATGGGAAAACAATATCTGAGGTGTGACAGCTGTGCATACACGTCAAAGCAACTGACATGACAACAACACGTCAGATAGATTGTTTATGGTTTAGGTATTGCCAGAGTCAAACATATTTTTGGAACACGATCAAATTGCTCATACTAAAAATTATTTTGTAGTACATCTGTAGGCTCAAGTCAGCATAGGGGCCCAGCCGGGCTGAAACACTATAAATGGTAATAATATGTAATATAATAAATAATGAAATGGTTAATATTTTAAAGATCTAGCAAACGCGCAAATATTACTCTAGCAGAATCTGGAATCTTTCTTTTATTTGCCTATACTTGGGTAAAGACCCTTACCCTTTCAAACTTCTTTGTCTTGGGTGATCTCTGGTCAAGTTTGAGCCGCGAATATGATCAAATTGTCACACCAACTTCGTAGCATGACTGCTGCGAACGCACGTAACGACGTCGTTCCCTGAGGCATCCAGTGAGTGATTTGCCTTCGCCTGGCCGGATGCATTCTAACGATGTGGCCAGTCCACTCTCACCTCAGTTTAGTTATTTTTTCCCCGACATCTGCTATTTCAGTTATGGAGCGCAGGGTGGTGTTTCTTAAAGCGATCTATTCGCTTAATACCTAATGATGATTATGATGCGCTCCATTACCTGTTGATAAATCTTGAGTTTGGACCAACTTTGTACGTTGTAGGTTAGGACTTTTCATGTGTCCTTCATGCGTCGAAACCGTAAGTAATTTGTATATAGTCATATGAAGTCGCAACGTTTACCTTGTCCATGCAACTAACTAATTATTGTTCTTATCTGAATTTCAATCATCATCATCATCATAATTTTTTTTCACATCAGCCGAAGGACGTCCACTGTTGGACATAGGTTTCCCTCTAGTGTCTTCACAACGAACGGTCCTGTGCGTCTTGCAACCATAGAATTCCCGCGACCAGGTCATCAGTCTACCTTGTGAGAGGCCTTCCAAGGCTGTGTTTTCCGGTACACGGTCACCAAGTTTACCGAATGTCGGTAAACTTGGTTCTCCTACGGATATCTTAATTCCTGATGCGATCACGTATGGAAATTCCGAGCATAGTCCTTTTCATTGCCCTTAGGTTGACTTGAAGTCTTCTGATGACGCCCATTGAATATTATATTATTATTAAATATTTAAACAAAATGCGACAATAGACAATCCGAGAAGCGGTACAAAAAGTTGGAGCTGTCTTTCGTCGCCACTGCGTCGCCTACGCCTTTCTGTTTGTTTAAGTTGCTTTCACGTTTCCCAGTACCTAGCTAGAATAGAAAACCAATCAAAGTATCACATAAAGAACAACGTCGAGGAAATTGTTGATTAAATTATTAAGCGTTATACATAAGTTACCATGATACATACCAACGAAATAATTGACTAAGTTTTATCAGATCAAGATAATGGCCAGTCTTTATTTTTTATGTGGGAAAATCATCTAATGACAAATCCCGCTCTTGGGGGGAGCGAGAGATAGTGTCAGACTTTTATTGACTAAAAACCCACCCCTGTTCCTTCGTTGCCTTCGTCCCAGGGCCCCAAGGATAGCAAAAATATCGTCATATTTGGAAATTGAATTGACTAGATTTTTTACAAAAATAAATAATCATGGCTAAGTTTCTTTTTGCGGTCTTGACTTCATGACTTTTGGCTAAATAGAACTTTTGATGTTGTTGACTGGGGAGAAGTCATTAGATGATTTCCTACCTTAAAAAACCTTCGGTACAGAGGATATTCTTAGTGTGCGGCAACGTTTAAAAAAGGTACAAGGGTAAGATAAAATGTCGATAAATGCAGATCAGAATTTGACCAAAATTCATGGACAGTCTCCTAAGATCGATTTCCTGTAGCCACAACCTACGGTGCGACCCTGTGTAAGTATTTTATTTTATTTACCTGTAGGTATTCTACTTCAGCATCTCTATCATTTCAGCAGACAGACGTCCACTGTTGGAAATAGGCCTCCACAAAGTGTCGCCACAAGTAACGGTCCTGTGCGTCTCGCATCCATCGGATTGGATTCTATTTACCGACTTTCATTGCTGGTTGCCGATAGGCATTAACTAAAAAAAAAACTAGAAACTTTCAGAATGTTGAGATACACATATATTTTGCTTAGCAGTAGGTATTTTGGCAAAATGGGGTTTTATAGACCCGTCGGATATTCAATGTGAGTGCGGTGCTCCTGTTCAAAACACGAGCCACATACTAGTATGCCCCAAGTGCCCATACACTTGCACTTTGGAGGATTTGATGAGTGCTACCGATGCTGCTATTAATGTAGCCACCTATTGGGCCAAACATTTTGACGAGTTTACCATCGAATCGAAAAGAAGAAGAAGCAGGTATTTTGATCAAAGACAGGGGTCTCCAAACATCATATGCCATTTTACTTACCTAATCTCCGATCGTCTACTCTCATGCAGAATTTTTTTATAGGTCGGTTTAAACCCTTGGTTCATCAATATTACGAGAAGTGTGAGACTTCAGTGTCGGGGATCTACCTACTCTTACTGAGGAGATAATAATTTTATTTTTCCTTTATTGTCAAGAACAAATTTCCTAATAATTGATTACAATCTAGCCGAAAAGACTAATATGTACCTAATTTAACATAATAACATTTAATAACTTTGATAGAAGTCCATACTCTATAGCACTTTCTTAGAGTCTGATATTGATAAAAACACTTTGTTTATGTGTTATAATTGCATAGCACCGCATTGATCATTATTATACACTAACTTTAAACACGACACTAACTCAAAGTTCACTTAAGTCTACGCACTAGATCCGTGTTGTTTAACAGCTGGATTGCTTCAACATTCATAATTATGTCGGTGAAGTCTGTGTTCGTGGGCTTTAGCAAATTTTTGAATGATGGTGTTGACGAGTTTCATTTTAAGGTCACGGCGGAGGTCGTCATTTCTAATGTACCAGGGTGCTTTTATAAATTAATTTCATAAAATTTAAATAATTATCTTATAATATATTGATGGACAGGATTTCCTTCCGAGTAACCAATACATATCTTTATAGCGTATGTCGAGTTCCTGTTTTTTCTTTTTGACATGAGCTTTCCATTCCAGCTTAGATTCGAGAGTTCTACCAAGGTATTTGGCTGTATAAGCATTTAATAAGGTACTTCCGTACCGTTTATGCAGATTTGGTGGTAGTCACGCTGTTTGCTTGTGAAGTCAACGTGAATTAATTTTGACTCATTTTACTTAACCTTCTATTTTTGTGTTCGGTCATAAAGTTTGTTCACGGCTAGTTGAACTTTTTCTACTGCTTCTCTGTGATTCGATGCTGTAGCCATAATAGCAGTGTCATCAGCAAAGGTTGCATGCAATGGTGTTGTTTTCTAGCTCTAAGATGTCACATGAGTACGACGAGTATAGGATTGGGCCTAGCACACTTCCTTGAGTTACCCCAGCTTTTATAGTTTTAAACTTGGAATATGCATCTTATATTCTTCCAGAATATCTGCAAATTCTGGAGGCAACATACATCTGAGTTTGTATATTAAGCCCTCATGCCAAACTCTGACAAAACTAGCTTGCATGACATCTAAGAATACGGTGGCGCAGACTTTTTTATTTTTAAGCGTTTTTTAATGATATTTTTTATTCTGTGTACCTGGTCTAATATAAATATAAAATAATTTTGATAACACAGGCAAAAAGGAAATAGGCCTATATGATGACGCCTCATGGGGTGGTTTCCCAGGCTCATAATTACTTCAGCTACCTTCCACGGCTCAGGTACATGTTTTAGAATAAACGCAGAATTTTGGTCAACTTTACTACGGCTTTGCACGGGAGGTGTTTAAGAATTTCACCTGTTATGAAGTCGGTCGGTAGCCTGGTGACTTTTTCGAACTAATATTATTTTGAATTTCTCTCATAACTTCTTTAGGAGTCACACGCTTAACTTCCTGATTTTGCACAACTTTTTACACTCAAGTATATCTGTATATCATTGGGTATAAAATTCAAATATATATCATTGGGTTGAAAAGTATTTTGTAAGTGTTTTGTGTTGTGTGTGTGTGTTTGTTAAGTGTTGATTTATTTAATTGGCCTTTTTAGGTTTCTAATCCAAAGAGAGTAATCCGTTGATTTGTCATTGGTTAGCTGCAGAATGTTGACATTTAGAGATTCATCCTCGAATTGTAGAATTTTTCTCTTTAATCGCTTAGTTAGATTATTTAATAATATTTTTCCCACGAACACCTTGTTTGTTGCCACCGCTTTCATTTTTTCTCTTTTCTAAGATAGTAAGTCCACAATTTCCTTAGGATAAATATAATCCTTATATTTTTGTTTTATTTGTGCTGTGTTGTTCCACGCACATTGTTGAATATGAACAAAGTATTTGTTTACTTCTGAGTCAAGTTGATCTTGCACTTTTATCGGAGTTGTTAGGTCGATAATACTAGATCAAGGACCAAAAGTAGGAGGTGGTAATAAGGTAAAGGAGGTAATAATGAACAAGTTTGGATTTTTTTGTGGATATTTTATTAACATTATCATCATGCATCAAATTTATGTGCTAATTCATTTACACTTATAACTAACTATACATAGAAAAATAACTTAACTAGGGGCAGAAAATACAGTATTTTGTAAAATTAAACAACTAAAATTACAATTAAAATATCGGATTTTAACTGCATACAACTAAAAGCAAGTATAACGCAAAATCACTGTATCGCACGCAACTCTCAGAATAATGACGAAATTTTATAAAATTTGATTAAAGCGAAAAAACAGCGCCGTCTATGAGCGAGTAGCTGAAACTAAAGTTTACATTCACCTAACTGACTCGTTGTCGACACAAACGTAACACACCACTCTCATCCGGAATGAATTACGTATTCGAATATTGGACATTAATTTATCGATAAATAGGAATACGCACATTGAAATAGTATTTAACGATAAAACATGAATGCTGTCTGCCGCCGTCGCAGGCGAGCGACCGCAGCGCCCTCTCCCTCTATCACCAAATTCACTAACCTTCTCATTGCTTCCTTGCAAAATATTTTCATATTTCACCTATCTAGCGACGCCAATAACTATTCGTTCATGGGTCGTGAGGGTGTGCGTTTGGATTATTATTATATATTTTGTATTTACAATAATTTTGACGTGCAAAACATTTGCGGCCACGATAAATAGACCACTATTACGACGACGTTTCGTACCAATCTGGCGTCCGTTATTATAATTTAAAATCAAATTATGATACTAAAGACTAGGCTCAATTTAAAATAATTTCATTAATAATATTTTTTTTTTTTTCGAGGTGCCTTTAAAATTTACATTGAAAATTTAAGTACATTAGTAATTAGAAACTTTGATTTTTTATTCAACAACATCAATTCGACTAAAATTATTTAAACTCTCCGAGCATTTTTTTAAATGCTTGCTCAAACATTTTGCCTAGTAACCGGTAACTAGTTTCTCACATTGTCGGTTAGGACACACACTAGCCGAATTATAAATTCTGAGAGCGTTCACCTTCCATCCCATGGTCCATTCATTACCTACTAATTTATTAATAAAGATATTTTTACAATAAAATTTGTAACCTACAGAACGAAATTCCCTAAAAAGGAAAATAATTGAATGTCCGCGGGCGCACCCGCGAGGCAGACAAAAATAAATAAATTAAACCCTACAGTTATATTTACAAAAGCATAAGAAGTAGTGCCGAACAGAACATTATTGAGAATTCCATCTAGCTATATAAAAATACGATTAAAATTCCACAATTTTGTTTTTAAAATATATTAATTTGAATCACATGAATCGGCCACTGGTTTTGTTCGAAGAAGTTTGGATACTGAGATCTTTCACCTATATAAAGTCACTCAACGCACTGGTTTATTAATATTTAGTTTAACACCTGTATACGGTTGGACTGCTCTAATATTGTATTGTGTGCGAGTGTCCCGAGCGCCTGCCCCACGGTTCCTCATCATAGCACCCATTGTCCCCGCCACGCGCTACTCCTACTCCTAAGGCTGTCTGACCCTTACCGTTCGCAACCACACGCGCCCTCCGTTACGAAGCGCACTTACTTAACTACATGAGACACTTACGTTACTCGCTAACATCTACTCTGATATCGTTTACTTTGAATACAAAAATAATGCGTAAGTGGGATCAGAACAAGAGTGTGGTGGTGGCGGCCGGAGCGCACGTGTGGTCGACACTTATCATATTCAACATGACGACAACTTACAGTTCCTCCGCTTACGTACATTAACTATTATAACAAACTTTATTGTAGGTATACATAGAAGGATCATTTTCTTTGCATTGAATGAAATATCAATTATATCTGTGTATATGTCGAAGTGAACTAGGCTACACTTAATCTTCTTTTACAACTATCTAGTTAAAAGTATTATGATTCATTAACATTGGACCACAAATCGTAATTAATTATTAATAATATTTATTCAGGTAACAAAAAATGGAGGTCGCACGCTGTTCAACTAAAGAAATTATATACAAGCGGCCTGATATGCTGACAACACAGGATGTATATGTTACACAGTAAATAATTGTCTCTGGCTGATATGTCGTTCTAGATCAGGGGCGCGCGACCCCCTTGCAACATGCTTAATATATTTTTAAATAAACGAAATAAACTAGAAATGTCCACTTAAACAGCTCACTTATAGTAAACATATATTTATAATTAACACAATTAACGCACAAAAATCATCCCTTAACTATTCATTATGTCAGTTTTTCTATCAGAAAGTTGGCAGTAGGTTTATCAGTACATGCGTATTGCGTAGTAGTATTACGTCCAAACATTTTATTTAAACGAATGTTTGCAATTTAATATCATTTCAAAATTCGGTTTCGAAATATAAAACAATTGAGATAGACTATGCGATGAGAGAGCGTGTTCCGAGGCGAGAGCGTCCCGCTGCATTCGCCGCACGGGCCGTGCTGCATGCGCCGGCACTGCCGCTCGGAGCGCGCTCTCGATCAGAGAGCGTGTTCCGAGACGAGGGCGTCCCGCTGCATGCGCCGCATGGGTTGTGCTGCATGCGCCGGCACCTCCGCTCGGAGCGCGCTCTCGATCAGAGAGCGTGTTCCGAAGCGAGGGCGTCCCGCTGCATGCGCCGCACGGACCGTGCTGCATGCGCCGGCACCGCCGCTCGGAGCGCGCTCTCGATCAGAGAGCGTGTTCCGAGGCGAGGGCGCTCCCGCTGCATGCGCCGCAACGGCCATGCTGCATGCGCCCGCGCCGCCGCTCGGAGCGCGCTCTCGGGAAACAGATTACAGCTAGATAATAGACAATCACTAAATGTTCATATAATATACATAGTTATACATAAATCAACAGCAGTGAGGTTGCTTCGTTTGTAACAAGGTGTAAATATGAGATGGCCATAAAAAGCACCAAGAAGTGAATATATTTCATCTGAGGATATTACTATAAGATATTTTTGTTATATAAACATTTTACGTAAATATTTCTTTATAATAAACTCTTATTTAGACTATATATATATTCTTATTGCGTATTGTAAACTGTTTCGAACAATGTAAATTGTATATTCATATGAATCATTTGTTACTTTTGCGTAGTTCTGAGGTAGGAAGTTCTGATTTCGTACAGTCGACCGAGGAAATGTATAATCGTCATTAAACATGCAATATATAGAAATTTCATTTACAAACATTTAAAAATTCGTTTCAACATTATACAAAAATCACTCCGTCCCCATATAACATCTAGCAAATTTAGTGTTCCTCTTCTGAAATACCCTAAAAATATATAGGTACGTCTATATAAACGTTTGAGCAATCAATTTCGTCTCTCCTATTTTTGTATAAATATTAAATTCAATGATAAGTTAATATTAGTTCGATTTGAGAGTAATATTTATATTAATAACATTATATCGAAGCGATCTGAAAAACGTAATGCATGATGATTTGAAAAATAGACGAATTGTAACTATTAGTGAAAAAATTAGTAATGTAAGAGCGAAATGAATACGCGTCTCTACACCGTGTTACGTATGAGAGATAGTGTCTGTCCGCACTGCGTCACGTCGCGTCCTCGTCATCACCACGTCGTCACCGTCATCATCACGTCATCACTCGCTCACGTCACACCGCACCGTGACTCGAGATTCGTCTACGCCAGCGAGCAGTCGATCTCGACGATGTCCTTGGGCACGTCCACGAATTGGTACACGAGGCGCTGGCCGTCAACCTTGGCGAGGATGCCGCGCTGATAGTAGTAGCGCAGCGCGCGCCCCATGGTCTCGTAGTTCATGTCGGGCTTGTTCTTGTGCAACCCCCACAGCCGCGACACCGCCTTCGAGTCCACCAGCTTGAACACGCCCTTCTCGCGGTTGGTCCACTTGATGAAGCGCGGGCAGTACTCGCGGTCCTGCAGCAGCTTCAGCAGGAACTCCCAGAGGTAGGTGGTGGAGCCCTCACGGCTCTTGCGCTTCACGCCGGGCGTGGGCGGCGCGTCCGTGCGCGGCCTCTTCTTGGGCTTGAGCTTGTTGTGGTGGTGATGTCGCTGGTAGTCGCCGAAGTCGAACACGGAGTAGGGCAGCTCGTCGTGCGGCAGCGGCGGCGGCGCCGGGGCCGCGAAGTGGTGCGCCGCGCCGCCGCCGCCGTACCCGTAGCCGTACGCGTCGCGCTCGTTCACGCCACCCACTGCAACCAGGAAATACAAACGGTCAGACAACACAGCATCAGCAGGAGCACTAGCATCAGGGAAATCATACAATTTCAGCTAATTAAGACAGCAGGTACCTTTGATAATTTCTAATTCTATCAATACGCTTATGATTGCAGAATTGCAATTTCCTTGGACTCAATTTTTCAAGCACCTACCTATTGCTACCTATTGCTAACTATTCAAATCTCACCAAAATGGTTGACTTGTAATTGACGAGTAAATATTAAATGTATTGAATGTTTATGCAACTTTGGTTCCAACTTATCTGGCTAGACAATAGTGGGAGTAGAAGGCGGCTCCACTCTCATGCGATTAGGGCACTCTGTTGTCTAAACGTGCTCGGGTATTTTGATAACAATATTTTATATTGTTTCTATTACATAGACTGGGTTTGATGTCTAGTACAAGGAGCGTCCCGTTACTCGACCAAACAAAGGCCATGCGCCAATAAACTGTAGTCTTAGTCAAGGAATAATTGACCACAATTTCATTAGGTATTATGAAAACGTGGTTGAATTGATAATGTATTTAGTATTTATATGAATCGTTTCATATTGCAGTAATAAAATAATAAAGTTCCATAAGCAATGAAACCCAATAGTAACAATGGCGATATGGCATCGATAGGGGTGAGGCGCGTAGCAACAGTTGATAATAATAAAATGGTCGGATCCAAAGGATGCGGATGACATTTATTGTTTGTTATCAAATTCAATTATTTTTTTATACATTACATTGATTTATGGGCGTGTTGTGATCCAGTTTTTATAATGTAAGATAGGTACCTACGTATTGTACCTATACTGAAACAGTGCTTATTCAGATATTTATCCTGTTGAGAAAATTGTGCAAAAAACTTTGTTTCCCATTCCGTATTTTCAACCTAAGGCGCCAGTCACGAGACGTATAGGTATGTCTTGGGCAGTTCGTGGAGTTGTCGAATTTTCCCGAAACTTGTTGTTTTCCATGTCTTGGCAGCTGTTAAACAATATGAGCGAATTAGTCGCCGATAGCGTAGCACTGATAGTGTCGCGATTGCGTCAAGCACCGGCGCCTTGACCCCAATGCCTGCGCCGGCCCACAGCGGCCCACCGGCCCACTCGCCGTACGTTTTCCTCCATGGAAAAATATGCTTTTGTTTATAGTTCTAGAGGAATCAAATGCACTTGCGTACTTGTTAAATAGAATTTAAAGGTAAAGTAGAATTTTAAGAAAAAAAAATGCAATTTGAAGGCTCTCGGTACTACATATCTTCGCCGACCTTTCAGTGGTTGAATATAATATAGTGATTTGTGTTGCCAGTTCATGCTAGTAGGCATTTGTAGTAAACACTTCGTTTGCTTTCGATACTGACGTAACATCAAAGCCATTGATTCCTAGGAAACAAAATAAAGATATTTTTCTCACCGCTCGACCGCGTGAGTTCGATCTAAAAACTTCAAACCGTGGGCTATAAATTTCTTCTGGCTGGCATAATAAAACAGTTGTTTGGTTGCGATTAGCCCAATTCGCGGGAAATGATTTTGTTAATACTACATAAAGCATCGCCGTCTGTCGGTGAAAAGATGCTATTGCCCTTTTTGTATTGTTGTTTTCGAAATGGTTATTTTTTTTAGCTTGTGATAATTTATTACTTTTTGTATTAGGAAACAATAGCGTTATAGTATAATGTAGAAGCACTTTTTTCTTTGTGCATGTGAAGTACCATGGAGTATTTTTATTAGGTTACAACTTTTTTGACATTACGAGCATGGCAGTTGAGAGTGTGTCATGCTCACTCAAATTTCTCACTGATGCAGATGGTGGCACGTGTTATTGGGTCATTTAGTTCCCTTCAAAATGGTTCAGCTGAGTGGGTATGATGCACGCGTCATGCTCGTGAACGGGCGCCGTCAGTTGAGACTGGTCATCTCTTAGCTGCCAGTAGCTTTATTCAATTTCTATTTTTTAATTCTATTTTTTTTTCTGTTACTTTTCTACATTGTTGTGCTCACATGATAGAAACGAAAAGAAATATGTAACCAAGATTTATGTAACTCATAATATTATATATTTAAAAGAGTGTCCACGGAGTTTCTTGCACGTTCTTCTCCATAGAGATCTACGCTTTGGAACGAGCAATTTAGCTTCACTTGTTTTTTATTTGACTGACTGATTCGACACAATTCAAAAGTTCCTGTAATTGGTCTTTTTATATAAACTCTTTCTTCTAAATAAACGTTTCTGTTTTCTGATTTCTGTGCCACCTTTTTGTTTATGGGATAGATGAAGCAATTTTTTTCTAAATCAATATTTTTCTTCTTCTACAGTAGGCAATTAGTTTATAAATATCTTGGAGAAGGCAACATCGGATTTTCCACTAGTCTTTTGTAGGTAAGAAGACGGAGAGCTATCGCCTAGTTTTTCGTAAGTTTTATGATCGGTAGTTATTTATTGTCTAAGAGGTAGTATACATTTTAGTTCACATAATAAGGTTGCGTAAATTATATCGAATTCTGTGTTCCAGGAGATTTACGTAACTACGGTTAACATTTTGTGGTTTTTCATGTCTGGCGATGAGTTATTTTGCAAGAAAAGCCACAAAGAGTAAGTACTAAGTGAAGTGGGGATAACACAGGCGAGTGATAACTGGACCTACCTACATGACACGTCACAAAGCTAAGCTTGTGGTCAATAATATGAGCAGATTTAATGATTCAATTATGTCACCATTTCATTAAATTTGCTACATATTTAATAGGAATAAATTACAGGGAAAGACCCCAAACAAGTCGTTCTGCGTGCCGGTACAAGTGTATCAGCCCGAGGAATGTTTTATATAATTTAGTCTGCTGATATCCCATCGGGGATGTTGAGTTACGTTTTTAATGACGGTAGAGAGTAGGCGGAATTGCGGAAGTGCGTTTTACAAGTTAATTTATTTTTATGAGGAAGTGGCAGTAGGTAAATGTATAATAGAAGCTTTTGCGGTTTTGACATAATGAATTCACAAAAAAAGTAAATTGATAGGACCGTGGTTTTCCTTTTGTGCGTACAATACTGTCTACAAAGCGGAATGGATGTAGAACGAAACAAAGAACTGTCGATGATTGTAATTATATTATTATAATGTACTCTTCAAACTGTCGAACTTGAACTAGGTAACTTAGCAGAGTGCCTACTGAGCGTTTCCGTATATATTTATAAACGTCGCCGGCGTGTGTTGTGAGTTGGCGCGATTCGCCATTTTCTAATATTATCTAACTGGTATGTACGTATTTTCGAGCGGCTTATCTGCGCGGTCGTTGACCCTGCGCACAGACACGCGTGGCTGACACATGCCTGTTCTGTTTTTTTCTTGAGTCAATAAAATCCAAGAGATTAGCGCAAGTTTTCAGTAGTTTCTTCAGGCTGTCTGATCGGGAAAAAATTGTTTCAGTTGTTGTAATTGTTGTTGTTGTTGTAGTTCATAATCTACAATAAAACATTTTATAAGCTTGTGAAGAGGTTGCTCATTCAGGTGTACTTCCATCCAAGGTAGGCGGCATAAATGTATTTCAAATGGACAAAATGAATTTCAGGTTTCATAGTCTAATTCATAATGTAAGTAGATAATTTATAATATGTCTAGTAATGCAATTGTTCAAACAAAAAATAGATAGTAAATATCGTCTGAAATAATGCTATCTCTATCAGCAATCCGGTCATCGGAAAAGTTCGAGGAAAAACGACGTGTAACGGGAGTAAGTAGGTAATTAATCCTAATGAGAATTATTACGGAAGCGTGTAAGGTTATTTATGTAATTAGCTAATAACCAGATCCAATGTCGTTGCACCCAATACTTTTTGATTCGGCAGCTTTCATTGGCCATAGTGAGATAATCATTCGATTGAGTGAATTAATTAGTGCACTATCAATGAATTAAGATAAGATGCCAAATTGGATTAGATGCGTATATCTAAATGATCGTGTTGACTACCTGAAAAGAGGAATTTAGAATCAGGCATGCAAGTAGAGCGAACGTTTACAACGGTAAAAATAATCCGGGGAGGTAACGTGGTACCTGTTATTTATAATGTAACGTCCCACGAACACGTCTCTCATAAGAATCCGTCGCGAGCATGGGAGCATGGGAAGCTAACAAGACGCCAAGTAAAAAACCCGCATTTTATGCGGCGAGTCTATTTATAGCGCATGCGCTGGACGCATCCTACTGGTTGCGCTGCAAGATCAAGGTTACGTCGGCGTGTACGCCTGCTGCAGTCTTAGAATGTCATCTTCACTTTGCTAGTTAGCAGTCCTTCGAAGCGAAAAGAAAACTTATCGAGAGAGCACCCGTTCTAAACTACACCTTCCACACTCTGAACTGGGTGCTATTTGCTGTAAGCGGCTGACGAAGACGGATTGTTTTGCTCCCGGATGCGAGTATGCGAACGTTTAGGTTGATGTAGGGTGTGGCGGGAGGAGGGGGGAACCGGTTGCGCCCGCGCATCCCGCGGTCGCGATAAATGGGTTACCCCACAAACCTCTTGCGATACAAACACGCAACGCTCCGCGCCCGGCCGCGCCTGCTCTCACTTATTAAGTATTATGTTTTTCAGAGTTTTTGTTCCACTTTAGCAGCGAGGGGAAGTGGAAAACGATAGTTACGTTTAATTAGAACGCAATTTGTGGCAAAAAGCTTGCAAACGACGCAAATGTGGATCTAAGCTGGATGCAAAGTGACTTTTTCTTTGTGGTTTGAGTGGTCATAAAATTACTTGCCATGAATCCTGCTTAGCTATAATTTGCACACGTAATTGTAACATTCCCTGTTAAATACGAATAATTTTAAAGAAATTAACTTGTTTATGAACGCGAGTTTCGTGGAACTCGTTGTACTCTTTCTCTAACGTTCAGGAAGCGAACTTTCAGTGGGATGCTAGTGTTACATTCCACTGACGTCAATCGTCTGATAGTACATAAACACCTATGACGATTTATCAGTTTGCAAATTTGCTATTTCGGACGCGATAAAAAGAATTAGAAAGATAAGATAGCGAGCTGAGAACATTTCCTCAAAGCGACTGCTTTGTGAACGTGGCACAAATTAATGATAAAAACAATGTTTTTATCGGTTTGTTTTTCAGGCGGAAGCGATAAGGTAATCAGCCGTGTGATGGGATTGCAT
Source organism: Mythimna pallens (assembly GCA_961205895.1). NCBI lineage: Eukaryota > Metazoa > Arthropoda > Insecta > Lepidoptera > Noctuidae > Mythimna > Mythimna pallens. The sequence continues at coordinate 912,746 of OY540826.1, forward strand.
CGTTCGTGTGCGGTGGCATGTTAGTTTCAGACTCATATCCTCCCATAGTGTGCCTGACAATGCATCTACTTTTCCTGTGCGACCGGAAAGCGTGCGTGAGTCTAAGATTGCGAGTCGCTAGCTAGTGCGGCGCAGCGAAGCGCGGGCCGCGGCGGGCAGCGGGCGCCGTCGGATGCGGCGGCGGCGCAGGCAATGACCAGGAAATGACGCCGCCGGCTGACCTTCACACACACGCACACACGCGCTGCGCCCGCGCATCCCCACCTCCCGCTCAGTTGTCCCTGTCCGTCTACTACGGGATTTTGCGTTGACGCGCGGTTTGCACGACACCGAGCCCTTGTAACAACAAAGCTGGATCACTTTCATCCTGATAGATAATTTTCACGTGTCTATTATCAGTTGCTGCACGCGCAGCTTACTGATTGGCTGCTAGCGTCATGTTTCGATTGACGAGGGCAAAGTGGAGAGGTGGTTCAACGATAACTGACTTTTTGTGCATTCATTATCAAGGTGACATTCCGTCGTACAGCGTATCATCCGAATGTTGATAATGCGCTTGTTATGTATTATGTTCTACGCTATACAATGCGCTTCACACCGCCAGAGACAGAAATAGATGGAGGAATATCGTTCGAATGAAAGTGATGAAGCAGGGAGGTCGCGACCCTCAGCATTGAGGGGTACCTACAACTCAAGGAGGAGGATGTATTATGTAATTTATTTACGAATTTTTAAATGAACTGATCCAGAATAATATACATCGCATCATAGGTAAGTGCGGGATCTGTTCGTACTTATGTTGGTCCATAAAACTGCAGCGGACTTGTAACTCGTGCATGACTAAAACGCTATTCTGGAACCTCGCGCTTGTTATATTTAAAGCGCAAATTCAAAGATGGCGCGTTCTATTTCCCTGAGCGCGCATGTGCTGAACTAGCACTGCGTTAAGTAAGGTCAGCGCTGCGCCTGCGCCGCCCGGCGCGCTCTTGCGACACTGCACCTTACGTAACGGCGATAACACGCGGCTAGAGGGCGGCACTAGTGTCGGGGTCACGTGCACCAGGCTCGCGAAATTCAGGGGAGGAGGCCCCAACAATGTTTACTACAGATAAAGACAACACCACAACAACATAAAGTTTGTTTCATTTTACATCATGCCGCCCAAATATTGTAGGTATTCAGTGTTGTGTACGATTCGGATTCGCGAGCATCTCTGGTACTGAAGCTTTCTGGGTTCCGTAGAAAGTAGAGCGCGGCGATATTTTAGATTTATGGCTGAAACTTCAGTGGCTGACTTTGAAGGATAGTATTTATGGAGATGAACAATTTTATGATGTTACAAAATCTCTCATAGCGAGCTCCAGATTTTGTACATGTAATCGAAACACGGTTAAATAAAATTATAAGTATCTTCTGAAAAACCGTTCTTTCATCTCATCCAAAATTTGTACAATGTTTACTACAGATAAAGCCGCCATTGTACCAGTAACTTCAAGTTACTGGTACAATGGCTTTGTGTAAAAAGTAAAATATAGTCTATTCTATGTTGAAGCGTTACCTGTTTCAATTTTCCAAACCGATGTCATCGACCACGTTCCCAATAAGCTCGTCAGATGCACTTCAAGGAGATTTACGTTATCCTCTAAATACAATAAATACCCAATTTTCCGGCACATATCGTAATATAGCGTGGAATTCATGATTTGCATTCGGATGTCGTTCACACCGGCCGGGACGGTCGCCGTGTCATTTGTGCATTTTATTTTACCCCATACCGACCGGTTTGTCTTTTAACTACTTTCCTTGCATAACCAATGTAATTGTTACAGTCTGTGATATCACCTACCATCGATAATATAGATGACGAGCAATTAAAAGCTATCATCAACCTCTTTCAATTACAATTTTATAATTATTCTATTGGGGACCAGTTTTATCTGTGGAACTACCATAGACGACAGCATAGACCGTAGGTACTTTTTTTTAAAAAACGGCTATGGAACTGCCTGCAGCGTCTTTTTGTATTTTGTGCAAATAACATAAATTTATTTAATTGCGCTTTTTAATTAAAAAGCACATCGCCATCTCTACTTCATCTTGCTTAGTGAAGTCGTTGTTGGGATCCTTTATAACTAAATCATGTTGAGTTTTATTGGCTTTATTACCTGTGAGCATGTGGATGTATCAAGTTATCTGATATTATGCTTATAAATAGATAAAACTTAATGACCATCATTTAATAGGTTATAAAAATCGAGTTTTTATAGAACGCTGTTTGCGAAAAAGGCAGGATGAGTTCATTAAATATTTGTTATTATTTTCAGGTGCCTTCTAAATCCTGCTACATGTTCTGTAGTAAAAAGTAATCAATATTGAGAAGTTTATAGAATAAACATGTGATTTCGGCCCATTATCAATGGTATTTGGTTATGTGTGGTTGTGAAACAGCCTTCGCCTGCGCCTGCGCACTGCAAACACCGCGCCTGTTTAACCAACTGTGCTGGAATGACGACATTACACACGTCTTCAATATTAATGCTTGTTTATTGGTGTATCGAATAGGTTATTATTAGGTTCACAGGCACTATTTATTGTAGAAAAGACTATAGTTGAGAAAATAAGTCAGAGTTAAAGTAAAAATGATATTAGTAAAATAATGTTTAACATTTAGCTGTTTGCGCTTAGACTGACGCCGTAGGAAGCATTTCAATCAAACTCCTGTGTGTACAAAAATGTAACATAGATACTAAGTATATAAAAGTACTCAAAGGCGGAAGACTGAGCATTTTAAAGTATAAAATTTATAAACACGCTACATGCGCACTTGAATTCTAGCGAATTCATTGCGAAATAGCATCTGTTCAAACTAATGGCCGCCATATATTACGACACAGTTTCTATAACATGTATTTAGCCTGATTCATACCTCATCATAAACCTGTTGCAAAAGGACAATAGAGCTAAACAAATTCTCCTTGTTTATGTCACATAAATCATTTTCTCTAAAACTAGAAGACATTCTAAAGTAGGCATGTTGGGCACAGAATTTTATAACGTTCGAGGTCTAATACCAGATTTTCACATGTTTTCCTTATTTATGTTACGAACGTGTTTCGAAATTCAAAGTTGTATTAACTGCCCTCTTATTATTGTCGTGTAAGTAGTACATATTCGATAATTCATCATTTCCTTTTTTCAGCATGACAGTTGGAAACGGTAAATATAAATATGTTATTTTCATGTTAGTTTAGTATTTCGGCACTCCATTACGTGCCAGCGTTTGTTTCGCGCCAGTTACCGTTCATTATCTAAATGGGAAGTTCCTACTTATCTAAGTGACATTTTTGTCTCCTACGCGCGGCGGGACATTCGATGTTTATGATAGAATATTACCTATAGACCAAACAAAAAGCAAGATTCTGGCCTATTTATTCGATTTGTGCAAATTACTTACTGCAATCAATTTTCAGCGGTCTATTTTTGTACTTGCTGATAAAGTTTGTTTCTAATTCAACAGTCTACTTTATCATCGAATTCGGTGGAGCAGGTTGCACGATTACATCTGTTGGATAAACCTGTATTCACTAGCTCTGATAGCAATTTCGCACTATTACATAATAAGCAATAATGTAAAGTTTATCGGTCTGTGGACGCGGAACGTGAGCTGTGACATTATTTTTCTCAGCAGTGACATTATTTTACCAGGAATAAGTATTCTAGGTGTAATAAAATCGTAAGTTGAGAGGTGATAGCGTTATCTTGTTGGAGTTTATTTTTTGTGCGGCGTCGGGCGGATGCCGTTATCAGTGCACAATGCGACGGTTCAAATATCTGTTTATTTAGGCCGTTAATACGAATGCACTCAATATTGTGTAAGGTCAGTTAAGACGAGTTCGGTGGTGACAATACAGTTGTCGAAATCGACGCGTACTAGTACAGTCAATATTTGTCACGTTTTCTTAACCTTTTCTGCGAGTATTTTCCGAGCTGAAGTTTGACTATTTTCTTTTCCGTTTTCGTAGAGCCGAAGACGCTGCTGGTCTTTAACTTTTTTTTCTTTGAAAATTGCAGAAAAAGTTGGTCTTCAGTTATTGTTTTAGTCGCTACTATATTACTAATTCGTCCCCGCCAGCGGTGTCCCTTACACCATGACCACAAGACGTGTAGCAAGTGCAACAATAGAAACGATTTCAGAACGTACTTTTGACTTTTATCGACTTTCCCGCATAAACTGGTGAGTAGTGTTGTGTTGAGTAGTGTTGTACGCAAGTATCGCTCATCTTGTTTGTCGCCCGATGCTATCGATGACTATTATTGCAAATACGACCTCAACCTATAGTTTGGGACACGGCGAAGGTGAACTCGCGCGAGTTCGTGCACCTCGCTTACGTAAACAAATGCAACTGTGAAAACATTTTTATTTTAATATTGATATAATGTAAGGGCGCGTTCCGCCTCATGTGTCAACTGCTGACGCGCTAATGATCATTGTTTTTTTTTGAGAAGGAACACAGCCAAACAATGTTTTACGTCGACAATTCTAAATCACAGTAGGATTTTGGGATTTTCATACAATTTATAGTGTTTTGTTTTTTACCCACATTTATCCCAACTAAAGAAAAAAATAATGTTCAATTTACGTTTTTGTTTACAGAAGTGAGAGTAAAATTATCAATCGACTACAACGAGTTATTCCTAAACACATGTAACCATCTTACTGTGTGAGATATGTACTTCTGTTGCAAGAATTTGTATTTAACATTGTACGAGTAAATAGATTGTGAAAGCTTTTGAATGATAAGCTTACTGTCGTTTCAGTTACAGGCAGATTTTTATACCTAATATTCTTACAAGATTTCTAAAAGGTTCTAATGCGAAAACTAAATTCTCAAATTGGATGTTCTTTTGTTAAGTGAGATGGCTCTTTCTTTGTTGTTTTTTGTCAAGCATCATCTCAATCAAACCTTTTGCGTACAATGACGTCGGTTAAAAATAAAAACTGTACGCTGAAATTTTCCTGTTCCTTATTTAAAAATTATATCCAAGTTCTAAATGCAAACGAACGAGTATCGTAAAACCGGCAAAAGTTTGCTGTGCACGCTGAGGAGGGGGTGGTGGGGGCGCGCATGGTATAGGGTGTGAGGAGAGGGCGATAGACGTGGTTGGGGGAGGGGTGCAGGGAGTGCGCGAGCGGGGGGGGGGGGGGCGCGTAGCTGCAACTGTTTGCGCGCGGCGCAGCGTGGTCAATGACACGGCGACATTGCATCAACGCGCGAAGGTCACCCCTCCCTCCGCCCCGCGCCGCGCGCACTCCCGCGCTTCCCCCCCCCCGCCGGGCCCTCTAACGCGTCTCGCAAATTCCTGCACTTCCTTGCAACAGGACGCCATATTGGATCAATCATTCTAGTTGCAATTTATTGCAAATCTTGCGAGCAACTCTGTTTGTTGTGCGGCAGATTAAAGGACTTTGTTGAAATTGTATTATCCACCGGAAAATAATTATTAAGTAACAGAAAAAACCATATCTAAGTACCTGCTGTAATAAATACGGAAACGAGTTATTACAAAGGAGTGTGTATTTTCGTTTTTAAAGGAAATCTGTCCAAATAACTGTTGCTGATGCTTTCCATTAGCCCAAAAACCATTTTCATGTTTGATTCATATTAATTTTCTCTAGATAAACCTATAAAAGTTGTATAAAAGTAATTATTCACTTAGGTAGGTTTTATTCATATACCCGTTTCCTTCCCGGGCTGAGTCACGTACATGATGTTATGTATATAACTGTATAAAGTAGGTAAATATTATGTAAATGTGTGCAAACACATACCTACATGGTACGAAGAGACTCACACATGTGTTATTTACTACAATACATAATATAAAGTGCAGGTCAGCGCTGTCAGGAAAATAAACGTGATCCGAAACTTTATTGTTTACATTAAAACTTTATCTGTGGTTCTACTCTATAATCTATGTTCGCTGTGCTGGGTATAGACAATATGGCGAGTCTTTTTTTCTCTGAACGTTTTCCTTGTAGGCTTGTGGACATTTTTCTATCGAGATTTTTCTCAGTGTCCTTATTACTTTCTTATTATTACGTTTTTGGTAGCTTAATTGCTATATTTGATATTAATATTTTTATTTCCTTGTTGGCAAATAAAACCTCAGAAATTATTATTTCTTTTTACTGAAATCTTCTGCTTACAATGAAATGAGTTATGATGACTGAATCGAAATTTGACCCCACAAGGTGCCACTTTTGACCTTTATAAGTTATAGAGGTACATATAAGAATTTGAGGGTCCAATAAAAAATCTTGCCTATAAAGTTACCGTGGTGTGACATTGTGGTTTTTGACCCTAATTGTGTCTGTTTGTTTGTTTTTACACTTAAATGACGAAAAAGTCATGCGGTTGAAGTTTCAAGTCGATGGTGATGGAGGATTATATAAAAAAAGACTTAGGTATAAGAAAATTATCATGACTGAAGTGATGTGAATTTTACATCGAAAGTTAAAAATGAAGATTTTACAACAATTTAAGAATTGTTGTAGTGTTTAAAGCCAACTATGGTGATAATTATTGTACTCACCTGGGAAATTATACAGTAGCAGGAAGGATAAAAATGTGTAGTTATCAGTAAATGTGATTTATTTACAAAACGCACGTCTAAAAATAGCGATAAATATCTATAATACCTGTACAACTACAGCTATATATGTACAGTTCTTAATTAGTCAGTGCTGCTATTAATTTATTATCCGCACAGACCAGTTGCGCCTGCGCCGGTTGCGTGATGCGCGCGAATTTTCGCCTTCCGCTCATCTCTAATATCGATTTCCGGCTATGAGGTATATCCGGCAGCGGTTATGGCCTGAATACATATTGAAATTAAGGCAGGTACTTGTATTGTTCTACTGGGTCATATACTGCGATAGCGTGATGTTACTGATGTTGTTAATAAACTTATTACTGAATACCAATAAGAATTATTGTTAGGTCTTCGAGTTATAACGTGAATCCTCATAGAATCCGATTATACAAGACTTATTCAATCTGTATGCTTGCTACAAGCTTGTTGGACAAATTACGATTTAGGTACGATTGCAATAAGTAACAACTTGAGGATTCCATGGCTTCCTAGTATCTTCAAAGCAGCGACAACTCTATGCCAAATCCCGAATCGCGAACAGAAGCTGTCAAGCAATGAAGTTTTTCTTTGACATAACAAACTGTTTGTTATGAAATTGGTATAATTATGTGCTATAAACATTTTGTCGTCAAAACGATGGCCATAAAAAGCGGGTTGAGGGGCGTACGCGGCGGTCAAGGCCCCGCTGATTTCCATCAAACGTGTTGCTCAACGCGACCCTGACTCGGGACCAATCAGGCCGGAACGACTTTTTTCACTTAATTTATCGATTTGTATTGTCGTCCAAGTCCGAAACTATTGTTACATGTAATTGACCGGCAGGGACGTCCTCTGACGTCCACTTGCTCAGCTAGGACATCGCGATTAGAGCTTTTCGAGTCCCACCCGCAGCCGGCCTGAGCGCGCGATGGGACCAGGCAATTAATATGAACGTTATGTCACCCCGTTATCTGGGTCACGTGTCTAACATTTTGGTCTCGTTTCAGCAACAGATAAAACTGATTGTTCTGTCGCAGGTTATCGATCAGGAAGTTCATTATGTAAGCAAGTAACGACTCCGTGGAAACCTGATGGCGCTTGATAACGAAACAGAAAGACGTAAGCTTATATTTCGAAGCAGAGAATTTCGAACAGAGTCCATCGACTAAATTTAAACGTCCCATATTCCCACGGTGGCGGCGGCGGCGCCCAACATTGACACCGACACCGACGTTATAATATGAAAGCCACGGTTTTGCAACACTACTATTCCGTGGAATCCGTCGGTTTGGCACGGGGCATGTGGGGCGCGCGTAAACACATTGCGAAATGCTCGATATCGGCCAGGCGGAGGAGCGCTCGCTGCAACGGGGAGCGACGCATCTATTTATGCAGCGCTATGCGACCTAACACTGACCCGGTTAGGCTCGCGACGCATAAACACAAGGAGAACGAGTACGAGCCGCGCGGACGATGTGCGGTGGACCCACCCGCCGCGCGATAATCGACCCGGTTATGGAGTTATGCTATTTAGAGTGGCGGCCTGACGGGGGCGGCCGTGGTCCGTGAAGGGCGAGCCTTTTGCCGCTCCGCCGGGGACGAGCGGATAATTTTAAACAGCCAGGAAACCATCGGAGCGAGTATGTAGGCCGCCTGGACACGGCGCCCCTTCTGTTTTTATACCTATAGTAAAAGAAGCGTGTGAGGTTTCCGGACAAGTGGAGCGCTGAGATTCCATCGCGCAGAATTGGGTCGCGACTGATTTTCCGAGTTCACGATTCGACGTGTGGCCGCTATTCCGCGTACCGAGTATTTCGGAAGCGGGAAGATGGCGGCCGTTGCGCCACTCGGCTCTCGAGATGCGTTGCGAAACGCGCAGGAAGCCGCGTGTGAAACGGAACGCTCGAAGGTGACGCACGGCCGCCGCAGCACCGCCGCTTGCTGTGAATCACTGCTTCCCTAGCTCCTGATAGCTTGTGGTTAGCCTGAAACTCATCACGGGCTACAGGTCGCATGTCACGTACGCACCATAGTGCGATGAGCTAACGGGGGTTTCGTTATGGTAAATTCCGGGATGGTAAGTGGTTCCTTTCGCTTTCGGCGGCGCGTGCGGCGTGCGCTGCGCAACACTCAAGGTCGCGGGCCGTTCAACTCGGATGCGACCGCGCGGTTGCGACACCGAAATATGTAATTGTAGAGGAGTCGAGGCGCGTTTGGCAGCGGCCACGGCGCAAGTGGGTCGCCGACGGTTGCGCAACCGTTTTTCGTACGACAGATGGCGTGCGTCGTGTCTTCCTTATACGGCGACGTACACTCTCGATTAAAAACAAAGAAACTACTTTTTAGAACGAACTTAGGTATGTTTTGTTCTAGATTTAGAATATGTCTTAACCGCAATCGCGTTGTAATTGTAGCCGTGATCGCATAACCAAGTTATTTGGTCCTGTCGTGTCGCTTACTGCTTAGGATTTATTTAATGACGTCACAACAGTCTCAAGAATTGAGAGAATTGACATTAATTGGAACTCAATTGGAAAACGATAGTGATAGAAGCATAATAATTTATAATTAATGACACGGTGCTGCTGTTCTCTCAACAAATCAGCAAATTATAAAAAGTAAGACTATGATTGACGAAGGAATCAACAGGACCATCATTGGATGATCCTTGATTGATGTGCAATTGTGCACTGAGTAAATAAAATACACGCAAACTAATCTAAAAGGTAAATAGTTCTTATCAGTTTCGCGAGTGAATCGGAAAGAAAGATCGATTGGCCATGCCCATCACAGCTTTACGCTATACGGTGGCGAAATATAATTGGTACTTTGAATAAACAGCAATATTTCAGTGTTCTATTGGCCCATTTCACTAAACAACGTGTGTAACGTTTAATGGAGAATATAAAATATGAAAAATTTAAAAATACTAGTAAGTATTTCAAGAGAGAGATAAGAGTGGTGTTGATACTGCAGCGGGGACACTTCCCTCGTGTGTCAGCGCGCGTCGCGTGATGTAAGGTAGTCAATCCATTTTGGAAGTTCGCGAATGTCAATAATAACGTTCCGGTCCCCCCAGCGGTCGGCGAAGCGAAAATAGTCGCCAACTATTAATACGAGGCGAGCGCTAACGCTGCACTGCCCTTGAAACGGGACGATCACCTCGCGCACACTCCGGCGCAGGCGCACACCCGCGCGCCGACGTTAGACACACATACACACACGCGTGCTTATCGCGATGCAGCGCACTGCACAATACACACCGCCATCATTTTAATTTCCATTTCGTTTGCTAATGTCATATTGACATCTCTATGTTTACTTCGCGTACTGAATGCTTGAATAGCTCTTACTGCATCTCTATTGAGACCAACATAACATTAATTAGGTTTCATTTAATTTGTTGGTGCTCCTGTGGTATCGCTTCGTACCGATGATGGTGCATCATTGCACACCATGTACGATGTAATTTACTAAGTTACTAGAGAGATCGTAAAACGTTGATTAAACTGGGTTTTTAATATTTGTATTAAGCAGCTATTTCCATGTACAATATTATCATATCCTGTCCATAAATCGTGATCTCGCAATAAGTAAACGGATACTTGGATTGATAGCGAGGCACGACGCGTCCCAGATTAAAGTTATTTAATTTTTGATTGAATGGTCTAGATCTATGGTTGCATTAAATGTTGGTGAGGAACCTCCAAATCACTTGCTTTAACATGCATTTCGTTGGTCGCACTGCACGCCACGCTTGCAACGTGGAAGTATCTTTTACTGCCACGATGCGAGTGTGGATTGGAGTACGAGTGGGGCGCGTACGCTATGCCGTCCGCATAATCTGACGCAACTCGCACAACCAAATCGTATTCAAAAATCAACTCTCGATATTCGCACGCATACGAAAATCGCGTTTCGTGCTACCTACATCAGCACAATTTGGCAATTGGCAACATCCATTCAAGGTTTCTTTTGTTTAATTAAGTTAGCTGTATCAAAGTTTCAGTTTAGACCTGAATCTTTCGGAGTTTTCGAAGGTTTGTTCAATTTTGTTTCGGCGAATTAGCAAATTGTACATTATAAAAGGGGCGTCATGAATTAAGGACATATTTGTGCGAGTATTGCTTTAAGTCACTACTGGATGAAGAGTACTATGAGATACAAGAAGTTTTAAGGCTTGTGCTCGTGGAAACTATTCCGTAAGACTGGAAAAGTCTTCTAGATTATGTACAGGAAAAGCTATGATCGGCAATATTCCAATAAGGTATTAATTTTTGGAGTTATAATTTGTAGAAACTGGTTGATTGAATTCGAACGCGGCCACATACTCACACAATCAGGTTTGGACTGCCCAATCCGAGTAGGAAGGTCGCGTTCGTTTCGCCAGAGGCTGACAATGGCGCCGGCACCGCCGCTCTTGCCCAATATTCGCGTTTGCAACACCGAAATTTCGTGTGTGCCGCATTACAGCAATGGCCGATTTACGGCTCATACCTCTGGCATGACACCACATACCACTACCGCAATAGCATATCGTTTTCCTTTCAGCTGGATGTAAACTTATTTATGCTCCTTTATTATTTTCAGGATAAATTCTAGGAAATGAATCAGAACGCATTACATAAGGTAAAATTAGACGCTCTTAGGGCTAAAGACTTCATTCATGGCTGGTTATCGCGCCTTATATATAACAACAAATTAGTCAATGTTAGGTACTTGTACAAGGATTTTCTTCGCGGTTTTGCTCGATGTTTTTCATAATATTTATCCTTGTTAGCATTTTGCAGCGACACAACAATAAATACGTAAACAATCAGTCGTTGATGACGTTTTTCTAAATAATAGTTAAACTTAGTTTTCCTCTATATTTAAGATTTATCTATTGCTATAGGGATATCGCATAAAACTAAACTCTAAAATGTTTTCCTCCATTAAATGTAATCGCTCTAACCCTACTTAGATTACGTGAGCTAAGTATTTAAAACAAAATATATTATGGATATTTTTTTCTGCTAATTTAAATTCCATTTAACGCGGCACGCTCGCTACAAGAACGTGATAATGAAAAGTGTTTATTGCTCATTTCCCTGAGCTTCGTTATTTCGACTTATCGTTCACATAATGCCTTTAGCGACGGTTAACTGTGTCATTCCAATGCTCATTATAATATTCCTAGCTGTGTTTCGGTACATCCGTTCACAAGACAAAGGATCCTAGTCGGGGAATTCGCTATAAACTTACTTACAAGGCATTTTTAAAATGCGACACAATCGAAAGTGCTCGCTTCGCATGCACCGGCAATCGTCGCGGCGACGCGTCTCGCATACTGTTTGGCGGTAGTATAGTTTTTTGCATCTTTATATTAGGAGCACTGACCTTGCGCAATGTCAAATAGCTGAGGACGGGCGTGGAGCGGTGGAGCGCCAACTCGCGATACATACCCGATGCAATGCCATGCCAACTGGTTCCGTCCGTCAGTCGCTTCTTTCGTTTTTGTGTCATGGAAACCGGCATCTCTACACATCTATCGATTATAAACATAACTTCTCGGAACGGGTACGAAGTTATTGGAGGAGGAAGTTACTTTTCGAAGGCATATTTGTTAAGCTGTGGCCCTGGCTCGTCGATAGCAGAATGCATCACAACATTATCCGCAAAAACAAATAGCTATGACTAACTGTACTTCCCGTGTTTTTGTGTCGTGATTTAATACAGTTTCGACGAGGAGCAGCTTATGCGTTTTAAAATACAGCGAGGTATTTGTTGTAAAGCTAAGGGATCAGATTTGGACAGTTTGTAGCGGCCGGCGGGGTGGGGGCCTACAATTAATCGCTTTGTTTTTTCAGACTGAAAACGAGCGCTGCACAAAGTATTCTGTGTTTTTGTTGAGAATTGAAACAATTGCGAGAGTGAATTATTGGTGCACATAAAAATAATATGTGCATTTAACGATACACTTCAAAGTTTGGAAAGAAGGCCAGTTGGCCACCGGCCAGGGTGCAGTAAACACGCCCCCGGAAGTGGCGAGATAAAGCTATGCACCGCATACATTTAGATAACGTCCGGTGCGGTCGCCGCCCGTTTGTCACAGACGCTTTACAGAACTGGTGCCTACCATGACGTGTTAAACTGTTAAGCGTACGAGCGAGAAAGAGGGATGGAGCTTTATATACACCCTTTATAGTTCCACCTCTTTAACAGTTCAGTTTAGGTCGTCAAATGGATGGCGTTAAGAGCTCGTGGTCGGGTCTCTGCACGGGGCTGTAGGAGCTCAGTGATAACGATTCAGATAAATCAACTATAACTCATATTCTCGCTCCGTATTGTAATATTTTTATGGTCACATAAAGTAATTATCGCATGTTGTCTGCGCAGTAAGTCGAGGCATGCGTTCGTCACCCATTGAATGAATTAGTATTTATTACTATCAATTAGGTATTCTCGAGAAAATACCCATTATGATTATTGAAGTAACGGGAACGGGTTAGGTTAGTCAAGAGTAGAAAGGTAACCATGACACTATCACTGTTAAGGCTCAATTATTGGTAAACAAGGGATGTACCTAAACAAACATAGTCAACAAACTTGTGGTGATATTATTCAATGAATTTCCTACGACATAATTCCGAGAAACTAATAGTTACTGGTTTATTTGTAGTCATGCTTGCGCTAAATATAATACTAGTATTCCTGTGAAACGATAACACTTGTTGTTTCATTCTGTCTTCATTTCTAGAAGTCACCTAAACGTTGTTTATGTAAAAAAAATATTGTTCCATTAAGGATGAATATAAACGCCAAAAGATTTAGTAGGACATTTTTATTTGAATTAAAGAATATGGAGAGTCATAGTCACAAGAGGATTTAAATTGTAAAAATATTAGCAAATATATGCGAATATATTATCAAGTGTCAAAATGACTAGGTCGCGGTTCCCCCGAATTCCCAGCGCGCACGCAGCTCGTAAGGTGACCTCAGGGAGGGGCGTTCACCGCGCGGTCACCTACAGCGTTACATCGCTTCGCGTCGTTCGCAACAATACTACACTATTCTCTATTTTTAATAACAAGTGCCTCTTTACATTTTTTTCAAGTTACGAGAGTCATTGAGGATATGACTACATTTATAAACATTTTTGCATGACGTGTAGTTTTTTTATTTGGTTGTATGGAAGGACCGGAGTACCTACTTTAGATTTGCAACGACCTAGTCCCTGTTAATATTCACGACGAGTGTAAAGTTGTGTTCTATACCTACTCACTTGAAGCATCAGAGGTACCTGCCTGCTCAATTTGTCCTTGTGACTTAAAGAACAAAACACCTGTGACAAATATATCAATCAGTTAATGTATTAGGCGGACATACCTGGTGGTCGGGGATGTGCAGTGGCGTGGTGCTGCAGCGTGTTGGCGATCTGGTGGTGCTGGTAGAAGGGCAGGAAGGGCGCGTGGAAAGGCGCGGGCGGAGGGGGCTGCAGGCGTGCCTTTAGCTCCTCGGCGGAGCCTGCGCCCGACGACGATGACTCCACGTCCGACACGCCGCTGTCCGCCGGAGAGGGGGGGAGAGAACCTGTGGACGAACAGATCATCAGTCAAGTTGCCGATAGACCCTAAGAGGAAGAGGAAAGCGTAAAAGCGTCTTTTGTAAGATGTTTCCTTTAAAGAACATGAAGGAAATTCGATGTAAAGGTAGAAGGAAATAATTCAGGAGTGAATAGTTACTTCTGGGTGAACGCGCTCCTTGGCCACCACACACTCAGTTAGACTACAGCATCGCTTACCATCGGGTGTCATTGTAGTAGAACGCCTATCATCACCTCCCTATAGCCTTTTTCCAACTAGCGGGGTCGGCTTCAAGTCTAACCGGAATACCCGTGTTCACGTGGAGCGACTGCCTATCAGACTTCCACAACTCAGTAGCTGGCCAACACGATACATCTTAGATAGACTGATCGTCAGACTTTCTGGTGTCTGACTACCTATAACGACTGCCAAAGATCTACAAATGACAAATGGGACCAACGGCTTTGCGTGCTTTCCGAGGCACGGGGTGTCAGTAATATCCTAGATAAAATTAGATAAGAACACCTATCAATAATAAAAAAAGATGCGAAATAGCATAGTTTTGCTATGCTAAGTTCTCTCCCTTCCGAGAAAAAGAGCAATAAACATGTAAGGCCGTATTCAACTCAATCAACCCTCTAGCAGGTTGCATAATCTAATAAATAACGCATAATGAATCTCCTGAGATGCATAACCGTTATTAGATTACATTCCTAAAGGACTTCATCCTATTATACCAACGATCACCTGACCTGCATATATTTGCATGCTACCCTGCAAATGCAATTAACTCCACGGGGTCTTTGAGACCCAACGGTCACTTTATAAGATTAACCGTTAGAGAGGCAAACTTCTCAGGTGCACCTGTGTTTTGTGGGAACGGTCAGCAGCGGCATCTTCGCATCGCCGCTGTGTTTAGATAACTCACAATTATGCAGATTTTTTACTATTTAAAGGACACAATAGGTGAAGGGTCGCATTTTTTTGCATCTCTAATGCGAAGTTGTTTTGGTTTACAAAAAGGTAATTTATGGCGATGCAGTTTGCTCCTTTGGCATGTTCTCTTGTAATTATTTTCTTTGAATAAACTTTGGTTAATTTCATTATCCTTTATCCGAACAATAGTTGGTCAGTTTGACCGTTACTCGAGTTGCATCTTATTATTCATGTTTTGTGAATATTTTAGTGTTGCAATTTGAGTAGAGCTTTATAAGGTGTAACTGTAAACAGAGTAGCCTGCGATGAATGAAAGAGATTATAAGAATTCTTTCTTGTCAAGTAGCATTCTCCTATTATAGACAAAGTTGATAAAAAAACTTAATCTGTGTATCGGGTCAAACTAGCCGAAGGGATAAACTTTCTCATGTCCGGGTCCCTAAAGTTTGACGCGTAACGGTTGTTCGGTATTTAAATAATATAATCAACGAACAAGTAATAGTAGAAAGCTGTTTATTCATATTTCCTCGTCCATTGAAACTATGACTGGTATAAAGTGACCATTTGACCGGTGCGCTGTCCACACCCCTTTGTGTCCATTGTGTACCCTTCAGCGGCACAATGCATGGGAATCGGGAAGCGGCGCCCGGGCCCGGACGCCTGGCGGACACTGCGACCATTTAAATCGAGAATAGCTTACAATATGATTAAACTATTATAACTAGTTTGGTCTTTTTAAATATATTCGTAGATAATAATATTTTACCAAAATAACGCCAAATTTTGATAAAGTTCGCGAAAGTGTGTTGTGTATGTATGCCTATCCTGTCATTGGTGTACACTTTATCTAATTATAGACACAAAAGGTACGGGAAAACAGACCAGACTCATTAGATTATCCAACAAAATATTTATTTAATTAAACACCTTATCTATTTTGATCCTCGAAAACAGGTAAAATATTTTACGTGTTTTATCCGGTATCCATTTTAATTTATCTAATTATATATTCGCATCAAGTGTAGGTAATATACAATGTTAGTTTTATATCAATTGATACAGTCGCCTGTGTGTCCACGTTCGCACCTCCGTTCTGGATGTTCCCAAGCTTAAACAAAGAGGATTTGGCACCCCACCCCGGTTGACAAGGCTCTCGGACACACGAGTGACCAACGGCCATATATGGAACACGGAATACGAGTCCATTGTGGCAACCCTTTCATCCCGCGTATCAAAATAATAATAAATTAACTATAAATAATGACCGTGGCCTTATAGACCGGGGGTCGCGATTGTCCCGAATCTGGTGTACCGGTCAGCGAGGAATGCGGTCCCATTAGTAAAGTATCACAATGATGACCCTTCCTTAATCGGCCATCTTTATGGAGTGACCGCTCTTCATGAGCTTTGTGCTCGCTGGCGTTAGACCATAATCCGTGGAGTCCTGTCTAAGACGTCGCCATTTTTTTGCATATGAATAATATTGTGTGGTAAATATATATTTTATGTAACGGATCAGCTAACGACTAATGTATGGCGATAGAATTTACACGTGCAGAGAGGTTCTTCCCTGTCGCGGATATCTTTACTGAATTATGTGCGTACGTTGACAACTAATATATTGAAAAACAATGGTTACATCATATTTCTGCATTGTTTAAATAATTAATTAGTTCCTTCATGATCACTTAATTGGTTCTAGTAATGAGAAAGTCTTTAATAACAATTAATATTTACATTTCATTAAGGAACTATATAACGCGAATTCAAGATACAAATTTCACGTACCAGTTGAAGTCAACTAAACTGATCAAACGCGTCCCCTAACTTATTATTAAAAGTCCTACAGAGTATCTCTTAGTGTCCCTTTGTGAGCGTCCATTGTCGCACATCTCCTTTAAGATGGTAATTCAGCTTAGAATAACATCACAATGACGTTATATCGTTTAGACCCGTTACCACCACCTCTATATTATAAATATACGCTTCAATACGTGTGTACCTAACCACCAGCAGTCCAGCACATAGCTCAGGTCGCCGCCGCCGGTCGGAAATGAAACACTATCTCATTGGTCATTCGAAATTCGCAGTATCAGATATTGCTATCTAAATTCAGGAAAAGAGTGATTATTTTATTATTTAGACATTCTTATTATCAGTGATATTACGTAAAATCAAAAATTGAGACTGATAGCTTCATCATGTTAAAGTTCATAAAACGTTGAAGCTTAGCAAGGTGCCATGAACCCAGCATATATACCTTAGTCGATGTCGACAATAGCCGCACATCCTTTAACGTATGCGAGCCATTATAATTAACCCTTACAATATTCGCCGATTGCAAATCGAGTCCACACACAATACTAATACCGACAATGGGTTGCGTTCGCGCACCCACGCGTGACATTCTAATTTCAAAGTGTCAATAGCTCCGGAAAGCCGCTGCGGGGCAAATTGAAAAGATGAAAGAGATACGGCTATACGCGAAAACGAGACAGCAGTTGAGATTAGCGCCTATTGTGATGGATGACGCGTCGATTTCGCAGTGCAAGGTGCAACGTAACCCATTTTTGCGTAAAAACATGGCATTTTGGAAATGTGGACCGTGAGTGGTGCAACGTGTATGCAACCATCTGCGAGATCAATTGTTTGGTTAGGATGTTGCATGTTTGGGACGACAGGGCCCAGCGACCCACCGGCGGCTTTGTAAGGGTTGCGCTTTGAAAGGTGCCGAACGATTTTAGGATTTCGCGATTTTTTTTATACTATCCCCAAATTATTCTTATGTTCGTTTGATATTCAATTCATGAACATGTGTCAATGTGCAGAGCAGATTGCATATCACTTATGTCCGAATAAATTCTGAGCACATAATAAAACGATTATTCATATCTCCCCAAATCGTTGCGAGTTGCAGGCAGCATACAAAATTGCGTTTGTGCCCAAAAATAAACATTGTGCAACAGAAAGTGACCGAATCATGACATAATCCATCAAATACATTGCACGTTACGTAATTATAGTCCTTTGAGTAACCCTTTCAATAAATAATATTTATTGTTCGCGCACAATCCACCCGCACGCATTGGGGGGTTAAGTGCACATTTTGGGTCAAATGTGCTCATGAGAGTTGGACATCTGCGCTAAATGACGCAAAAAGGGGTGGACAGAGAGCGAAAGTTGTTTACACAAAAGGTACAAGGTGTCTCAAAAGAAAGTTCACATTTAAATCTTTTTTTAAAAGAAAAGTCTTAGCTTTATTGAAAAAATGTTTATTTTATATTGAAGTACACTGTTTGGGAATTTATTTTTTAAAAATAACATCGTCCAAATGTAAACCGTTGCGCTCTCGGCATTCATTTAGTCGGGCACTAAAATTGCCTATGACAGCTCGGCAGGTAGTCTCCGTGATGGCTGCCATTTCATGACGGATATTTTCTTTTAATTGTGCCAGGGAAGTCGGTTTATTAGCGTAAACTTTTGATTTGACATAACCCCACAGGAAAAAATCCATAGGCGTTAAATCGGGACTCCGTGGAGGCCAATTTATGTCACCTCGCCTGGAGATTAATTTGTTCGGAAAAATTTCTCGAACTCGAGGCAGAGATCTGTTGGACGTGTGTGAAGTTGCTCCATCCTGCTGGAACCATGTTCTTTGGTTGTAACCAGGAAAGTTTTGCAGTTGGGGTACGAAAAACTCGTCTAACATCTCCACATAACGCTCTGAATTCACTGTGAGTGTGCGTCCCCTTCCATCTTCAAAAAAGTAAGGGCCGATAATTCCTCGCGCCGACATCGCTGCCCATACGGTGACTTTGGGTGAATGTAGCGGTTTCTGATGTTTTTGTTTTGGGTTGGTTGCACTCCAGTAACGACAATTTTGCTTGTTTACATGCCCATTCAGGTGAAAATGGGCTTCATCGGAAAACAAGATGTTGGTGAACGTTGGAAAGCGCTCAATCATCTGATTTACAAAGGCAAGCCTCTGACCAGCATCTTGAGGCTTCAGTTCTTGCACTAACTGAATTTTGTACGGGTGCAGCTTTAAATCTTTGTGTAAAATGCGGCATAATGAAGATCTGTGCACATTTAAAGCAACAGCACGCTTCCGAATCGAGAGGTTTGGATCATCTCGAATAGACTGAGTAACACTGTCCACGTTTTCGGCTGTTCTTGATGTTTTTGGTCGCCCAGATTTTGGTTTCTCCAGAGTTGACCCAGTCTCTTCAAACTTCTCAACCCATTTTGCAATGAGACGAGTGCTAGGCGCATCATTTAAGTGACGAATATGTCGAATACTGCAGAATTTTCTACGCGCTACAGTCGCCGAATTACCGTTTTTGTAAAACTCACGTACGCACAACGCACGGTCCGCACCAGAGAAACGCTCCATAGCGACTAAATTCCCAAGAGCCAGACTACCGACTGACATACCCCCCGCGCCCCTCAGAATAGTTGCTTTCGCGTAATAAGATAAGCAAATGTGAACTTACTTTTGAGACACCTTGTATAACAGTGCGGACGATATATCAACATCATGAATACGATAATATAATATGATATTGCAGATATAGAAAAGGAAGCCGTTATGATTAAAGTCGTAAACAATTTACTGAGTAAATAGAGTCAGTACTACATTCAAAGGAAAAATCCGCTAGGTTTCTAATTGGGTCACACATTTTTTGATCCAGACTAAAGCAATCAGACGTTAATTAAAAAACTTATTGGACAAACGTCAACATTGGTAAATGTTAAACAGTAGCTACAAAAAATCTCAGAAGTTTTTTTTATTAAAACTTGGTCTTTGAA
Organism: Mythimna pallens; assembly: GCA_961205895.1. NCBI lineage: Eukaryota > Metazoa > Arthropoda > Insecta > Lepidoptera > Noctuidae > Mythimna > Mythimna pallens. The sequence continues at coordinate 932,689 of OY540826.1, forward strand.
TTTTACGAGAGAAAGAATGAACAAAGCGTTTGTGCCTTGAGCTACTCTACTTGTCGATAAAAGGGTTTAGAATAACGAAATAGTGAGAAGTTTGGCACAACTAGAAAACGATTACAATCAAGAAAACAAAGGTGCGAAAGCTCCAATTCGTATAGAAATGAACTCGTAGACGTAGAGATGGGTAGGATCGGGCAGCTAGTCGCTTGTCCCTCAGAAGGGTCACGTCTGCTTCCCCGTGACGCGGCGCGAGAGGCGCGCGTGTGCGTGTGCGTGTCGCGCGTGTGCGTGCTCGTCTCGCCGCCGCCGGTCGTGACATTGGGCGGGCGGCGGCGGATCAGCTGACGCGGTATCGATTGCCACGCCGCCACTTCCTCTTTGTTCTTTATGAATTTTTCATGGAACAGCCTGACTGGCGGCCATCGGCAGTTTTGTTATGACGCCTCTCAAAACACTATTTCATATTCAGATTTTACTTTTGTTTTTAAACTTTGGACTTTGTATTCATATTTGTTTTCTTAGGACCTGTTTTTAGGCATTCTCCCCCGGAGAGAATAAAAAGGAACAGAGTTTCTGTGACATTGTCCCAGATAAGTTACTGTACACGCTCTGTATAGAATAATGTTCACATAAAAGTAGTTAAGAGCCCTTTGTGTTTTCAATTTTATTTACATGTACAAAATCATAACGTGTGTAGATAAGCAACCATAAGCAATAAGTTAGCTTAGTACCTAGGTACATAAGCTGTGGTCGCTGAAGTCAGTCGGAGCGTGCATTAGGGAGGCCTCACACATACCTACTGCTCTCTGTGCGGCTTACAGGCTCAGCTTTAAACAGACTACCTAACTCGTCCTAAACAGAATACTTGAACCGGCTACATAATTGAAATGTATTTCGTGAAGTTTCTACAATCTTAAACCCTTTACTTTAAGTCACTTGTGAAAAAGAAAATGGACTGCCAACCTCGTTTGACGACTGCTATACATTAGTGTTCATGTTCGAAATTCAAATAACGTCTTTGGGCTGTTGGGGGATGAACTATTGAAAAAGGAAATTGACTTTTCATTTTAGATATGAAACAGGAAACGGATTATTTTTCATTTTCTTTCAAACTTTTGTAGGAACCATTATTATTTTCTGATTATTAACGTTCTTAAATCTCCATAAAGTAATATTAATGCTAAATTCCCCTAAGGTTAGTGACACAATTTGTATAATAAATAAATTCTTGTTATTTCTATAAGTTTCCGCGGTACCTACATGATAAAGGTTTGCTTTGGATTTTAAAGTGACATCTTCCCTATGTCAACAGGAAATAGCGAATGCATTTCCTGTTGTTTATGAGCAACTGAAAATTCTGGTTTTAGGTTGTCTGAATAGGTACCTACGTGTCACGTAGGCACTAATTGATTGGTAATAATGTAATGAGGTGTAGAGAAGACTATGAGGTAAAACATCTCTAAATTTACGCGAACAAAAGAGAGGGAGAGGACGCCCGCCATTAACCTGGTGGTCTAACATCGAGAGAAACCTCGAGAAAGCCCAATTGCCAAAATCGACAGCCTAGGACAGACCGTCCTGGCGCAGAATTGTGAGGAGACCCGACCCCGTATGATAGGAGCTGGGACAGACAAAGTACAAGAAGAAGATAATGTCATCATCGTGCAACATTATTTTGCAAAATTGGTTTTTATCCTTTACGAGGTTTGTTCATTCAAAACGTATAAGTTGAGAATAGCAGAAAGCTTACGTATACGTCATTGGATGATTACAAGTGCAGATTAGATCACAGTCACACATTTCATTAACGTGGAAAAGTGTTTTTTAAAACCTTTTTGCAAAATATCATTATCATAGTGCTGAGCAATCGCATCACCCGATACGTTACTGATAACTAGATAAACTAAGTGCAAGGAGCCATGTTTTTAATGTGACATAATCATAAACAATGATCGAATTAGTAGTATCGAGATAATCTCTATGGTTTCATTCCTAATTTGAGCTGTATAAGAGTCGCTATCCAAACTTTAGAAGACAGCTTTAAAGTCTATGGTCCTGGTACAGTCAATGGTGAGGTGGTATATTGTATCGATAAAATAAGATGTTAATTAAATAGCATGTGCCAAGGGAAATTGAAATTAATTTCATGTGACATAATACCGGCAGATAGGTAGATAGAGAGAGCGCTGCCGCTGGTCCGCTCCGGAAATTACCTCCCGACCCGTATATTGTCCCTTAGATATCTGCGACTGTATAGAACACGACATAATAAGTATGTTACTTACGTAACTGGCTAAAGAATTGGCGAAAATCGAATATAATTTCGGTAAGTATTATGTATCTCATATAGTCACAGTATGTGTATCCCATACAGTGACTGTATTAGACGGAGTAGGTATATTTTCCGACTTATTCTTTATTGAATTGAATTTAGATAAAACTATGCATGAATGTAACGTATCGTAATCATGGCTGATACTAAATTCGATTAAAGATTACTTTCAACAAATATTATAAATTATTTATCTTCTAAGTATATTAAAAGCCTTAATCCTGACTGAATAATGGATCAACGGATAGCCTAGACCCCTAGTTGTTGAAACGTGAAATTTGGAGAACGTATTCCTATGTTATGTAAGCTTTCGATAGGAAAAGATAAATGTATGGGAAATCGTGTTTTAAAATTAAAACAATAAAAAAGAATATTATAATCGAATAGAGAATTCAAAATTCAACGAAATTATACCTTTTAGACGTTGCAGTTGGAAGCTGCTCAAAACATAGTTGGGAAAATGCAGGCATTGTAATGGCAAATGGCGTCAATTAAAACAAAAGCATTAACTTAATCGTATTCTTTAAATTCAATGCTTTACATTACGTAGCGTTTGTTATTCACCGAAGTTTGTCTTTCTGTTTGTTACCTCTTCAAGTCTTACCGGCTTAAATGGATTAGTATGAAATCGAATACACGAGTATCGTTTAATTTTCGCTCAGGTGAAACCGTATGCAGAAGCTATTCATCAATAAAATTAAATATGTAGTAGCACTTATCTATACTATCCGTCAATCATTCGAGTAATATATTCGCAAGTTCTGTCGCTAAGCAAAAGCTCGGCAAGTAACTTCGTTGTTGCCGCGACCTTTGGCTCAAATACTCATGTTTAATATGTAATGTAGCAGTCTGTAATTTCCGTTGTGAGCCAATATAAGATGTAGTCGGCGGGAAATATGTTCGTAACAGTCCAAATGTCGGTAATTACCGACCTACCTGCTACTTGCGAGCTTTTTGTTTTCCGACGCTTTTTCTCCAAAATCGTCAGCTTTATTACATCTTTTATGTTTAATAATTCACTTTGCGTTCGAGTTATTTATAGACTCGTTTTTACTTTTTATTTATTAATCTAGTCAGTGAATGGAAAAATTCTTTCAGCTCAATAAACGTTGTACATATATTTGCAGTAGTTACGAAATCTCATTCTAAAAGTAGTTATCTAGTCAGGATATAGAAGTTTGCTTTTAATGATAAGATTTCATTTTCTTTTCCTGCTTAATGACTAAAACATTATACATAACCCTTATGTCGCAGTAATAGTTGCTGTACGTGAAGTCAATAACCACCACTTATTAACTTATAATTTTCTCTGGTGTTTTATCAAGTTTTTCCCAATTATCAGGAGGGCCTGTCCTCACACTACTCATTCTCAAAACTTGTCAGCAACGCCACGTTACGTGTCTGAGATCGTTATGATATTATCCAGCGGCGCGGCCGGTGCTTCCACCACTTATGACTATATCAATACTAAGTTGCGTAGCCATGGTACCTATGGGTTACCTATGTGCAGAATAGACATCTCGCCTGACGGTGGATGCTTTATAATAATACTAGCTTCTGCCAGCGGCTTCACCCGCGTGAATTTAGAAAATATGTAGTTTATGACACTCAGTCATTAAGTAGTAATTTACTGGTGATTTTTTTTAAATCAATGCAGTAATTTTTGAGTTTGTTCATTATAAACTAAAATATAAATCTTTTCTCTTTATGATATCGATATAGATTAATTTGGTGAAATGGGGTTTTACAGACTAGGCTGTTACCTGTGTTAGGTGCTGTATAGAGATGGTGCCTGGCGGTGGGCCCGGGTGCCAGCAGGAGCAGCGCCCTGCTGAGGGAGCTCCGCGCGCTGAGCGGCAGCCCGGCCGGTTCGCCGTCCACTGCAACAAGACACACACACTTAGACTAAGGCTAACTAGCTACACTACTGTAAAGCTAAGGCAGAAGTAGATACTTTTTAGACCCGAATTGTGAAAGCATTTAAAACGTCATTATAAAGCGGAAGGTTAATTCCCCGGGGGACTGTGAGTCATTCGGACGGCTCCGTATTGATCATCTATCGCGTATCGCTACTTATTGAAACCTTCCAGAACGTTCCCGACTTTCATTACAAAAACCTCTGATTCATACGAAACATAGACAGCCAAAACTCTTAAAAAAGTAAAATATTTCAACTCAAAAGGCCGCAGGGCTCGCTTTATAAGAACGGACAAGTCTGACGCTAAAGGGTTTTAGTATTTAACGTCTAGAAAAGACAACTTGGAAGCTCGTTTATCAAAATTTCTTCAGGTATAACTTGTGGACGCTACCCTGGGGAGGTCGCTCGGGTAACGGGAACATTCTAGACTTACTCAGGTACTTCGTACTGCCTGTCTAACCCTTTGTTACACGCCTGTTCATCTCTTATGTATGCGGAATAATGTAGAACGTATAGTGTATGCCTGCTGCTCTATGAGAAACGATTCTCAGACGAGATTTGTTGAAATGAGCTTCTGATTTTTCCCGAAAAGATATGTTGCTTAATAATTTATTGCTCAACTTGGCTTGTGTTAGTGCTGAGCGAGTGGAGTTCTGCGGTGGAGACGGTACAAGGAATAATTTATCGATTCATTAATGCAATTAAACACTGTTTGTGTGCAGATCGGTGATTAGATGCCGTGCATGAGTCTTAGTAATTCAATTAGTTAAATTTTATGTGTTGTGGTGTGGATGTGGCTTTAAATGTCGGACTAGGATTTGTTACACACATAGCACATAAAACCAGCCGCGTCAGCTACAAGCTACTTTAGTTTAACGAGTGTAACGTATCAGTACGTTTACTTACTTAATTCGTTTTATATTTTGTAGTTTGTGTGGCGGTCACGATCGTCTCGGGAGTTACTTTTTAACAATACGGGTGGAACTTCGAGATCAGATAGCAAAGAAGTTAGACGACCCAGTTCTTGAGAACTTAAGAATAATTTAATATCGAGTTACATCCCAAGTTTAGATCATTAAAGAGTACTCTAGAACTTTCCGGAGGTCGCATGTTCCAGGGAAATTACCGCAAAATCGATATAACATTGTATATAATCTGGCTACATCCGAGCCAGACGCTTCCGTGCGCCGACCTTGGGCCCCCCCCCAACCCCCTTCAATTATTCACGGACCCACCTGTTGTCTCGTTCTACCCCGAGCCGGCACTGCGCATGTTTGACGCAGAGAGTGGGACGGAGGGAAGCTTTCCCTTTCGCTTTTCAGGTCGAAGTGTCTAGACGGAATTTGAACTCTTTACAGCCCGGCCACATGTGAGTCGCCGTGTGATAGCGGCTATCAGCAGAATGCAAATGGTTCAGCTCGGCAGCACGCGACGTGCCGCCGCCGCATGCAACCCGGATTTATGACAAGTGTACCGCCATGCGCCATGGTGCCATCCACCACAGAACTGCGTCTAGGAGTTAACAGCTTTAAGTAACTGTTAAAGGTTTTAAGTATTTGAGGATTTAGCATGGGTAAACGTCAGGGCATAATGTAACTAACATAAAATCTTAATAAAGGAATGATGTAATGTGTCGCGGTTTTAGGTACGTGTAACTGCTTAGTAATACAAAAGATCTTGAATATGACACCTTCTGTTATCTACTATAATATTCTACTGAATGGAAGCGATACTTTCCTCGCATGTACACACGCGAGGCAGTCCATTTCCCCCACGAAACAGATTGATCAAATTGCAGTGAAATTCAAAACAGATGCATTGGAAATAGTTCCAAATGGCTTGGAGTCCGCAGCGGAATGGGGATAAAGCTGAGAGTGGATTAGACGCCGGCGCGGCTTTGCGGGGTGAAGCGCGAGATACGCTCTGAATACATACCGGATTTACACATACTATACATAGCATAGGTATAGAAGGTTCCCGAACACTCAGTGTCGGGAGAGAGACACATAAAAACAGAATACAAATCAGCCGTTTGCGGAGCGAGATAACAATAAAAACAGTATTCGAAAACATCGCCGCTTTGATAGCAGAACATAAACAATATGGAAAATATACATTGACAGTTTCAGTGAGGATTCAATTAATGCCGTAGAGTGAGCAGTGTGGAGGAGCGCCGGGGGATGGGAGCTAGCGAGATAGTCGCAGGACGTGGGACGTGCCGACGCCAAGCTGCATTATTCAGCACCTCGGAAGGCGATGCATACTCCAGCCATTCAATCTTCAGGTTCGATGAACTCACAACATGTTTAAGAAGAAAACAAAAATACAATCATTTTAATCACAACAGAAATAGGGCAAAGTGAAGCCATAGCGCACCGCTCTGTGCGTGGGTTCTGATGAAAACGTTGAGCGCCTGGAAATACTTATTTCAACTGCGTGCAAAGTCTGCAGAAACAAAAAGCCTCCGTCAGGCTTTTTGTTTCGGCTCTCCCTTATAGCATCAGTTAAGCGTTTCTTTCGAACGTGACGTCGCTATTAATGCTTAGAAGCGGATTATAACAGGAATTTTGGCAAAGTATAATGTATTTACACCACATAAACATAAAGGCAGATTTGTAGACAAAATGACATCATTCAGCGTCCGCCATTGTGACTACAAAGCTCCACTTCCTTTGCTTCTCCACGGCAATTTCCGAAATTGAATAGCACATATTTGTACAGCCAATATTGAATACATCAATAATTAATATTTGATCAGCGGCAGATGTTATTGAATGTTCAGCCGATAGATGTGATCAATTGCTGTGAAATTCAGGCTTCCTCTACGAGCAGGCGGAGAGCGCTAAGTTAATAAGTAACCGCAAGCCTGTGATCTAGGACGCCTAACACTCGCCCCGAAGAATGAATAGGAAATGCCCTATAATAAAGGAATACCCAGGTTTTGCAGTGTCATGTATTGTGAACACTAGAATATGCTGAGCGTGGGTTAGCTCGACGTTATTGGCTTTAGTAGATGTTACCTAAACGCAATTTTAAGCGAGTATCCCTCTTTGAGTATTCTGAGAAGCACTCATTACGTTAACATGACTCCTAAGTTTTAAGATGTTTAGGTTATAAAGAGAAGGATTACAGAATTTTGGGAAGAACCGGCAGATAAGTCTTCATTACGTTTTATGAAGTCTGAACATAAGAACCAACAATTCACAGTAAAGCTCCACCCCTGTCTGCTGCAAACCTTCCTTTGTACTTTTAATCATAAAATGTTAATACAAATATTATACACGTAGCAAGAGTCGGGTCAAAAACACGGGCTTCCTACAAAAAGACGGAGCTAAAGGGAACGTTGCACCGGAGCAAAACATACCGAGCATATTTCGCGTGTAGCTCCAGCTCGGAATAATAGAGGTGCAGGGAGGACCGGAGGACCACCCCGTGCATTCACCTGCGGGGGGAGGGTGGCGGGTGGCGGGCCGGGCGGGCGCGGTGGGGGGACGTGCATAACTTATGCAAGTTTGTTAATATTTCAGCGCAGCAGGAAAGTAAAAGTTGTGCTTAGTTGGATTAAAGCGAACTTGTGTGTTGTCTCTTTATGAATAGCAGAACGTCCGCTGTGGTGCTGCTAATTACACAAACTAATTTGTTGGAATTACTTCAGTTTTAAACTAGAAACGTGATTATTTAGGTTTGGCTATCGTGGACTTAATTTTTCCAGGAACATTTCATAAAATTATTCCGAATCGGTTTTCCCCACGGTACCTACAGCAGAAAGATTGGCGGTAGATTCGACACGATTTTCTTTCACTCTTTCAAAATGATTTCCCCGTCGGCAGTGGCGACCGTATCTCGGAACATAATTAAGCTGTCCGAAATACAAAACCTGTTTTAAGTATTCTTTAATCATTTTTAATATTAGACAGACGTATAAAATAATTTGCGCCTCTCATAAAATGTGTCCCGAGCGCGCAAGTTCAAAGCGCATATTTCTTAAATGAACGTAAATTGTCGCTTTTAATTATTTCCTGTCGCTTTTATAAAAATATATGAAACTTCAGCCGGTGTTTGTGCAAGTGGCATTTCTTTGTGTTTCGATTTAAAAATAAAATTGCTAAAATTATAATTGTTGTATGCAGACGTCGGGAGCCAAGACTGGTGACGTGATGGAAGTCAATTCTGGTGAGTTGTGTGATGTCGGAGTGCACGCTGCACGCTGCACGCTCACGCCGGTCCATCGTGTCCGGGAGTTACAGATATCAACGAAAATATTTGACACATTCGTACCTCGTCAAGGGACGTGCCGCTGCCACTCAGTAACCGAATATCATAAAGACGTAAACACGATTCTTGAATGAAGTAATCGCTATTTATTTGGAACAATGCGAAACGTTCTGAATGAAAAATATAAAAGTACGATAATTATTCCATTCAAAGAAGTGCATGACTCTTGGTAAGTCAGGCCGGATTTCCCTCTGTTGCCCCCTCGGTGAGGCCGTAACGAGCGGAGTAATGGCGGTCTGCCAGTTGCCAGTCGCTGGCAAGCTTAAGGCTCACTGCGCACCTGACTTTGCACTTCATTGAAACATACTACCTACACTGAGACCATAATCCTTTTTACCTTTCCTTATATCTTTGACAATCTCACACGCTGACAGAAACATCTTTTCGATAATAATCGGTACAGCAGTTCGGAGATGGTTTGAATACACACATACAGAGCTATTGCCGTCGATATGAACCTATTATGGTCACTGGCAGGGAAGTGGCTGATAGCATAATAAAATTAAATACACGTGCTTCGGATGACGTCAACCCGAATGAATTCGATGAGCCCCAACACAGGTGAGATGAGCGACGTGATACAGAAAACAAAATGGATAAAAGATGAATTATTGCAGTTAGATATGGCATGATTTGTTGGTGTGAGGATTAGTCAAGATTCTCAAATATTTAAAGGATTGTACGAGTTAATCCTTTTAATTTTTATTTGTTGATGTTTGGTTATGAAATAGGTACATATAATAAGATTACACACTATTTGGAGCTTATAATAGAACAATGTATTATTTCATAATTTAATTGTGGTTTTGTTTAAAAGGAGCGATATTACTGTAGACGTACCTACGTACTGCACTGTTGTAGGAATATTGCGAGCGGTTTCAATTTAAGCCTAAAGCTTATGACTTGTGCCGTTCTAACAGTGCAGGCATTGAGGAAAACTGCCGCGAATATTCAGAGTGCACACAAGTTCCATTGATTTGATAAAGTCATTTTGGACATCGATATTTACGCAAGTTTTTGTGCATTTTAAGAGCCTATCTCTTGCAGATATTCATAAAAATCTAAATGTTAGTATGGTTTTGATGGCCAATGGACTTCGTTTAACTTTTCTTTTTTTTAATTATAATGACAAATCCTTTGAAATATTATTTCATCCTAAAGCATCGTAAACAGATTTATTCAATAAGTCAGACATATTTTACAATCGCTATTTAGCAATAAAATATACACTAACAACATTTAAAATTCAAAGCAAATGGAACTCTGTGCTTCAAACAATAAGGGTACTTTGCCATTAACATTTGGTTTCGGCAAATCTCTAGCGAGATGCCCTGACGTCAGAGCAACATCCGGGAAGCTATGCTATTTCCAACGCGACGATGTCCAGTTTTGTGACCCCTGGGGGCTATTAAAGGCTAAAGTTAACAGAGCTCAAGTTATATTGGATAATGTGAGTTCATGTAATGAATGTTACTCCATTTGTCTGTACAGTGACCTGTGTGTGTGTAGTTTTTTAATGACTCACTGAACTTCAATGTGTTCATATTGATCAATCTGATTTGGAGAGCCAAGTTAATTGTAAATATCGAACTGTTAATATATCAACAACCCCGTTTTCTTTAGGAACGTGCGATTCTTTACAGATTGCCCAGAAATAACCCTTTCGTATTCCGTAATTAGAGACACATTTAAAATGCCATTGTGTCCCGCGTAGATCTGCGTTCCGGCTTACAACGGGTTAAGCCGTATTTTTTTTAAACCCTATATTCCGGGTTTAAAAAAAAGCTAGGCTTAAAAGTATCACATTTTAATTAAAGATAAGATAAATGAACTATTTTCCGGCATTTAACTAATGTTTTCATTAGTTGTTGTCAAGTGATGACAGATGGCACTAGCGTTAAGTTTCCGCATTACGAACGGTGTATTTACTTATGAAAGTATTCAAATTTATTCGCAGTTTTGTAAACTGATTTTTAAAATTAGTTTTTGGCATATTTTAGATGCGTTATGTTTCCGTGTTTGCAAAATACTTTACGTACAGCCACTCACAATAACATAAGTGTATATGTACATTGTTGAGCTACTTATTTCGATTGACCTCTTGTTTGAGAAACAAGAGATGCAAATGATCAGATTCGATGCAGAAATCATTTGCGAAAGGCAATAAGAAACGAATTATTCTAGGTAAAGCACGTTTTTCTTATGTTTCTACATTTTTCATAACCAGTGCGTAACAAGGAACATAGCGAAACATGATTATGGCTCTGTATGACGAATCCAAATCAATTTTTTCACCATAAAATCGATTTCGGTACCGTCGTCTCCACTATAGATCCTTGATCGACTCGTTAAGTTTCTGATCACGGCTGCGTTTGCGCACGTACGCGGGACTACTCGTATTAATAGATCTTTTGATAATAGGTACAGATAGTGTAAGGATTTGTTTCGACCAAATTAAATGTTTATCTTGATTTACGTATTATTTTCTGTGGTTATAATATATTGCATGTTTGTAGATGTCTAGTTGATGTCAATGGCTAATTATAATTAACACAAACAATATAAATGCCAATCGTTAAAACTGCAAATTGATCATAAAGCTCATTTTATGGCGATAGTTGCAGCGTCAAGTTGCGGGGAAGGGAGCGTAGTTTCAAAGATGGCGTCGGAAAAGCACGGGCACTTTCCCCGCGCGCGGGAAACGTAAGAAAGTGGCGGTCGCGCGCCGCGAAATGGAAACTGTCGCGATTAATGCTGATAACATGTTTATCTGCCAACTTTAATAACCGACTGCTACCGTTGCACACATTTATAGCGATATAACTTGGAATCTATCGCGGACAAAAAGACAATTTTAGTCTAGACAAGTTTAACTGATTTTTAATTTTAAAAAGAGAAACAAGAATGACAGAGAGGTTTCCCTGAAAGTCATTTTTATAGGCACATAACATCATCATCATTTCAGCCGAAAGACGTGTATTATTGGACATAGGCCTTCTCCAAGTGTCGCCAAAATGAAAGGTCCTCGCATCCATCGGATTTCCGCGACCCTTAACTGGCTATCGGTCCACCTTGTGGCCTTCCAACGCACGCTTCAGACGCAGACAGAATTATAGTTATATTTGCAGTTTTATAACTATAATTCTGTATTGAAATTTTAAGGTTTTGTGTTTTCTGGTGAAGATGTTTTAATTGCATGTTAATCAGTCTGTGTCTTTCAATTTTAATCATCTGTGTCAACTATATGATGCTTTCTTTTTGAACGATGACTCAACCTCTATTGATCCAGTCAAAGCGATATATTTCAATTTTGGTATGGAACTAGTAAACAATAGATATTGTCCTGTCGTTTGAAACATATTATGTCAAGTGGAATGACATGCGTGTGGTTACGCAAGCAAGTCGTGAGTCACGGAGTCAGCAGCGCCCGCGGGACGAGCTGCCTGCCCAAATTATGTGACACACACATTTGCTTGAGAACTATTACTAATATTTAGATTTTAAAGAGAGAAGACGAGATTTGCATGGTTTATAACAGCAGATTTTGAATTTGAACTTGAGTTTTTTTTATAACACCAGAATGACGTATCAAGTTTATTCAATGACAGCAAACGTCAAAAACTTGTCAATTGCGGTACAAAAACCAAACATTAGTTATTATCAGTGTGAAGACATAAGCGTGCGCATCGAGATACGATCACAACAGAGTATATTAGTGTGGCGGCCGCTAAGTGGGTCAGGCGGGCGCGGGCGCCGGGCGCGAAGGGCGAGATGCGCCCGCGCTTCCTACGCCGCTGTATGCGCTAGAGCCGCTCTCCGCGCCACTCTCTAGTGCTGGGACACTACCTACTCCTATCTCCATAGAAAATATATAAAAAATCGGAATCTGGGAAATTGATAAAATTATGAACTCTCAAAGCTGGTTGAAATATACTCTTGGAAATAATCTCGGTCCGACGAAGAAACTTTTCAATCAAGACTTTTTATACTTTAACGGTTCACAAGGTATTTTTAGCCAAACTTCGGCAGACCTATTTACATCAATCGACAGCTGATACAATACAGATAATACGGGCGATTCCGTTTCGCAAGCCATTGTCCATTAGTCATGTCCCAAAAGTTTGTAGGTACGTTGCGATAGATTTTTTTTGGGCCAACCTTGTCTGAGGAAACAACAGGTTGGAGTACGTGCAGCCTCGGACAGACGATAATTCGATTCACGGTCGCGTTAGATGTAAACATACCTTTATAATTTGTTTGTTTTTTGTCTACGATCACACGAATATTGGCTGATTGCGTCGCTACTGTTTCATAATTGAGAATTTCACGCGTCATTACAGTCACGGTACGAAATTGTTCGCTTCATGTAAATCGGCCGCTATGAAAGTGGGAAAGGAAATGCGTAGAAACTGTAGCACTTAACGCTTGATCTTGATTGCCTACTTTGTAAAGGATCTAGTATCAGATTTGCATGCATTCTCTACAACTAAGTTTCTTTATTTACCATATACATTCGTAATGTTCCAACATTCCAGCCTAGACAATCATATATCCTCGATTACTACAACGCCCTTTATCAAAACGATGTCAAATTAAAAACAAATAATAAAATCAGTTGTTTATCATATCCGACGGTGTATTGCATTATAGTAGTGCGCTGATAAGATGCCACTACGGCCAGATAAGCTTACTATCTCGATTACGCGCGATACTCGACGTAGGAAATAAGAAATAGGGACAAGGATATTGGGTCGCTATAGATATAAGTTTGTTTGTTTCTTCAATTACAACACACGTGTAAAACGTTACACCACATTTCAGTGGCCTGATTAAGTAGCCGGAACGGTAGGAAGACCAAACGGAAAAACGGAAAACCGTAAAATGTGTCATCGAGAACGAAACCGCGCGTCACTACGTCCGCCATGTTTAGTGGTGCAGCGCGCGAAAGTGAGATTTAACGCGAACGGTGCATCGGAGCTCCCTTGACCCGGTTGCGCCGCCCGCGCCCGCGCCCCGCACTACGATAGTAAACCAAACACATAGATACTTCGTCTAGGCGAGAACTGCATAGTAACGACACACGCCGTGCGCTGTGTGCGTCTCACTCGCGACACGCTTGTGTGCGTACTCATAGAACGTTCTGTTACCAATGGAAATGTTTTTCAGGGATGCGATTAGCTTCATTATCAATATTTTAAGATTACGAAACTATTTGTTTTTAGTAAAACTATTGGGTTATCATATGTTATTTAACTTTTGAGTTTAGGAAATGTAGAAGTGAAGTACCTAATCACCGGTTCGTGATAAACTAGAGGAAAAGTTGGTGGGGTGCGTAGCGGTGTGTGGGTGTGTCGTAGACTTGTAGTTATCAATATCACCCTCAATCTGTGAACTTTACATTGAAATAATTGCCCACTCTTGTTCTAATGAAATAACGCCTATACATATTAATTTCTTAATCAGCGTTCTAAATATAATTACCCTTAATAATAACGACCCAGTAGTTTAACAATTTGTATCTAATCAGTAATACCGTTTTTCCTGTATCTAAAAAAACTTCTATTTTTATAAGTAATCTGGACACCACAACTCAATATCCCTATGTAAAATTCATCAGGATTAGTGCTTAAACAAATAACACCAAAGTAATCATCCAAAAATGTCTAATTACTAAAAAATGCCACAGAACATTGTGCTACTTAAAAAACTGTGTTAAACAATTCAAAGATTAAGTACACAGAAAAAGACTGCTGTGAGGCTTAGCTGGTTCTGTACAGGCGCGATGACATAATTAGAGGCACAAAAACGGTGGCAAGAAAACCGGTAAAGAGTTATACCGGAAACATTTGCCAATCTCTACAGGTGGGCGGTCGGATACGACTTGGCGAGATACGAAATAGTTGCCACACTAAGACGTCACCATAGCCAATCACTGATCTGTCGAAACTTTTTTTCTATGTAGATTAGTTTAAAATATACCATTTGTATTATCGTGAAATGTATTGCAGTTTTAGATCCGAAGTTTCTGATAGTGGAGTTATTTTAAGCTGTAGCGACCTTTGCGGATGCGAGGCGGGTGAAAACTCGCTTCTATTTTCAATTTCGCTTGTCCGAGCGCACACGGTGGGTGGCAAACTTTATCCTTTACTGTAAGTTAGTGTTTTAATTTTAGCTCAAACTCGCTCTCGCTTGCTACAAAGGTTCCATGTTATTGTAAGTGACGAGATAATTTTAACTTTTCCTAAATATGAGATTCTCGGAGCTCGTAAGCTCAGCAATGAATGGCTTTCTGTATAAAGGGATTTTCTTGTTTGTCAATCTTAAAATAAAGTTTACAAGTTCCGGCTTAAAATTCAATGTTGTTTGTGATGTTTACTAGGAAGTTTGAAGAACCCTTGGTTCAGAAATATCTCTAATATATTTATGGTACATTTTCGACGATGCAAATAGCAGTATGAATGAAAAGTGTCGGCCTCAGTTTTTCGGCAGTCGTTTTCCTGTTTACTTGCGCCCGCGCAGTCAGTTGTAGGTCACGCGTTGCGCAATCAGCGCCATATTCTTCTTGTTTTGGTATTACGATATAGTATAGTTGAGTACTGTCAAAATATAGTTCTGCCCTGTCCTTTTAAAGTTAAATATTGGCGTACACGTACAGTGTGTGGTTCTCCGGAAACTGTAAAATACCGGCATTGCGCGCGCGCCGGCGGACAAACAAACAAACAGCAGAAGTGCAAACATCCACGCGAGCACATTGTTGTCGCGGGCTGCGCGGACGCTTCCTCCGCCAGTTTTGATATGCTACACTCAGTACGCGGCACGGCAGCGACGTACTACTGTTGTTGTTGTTGTGCGCGAGATGTTTGTTACCTTGAAACGATTTTTAATCTGACTAAATGGCTTTTCTAGAACTTCCTCCGGTTAAGGACACCGTCACACCGACTTATTGAGGTGGTGGACTTAATTATACATCTAGCTCGTATATTTGGGCATTAGATCTGTGAAATTAGTTTTTAAAATTAATATTTGTTTTTTTTCGTTTTTTTTTTCATTCATCTTTAAAACAATATAAATTAGTTGATTACATATATATAGGTAACTTAACATTAGTGTCAATGGTTGTTATCATAGTGTAGCCAGCTAGGAAGCAGCTCGCCGCGCGGCGGCTCGGCACGGCATGCAGGGCGGTGCGCGCGCGCCGCTGCCGCGCGAGGCGCGACATTGACACACTTGCCGGTGTCGTAACCGCGATGTTTGCGGTGATTGTCTACTGCCGTTTTTATTTCGTGGAAATATATGGTTTTCGGCTCACTACAGATTTTTTATAAACGTCACTGGTCACTTTGAGTCAGACATGTTGTTTTTTTTCTAGTGACGCAAAGAAAATGTAAACTCATAATTTATGCGCTTTTTTACTGCATTGATGTTTCGGCAACTCTTTCTAGGTTCAACGATGACTAAGCGCTACAATGACCTATGCAAAGTCTGCGTGAAGAAACTCGACAACAAAGAATGTAGGCCTACTACCATTTCTGTTGAAACTATTTTCAGTACAACAAAACAGCTTAGTGAAAACGTAATTTTTTGTTTATTGTTTAGTTCTTCATGGTGGCTAATTAGTATCATTGTTGAAGACTGAAAAGTCCTTGGGAGGCTGGAGATCAAGCCGGTCAGTCTGGCGGTCGCGTGAATCACTGTTAATTATAATACGGGGACAGTTTGAGAATATATGATTGCACAAGTTAAAAAACTAAAACATGTATCGGAACTTCCTGTATCGCTAATGTATAATGCTACCTAACTTTCAGGTATCGATAACTATTTATAGTTTTAATGAGTCCGATTTGTCCTCATTTAATCTCGATCTCAATTTTATACTTACCTACATGTGTTCTATTTCATAGTTTTCACATGAACCGCCCGCGAAGATCTGCGCAAGAGTTGCGTCGGATGATATTAAGAAACAAACATAAGATTTTATGATCAGTAGCTCACAGGCTCTGATCGTGACTGTAATGTAATCGCAAGTTAAATCGAGTGCGGAACAACCAAACAATCGAGAGGTTCATATAAAAATATGTTTTGAAACAGCGCTGTTGTGGGCGTTCAAGGTGTGCAGTTAGCATCGCGCGTGCGTTCTGCGCATTGCGTCACTGGCCACATTGTGCAATACGTGTGGTGTTGTAAAAACGCCGGCGGCAAGCGAAATGCCCTGCTCTGTCTGTACCCCTATGTGAATTGCGTGCAAAATTGTTTGGGCAAAAGTTGCATTGGTGTATGACCATAATATCCAGTAAAATTTAAGTTTTCAACCTCTATCTTTAACAATGAGAACGCCGAAACACTTAATTATTATTTAATTGCACACGATATTGAGAAACTAAATTCACATCCCATGTTATCTCGTAGAGTATCTCTTTACTTAAGAAGGATCTGATTCATGTTGCCAGCGAAAAAAGATCATTATAATTAACATTTTAAAAGCCAAAACACTCGATTTCCTGTACAATAAAATGTCAGTGTGTGTCGTAACATCCGCCGTCGAATGCCAATAAACACGGACAGGACTATTTGGTAAGCACAGATATTTATCGTTAACTGCCAAATTAAGTTTAAAACTATATCTGTACATTATATTCTGTTGAAATACGTTTTCGTACGTATCCAAAATTGAAGTAGGTTAATGACCTTATATTTCCGTAATTGAACAAGAATTGTATCTTGCAAAATAGGTACAAATTAAGGGAAATTGCAAAAGTACTTGTATACTTAACCAGTTTCATGATTTTGTAGAGTTTGACAATCTCATCGAACCTTTTTTTATCGTACTATGGTAAGTGAGTCGACCCCACTCACTTTCAGCGATCAGCGCGGCAGTGTAACCAGACACGGCTGAATATTAGGTATCAGTATTCTGAAAAAGCGCTATCTGATAACCAATCACGGGGAATACCGATATCTTGCCTAGGCCGTTCTAGTCAGTAGATTTTTTGATTTGGGTTTTCGATAGTTTTGTCTCTGGCTGACAAGGAAACCTGAGAAACTGAAGTGCAAACACAAACGGTAAAGAGTAAGAGAGTTATCTCTGATGGCTACAACCCTATTTCCATATGAGATACTCTACTTCTACTCATTGCGATATTTATTTTTTAAGATTAATCTATTTTTCTCTTTACATAAAAAGGAAACTTTTCCGCATAAAATCCCAATTTCACGCGTAAGTCAACGTGTTGTTACCGAACGAAAATGTATCGGATCGATAATATATTATTTATAGATTGTGCGTTTATTTTATCGACGCTTTATATGTAAACAATAGTTGCGACTAATTGGGGCTAAGGACGGCTCGTTAAAATATTATAAGTACTTCTAGTTCGGTCTAAGTGGGCCGTTTTGTTAAGAATGTAATTATGGAACTTTCTTTAATAATTACAAAATATGTGAACATTTACAAGTGAAATATATAGCCGGCCGTAAATTAGGTCACATGTGATGTGACTAATACCTGTGCATTAAACTGTTAATGTTGTGCTCATTCCAAGGGTCCTAGGTTTGTGTCGGTCTGGCCCATCCCCAATGACGTCAAACTTAAATCTATCTAGGACACCATTACCAGCGGCCGTTAATATCGAAAACTACCGAAACCTAAAGGTATTATCTGGGTCAAACCCTAGAACTGCGAACTACCCACATCAATTAATATGAAAAGTTTCAATTGAAATTAATTGTAAATCAAACACGAGTCTAGACGGTAAACAAACAATGTTATGTTAATGAGGCGCTCCCTTAGCCCGCTCACGCTCAAACTGATCCACTGTTTTCTCTTCCAACACGCCGATTCTCATTGTACCGTGAAGGTAGCGCATCAATTCAAGCGATACGATAAACAAACTATTAGAAGCTAGTAAAAGGGACGTTGGAAACAACTAGAAAACTGAAATAAATAAGACACGTTGCAATGTGTTGAAAATAAAGCGAAAAATGTATATTGGAGAGTTGCCAATGTTGGAGTGATCGTTGTCCGGTTTGGCCAGTAGGTGTAATATATGTGCACTGAAGAGAAGCGTTATTTTAGAATGGTTGACAACAACACAAAAATGTTTCGTTTACATTCATGCATAATCAACATCTGCATTAGTTTGTGTTAGTAAATATAGCAAAGCTGTTTATTTATTGTTGATAGAGCAAAGCTTTCAAATATTTTTTTCTGAAGCTGATTAAAGACGATGCATTAAGTTAGAACATAGCTCTCTTGTTAGCGAGCACGTCGCTCACAGTGAAGCGCGGGCCTGTTAGAAGCCTCCAGATCTAAACGTTATTTAGTTCGTCTAGTTTCCATTATTATATTAGTTTGTGTAACCCACTCCCGCTCCCGACCTGGGCCCACCCGTCGCCCGGGGCCGAGCTAAAAGTCCAGATGCCTAAAAAAGCAAGGTCTCTTAGGGTATATGTTTTGGTAACAATGTCTAGGCTAGACATGGTACCTACATAATTGGTATTAACTCAGCTGTAACTCTGTTAGTCTATGAAAGCAATGAATATAAAGAAACAGATATATTGAGAGGGTGGTGAATTTATTTTTATTTTGACGTGATTTTTTTTTTCCTTTAGTCCAAGGTTAAACCTAAGAGTTCTTGGAATGTACATGCTATGAGGTACTATCGAACTAAAAGGTTCTATTTCTGCAATCATTCGCGGAATCGTCGGCGTTGGGTCGATGGAAAATCTGCTCATGTGATATAACTGTTAGCGGCAGGGAAGGTACGTTTATAAACGTTCACAGATGTATATTGCATTAATTAAATCATTGTTATCTCCTATATTGAGCCTTTGAGAATCATCTCTAGACGTCTGGTTCGTTTTTGCTCAAATAAATTAAAAATTCTAATGATTACATGAACAGCAGATAGCGTTTACTTGCGATACTGATAATAATTTTGGCATACACTGACGACTTCCTGGTGTGACGCAGACTCATTCGAACACAGATGTTACCGAATCTTGAACTACAACGTGACTAAAACAGACACAAATTAAATTGCGAATTCTGTAGACAATTAGAAAAAAAAAACTTAATTATTTACCTGTTGTTACGAGAAATTAAAGAATATTTTTGTTAGTTTTATTGTTGCTGCCTGTGTTTTGCTCGCGTGATATTATTATAGCCTATGTCTTAATTTCGGATACAAGCTATCCTGATACTAAATTTCATCCAAATCCGTTCAGCCGTTTGAGCATGAGGAAGTAACAAACATACACACTCACAAACTTTCGTCTTTGCAATACTAGTGTGATTAATATTATTAAGGGTCTAAAAATATCGATGCCAATCAGTTCAGGAGAGTTTTGAAAATTCATTTAATGTGACCCTGAATAATTGGAATAAGGTGTAATGAAAGTGTTTGGGTTGTATGTCCAGCCAGACAAACAGGGTGTCGATGGCTAATTGTCGGCACGTGCGCGACGCCTGTGTGTGTGTCTGCATGCGTGGGCGCAGCGGAAGCGGTGAGCGGTGACATCACAGACACAGCTCCCGATTGACTAGTGACTTGTGAGCTGGTCGGCTAACCTGAATGAGACTGTGGTGGAATGTTTGGGCTGCTTTGTATGTTGCATTTAGGAAATATAGACATTTGTTTTTTGGCAAACCTTATAAGAAACACAAGACAAACTTTTATAAAACTACGGCACTGTTAGAGCAGAGGTAGAGCGGTTTCGCGGGTTCGATTCCCACATGGAATAAATATTTGTATGGCAGATAGGTGTTCCGTGTCTGGGTGTCTTGTATATGTGAGTTTACATGTTTATGAACACACCCACGATACAGGAGTAACTCTTAGTGTGTGGCGAATTAAAAAAAAAAGATACGGTTATGGTGGCGGTCTATCGCACACGTCAATTTATTAAATACAAATTTTTGAAAGAATAGACATAGATGTTGGGTTGTCGATGAAAACAAAATATCAGCATAATAGGTTTAGTATTATGTTAATTTCACACACACACACACACACACACTACACACACACACTATGCATATAACATATTAACACTACTTTTTTACTTTAAATAAAACACATTATTGTCTTCATATTTTACTGCATTGTCAGCGCGTTAGTACACAATATAGATAATGTAAAAGTTAAGGGGTGGGAACCTGGTGTCCTGAAACACAGGCCTAGAGCCTAGCTTAGGCATCAGTCTCCTACAATATATTTTTTGTATACTGATTATAATTTATGTTTGAAAATAACTGTATATTGTAGTGAGAAAATAAAATATATTATTATTATAATTGCGAATTTTTCTCTCTTTTGCTTCTCGAACTTGGCTGGCACACTATCGTTGTTGTGTTTGATCACAGGTCTATGTATAACTGTTGCAACATTGACCGTATTACAATATTGAATACAAAAATGCCGGCGGGTTTCCCGCGCGTTATTGTGCTCACCTTCACTATGTATTGTAATATTGTAATCTATGTATAGGCCGCGTCGTGCTGCTGTGATGCGCGGCGCCATCCGAAATATATCCACAGAAATATCCGTTGCACTTTTATACGAGATAAGCAGGAACGCGTGTTTGAGCACGTTTTTCAGCACTTGGTTGTAAACGTGCTGCTTTTGAGCTTCCCAGAGTCTGTTGTGACAGATCACAGTGATCCTTCAACTTGTGCGACAGATAAGAAACTGATAATAGCTATAATAAATGAGTACCTACTACTTTTTTTGTATCTAGTTTTTATTTTTATTTTTCTACGGAAATGTAGTGGAATAATAAACGTGACCTGCGCTATCGTTTTTTCGCACGTTAGTGATTAAGTTTCTTAAAATACCGTATCTCGTGTGCTTCTAGATTAGGTAGCCACGAATGTATGGTTTTGCGGGCACAAGTGTCGCGCCGGCGGTATAGGCAGTTCATAATAATTTAACTAGAAAACAATATTGTTCCATTTTGATAAGCACTGTCTTGCTATGTTTAAAAATTAGAATTTTATTTATTTATGTAATCATGTTATGTACTTACATAAAATAATGATGTTCTACGTAAATGAGCGTTGAGCTCTGTGTCTGTGTTTCAGGTATTCCCCGGTATCGAATGTATGGAGAGTTATGTACTTATCTATTTCTGTTCTATTTATGCATATTGCGCTAATAAGTTTGGTCCACCAGACGTACAGCAATGCGCTGCCGGTACATGGTGGACATTCCACAATAAGCGATTTGGAAAAAAAAGGAGTGTAATTCACCGCCGGAGTTTGTGTTTTCTAATAGCTACACCCCGGGGTCAAGAGTGAATAGGTTACTTTTAGGCAAGCGTGCTCCATTGTCGATTACATCATCGCTTACCATCAGGTGAGATGGTAGTCAAGCGCGACTCTACCAATATAAAAAATATGATGTCAGGCCTGAAATTTCATTTAATTAAGTAATTAGTTCAGTACCTAAACTTAAACTTGAATAATAATAATTTTTAAATATTTAGTATGCAAGTTTCATTTGCTGCGGATGAAATCGCAGGAAATATCTAATGGGGACAGGAAACAGTCGTGATAAAATGTATTTATAAAAACAAATATCTTATCTCTGAAATCTTGGGTTTCAGTCCGTCGACAACGAGTCGACAATCATCAACAAAAAGCTGTTTTTTGCACAGAGACATTACTGCCGACTTTTGGCAATGCTTGCAAAATCGACAACAATTTGTTTGTTTAAAAATACAGGGTTAAGATGTTTTTAAACAGAGGAGAAAGACAAACAAAGGTTACTTGAACGTTTTTAAGGAAGTCGAGACTACAAAGCTATTATTTGCAATAAAAAACATCTGCAATGCAATAATAGACAAAAGAGCGTAGCGGGACCGTTGCAAAAACCGAACGCAGCCGTAAATTTGCCAATACAAACATTTTTTTACTGTGGAATGCAAAAAACCGCGAAAAAGTCCCACTTCATTATTCGAATGCACGCCTTTAAAGGTTTACAGTTAAGATGTTTTTTTTTTATGAGGGGGTGTACACCCGCTACCGGCAGGTACGTGTTTTTTGATGCGTTTCAAAAAATTGGGTTAACTTTTTTATGTGACAGATGAAGCGAACAAGGTACGCGGTGTACTGTTACGGAAACCACAACTTTTTACCTTACCTACTACCCTATTAACTTAGTTTTTACCTCCACCCGTAATCGGTTCACATGTTTCAGCGCAAATGTAAATTTCTAAAAATAAATTTATGCGCATTGGGCTCATAAACACGTAATGATTGGTTCAGAGTATCGGCGTGCGGGGATAGTAAGGGGCCCCGAAGTAACAGTGGTCCGGTCGCCAGTCTGTTTGTTCGTATGTGTTGTGAAACCTAATAGCCTTGCGTCGCGGTTGAAGGCCGGCCAAAACTGCGCGCGCGGCCCCACGCCCAGATGTGCCCGATTTAAAGAGCGTTGCACGCATAAATACATAACAGATAAGATTAAATGTTCGATAAAAAATATCGATACAGACGGGAGGACGCGCCCGATCATTTATTGCACTAATTTGCTGATGACACGCACCCATTCAGCCTTAAAGGGACGGCCGTTGATATACCTAAGTGCTAATACGTTAACAAAAAAAAAACTAACAGCTTTGTTTAGTTAGGAAGTTATAAAACAGTTTATTTTATCAATAGCCGCTGGTTTGGTACGTTTATTTATTTTCCAAATTCTAAAAACGGATGCGTTCACGTCATTTGAATACTAAAAGTGCATTTTTTTAAATCCAGTCGCGAGTCGTAATCAGTTTGTAGTTGTCGTCTCGTTCTTACTGCATTATTGGCTATAGTGTGACTGAGATGCACAGTTTGCAGGAAGCTATTCAAAAAAAGAACAACCCTTCCTCACCCTTTCGGGACATTCTATTGTTTACATTAAAACGAAACGTCATAAGTTTTTTTTGCGGTCTTTAATATTGGACGCAAGCACTCTAATTTTAAAGTTTATTTTGTGTTGCTAGCGGTAGTTGCTTTGCATAATTTGGATTGGTGTTTGGAATTAATGTGATTCAAAATCGTTCTTTTTTCTTTGTTCGAAAAATCTTGGAACAGGTAGCTGGCCAGTGTTGTGATTGGACATTATAATGATGATAATCTGTAGGTATTCGACAAGTGGACGTGTTTGTCTATGCCAATAATAATTATGTTTCTTTTAGGTGTAATTTATGCAAATATTTGTAAGAACAACGACCTTTGTGATCTTCGGGTATCGTCTGTCACTACCAGTAACTCGTTTTAACTTCTAACATGATTTTGGATGAAAAATATTAATAATCGATAAAGATGAATCTTCTCGTCGGAGATTCGCGACTGAGATCATTACCGGTGTAACTCAGTTAATCAATAGTCCGTCAAACATTTCTACATCGGCGTCATCTATAACCATTGCCTGTGACATTAAAAATGCTAAATATGTATAAAAACGCCACTAGCTTCCAACCCGATCACGTTTGCGTATTGTTACTAGTGGATGCGCGGGCGCATCCGGCGCGTCGATCGCGTATAAATAAGATTTTTTACGCACCTTTCACTTCCGACCTGTCCCGGCAGGTATCACACATTTCACCATAAGGGCCTGATAGCCAACATTATTTGGCAGCTGTTTAATAAAATTGTACACAGATTACGTTTCCTGGTGCATCCTTTCTTTTTGAATATTCATGGGAAAGTTGCTCCCTCACAGGGTCATCTTTTTTTCGAGCATCATAATTTTTGTAAAGTATTGCCCATTGAGTTTGCTCACAGTGATTTCAATTTTGTCGTACAATGGAAGCTGTGTCATGTTTTAAGGAGTAATGGATCAGTTAAAATGGATGACTCACTGTCATGTCATTTGCCTCTACAGATATTCACGAGTTGGCGAGTACCTCCCTCCTCAAACAGATCTGTATCTGTTCGGCGCGGGGCTTGTAGCCGAACGTCGGTATTCAGCCTATTTCCTTATTACATTTGCGACGATTTCTTCAAATTCTCAGATGGAAAATATAAATCTAGTTATAAACGTCAAATAATTTGGGTCGCGACCGTATTCTGATATTAATCTTGGAAAATACAAAATGGCGGACATAGGAGATATGTTGAGATATGTTGTGTGACAGTCATTAATAGATTGTGTTGTTCCGACCATACGTTCAGTATTTGATACAATTATTTTTCTAAGTTGATAGGCGAGTCTTTCTAATACTAGACTAATAAATTGTGGACACAAGTAATTAATCATTGGCGTCTGCTCGCTTAAACAATTAAATGAAAGTAGACTGGTGTCTTTGAATGCCATAGAGTTCCGATATCTTTTTTAAACATATCTTGTGTCAAGGCAGCCATGTTTTCCTGTAGCTAGGCTGCGATGATATTGTATTTATATGCATTGTTATAATTTAGCGCGTGTAATAAGAGTCAGGTAACGCGACGCAGCGCCATAGTCGGAAGCGCGGGCATCGAACCCGCACTACGGCGAAGTGGCCTGATGAGCGAGCGATTCGTGTGTTTTGATGACAATATATGTAATGTAATGCTATGCTGTGTTGTCGGAACATCACGGCGCTTTCCATAAAAGGGTTAGCAGAAGGAGTGAACTTTTTGCTCGCTTGAGTTTTTTTTTTCTGAACTCTAAATTGCCTCTCAACTAAGTTTACTATACCGATAGTGTGTCCTATTACCTACTTCATAGATCCAGAGTTTTATTTGAAAGAAAATAATACGGCTTGGAAACAAATAGTGTAACTAGCTACAGTTTCCGGCGGGTGCGGTATCAATGTAAATTGTTAATTGATTTATTTATATTAACTATCAACTGATAATTATGTTATTTTCCGGAAGTCACATATAGCAACGATACGATTTTGAATGGCGATAATATTTCACTGAATTATCATGAGGATATGTATTGGTCCACAGTTGATTACATTCAAAAATAATCATGAAGCGCGTGGTTCATTAATAACGTGGTTTCTAACTTAAGCTACCGATGTTGTTATTGGCTCGGGCAAAAGAGGCCAACTCTAAAGTTAGCACGCCGCATAATTTAATATGCATTATTATAAAACAACAGTGGTAGGTATACGAATGCACAATTATACTTATATGTGTTTTCCGTGATGTGTCAATGACCTTTATTGGTGTTAGTGCAGTGTGAGTGACGAGACGAATACCGCTGATGCGTGATCTCTTTACCACCTACTACGTTTATGAAAAATCTTGCTTACACACACAGTTCACCGCGGAGAATTATGTCATTTAAACAAATCTAGTTGTCTTTCATTCATGTTAGTTTTCAATGACAATTTCTTACAAGTTTCAGGTGAATATTTAATAGATTTAGTTGAAACATCACGTTCGTGTAGTAGGCAATAGTAAACAGCGCGGTACAATAAGCTATTGTTTAGAAGAATGTGCCGGATTCATGTGTGGATTCTATGTATGTATGTATTCTCACGACACTTGCTACAATGGGCAAGGCAGAGCGAGCTGCTTGAGTTTCATGTCGCTAGAAGGTGATTGTCTAAAATTCAAACCTTTCAAATTGGCCGACGGGAAAACGAAAACTACTAACTCGAGACTAGACCACTAAGTTCTATTATTTACAAATATAGATTCGTAAATAATAGAACATGAAATTATACCGTTTTTAGATCCAGTATTATAGAGCTAGTTCTATGAAATCAACGTTGTTCCGACCAACTTTATTAATGTCTGACGCAAAAAGAGTTATATGAAATGTTATAAAGCGCTTTCGAAGAAAACCAGCCGTTGTAGTTGCAGGTATAAAGCAAGGGAGAAAAGAACCTTTATAGGTGTTAACGCAGCATCCTATTGGTCAAAGATTTTTTAAAATCGATCGATTAGATTTACGTTTATTCATTACAAGCAAAAATACAAAAATAAAACAATACTTTCGTCTTTATAATATTGGTATAGACTAGCGCCCCGCCCCGGCTCCACACGGGTGTTGCTAATGTTTGAAATTATCGGCTATTCTCTACTATAATATACATGTATTATACACCTAAACCTTTCTCATGAGTCACTGTCTATTAGTTAAAACCGCATGAAAAATCGTTCATTAGTTTTTGAGTTCATCGCGTTCATATAGACAGACGCGGTGTGGAACTTTGTTTTATATTATGTGTATCCATGATATAAATAGGCCTAAAACATCATAATATTAGCTCATAATCTTGACATAGTAAAAAAAAGTAGCTTTCTGTGTTTATCTGTTTATCCAATAACTCCTGAACCACGCAACTAATTTTGATGCAATTTTTATTAACAGAAGAAGAAATACGAATGTTTACATATACAATTTGCACCAGTGTTAAGACAGACGGGACATACGTGTAAATAACAACAAAATGTATAAAAAGAGGAAGGATCTGTAGTTTGGTCATGAGCTTCGGTTAATTTGAGTGAGCGGAGCTAAGCGAGGGAAGGTAAGACTAGGGAAATGATTCATCTTATCATAAGGTCTTTCAGTGGTTGTTGCCAAGTCCCGCGGGGGAAACGGCTCATGAATAATACACAAAAACCCTTTAAAACCTTAATTAACTAAATTTTGCAAATGAATAAAGAACTATGGTGTTTTCCTTAAAAACCGGATAGGAAAAGTTTATCATAAAAGAAATCACAATTTTTTCCTAACAGGCTGATCATTATAAGATGCTGGTTAATTTACCTTATTGTTTATTAATCTATTAAGCTTTATATTAAATACAGAAAGGTGTTGTAACTCAGCACCTAAGCCTTATATTATGTACAGAAAGGTGTTGTAACTTAGTACCTAAGCCCAGCCTACAAAGTATAAATGAGTCCCAAAGTTACACGAGCAGACGTAACCTTTGGGCCGGCAGACATTTTGTTATGTAACACACCAACAAAAACACGTCTGGCGAAATTCTCGTCAAGGATACAACGTGGCTGGAGGGCTCAGAGGGCTGACACTCTCTCTCAACCCTCCCGGGCACTCCCGGGTGGGAAGTGACTAATGAGAACTGGGTTAGCAGATGAGACCTGTCTGAGAGATAAGGCCTTTGAAGTGATCATTTGTATTTTGGCTATCTTAGATCTCGAGATTTTAGATGTTGTGATAACTAAATATAGCTGTAAAAAGTTGGCTGTTTCATACGAGCAAAATGGGGCATTTATAGACTCAAAATTGTGTAGCAATAAAACCTTAAAATACAGGTACGTGTGCATGTTAAGGATAACGCAATAATTTATCCGCAAATGTTAAATAATCGTAACATTTACTGAATACTAATTCTAATATTACAGAGGAACAGGAAATCCCTAAATCTAAATGTTAACAACATATCCTTATTTATTTTATGAGGAAAAGACGAATATCCCAGCGCCCATGTTTGTCTTGTAGCTGCCGGGGAGCGATGCGAGGACAGTACTTTCACACCAATTTGTGCCCAAATGATACAATTTAATTGTCATTAGAATACCCGTCTTTTAAAGTAACTGATTAATACACATGATAAACGTAAGGCTTATAATAAAATACGAATACTGTAATGTTCATAGAAACAAAGAATGTGTGTAACAATAAATAATGAACATTGTAAATAGATGCGACGCAAATGTTGTATGCCGCCCGCCCTCCGCCCTATGCTGCATGTTGCGCTAGGTCAGGGCGCACCGACAACGTGAACATACATACAAACAATACTATTTACTCTATGCGTATAGATCCAATATAAAGTGTGCAAAATGGAGTCGTAGCAGGCCGCGTAGCAACCCGTAGCACCTCGTAGCTCGTAGCAATCCGCTGCGTAGCCGTAGCACTTTCTTTCATATTTATGACGTAGCGGTTTGCGGAAAATCTTTTTTGTACACGTTTATTTCTCGCTTTTATGCTAATGTACGTTATGTCATTTAAATATAACAATAACAACTGTCCAAAAAATGTTAACTTGTTTAATTTATTCAGATGTCTTTAAATTAATATTTGATTTGTGATTGTAAAGCTATTTCTATATTTGATTTTGTTGCTTGTTGAATTTGATCGTACCGGCTCGATGAATCTTGGGCTTTTGCATAAATGACATGTGGACAAAGAATAACAAATGTTTGGGAAGCGGTATCGGTGAGATGGTGACTTACTGTATCTCTTCATGAGCGACTTCTTGTAGGCCTTGCCCGGGAGCGCGTCGTCTCCGGGGCTGAGCCGGCCGGCGGAGTCGTCCGACTCGGTGCCCGAGTCCCGGCCCGACGCCAGGTAGTCCTGCGACTGCCTCAGGATCATCTGAGTCCTCACGTAGTCGGACGGGTCCGCGAACGAGTGGCGTGCGAACTCGCATACAGAAATCTCTTTGCGAACAGTCAAGTCTAGTGGGGCATCCTCCTCTGGTTCTTGTTTCGGAGAAGCTGGTTCCTCAGGGTATGCCTTCCTGGCGGCCAGAGTGCGAGGCTCGCTCTCCGCGCTGAGCGCCCTGCGGTCGGCGGCCGGCGACCGGCGTGTCTCCGGGCCGGCACTCGCCGAACGAACTTCCACAGCCATCATATTTAATTATTAACACCAAACACCATAATCACAAGCCCACAGTTTGCAGTTATGTCATAGAGCGTAATGTGTCGTGTTGCAACCGCGCGCCGCGTCCGCCGGCGTTCGCGTCGTATTACGGACTGATGTCCCAGTTTCGACGATGAGTTCCACTGACTTCGTGAGCTCGCTTCGGGCGCGCTCGGCAGCGCTCGGACACTTTCGTTTTCGTCCCGCTGCCGCGGTGTGCGTGCACACACACAGGGCCGCAGCGTGGTGTGCGCGCGTGTTTGTGTGCGCGCCGCGTCTGTATTCGCGAAGCTTTTCCACTTTCGTCGCGGAGCTTTCCTTCATTTCCCGAGTTACCCAACAGGTTTTCACTGTTTAGTCGACTTGATTAATTAGCGTCGCTGGTTCGACGCCGGGCTCGTTTGCGAACGATTGTGTTCAGGTAATGAATTTACGAGGAAAATTATATTACTAATTAATTTTTGTTTCATTATAGGGTCTGATTTTTTTTTGTCAATTTCTTAATTACTTCTTATCGTTCAAGAAGTTGTGCTTATCTTTTAATTAAAAACGGTACTATGTATGCGGATCGAATTGTACAAATTAGAGATAGAGTAAACACAAAAATAAAATTATTTTACAGATCATGAGTTAAATAACAATTTATAATATTTATCACGAACCGGAACGCTTGGACAATCAGCGATGTTTTGCGTAATACACCGCGTAAACAAATTGTGTGTTTTTTTATCTAACGCTCGGGGCATTGACCGACTTTACAAATAAAGTTGCGCGCGCGGCGACCACGTGACACACTGACATCGCCAGCATAACCTGAGCCGCCGCGCCGCCCGCCGCTGGCGCAATGTCAGGTCGTTGCGGGGTTTGCGAGTAGTTCTGAGGTGTCAAGATTGAGTTGTGGTTAATAGATAGGGTAGTGCCTACTATGAATTTAGAGCCAATGTCACACGTTCGTCCTAAACAGATAAATGTTGGCTATTACCGACGTGGAAGTGTGACGCAGAATTTTGGCATAATTACAGAGGTGCGCCTGAATGACAATGTTGTTGGAACGTGTTATTTTAGTTACTTTTACATTGCATTTAGTGTGAACATTTAAAATAATATTGGAGGATGAAAATGAAAGTTGCAGCCTTTGCAAAATAACGTGATTATCGAGCCAATCGAACAATATTACGAGCAGTGTGTCCACGAGGCGTCCTCAATCGCACAACTAAGTTACGGTAGAGCAGCTACCTAAGCGTACGACACGAATCGCTTCCGCATAACGAATCTACTAAAATAGCTTCAAATAGATGATGTTGTGATAAACAGAATTACTCGGTCACGAGTGCGGTGTAGTAAACAGATTTCTAGATCTTACAATTTATGTTTTTCTTTACAAAATAATAATAATAATAATATTTATTTATTTTCTCCCATATTTAGTAAAATTTATACAACTTATAAGAAACAGTAAATGATGAACTTCAGTCCAATCCTCTTTTTAAACTGACTTCACATATTTTTTTATTAGTTACACAAGACATTCTTTATTTTGAAGTTATAAAATATTTTTTATTTTTTCTATATTGCCTATAATATACTTTTCCATCAAATATTTACATATAAAAAAATATCTAAAATAAATAAAAAAATTGAGGAGTTTACGTTTGTGATTTACCATTGTAGTTATATTAAAGGTCAATTCAAGCAGAAAAGGCATAGAAACAAATAATTAAATTTGTCACAAAAGATATTATGAGACACAATACATTTTATCAGTTCAGAAAAGACGCGTAAGTTCTTAATGCGTATTTAAATAACAAAAAATGTAATAGCGATAACCATTTGTTATTATTAAACACACCCAAACTTGCTAAATCACAATGTTTCAGATGTTACACATTGGTTATTATCAAACACACCTGAACTTGCTAAGTCACAATGTTACACAATTGGCATAGTCAGTGATAAGGAGGTTATAAACAAAGATTCATTCTCGACGAAAATACACAATGTGATAACGTTGCCGCAACGTGACTTTCTCTGGAGAAAAAAGGACATTTGTATGGTTCTGACACTTCCTTGTTACCGCTGGGATGGCTGTTTAGATTGTTGTTTAATCACGGAAAACATAATGCTTCCATAGCTTAGTGAAAACAGTATCTTATTTTATTAAAACAACAACAACACTACGCACTAAATGTAAGACTATAAATAAATTCCTTAGCGAAAGAAATGAAATTTTTTTTGACAAAACTTCACCACCACCACATCGTCGCTTACCATCAGGTTAGATAGTGCTCAAGCGCAAACCTACCAATATCTATTAATTATAAAAAAATGTGCTTATTTACATTTTTTGCTTATGCACATGTTGCTGAGAGACTAAGTCGAGTCCAAAAACTAGCCTATTACTAGATCTTAAGAGAGCCGAGGACGGTAATCACCAATATCCACGTGTACCATACGACGTTTTTCAACATATTTGTGATGATAAATAATAACCTATTAATACTGAATTTACGTGGGAGTAATAATCCAGAACATTTCTATATAGTAACAGGATAAGATCCTTATATCGCCATAGTGTATGCCCTGGATACCCACAAGTACTGTGGAACAACCGACCCGCTGTTCCAACCGGCCCGCCGCCACACAGTTACAGAACATGACGCGAACGCGACCTACTTTCTGTGGTACTTCATTGATAACGTAAGAAAATATTGAATGAGATTTGAATACGTTGAACAATGCCTGAAGACCCCATTTTGAGGTGTGACAATTAAATGTATTTTGTTTATTCTTCTTTTGTCTAGTGATTCACTAGTATTATTGTCTAATTTTTAGTCGAGTCTAATTTTGAACTTTTTAAAATATACTTGACATTTTTTATTGTATCTATACTGGTACTAATACTTATTATAAGCAGGCAATATATATTTTTTGTAACCTATAGCGATATACAAAGTATTTTACAGAGTAAGTACTTTACAGTAATCTAGCTAATAACAGGTTTCCTTTTCTAATTGGAATAAATATATAACATGCGAACAGACTAATAAGAAAAATTCAATAAAAGCGCACAGTTACAATATTGCTTCAAGTTTTTGGAATATAAATTAGAAAAAGTAGTTAACAAAATGATTGAATTAAGGAGATTAAATGCTAGTCTCGCCTTCGTGTATTGTTTGCTTATTGCAGTTGAATATCTATATCTACTTGAAAGAAAACTGTTTACCTGTACAAGACAGGTAATATCGGCAAGTAGTGATGTGGTGACGACACTTCTGCTACTGATAAAGAGTTACACTAGTACCTACTGCCTGTTACTGAGTGATGTCGGCTAGTTGATATCTTGGGAAAATGCACAGATTGTGTGGGATAGGTCAGGGGAGCGCAGACGAGGGGAAATAGGAAATACTGGTCCTCGGCACTAAGAGGACTTGACTGAATGATCAATATACTCTCAAGGGCGCTCTAGGATTAAGCTCCAGTTAATATTATCATGTTTACCTAGATTTCAATCCTGAGACAGTGTTAGGTTAGAGGCTTAACACTAAAGCTGTCTCGACACTAGTACCCCGCCCCGGCTTTGGACGGCTGATAATTATAAACATACCTAAACCTTCTTCCTTTATTGTTCTTTTAATTAGTGAAACCTCATCAAAATCCATTGTGTAGTTTAGGAGCAGTTAGCGGATAAACAAGCAGACGTGGAAAGCGACTTTCTTTAATAGTATTTATATAAAAATCTCACACACACGGCTGCACTGATTTTGTTTGAAATTTTTTGGGTATATTTGCTAGGTCTTAGGTTCTTTTCTTCATTCTTAGGAACTGTGGCTTTATATTCAATGAAAAGTTTCAGTTATTATTTCTTAGCTCCAAATACGCTGATTGGCATATAGTATCTACAGTGTCACTCAGTACGTTTCAGGATACACGTGTAATGTTTTTTCCACAAAACACTACACGTGTATCCTGAAAAAGTACCAGGAATTTTATATCTAACAACGTTTTTTATCAGTAACCAAAGCATACATTAAAATAAATAGCAAAAACATATTTCGTTAAATG
This sequence comes from Mythimna pallens, assembly GCA_961205895.1. Lineage (NCBI taxonomy): Eukaryota > Metazoa > Arthropoda > Insecta > Lepidoptera > Noctuidae > Mythimna > Mythimna pallens. The sequence continues at coordinate 965,804 of OY540826.1, forward strand.
GTATTTAAATAAACGTGATTTTCAGAAAAACGTTATTGTAGGTAGGTATTATTTTAGAATTGGTTTTTAAAAAATGTTTTTACGAAGTTACACAGAAGAAAAACGATATGATCTATCAAATTTAAATACAGATATTATCATTTTCAAGTGGTAATGAGCGCTCCTGTATGCTTCAATAAAATAACTTACGTAGTTGTAAGTTGAATCTAAGATGGCGGTGCGTTATCAGTGTCAGGTCGGGGGTCCCGCTATCAGATCGCAGAACCCGGCCATCGACCCGGCTTATGTAACTAACTTCTCGACATCATTTGTTTTTGACATTTGATAACACATAATAATTCTTTCCTGTTATTATTACACCAGCAAAACACTGATTTCAATATTTTTTTAATAGGAAAATCATGATGATTGCCGTGTTAAATGTAACTGAGTTAACTATCATGTTACCTGTTTATTAAAACTATGTCCTGTCACTTCATAATTTAATAATTTCCCTAATTGATAACAAAACTGTAATAGTCGTTTATATAACAAAGGTATTTTTATTTGTGTTAAAAAAGATAGTTGCCCCACACTAGGAATTACTACTGTAGGGGCCCAGCAGGGTCGAAACCTACTGGGGCCAAGGGTCTGCTTCAACAAGGAAGACTCAGCCCTGGTATGAAAGGCAACGAAGGAACAGGAGTGGGTTTTTAGTCAGTAAAAGTCTGACACACCCTCTCGCTTCGTCCAAGGCGGGGGATGTCATTGGATGATTTTTCCACCGAAAAAAAAGCATTAGGAATGACTCCTGTATCGTGGGTGTGTTCACAAACATACACAAGACAGCCAAACCCGAAACACTTATCTGTAGGCCATACAAATATTTGTACTGTTCGGGAATCGAACCCGCTACACACAGCGTAGCAGTCAATCACACCATCAGTGCACCAACCGTGCCATCACAAATTTTATGTATAAGATAAGTTATTAAATTAATGTTAGTTACAAACTGAGCCTCAAGTCCTAGAACTATTATAATACTATTACAAGAATATTTAAATACCTAATTATGTGCAGTTCATACACTGCTTTATATAATTTCATCAAAAGCATATTTTATCGTGAACATGGCGCCAAAATATAATGTGCCGCCAATATGATGCGCTGCCACAGATAATACAGAAACGAAGCTAGTACGAAACTTTCGCGCAAATTGTAAATTAATTTTGGATTTTTTATTTGTTTTGGATTTATTTTTGGATGAGGATTTTTGGCTTTAAATTGAAACCTTTACGGTCCGGACTAAGCGTTTCGCCTCGTCTTTTATATCGCGTACATCGAAGGAAAACTTTCCTGGCTGCGGTGTTCCCGTCCGATTATAATTTAGGTGTCTTCAAGGCTAGAATGAATAAGTTCTTAATAAACTAGTGCGACTTACCATCAATGATTGTATCACTGCTTACCATGGTGGTATCGCAGTCAAGCACTGGTTTATATCAATTAAAATTACGATACATTGTAAGTAAATCCTATGATTTGAAAATCTCTCTGGTCATAGAAAAAATATATTATATAGTTTTTTGTTAGAGAAAGAGTGATGAGAGTAAGTAGATAATATTATAACAATAAATGCGTGTTTATCCGAGTGTGGTGGTGATCGATACACGTGGAAGAAAAAGCTCAAAACGATCTAGTAAATCATGTGTGAAAGAACTAGACATAGACGGGTGAAACTACCTAATTTTCTGTTGGAGTGGGCAGTAGTTTATAACCTATGATTAAGGTTGTCAAGCTTACATTTCAAGAGAAGGCTAAGTAAACAGGCACGCTTACAAAAATGATTCTACTATTTTGTAGCACGAAGTGATCATATCATAGGTACAAAAAACTTCTCCAATTCGTATCTTGGTCGCATTTTTGAGGGTCATAAAACATTTGCTTGTACTTTTTTTTTGATAACGATATTGACATAGTGCACGATCAATGTTGTAATATTACAGTAATGTCTTCATATTACTTAAGAAGAAAGTTTCTTTTAGTTTTTCTTTACGATTTCTCTTTAGTATCCTTCAAATAAAACAGCCCATATACCTCTAAAGATTCGTCTACAAAGTAATATCAATCTAGAAGAACGTCTCTGTGAGCCTGCAATCCGTCTCAGAGCCCCAGATGATAACGCTAAAAGATTGGCTCCACGCCACCGCTGCTTGACGCTTGTCCAATCGTCGCCAACCTTTGGATATGTCGCTAATATTTCAAATCTGTGTACCTACTCGGTTAGGCCGGGGGAGCTATTTACTTAAGGCATTATATTTGGGTTACAACCGTTTCTATTTTCGGCTCAAACGAAATTCGATTACGTCTGTGTATATGAGGGTTTACATACATATGACTAAAGATATTTGTTCGAGAATAATTCATGTGAAAATAAGAACAATCTACAACTTCGAGAGGAGATAGACATCCCGAGCTACCGAGACATCTCTCCTGTCGTCGCCACAATACATATCCCGCGTGATCACTGTCCGTGTAGGTACTACAAGTAGGCCATCTGTAGAGCGCTGAAGCAGAGTCTCGGTACGTGAGCCACATCTACAATTGTAACGCCTGTCCGTAACAGCGACCTCTAACTTCCAGAGGTCAGACGAACCGTTAGCGATCCTAGCGTAATGTCTGCGCTACGACAAAAGGTAAATTGAGATGATATTAGTAATAACGAGTAGTAACAACTACCCGCTACCCAGTATCTACCCGAGTGCGACCTTCAGTCCCTACCCGTCTAGGGATTACATTTTTGATGTTTAATAGTTGTTGTTTTAGGAACAAACTATGCCTAGATTTTGGCTGATAGTTTTAAAGATAACTATTAAGAAACTTGAATTCTCAAAGGCTTCGGATTCGCTCCTCGTTATTATTATCTATACTTAGTCTATGGTATAATGTTTACTAAACGAAGAAGATTCTTACAAGAAAATACTTAACACTCAAGGGAATGTGTGAGCCAATACTCTGACAGTAAGAACGAAGAATGTAACAGGAAAACGTCAAGAAAAACCCTCGAGTTGCATAGAACACTTAATTCATAAGACTACAACATTAACACACTTAATTTAACGATATTGACTCATTTTGCGTCACTATTATCTGTTATGAGTATGTAACGCCAGGGCTCGCACTTTGCGCTGCTTGTCGTGAATATTCCCCTGCTCATCCCGCCTGCCCTATAAAGCCGACCATTCCGAGTCACGGCCATTAAAATAACCAACGGAACTTGCAATAACGAGAAAATAATAAAAAAGAACGATCGATCCCGCGCTTAGATCATCAATCTCTCCGCGCTTCCTGCGGCGCCAATTATGTGCGCGTGCGACGGTGACGGCACCATAAGGTCCTTTCTAAGGAGGAAAGAGAAGGCGATATCAAGGAACGAGATGCCCGGACAAGGGACGGAGGTGTTGCAGATCTTGGTGCGTTCCGAAACGTTCCTTATTATTTCATGCAAATATTTTTTTTCTTTGGAAGTTTTAAAATATTTTAATATTTTTTGATCTTATAAGATGAAAAATGTTTTCTTTTACTATTGGAAGTTATAGAAAAAAAATCTTATTAGATTCTAGTAAAGTTATAATCTAAGAAAATATGAATTAGGAATCTGGAAATATGAAATGTTTGAACTAGGAATGACTTTTTCCTATTTCACCTAGAAGAAAATAATATTATGGTGTTGTAATGGTGTCAGACAGTTAAATAAACATTACTACACTACTCAGATAATAGAGGTAACATAGTACAACGATTCCATTGCGCTTTGTTATCTGAAGGAATTTTACAAGTAATTTTAATGATACAAAAATATTATTGTTATAAAACAACATACTGATAAACTGATAAATAGATGAATATTTCATTTGGTTTTTCCATTATCTACAATAAATAAACATTGGAATATGTTGTGTGTGTTGTGTTGTAGTAATATGTATTGTTGTAGACTGCCAAGATGCAAACATAGTGAAAAAAAAATTATCAATTAAAAATATATCATAATAATACATTTCCGAACGGTTATCGTTGTACAAGTGCAGTCGTTGTACGAATTCAAGGCTACGCGCCGCCTGCGCCCGCGCACACGCACACGCGCGCTCGCTGCACTCGCACACACACGCACGCTCGCTCGTCATGGATGCGCTGCCACTAACGGCAGCACAATCAAGGGTTATGAATAGTAAAGTAGCCTCCACCTTGTCTGTTATCAGAGCTTATTCGCAAGTGAGAACGAGATAGCATCACCTCCCTCCGTTCCGCAATACTAATCGTTTTTGCATCCAGATATTTGTACATTAGTCTCTTGGGGTAGCTACTTGTAAAATGCCATTTGGGATAAAAGGGCATTTTTCCTTTATTTTGGAAAGTTATAAAATATGGAATGTTTATTCCTAATTTTGATTGTTATATGTTGAAATCTAATTTAATAGCTGAAATTAATTGAGACTTGTATTTAGTAACTAGTTGGTCTTGTAAGATTTAATCAGATCTAATGTTTGTCCAGTTCATCCCATTCCTTCTCGCTCTAGATGGCCTGAACCAGGGCACGGTGAACAAATGGATGTCGCGCATAGTTACAATACAACACTTTCCTGGTTCAGTGATACGAAAGCTATATTTTAAAACATGGACTAATTTCCGATAACATAGCTGGCAGGTAGCAGTCATGTCCATAAAAGTAATTAGCTAAAACCCAACATTTCCTTTTAAAGTTGATAATATAATATTAAATATATATACATTAATTAATGTATATAAATACAATATGTTAATAAGCAAATCAGGACGTGTCCAGGATAACTGGCCACATGGTGACCATACTTATAATTGGCATCGATTAGCACAGGAAGACTGGTCTATGGTATGTTTTTTTATTTTTTTCTACGCAAGTACGAGTATTTTTAGCTTGTGTCCGGCAAGCCGCGGGAGTGTTGTCCTAGGCTGTACCTGCGTTTGTATTCAAATGCACACGACTCTGGTTTACCAGATATCAATCTATTGAATGTTCAACGAGGAAACATGGAAGCTTATGACGGATAAAATAGGAATATTGTATAGCACCTGTTATTGTCGTACTTAAATATAGAGGAGGGAAGTTACAAAAATGTATGTAAAATATTAGTCGATGTGCTTTTTTCTTCTATTTTATTTTATTTGTTTGATATTTTTTATTATTTGACATTGTAATGTAATTTATTTGACGGCATGCTAGTCTAGTGGTTAGTGGCCTAGGCTGCTATGCCGGAGGTCGTGGGTTAACTTCCCATCCAGGACAAATGTTTGTGTTATGAGCACGATCATTTGTTCTGTGTCTGGGTGTAATTTATCTATAATATGTAATACCAATACTCTTGATAATCTTGCTAGTTTTTCTTATAATATAAAAAATATTAGTCGATGTGCAGTAGTTTTTTTTTTAAATACGTCTGTATGCCCCGAATTTTCTGTCGAACTTTAATTGTGTCTGTCTCGTATTAAGATAGTATCATGGCGTGTAATGTTTGACCTAACACTATTGGAACATTATCTGTTTGATAAAACCTAATTGCCGTAATGAGTTAATAATACTGCCTATTCTATAGACTGTAGTTGCCACCTAGTCACCGTATCCAGTAGTGATCGTGGATATGATAGAGATATAATTAAACAAATAATCCGATATTATTGAGCAAGCACTTGTGGTGTTTGTGTCAGTTCGCCTTGACGGCAAACACTCCGCGCAATCAGTCGATAGCTGTACCCTTGTGCTTCTCAGCCAAGATACGGAGACAATGCACTTAGATGCCGCTGGAGCTGATAAGAGTTACCTGGCCGACAGCTGACATGGAAAAGTTTTAGAAGGAAAATAAAACAAAATGTTATAGACAGAATAGGACAGAATGACACTAGAGGAGGTCTATAAATCAGCAGTGAGATCATCCAGGAAAAAAGGCTGTTAGGATTAATATTATCTACATTACATATGGCACGTAGATCGAGACAGGAAGCAAAATATCTTATCATCCAGGAAAATAACCAAAACGGCACAATACGGACCGATTCAGAACACCGAACTAGAACATACACGAGTACAATATTAATACGGCCATTATTCCCGCAAATAGTGCTGAGTCTGCCCCCATTCGTGATACACTTACGATATTGTACTACCACGAGAGCCTCGAAAGTGTACCTGTTCCTAAATGATGACTATCGAAAAATATCGTGTCATTTCGGCACAAATTGCTCGGAGCAAAGCGTCCGCGTTGTATGAGCGATGTCCCAAGATTTGTGTAAGTAATATCGCGCACAAGGTTATCACATGAAAGATTTCAGAGTATTAGGTATTTACTTATGTAGTTGCCATCTTCAAAAATGGCTCATATTGAGCTGTGATATCTTTGGATTTACTTGGAATTATAAGTTTAAATAAAATTTCAAGGGACATAAGCTGTTCCTATTCAAATTTTTTTTTTCTTTTGTATAAATGTATTATTGTATTATCCCTATACTTATAATGTAGATATACCTACATATTTTTGTATGAACTCTTAGAAAACTTGTGTTATTTTGGAAAATTAGTTCTAACGTGGAAACAACACGCGTAATTTTTTTTCAGTCACTTTCCTATGGGAATTTTTTTCTTACAAAATACCTTCTAATTTTTACTTAAAAAAAATCTATATAGAAACCTATTAAACCAATAACACTCAGTTTGATCGTTGGTACCTATCGGTAGTAGCCGGTATTCGTAATTGATACTGCATGCCTTTTGAAACGCGTTGTTTTCACGTTATTAATATATATTTTTTTAAATTACGTAATACGAACAATATCGAAAGAAACAACTGAATAACAAATTATTATTTAAAGTTAGAATTCCAAGTCAATCTAGAAATATCACAGTTAAAAGCGAACAATTAATTTCATAGAATACAACAAAATTTTATCAAAACCAGACCTTACCAAATTAAGCACGTTTACAATTCTCTCAATAAATTTATTTATCTCCGTGAAGTTTATTCGGCAACATACATCCCGAATTGTAAGGTTACGTTGTTTTCCGTAATTACGCTTTGTTTATCGCAAAATAATCCACTTAACCTGAAAATTATGAAATGGGCTGAAAATTCGAACTGAGTTCAATTATTTTGTGTAACTTTATGAGAAGTTCTAGATGAGTTACTGACATGGAAGAGTATTAGTAATGAACGCTGTCAGCATGGTTCAAAGTGCCAGTGATAGGGTCAGAGCTCACTGCTGCTTTTTTCTTCTATTTTATTTTATTTGTTTGATATTTTTTATTATTTGACATTGTAATGTAATTTATTTGACGGCATGCTAGTCTAGTGGTTAGTGGCCTAGACTGCTATGCCGGAGGTCGTGGGTTAACTTCCCATCCAAGACAAATGTCTGTGTGATGAACACGATCATTTGTTCTGTGTCTGGGTGTAATTTATCTATAATATGTAATACCAATGCTCTTGATAATCTTGCTAGTTTTTCTTATAATATACGGTCTAGGGAACTAGCTCTACCAGCGTTTTCTCTAGCATGTAAGCAGAAAATATGTATATAGAAATATATAAGTATGTTTATCAGTTATTTAGTACTCATAACACAAGCTCTGCTTAGCTTGGAACTAGAAGGCTTTGTGTGATAGTTGTGGAATACTATTGTTCCATTTATAAATAAAACTTGCAATCATTTGTTGACACATTCTATATATAAATTGTAAGAATCCCTTACCAATAAATTACTATGACTATGACTGCTCGCAAACGCCCACTCCATACGATTTCCTTTAGAAAAGGGAAGGTGATGGAAAATTCCAGAATGAAGTGTTATTTTCAGAAAATATTTCTGTTATAACTTTTTCGAATGACGTAGCTTTGTTAAAAATTGTAGGTACACAAGTTTTGGAAGGCACGGTCGGCGCAGTGGCTGAAAGATTGGATGCTGAGCTGCGTGTAACGGGTTCAGTTCTCGCACGGAATTAATATTTAGGTGTCTTGTGTATGTGTGATTAGATGTTTTTGAACGCACCCATGATACAGGAAGTCAGGCAAATTAAAAAAAATAAAATTTGATACTTATCTAGATTAAAAATGACGAAAAAAAAATTGACGTGTAAAAGTGTTTTTTAAACCTATTTACAAAATAAGTATCATTTATCACTAAAGCGTGGAGTCCGTGTCGAGACAGTGGTTTGGGGGTGGAACTGTGCTAAGTCCACCCCAACTTGAAGCGATACGATGTGGCATAAAGCTCTTGTGATTATGGAAGTACAGTGAACCTCTCTCTCTCTCTCTCTCTCTCTCCCACTAAAGCCCAAGAACTACATTTTTACTGAAACATCTCTTATAGAGTCACTGAAAACTTTTGAATCTAACAGATAACATATTCACACAAACTCCTTGTTTAATTTAACTACCTCTACCCAAAGAATATTGAAATTCATAAAGTAATCGATCAATAAAAACCGATCGCGATCTACTAATCTCATTACGTAGAGAAATAAAAAAGTTTCGCACGCATTGCGCCCGCGCCGCTGCCGCGCACTGCGCCCGCGCCGCTGCCGGGGGAATTTTCACTCGCGAGAAAAATATAGAGAGTGAAAACGGTAAACAAACGTGATACGGTACTGTAACTGTACGGTGAGAGGAAAAATTGTGGCCGACATGTTGCCTACGATTATTTTGTTGTTTGTATTACAAGTGAAGATTTACAGGATCTATATTAATTTATTAGGGGTGAAAATACTCATAATACCAATTTGAACCGCATTTCTTAAGCAGCGAGGTAGAATTCGTGAAATATAGTTACATGATTTTCTTTTTTTATGTAATGTTCTTGGCTTGGATACTAAATCCTATATGCCATGTTTTCGTTATAATATAGTAATTTTATTTTCCATTAGCATGCATGTAACACAATCCGCTTATGCAGTATTTGGCAGCAAATGTCTCGAGTCAGCCTCCTCAGCAAGCTTCGGCAAGGTAGTTAATAATACCACATGAACATTCTCAGCACCATTTTACCGAAACCGCGCCTGTTTAAATGATTCCATTGTCCAGAAGACACTTGAGTAAGAAAACTACACCAATTTTAGATCAAAATATTTACTAGGAATCAATTTGCGAATAATTAAAATAGCTATCGAACTTAATTCGAAAAAAAAAAAAAATATAGTAAGCCTACAGTTATTGCAGTCCACACTTACTTATAACTTAGTTCCAGTTCATTATCAACAATGGTACACTTACAGCTTTTTGTGACTTTCAGCAAAATACCGTGCCAAGTACCTATCGCACGGGGATGTTTTACGATTATTACAAAAGAAAATTCTAATAAGGAAGTATTCAGGTATCTGGCGAATTACAAATACCTTTTTTTAAGATTTTATATTTCATATAATGTTTTCTATTTTTTTTTTAAATATTATATTCTAGTTCTGTCACTGCGATCTGCCTGATGGTAAGCAGTGATCCAGCGTCGATGGTGAGCCGCACTAGTTTATTAGGTGTTACGTAAAGTATCCTTAGATCTGCACTTTGGAGGACCTTATATATGCCACGGACGTCGCTATAAACCTGGCCATCTACTGGGCCCAAATACTTTGAGGGAAGAACACCATCGATTCGAAAAGAAGAAGAAAAAAGGTTTTCTTCAATTAAATATCTTTTCATGTAACTAACACTGCATTCAGCTGTCATAACTATTCGCCAGTGCTCCAGTAGTGAACCAACCAATAAATCTCTCATAATATGTCACCAGTACAGCATTCACGACGAATGCTGTACTGGTGACATATTATGAGAGATTTATTGGTTGGTTCACTACTGGAGCACTGGCTGTATTTTTGATGTAAACAAATTCCTTTAGAAGGGACTTTTTGAGAAACATAATATGTTTGATTTGTTATCTGAGTTGTTAATAATAATAGCAGTTAGACTGATGGTACATAATTACCAGAAGCTGTAAAAAATATTCTACAGAAATACACTCATTTCCAACCAAATGTTCAAGTGAAATAATTGCGCAGCGCCCCGACAGCTACTATTATCCCAACCAACAATACCCGTATCGACACTGTCGTGACTAGCTGACTATACTAATTGCCGCGACTCGGATCGCTTTTCCCCAGTTTTTCGCACGCTCGCGTTTTTCACCGCAGAACAATGTCGTCATTCAGTTTCCACTTTCATTTTCACTGATGGACGCTGATCCGATGCGCGCCCGCAAAAACTGCACCAATCTTACACGACGAATGCTGTACTGGTGACATATTATGAGAGATTTATTGGTTGGTTCACTACTGGAGCACTGGCGAATAGTTATGACAGCTGAATGCAGTGTTGGAAGGCCTCCCACAAGGTGGACCGAAGACCTGATGAGAGTCACGGGAGTGCGGTGAATGCGAGACACACAGGATCGGTCGTTGTGGCGACGCTTAGGGGAGGCCTATGTCTAACAGTGGACGTCTTTCAACTGAAATGATGATGATGATGATGAAACTAAGTCCGATAAGTTTGAGTAAGATGATGTAATTAACTAAGTCTTGATTATCTGGCTAATAAAATCTGTCAAAGGTTCTTTTCTTTATCCTTTCTTTTATAACTTCTTTGATGACTTCATCTAGCAGATTTTTACTAAGAAGTTGTGAAATAGAGCCTCAAATGCCTATTTTTAAAGTCGTATCGCCATCGTCACGTGCAAGTTACATCCGACAGCTTTGCGATATTTTTAGGAACTACGGCTTAGAAACGATGTGCCTAGCTTATAGTAGACGGCTTTAGTGTTATGTACCATCGTTACATTTTATATTATGTATACTGTACATACTACCACACTAATATTATAAAGTAAATAAATTGTTGTTTGTTGTAGTACGTTTATGGAACGGCTGAACAGATTGGGATGATATTTGGCACATGGTTAGATTAGATCATATCTATGTACAACATGTAGATATTAAGTTACTTTTAAAGAGTTTCTTTTCTCCCCGAGAGTAAACCCACACAAGCTTCTAACATTTTGTGTTGGCTGACAGTACAGGGTTAAAATCGTGTATCATAAATTATGTAAGTACCTTATAAACTAATGAGAACTAAAGTATGTAAAAAAAAGTGTATTTGGGTGTGAAGTTATCAGATAAGCGAGAGAGACTGTCGAGACTTTTACTGACTAGAACCCACCGGTGTTCTTTCATTTGCCATTGCGTTCTGAGGCCTTCCCGTGATGTGTTAAAATGTCAAACGTGCGAGCAAGGAAGAGTAATGGCTATACACCTTATAAAGCTCCATCCCTTTAACAGTTCAGTTTAGGTGGTCGACGTCGACGCATGTCACAGTTACCACATGGGCACACAAACCGATCCATATTCCTCGTTATAACAGAGACATTATTACAACTTCCCAGTGTCGCCGCCCACGCGACACGTACCGGGCCCAAAGTTTATTTTATATTAGAAATAATATCCAGAGAATTGTGCCATGTTCTCAGACTTAGCTACAAGGTCTCTCGTCAAGGTCCCGGCGTCTAGACTTCAGTGAAGCAGACCTAGGACAATTAGATACCTAAGTACTAAGACCTGGGACCCTTTGTAGACCTCAGTTGTTATAGTAACCTAAGGCTCTGAAAGCGAAACTAGAAAGTAGGTATCATTGAGATTCAGTAGGATGGGTTTTCAAAACAAGTTGAAATAAACAGGAATGTTTGGCAAGCATTCCCTTATGATTTCAAAGTTTAATACGTCTGTTAAGTTAGTAATGAATGTAGACACAGGAGTTGATGTATACTGATGAGGAATTAAATAGACGCGCACTGAAGTTAAGACTATGGCTGTGTGAATCGTCGATTACAGACTATTTTGATTAAGTGAATGATGATTCATTTAAGCAGAAAGAGTGTGTTAGGATCGGAGCAGATGCTGCTCTATGGATTTTGCGTACTCTAACAGGAAACAGTCTTTATTTTATGTATGTCGTAACGTTCAGTATATATATATTGTTGTTGGTAGTATGTAAGGTCCAAAGATTACCAATTTTTGCAATCATTAGCAATCATTGTTTCAAATTCAAATTGCAATCATTGTTTTATTCTATCAAACGTTTAAATACAAAAATAGAATGACGTTCAAAATACGTTTAGCGTTAAATCTATTTAGTGATATACGATGGAAGTGGCCATCATTATCATCTTTTTCCTGCCCTTGTCCCGTGTCATTTGAAGTCGGAGCAACACGTTTTTCTCCTATTCTGCCCTGTCACACTATCTTTAACTCCCTTTTCTTTCATATCATTCCTCACGTAATCCATTCATAATTTCTTTGACCTCCCTTTTCCATAAGAATAAATTTTCTTTATCAGCCACTGTAAGAAATTTCAACTAACAATTTCAGCAATTAAGTGTTAATTAAGTTAATTAATCAAATAAAATACTGGTCTAATCAATCAATCAATCAAGTACTAAAGAACGATAGCTGCGTAAGCTTAAGGAAAGTAGACAGTCCCCTCGGACGCACTACGAAAGGGAAACGTAATAACAGAGTGGAACTGTTTCAAGTTTACTAGTGCAAGTGCAACGGCGCGGGCGCAGCCGCACGAGAGATAGCGCGCGGGGACCGGTGCAGAGATAAGTTGTGCTAGGTTGCGGTTATTAGTGTCATAGCTGTTTTGTTGCTTCTGTTTTCTTAAAGTGTTATTGTTTACTACTTTAAGTTAAAAACAACTGCTTGAAACAAAATTTTTGATGCAGGAATAGAAAGCCTGTCTAAAAAGTTATCTTGCGCCACAAAACTTCATCAGATGAAAAGGAAATTCACCTAAAAATAGCCCAGCATATCTCAAGATAGTCGCTATCTTACTCACACCAGTGTGTGCTGAGCGCTATAATGTCAAGTTTCCCTCGACTAGCCGTCCGTGCAACCAGAATGCACTTTCTTCCTACACACACACACACAACCACCGACGGACACACACACAGACATTTCCGTTGCACACTATGCAGTTTGCATTTGCACACAAACGTAAGATGAACCTGCATTCGTGTGGGTGAGGTGTGGTAAACGAAAGTTTGAATGGGACTCACACTATATGTTTTATTACAGTCTCTATACTTTACTAAAATAGTTATCGTTTGGTCTGAAATGGGGAAATTGTTAGGAAAAGTGTAGAAACTTGGTGGTTTTAAAAGTGTGCATGTTTTGGTTGTGTTGTCTCACTCTGTGGGACGTGGGATGTGGGAACGAGTGGGTGGTTGCTGTGTGGCTGTGTGGAGCTGATAACGATGAGATGATACACCGCAATGCAGACCGGCTGACTTCTGCTTAGGGTAGCAGGTTTCATTCGTCGCGGAAATATGTAGAGCTGTGCTCTGAATTTCGGAAGGAGTGGACTTTTTTTAGATCGTGTAGTTAATTTTCAGTAGATAAGCCTAAATAATAGAGTTCAGATAGAGTAGAGATGAACACGAGCAGCTAGATAATCATTTAGATTATTTAACTGTTCATTTAAGCCCGCAATTGGTATATATGTAGTTTGGAACTAAAGTTACTTAGTCATTTTCGGTTTCACACATCATGGCTCCGCGAACGCGTGTAGTTTTTTCTTACAGTAAGTTAGGTTGCCCGTGACCAGGTGCCTCCATTTCAATGATTGCTGGCGTAAATGTCAGAAATAATTAATTTTCCTATTGGCGCGGCGTCCACGGACAATTATGTCGGCATAAAAACGTTACGTATGAAGTTATAACGGGATCGTCTGTAGATTGAAGGGTTCTGATAAATGAGGAACGGTTATATGAGCATCAACTAACTTATTGCTGCATCAATTAATTAAAACTAAACATAAAAAAGATATAAATAATAATTACTAATTTTAGGAAGTAAGCCATGCGTATAGAAAAATAATTTGGAGATTTTCCAGACATCAAAGAACTTAATATAAATATGGAGTAAATAAACTAAGCTAGGTAAATATATAATACATTATATAAAAAGCTATTTCGCTTTACCTAGCGTTTTCCTGAAGGACATGCGGAAATTAAAATTTTCATTAGGTGATTGCGTGTAACTTTGACTCGTAAAAGCAATTTAATTTAGGTATTCAATAAGTCTAGGTATCAAACCTTTTTCGTAGGGTTTACTAATGAAAATGTCTAAATAATAGGTTATATTTTTTTTTCGTAATAAAGCTAAGTGAAGGCCCAAAAATATATGCCTAGAAATATAGTACAGATTCGTAGGTATAGTGAAATAGATAGTTAAACTAGAAACATCGAGTGATGGTCGCTATACACACGGATACATTTGAAAGTGTCCGCTCGTGTCCCATTTAGCCGGTGCATCGCGTCCTTGCGACTGCATTCCCACGCTTCGCCGACGTTCTATTACGTGCGCTGGTATTCTCGACACCTTACAGACATCGTTAGAGCATTTCATTTTTATGCAGTTTTGAATTTAGATTGTTAGTTTAGAACTGTTGTTTTACTTTTTGTATTGTTGTCATGGATTTAATCCAATATAATAAGCTATAAAATTTAGTAAACTAAAACAAATCATTACAATCACTACATATATAAATTATCAGAAAAGAATGTCCCCTTCTCGCCGTGTCTGTCTGTCTGTCTGTATGCGGTAAAGTCAAAATCTACCGAACGGATTTTCATACAGTTTTGTTTTTACCAATGAACAGACTGTTTCGTGAGGAAAGTTTAGGTATATAATAAAGTAAGGTTTTATGTACAATTGTTGAATCGTATCGAGAATAGTTGAAAAAGTCGGATACAATTATGCCGACTGGGAGTTACACAGGCATATAGTGTGTAAATAGATGTTATAAAAAATAATGTATTGTTTTAATATCTCCACAAAAAAAATATATAAAACGTCAACAATAGTATATGCTTAGCTTTTAAGCTGGACTGACAATAACCATTTTTATGATTTACAAATTGAAAGGCTTCGGAGTTTTTGTAGATATAGTATTATTAATCCTTATCAAAATAAATATTTTTTGTCATCTTGAGTACGTGTTCATTTAATTTAGATGAATATCTTGGGAGATATTACAACATTATAATAACTCGCCTAACAAGAAAAATATATTTGATGAACCCGGCGCGGGCGGAATGGAATGTGAAGTGAGCGACCCGAACGGGCAGAATCTGATCAGAAACACTACCACATTATTATTAATTCATATTTAAGGTTTGATACAGATAGATTCAAAATTAGTGGCGTTTCGGAACCAATAACCAAAAGTGGAAGTGCGGGGCAGGTTACTGCGCAGCATAAAGCGAAATTCACAGCCGCCGTTAAGTTTTGACTTTGTTACTTTGAGCGGAAAAAAAATTAATTCGTTTAGGTGTATGTAGTCTGTTGGATATTTGTTATTGCATATATTTCCTTACATAGATGTTTGTTGATTGTAACTTAATTTTTTTATTAGGGTGTGGGGTGTGAGAACTGAAACCGCGATGCAGCATTTTTAGTTCTTATTTGGCGACACAGATGTCGCTACAATACCTATACATTTTTGGAAAGATTGTTTCACTCACGGAGAATTCGTAATCGTATAGTATGTTGATCTCACTAGGTCAGAAAATGCAGAGATTCAATTTATTTTAAAGGCTCAGCAAATCAGAAGTTTTAAATTGAATTAATTCTGATGTTTGAGATAGATAACTGTCTAAGACGTGAGAATACAGGGTGGACTGCCATTGAACATTATAAAATAAATAAATTTATAATTACATATATTTATAATAATAGTTTCTTGCTAAGCGATCTTTTTTATATATAATATTAAAGTGATAAATTGTAAATTGTACAAAAACATTTTTTTTTATATCAAATGACACCAAATGTGAATTGCATTCTTGCAAAACTGGGGGAGGTCACCAGTTTAGTTACAATTTTGTAAATACGATATTCCAGTCTCTATCACTTGGGTGTGAACTATATAAAAAAAAAGAATTTTAGATATGGGGACTAAGTTTAGAACATCTTTGCTTGCTTATTAATAAGTTTTTATGAATCAAAGTTTATTTTTTAAACAATTAATATTAAATTTAGTTAAAATAATTATGTTATTCCATATAACCAGTAGTTATTTTTTACAAATACTTTTTAATCTATGTTTCTTTAAACGCAGAAAAACGCCCGATTCTAAATAGGCCTTTACAATCAAAAACACTACCGATGGTAAGTGGTTCATCTTTTGATCAATCTCTTACCTGTTCTAATTTCAAATATTTTTATGTCCTGTTCTTATTTACCTTTCAGTGGGGATACGAGAATGCCCGCCTGCTCGAATATCGTGTCTATTTTAAGCTGCAATAGTGTGTAATCGTCGTTTATTAGTTGTGACGATGATTTCACGTCCAGCGCGCATGCTAGCCACTGGAACTTACCTGAAAAGAGAGAGACACACGTAAGTAACAGAAATATTGGGGGTACAATCAAGAAAATGGCGGAAAACTCAGTACAATTAGTATGTAGGGCGTTAAGTATGTTGTTAATAACGAAAACTTGTATTTTTTAACTTGTTCAAAGCAATGTCAAGAAAAAAAAATTTTTTTTTAATAAAACATTTTCCATAATAATGTACACGTGTTTCACCTCATTCGTTAACATCTATTTTCCTTTCATGTTAAGTCTCAGTTATAAATATAAACTCGTCATATTGTCAAGTTTTTTTCCATATTTTGAGATAGAAATTAACGAGGAATAAGCTGTTTTTGTAGCGATATTACGGACTTGGAATGGAAAATTTCGCCGTGTCTTACAATGAACGCTTGCCTAGCGACGTGCGATTATATCTCCCGAGTCATTTTAATAAGTACTTACTTACTTATTAATAACTGTAACACGGAATTATTTGCATATTTATTGGCAACAGGTTTATACCCGTGGCTTCGTTTGGGATAATTTGTATCCCTTGAAAACAGTACTCTTTTTGTGGTTGAGTGGTTGAGGGGCTTCACTGTATCCTTGACAATGTGTATGCGAAATTTCATATCTTTCAGTCGAGTAATTTTGGCGTAAAATGGAATATATAAATATACTATTATAGTTAGAATGAATCTACATCATATTGATTGCTATTCTAAGCTAAAATATTACACCAAACCATGCATGCACCTGATGCACCCTCCATTCAAACTGACCAGCTCATTATTTGGCCACCAATTAACAAAGTCACGCCAGCCGATTGTCCAACGGTACCGGGAAAAAAGATCCCCTCGTACCATGCACAAGTACTGCTAAAAAATCCCTCACATTTCCTAAGAACAACCAATTTATAGGTGCAGTATCGCGTGACCGACAGTGAAAACTGCATTTCTTCGGAGAAAGAGACGGAAAGATTCATCTCTCTGTCGCAGAAAAGAGACACGAGATATGCGCCAGCGCAATTTACTATCTAAAAGCGAATGTTTTTCTCAGTGTAAACAATACGAGCGAAATTCATCCAGTCTACGTTGACCTAAAAAAGGGGAGGGTGGGGAGAAATGGTGGACCAGCTAATGATGGATAGGAAATGCAGAAATTAATAATTACGGTACCGTCACAAGATATTCAGCTCTAATTGATTTAATCTTTTAAACTTGATTAGTAATGTTTGATAATTAATATGTCAAATAAAAATAATTTGAAATCAAACAGCTTCTAAATTATAAGCTTTGAATGTCACCAGACTCGCAATTAATAGTTGAAATAAATTAGAAAAATATTCACTAATGCAAAAGCAATATCTTGAT
Source organism: Mythimna pallens (assembly GCA_961205895.1). NCBI lineage: Eukaryota > Metazoa > Arthropoda > Insecta > Lepidoptera > Noctuidae > Mythimna > Mythimna pallens. The sequence goes on from OY540826.1 coordinate 983,570, forward strand.
GACTTCGCGGAACATATCAATTCTCAATCCTTTCCGGAGCAAATACTGAAATGATTTCGTGAAAACTAACAAACTATCAGGATCTTCCAGGAAGAATGGAATCAAAAGTAAAACCAGAGACCGGGAATTGTTTCTCAGAATCAATGACATCTAGGAAAAGATAATATACCTACATACGAAGAATCAGTAAGTCTTGATACCTGTATCAAACAATATCATCTAGTTAGGAAAGAGTTTGTTGAAGGAAGAGTTTGTTTTGCGAACAAATCTATCTTTTGTTTGAGGAGGTAAAAGCCCGGAAGACGAGACATCCTTAGTATTAAAGCTTCTGTAATATTTATTGTACGTTTAATCTTACAAAAAATAACATCTAAACCACTTCCTGAGATCAAGTGTTGCGCGCACGCTGACAAGTTTGACAGCTGTCAAACTGTTGTACGTCATCGGCTAACGTTTGACAGCTTGGTGACAGCCCCATTGGGATGCTGTCGATGCCGTCAAGTCTTCGACGAGCGCACGCGGATACGCGCTGTCGACAAAATATTTTAAAAAGTCTGAGATAAAAGTATTTGTGTTTCTTTTGATTTCAGTTAAAAATATTGTGAAGATTTTTATAAACTTCCTGTTGTTGATTGAGGTTTCTTCTAACGCGTATAAGCTTTAATCATACAGTAAGTTTTTGTGATAACCCTAAATATTATAGACCGAGTGGGCTTGCAGACGAGGAGCAATGGGTAGGTAACCGTCCGACCGTTCAATAAAGACCAAGTCACTCGGACTTGGTCTCCGGTCGGCGGAGAGATGATATAAAGTAAAGAATGTCAAAGTGATGTAAAACTGAAGGAGCTCAGTAGCGCCGATGCCGGCTAGTGCTGCAGGAACGTTTGAAAAAATGACCGTGGCTTTAGAATGCAAAGGGCAACCGAAGGATACCTGTGGATTTTAGTCGGTAAAAGTTTGACACGCCCTGTCGCTCCACCCATACTTCCCCGTAAGATACTTTTTGTGGATGGTTTGTCCTTTGGGATCATTCACGTCCTTATACGGATGAAGCTGCGGGAAGGAGCTAGTGTAATTATATAAGAGCCTTTTTTATTATTAACACCAGGTATGTAAACACGAATTCCGTCACATCCTTTAGTTACAATATAGCCTACTGTTTCAACTAGAAAGAATGAAAAAAAGCCTGTACAATTATTAGCTCGATTCCATCCTTAAAGTTCTCGTTAGACCGGAAACAGATCAGGTATTGTTTGCGCATTCCCCGCCAGGCGGCGCTAGTTAATTAAATTCTCTTATTACGTGAAGTGTGTACCTACAAATAAACTGATTTCCGGTGTACAAAGTAATGGAAAAGTTTTATGTTTTTCAGAGCTTTTTCTTTGAAAGTATCTGTGAAGGTATATACTGTTGGTTTCTCTAATGGTTTTTTTTTTATAAAAGTTTAGCTTTGTTCATCTGTCTCTTTCTAAACCACGACGTGTCTAATAATTAATTATGTTTTAATAATTAATTTAATGATTTGTTTAATAATTAATTATATGTTTTAATAATTAATTTAATGAAATCATAAATTGAGTATAATATTTAAAATTTATTTGATATTTAATTTAATCTAATTTAATTTGTATTGATAATATAACTTTAATGATTTAGTTTTTATTTTGATTACAATCGGAAATTTTCTTTAATCTCAACTATATAATTGTAATGAATGAATGAATGAATGATTAGTATGTTTTCGTTCGTGCTTTGTGTATTGGTGTCAACCTATGGGTAGATATCTTACATTGCAAAATGTTTATTATTACTATTCTAGCGCCAACTGGCAATACATCGTTCCGATCGAATGTGTTCCATTAGTCGCGCTCACTCATAGCACATATTACTCGTCATTATCTCTAGATAATCTTTACGCTATTTTCTGAACGGAGAAAGTTTATTTGTAGAATTTTCTTTTGCATACTTATTTTCTTTCTCCGTAGCCGTTCGATAAGGACTTACTAAATACATAATACAATATTTATTTTAAGCTTTGTTTGTTTCTGTATCAAAACGTTTCCATTCGAGTATTTTTCCACAATCTCAAGCTTTTTAGAACCGTCAAATTCAGTAAAGAGCTTCATAATAAATAAAGTACAAGATTTAACATTTTACTCATCTTAATAATTAATTAAGAAATTACTAAGACACGTCAGTCTACTGTAGTTTGTAATTACCATCGAATAATTTTCGTCTAGACTAATCCTTATTATTTCAGTCTCGGTTTCAGGGCGTTTCGTGTTAGCCTTGTTCACTAAAACATTCATTACATTTTCATAATATACCTAAAACACAGCTGAACAGTTTCTAGGCCGTAAGGACGCTGTTCCTCTACTGCGCGCTGCAGGGCTGAGTGGAGAGAACAAAGACATTATCAGGCTGTAGCCTAAAGGTACAAGTTTTAATTTAAAAATTGACTATTTTTTAGGGTTCCGTACCTAAGACGCAAAAACGGAATTCTTATACGATCACTTTGATATCGGTCTGTCCGTCTGTAAGGCCTTTTTCTCAAGAACGCGTGGAGATGACGCTACCCCAAGCAGCAGTGATAAAACCAACATCTAAGTCAACGCAATCTAGAGATAAGGCCGTTTATGCTCCGTTTAGGCGCATAATTTGACACTCGCTATAAAATCAAAACCTATTTGGCACTTCCCGTTGACCTAGAATCCTGAAATTTGGCATAAAGCAAAGTTTTATAGCACAAGTATAGGAAAATAAATTAAAACTATTTTGTAGTTACGTCACAAAAAATATTATTTTGCGATTCGAAAAAATTCTCGAGACGCGATTCGGGAGTTTAACTATTTACGTAGGTAAGTATGTACGGAACCAAAGGTGCGTGAATCCGATTTGCAGTTGACCGATTTTTTTTTTCTGATACAATTTATGAAAGAAAATTGTTAACAGAGGCTAAAGTAAGATCGAGAGGAAGATTCCAACAGAATATTTTTTCAGTAAGGAATAAACAAAATTAGGTTCTTTCCTTTTATTTTAATAAGTATGTCTTTGACTGTAACACCCAACCACATCGACCTCTCATACCGCTACACGCCATGATCTCATTGCCACATAATTTTCCTTATTCCAGCTTGCGTAACATTAAAACGCTCGCGTAGAACAATTTCGGTTTTACGTCATTTCTTTTAGTTTTTATCGCAGCATATGTCCCTTAGGGGTGCTACATTGCTTATGCATCGCGCCCTTGATTGTAAATGGTTACTGTCCTTCGTGACAACCCTACCGTTAGTCCCTAGAATACACGTAAGTAAAGTCTAGACTGACTTTACTTGGGAAAAAGTTGTTTATTGTTACTGTTAAAAATAACTTGAGAAAAATATGAGTGGAGACGGAAGCTTTGTTACTAGAATTGCCCTGCTCAGGAGAGTTAATAAATTTCCATATAAACGGCTGTTTTTTACATAGTGGGATTTTTTTTCGGTGGGAAAATCATCTAATGACATCCCCCGCTCTTGGGCGGGGCGCGAGGTTGTGTCAGACATTTACTGACTAAAAACCCACTCCAGTTCCTTAGTTGCCTTTCATACTGGGGCCGAGCGATCTCCTGGGCCCCTACGGTTTGCTGACATCTCCTTGAGGCGCGCGTGGAACAGTACGCGCCGTCGACGAATTGGGTTCGGTCCGGATGGTTACCGGTCGGTCGGACGAAGAGCTACCCATTGCTCACCGTCCACAAGCCCACGATAGTGGTATAAACTCCAAAATAATTGAGTAACTTTTTAACTGTTAAATAAAACTGAAACTGCCATTTTTCTTAGCAACAGTCACCGATTTTAACAGCTGGATGAGAGAAAACCCAAACAATATTTTTCACCCTAATATTGTCGAAACCTTTACGATACGGACTAAGCGTTTCGCTTCGTCATTTATACCGCGTATTTCGAAGGGCTGGAACCAATTGCCTGCTGCGGTCTTCCCGTCCGATTATAATTTAAATGTCTTTAAGGGTAGAGTGAATCAACGATTGCATCACTGCTTACTAATGGATAGCAGTCAAGTACTAGTTTACTTTGACTGGCCTGTTGGTCTAGTGGTTAGTGGCCCTGACTGCTATGCCGGAGGTCGTGGGTTCGATTTTCACCCAGGACAAATGTTTGTGTGATGAGCACGATCATTTGTTCTGTGTCTGGGTGTAATTTATCTATAATATGTATGTTTTTAGAAACATATAAGTATGTTTATCAGTTGTCTAGTACTCATATCACAAGCTCTGCTTAGTTTGAGACTAGATGGCGTTGTGTGAAAGTTTTGGAATTTTATTATTATTATTATATCATTTAAAAAAAACCATCGGTGTTTTGAGAATCAGAATAACATTACCCAGGTAAAGCTACATTCGTATATAAAATGTTAGTCACAAGAAACATTAGGCGTCACATCAAAAGCAACAGCGCTCTAAGTGAAGTAATTTTCATAGAAATCCTATCAAAATATATACGGCTATGTACATTACATGTATTAAAATTAATGAGCCCATGTTCTCAGCGTAGATAGGGCCGGTATATATTGATTTGTGTCCTAGTTCTAGGTGGCTAGGTGCTGCTTTATACCTAGCTGTGTTTGTACATATATGTGAGTTCTGACGTCTGCATACATATGTATACATGGGCGGAATATCAAGCGTGTGTATGGTTAAACGAGCAGTGTAAATTGGTGGCGCTGTTGTTGCTATATTTTGGTGAATGCGGTGTGATAGAATGTCGTCATCATCATCATCACTTATTTCCTCTTAGCTTAATATGTTTATTTTAGCTTTCCTACGGCGTTTTTAAAACGCCACGCTTGAGAGCGGTAAATTACTTTTCCCGCTCTAAAGCGTGTCAGACTTTTACTGACTAAAACCCACTTCTATTTTCCTTCTTTATCGTGTGTTCCAGGACCCCAGGATTTCTTTTCGGAAGCCAATCCATGCTTTGCGGTTATTTTCCTACGGCGACTATTACGAATAAACCCGATATGCAATGAGCCGCTGGTCAATCACATTGGTCTGGGTGTCTTATGTATGAGAGTTTGCCTGTTCCTGAACGCATCCACAACACAGGGCTCCTAGTGAGGGTTAAAGTTGAAAAACGTCACTATCTTGGCTCATCCACCTTAACAAAGTGCCTGAAACATAGACGTGGTTACATGTGTCACCGGAAACCTTGCAGGCTTCGTATGATTGTACTAAATCTTTGTTAGATTATAATTTATCGATACAATATGAAAAAATCGCGTTGTCTACGTTAAATCACAACCAAATTAGTTTCCAACATAACTATGTCTTATTTAGAAAACAATTTCTAGTGATATTTTAAGGCAATCTTATGGCGTTTGTAATTTTCCGGTGCTTTAGGCATGTAATAAACATAATTAAGCTTTTAATATTCCCATTGCTAGGACTCTGGCATCCTCCTCAGGAGAGGAAACGAGTCGTAATCTAACACGCGGACCCAGTGCGGGTTGGTGGATGTTTTCGAATTTTTAATGCCGTTTTGAGAGTAGTGATGATGAAATAAATTACACAAAGTAATGCGGTTGGGCCTGGTTGGGTTTGAACCAACGACCTACAAATCGTTACTCTACTCATATGGCAAATTTCATCCTAACCCCTTCAGCACATTCAGCGTGAAGGAGTAACAAACACACCAACACACACTCACAAACTCTCGCCTCGGTCATCCCTTCGTAATATCTCGCACAGATAACATCACCGCCACTATATTGGTTATTGGTGATTGAAACTAAGGCTGTTCTTCCTTAGTTTTAGGTTATATGGTTAAATACCCTTTATTCTCAAATGATTGAAGGATAATCTCGTCATCATCTCCTGTAGCCTGTTCCCATCTAGCTTGGGGTCGGCTTCCAGACTGTCTGCCTATTAGACCTCCACAACTCAGTTACTGGGTAACACGATGTTCCTTGAATAGGCTAATGGTAAGACTTTCTGGCATCTGAAGACCTATAACGACTGTCAAAGATCTACTAATGACAACCGAGACCAAAGGCTGTGCTTTCCGAGGCACGGGTGTCAGTAATATCCTAGATAAACTTAGAAAATATATAATTTAAAAAATCACATTAGTTCTTGCCCGGTTTTGAACCGCAACCTCATGCATGAGAGGCGGGTGGCTTAATTACTGGGCTATGACGACATTGAAGGATAAGCTCGTACACTTGGTAAAAAAGATTTTTTCTTACGGGCTCTTAAACATCTTTGATTAATAATTCCTGCCCCATTCTATTGTCTCAACAAGAAAAGATTTTAAAACCTTATAAGATTTTCTGCCCCCCTAGCCAAGTTACAATCGTTTCGTTCGCGCCGAGCGCCTCGAGTAGGCCACGCCTCCAATTCCTTTGTTCTGACCACGTGACTGAGCGTTGAGATGACGTCAGAACAAAGGCATCGGAGGCGTGGCCTACTCGAGGCGTTCGGCGCGAACGAGACGATTGTTACTTGGCTAGGGGGGCTGAAGCTAGACCAGGGATAGTTGCGGTACATGTCGTAAGTAGTCTCAGTAATATGCGTAGTCCCTGCTGTCGATAACAACACAAAGCTTCGAGTCCGCACAGTCAGATACAAAAAACAAATATTATTCGAGATACAATATTCGTGAATTCAAACACGTTACGTACATATCTAAATATTAATATCACGCAGCTATTGACATATTTATTGTATCTACATGCTTTTGTCGCTAATATCTGCCATATTTTTCCTTTTATGTCGAAATATATATTATATTGTATTTGTAGAAATTCTGTCGTATCTCATTAGACTAGATGAGGAAAAGTGGAGCCTTGTCATAAAATATTTTCGGTTTTAATTATACTGAAAGAAGTTTTTGTGTCAGGTGACAGTATGAGTACTATAAATAATGACACATACATTATAATTACTTAATTTTTTTCCACAAAGGTCACCTAACAAAGAATTACCTACTTCCTATCTACAAAACAACTACATTCACAGTCAAAAACCAACAGTGTCAAAAAAACCTAATTTCACAAAACAGTGAACATTACAAAATCGCCTAATAATACACCTGAAATTGTTACCCCACGCACACACGCGGGTGCTGAGACACGGCCGTGCCTGTGTGCGTGAGTGGGTGTTGTCTGGGGGTAAACGGCCTCCCGCCGACCTTCAGACGCGCGGCCAGGGGTGGGGGAACCGTCTAGGAAGCTCCCCACAATAGACCAACATTGTAATTAATACATAATGTACCGTTTATGCTCGAGATTTGGGGACTAACGATCGTTACAGTAAAATTGGTTGACCTTTGATTTGCTGACTGGAGACTATTCAGGAGGGTTTGGTCATAACTTTAATATATATACTCATATGTTTTGGAGCACAGACTTTAAAACTAAAAGTAGAAATATAGAAGCCCGTTGATGTGACGTAAAACCGCAAAAAATTGTGTTACAAAAGCAAATTATTCTGTTCCAAAGTCGAAAAAGTTCAGTGTTTCATTTTTAGCCACTTGGCCTAACGACAATGCTGATAGTGTGATAATATGCCCTATAAAGATTCCTCCCTAGCGAACCAAGCTGCCTTTCGGTTCTCCCACGCAAAAGAAAGGCCGGAAAGGCCGCACCGTAAGCATTTTCAGGTCATTTCGTTAATCGCCTGAAGGCAACAATTAAGCTAGACCGTATCCACAACGAGGATGCCGATTTTTAATTAAGCCTAGCCTTATCCACATATTTGCGAACAAACAATTGCCATCTAAAAGCAATGAACTTTGTTCACTGAATATTTTAAAAAGCAATTTTCTTTTAAACATTTTACGAGAATATTGTCGATGGCAACTTTTGCTTTGTCTATGCTCCCAATTACTTTTGTGTCTATTAGGAACGTTTCGTTTAGCTTCTGGTTTTGTTGGTATACTTAAGCTATATTTTCTGACTACTAATCAGTTAGAATAGCATAGGTCCTGTTACATAACAGTTGGTAAGTAAATTGTATTTTTAATAAAGCTCGATATACACGATACACGTGTAACATTTTAGCCTAATTTTGAAATACAGAAGTAATTTCATCCAATAACCTCGATTGAAATTCGAACGTTTTTAAAATAAATATAGCTGGCTTTTGTCAGTTTAACTGTCGGGATATGTACCTACATGGACTATTCGAGAATGGCGGTTGGTTTTTGAATGTGTGGCTGTGGGTACATTCACGTGCACATGGTTTCTGTGTGCGTCAGCTATATTCTATGACATCGAGCACAAAAGCTGCACACACAAAAAATTTTGTGTATGTAAAAATACACACACATCCACGACTAAACCGCCTTGGTGAGATAGGACAATGATGGCAGAAAGAAACATGATATTACTAATTTATTTAAATTGTTTTTGCTTGAACTATTTGTAAAATTCAATCTTCTCGGGACAACCCTTCTGAAACCTATAAAGAGCTAACGACCCAAACTTACTTAGCTACCTTCAAACATACAGTAACTACCCTCATTTCATACAACTACAACTAACTTAGCGTTACACAAGTTCGGATCGGAAATCATTCGTATCTGTCAAAGAATCGAATCCGAAGATAAACTCAAGAGAGCAGAACTAGTTACTAATGACCCTATTAGTATTCCCATTTATACTTAAGACTACTAGAATTCTTAGGGAAAAGAAAATTAAAGAACTGTTTTCTTTTTGAACTTGTTTTTCTTTTCGATTTGATTTTTTTTTTCTTTCCAGTTATCAGGAATTGTCACTACAAGGGCAAGGCATGGACGAACCGGACGGTTACCGGGCTATCGGTAACCGTCCGGTCCAAGCCCGAGTCGTTGACGAGGTGAGAGAAGTCAGCAAAACCGTAGGGGCCTAGTAGGGTCGAAGCCTACTGGAAAGGGCCAAGAAAGAACATAGGTGTGGTTTTAATCAGTAAAAAACTCGTTCGAATTACCAAGTGCATAAAAATTTATTGATTTAGTTCGAAATATAAAGAGATTTTGAATTATAGAGACGTTCGAATTATCGCAGGTTTGAATTAGCGAGAGTCGACTGTATTTGTATCTAAATAAAGGCTTAGACCTGTGAATTTTTCTTTTTTACTATTTATACAAATAATAAGAAAGACCACCCATAATCGCCGCCCATCGTACACTTGTTTTTAATTGTGTTTGTCCTTGTTTTTGTTTATGTGGTGTACAATAAAGAATATAATAATTAAATAAATAAATAGTACATAAAACTTCCCCGAAGAATCCACAAACTCAAGTGGCAGTGGGCCGGGCACATTGCTCGCAGAACAGATGGTCGATAGGACTGGAAGACACTCTCTTTTCGGTTCTGGAGTGGCGATCGCGTACCGGAAGACGCAAGGTTAGAAGGCCTCGTACAAGGTGGACCGATGGCCTGGTGAGGGTCGCTGGACTCCGATGGATGCGAGACGTGCAGGACCAGTAGGTATGGCAACATTTGGGGGAGACCTATGTCCAACAGTGGAAGTCTATCGGCTGAAATGATGATGACATAACACTTCGCAACAACTGATTCCTCTGTAGATAACTGATACATTTGGCCGACCCACAGCGACTACACAAAATCACTTCTTGAAACCTTTTAATATCCTGATCTCATTTCCGAAGCATTAAATATGAACGTCGCAGCTCGGAACAATGTTCAAGTTTATTTATCCTGAAATATTAGCCCAAGTTCTTGGTTGTTGTCTCAACCCCTAGCCCTTAGCAACTAATTCTGCTGTGCCGCTTGAGGTCCCGTCGTCATGTTATGTAATGGATTATCTGAGACTTGCGCAAACCGGGTACATATCTCGTTTATTGGAAATGATTGTATTGTAGCTGTTAGGCTAAGAAATAAGTGAACTTTAAGCGTTCAAACTTCTTTAACAATCTAAAATCGTATTCGTTTTTCTAGATTTTCCAGTCTAGTGGAAATATATAAACTTAAATTCACAATGTAATTATTTTAATTGGGTCAGAAAGTTTTTGATACTCAAGAGTCTATTGTCTTGTTTAAGGAGAAGATCGCCATTTTGAAATATTAAGATGGTCATAGACTCGAGTTGGTTTATGAATTGAAAATTTGAATAAAGAACGTGTCAATCCCCACTTTAATGCGTAAGTTTGATAAGTTACAGTTGAGGTTAACAAAGACTCGACTTTAAAATTTGATTTTGGTATAAGCTGGGTTTAAATGCGACCCAGTAGTGGATGGCAATAAAACATTCTACAAAACCAATCAACCAGTTTCTCGAGTCCCATGGCAACCAACGTACTAGTAACCAGAAATCTCGTACCTAACTACAGTGGCCTGTAATTACAGGAGCACCTAGTAATAACAGACATGTTTCATCGAGTTTTTGAAGCTGTTTCCAAGTAGCAACTCCTTCGTATACCGACTGAGATATGACTGGTGTTCTAGGTATTTTACATGTATTATATATGGTATTCAGCCTGTAGTTTATACACCTCTTTATATAAGACGGTATCTTTGCTGTTATTAGAGATATAAGGTTTCCAAAAAGAAGGTCTATTTATGCGTAATTCCGTCAAATCAAAATTGTAGACTTGATTCGTTTCCCTGGTAACAATTTTGGGTATTTACACAATGGTGAGGTTTGGTGAACCGGGCTGTCTGACGTGTTTTATTTGCTATACTATAAAGTGATCGCAAAGCGTGACTTCTGAGCGTGAGGTCCTGGGTTCGATTACCGGGTCGGGTAAAGTGTTATTCAGTTTTTCTATTAGGATATTTCCTGCAGCAGGTCAGAGTTTGGACGTCGTTGTTCCTGAACCTGATCTCTTCTATGCTATCAAGTGGTCACAAAGCGCAACTTCTGAGTGCGAGGTTCTTAGTTCGTTTACTGGGTCGGGTAAAGTGTTATTGGGTTTTTCCATTAGGGATTATTTGGACGTGGTTGGGCCTGCACCTGATCTCTTCCTCGTTATGTCAGATCAACCCACTGGAATTTGGGAGTAAAGGAACAGAGAGTGCACCTGTGTTTGAGTACTTGTGGCACTGTAGTATCTCCTGCTTACTTTGTGCACTATAGTACCGTAGGCGACTTCATTCGGGAGGAATGAAAGTATTTTTTTATGACATTACTTAAAATCTCCGCCACCGTCATACGAATAAGGTTCATAATCGCATGTTTTTAGGGACAGCTCGCACTTACTATGGCCACCGGATTTAGAAGGTAAAGAAAATACGAAAGAACCTCAAACTCAATAAGGCTAGCTTGAGGGATGTCTATAAAGTAAAATTGGGGGAGATCTAGTCTCCACATACTCGTGTTTCTAGAAACCTTTAACAACTTTTTTTATTATTGTTAGGTCGCGTTTGACCACTATCTCACCTGATGGTAAGCGATAATGTGGCCGACGATGGAGCACGCTCGCCTAGAAGTAACCAATTGACTCTTGACTTAAAGACGCCTAGAAGGAATCCATTAAAGGAATTTCCTCATAGAAAGATCTCTGAATTAGCTCTACGGCGTAGTTATTATGTGTACATCACTTTATGATGTAGAGTTTTAAATACCGTAGGTGAATGTGATAACGTATCTAGACAGGTCAGTTAGCGGCGAATGATAAAGGATCATTACGACTTACTTTACCGCAGCAGCTGTAGGTTAAATCGTCATAATAAGTAAAGTTCAACCACAATTTTACTTTTTTCTGTGCGCATCCACGCTCGTACGAGTTCCCACAAACATATCACTAAGTATGCTGCGTCACTTGTGTTTTTCATTTAATATTTTGGGACCTGTCTAGAATGCCTAGGCTACAGCTTCAAAGCCTAGACCGGGCACCGTTATGTACAACATTATGTACATATATGTACTAACATTTACATAAATTATTATTCCCAAGACTAATTCGTCCTGACCGACCAAGGACGCAACGCCGGGAGACCTGGAAGGACCAACGGTATCAATGATGACAAACAACCTTCTGCCTATACAGTTAAAATACAGTTTCAAACGAAAATTGTGATGAGTTATCGCCTTATTGATATTGGGGCGACTTAGCTTTGAAAGCGAAATTTATACCTGATAGTGTCCTTAAGGAAAACGACGGTTAAGTCGACGGCGTAAGGTCTGATTTCAAACGTTTGAATGTTCAGTTTTGAAAGTAAGGGACGGGTGTGTAGGTTAGAAAGGGATAGCGATGTCTTTGGTGGTTCGTGACCTATCCTACTGACGAATGTCGAGCCCCGGAACATCGCATTTTAACAAGTAGTCTAGACAGCTGTGCCTGTGTGAACGCCGCCATCTTTGTGTGCGTTCGTCAGATAACGAGAATGTGTGTGTGTGTGCGTGTCTTTCAATAGCTGTTCTGTCCGTACAGCGCGCTGGTTCGCTTGTGTGCGTAAAGTTTAGCATGTCTGATTCCTTACGGATGGCGCTTGTAGTTTTTAGCAAAGGATTATTTATTTGACGTCTTCTAAGACTTTTATCGCTTGCGAAATTGCTAGTTGTAGTGGGTAAAGTGTCTGAGAGCCTAGTAATACATCTAGCTCAAGACTTTGTTCTGGAATAGAGGATCCATTGGGATAAGTTGTCTCGTAATTGGCCTGAATTAAATATTTATTTTATTCTTTATGTACACACGGGCAAATAGTGATAGATAATACATTATAAATATTAGTACCTACAAAAGAACTGCTTATTTGTATAGAAATTTCTTCCAGTAGACCTGCGAGAAATTAGAAGATATATATTATACGGTAGTGTGTACGTAACACATCGGATCGATGTTGAGATGGATGTGTGGTGTGACGAGAAAGGGTAAAGCGAGAAATTAGTATATTAGAGGAAGTTTAAAGTGGCGCCAGTGACTGAAAAGTTGAAAGGAAATCGTTTGTCTTGGTATGGTCATGTCTAGAGGAGGGATGAAACGGATGTTACTAAAAGAGTTCTGAGTATACATGTAGATGGATGGAGAGGGAGAGGGAGGCCAAAGAAAAGATGGATGGATTATGTAAGGAGTAATATGAAAGAATAGCACAAACGATCCAGAAGGGTCGAAGTGCTCTGGTGTAGGACCAGCCCCACTATAAAATAAGATAATATGAAAGAAAAGAGAGTTAGTGATAGTGTGACGGGTGAAAGGACGGAATGGAAGAAAAAAACGTGTTGCGCCGACCCCAAGTACTATGAGATAAGGGCAAGAAGAAGAAGGAGAAAAAGAAGTTAGTGTGTAAAACAGGAAAAGAAGAAAATGAAGTCTTAAACAATAGTATTAAATAAATCTACACATCTTTATATATTTATTAATATTTGAAGGTTAACTATTGGTATACCTAGTCCTAAAATAATATATACACACATACATATGCATATAATTATCACAGAAATATCATACTTTTATTTGACAATAAAATCCGGGTCGTGTTTGGAACTGCTTATACTTATTGTTTAATTACTATCAGTCAAGCAAAACTATTCGTTATGAAATCAATAACAATGAAACAAACTAAATACATTACAAAATGGGCTGTCAGTGTTATACAATGCGGGATAAAGGACTGTCTACATAACATCAAACTTGCCGACTGGCTGACGCGACTGGCCTGTTGGTTAGTGGCCCTGACTGCTATGCCGGAGGTCGTGGGTTCGATTCCCACCCAGGAAATATGTTTGTGTGATGAGCACGATCATTTGTTCTGTGTCTGGGTGTAATTTATCTATAAATGTACGTATTTAGAAATATATAAGTATGTTTATCAGTTGCCTAGTACTCATAATACAATGCTTAGCTTGGGACTAGACGGTGTTGTGTGATAGTTGTAAAATATTATTATTATATATTATACATTTAGCACACGATCAGATAATTTCGATAAACAAAATTTGAATTAGGATAAACTAAAACTTTTTATAACTGTTGTATAGAACATACGTTCCCTTCACATGCGAGTGAATCCGCGGTCAAAAGCTAGTGCGTAGGTATAGTACTAGGAAAAACGGAATGTCTATTTAATTGACTTTGTGCAAAGATAACAGTAAATAAATTCTAGTTACTGTACACTAGTCTATGCTCTTATTTACCCCCTTAAATACTCACACGCATATTATACATAACACAGAAGATATGAATACATTACCTTTAGACACTTGCCTTCACTCCGGTTTTAAAGTACAACATACAAGAAACATTTCGTGAGGTTTATGATTAATAATGAAACACCAATAATGAATTCTGATTTACATATCCCCAAGAGTATTTGTGGAAGATGAGAGAGACCTACTATTACACCATCAAAAAAAAAACATTTTTCGTGCCCTTGTTATTAATTAAAACAACATTTTAAAATCGTTGTAATATTAAAATGGGTTAAAATTTTGTTTTTTCCAAAGAACAATGTTGCTGCTTCAAAAGGCGAGGTCCTCAATAGACATGACCTTTCCAAAAGCTTCGTAATTGACGTTAAATAAAAACAATATTCAAATTAATTAGCGAACAATTTCAAAGCCTCAACCCATCAAAAATGAAAACACACCATTACAAACGCAAACATCGGCACCACCATACAGACACACCCCTCGTTACACACACTCTCACCCCCATTTCTATACACACACTAACATTTTTGGGGATGGTTTATGCAATTCGCCCTTGCAGAGGTGGTGCGATGAACTTCGTCCGGGACGTCCGCAACCTTCGCTAAGGTGAAACAAGGGGGTGGTGGGAAGGGTGGGGCTGCACCGCCCAGGATACCCGAAATAAGGGACGTTTTATAGCTATATTTGTGCATACAAGGCTTTATGTGGGTGGGGTGGAAAAGTTTTAGATTATATCCCAGGGGGTGGTGCATGGATGAAGTTTTTTTTGGTCGGCCATTTTGTTAGATGTGTGTACGAGTATAAGGAAAAACAATAGATCATATGTAGAATTTAAAAAATAATTTAAAATAATATCAGTAAGTAGCAATCCTCTCGCAATTATATTATCATATCTGCCAATAAACGAACAGGTCGAACAGTACATGATTAAAATATGTATCTCTCAAATCACGTATTACAGTAAAACGTTTTGTTCTGTACCATAGACTAGAAATAGCCCAAAACTATTTTAATCAACGCCTAAAATATTCTAAACACAGCTCAACTATATAGACTAACGTAGAAATTAGAAAAAAAAAAATGGAAAAAGGCAGTCTAATCTTTATTCTCAAATGCTAATTTATATAATGACAAGTCTAGCCAGCGTTCTGCCTACCCCGTCCCGGCGTGAAGTTGATAATTGTGCCGCCGATGTCGTTACGTTGATTGTCACCAGTCGCTGTGATTTTAATAATAGACGACTGTCGTCTGGAAAATTACTGGCTTTTACGTAACTGGTTGAGCAGGAGTTGTTCCTCGCTCTCATTCGAAAGGCGTAAGGTTGATGGTTCGACGGGTCTGTGGTTGAAGAGGTAGTAATGGGCGGAATTGTGTTTTGAATGTGGAGATATTTAGAAGGAAACTTAGTAAAATATTGATGGACTAATGGACGTATTTCTTAATTGTAATACAATTTTGATGTACGATAAATTTTGATAAATTAATGATGTATCTGTTTATCAATATTTGAAGAAGCAAGTAGAACCATTATCTATTGGTCTATCTATAGGTTAGGTTAGATTTATATTAAATTTGATTTCAGTTGAACAGATTTTTATATGAAAAAAGGAGCAGCAGCTCTGCCCAAATTATTGCAAAATAAAGGAAAGTTTTCCGTTAAGACAAATTCCATGCGCCATGACTTAATTAGCTATTTAGGTTTAATTCTTGTCTTTCAACGTTTTCAAATAAAAAAAAACTAAACTGCCAAATTGCAAAATGCCTTACATCAATAGAGAAATCATTCTTTAACAGCATAATCTGTAACTACATAACCCCCCACGTATTACGTAGACAACGCTTGTAAGCCGTCCGTCCGGTCGGCAGTTCGTAGCCCTCGTAGCAGCTCGTAGCGTGTCCTCTACGCGGTGCGCTACGAGCGCTACGCCGGGAGGTGACGGGTTCAGGGTCCTTACCCTGAACCCCCAGAACTTCAGTCCACCCTCAGACACGACCTCTTATAACTGGGGGTGTACTCAAGTTCTGGGAGGGAGGGGATTTTTAGATTTTGTTTTGTAATAATATTCAAATGTTAATATTGAAATTATTATTTAGATTAAAAAAGTTTGTGTTTATTGATCGTACTATGGACTACTAACATAGTTATTTATAGTCAATAGTCATTTGATCACACCGCTTAGCCATAATTATTGGACTTGTTGAGTGTGTATGAACGCAGGTATATTTGATTCTAGTAGGTTTCTGTTTTCAAATCATTTAAAATATATATATTTTATGTTAGAGACCAATTTTTACGATGTTTTAAAAGCCAAATAATATTTTTACATCATTATACAATAATACGTTTAGTCAGTGCCTAAGGGTTTTTACCTCGGACTTTTTTTACTGTGGATGAAATTCTTAAAAATAAAATATGCAAAAAAATTATATAACACATATTTTATATCATATTTTTTTGTTAATAAATAAGTAGAAACAAGTTTACCTATTAAAAAACAGTTCCGACAAAAATACTTTTTGAAAACAAAGTAACGCTACAGTAAACACATTATAATGTACAAAAATTGCAGCATCCAGTAAACAGAGCTACATAATATGGCAGTCTAGAGTGGAGGACGTTGTGGAAGGCTAGGGCGGGCGGCGCGTCCTTCCGAGGGCGGGCGGCGACCCGGGGCCCAGGCTGTGCCGCCGTCCCTTTGATCCTGAGCCTCGTGCTCTGTTAGTGTTATTTATGGAAGGTATTGATTGTCATTAATATTTACTGAGAAAATAATTATGTTTTATGGAATATTAATAACTTTAGATATGTGTCGCGGGTTTGCTCACGGGACAATTGTTATGATTTTCCGGGAAAAAAATTTATGTACTACTCTTTTCGTAGTTAGTAAAACACCTAGTTTTAAGATATTTACATTTAAGAAACAGTATGCGTCTGTAACGAATGAATTAATGGGAAACCGTAATATCTTAGTACCGTAATATCAATAAGTCCTAGGAATAGGTTACATAAAATATTATGGTAGAAAGTAATAATATTAAAAAATATTAATGTGTAGATCGTTTATCATGAGCACACCGATGAACAGATCTTCTGATTACATGTTACCCAGGTATTACATAACATATTTATAAGTAACTAGCTTCTGCCTGCGGCTTCGCTCGCGTGAAAGTAGGTTTATCCATTTCATATCCTTGGACCTCCCTTTCATACCCTTAGGAGGTGAATTTTGAAAAGTCCTTTCTTAGTGCTCGCCTACGTCATAAAACGTAACCTTGTGCAAAATTTCACGCTCCTCGTCCCAGTAGTTTCGCCTGTGCGTCAGTCAGTCAGTTTCTCCTTTTATATAAATAGACTAGCTTCTGCTAGCGGCTTCGCTTGCGTTTAAGTAGGTTTCTCCATACAAACTTTGGACCTCCGTTTCATCACCTTAGGAGGTGAATTTTGAAAAATCCTCTCTTAGTGCTCGCCTACATCATAAAAGGAAACCTTGTGCAAAATTTCACGCTCCTTGTCCCTTAGTTTCGGCTGTGCTTTGATATGTCAGTCAGTTTCCCCTTTTATATAAATAGATAATATAAGAGAAAAAGAACGAAAATTAAAACATAATCTAAGTCACTAAAATATTATTACCCAATAAACAGAACCCCTTGAGAAACTTTTTACATTAGTTGCAGCATCGAAATTAGGCACAGCGGAGTCTGTCTGTGAGTGGAAGGCTAGGGCGGGCGGTGCGTCCTTCCGAGGGCGGGCGGCGACCCGGGGCCCGGAGCCCGGCGCTCAGGGGCCACTGGACGCGTACCCGCAGTGATCTTAAGGCTTTAGTTGCTACTGATAAGGTCTAGGTATTGTCTGTTGATTGAGCGAAGGTATAAGGTAATGTTGTGTGGTTTCAAAATTATAGGATTTAAATCCATCTTTATATGTATGTATAAATTTTCTGTACGTGTGTTTATGTGTGCCTGAATAGTTTGAAGATACAATTGAAGCCGGTAGGTGGTGCTGCAATCGGGTTCTCTTATTTTTCTAGCAAAAATCCAGCTTTCAGGTAGGACAATGTCTGCCGGGGCCGCTAGTTTTATATAAAAGGAGAAACTGACTGACTGACGCACAGGCCAAACTACTGGGTCTAGGTACGGGATTTTTTATGTGAAGAAAAAAGTTTTTTTTTGTGACGTAACTACAAATTTAAAGTTTTCAGATTTTTCCCTGTACTTGTGCTATGAGACCTTACTTTATGCAAAATTTCTGGATTCTAGGTCAACGGGAAGTACCCTATGAATTTTGATTCCCTTGAGAGTGTCGAAACACACTTTTTTTGCGACAATAACGGTTTATCTTTTTTTTTCGTTAACTTTAAAGTTTTCATTTAAAAGTTACATGTACATACATGGTACGTGGGTTTAATTTCAACTCAATACGAAAACTGATCATATAAGGGTTCCGTTTTTTCCTTTTGAGGTACGGAACCCTAAAAAATGGTTTTCTATGATCTTAGCAGTGCTTATCTATAAAAGTAATAAAAATATGCTACATTTACGTGATGTACCATAAAATGAATAAAACTAATATATATCAAAAAAATCAAATTAAAATGGATATGTAACATTTTTATGGAAGAATAAAATACAATGAAATATACACATTGCTCCTGGTTATTCTTTAATTGAAATATAAAAGCTTTGAGTTTAATGTTATGTTAATGAATCTACAGGATGAATAAAATTTCAACAGGTGTATAAACATACTTAAGTTAAGGTAAACGGTAAAGATGTTTACTACACCCACATTTATAATAATAATCAATTTATTTCAGGCATGTTGCCTGAAATAAATTGATTATTAGTACCCATATCATAAATACCTTATATACTAACTAACATACACAACTACTTATAATAAATCGTTTTGTTTGTAAACGTGATTTAAAACTATGTTAGTAACACTTTACTTCGCACTATTTTGTCTTGGTGCTGTTCTGTGGTATTTGTCCGCGGAAGCGACGGAACACCACACCCTGATGTGTGTGTGTGCCTTATATTGGGCAGCTCAGAGATGTAGTGCAGTACACCCACATTTACCCCATGGAGTTTCTTGCCGGTTCTTCTCCATAGGAAACGATCAATAGGAACCATGCACTAGCTTCTGACATTTTATAAGTGCCCATATAGGCCTATGTGAAATAAATAATTTTGAGTTTGAGTTTTATTTTATTAATTATATTAGGTAGTAGTGCAGTACCCTCACATTTGAGTTAGGGCACTTAGGCAGTGGTGGGGTGTAGTACACTCACGTTTGGATTAGGCGTATCCAAACGTGGGTAAAGTAGCGTTGGACCACTATTTTACCTAATAGCAACACTGGGTTGCTACGGTCACTGCCTCGTTTTCGAATTTATGAAAGAAAAAGGCCTCGCTGATGTACCTTCGCCCACGTCTAAATTAGTCCATGCTACGCCTCTGGGGTTACGTAGAAGTGTAATGTAGTACACCCACATATGTGTTAGTCAGAGGTGTAGTACACCCAAGTTTCGTTTAGGGAGAAAGCTTTTTCAAAATCATCAAATAACTCCTTCCTCTCTGGGTAAGGAGTGTGTCAGACTTTTACTGACTTAACCCACTGTGTTCCTTCAGTTGCTCCTTACGCTCCTGGGCCGCAGTAACTCTCTCGAATAATCCCGCAGCCCAAGGGGGCAAGCCTTAATAACCGGTTCTTGGGTTTATGCCTACCAGACCAACGAGGGCAATTTAGTGTTTATCCTCAATAAGTAATTATTTAATAGACGAATTTCTGTAGGCTTAATATTTATCACGTCTTTATTATCTGAAGGAATTGGCAGCGAGGGTAGGCGTGTACAAACATCTCGCCTGTAATTATAACTTAGTGATGTATTTATTAATTAATTAGTACACACATGATCCTTGAAATCTGAGTAGTTCTATTTTCTAGGAAATTAATGTCTTGAACGTAGTTTGTAACATATAATTATTATTCTAATGCTTCAAGCTGAGAAATTGAAAATTCAAGTACTTAATTAGCCTTTAGCTGTCGCACAGGAACGTGTACGTTAGCATCACGCTGTTTTTAATGTCACAAGGAATCAGCAGTCAGGTTCTGTGCTAACGTATCTTCAGAAAATACGACGACCTAAACTAAACTGTTAAAGAGATCGAGCTAGAGTGTGTATGCTCCATCCCTCTTTCAAGTAAGACCCCTTGCCCTGCGTTCAAAAATGAGGTTAGAGTTAACTCTAATGACGTCATCAGGTAGATACTCTACGCTCGCATTTTTGAACGCGAACGTATAGTTCAATTGTCAATGTCAAGCAAGTGTCATTTATGGCCGCTTACACCAACCTACCCTGCTCGGAGTTAGAGTTAGTTGGGTTATTTCTAGGGTAGCTACTCGAGTTAGGTTGGAGTAGCGACTGTACTCTACTCTGGTTATTTTGGAACGCAAGGCAGGTAGATAAAGCAGTGTTCTACCTAAACGGAAAAAATAAATAATTTTTTTGTCTGTAAAATAAAGTCACAGCAGCATAGCAGTAGTTATTGTTTACTGTTTATTATACTCGTGGCAGCTGTATTCTAAATGGCTAGAGAACAAAAGTTGAGTATCAGTCTGCTAAAATATAATTTCTCTTAACTGAACATTAAATTAGATTGTACAATTAAAAAAATCCGGTCAAGTGCAAGTCAGACTCGCACACTGAGGGGTCCTGTACACTGGGGAATAATTCGATTCCATAATCGAGTCTCGCAACACTTACTAGTTTATGATGATGTCGGTCGTAGGTTCATACCCAGCCAGGCGCGTTATTTTGTGTAATTTATCTGAGTCCCAGCAGTACGAAAATTATAAGGCTGATTATAATCGTGTCTCAAAGATTTATTGCAAAAAGTAATTATTTTGTGAAGTAACTACACATTTACAGTTTTCAGGATTCTAGATCAACGGGAGGTACCCTATAGGTTTTGATTTCCATAGGAATTTCAAAATACGCGCCATAAACTGTGCTTAAACAGCCTAATCTTTAGATTACTTAGAAGTTTGATTTTTTTACTGCTTCAAGAGGTAGCAGACCTGAGTATTTGATGTTAATTTCAGCTCAATACCTTCACGCATTCTTAAGAAGAATCTGTCACGACGAAGTGATCCTATAAGTGTTCCATTTATGCCTAAGGTACGAAACCCTAAAAACGCTGTCTTCTCAAGCACATATAGTAAGTACTTGAATAGCATATCGAAAACTAGACTAAATACCCTCCTATTTAGTCTAGGAACACCACAAACTGGTATCCTATCTAGTTGAGACTGGTCATCTCTTAGCCGCCAGTTGCCATTTTAATTAGTTTTTATTTTTGAAGAGTGATATGAACGAAAAGGAATTTAGTGATAGCATGACGAGTGACAGGGCAGAATGGAAGAAAAAAACGTGTTGCACCGACCCCAAATAACACAGGACAAGGGCAGGCAAATGATGATGATGATTTAGTATTAATTTTTTTTTAAATTGATATAGACTAGTGCTTGACTGCAATCACACCTGATGGTAAGTAGTAATGCAATCGTTGATGGTGAGGCGCACTAATTTATTGAGAGCCTATTCACTCTAGCCTATTTACATTGTTCTCACATGATAGCGGCAAGAAACATGTAACAGAGATATTTGTAATTATATAACATGATTAAAAAGAGTGTCCATGGAGTTTCTTGCACGTTCTTCTCCATAGAGATCTACGCTTTGGTGAATGTGCAATTAGCATAATTTTTTCTGACTGACTGACTTCTTGACATTTCAAAAGTGCCTGTAAATGGTTTATTTGAAATAAAATGCTTTGAATCTTTGAATCTTTGAGTGGTTATAAAACACAATAAAAACATTACAACATAATAATGTTTATAAAAATATACTTATTTTTCTATTAATATCTTCAGCGAACACGTGTAAGTCAGTAAACGTGTTCAGCCGGGACAAGTGGAAGCTAGGGCGGGCGGTGCGTCCTTCCTAGGGCGGGCGGCGACCCTGGCTGGCGCATTCGTTTTAAAGCTTCGAGGGGAGACATAGGCTTCAAGTTGTTTTGTTTGGAACGTGAGTTAGAGGTGAATTTGAAAATACGGGGCGTGGTTTTTACTCTGTAGTGAAGTAAATAAGGGTAGCCAACATTGGTGTTAAAAGTATAAGTAATCCATATCCCTAAATTTTTAACAAAACTCCGGCGCCTGTCTGATAAACTCAAAAACTGACGCAAAGGGTTTTCATGCGGTTTTCAACACGACATTGTGATTCATGAGGAAGGTTTAGGTGTTATTAAAGTAGAGAAAAAGCCGAGGAATTCAAAGATTTATAATGCCCGTGCAAAGCTGCGGCGGACCGCTACTATCTGTCTGTCTGTTATCACTTCAAGTCTTAATGGCTGAACTAATTTGGATTGAACTTGGCACACGGTTAGACCATGTTCTGGAATAGGACATAGGGTAATACGTATTTATCTCGGGAGTATGTTTACTTGAGACAGTTTTTGACTTGTATGCAGGTGAAGCCCCTGACTGAAGCTAATAGAGCTTTAAAATATAACATAATATAACGCTTGTCCAGATCATCATCGCAGGGTGAGCAGAGCTATACACTAAGTTCATCGTCATCATCATTTCAGCCGAAAGACGTCCACTGTTGGACATAGGCGAAGGCCGTCGGGGAAGCCCGAGTGTCGCCACAATGAACGGCCCTATATATGCGTCTCACTACCGTAAGTTATTCGTATTTAATTAAAATTAAAATTTAGGGTTTTGTACCTCAAAAAGAAAAAACACAACCCTTATAGGATCACTTTGTTGTCCGTCTGTCTGTCTGTCTGTCAAGACCCTTTATCTCGGGAACTCGAACGCGTGGAGATATCGAATTGAAATTAAAACCATATACTTAGGTCTACACACCCTTATAGTTGCGAAAAAAATAAATTTCTGAGTTTTAAAAAAACGGCCGTTTATGTGAACGTGTATTTCGACACTCTCAAGGGAGTCAAAATTCATAGGGTACTTTCTGTTGACCTAGAATCCTAAAATTATGCATGAAGCAAGGTCTCATAGCACAACGATAAGAACAAATCTAAAAACTGTAAATTTGTAGTTACGTTACAAATAAACTTTTTTTGCGATTCGGAAAAGTCTTCGTAACTCAATTCGGGAACCAAACTATTTTATAGGTAAGTGTGTAAGGAAACCCTCAGTGCGCGAGTCCGACTCGCGCTTGCCCTGTTGTTTGTTCTCAACACGGTTGTTCCAGTTCTGGTTTCAAGTCTATAATAATTAGAGAGCAGCAAAGTTCTAGAAAATCGATATTTTCAATAACGTACGCCTTCCAAGATTGACAAGAAAAAAACAAGTGTTGACACTATCAAAAAACAAAACTTACAACTAAGCCATATCTAATGTCCACCATTGCTCGCCGTCCGACCGTCCGGTAACCGTCCGGACCGAGCCCAAGTCCAAGAGATATTAGCAAACCGTAGGGGCCCAGCAGGGTCGAAGCCTACTGGGGCCAAGGGTCTGATTCTGAAAGGAAGACTCCTCGTACGAAAGGTAACGAAGGAACAGGAGTGGGGGTTTTTAGTCAGTAAAAGTCTGACACTATATCTCGCTCCGCCCAAGAGCGGGGGATGTCATAAGATGATTTTCCCACAAAAAAAAGCCAGATATAATGTACCTCGACAAATTGAAAGAGAGAATATATTCTTATTTTCCTCAGCACATCCACATAATAGACCAAATCTAAATTACCTATCTATTCAAAATCTAAAGCATCTATCTGTCTTTGACTGGCCTGTTGGTCTAGTGGTTAGTGGACCTGCCTGCTATGCCGGAGATCGTAGGTATCATTTATTCTGTCGCACGCACAGCCGAAACTACTGGGAGTAGAAGTGTGAAAGCACTTTTTTTTGCACAAGGTTTCTTTTTATGATGAAGAAGGACTAAGAAAGGATTTTTCAAAATTCACCCCCTATGGGGACGAAATGGGGGTCCAAAGTTTGCATGGAGAAACCCAATTTCACGCGGGCGAAGCCGCTGGCAGAAGCTAGTTTATCTTTAATATGTATGTAATTAGAATTATATTTTTATCAGTTCTCAAGTAATCATAACTCAAGCGCTGCTTAGTTTGGGACTAAAAGGCGTTGTGGATTATTATTTCAGTAAGTGAGCCCAGACAGGCTGCACTGAGGTCCGGTCGGAAGGCAAGGGCGGCGCGTCCGCCAGGTTGACGCACCCTCTTGTGACGACGCACAGCCTGCAAGGAACCCTTAGGGCTCGCCACCAGCGGGAGCTAAGCAGTAGAGCTAAGCTATGAAACTTTGACTCATACCTAAATAAACTTTACGAACTTAGAGAACAGCGCCTACTTTTTGTTTTTAAGATGGGAAAACATCTAATGACTTTTTCTGGCACACCTATGTTCCATTTTCATGACGGAGGACGCGGTGGTAGCAACCGTCATCAGGACGGGAAAGTGTTCTGACGACCAAGTGCGTGCAGGCACTATCCGTGCTGACAGCTTGGGCATACGGACCGTCACGATGAGCTGCCCCATGTCGGCGGCCAAGAAGGCTCTTGGTGGGCTGGGTTCCAGCGCAGGTGAAGCTGCTAGAGCCCAAACTTCTGAGGTGCTTCCGTTGGCCAACGTGCTGATTATTTTGAAGACCATGAAACTTGCTTCAAATGCGCGGTTTCGATTCCCGCAAGAAACAAATGTGTGTACGCCTATAGACCGATGTTCTGGGTCTGCGCGTCTTCTGTATGTGAGTTTATATGTTTGTGAACGTATCTCGACAGGAGTTAGTATTCCTAGTGTGGGTAAAAGGTTAAAAAAAAAACTCACAGTTACCACCGGCTACAACGTTCCGATGATCTCCCACCTCAAAACAATAGAGCGATACATTGTCTGGAGGCTTTTTGAAGAAACCATTACACATAATATCCATCGCTACGCTTAGCGTATCTGAGATGGAAAGCTAGCCCAATGCTCGGTCTGGGCGGGCGGGCTGTCTGTAGGAAGGCAAGGGCGGGCGGCGCGTCCTGAAGTTCGTCGAACGGTAACAGTACATAATGCCTGCACCGCGGCCACTTAGCTTCTCACTCGTAATACGGTGTGCCGGGAAACAAGTTTTGTTACAGGGTTTGCTTGTGTTTTAACAGTTTTGATTGTTTATGTTATGGATTTTTGTGATTCGTGTGTATATCTTTTTAGAGATTTGAATTGGTAGGGTTCAGTATAATATAATTTAGTTTTTTAGTATTTAACAGAGCTTAAAGATGAATTCCGATTGTGATGAGTTCTTCCGATGATGAGTCCAGTTATAATTTAGGTGTCTCCAAGGCTAGAGAGTGAATACAGGCTCTAATAAACTAGTGCGCCTCACCATCAACGATTGCTTCACTGCTTACCATCAGGTGGGATCGCAACAAGCATTAGTTTAAACCAATTTAAAAAAAATAGGACCCGGAACCAAAACAGTAACTACCGGAAATTAATTTACCCGGAACACTGAAATAGGTTTTAGGTCATTGAATACTTTATTCAAGAAAACAAAGCACAATGTCAAAATTCACATTCTAAATACACACCAAGAAAAACAAGTCACTTGACTTGGCACAAACAAACAACTAGAACATCGAATTACATTAACATAAATATCTTAACATCCCTTATGTTCAACCTTCCCCGCGGTACCGGCGGCCGGGCGGGTAGCGAGCCGCACGCGACCTCTAGACTGCCGAGTCAGTGCCCCGGCCGGTAACTGAAATTAGGTGACTTCAAGGAGATGCTGCAGGAGGGATGGGATAATATACGGCTTATGTAATGGAGTATATACAGAGTGGAGAAAAATAAGACTTGGTAATTGCCTTTGTTCTTTCCAAATGTTAATTGTTTTTGTTTAATTTTGTTATGTTGCTTAAATAAAAACATATATCTGTATTATATAATATAAATAGGTACTAATCTGTATTTAAAATAATAATGCTGACGAGTTTAACTACTGTCAACTTAAAATGTTATTATTTTAGTGTTGGATAGCCCATTTAACGAGGGAAACTATAGGCTTAACATCACGCTAGGACCCAAAAGAGAGCAGTAACCAAAATCGTGAATGAAATCGCGGACGAGAGTTGGTCACACTTTTCATTTTGCTTGTGTGTATGTTTGTTATTTCTCTACTCAAAAACTACTCGACCAATTTTCAACAAATCTTTCACCAGTTCCTCTTTATCACTGAGTGACCTGTGCATATACTCGTATGTTTTACGCGGGTGAAGCTGTTGGCAGAAAGAGAAACGAGTAATATATAAAGAGATAAAGTGTCCCTGTAGTAACTTTTATGTTAAGTTCGTTTCAGCCGGAGAGGATAGCTCCTAAGTAAAGTGTCCCTGTAGTAACTTTTATGTTTAGTTCGTTTCAGCCTGAGAGGATAGCTCCTAAGTAAAGTGTCCCTGTAGTAACTTATAAGTTTAGTTCGTTTCAGCCTGAGAGAATAGCTCCTAAGTAAAGTATCCCTGTAGTAACTTATAAGTTTAGTTCGTTTCAGCCTGAGAGAATAGCTCCTAAGTAAAGTGTCCCTGTAGTAACTTTTATGTTTAGTTCGTTTCAGCCTGAGAGGATAGCTCCTAAGTAAAGTGTCCCTGTAGTAACTTTTATGTTAAGTTCGTTTCAGCCGGAGAGGATAGCTCCTAAGTAAAGTGTCCCTGTAGTAACTTTTATGTTAAGTTCGTTTCAGCCGGAGAGAATAGCTCCTAAGTAAAGTGTCCCTATAGTAACTTTTATGTTTAGTTCGTTTCAGCCTGAGAGGATAGCTCCTAAGGAACAAGTGTTTATATCTAATTATTTGAAAAGGCTTTTAACTTATTGAAAGGTCACTTTCACACTGCTCACATCTATTGTGACTAACCGCAGACAATTATTTTCTGTTATTTATAGTTTCTGTTACCAAGGAATTAAAATAATTTAATTTGATGTTTTAAAATATTATATTAAGTTTAAAATTTGTAACATTTCTGTGGTTTTTCTTTGATTTGTTTTCAATCTAACTACTTTGATGTGTAACTCTGTGAAGTATACTTTTACTAGTAAATAGTAATTTATTCATTTTCAGAATGAATTATTATGGTATTCCATGTAATATTTATTTATCAGGTAACGTAGTAAAATTATGATTTTCGACAACTCAATCATTAAATACTCACGAATATTTACGACAACACACAAATAATAAAAATTAAAGACATTACACATTAATTATATGTGTCATTAAGACTGTATTTATTAATGAGTGTCGCAGTGTATACAGTTCACGTAACTGTATGCGCCGCGCATAATATATGCACATTCATTAATATATATTTTTTCATTTTCGCAAGTTCTTTATGTTGATAATTTATTATATTATTGACAGTAAATATAATGTGTTAAAAAATAAACGGAGTCATGATTCTGTCTCTTCTTTTTCCTTCTTTCTAGTTTGAGTACTTACAGATATTATATTATGTAAGTATATGTAATGCTTAATATTGTCCCTACCACAATTTGTCTCTGCATCACCCAAAGGTTGACTGGTAGAAAATACCTTAAGGTATTAAGTCCGCCTCTGTACTTTTGTGTGCATAAAGAATTAATAAATAAATAACAAACATGCTTACTAACACTAGAAACACTACCTGATGAACTAGGGACTGGTGTTAAGTAAAGTCTTGGCAGATTAAATAATCAAAAGATTAAATCTTCATAACTTTATTATCTTACTTTGTCACGTTACTAACTTAAACTAAATGATGTCATATATAAAAAAAAAATTGGTTGTTACTAAACAAAGTTATCACTCATCAAAATATTTTCATAACTTCATTAAATATTACAAAAGACTTAATTTCTTCACATACACTTTAGGTAACAAACCGCCCATCTAAATTCTGTCTTCATAGAAAAACACCCTCTTTCGCTTGTTGCCCTACGATTCCACTAGAAACCACATAAACAGCCTACTAATGTCAAAAAGGTTTAAGGGCACGTAAAAACGCCCTTCAGACGAATAGGCCGTTACCCCGGGGACGCCCTTCAGCAGCAGCCGGTGTGTGCGTTGGATGCACTTGTCACATAGAGGTGCTCCACAAGCGTGTGCGTTGTTGGGCTGGCGTTGTGTGCGTTCGTGAACCGCACACAGGCGCTCAACACTATACTCTATAGCGTGACGATAAGAATTTCGTGGTTGTCTCTGTGAGCGTGAGTGAAATGAATTCGTCTATCCGAACATCGCATCGTTACTACAATTATCTAAGTGGTAGTGAAAATAAGTTGGGGTGCGATTACGAGGCGCTTTTTGTTTTGGCTAGTGATAAACTTTGACTTGGAATTGATAGTCGCGGTTGTGGATGCCTCACATGTTGTAATTGATCTTGAACTAAGAATAGAACATTACTCGTTTATATTTTGCTACTTTAAATTAAAAGGTTATATAATATATCGTTCTGTGCAACATGAAAAATGGTATCGCAACACTTTATTTTAAGCTGGGGTATCATCTAATGATCCCGTTCTAGGGCAGGCCAGACTTTTACTGACCAACTTTTACTAACCACATCTATGTTCCTTCAGTTGTTTTTTGCGATTTAGGACCACGGGTTACTTTTTCTGAAGTCCTCCCATCGTCTGCAGGCCTGGGCCCTGCTGGGCTCCTACGGCGTTGCAAACACCTCTTTCAGGTACGCGGGGAATACCACGTGCCGTCGACAAATCGCGCTTGGTCCAGTCGGTTACCGGAAGGCGAGTTCCAATGCTTGCAAGCCCTCGCCTAGAGTGGCTTTTAGTCAGGGTATACTTGGACCCTTGCTTCAGGTATAGTTTTCAATTGGTCACGATAAAAAAGTAGTCTGATATTGTCCTGAAATGTGTATCTGTCTAGTTGTCATAGGTACCTAGCTGTACATAGTATTTCCTAAGTAATGATGTCATAGTATAATTAACTGGAAAACTTTCAAGGCAGCACTGAGCCTCCCAAAAATAACTGTGCTTAGAACTTTAGACCAAAAGTAGGTTGCGTATAAGGTGACAAAAACTTCCGTCCTTACGCTGCGCTAGTGCGTCGTCTGTAGATGACCTTAGCAGATGGTTTGCGTGTCCGAGCACGTTAATGTGCAGCGTTCACTATTACATTGATACCCGAGTTATGTCGTGAACCTCTTATTACGTACCTACATTATCTTGTTCTAACGCCATAACTGTCCTTGTGAATAGACCTAGATATGAGCAAATTCTGTGTAACCAAGACCTGTCTACCAGAGATCGCTCCTAACCTTGCAGAGTTTTTTTTTGTAGGTTGGAAAATCATCCAATGACATCCCCTCTCCTCTTGGGCGGAGTGAGAGGCCGTGTCAGACTTTCACTGGCTAAAAACCCACTCCTGTTCCTTCTTTGCATTCGTCCCAGGGCCGAGTTTTCTTTTGAGAAACAAACCTTTGGCCCCAGTAGGCTTCCACACTACTGGGCCCCTACAGTTAGCTGACATCTCCTTGAGGCGCGCGTGGAACAGTACGCGCCGTCGACGATTTGGGCTCAGTTCGGACGGTTACCGGACGATCGGACGGCTAGCTACCCATTGCTCGCCATCCGCAAGCCCGTGCCTACGGTGTTATTAAACCAGATTGACTTTCAATTCTTTGCAATTTTTTCAAAACGGAAACCGCGAAATAAAACTACTTGTAATGTTTCTTACACTTTGTCAAGTTATGCAACAGTTGATCTTGATTCCATAGTTAATGTTTTTCATATCCATGAATAATTTCACCTCTTGAGCGATTTCCAACAAATTAAAAAGTCATCCTTGCTAGCCCGACTGCAGGGAAATACAAAAGGAGGGTAATGTTTTCTAACAATAGATTGTTTTTCAGTTCCAGTGTGCAATAAGGAGCATTCTATCTTTTACTCTATTTATTTATGAGTGATTACTGTGCTACAGTAACCTCGGGCTTCATCAGCGCTGCACTACCAATTAATTGAACGTCTTCACTCTAGGTCCAGTAGTGTGCAAGACTTGACTAGTGAAATATATAAGCTTAATTGTAGAGACAAGCACTTCGTCAGCGACTTTGTTCGCGAAATTTTTTTATAAAACTTTACCTAGCACGTATTTTGAGGGTCGTTTTAAAAAAGTAATAATGACAGTCTTTATTATTCATTTTGATTACAATTTGTGCCCAGTTTGAAGTTTATTAATCCAAGAAATAAGAATCTCCCCCTAAATCTTTTTACAGAGTTAGTTTTGAATAGCGAATAATGAAAACCTTTTTTTATTTACTTAGATAACTAATTGTGCTAAGTTTCAAGAAATAAAATTTTGCATACCAAAGAATCTTCCCCTTTTCAATCCCTCAAAAAATGTTTTTTTTTTTTAACTAGAGCTTAACTGTAATCCCACCTGATGGTAAGTATAAGTAGTGATGCAATCGTTGATGATGAGCCGCACTAGTTTATTAAGAGCCTATTCACTCTAGCCTTAAAGATACCTAAATTTTGATCGGACGGGAAGACCGCAGCAGGCAGGTTGTTCCAGTCCCTCGATGTTCGCGGTATAAACGACGAGGCAAATCGCTTCGTCCGGACCGTTGAGATTTCAACAACGTAAGGGTGGATACTCGCCGTATTTTCAAAACTCCTTATTTATTATATTCTTTATTGCACACCACATAAACAAAAACAAGGACAAACACAATTAAAAATAAGTGTACAATGGGCGGTCTTATCGCACAGGGCCTTCGTGCTCGCTTACGTCATAAAAGGAAGCTTTGTGTAAAATTTCATATTCTTAGGCCGAGTAGATCGTCAGGCGGAGTAGTCAGTAAGTTTCTCCTTATATTTGTAGGTATAACGTGTGGTTACAAGCGCGGGTTCTTATATTATCAGTCCCTTCTAGGTCGGATTGAGTAAGCTAGGTTATTGTATCAGATGGAAGCGATGTGCTAATAGGATAAAGTAGATTATGAATAATTCTATTGATAAACATTGTAGTGCACGGAATGAACTGTTTAGCATAACCCTCCCTAACCCTATAATTCAAACTGTTACTTCAAAATCCAAATATTCATATACAAATCCATGCAACCTCTTATAAATTCCGTCAAGCTTGATCACTAAAAATAAAGCGTCATCAGATAAAGAGATTCAGCGAAGACTCACAAGCAAGCGGAGGCGTTTAAAGTTATTATCTATGCGGCCGACCTCAGTCGGGTATCGAACCCGTGCAACTAGGTCAATGCGGCACGCGATGTCATACACTGTCGCTGACTGACTCGCTGACTTGGCGACGCGGAGCTACGAACCGAAGGTGACGAGACGATGATCAAATAAATTAGACGTACCAACTATTCTGCGGTTCAGAACTCGCATTTTCAAACGACCATTCTAATTTTAAATGTCTTTTTTTTTTCGTTATTTTTTAAGAATGTGATATGTGACTTGGTATTTTTAGAAAAAAGGTTGAATTAAATGTTTTGTTTTTGTTCTTTTTATTGCGAGATGAATGTAGCATAATATTTTTTTATAAAGTGTTTGTATTATTTGTTTTTGATTGTAAGCGTAAACATTTGAATAGTATTCGTTAGTTCTAGTATTGTGAAATATATGAAACAGTATCTACATAGCTCAGAGTGTTTTTGGAAGCAATTTTCTAGTATGTTTATGAGATTTGCGGTCGATGAAACAGACAGCAGGACCTTGAGCTTATAAAGTTGCTCAAAATGTGTAATCTTTTGAGCAATCTTCAAAAAGCACCATTTCTTAAGGTTTAATCTAGCTAGTGATTCATAAATTGTCTTTATAGACCTCACAGAGTTATTTAGCACGTTCTACATACACCAATAAAGATATAGATCAATAAAGCGCGTATATCGCGATAAGATGTATCAGGAAGCGACTCTTGCGCACGGCATTAGAGAATGGAGTCAAGGCTCCGCGATGCGCGCCAGATTATTGCGAGAGAAACCGCAGCTAGACGTATGCATGTACTGACGTCACCTCATAGTCATCATAATTAGGAATAGTCTGAGATAATTCAGGAAGGAAAATATTTATAGGTTACCTGTTACTGTGTTTGTTGTGTGGGGACTGTGTTTATACTATATTTAATAACTATCAGTGCAGCTATTTATACACTAAAGACTGTTTTACCAATTAGTTTATAGTCCTGTGGTATTATGAACCTAATAATTGGTAAAACCAGGTACTGTATTAGGTCAGCAGTGCCTGAAAAGGTGCGTTAGGTAAATTGATATTCCTGTTTTTAGTTTGTATTTAATTTATATTCTATTCATATTTTAAATTATATGTAGCTAGACTAAGCTATCCTCTATCTCTATCCTTGGTTTTAAAATAACAGAATCCGAGGATGGAGCTGCCCGTCACAGACAAGAAATAGAAAAACCTAATAGAAACTACAAATTTTAACAAGGAATAAATATATACCGTCATCATCTCCCTACCATATTCCCAACTAGCTTGGACTCAGCTTCCAGACTAGCTGGATGCGGCTGAATACCTGTGTTTTACAAGGAGCGACTGCCTATCAGACCTCCACATCCCAGTTACTGGACAACCCGATACTTCTTGGATAGACTGATGGTCAGACTTTCTGGCGTCTGAATACCTGTAACGACTCGACTGTCAAAAATCTACGAATGACAACCGGGACCAACGGCTTCTTCCAAGGCACGGGGTGTTTTTTTGGCAAAAAATAAATAATGTATAAAATATTATAAACTGTCTCGTCCTCACATTTATACCTCGTTGTAATTCGCCTTTTATATCGCTGAGGAAAACACAGCCCCAAGAGGAGTTAATGACGACAATTACTTATATAACAAGTGGATAACGGAGTACAATCTGTGCAGGTAGCCGATGTGACGCAGGTTCATGTAATTGTTCCGTGATGAGATGCTGGGCTTGCGAGATTAGAGGGAGTCTATCATTTTGCATGACCACTGCAATTGTATAATTCTGTAATTAGCTACTTGATACTAGGCTTGCAGATTTATTGGGTAGTAAGTTGTTTTTACAGCTAAACGGGTGTGAATGCTGGTTAAATTGAGAGGTTATTGTGTTTTCTTGCATTCGTGTATGTTCGTCTAGTGTGTTTTTAGGAATAAAAAATTAAGGCAATGCCCATTGAACTTCATTTAAATTCAAGTGGATTCAACCAAAAGCAGTTTGCTAAGAAAATAATATGAACAGCAACAATATTGATGTCACACAATATAAATTGAAATTCACTACTATAATAATAATGAAGTAATCGCGGAATAAGATCGAGCGCTTGATGTTCAAGTACTAGGGCACTATGAGTTGGAAAGAGCTTAGATTTATTCAATATGATAGTAAATTTATAGCAATGTAGCAGAGTCGAATAAGTACCTACTAGGGCAGCATAAGTACCAAGTATCTAAAAAAATACGTTGAGAAAATGTATGAAAATGATACAACCTTGTCGAGCATTTGATCTGATTTGCAATTGATTTTCCAAAGTGATTTATTTTTTGGTGCTTGACTGGATTTTGCAGCGAAAATAGAATGCTGGGTAAAATGCTCTACTTTCCTGCAATTTATAAGCGAGAATACAGTTTTTTTTATTATTGTTAGGTCGCGTTTGACCACCATCTCACCTGATGGTAAGCGATGATGTGGTCGACGATGCCGATGTACGCTTGCCTAAAAGTAACCTATTCACTCTTGACTTAAAGGCCCCTAAGATGCAGCACAAAATTTTGTTACTGTAAAAAAATTGCCATATTACCAAATTATATTTTTGTCTCTCTAGAAAAGATAAAAGCAATAAATGCTTTAGATTTTTAGACCTCAGAAACATAAAAAAAACTAAGACGTGTTCTCATTTCTCATATTGATTATTTGGCCCATACTTCAATAGCTATTGAAACCTTAGTATGTATCGCAAACCTTCGACCTATTCATCTCCAATACTCTCTATCATCATACAATTCGAGACTATTATTCTTTCGTATTCCCCGAAAAATAACACAAACGTATAAAAATAAAAAATAAACAGGAGGTGTCCGCCCCCGCGTCTCCTGTACGAGCTGTCTGGTTGTCATGGCAACGGGTCTAGACTCCCTGTTACCTAGCCTAGATACTCGTCAGGAGTACACACTGCCTGTAGGCGGTACAACAATATCGCCGGAATAGCGGACGTTATATACCTCTTGTGTATGTTTTGAAGGTATATAACGTGTATATACTAGCAGTATCTAGAACTTGGGAATTAGGCCATGTACTGTTGATATATAAATTCTACATCATATTTCATTAATGTTTTTTGTAAAGTTATATCATATCTATCTACCTATAATAATACATTGAAGTGTCTGTATTGTAGTATCAAAATTATATTTTATTGCCTTTTCTCCTTTTAAATGCCTATGTAAGTATATTCGGTACCGGTAGCAAAAAATGTAATGTTTAAAATATTTGTTTGTCTATCTGTTGGTTCCAGCAAATCTCCGAAGCGGCTAGATCGATTCTGACGGGACTGACGGATAGCCGACGTTACAAGGAGTAACTTAGGCTACTTTTCAATTTCTCGCGGTAACTGAGAGTGATATTCTTAAATAGGTACTGTGCAAACGAAGTCGCGGTTAACAGCTAGTTCTATATATAGAAATCAATATAATATTATCAAATAATGAAGACAAAAGACGACCCTCAAAGTTTTCCTTAGGATTACTTAGGAGATAATAAACAGTTCCTAACTTAGCCGCGAAACAATAACAGAACATAAAACTTCACACAGGTTTTCATCATGTCCTCAGCCGCGTCATTTGGCAAAACCCAAACTCTACCTATTACTATCTGAGATGATCTATGATTGACTATAATTAACAATTTGTAGTTTTGCTTACAACAGTAACAAAATATCAAGGCGAGTTTCTTAATCTCTACAAATGTTCTCCAGGCAAACTACCGAATGAAATTGATGTATCAAAAAATAGAAAGGCAGCTTAATTCCTGGGAATGTATTCTTGTTATCCAGACCATATCATTATGAATATGTACACGTGTTGAGGGCCGCCGGCACTGGAGGGCTTATAGCTTAGTAGGTAACTATGTGGCTGTTTGTACATGTAAAATTGGTGAGGGTTTCTCGGAAGCGGGCCAGGCAGACGGTTTGGCATTCGCAGGGTCGCCCAGGACAACAAAGGAAGCCTTGTCGCATGTCATTGTCAAGGTTAACCGACTAATATGTATGTGATCCTATGCCCAGTCTGTGGCTATTGTACAGCTAAACTTTATAGCTTATAAGCTATTTTCTTTTCAAGCAATTTCAATAGCGAAAACTTGGAAAATGTACTGCTATAAACGGTCGCTTTGTTCAATAGAAAATTATTAGACTTTCTTTCAGAATACGTGTAGGTATCACACACAATTGTTAACGATGTTTTTCAGTTGGTATTTAGGTAGACAAAATGTCAATTCCAGGACACTTATGTTTGTGATGACATAGGTAAGATTGTAACAAAGAGAACACGAACCGGCAAGCCTACCTGTCTAGTGAGTGCCTAGTTATCTGGTTTTCATCGCTAGACGTTTTATCAAGGTTAGGACCTGTGTTCCATATTTTATTATCAAAGCAAGTGTCCAGTTCGCGTGTGAAGTCAGACAGCTAATGACTAAATAATTAATCCAATGCATTGTGTTGATGGGAACGATGATGTGCGGCGAATATCGATGTTGTTCAATCGATGACACTTGCTGTAATATGACGATCGATAGGTATAAAAGCTAGACTAGTGCCGAAGCTTGTAGTTTATTAAACATAATAAGCACAAAACATTTTGAACCGGAACCTAGTCTTTGTTCACCTCAAACATGATCGACAGCCATTCAACTAAACTAGTTGGTGTCGGCCAATATTGTTTTAGTTAGACGGAAAGCTCCTCATATAAGTTATAACGTTTCCATTTACATTTTGCGGGTAGCAGCTAGCAACCCTGTTCCCAATCGATATAACAGTAGTAATGAGAAAATTGTCGGGATTCCACAAACTTCTGTCGTTGGAACGTTTCTATCCGACGCTAATACATATTGCTGACAGCTAGACTGGAAGTTTCGCTGATAGAATTTGATAATAGGGTAATATGACTGTCCTCCGCCGCAATCACGCATATTTTGTATAAATCCGTGCAATCGTGCGAAGGAAGGACCCGCCATAGAATTTAACATACGTCTGCATACCAGAAACTTAACGGTTCGACCATTTTGGATTGACGCCGCGGATCACTGGTGGTCCGCAAGAGTCAAAATATGGTTCGCGCAAGGTCTAAAAATTTCAAATTCTGCAATTGAAAAGTAACACTGATGCAAACGACTACAGTAATAGTTACTTTGAGGATTAATTGTATTTATTTATTTAGGTTCACCCACAGCACATATATACACACACATAAAAACACATCATAGGTTTCATTCTTATATACTTGCCAATTACGGATAAACACAACATTTACAGTACATTAAATATGCTGAAAATTTTGATTTTTTAGAGATTTATGTTAGCTTCTTCATGTGAATGTGTGGTCCCGGGTTAGAAAGTATCCTATCTATCCCTTTAATGGTTTAAAAGCTCTATTTTTTACTTCTTTGTATTTTTTTTAATAACTAGCTGACCCGTACCCACTCTGCCGCGCGTCATATATTTTTGGGGTAAAAAAATATTTTTAGTTATCACTCAGGATTAATGTAGTTTGATAATGGTGAAAGAATTTTCAAAACTGGTTCAGTAGTTCCAGAGATTACTTCCTACAAACAAAATTGCAAAATTTACCTCTTTATAATATTAGTGTAGAAAATAATAGGTTACTTGAGATCTGTCCATGTTATGAGGGTCCTTTTCCAATATCGCCTGTCATCAACGTCGAGCTTGGTTTAAAAGCTTGTTGCTTCATCTAACGCAATCCAACGCGATGTTTGATGAAATTGCAACGCGAAAAAAAAGAGATAACGCCTGAAAACTCTGTTGGCATTTGGTAATTCCGTGATTTACTCGAATATTTCACAAAACATGTTCCAGGAATTACGTTTTTTTTAAACCCTCAAAAGTTTTTCAGAAAAATGGTCGTCATTCAGAATCTCGATTAAATGTGCAAGGCTTCTATGGATGTACTTTTTAATAATTTTAATATATGAGTACATTATGGAGGGCCAAAGTTCACGTAAAATAGCAGATTTTTAGAGGTCTTTACTTGATTAGATTAGTACACAAATTTATGTTTTGATTTCTATAGAAGCCTTGATAATATCCACAAGATAGCTGGGTATCCAAAATATCTAGAGAAAGTTGTGTAATAACATCATAATCACGTTTGAGCGGTTGTATGAAAATATGCCTCAAGTTGGTCGCTCTTAAGGTAAGCTTGACTAATTTTTAATTTTCAACTATAACTTATGTTTTTTGTTTGGATAACACAATACATTATCAGCGAATAAGGTCCGATCTCGTTTCAAATAAAAGCTATCAGTTCATCGTCCTCACAAGATCAGCGTATTTCCTCAACTTCATTCATTTTACTTATGCCTAATGATAACAGCTTTCACTGAGATTGACATGAGGGCTCATTCCATCGACATTCATTAGACGTTGACCTCCTGGATTCCGTTCGCGAAGATTATGTGTCACGTGTAAAAAAGAGATTTATCATTAGAAATGGTAACGGATTTAAGTAACTGCCATAGGGACATAGTTTTGTTCTGTTAAGAGGTACCTACACAGTTAAGTACTTCAAGTTTAAAGGGTAAAATGATGTCCCATGGTGGCTTTGGCTTGATAAAGGTTCCCTCATAATGCGACAACGTGTTTTTATAGAACCTTAAAACACAAGTGAGTGAGTTTACACGTGTGTTGTAATGTACAGCAATTTCAGAAGAATTTCTATTAAAACGCAAAGTCACATTTCTGTTGCGTTACCCTTATCCAATCCAGCACTTTGGACCACTATAAATAAGGCCTCTATCTAGTTAAGCTTCAAGACCAGAGTGAATAGGATCTTATACTATTGTGATTCACCATCAACGACTGTATCACTGCTTACCATCAGGTGGGATCGCAGTCAAGCACTAGTTTATATCATTTAAAAAAAGCTAGATAATTTGAAATTCTAAGTCTTTACTGAAGTTTCAGCCTTTTCCCAAAACTTGTTCTATCTTGGACAGTACCCTTATTACATAAGATCGTAAGATACATATTTACTCAGAGCCTTTCCTCCGAGGCTGAGGGTAGACAAAACTTCCCAGACGGCCATCATCATTACTCCGGGCTGGATGTAATCTGTTCCCTCAACAGACATTTTCACCTCATTAATACGACGATTTAAAAGCTTATTTTAAATGTTATATTAAGAGAAGGAATAAAACAGAATACGACAGATAAATGAAAGGTGATTAAAGAAATGATAAAAGGTGATCATGCGATTATCATAATATCCTATGACAGCTATAATTGAACAGAAAAAATGAGTTTTGACCAAATTATATATTATGCAAGGTAGAGTAATTGGTGATTTTTTAAGTTATTATAACATGCACAACATGTGAACCTGCAGACCCAGAGGGGCCCAG
Source organism: Mythimna pallens (assembly GCA_961205895.1). Taxonomy (NCBI): domain Eukaryota; kingdom Metazoa; phylum Arthropoda; class Insecta; order Lepidoptera; family Noctuidae; genus Mythimna; species Mythimna pallens. Next base: position 1,022,315 of record OY540826.1, read on the forward strand.
TGTGAAAAAAAAGTTACGGTTTTTATAGTCATTTTTACAATAGATACTGACATAGAACTGCAACTGCATAATCTACAATCGTAAACGCTAGTATAAAACTATTCTGGTGCCTCGAGACAGTGTGACGTAGTCGCGATAGGCCACGAAGGAAATGGACTACGTGTCGGCGTAGCGAGAGATGAAAGGAGTACAGGTTTGGTCAAAACTGAGATTACTCTGACTGGGATAGAACAAGATTGATTACCTAAACATGAGCACATTTATAGAAACATTTGGACTGGGATAGTATTTCATGAGATCTTATGAAGCTAGAACAAACGGAGCGAGCTATGGGAAATTCTATCATATATTAATTATTCATTACCCTAACAGTAAGATATTTCATAGTTTGTGGATTTTTGCACAAGTCGGGGTCTCAATAGCCGGGGGGACCGTATCATTGATACGGCTGATATGGCTATAGCTATGCCCCTGAAGCAAACATATATATCTAGACACAAAAATACGAAAACGCATCGCCTTATATTAGCCTGAAATCGCTTAGACCACTATTTAGACAGGATAGGACTCAATTCCCTCTAATAGAGAAGAGGCTTATTCCCAACAGTGGGAACATTATAAAATTGCTTATGCTATAAGACTCAATTTCCGTGAATCGAATGCCTGTAGATTGTTCTGCCGGGCACCACGCGGGATACTCGATAGAAATATTTATCTAGGTCTTACTTTAGTCCTGAAGCGGGAATCAAAGTAATAACCAAGACATCGGACACTGCACTAAGTATCAGATATTGGCTGAACGTACTAATCAGTTTGAATTATTATCATAGCAAATGGATGGTAACAGTTTTTTTTGAGGTGGGAAATCATCCACTTCTCACGCTCTAGGATGGAGCGCCAGGGCGTGTCAGACTTTTACTGACTACCTTCGGTTCATCACGGTCCTTCAGTTGCCATTTACATTCATAAACTATTAGTTTCTTTTTCAGAAATTCGTCGTGGCCCCAGCGGGCATCGGCCCTATGCTGTATCTCTATGAGGCAAGTGTGGAATACTACGCGCCGTCGACGGCTCGAGCTCGGTCCGGACGATTACTGGACGGCTGGACGGTGAACTACCTATTGCTTGTGGTCCGCCCTTGCGATTAGTTTTCAGGGTTCCAGCAACGAATGACTTTCCGTTACCAGAAAAATTATACTTGTTGCTAAGTTTATGGGGTTCATAGGATTTGATAATCTAATGATCAAATAAAAATGTCACGGGCAGGTTGTGCATCTTACTTACAGAAAACTTAAACATCACTTTGCATTCAGCGCACGCGCACCTTTAGATCCGCGGGGAAGGTGCCAAACACACGCAGCTTTTGGTGTGTGTGACCGCCAATACAGCATGGCGGACCATTCATATTTATGTAAATTTTATTTTAAATATGGAAAAACAAAGGTCATTCATTGATCGAGTTAGGAAACTATTTCTTCGTAAGAGGAGTGTTAAAACAATATCTTCGCTAAAGAAAAGCTTGTATTATATATTATATGGGCTGGCTGAAACATTACCTAGTTGTGCCGCGCGGCTACATCTGGGTACCATTCATCAACCACCTCGGTCCACAGCAACTAATGCCAGTTATTTAATCGCCGCCATTAATTACTAATGAACTGCATTTTAACTTTGGTCAATTATTTTTTTTTCTGCAAATGATTTAACTAAAAAGGATCGTGTTCGTGTCACCGTCTCCGTCCGATCGCTCTTAGCTACGCAACCTTAAACCTGCCATCGTCGCACGGAAAAACAACCTTTATTGATAGGTCATTAAGTGTTACGTCAAGCGCAATTACGTGGTCGTGATGCAAAGTTGTTTATGCGGTTGGATGGATGGGAGTTAGACCTTAGTGGGTTGTGATAAGGTTGAAGGTGATTGTTGTGCAGTGTTGTTTTGAGCGTAACTAGGGCGGGCGCCTTGAGAGCCGCATTTACATGACACGACCTCGCACGGTCGCTGCTCTCGTGGCCTCACGGCTGTAGCATTGCACGCCGGCTGCGCAGCGCTGTTTCCTTCCTCGCCATTATCTATATTTCCTATCCACGCCAACTGACAAACAAGTCTAATCCTTGTTTTGAATGCGTTTGAAACATTGGCTTGGAGCAATGCCAGAGGGCTTGGGAGCGCAGTACTCTTGTTCCTGGTTCCTATTGTCTTGAACTGCGCATGAGTTGCATTGCACGTAGAGCAATGAGAAGATCGAAACATACTCGCCAATAATTACATTCCACTTTTTTAGTCTCATTCTCTGAAATACGATATTGCAGAGTCTGAAGATGGAGACGGAAATACCTTTACTACATATAGCAGAAATATCAGCAAGATCAAAGACGTAGACGTTCAAAACAGCTCAGAGCCCATCCTGATGAAGCTGCAGAAAATTCAATTTTTTTCCATAAATAGTGAAAGTCCAGGAGAACGGTAGATATTCTTGGTATTCTGGAAGGCCTTCAGCTCAGTCGGAAGATCACATTGGTTCCAATTAGCAAGTGTTTGTGCAACATTCGAGAGTCGTGTTGCGCCATCCGACACAGACCTTGATGCGTGCGCTCGCCGCTAGTTCAGTATATTATTACTGCCTCCCATATACTACGGTATTTGCAGTGAGTTTGAGGTAAATAAAATAAACATGCTGGATTTGAAAGCTGGTGTTTGTGGGAATCTGGTGAGTCGAGAGAGTAATGACGTATTCTTATCAAATTACGGTTCAGAACGGAAGGATACATATCATATAGGTAGATATTGGTCCTTAGAGTCATTACTTAAGACTCTAAGGGCTAATTCTTTGGCAAGACTTTGGCAACCAATGTGTATTTAAGAATGATGTTAACTGCTACATCAGCTTTTAGCACTATTATTAAACTTGACTCTGTTTACTTTCGCTAATTTATTTGGCCTAATTTCCTGAATGTAGAAGAAGCAACATTATTTCACATACACCAAACGGTGATTGCTATACAACATCAGTTTTAGTATATACGAAACCCGAAACACGAGTCTAGTATTTTATGTAAAGAATCTTTAATGCGAAATTTCATAACTGTATCATGAAAAATCATAAAGTTATAAGCTTGTTATGTTACCTGGTGGTCCGCACAAATAATGATCATCGAGCCATCCGGGCGACTGAGGGGTTGGTTTGCTCCCGCACCCAGCTGTGAGCTGGCACCTAATGCCCGCTATGACCTGCCGTGATCTATGTTGCACTTAGTGTCGGTGGTGTCAAACTTATGACGTTCTTTTTTAATATTTTTGGAAAAATATATAACATGGTGTAAAAAAAATCATTGGAATCGATTCAGTTACTGATTCTGACAAACTATATTCAGGTTGGCATATACTAAATACTAAAGATAATGTTGTATATTCATGTGACCTAATCCATCCTGTTTAGTAGTCCTCATCTCCCAAAACAAGAACTGCATAATGCCTAGATTAATCCTTGTTTTGCAAAATAAATTCAATGTTAATGAGCCGTGGTTCTACCAGCATTATTGCAGCCATGTCAGTGAGCAGTGGCCTTCTGCGCCCATATGTGGCATATTTAGAGTGCACTGCGAATTCTTGGACCTAGATACGTTGAGCGGCTGAACTGGTATTATTATGGTGACTTGACGTATGGAGTTTGCAGTTCTTTAGGTGACAGAAGTATCAGAAGAGTTACAATAGACCCTAAAAACCCTCTAGTTCAACGGGACCTTAATAACGTCTTGAATGATTTTTGATGAGGTCCGAAGGGCCGAATACGGCTTTAATAGAAAAGTGAAAAAATAGGAGTTGGAGATTATAGAGCTTCGAAATTGATTGATATGTGGGTATCTGTAAAGTAAAATATGAGGGCTCTGACGTCCGTTGGGTTGAGTCTACGTCACGACAGATGCCAAGTTATTTTGGTAATTCATTCTCGTCACTTGGCTACTTTATCTAAATGTCTAGTCTTAATTTGCAGTGCAATAATGCATTACCCGTGGTGTCACTGCCAATTGTGTTCAATGGCCATATTTTAAAATCTAGTACAAATTAACACCTTAAAAAGCCTACCCAAGCACGCGGGGCAGCCATCAAAAATGGCATGCAAATATTTGTTATATCACGCTGAACCCTAATTAGTGTAAAACTAATTCCACTATACTAGTTTTTCACCATAGACAAGATCCATAGATCGACCGGTTCACCTCAATAAGTGGGACAGGATGCAGGCTGCGTACGCGCATGTCAGTGTGTGCGTGTATGTGTAATACCCACACATGCGTACGAGTGCGTTATGTAACAGATTTGCGGCGGTTTGTATGCATTTACCAACATGATTAGGCCGATAAATTTATTTATATGATAAATACTCATATGTTTCGCATTTACATGTTCTAGTTTTAGCGATCCGGTTGGTTTCGAGTTTATTATATTTTATAATAATTTGTCGTGACTGCTGTTTAATTGACGTAATCGACGCATTATTACATAGCTAGTGACGTAACTCTATATGGTTATTACGTTAAAATATATATAATACATATATCATAATGAATATTTAATTGACTACGTAGGTACATTTTTTTTAACATGTGTTTCTTTGTATTGATTTTGCTTTATTATCTAACGAACCTAGTGTAGGTAAGGTAATTGAATTGAATTTCAAAATTTACTTTATTTTGTTTCTTTTACACAACCAGTTACCAATTGATATCTAGATCTTTCTGTAAATAAAAGAGTTATGCAAAAAACAACAAAGCGCTACATTTTTTTTGTTCTTCTAAACAAAAATGCATTGAGAACGAATCATAACAGCACAAGTGCATCAAGGTGAAAACGTAAAAAAACAACTATGAAAAGACTACTGACTAGTGGAGTTAGTTCGCTTTCCGCGGCGCCCGCGCAGCCCTGACCCACATGCTGGATAACCAAGTGCAATGAGACAAACACATCGGATAATGTTACTTTCGTTCACGCGTTGACGTCAAATTCGCGCCATTACGCAAAGTTCAAGTGGGGCACGGTGATGTAAAGCCCTGATGGGGTCAGGCTACAGGCCTATAACACGGTGTCTTAACACTTCGCTTTCGGTGGTTCGTAGGATGATTTTTAAAACGTAGTGAAAGACGTCTGTAATGAGGAATTGCAACAATCCTCCTGTTTATAAACACCGCTGGGTTTTATGAGCAGAGTTGAAGTGAACCCATGGGGATCAATTTTTGATAGATGATTTTTTATCTTTAAATAACTTAAATACTTAATTTCTATTTCAAATTATATCTATAACTCTACACTAATAATATAAAGAGGAAATATTTGCATTTTTGTTCGTAATAACAAATAAACTCGAACATGATTGCATCACTGCTTACCATCAGGTTGGGTCCCAGTCGAGCACTGGTTTATATCAATAAAAAAAAACCACTATTGGATTTTAAAAATTCTTTCATCAGTAGAATGCTACTTTATCACTGACTGACATATGCATATACTGTCTACTTTACTTTTACTTTTACGCGAGCGGAGCAGCTGGCAGAAGCTTGTATATTTATTGTGCAAACCTGCCATAGTGTAGTCTATTTTAATCCAGAAATTGACTGGTAAAAATGCCAGACTGCATTAGATCGTTTATGCAATAATCTTTACAACAGGGAAAATAAGTTTATAATCAGATTGTGTTATTTTAAAAGAAAAGTTCTTAGGTAAATTCGATGGTTGAGAAATAGGTAAGCTTACAAATACACCTTTCTATAGCTTTTAACAAAGTTGGTCGTCTATAAATAGTCACCCAGACGTTGTTTGTGCTTCAGAATCGGCTTCAGTCGCCGAAATATTAACGATTACAACATCACCAACTTCTAAACGAAAACTATTCCTATAAAAATAACTTTAACGCAATTACGTAAATTAATTGCAACATTAAATAGGGGAAGAAAAACGTGGCAGCTCCTAAAATATGACCTTCAAATACTTGCTCCTATTTCCGATAAGCGAGCTATTTCCCTAGTCATTCGGGGTGCGTGAAAAACCGCAATTTTTCAGGCTTTCCGAACACGGCACTTAATCTTGGCCCAATAACGGTAAAATATATCGTGTACGAGTTATTTTAATTAGCTCTTACCGTCGGGAATTCCGGCAGAACGCGAATGTGAACTTACCTGTAACAAACAGAAATGTCATTCATATGTGGAAGCGGTTATTAGGTAATGTTATCGATTCAGAGGGAGAGGTATTTCATGGTCACGCTGTTCCGAAAATAGGTCGCTTGCTGACTGTCGAAATTTATTTAGAGAATGGGGTTAATAGTAAAAGTAATTAAGTCTATTGATTAATACTTGGATCCCAAGAAAATTATATAGACACACTGTTTTTTGTGGTAGGAAGTTATCAAACAACTTCTGTGTGATACTTTGAAACCGAGAGAACTTCTCATTCATCTGGCGTAGTTTTTGTACCTATCTATTTTGTTTTGTAAGCCACTGGGTGCAAATGAGTGCCTTTGATACATTTAGTGATCGGGGAAAACTAATATGCAAATAAAAATATCAAATTGTAAAGAAAATACTAGGCCAGATGAATGAGACATTCTCTCGGCTTCAACGAATCACCCTTCTTTCGCTCTGAGTGGACCGAGATGGAGTGTGACACTTTTACTGACTAAAATCTGCCCATGTTCCATTGTTCCTTCAGGTACACTTTGCGTCAACAATCCAACAGCTCATAAAGACACAGTTAGCATGCTGATTAGTCTGTATGCCCAATATGATGATTATAATGTTCTTGGGATCATTTCTTAAAGCGTTATCCCAATTTAAATCCTTGCTCTGCAGTTTCAGTAAGCTCACTTCCTCATAAAGAAGTAGAACTTCTGTTACATCGACATGAAGAGCTTCAAGTGTGGTAAAAAGCATCTTCATTACTTAGTAACCAACACCATTTAACTTAAATCTATTGAAGTAACAAACATGCAAAGCAAATATAACATAGCCCAGTTTATGTGCTAGAAGTTGCAACTGATGCTCGATCGACCCACCAACGATTTTTTCTCAAATAAAACTAAATTATAATTGGTACCAGGGATTTTATGAACGTTTAATTTCGGATCTGGATAGAGATACAGATATAGGAATAATATTATACCGGTTTCGGATTCGATTATGGATATGAAATTATTTAGGATTACCCGCTGGTTTCGGTTACGGATATTAGAAATTAAAATTATAAAAGTAAAATACAAGCAAGTTTTGATTTTTATTTCTAGTATCATTCGTTTGGCCGGGCAAGCCAAACAGAAATCAGTCGTAACCTGTCATTTTGGTCTTATCCGAAACTTTTATATCGGGTTTTGACAGTCAACGCAAGCACAGCAGCCTGCGCAGGCGGGTTCGGGCCGATGGTATCGGTAACTGTTATGAAGCTCTATAACATTTTTGATTGATACATCCGTCTATGCAGTTATATTCTAAATCATTATCCCACTAATAACATTTACTATGACCTCAACCACCAAAATGATATATTCTGATACGTTTATTTTTTTGTCCAGACGCGGGTTCGGACAGCCAATGTGTCATACAACACATAATTGACGGGAATATTAATGGGACCATGTTAAACGATGACTAGAAGAGATGAGCGAAGTGAACACGAATGGGATTTCTCAGGATACGCTGATGACTAAAGAAACTATACGCCCTTGTTACTGACCATATCTTATTGAATCTTTGAGTTGCATCAATTTAACCTGTAGTCAAATCTCATGTCGAATTGATAGCGTCAACCGTAGGATGATATTTATTCTTGACAGGCCTATTGGTCTAGTGGTCAGTGGCTCTGACTGCTATGCCGAAGGTCGTGGGTTCGATTCCCTCCCAGAACAAATATTTGTGTGATGAGCACAATCATTTGTTCTGTGTCTATATTATAGATAAATTACACCATGTATGTATTTAGAAATATATAAGTATGTTTATCAGTTGGCTTGGGTACGAGCCCATAACAAAAGCTCTGCTTAGCTTGGGACTAGACGGCGTTGTGTGATAGTTGTGGAATATTATTATTATTCATATGTTTTCGTAGCATATGTCGATATTTTGAAAGTGGTTCAGGCATTCAAAATATATATTTTTTAAATAAACTAAAACTGTCTCTGTAATCAGAATGCTCAGCTATCAATATATCTTTGTAAACGACTTTATAAGACAAAAAAGAAACACTAATATCTAGCTCATTAAACGCTAAACAAATACGTCAGAAACCTGTCAAAATTTGAAATACTACGCATTCCGAAACATCGTCAAAATTCCCCTAATTCATTAGCGTTAAATTCAAATGACTTGTATTTGACACCCCTAACTAGTGGCTCAAGCGACAGGGGTCGGACTTAGCCGATGAGCCGTGACGAGCAAAAAGCTGCGCCCGCGCATCGATGCTAAGTTACACGTGGCGAGGTGGCAGGTGTATAGAAATTCATTGGGTTCTGTATTTGTTTTTTTTTTTATAAAGTTTAAATCTAATGATTCTTAATATAAATAAATAATGACTGGCCTTTTGGTCTAGTGGTCGGTGGCCCTGACTGCTATGCCGGAGATCGTGGGTTCGATTCCCACCAGTTTATCAGTTGTCTAGTACTTACGTCGTAAAATGGGTGATTTTTAAGCAAAATGTTATTCTTATTGTTTAAATTTTAGGTTCGCTATCGTACCTAAGGACCAAAGTTAGAAAATACATTGTCATATTATTGTGGCTAATAGTGACGGATTAAGTTTGGGAAAGTTTCGAGTTTCTGTATCCAGTTAAGTTTAGCTTAAAATATATTACGACTTGGATGTTGAGTCGTCGACGTAAGTCTGCTGCTAGCTGGAATATAGACAAACATTTACCTACAATAGTCTGGAATATTCTATCACATAATATTCGAGCTATGAATTTCAACTGATTGTCTATGTAAGAGGTCTATATTTGGAACCAAACGTCTGCGTCTGTCTCGTAACAGTTCTCGGTCTGGGTTCAGTGACGTCACTACAGAACCCTAGAAACAGGCGATAAATACCGTTCATTTGGGGTATTTAATGACACAACCAGAGTCGTCGAAGAGCGTTATATTAATGGCACCACATTATGGGATGGCGCCACTAACACAAAAACAACAATTTTTGCGAGTTTTTTTGGTAACTTTAGGATTCCGCAATCCGAATGAAAAAGGAATAGAACTCTTACAGGATCGTTCGTCTGTCTGTCTGCCCTCCTGGTACTACGATCAATTTGCTCCAAATGCACTGGACCTATTAAGTTGTGAATATCTATCTGTGGGCCAAACATGGACGTACAACTTACTTAACTACGAAATTACTTTTGTTTGTTTATTATTGTAAAGCTCTCATTGAACCACAATCTCATTTGACCACATTCAACCTAGATTGCTGCCTACTCCGTAATAACTGATTAATCGGCTGTTATCACAACATTAAGACGTAAGGACAATAGCACCACAAGTGTGATACCTAGCTCCAGGGCCGGCTCATGATACGATACGAGTTTAACAATCAATAGCAACTAATGGAATGAAGTGAGAGTGAATCGGTTTGTATGTCACGTGTTTACTGCAAAACTGCTCAAACTGTATTGATGTTAGTAAACAGGTAATGAGCAAGGATAATAGTAGATTATGTGACTAGGGGATAAAACAGTGCCCAGTGACTTAAAGTCACGGGCGGTTTTAATCCCGAACGCAGTGAGGGATTTATAAAATAACCTGAGTTAATATAGAAATCAGAGTGAAGTGAGGAATTCAAGCTGCTCAAAACAATGACAGATTTATCCCTTTTGTTGGATGCTCTAACACCTTGTGTGAGATAATTAAAAGCCAATATGCAGAAGCAAATTATAAATTAGATAAATATGAGTATTATTTATGTACAAGTTAATGTTAACTATCACTCGACATGTTTTGAGATTTGAAACAAATCTTAAAAATTCACTACTGAATCGAACTATAGATTTGATTTTCTATAACGTTTCTGCTCTTAGTTTTTGGTTAGTGGCTAGTTTGATTTTTGTGTAAACTGAAAATCAGTTTGATTATCATGTGGAGGTATCGAGTTGAAATTAAAACCATATACTCAGGTCTGCGGTCCCTTGAAACTGTGAAAAAAAAAACAAACTTCTGAAACTGTTTATGTAAAACTATCTGTTGCCCGCGACTACCTCGTCAGACTCGTAAAACAGCATTAAACCATTTGGTCGTAATTTAAAGATTTTTTTTTTAGTTAATCCTTATTAAACTCAACTATCTATCAGAGTAAAACCTGTAACACATCGGTCTCCAGTCATTTAGGAGATTAGCCGGAACAAACAGACAAAAATGTAAATTAAAAAAAATATAAAGAAACAAAATCGCATATCGAATATACCTACTTTCATGTACATTTAGTAAAAATGCTCTTTTGATATTACAAACAGACACTTCAATTTTAATTATATGATGTATAGATATTATTCCAGCGAGCTGGAGGATCGTTCGAAAGAGTGACCGCAACCCTGTAAAAAAAATTTTTTCTTTTTTTCTCTTCTTTTCTTTTCCTGGCATGCAAAGAAGGAAGAAGGAACTTAGGTGGGTTTTATACAGTGAAAATCTGACGCTCCTCGCTCGAAAATCGGACCACAATCTGTGGCGTAGTATAAGAGGAGTTAGCGGATAAATAAACAGACGCGAAAAGAGACTTTGTTTTATACTATGTAATAAAGATACGAGATAAAAAATCAATTTAATGTTTGTTCCATAGGAATTGCGTCGCAGCGTGCGCACCACCACACACTACCATGGACTTTGTAACTATTACACTATAGATCAATTCAATGTTAATGTTTTTTAATTATACTGCAAAATGATTTATTTTATCCGTTTCAAAATACGTAACAGTCATACAATAATAGATCATATTATTCAATGTTTATTATCCGTCAAAGCTGGGATTTCCCAGTGTTGTGCTATTTAATACGTAATTTTTAACCTGATATGACTAAGTATAGATCAGGACATAGTAACGTGAGTCATTGTATAGACTAAGTAGGTACTACAGAAGGAAACCACGCGAATCTACTGATTTTATGAGAAACAGGAAACAAATTATAATTATCCTCCTTTTCAAAGACGCCATTCAATTTTTCTCGTCAAGACCAACGTATTCTTATGCTTGAATTCAGGCCAACGTCTATCTTTTTTTTTTCGTAATGGTGTCCAACGTGTTCCTATGTTCTAATTCAGGCCAACGTTTTCCTACGTTCTAATCCACGCCAACGTCTTCCTATGTTCTAATTCAGACCAACGTTTTCCTACGTTCTAATCCACGCCAACGTCTTCCTATGTTCTAATTCAGACCAACGTTTTCCTACGTTCTAATCCACGCCAACGTCTTCCTATGTTCTAATTCAGACCAACGTTTTCCTACGTTCTAATCCACGCCAACGTCTTCCTATGTTCTAATTCAGACCAACGTTTTCCTACGTTCTAATCCACGCCAACGTCTTCCTATGTTCTAATTCAGGCCAACGTTTTCCTACGTTCTAATCCACGCCAACGTCTTCCTATGTTCTAATTCAGACCAACGTTTTCCTACGTTCTAATCCACGCCAACGTCTTCCTATGTTCTAATTCAGACCAACGTTTTCCTACGTTCTAATCCACGCCAACGTCTTCCTATGTTCTAATTCAGACCAACGTCTTCCTATGTCCTAATTCAGACCAACGTCTTCCTATGTTCTAATTCAGACCAACGTTTTCCTACGTTCTAATCCACGCCAACGTCTTCCTATGTTCTAATTCAGACCAACGTTTTCCTACGTTCTAATCCACGCCAACGTCTTCCTATGTTCTAATTCAGACCAACGTCTTCCTATGTCCTAATTCAGACCAACGTCTTCCTATGTTCTAATTCAGAGCATCGTCTCCCTATGTTCTAATTCAAGCCAAAGTCTTCCTATGTTCTAATTCAGACCAACGTCTTCCTATATTCTAATTCAGGCCAAAGTCTTCCTATGTTCTAATTCAAACCAACGACTTCCTATGTTCTGATTCAGGCCAACGTCTTCCTATGTTCTAATTCAGGCCAACGTCTCTCTATGTTCTAATCGAGACCAATGTCTTTCCATGTTCTAATCTAAACCAAAGTCTTCTTATGTCTTAATCTACCACAATTTTTTCCTAACCTCTATAAAACGCCAACGTCTTCCTATGTTCTAGTCCAAGCCAACGTATTTCTATGTTCTAATCCAGGCTAACAACTTTCTATATTCTAAGCGAGACCAACGTCTTCTTATCCAAATCTGTTGATTAATTGAGAACTAATTGATAATAAAATATCTAAACTTAACATCTGTATGGTTATGATTGCTATACAAACATGTTTATAATAGGACTGTATATTCTAAATTGGACAAAAACAACATGGTAAGCTTCTTTCTCAATTTATGTAGATGATGCCGAGTTAACAGCAGATTTACCGATCAGAGGCCAGTTAAGCTAAAAAGCCGGGATTATCGAGGCAAAAACTGTAGCAATGATGTCACGTTAAGCCAGACCTTAGCCTACAATATCACGGAATAGCAAACCGGCAGGAAATAGGTACTAGACCAGTCTAGTCCCCGGCTGTTTGTTCGGTTCGGACACATGCAACCTAGCTATCTCTATGTTTCCTAGGGCTTATGACTTCCGTTATACTTACTATTTGGACGCTTGAGAAAATGGCTGGGACCTACTTATTTATTGTTTACGGATATATGTAGTTTTTTGAATTTAAAATTGAGTTGAATTTGACAACACGGTTGGGCTACTGCGCCACGTGTCGCAGGTTCGTTTCTCGCACCGAACAAATATTTGTATGATCTACACATATGTGTTTTGGGTCTGTGTGTCTTGTGTATGTGTGTTTGTACTATATGTTTGTGGACACACCCACGATACACGAGTTATTCCAAGTGTGAGGTAATGTTATTTTTTTTTTTATAAAAAAAAAAGAAAGTCATATTGTCTGCATCTCGTCGATATTAGAACCCTTAATTATATTGATATAATCCTTATAATATCTGCTTCAAATGTTATCTAAATCATATTCAAATATATAGTTCATTGGGTGCATAATATGTGATACGTCAACCATCATTGTACTATATTCAGTTTGCCGTTACTCTTCTAGTTCATATTAATTTCAAATAAACTAACTACAATACGGTGCACATCATAATATTATGCAATTTAAACGAATGAAGTTAAGATACCTATGAATTTGATAGTTTTTCTGCTTTCTAACTTGAAACTAATTTTGGAATGGGCGAAATAATCAATTGTCATTAATATCTTTGACGAATTATTATTGTTACTCAATTTCATCCGGGTAGACTGGAAGTCTATCCCACATAGCCTGAAGAATCGCCAAACTTAAGTGGCAGTAGGCAGGACATATGGGGACGAAAGGTTCAGGAGTGGCGAGCACGTACCGGAAGACGCAGCGTTGGAAAGCCTCCCAAAAAGTGAACCAATGACCTGGTGAGGGCCGCGGGAAACCGATGGATGCGAGACGCACGGGACCTGTCGTTATGGCGATACTTGGGGGAGGCCTAAGTCCAACAGTGGACGTCTTTCGGCTGAAATGATGATAATGATGATGATGATGTGACTAGAAGTCGACCCCAAGTTATGTAGTATGGAAAAAAGGGGAATCCGAAAAATGTCTATTGTAACATGTGAAACTACGAAAATAGCTACAGTTACTAACTATAATGGAATACCGTCATACTTTAGACTGATTGGTGTCTACAGCCTGTCACGATACCACTCAACGCTTACCAATTTAACGATGTCTTTATGACTACTATGGGTAATTTACCAAACTCATAAAAAATGCACAGAAATATTAGTAACTAGCTTTTGACCGCAGCTTCGCCTGCGATATATAGCCTATGTCACTCAGAATAAAGAATAAAGCAGCTTTCTATCGGTGAAAACATTTTAGCAATCGGACCAGTACTTTCAGAGATTACCTCCTACAAAAAAAATAAAAAACTATACCTCTTCTTAATATTAGTGTAGATTGTGCCGACATCTATGAGGTTACATAGGAACTAAAATACAAAATCTTGTGGTTTAGAGTTGCGATTAGAACATATATATATATAAAACAGTGTCCAGACCGGACAGTACTCGTCTGGTCGAAGGATCTTCCCTTTACAATCACTGTTCCGCATACCTCTAGCAATCAACACATAATATAGCAACAGTTCTCCAAAGAAGGAATAAGTGAACAGCGTGTTTGGGCAGATATAATAAGAGTGTCGTACCGTGGTCCTGGAACGTAAAGTGCAACTGAACGAACACAGGTTCAGTTGCACGCAGTTCGGTTCAGTCAAAGTCTGACACTCTCTCCCCCTGGTAGATATGTGGAGACGACTCTATTGTCATAAACAGGTCACATACACACAACCAGGGCTGCTGTTTGTGAATTTCGTCATTAAAACCACCCGTTCCATTATCAGACTACTAGGCGTACAGCGTTGAGCCATCGGTACACGATGGATATCCCACCCATACGTACAAAACGATTTAGGAACACATTCATTGTGCGTACAGTTAAGGAGTGTTTTAAGCTACAATCTAGGAGTCTTTCAAGTCAAGAGTGAATAGGTTACTTCTAGGCAAGCGAGCTCCGTGGTCGGCCACATCATCGCTTACCGTCAGGTGAGATAGTGGTCAACGCAAGCCTATCATTAATAATAATAAAAAAAAAACAATTTTTGTAATCTGGAAATGAAACCCAGAACCGAGTGTCAGTAATGTGAAATATGACACACGTAGCACTCAAAAGAAAAATAAAACTACCAGAAATAACGTTGTCATCATCCAGTAGATATTCTCCTTAAGCCGGATGATATATGTAACGATTCGTTTAACATACGCGTCCCAGTTAGTAATGTGGTTGCGAAACCTTGCGCCTGCGACTCTTTCGTGAAATATGCAACTAGGACTGCAGCAGGAACAGTCACGTGGACACGGAATATCTAGCTAGAAGGAAAATGCTATGAGAAAAACGAGAGGCTTCGAGGACTCATGGGTGAGATCAGAAGAATATAAAGAATACTAGCTGCTGCCGGCGACTTCGCCCACGTGATGGTAGAAAATTATCCCAAGGGATCCGGATAAAAAGTCTCCTTGATATTCCAGGACTTGGTCTATCCGTGTTCACCGAATTCAGTTAAGGCGTTCAAGCGTGAATAAGTAACAAACATACGTAGACACACACACACAAGCTTTCATCTTTATAATACTATATTAGTGTAATTATGGATTTAATGAAATTTTCTTCCTACATACAAATAGACTTTTGTATATAGGAAGAATCTGTTTTAATATAACCTTATTTTATAAATTCGCGGCTATTCCGGTAGTCAGTGTTCTGACGAACCGCTGTATACAGATAATGTTCAGGCAGGGATTCGAGATAAACCATTTCAGTCTAGTCTTGTGTCGGTCTACTGAACGCCGGGATGGCATCCAATCGGTCAACATTCTCATCGACTACTTTACTAAGTTACAGTTCGATAATTTTGGTTGTGATGAATAAATAAATAACAAATTATAATGTACGCCTTTGTACGTATTATTATTTTCAAATGTATTTAAATGAAAATACAGGAGAACCAAAAAATCAATTTATCTAACTTCTTCGAATAATTAGTGATCACCAGAAATTCTAATCGGTCTTCATTGATTATCAGTTATTAAAAAATAAAAGATAAAATCCGAAAAGGAAATTAGAAAAAAAACAAACAATAGATAAAACGATATCAAATTATCTTTTGACGTTAGCGGTTGCTAGCCGCAGCACCCGAGTCGGTGTGACTGGCGATTTACTAGCTAAAGAATATTCTACACCAAATAAAACAAACATAATGCTCTAAATTGTAAACCATAAACAATTACAATTACCTACTTAAAAGCTTAATATTAGTGTCTATCTAAAATTGTTGCCTAATAAATTCCTAACAATGGGTTTCCCCCTACCCTATGGCCATAAAAAAGCAAGAGGCTATGAAAACGATGGTACATCCGGCCCACGCTGAAAACCAGCGCTGTGGACTCGTCGCTGAGCGTACGGTCGTTTTGCTCGGACGTCGCGCATATATTTTATTTTTAATTATGTTTTTGTCTAGGAAAATGTTTCATATGATAGTCATAAGTTTGCGCCTTTTCCGGGAAATAAAAAGTTTTTCTTTGTTTCTTCTTTTCTTTTACATTTTACGTTTTAAGGCATTGAATGTTGATGATAATCTATATCACCAATTCACCATTGTTATTGTAATCTTACAGTAGATCACTAAAATAAACATCCTAGATCTCCGTATTCTCTGTGACCATAAAATTAAATAACAACAAACTCCTAGTTAGCAATAACAAACCGGTGCACAGGAGAACGGTGTCGCGTGCACTTGTGCAGGATCCTGTGCGCACGCGCACGCGAGCGTGTGTGCGTATGTGGTCGGTCGTCATTGACACGATTCAGGTTGTCGCACCGGCTCAAGGAGCTGTGCTTAGATTCAAGTGTACAGTCGGCCACTCGGCGGCCGAGCTGCCCTCGTTCTGTCTCTGCCAACGTTCAGACGCGCCTGAACGTTACCTCATTCAGATATGTAGGTTATTTATGAGAGAGTGGTAATAATCTATTTGGTGTTGCCCTTGGCAGAGTAAGAGCTATAGCCTAGATAGATTCTATATAACTGGGTATTTCTGATATGTTTACTTCAATGCATGAGTGTTGGTTCCTATGGTCAATAGAAAAAAAACTAACTCCTAGCTCTACAAAGAAGAGTCGATTAATTAAAACACATTTTGGAATTTCTGATTGACTCATTAAATCTAAATATTCTTAATTAAAAAACATCCGTTGATAATTTCCATCTATTCATATTTTAAAATGCCCTTTCTACCCCGTAATTTATTTATAGTTAGCTCTTTAATTATATATCAATTAACCATAGTTAAAGAAACGAACGAAGGACATATACTTATTTAATAATTAGATTAAACTTTGTATGTACCTAGTGGAATATAGAGCAATTTTATTTTATCTATCCCGTAAGAATTGGAAAAAGGAAGCGAGGAGACGTGATCATTGGAAGAAATGAAGGGAGGAATTTGCCCAGCTATGGGACAATACGTCTAGCTGTAATAATAATAATAAAAATAATCTACCCTGTAAAAGGTGATACAAGATAACTAATATATTTTCGACGAGCACTAACATTTGCGCTCAAAACTGTACCTCCACGCTATTAAGGTAATATAGTGCCATTGGCTTCCGCCGAGCGTGTGTACCTCCCGCTGCCTAGTACTTATTATACCCTGGTAAATGCTAGGGGGGACCATGGAAACTGCAGGTTTAGGCCTTCTGATGACAGGTATGACGTCACTGAAGAAAGGAACGCGTTTGTAAGTGATTGTTAGTGTTGGTATTTTGCTAATGGAGGCCTAAACGTTCGCTTGTCACGGGCAATTTAGTTTCCTTAGTAAATGTATGTTTAAAGGTGCCCTTTTCTGGGAATTTTTTGCAAGTTTATATGCAAATTGATTGTCATTTATTTTCGTTTTGCGTTCCGCTAACGAAAATAGTACGTCATCATCTTCCTGCCCTTGTGTTGTGTTATTTGGGGTCGGGGCTATGTGTTTTTTTCTTCCATTCCGTCCTGTCACCCGTCATGCCATCACTAACTTCTTTTTCTTTCATATCACTAGTCACACAATCCATCCATCTTTTCTTTCGCCTGCCTCTACTTTTACATCAATCCACATGTATACTCATAACTCTTAATACAAACGAAATAGTACGATACCTACTCATAAATCTTTTTAAATATATAAAAGCGAAATACCACTCACTAATTTATCACGAAATCTCAGAAACTATAACACCTATGAACTTAAAATTTGGCAGGTAGGTTCCTTATAGGGTGTAGATAAGCCGCTAAGAACGGACTTTACGAAACTCCGCCCTAAGGGGGTAAAACGGGGGTTGGAAGTTTGTATGGAGAAATCGAATTTTATGCGGGTGAAGCCGCATCTGTACCTGTTCTTCTAAAGATTATGTAGAATAGATTGACACTTGTCTAATGCGTAGACTAGGCTGTTAGACATACCCAGCAATATATGTTAAGTATTATAGTTGCAGCTATTCCAGTCTGGCCACGTGTTGCCCAGATAGGTCCAGAGCTCCACGAGCCTGTTTATTTACGTACACATTATTTCTGGGTCAGGGTCGCTCGGAACTCCGTGAAATGTCCGCCGCTATCGGATTCCGGGAACACTTGGTTCATAAACGTTGCCGGAATCGGTTGTTATTATTTTATAACAACTCATTGGATTTTCCTTTAGTGACGAGGTTTTATAAAAACTGTTGGCTGGAAGTGGGCCGCCGCCGCCGGTTCCTACCTTGAACGGCGATTAGCGGCTACTGATTAGATGTTTAACACTTATTGCATCCTTTAATAGATACGGTCAATTATTAGGAAGTATGTACTTAATGTAGTATTTTGTTAAAGGAAACTTGTCTGTTGTATGCTGTTATTTTTGACGGAATAAGGCGTTATCCATAAGTTACGTTTCATGTTAAAGGAAAGGAAGAACGACGTGTGATATTGAGTGACCAGGGGTGGAAGGTGTTTCGTGATGTTATATTTTAAAATCTATATTTAAGTACTAGCTTCTGTCAGCCAAAAGAGTAGAAAGAAGAAAATATATAACCTTTGTCAGTCAGTGATAAAATCGTATTCTACCGGTGAAAGAATTTGTCCTCCTTAAAATATTAGTGGAATTAAACGCGAAATTGTTAATTATATAAACTGTTAAAGAAAACAATTTCTATCTATTTATGATTATAACTTAAGATTAAAATTTACAACGACGACAGTTGACGTTTGATTGGTTGATTGTTTATTTTGTTTGATTGATTTATTTTTTGGCGAGTTCGAAAACTAATTTCGGAACGACTGTTTTGGTTTAATCATTTCTAGATGTCAAACTGCAAAATATGTGACGTCACACAGGGGAGGTTAGTTTCACAAATGACACCAGCGATGACAAGGATGAGGGGATCAAAAAATTGTGAAATTTATGTAACGTAATTTATGGATGGTCCCTACGTATTGAAGGAAAACTGAATTATTGATCAAAACACTAGGAATGTTTTCAGTTAGAACTAAGTACCTAGGTATATTCAGTAAATCCTGACAAAAAGACAGTTCGTAAAAAACATCTTATAGTAGACTGGGGAGCGGTAAAAACTTAGGTTCAGGCTATTTATCTACATTAATAATATTATAAAGAGGTAAAGTTTTTTTTTTGTTTGTAGTAGGTAATTTCTGAAAGTACTAGTCCGATTGCGAATTTTTTTTCACCGATAGAAAGTTGCTTTATTCCTGAGTTATATTTTATGTATGCGGGCGAAGCCGCGGTCAAAAGCTAGTCTAATATATAAAAATCTCGTGTCACAGTGTTTGTTACTGAACTGATTTTTATGAAATTTTTCGTGTACATTCGGTAGTTCTAAGAATAGGTCGTAGGCTATTTTTACCTTCCTACCACCTTTTTTGAAATTTAATATGGCAGAACATCATTTTCCGAATCAACTAGTAATTCAAGAAAAACCTAGCCTTATTCGCAGAGAGCATAATCAGCATTTTAATGTTCCCACTGCTAAGTCTCAGGCCTCCTCTCTAGGAGTGGGAATGAAAAATATCCACCATGCGGGCCCAGTGCGGGTTGGTGAATGTCACATGTCTTCGAATATTTTGGTTTCAGGACATGCCGTTTTCCTCACGATGTTTTCCTTATTTATCTATATATATAAAAGGAGAAACTGACTGACTGACATATCAACGCACAGCCGAAACTGCTGGGGCTAGGAGCGTGAAATTTTGCAGAAAGCTTCCTTTTATGACGTAGGCGAGCACTAAGAGAGGATTTCCCAAAATTCACCCCCTAAGAGGATGAAACAGAGATCCAAAGTTTGTATGAAGAAATCTATTATCACGCGGGCGAAGCCGCTGGCAGAAGCTAGTTTATTTATACATACTTTATTGTACACCAAAATAATAAATGATACATATTATTATGAGCCTTATATCAAAAAAACATACAATTGGCACGAGCAGTGGTGATGGAATAAATTACACAAAGTAATGCGCCTGGCTGGGTTTGAACCCGCGACCTAAAACTCGTAAGTCGGGGCCGCTACCACTCGGCCACCACTGTTCTCAGTTCGCAGATACTTAAAAATAAATGGTTGAAAGCTAAACAGATGAAATCGGTGGAACTAAGGCAGTGTTGCAGCAGCCACACAATACCGTGAGAACTCGCGTGGGTTTCATGAGCTGTTACAGGCATGGTTTCCTTAAGCCTACGGCTGTCCTAAAGCGGATTTTTAAAACTTGCAAAAGACCAATTTTGTTTGTTTACGAAACGCCTTCTAGAATTAGGTCATACCACAAAACTGTAAATAGATATTGTACCTTACTTTGATAGGGTAACCATACTAAAAATAAGGAGATAGGTGTATGATAAACTAGTGCACTTTACTATCAAGGATTGCATCCCTGCTTACCATCAGTTGGGATCGTAGTCAAAGCACTAAACATTAAAAACATCAATTTCAGGAGATTAAAGATGCAAGTATTGGAATTATGTTTGCTTACGATGCGCCTTACTGAATTAGGAACTGAAAATAATGTCCATTTATAGTGGCCTTACTTTAATAAAATATTACTAAAAAAAAAATAACAAGGAGATTTTAAAAACATAGATTTCATGAGGTTGAAAGATACAGGAACCTAGCCTAGCTAACCTACCTATAATGATAAAAACTTTGATAATAGAGCGACCGATTTATTACCCATGATGATGAGAGTAGTCATTCAGTCAATCAATTAAGTATATTACATTCTACCTACTTATATCGTATATTATCCATCAAGACAATTTATAAAGGAAATCTCAACTTTCAAAGAAATAAATTGCTCAATGGCGGGTTTTTCTACCCTGGTATTCTCTCCATTCCAATTTCATCTCACATAAGATCTAAAAATCCGAAATTTGAGCGAGTGCGTTCGCTCAAGGCGACGCGCGCGGATGTGCGCTTGCGCAACACAAACGTGCGGAGTGCGGAGTATGCTCCACTTGGATTGATTTGTTATTAATCAGCGCTCAGCGGACGTCCGGCTCTTAATATTTGTAACAGACACCCAAAGTGCCCTGATCTTGTGTGGGGCACGATGCTAGGCCTTGGTAGTGAACGGCAAGAAAGACTTCGATATCTGTCGTAATAACGTTATTTAATGATAAACGTTGGTATTAGTGACAAGTAGAGCCGGGAAGTTACTTATCTTTTCATATTTAATTGCTGTTTGTAATAAACAACCTTTTTTATGACTTCCGAGTGTGAACAAAGTTATAACTAAAATTGGGTCAATGGAAAACTGAACTAATTAGACGTCAGACGAATTATCTCTAACCTTTGTTTATTCCTTGTACTGGTCGCAAAACAATAAGGAAAGCAGAGCAAACTGCGCGGCGTCGCAGGAGCACGCGCCGCACAACGCACGCTCCATCTCGTGTGACATAACACAAGCACATGTGCCGCACACATGCGCGGCGCGGTGTGTGCACGCGACGCACACATGCACAATGTTTGCGCGCAGGGAAAACGAGGTCATGGTTGAACCCGCACACTCGCGCGCAACGCACGAGTGACGCACGCGCTGCACTGTGCACTAAGGATTGCGGATGCGGTTGACGAAAATAGTCAGATTTTGATAGAAATCTGACATTTGTAGCGAGAAAAATAGTCGTGGAAAATTGGCTAGAGAAGCGTCTCAATCCCGGAAATTAGAAAAGACGAAAAAAAGTGTCCAGCCTCGCAGAAATCTTAATGGTCACAGTGAAAACCCTAGAATGAGTAGACGAAGGTATCTCGCAATCGAAAGGCTTAGAAATCTCTGAGGACGTATGATTATAAGGACATGAGCATAAGAATAATCGGCTTTACAGTGCTAGGGCTCAGGATGATGAAGATGTAATGGGACATAGTCAACCACACGGGCCCACAGGGTTGTTTGGTGGATGTCACATCGACTCTTTCCGGTACAAAAAGCGTAAAGCCCATTTGGACGCAATTAACTTTTTAGTGCAATTTGACTTAGTTTTTCATACTGTTCCGACTTATTTAGAATTTTTACTTAATACTTTTTAACATTTTATTTAGATTGGTCAAACTTTTTCGTCTTTTGCTTGTTACCAAAAGTATTAGATTTGGAGGTACGCCCTACGAAACCGTGGAAAGAGTCGACATGTTTTAATAATTTTGGATAGAAAGAACATGCCAAGAA
This sequence comes from Mythimna pallens, assembly GCA_961205895.1. Lineage (NCBI taxonomy): Eukaryota > Metazoa > Arthropoda > Insecta > Lepidoptera > Noctuidae > Mythimna > Mythimna pallens. The sequence continues at coordinate 1,044,753 of OY540826.1, forward strand.
GGGTCATTGCAGTTTCCTCACGATGCTTCTTTCATCGTTTTAAAAGCAGTTGTGATGAAGAAATAAATTGTACTACTGGCTCCCACCAATACTAGGGCATACCAATGAGAAAATAACTTATACTTTACCAATTATAGCAGAAATATTACCTTTTTAGACTCGTTAAAGTAAACAAAGACAGGTACATGAAGTGTTTCGCAGAAGGTAGCTACAGGTACGCGGTTCTCAGGTACCTACAGGTACGCGGATCTCTGACAACATTCGCAGTAATGAGTTCTGCTGAGAGTTGAGTTAGAGTTATTTTAAAAAAGAGGGTAAATAGGTAAGCTTTGTTTGACGTCTAATTACAACTTGTTGTTTCAGGCTATCACGACGGGGATGAGTCAGGCGGCCGCGGCGTTACGTAGGAGTACCGTGACGTCGGGCGAAATAATGTTAGAGGGGGAGAAGAATATATAATAGGATATTTTAAGACTTTCTTCACGACTGTTACTCAGCAATAAGTTAGTTTGAAGTTACAAAGCAATAAGTTGCAAAGTTTTGGTACTCGAGTATTATAGAACAAATATTTGAGAACGTTAGAAAAAAAAAACATAATCACTTCTTTTCACTGAACAGTTCAGCGTCTTATCGTCCAAGCGAATACAAAAATACGATGCTACGAGGTCGGAAGCGAATTAGTAGGAAACGCTGAACGGTAGCAGGCGATAACCTAGATTCAGTGGGCAGGGAGGTGCTACAGATTCTAGGAATGTTTTCCGACTGTTTACACATTCTAGATCACATTTGCAGTATTTCGAGTGATTCGGGACTTTGGATGGCACTAAAGGTGAGAAAACTTATAAAAACCATATTTAAAATAAAACCAACAGTTTCCTACATCTTATCGAGTTAGGCAAACAAAAATGTATTGAAATGCTGATTTTTCCTTTTTCTTTTGATAAAATAATCAGTCAAAAGAAATATACGTGTGTTTATGAGTAGAGGATACCGAGATTTCAATCCAGTGCCGGATTAGACGCGGAGCAAGAGTAGCAAACGCCTACGGGCCCCCGCATCGACGAAAACAAAACAAGTCAGGATTGTTGTTACCTGTGTTTTGGGCCTTTCAAGTATTACTCGTACATAAGCACTACGGGGAGGGGGGGTGGTCTTTGCTTTTCTTATTTTTGATAACAGGGGCGATGGGGGGATCATGATGGTGATTACGTCGGCAGTATTTTTTTTTTTAATTTTTTAATAGATCGATGTCGATGTTCCAATGTCGCAAGAAAATTAGTAGACACGACACACATTACTAAGCAGCGTACATCCAATATTCTATTATTCATTGAAGATTCAGAGTCATGGATTCGTTTTTCATGGACTGAGGACTGTTAATTTGAATTAATATGTAAAAAATTTAAATGAAATTTGTTTTTCCTTTATTTCAAACCTATTCCTTATACTTACAACTACTGCTTATAATTAATAACGAAACCAACACATTGACAAACGCTTATACCAATGTCTACGTAAGCATGGGGGGAGGGAGAGCTTTGCTTATTTTGCCTGACAAGGGGGAGGGGAGACTTAATATTTGCAAAAAATCTGCTTACGTAATACTTGAACGGCCCCTTTCCTGATGGCTACAATACCTGGGAATCTTTAAGTCACGAGTGAGTAGGGTACTTCTAGGCAAGCCTGCTCTGGTGGCGTGAGGTGAGATAGTGGTCAAACGCAAACCTATTATCAATTAAAAAAAAACCTGTGCCGTATGAATTCTAATCATGAGAATGTAGGTAGCCATGGAGCCATCGCTACCTAAGTGCTCCGGGGCCTGTTCGAAAAATAACTTACAGGAGATTTAGTTCGTTGTCATTTTAAAAAATGGGAGGCCTCTTAGTAGAATATACTAAAGCTCCTATGCTGGCTTAATCTGACTCTGGTTATCACCACTTCTATTTGTTATTTTTCCTACGTTTCCGAACAGTCAAAAGTCACGTTATCACTTTATTTATAACCAAAACATAAATAAGTATTATATACCTAGTTGCTATCTACACTTTGTTGTTGAATAAAGAAAGTTATCAACTAAGTATTATAATTATTATGAAAGAACAGTGCGCTAGGTCAGCAGCTTGTCCGCCCACTCAGTGTTATGCGCTTCTTTATAAATCAGGACACGGGATAATAATATCTATCTTTTGTAAGAAAAATTAAATGAATATATTTTAAATATTCTTTTTAATTGACACATCAAATAGAAAGGATATTTTAGAGATACTTAAAATAAATAGAAAGTCTAGATAATAGGAAGTAAAAGACCTTTTAGGAAAAAGTCAATAAAGTGTTTTGTCTATGGAGCCCCACTTACTTTCAATCTCACAAACTACTCAGGAGGCATTGCTCTGTGTTGGGAGGGACGGTGGCTTTCAGTAAAAGACTGACACTCCCTCCACCCAGAGCAAAGAAGATATTTTGATGTTTCCCACTACAAAAAAGAAAACGAAAATCGAAACGAATCCGAAATCCCGCAACAGTCGGGATTGGAAACCCTAGTTAGTCTTAATTAGGTATTGCAAAGCAAAGGGTTGCATGGCAAGTTGTTTTAATCTACTGCTCAATTACTTCCCATTGCCGTATTCCAATAATTAAAATAAGCATCCCTAACGAACGCCATGGGAGTGATTCCACCGCCCCCTAGCGGTGACATCACGCAGCACCGCGCTGTCGCGACACCCACCTTGACATGGAGCCCTAGTACCCCACATCACGTTCTAGGAAGATACTTCAGCAACTAATTATTAAAATGATTCACTGCCGATGTTTTCCTACTGTTCACACACAATTATGTCTCAATTTTAATTGAAACGACGATCGCTTCTGAAAAAATTTTTCGTGTCAAGGTTTTATTGAGTTTTACTTGTATTGGGAGGAAGGAGTGGCAGTAAACAGGTCGTTTGAGATTTATTTTTGCTATGAAATCAATTTTGTGGAGATGAGTTGGCTAGATATCGGTTCTGTGGCTAGTTCCTCAGGTTCAATTTCTGGAGCGAAAATTATCTGTGAAAGCTTGTCAACCGCGGAATTTTTATTTTCTTTTTATTCCACAACTATCACACAACGCCGTCTAGTCCCAAGCAAGCAGAGCTTGTGTTATGAGTACTAGACAACTAATAAACATACTTATATATTTCTAAATACATACATATTATAGATAAATTGCACCCAGACACAGAACAAATGATCGTGCTCATCACACACATTTGTCCTGGGTGGAAATCGAACCCACGACCTCCGGCATAGCAGTCAGGGTCACTAGTCCCAAGACCAACAGGCCAGTCAATTATTGCTGAGATTGGTTGTCTTACGATCAATTTGTGACAAATCGATAAAAACTATGGAAAGAAAGGCAGTCAATAGAAATCCTCATGACATCTAAGCTTATCTGTTTGCTGTATATTATTTTAATGAGTGAAGTATTTTTTCTTACCCCCAGAAGAGGGAGGAAGACTTTACCCCCAGAAAGCACGGGTAAAGAAATGGGTATAGGGTTAAAAAGAACCATGGAATATATTTTCACTAACAAGACGAGTGAGAAATATTTCGCGTTTATAGAAATTGTGACAGTCACTACTTAGCTATGTAGCTTCTAATCAACAACTTGTTGGCAACTGTCGTATTTTATGCGATGAGAAAGAGAAAACCATTAATCATTAATTACGAAGCAGACAAAAACTTTAAAATATACAATAAAATAAACTTATCTCTTTTGTTTAAGAGAACTTGGTTATGTTGCCTCTTTCACCTTTTTGTTCGTAGTACCTACTTTACGAAAGTATCTACACAAATACCTCTGGACGAAAATGGACATTCTCGTACCTAACTTAATTCAAAACGTCGGCATAACTAGTTATGAATAAGTTATAACAATTCTGTCGCAGTTTATTTTTTATTTTTGCAAAAATCCACTTCAAAGTTCGAGCGTCTCTAACGGAAAAAAGCGAAACTTCCTTAATTCGGCACTACGCTTGTAACTTTGGTCCCAAGGGGCGAAGCCCTAAGTGCTTGAACGGCGGCGGTTCCACCAAAAAGGTCCTTTTATTTAGTGATAAAAACTTACAAACTTATTTATCGTTTCGTTAATAGCATTCACACCGTCACTTCGCAGCATAGAACAAAAAAAAAACTTTTTATTGTATAATTATAATAAAGTTACTGTTTCGAATTAGCTAGAGTTCTCGTTCGCAATCGACGGTACCTACCACTTGTATAGGAAGTGGGTTAAAATAGGTAACCGTTATTATTAATTTATAAATACTTACATTTTGTCAAAATTACGTTTAATTCCTTTTTACATAGACACTAATTTCCTTTTAATGTTGCTAGGTATACTGTTTTGTGAGTACCCCGGGTACCTCAGTATTAACGACATGTTTTGTATCTAAACATACGTCTACTCTCATAAACTTTCCTTCAGCATAATATGAAAGTGATCATTATGAACCTGTCGGTGCATTAAATGCGGAAAGTTATATACAATAGATACAAACAATATTCTTTGTATAATTACCTAGAGTGGTGTATGCTCGCATATGCACCGCGAATGGCCACCGCGGCCCGGGCACTCCTTGCATTTGAAAAGGAAAAAGTAATTTAATAACTTAACCTATTAATTGGACGACCTGGAAACAACAAACGGTCTATGGGCCACATTAGCCCTGGATTGAAATAGCTAGAAGCTTGGAACGTCCTGGGGAAAGATTTGTCCAACAGTAATCAACTCATTAAATTGATGAAAACAGAAGGATCCCTTATCCTATCAGTTTGATACCAATAAAAACTGTAGATTTTTTTGGTACTTTCGACTTTAAATCATCTTGATATTGCCAATACAATGGATAGTTTTGTCTCTATTTTTATGGATCGTAAAGTAACTTGAAGTTTATTAACTTTCCCATTATACGTTTGTGTCTATGTACAGTATGTACGCAGTTTCAGATAGATTATTAGGCGGGGAAAGCGGTTAGATGTGCCGTCCAGTGCTCGCGTCGCTTTCGCTTCCGGCCGCGTGGGGGCGCCACTGACCTACTGCGTCTAAGATATATCTCGTCGACTCGTGTTACCGACAAGATTTTATGTCTAAAGTAATAACGTTTTGTTGGCGATTGAAGATACTTGCGAGATGAACAGTAAATAAGTACCTACTTATAGATAAATTGCCTGAAATTATTTGAAAACTCTAGGTAACTATCTACCGCCTACCTTCATTTTAAACAAATTTCGGTAGATAGAATGCAATCCGAAATTTTTCCTTATTATTTTAAAAGAATCTCGAAATTTGGTTTGGTTGCAACATAAAACTCATCTATTCATTGTAATCAGTGTAATAGCAAATGTTTTGATTCAGTTAAGTAGGTATGAATGTGTGTTTTACTGGAAGGTCACGAAACCCCGATTGTTTATTAACGCTAGTTTTCAATTTCATTTAGATCGAACACTAAGACTTTAGATAGTACCTACCTGGACCAACGCAACACGCTTCCCATAATCGATTAGATAGAATAGATTACGTAGGATTAGGTAGGTATACTGGATACTTAGTGCCTAACTTTATAAAACTTTCTCGTGGCCTTAACGTTTGACGAGGTAAAAGCGGCAAGTCGTGAAAGGAAAATTGCCGGTACTTCCTCGAGCGGAAATCGAAAGTGGATTGTGATCGCGAGGAGAAAACTGCATAGACGAAGGTAGCTGTAATGCATCAGCCGTTGCAACTTCACATTGTGCAGTAGCGACATCTATTATCTATTTGTAAAACTATGGTTGTTATACTTAAGTGCTGCCATCTATTAGCGAATAGAAAAATCACTAAGACACGTCTTTTCATCGTAGTACTGCTAGTCATCACTAGATGTCACTAAACATAAATGTCGCTACTTCACCCCCAAGCCTTATTCTAATAAGTAATAAAACTCACCTTTACCTCCACCAGCATCATGCACCTGCGGCTTCCCGCTCGGCATCCTCTGCATCGGCGAGGCGCTGCCGTAGTTCATACTCGTCGTGTTGTAATCCGAGCTAATTGGTTCTTGCTTTATCCCGCTAGGTGACGCTGATAGCTTCTCAGCCAGCAATGGATTTTGGGAAGCGATGTTATATCGTCCATTATTAATGTTATTTGTTACGGCATTGTTGATGGCACTCGTGCCCGATCTCAACAGTTGTTGTAAACGTTGTTGGCCGTTGTTTGGCAGTGCTAATTGACTGTTTTGTTGGTAATAGCCTTGAAGTTGGCTACTGGACGCTGGCGATGATATGTTGTTGTTCTCTTCTTGCTGAAATTGAAAACCAATAATTATTACAACACAATACAAATAGGCGTCTAAGTGAATGGAGCAGAATATAGATAACACGGTTACACGGACCTATTTTGATCTCCACTATCCAGTTACTGGTACACGATAACTTTTGATATTTTTGAATGTAACTGTTTGCAGTTACCAAATTAGAGCTCTGCTACCCGTAATGATTGTCTTAACGTTCTACGAATAATAGCTCGGCCCAACATGTTTTCTAAGGCATGGAGGGTAATGCGAACCACTGGGTGGTTGCAAATTTTTGGGACTTAGCATAATGGGTTGAGAGTGACATTAGAAAAAATATCTCACCTTTATTTCAATAGGCGGTACAGAAGACGCGGTGGCATTTGTTAGATCCGTAAAAAACGTTTCGAAATTGTCGAAAGCGGTCTCTCCTAATTGTTTGAGAATGTCATCGGGGTCGGCCGCTTCGCCGGTGTCGGGCTCTAGGGTCAGGCCACCGACGATATTGGTGAGCTCGGCCTGCGAGAGGTCGCCCAGAGATGTCGCCATCTGCTGCAGTTGTGCGGCCGCTTGACCGCCGGCTGCCACTACCGCGTCCTGGAACTAGCACATGTTTTTTGTATACATTCTCGTTTATAAGTAGCCTGTGGTGTTTGTGTCCCTAATTAACTCTGATGAGATTTGACAGTAATAATCCTAGGTTCTATAAGTTGTGTTAGTCTAGTTAGGCACTATTGTTGGGGGTAGTTAATGATACCAGTAATAAATGTAATATAAGTCTAAACAGTGCTGCTGATCTCTTTTTATCTTAACGTTCTGCATTTTTTTCGATTTCGAGTGACGATTTATTCCGAAGTTAACTTGATGAGTTTGTTACAGTACAAAGTGTAACTTGGAGTGTATTACCTGCAGGCAATTGGAGAGGTCAACCATCCTGCCTTCATTCTCGGCGGACCACCATTCGTCTTCAATAAATGGCATCGCCAGCGCCTGTCCCGATGGCGCATGCGTCCCCGCCACCTTTATCACGGTTAACACTAGGTGGCGTTTTCACACCACTCTTACACACGCGAGCACTCGCGAACTATACACAAATATAAATAGTCCAAAAATGTATTTACACTAATAAATTCGTTCAAAATGTTTGGCAGCTTCTTGGACGGAACGTACATTATTCGATGTAGGTATTACGCGAATTTTAGGTACTTAGTTACGGGGGAACACATATCGGTTTGTTTGTTGTTGCCGCTGGACGACAGATGGCTCTGCTTGTTCGCCTTGCTTGTTCTCCTTGCTTGTTCTCCTCCCGGCCAGGTTACCTCACTCCTCGTAATCCACTTCTCTTCAGCAGCGACCTGTTAAGATTACGAGCGTAGGCTTTCACGTCTTAACACTGTTCGCAAATAAAATTATTAAAATCTTTGATAGAGTAAAATGCATTTAAATAAGAAGGGACCGTTAGTGCGTTTGTTAGTAAGTATCAACAAAATAAGTTTTTAAAAAGCCGAGAGTATAAGGGAATGATTTTGTCTAATTCTTAATAAAAATGTCTGATTCTTTAATCTTTTCATGCTGTTTAAGCATGAAAAGATTAAAGAATCTAGTTAACTAACGCTTAACAGCCTGCAATTATATTGTTTAATGAAAGAGTATTGCTGCTGTTAAGCGTAATAGTTTACTATTTTTTCTACTCGCCACAAGATGGCGCTGGTCTGGAAGTGTAGGTAAAAATTGCGGTTACATCGAAATTTCAGGTTAAGTGGATATTTTTTCTTTTTTCAGCTGGATTTAATATAATAGTGTTCTAAGTTTGACGGCGGCGATGCACCGAGATCACCTGGCGACGTCCCGGTGAATGTCAAATCTGCGTCGATACAGCATAGATGCAGCGCGGCGCTCACCCTCTTGCGCACACGCTCACCGCGCTCTGGAAATATAAACATTAGAAAAGTTAATTTATTTATTTTTGAAAAAACAAACAATAAAACTTATGAGAAGAGAAACATTTAAAACCATTTAACAAATTAAATTCTCGATATATTTGAGACAGACAGTATTTGACCTATTTAAAGTGTAGGTACAGCAGATTAATAAATCATTCGCGGATCGTTTGCGCATCACGTGTAGCGTATAGTACAATAAATCTAATCTGGTGTCGTGACGTATGTGCCAGTCAACGAACTTCACTACTCGGCTATTTCGGGCGTCACCTAACAAATCATTATTCTACTACGATAATACTTAACTTATAATGAGATTAGTGGTATCTTTGCCGGTTTAAAAAGGTGCAGTTTTAATGAAAAACAAATCATTCCTACAATATTCTTTCCTGCAATAGTTTAGTAACCCATTTCGTCTTTACAGTATTATTTTAATCGTTTTTTTTTTTTTGACATAATATATTGGAACAGTTTAACCCTATGTTTTCTTTTGTCTTATTTGCTAGAATTTTTTTTTTTGTATTTTTATTTTATCATATCTTTCACCATGATTATGTGAAAGAAGGCGTGCATGTTGTGGTCTCCTATAACTGAAGGAGCACAACGTTAAACAATCTTTTGTATAATTGTAACTGTGTATTCTTTTTTGAAGATCCAAAACCCGAAGTACCTTTACACATTTGAGATCTGTTTGGCAATCAATCATCGTAAGGAAATAGAATGGTCACATGATTCGAATCACATAATATAGGTGATAAATTGGAACCCTCAAAGAAAAAAGAAAGCTTGTTCGTCCCCGGCAAACTTTGTGACACATCATGTTGGCAGAAGCGATGAGCTTCGGAAGACGTAGAGCGAGGTGAAGCGTGAAGCTCAAAACCAATCGCGATGAAGGCCTACTGAGGACGTTCTCTGGCCCAGCTAAGAAACATAGGCTACTAAGTAAAGTAAGTCTAAATGCTCGGCTTTTAAAAAAAAAAAACAAAGAAAAAGTTTTTAACGTAACAAACATAAGACGTTCTCGTAATCATATTATGCTGAGCTCACAATGCACGGAAGACTGCGCGCGCGCCGCAAAACAAAGATATGCAGCCAATCAACGCGCGCCGTTTGAAAAAAGTGAACAATGCTAACTCAGTCTTTCACTATAATTGTCGTGTGTGAAGCAAAAAGAATTACTTTTCTTTTCTAAACATTTCCTTATACCGCTTTCTTCGTCTAACGATTTTGTTTCCAGAATAATTAATTTCTTAACAGTGATTACGTTTAAGTGTTTGTTAGATTTTATCTAGCTAATGTAAAAGTTGATGATTGTAATCTGAAATTTAAAAACTCTTTCTGTTCGTTCAAAAAATCCGTCTAAGTACATTCGAATCAAAAGCTGTAATTTTTTGACAGCGTTAATTTGAATTGGCTTTACAAAAATACGGACTTGAATAATTTTTTTTATGTATTTACACCCATATGTGTATCGGAAAGGAGATTACTAACATTGCATTATTCATAGCTCGTCTATTTATAAGTAGTAAATTAATAGGCGACAGCGAGCAAATACCTAGACATTGATTTAATCATAGAATTAAATTAGAGGCGCAGTCATACTTCAAATACGAAAGTTAGTTACGTTTAAATTACCGCTTGTGTATATGTCATTTTATGCATAAATGCAATCAATAATATTTTATTTTCAATATTATTCTATTTTCACAAAGAATTCAAGTGAACTATTACACTAATCATAATAAGGATGGACTACCACGCCATCTAGCGTCGAATAGACAAAGTTTTTTTACGCTGCTGTGTTGTATTTTTTTTCATTAGTACAAAGTGGTGAGCTCACTCAAATTTGAAGACCTTGGTTAAAATAAATGTTATTTAACCTACAACCTATAACTAATAGGTACATTCAAAATAGTTTATTTATTACGGTCTATCTTCATGTAAGGTGTTACAAGTCCGCTCATATTTTTTTTTTCTTTTTATGGCAAATTACTAATAAATTTTCCTGTATAAATAGCCTATTGAAAGATTTATAGACTTCAGTAGACGCAACCTTGAATCATTTACTTCCTATTGCATATTGCTCTGAGGACCTTGCATTGAGTTGGCGTAATTGCGACGAGCTAACATCTTACTAATACTTATCTTGTTTACACAACCTGTTGTTTGTTTTAATGTTGTAAAATAGTATCTAGTGAAATAAACATATTATTCTTAGTAATATTATAATAGGTACCTAAATACAGTACGTAGCTACCTACGACTTTGTAAGTTGGTTTCTTTTGCTAATACGATCTGTAATTATAACTGAATTATTGCAGTATAAGGAAGAACCTTCAGAATTCTACCACGCGATCAATATGACTGCAATGTCAATAAAAAATGTGCAATTATAATAATTTACTTCGAGGTAATTTAATTACTGTTTCCAAAACGATTTCCGTATAAATCGAAGTATTATAAATTTACAAGTTTAGCCAAATCAAATTGCAATAATTAACCAATGCATGGAAATAAATTAAAACAATAAATCACATGCATAAAATAAATAGTGGTAATGATCACATTTATTTTGAACAAAAACAAAAATTTTGTTCAAATGCGTGAAACTAAACGTATCGTCTTCCTTTTGACATTGACAGCTGTATAATCTGAATCTGTGTGAATCTGTGGCACACGGTTTGTTGGTCGGTCAATGTTATTGTTTTGCTGAAATTCTGCGATGTCGGCGAATAATAATTCTGATTCTTCCACTTCAGAGTCCGAAGTGAGCGCGTGTAGTTCTAGCTACAATCCTTTGAAGGCTCTGTATTCTAACAAAGTAAAGATTCCTGTGGAATCCGCTCCATTCTATGAAAACATTGTTCAATTTGAAAACGCACAGAAGAAACAGCATGAAATAATTCCTTTTGGTAAGGCAGAGCTGGTGGCACAAAGAGAGGAAGAGAAAGAAAAAAAAAGAATTGAAGAAGAGACACGGTTAGAAGAGAAGAATAAGCAGCGGTTCGCACAATACGGCGGTAAGATTTAGAGGTTATGTTTTTATTCAAGTTGACACTGAATTGGAAGCAGATAAACTTATGTAGTGGAATGAGTATGTAGTTGTTTCATTTAAATTATTCTGATCAATTATTTTAAGTTCTAATTATTTTGATTTTTTTACCCTAATTTAAAATGTAAGCGTCGTTAATTTTGTTGACTAAATATTTATGACTGAAAATTGATAAGTTTTTCCTACCCAGCCAGACAGCATAAAAGAAAAACACTGCAATAAGTATTAGGAATGAACTTTTTTCCTACATAATAATGTTTAATGGGAAAGTTGAATTAAATGTAGATCTTAAATAATTATTTATATACTCCTTTGCTGATTTTGGCTATGGTAACTGGTTTCTGATTATTGGTGCAAATACAATCATTGCTCAATGTGGCTAATATACCTGTATCTTTGCTGTAAAGATGCACAGTGCGGACACTTTAAAACAGTATAGTTGTATAGGTATTGGACACTGGAGGGCGGCTTATTTTTGGTAGTCTCTCACCTGAAGTCGAGATCTGTCTTACACTGGTCTTCAAAGGTATAGACAAATAAATATTTCTTCTATTAAACCATAGGTGAGCAGCTTCACACTCTGAGCTAGGAAAGTTTTACTCATATCAAAAATTTGTTTGGCCTCTCACACCAATATTATAAAGCTGAAAGCTTGTTACTTCTCTATGCTTGAACGGATTTGGATAAAAATTGGTACATGGGTACAACATGTCCTGGAATAACAGATAGAATACTTGTTATCCTGGGAATATGTTGCCTTAGGATAATAACAGATAGGATACTTTTAATCCTGGGAGTATGTTGCTTTAGGATAATAACAGATAGGATACTATTTTATCCTGGGAGTATGTTGCCTTTGGATAATAAGAGATAGGATACTTTTAATCCTGGGAGTATGTTGCTTTAGGATAATAGAATAGTATAGAATAGATTAGAATATCGTTTATTTAATAAAAGTGGCACATTTATATTATGATACATAAAAACAATTTTAACGCATACAATGCATTTTTGCCTGAACTAGGTTGGACCTGTGTGTCAGGCTAAAAAGTACTAAGAATCTAAGAAATAATAAATTAACAATCATTATCATCAATAACAGATAGGAAACTATTTTATCCTGGGAGTATGTTGCCTTTGGATAATAACAGATAGGATATTTTGTATCCTGGGAATATGTTGCCTTAGGATAATAACAGATTGGATACATTTTATTCTGGGAGTATGTTGCCTTAGGATAAATTCTACTATCATGCGGGTAAAGCTGCTGACAGCAGCTAGTGAGTGATAATTTTTAAATTGTTTGTTTTAGTATTTCAGACTTAACTAATATATCAGGCTCCTTCGTAGATATTTATTGTGATCGAAAAGATAAAATAACACTTTAATAAATAACATCAAACTAATTATTATTTAGATTGATTAGTAAATCTGTTGTCATGTTATCTTGTGTTGTAACTGATTCTCAAAAATAATTACACAAAAGACCATTTACTTAGATATGAGATGTGGTAACAGATTAAACTAAGTAGTCTTTTTGTTACCAGGCATGTTACCATATTAAAGAAATAATAATAATTTACTAAGTAATGATTACAGCAAGAATCACATTTATTTTGTTTAATTATTTTTTAACAATGTTGATATGAATTACAATTAGGTTTTTTTAGATGATGGACATTATTCATTGAATTTGTTACGGAGTAACTTTTTTCGCGTGTAGGCTTTGTAGTCATAAATATGTCAGAAATATTTTCAATGCCTTGTTTGCAAGATTAATTACATCTGTATTCTCAATCTCAAATTTGAATCACAGGGCTATATCAAACCATTTTAAATATGGAAATGATCCATCAAAATACTCCTGGAAAGTATCTCAGCAAATGGTTCCTACAATAAAAACTGAATCTGTCAGCCATTTCTCCACAAACTCTCATGCTCTCATCTCTCGTCACATGGAGCCCAGGTCGCTGCGAGGTCAGTCTAGGCCGTGCGTTCAATGCACGCGATTCTATGTCAACCGCGGCCGACGACCCTGCCCCCCGCACCGCACCGCCCGGCCTACCCGGGATAAGCTACGCAGCCCACCCAGGCAGTTGTGGGACTTCAAGCATTTGAGGATCAAGGTTCGATTTGGGGATAGGAAACGAAGGACGTAGGAAATTATTTGATTGAAATGTGTGATCGTAATGAGAAAGCACTTTTTGAACTGCGCGTCCAAATTCTTTTCTGTAACGTGATTATCCAGTCTTACTAGGAAGTATTCCACGGGGAATTGCTTCACTACCTACCATCAGGTGGGATCGCAGTCAAGCATTGGTTTATATCATTTACGAAAAATCTGTGAAGGAAACCTGTGAGCCTACAATGCAGAGGGTAACCGAAGAACACAAGTGTGGTTTTAGTTAGCAAAAGGCCTACACGCTCTAGGGTGAAGTCATTGGATGATTTCCACCTCCAAAAAACCAGGAAGCATTGCGTTTAGGGGTTTCATGTAAAATATGTACTGATCGGTAGTATCTGTTGTGTCTGGAAAGAGTGGAAGGTCGGCACCTTGACATGAAAAAAGCTGGGTGGTGATGGTGGTGGTGATGACGACGATGATGAAGACAATCAAATTGAACCACGACAAATTTGATTGTTTTCTAAAACTTTGGCATTTGCCTGTTCTTATTTTTGTACAATATATTATACTAAACAATAAATAACACTAAAAAGAAATCTTTTTCTGAAAACAGCTTCAAAATTGGTTGTTATATGAAGCAGCAATTAGCATTCCGAATGTTGGTCTAAGGACGAGTGGGGCGTGGTGGGAATACCTCGCTATCTCTTTTGAGCACACGTTACCTAATGGCGGTGACGTCGCATTTCAGAATGTGCATCCTTATATTGTTATTTGACAGTTCATTTTGAAAGAATTTGAAAATATCTTTCTATTTGGGATTTTGGACAAAATGACTTTTTGATAAGAATAATAAAAAAAATTGAGTCAAGTGCCCAATTCTCGAGAGCATTAGTGCCCGAGTGGTAACGGCCCCGACTTACGAGTTGTAGGTCACGGGTTCAAACACAGCCAGGCGCATTACTTTGCGTAATTTATTTCATCCCCACTGCTCCCAAAACGGTGAAGGAAAACATCGTGAGGAAACCGGCATGTCTTAGAACCAAAAATTCGAAGAAATGTGACATTCACCAACCAGCACTAGGCCCGCGTGGTGGATTACGGCCCATTCCCTCTCCTAGAGAGGAGACCTGAGTCCCAGCAGTGGGAATATTAAAAGGCTGATTATGATATATGCCCAATTCTATTGGATCTAAAATATCTTGATATGGTGGAACTTTAACTATTTCTTTCGAAACATTAATCAAAGTCTACGTGAACATAACGAGGGACGCTAAGCAGAGAATCCTAAGCTATATTTCAAACTATTAAGTCGTTATTTTAATCCACGTATAACTTTGACATCTCACGCATCTAACAGCCGAGTCGTAAATAACGAATGACCCTACATAGCTTTTCGCATTGCTGTGGAGCTGATCAGTACTGTTGGACCGTGTCCTACAACTAATAAACCACTCTCATTTAGGAACTTAGTCTTATTCGTAAAGATCTGTAATAAAATGAAACAAATTGTTTTAAATCTTAGATGAGTTGTGTCAGATTAAAATCATATTCCAAAACTGGCCCTAATAGTCTTGCCTCTAAGGACCGCGTCGAGTCATTCGCAACGAAGTAGCATCAAGCACCGATAAAATCCATAATAAAAATCCTTTTATTACCGTGAATGGACGTAACGTATCCAGGTCCGCATAGTCAATGACTCGCTATCAACAATGGCATCAGCTCATTTGCATAGCGCCCGTGACCTGCTGCCCCGCCGGCCTTGCTTACATAAACCTTTTTTTATCCACAATTTGTTTTGGCTTAGAACTAGTGGTTTGGTTACGTCAGCTGGTTTTCCGCGGCAACCTATTATGTCGCGAATCTTTTTAGGGTGGAATGGCTTCACTTTAGTTCAAAAGTAATATTTTGTTTTGCTTACATAAAAGACTTTGAAAATGAATGAATTAACAAACAATGAAGATTCGGTTTTAGGAGCATATTCTGTGTTTTGTGTCTTTTCGGTGCTTGAATCGTATTCGCTGTTACGTGAATAGACAGCTATCATCTTTTCTGGAATTTCTACTACAATAATGAGATTCTCGGCTATCGGTCTGTTCACATTTTAAGCTTAAATAATTATATCTAATAGTACCTACATAATTACTTTTACCAAAACAATAAAGATAAACCATGGTAATTTCTGTGTCAAATTCGCGATATAAGCACTCTTGTGCGTTAATTATGAAACTTAAAATATTTTTAATGAACAAACCACATAGGGCCCAAACACGCGATCGCGTGTTAACATTACCAATTATTTTCCCGCCAAATCGACAAAAATGGTGGTGGAAAGTGACGGTAGAGCGTACCATAGATTAAACACAGCTGGCTTGTAAACTCCTTGTTCACTTCTATTATCGGCTACTTTTGTGCAATCGTTAAGCCTAATATAAGCGTAATGGTAGATTCTAGAGTATAATTATTGCGGTGGCCATATTGTTTTGCAATACTGAAACACGGTCTGAACAATCGTGCGCATTTACATCTATTGAGTCTATCTAAGAAAGTGCTTGTTCGAAAGCAGACTAACATGGATTTGAATGTAGCTAAGGATTACTTTTGTTTTAACTAATACGCTCTTTTAAATGTAATTTTAATTTGAATATTAGTCCTATTCATCACCATACTCAGGTAGTGATTAATAGTGAAATCCATGGACTTAATTTATACTAATATTTTAAGAGGATAGATTTGTATTTTTCTTTTGTAATGAATTAAGTGACTCAAATTGGACCTTTTCGTTCTGGATCGATTTTAAAATTTTTGCACCATCTAATGCTACTTTATCACTGAATAGGGGCCAAGCCGCTGCCTGCAGTAGTAGAATTCTCAAAGACTTATGCATCCCACTAAAAGTTAAATTGCGCATTCATGAAAAGAAAACAACAAGTATTCGCAAAGTCATTTGTATTTCATCTTAAATGAGATATGTTTTCAACAAAAAAGAGCATTCACAGCCAATCGCTCCATCACAAGACCGCCAGATCGTTACGATTGTCGAGAATATCTGAATAAATCGCAGTGCGTTCATCTAGATGCATCGTCGCGAACGTAACATCGTTCGCTAGACTTTCGCGTGTACGATTGTTGCATAACCGCTTTCCACATGAGTGGCGTTCGCCGTCTCACTCGGCCTGGAGTCTCGGTCGTTGACATGCCATCCAGAGATTTTGCGCCTAGGGCTGTTGGCACTGGACTGACCGACCCGGCGAAAATTGAGTATCATGTATTGAAGCGGGATCAGCAAACCGCAAACGAAATTGATTTCATACGTGGTGAGTAGGTAATGCTTGAGTCTATGCTAAAAACGTTACATTACGCTCGATAGCATAACTTAACAAATAAGCTCTATCTGGACTCTTCATAAAACATTAATTTCCCAAAACTCATCGCGATACGATTTAGAATCTTGCGTTTTTTGAAAGTCACTTGATAAAAATGTAGATAAATTTTAGAAGCCGGGTCGACGAAACACATCGACATTTCGTTGCTAGTTACAAACTTACAACCTATGTACCCAGTAACAAGTTCTGAATACAGAACAGGAATCCCAATTATTTTATCAGTTATTACTTTGATCTTTAACACGCTGGTAGTTTCAAAGGACTGCGCCTTCGCCTTGTAACCTTATCTCAATTTTAATAAAATATTTTCAAGAATACTTGACGAGTCTTTTTATAATAATTTACAACGATATTCTTAAGGGCATCCAACTCAACATACATTTTCACTGTTTTCATAAAACCGCTCTTACGCGATTATGAGTGACGTTATTGAACATTTTTGTTTAGATATTTGGGAAACACAGTATCTTGTGGATATTATCTAGACTTCTATTGAACTCAATTTATAAGTTTGTGTAAAACTAATCCAGTAAAGACATGTGAAAATCTGCTATTTTGCATGAACTTTTACACTTCATAATTTACTCAAAAATTATAAAGTACAAAAATTAGAAGCCTTGCTGTAATCAAGATTCTAAATGACGACAATAGTTTTCAAAAACGTAGGGAGTAAAAAAAACAGCCATTTAGGCAAACATCGCGTTAGCTTGCGTTAGATGAAGTAACAAGCTTTTAAAACATGCTCGATTTTGACGATAGACGAGTGAAAAAGGACCTTCTTAAGAGAAAATCGCTAAATTGTTACATTATATTAAGGCAACCCTGTTAGACTGATGAAATACTATCTATCTTAAAAACAATGTGTGGCCAGTCGAAATGATTCTTACAAAGCTTGCTAAGAAATGCCGATAAACAATTGTGTCATCCAAGATAAGAAACAACAAAAATATTAAGATTGTATGTTATGACTGAATAAAGGCGTTTCAATTCATATTTTAGGCAATTATTTTTTATGAATTAAATTAGTCTGGTCAAGATGTTCAGAACCATACTAAGCTACTAACCCCTGACCTTTCGTTTTCTTAGATAAACCCTGAAAGTTCTTGTTAACAAGAAAGAACTTTATTTCGATTTTTTTTTGTGAATTCACTTTTCGTTCCAGCTTCGTACGGGTGTTAAAAATCATTGAAATTCACGACTTGTATTTACTATAATATGCATATCTCTCTTTGTCTATATTGGTGAAAACTGCATGGAAATCCGTTCAGTAGTTTTTGAGTTTATTGCGAACATACAGACAGACGTGGTGGGAGTCTTTCTTTTATATTATGTAAAAATTGTTATTACCTAAGTAACATAATCTAAACCAATTCGGCAAAACAAAACTTTCATAATTTCCATTGCATGTTTTTTGCAAAGATATGATGAAAAAAAAAAACAAAAATGTCCAAACGAGGATAATGCTTTTTATTAGAAACCAAAGAAAGCAATTACGTGTATTACATTGTTAACGAATTATAAAAAGAGATAACAAATGGTTGCGTGCTCTGTTATCTATCACGCTAAGTCAGCGGGCTGCGCGTGCGCGCCTCGGCGACACCGGCGGTTTTAGCCTCACGGTTATCGTCGCTAACAAATCTATGTTGTTTCACTGATATAATTAGGCCCTGCATAGTATTTTTTACTAACAATAACGCAAACATAGTATCTGTTTGTGTTGAGATTTTGAGATGTCTAAATCATGGGCAAAAATTATTTAAAACCTCTGACTCTGGACCTCCCTGCCAGTATGTTTTTTGTCTTGGAACAAGTTATAAAAGAACATAAAATATGTTTTTTACTGAGCCTGACCAGCCTTTAATCCCTGTATAATATAATGTAAACGCTAATGATTAGGATGGAAAGCATATGCGTAAAGTCGTAGTGCCGCACAGACAGATTGCGTAAGCAAATAATTGTGTTAAACGCATAAAAGTAAATCGGTACGTCGCCAATAAGCGGCGGAACGGAACGCAAACGGAAGTGATGCAACGGCACGCGTTTCGGCGCGCATCTGTGTAAACATGGCGCGCTTTTCTGAATGGCGCGATGGCGGGTGGCGTTTCCCGCGCTCGGTTGCGGGCGACGACCCCGGCCGCGCGGTCAGCGCCCGGGGATAGTGGAGTGAAAGTAATTCGCGATCGGCGACCGCTCGCGAGCCATGCCGTCCTGGTACCTCCGACGCCGACGCTGCATAGATTGTTGATAGTTTACGGTTTTTAGGGTTCCGTACCTCAAAAGAAAAAAAACGGAACCCTTATAGGATCACTTTGTGTTCCATCTATCTGTCTGTCAAGAACCTTTATCTTGGAAACGCGTGGAGGTGTCGAGTTCAAATTAAAACTATATACTTTTAGGCCTACGGTCCCTTGAAGCTGTGAAAAAATCAACCTTCGAAATTAACGAAAAAGATACGGCCTTTTATGTCACAAAAATCGTGTATTTCGACACTCAAGCGTATCAAAATTCATAGGGTACTTACCGTTGACCTAGAATCCTGAAATTTGGCATGGATCAAGGTCGGTATAAGCATAATAAGCATAGTACAAGTATAGGAAAAAATCTCAAACTGTAGTTATGTCATAAAAAAAACTTTGTTTTGCGATTGAGAAAAATCTTCGTAACTCAATTCGGGAATTGAACTATTTTAAGTAATTTTGTGCGGAACCTTCAGTGCGCGAGTCCGTCTCGCTCTTGCCCGGTTTTTTTAATCTGTTGTTGACGCATTGATGAGTTTGGTTAATGGATTTTGTTTCGTTTTTAGTTTACTTTGGGACCTTGTTTGTTTATTGTTTGCATTGCATGATTATCGGCAATAGAACTAGTCTATAATAGGCAGGTTGCAGGGCTTTTGTGTCATAAGTATATTATAATGGCAATCGAACTTTTATTTTCTTAATTGTTTAAAAGCAAAGGTCGGCTACAATTAACGCCTCTACATTTACAACTATGGCTAACAAAGTGTTAAAATGACCATTAATAATTCATAATCACGCGATTATTTTATCGATGGTAAACTCGCGATTCGACTAATTTCAATGTATAGATAGTAATCGTCTCATTTCTAACACGATTCTAATGAGAAACCCGTTTCGCGTAGCCGCTCTTGATTTCATTTGGATAGTCTATATTTAGAAACGTTTATCAATACATCGTAATAATAGTCATATTTAGTTTCATAAATAGTTATGAAAAGTAGCTGTGTACCTGTGGGCTGATAAGAAATCTATTTTTACCTCGAACCTTTTTGTAAGTTTGTTAGTGCTCAGGTAAATCACAACTCCAGCATGGAATCTATGCAGATGTGTGTGATCAGATTGTGATATTCAACGATGTCATCTAGCAGTTTATGAAAAGCAGGATTTTTGAGAAATCATCCAATTACATTTCGTGCTCTAGGGTGGAGCGATTGTCAGACTTTTACAACCACATCTATGTTCTTTCTTTGCCCTCGTGCTCCAAAACCACGTCAAATCACGCTGTCGACGACTCGGGCTCGGTCCAAACGGTTAACGGACGACCGGACGGCGAGCTACCCATTGCTCGTCGTCCGCAAGTCCACGCCTACGATGGCTGGAAATCGTCTGAGATATAAGGTTGTCTGTTCCCTCACGCGTGCAGTCGCCTCCTTCCCTAGCATTACTGCTTCGCAGATGAAAAGCAGGAGCCATTCTCTAAATGTTATGAAATATCAGTTGTCGATATGTCAGCAGTTCGTCTGCAATCCTTATTACTCCCTATCCAGTTAAAATTTTGGGAAAGATTTCCTTATTCCTTGTCTACCCAGGGATTCTGATAGGAGTTGATGGGTCATTCTGTCAGAAATGTTCCATTTTTTATCTAGCTCTTACTTTCCTACTGCTGGGGAAAGGCTTCCCCAAGTTCTTCCACACTTTTTTCTCCCGCACCGTCTCAAACCAGACCTCGCAGAACGCGTCCAGATCATCCCGCCGCCTCTTTTTAGGCCGAATTTTTCTTTTACTAGGACCAAATAATGTCACGCCATTCTACATATAAATCATAATGAATGTGATATCCATCTTCTATCAATCTTCTGCAGCTGACAAACCTATTGCTTTGTATCGTGATTCTCAACAAACCCTTTAGAGAAATATGTTGAATTAAATCACTGGTCCCTTTTTATCACACTAGGAATTATGCCTGTATCGTCAGTGTGTTCACAAACGCCATCCATCCAGACCCGGGAACAGCTACCTATAAACCAATCGCTCTACCACTACACCAACTGTGCCATCAATATTTGTGAGGTGGGAAACCGTCCGTGTCAGACTTTTACTGACTACAACCCACCCGTGTCCTTCAGTCGACTTTTACATTCTAGGGCTACCGGGCAGTCACTTCTTCAATCGTCCCCGCAGCCCTAGCGCCTGCTATCCGCCCTACTGGGCTCCTGACATCACTGGTTCTTAACATTTAATGGAGACCCGAATGACATATGTAAGGGCAAGCAGACATTGACCAAACTGAGGTTGAGTGCACGCATTACCGTCCCCGCAGGGCCTGCAGCAAGCGCGTGACGCAAGCTCCGTGCGATATTTTTACAGGTGTCATATTTGTGTCACACTGATAACAAGTGCGTTGACTTTTTCTTCGACATTGTTATCGTTATACACTAATACGTACGCTTTAGTCTCTTGTAATTAATAATAGGTTATATTTGGCTATGTGGTGTAACGTGTTTTCAATAAGTTTATTATTTTTAGCACACAAGAATCTTAACTAAATTTTAAAATAGTTCTCCGTTAGTCCGAGAATCTTTAAGTCAAGAGTGAATAGATTACTTCTAGGTAAGCGCGTTCCATCGTCGACCGCATCGTCGCTTTCCATCAGGTGAGATAGTGGTCAAGCGCGAACCTATCAAGAATAAAAAAGAAATAGTTCCTTAGGAGATCTAGCAGTTTTTCGAAATTATTTAAAAGTAGCGAAGAGTTTCGAGTTTAGCAAGCAGTTTGGATTTTAGGGACCCTACCAAGAGCTCTTATTGCGATCCATTTGACGACCAAAACTGAACTGGTAAATAGATGGAGCTATATAGGGTCGATACCGCCATCCTTTTTTCTCGTTCGCAGTCTTGACGTTTTAACACGTCACGTAAGGCCCCAGATCTAGAATCTTGACTATTAAAAAGAGCATTTTTGCGTAAAATAAGATATTTTTAATCCTGCCTAATTATTAATCATCTTCTTTAATGGAAACCTCTTGTCAGATAAGAATTAGTAGGCATAGTCGAGATATAGTCTTACAATCTTCTATTATTATATTCTTTTTTAGGGTTCCACACCTATGTTGGCAAAAATGGAACCCTTATGAGATCACTTTCTTGTCCGTTTGTCAAGACCCTTTTTCTCAGGAACTCGTGAGGTATGAAGCTGAAATTATTATTATATACTTGGGTTTTGTTCCTCAAGCAGTACTGGAGAAATCAAACTCCTAAGTCAACACAATCTAAAGATAAGGCCGCTTATAACAGTTTAGGTGGATATTTTGTCGCTCCCTAGGAAATCAAAACCCTTATGGTATTTCCCGTTAATCTAGAATCCTAAAGTTTGGCATGAATAAAGGTCTCATATCACAAATATAAGCAAAAGTCTGACAACTGTAGTAGTTACGTCACAAAAAAAGGGAATTATACTATTTATATAGGAATGTAAGTTTGTACTGAACCCTCGGTACGCGAGTTCGACTCGCACTTGACCGGTTTTTTTCTATTAGGTGCTATACCACGTGATCTAATAAGAAATAAATTCTGATAACTCAACGTGGTTAAGCTGTTAGATTCTTCTGAGCATATCTAGTTAAGACTGAAACTATTTTCTTTTGTTTTTTTTAGGCTTGGTACCGAGAAAAGAGTTCAAGACAAGAAATGTGCTCACTCGCATGGGAGTTATGGATGGGCCCCTGGCACTATTGAAGGATTGGGTCGACAAAAGACTTCGAGTTAAGGTAAGCACCAGAGAAACTACCCATTGCTGTAGATCTAACTTGTTTTTTTTGGTCTTTTGATCTTTTGTGAGGACCATTTTTCTAGAAAGATATTTTTTTCATAGCCTGCTGTATTCTAATGAAAGTACAGTAATTACTGGAGTGGGATAAGTTTCACCTTCAGGCTAATTTAATTTTAGTCTTTTGATCTTTATTAGGAAAGATAAGGGCAGATAATAAAGCCTTTTGGGAAAGATGGCCATGTTTTCATAATTATTAAAGATAACATGCTAAAACTACGTGTCTGTAATACATTTTTTATCTATGGCTAAAATGTGATTTAAAGTTTCGAGGTACATTTTCATACAACCGCTCTTACGTGATTATGATGATGTTATTACACATCTTTCTCTGGACATTTTGGATACACAGCTATCTTGTGGATATTATCTAGGCTTTTATAGAAATCAAAACATAAATTTGTGTAAAATTAATCTAGTAAAGACCTCTGAAAATCTGCTATTTTACGTGAACTTTGGCTTTCCATAATGTACTCATATATAAAAAAAGTACATCAATAGAAGCCTTGCTCATTTAATTGAGATACTGAATGACGAGATTTTTTCTGAAAAACAAAAGTTTTACAAAAGAACAATTTTTGTGAAATATTCGAGTAAATCACGGAATTACCGAATGCCAACTGAGTTTTCAGGCGTTATCTCTCTTTTTTTGTATTGACTCTTCATCAAACATCGCGTTGGATTGCGTTAGATGAAGCAACAAGCTTTTAAACCATGCTTGCATGCCATCAATCTATTGACCATAGGCGAGTGGAAAAGGACCCTCTTAACATTCGCTTGTACTCATCAAATGTTCCTCTTAAACTGACAATATAGAAATAGAACGCATAACTCTAAAACCAAAATGTTTAACAGCCAATCCGTGTTTAGATCATGTGTCATAATTCTGGGTCCTTAATGCATCCTTTGTACATAACTGGCTCGTTTCCAACGCGGAAGCTGCGCATGCGCTTTGATGACTGATGGTTTGCCCAAAACCGAAATAGTACAAAGCCCTTTCTATAGACTGGAAATCGCTGAGGATAAACTAGACATTGATGCAGCAATCTCGCCTTTAATGGTTGTAATATACCTTGGATTTTTTTTGCGAAATAGGATTGGATATTTTATTTTCTGACGCAAGCTTGCCAACAAGAGAGCAAATAAATGATAAATATTTCAGCAAAACCGTACCGTCTGCTCTACTTTCTTTAGCTAACAAGGCAAGCTAAGTCAATAGCAGGTGCATTGTATCAGATTATATGAGCCTAGACTTAAGTTCTAAATAGATCTTAAACCACAACAATTTAAAGTATTATTCAAGAAGAACAGTTCGAATAGACCAATTTTATTATCTGATGAAAATCGGATGATGGTATGCCTCGTTTCAACTGACGTATCACAAGAACAAAGACTTATCACTGTTGTCGAAGCAAACATAACGTCGCCTAATGAAGTTGATCATCATGGTTTGATTAAGAAATTTATATATGTAAAAGGAGAAACTGACTAACATATCAACGCACAGCCGAAACTACAGGACATAGGAGCGTGAAATTTTGCACAAGATTTTCTTTTATGACGTAAGCATGCACTAAGAAAGGATGTTACAAAATTCACTGCCCAAGGGGATGAAACGGGGTAGAGTAACCTACTTTCAGGTGTGCGAAGCTGCTGACAGAAGCTAGTTTCTTATGATTTACTTTTTTTTATTTGATATAAACTAGTGCTTGATTGCGATCCCATCATGGTAAGCAGTAATGCAATCGTTGATGGTGAGGCGCACTAGTTTATTAAAAGCCTATTCACTCTAGCCGTGGATACTCGCCGTACGTCGGGTTGTCCGATGTTAGAAATGAGATGGCGGAATCAAGTCATGCAATTTCCGCGCACACTCTCCAAAATGCAACCTGTATAACACTGAAAGGCTGGCTACCCTACGCCTGTGCTCAAGGCTTTGAAGATTGGACTTAACCAAATCTGGATCACCAATTAGCCTCTTCGCACGCCTTCTCATCGAGTCCAAAGCTACTAGGTGGCATTTTGCAGCACCAGCCCATGTGTGTTTTCTGCACTGAAACTTGAAAGCTCTCTTGAACTAAGCTGCATGCACGGTCTGCTCCTACTGAGTTGCTAGTTCTCAGTACTACGTCTAATTCAATTTGAGCCATGTGTAAATTATACACGTAATTTCAACACCACAAGGGCATCCCAGTACAAAGTGCTTCTACTTATTGTTGCGACGCATGTTACATGGAGTTGCCTTGATACTTCCACTAATTAATTTGCATTTGATTTAATTAGCTGCGCAGAGCACTTGAAGTCATGTAAACGTAGCACAATTGTTGATATACCGCTAATTGGTAATTGGAACCTCATCATTGACTTTACCTTTCTTGGTATAAGTGTTCCAATTAAGCTTGGCATAACGTGTAGCTTAGCTAACCTTAGTAACACTTCTCAGGATCTATCTGATTTAAAGCATCTGATGATTATTGGATCCCATGAAGGTCCATAAGGAGAAACGGTACTGAGACCGTGGTCAAACGATATCCCATTATACCAAAAGCAGTCAGGATATCCTTTTCAAAACAAGCTATCAAGATTGTCAGTGAAATTAATAGGATAGGAACGAATATGGTTTCAGTAGGGCATGCGACGGTTCTAGAAGCGCTTGTGCTGACTCACAGCCGTCTAGGAAGAGCCTTGCAGGCCGTCCGTCCGGTCGGCGTCTGCGCAGCGCGATTTGCAAGATTCTATTATTGGTGCGATGCAATGCGTGGCGTCTGGCGTACTGTTCGCAAATACATTGGGAGTCCGTCGGTATTTTATTTTGTATGGTCTTTTGATCGAAACTTTTTATATGAGTTCGGATTTGGTAAATCGCAGTGTGTGTTAATCATAATTTAAATTTGCAAATGATTTCATAAATGATTTATCCGGGATCCTTTGAATCATTCTACAGAAAATAAAGGCGTGATTCATCGAAATAAATCGTGCGTTAATTTTTGTTTTTTTATTCATTCATTTCCAACTAAGTTTGATATCTAGTATCAACATTTTTGTTTTAACTTTGCCCCACACTAGGAATAATTCCTGAATCGTGGGTGCGACTAAAAACATGTAAACGTACTTAAATAATACACCCAGACCCGAAACACCTATCTGTAAGCCATACAAATATATACTCCGTGCGGGAATCGACCCTACGACATGCGCATTGCCGCAGCTAATCGCTCAACCACTGCGCCAAGCGTGCCGTCGTATTTACTTTAAATCTCTTTAACAAATTATTCTTTTAAAGTATTTTCGTCTGTAAGCGAGCCAATTATAGTGATTACATAGCCCGCAGCCCTTGAAGGCTTCAAGTTAATATATTCAAATATACTAGCAATGTTGTACAAATTCGTTTCCTTATACAAAATACAGGCGAACAAAACGTAATCATCGCTTTGTGCCCTTGTTGCCTTGAATATTAATTACTTGATTATTTTAAATAACTCTTTGTTGTCTTTTTCAATATTACTGAAAAAATTAAATGGCTTGCGAAATGGAGATGTTTAAATAACCGGCCAAGTGCGAGTCGGACTCGCGCACTAAAGGTTCCGTACCGTCCGTAGCAAAAACGGCTAAAAATCATGTTTGTTATGTGGGAGCTCCACTTAAATATTTATTTTATTCTGTTTTTAGTATTTGTTGTTATAGTGGAAACAGATCATCTGTGAAAATTTCAACTGTCTAGCTATCGCGGTTTATGAGACAGACGGACAGACATACGGACGGACGGACAGCGGAGTATTAATAATTGGGTCCTGTTTTACCCTTTGGTTACGGAACCCTAAAAATAGTTAAGGTTGAATGTACCAAATTAATTTTAACTCTTAATTGTTCTTTAAAGGTCTATCGATCACCTCAAATTGATCTAGTGGCTGTAGGTCAACGACTATCAAATTTAGTTCAAGTGTATGCAGTTATTAAAGGCATGCGTTTGGTTGCGTGGGCCCTATGCTCAGTTAAAAATATTCATCGGTGCTCACTGCTCGGGGTCCGAAGGCCGGCGCCGACACAAACACTGTCATTACTATATGTTACGCAGCATGCGTGATGCACGTGGAGGTACTGCCCGCAAAACAAGTTTGAGAATTCAAATTTTTTTTTTATTAATAAAGGCTTGCGTTTGACCACTATCTCACATGATGGTAAGAGATGATGATGTGACCGACTATGCTGCAGTTTTGCCTAGAAGTAACCTGATCACTCTTGATTTAAAGACTCCTAGGTTGTAGCTATCAGGAAACACAGACTCATGAAATATACGAAAAATATTGACAGCGAAAACAGTAGTGTTTCGTTGACCATGGTTCTATTAACCCATTAGCGATTAACGTTTCCATGTCTCAACGTAGTCGCTTTAATTTACTAATTTTAATTAAAAACTATGAACTCTCTACGTTATTTAGAAACTAGCCAGCTAGTATAGTGATTGGCAGGAAACCATTTGAAATCAATAGTTTTACCTTTATGTTTTAAAATTACTTGTTTTAAAATAGGAATATAAATAAATTATCGGTTTGTATAATTTATATATTTTCATTTTATGTTACAAAGGTTTTTTTGCATGTGTCCATATGATAACACTACGTTACGCATTATTTCCGAAAAGTCATAAATGTGGTAGAACATACAACCTACTGGTTAAGATTATGTTAAAGAGGTATGGCGGATGCTGGCAAATGTTAAAATATTTTTCTAAAGTATAAATGAACCAAGAATTTTTTATATTGACGTAATCAATCCAGATAGGATTGATTACGTCAATGTCAAAAACGTACCGAAGAGTACGATACAAAAGGGTATGTTATCTCTTTCTATTAGTGTGGCCATAGACTAATCCGTACTAAGGCACAATTCTGTTCTAAATAAGTTCAAGATGTTATTAATACATTATATAGATTTGTACGTTTAAGAACTATTAATTAATTAATAAGTATCAACTGTTGCGTTTTTCCGCATTTTTTCGGTAAACTCTCCGAAGTGAATTTTTTGTTGCAACTTCATTCAATTAAAATGTGGAAATGCCTTCTAACTAAACCAATGTGTCTATTTAATAATAGTGTTTGACTAACCAGTGAAACACTATTATAAAATATATTTAAGCAGTTTCATCATTAAACCAGAAGTTATTATTCTCAATAATTAATTACAAATTTTTGACTTCTCAATAAATTAAATTATTTTTTTCAGGTTTCACATACAGTTAGGAGTTACTGGTATTTCGACGTCGATATATAGAAATCTGCAGCATCAATTAATATAAAATGCTGCAATGACAAAAATAACAATTTGCTTAAATGGTAAATTTATGGTTACCCTGGTTAAAGATAGAAGTAAGAACGGGACACACTACCTCTTTCTCAATGTCTTGCTCGTTACAATTTTAGCCTTTCGCTTCTTAAAAAATATGAACTTAATGTTAATGAAAATAAAGTACACTTTAGAGTTTGTAATATTGCTTCGTAATCAATCCAGTTAGTCCGTAGGGTATACAAGATCCTTGAAATGAACACATATCTGATAAATGTCAAAATTATCCACGTCCGTCAGACGGTAAAAGACGTAAGTAACTAACAAATTAAGAGAGAAATGTATTTTTTTAAATCAAAAGCTTTGGTTGTAACTATGCTTGATGATCACATTTAGGCAGAGTTTTGCCAGCCACGATGAATCTCACTAAATACAATATAATTTTCAGTTTCTCATTTTTCTGAAACAGGAATAACATCTTTTTGTACATCTTTTGGCCTAAGGGCAACAACTTTTCCTGTTATCTTAACTTTACGACATAATTAAAAAAAAGAAATCCGACTACAAAAAAAAAATCGCTCTCTTAAAAGTATGAAACAAGAAAATATTCGTAGACATAGTGATGTTTAAAGGTTAACTGTGATCGTATGTCACCTTGTCATAAAGATTGGTTACTGTTAAAATAGCATATACCTATTGTTGTGTTAACAACCCGCAGATGCAATCTTTCTATTACGCGAGACATCAAATAAATTCTCCCGTTCTGGTTGGAGCGGCAGGGAATATCAGGCTTTTACTGACTGAACCACAGTATTCCTTCAGTAACTCCTTGGAACAATTCGCAGCAGATATCTTGACCGGGCACATATAGATGCACCTGTAAATCACGAGCTAGAGGTCTCATTAGTTCCAAAACAAACGTCATAATATGTAAATTTGATCGTCAAACGTTTATTTTACCTTATTTCGCGGTTATAAAATGTATAATTTTCGTGATTTCATGTAAAGTTCAGGGTTAAAGTGAATAGAGATGGCCACTGACGTCATGATACACGAATGATGCGAGGAATACATATTTTTTAATAACTTATCTGAACAAAAATATTCTTTTGTTGACCGTACCGGCCGACGGGACCTTGCTGTGATGTCAGTTATCTCATGGCCATTTTTGTGAGCGTGTGCGAGAGGCGCGCGCGTGTGTGCCCGTGTGTGCACGCCAGTGTGCGTGCTGTTAACAAGGGCTTGCTAGGACGAACCGGGCACGACACTTCCTAGTAGATTTAAGACATTTATCTGTCATTATTAGATTTCGGTGCTGTTCGCCTTGAAGGCAACACTTCAATTCATAATTGACTGTTCAGTTAGAGGCGTTACCATGAAAGGCACGGAGTGTATGCGCGCCTATATTTGGAGCCGATTTTTTGGTGCAGCTTTTTTATGTTGAGTTTTTCTTGAGATTATTTTGGTGGTGTACATTTATTGTGACTGTGGCCTTTACAGATTGCGAATCTATATGATGTTACGAACAGTCTTGCTCGAAATACTTGACCTGTTTAATAAGACTGTGGTCCGGAAAATCTACCTTAAAACTAGAAAAATCGAGAAGACTAACTCGACGATTGTGAATCAATTTCAGTGCCGTGTCGGCTCTACTTTAGGTTCAAAATTTTAGGTTCTCCCAAGATATCGATTTTTCTATTAATTAAGTTAACAATCGATATCCATTTATGTGGTCAATTAACTTAATCAGGGACAACGGTCATGGTTCTAGCGAACAGGAAATAATATTAATGTTTTTTCCTGAAACCTACTGATTAAGCTGATGTAATCTCGTTCAATTAGACAGCATTTGTTGTACAAGTTTGTGCTTTGTTTCTGAATTAGTATTTTACTTTTATTAAGGTTTTAATAGGAGAAAGGAGAACGCGTTGGTAAGTAGTATCAACAGGTTCTGAAATGAAATAGGCTTCAAATATATTGTAAATTTAATTATGACGGACGATATTGTCCCAGTTTTAATTCAAATGAGATTTTACATATTTAAATAAATAGATGTAATGACTTCATGTCTTAAAAAGTATTTTTTATGTTCGTAAAAAATTTGCATATTTTAAAATTTGAAACGATTTTCATACTGTAAATACGCACAGTAAACATAAAATGGTAAATACCCCAATGAAGATTAGCTAAGATAAGCAAGTCATTCATCATAAACCGAATACGCTTTTGTAACAAACAAAAGTCGGCTAAAACTTAACGAGGAAAATTTAAATCCTTCATCAATCGCGCCCATATTAAACATCGTATCACAAGATTGAAGACTATGTTGAAGACAAGTTTGTATAGTAATGATTACTTCTGCATATGTAGCTTCTAGGCTTGTTAGGCTTCTTTAGCAACTTATACATTATCGTGTAAATGTCTATTATTAACTGTTCTTAAACTTGAAACCTAATTATGGGCTGGACTAAATGGGACTACGGAGGCACAGGCTAGAACTTCTTTACGACAAACAGCATCAATGTGTAGATAGAGTAATTTTAGGCAGTTTGTTATTAATAAAATCACGTGCCAAAAAAAATAACTAAGAACTGCAAAAAATAATAGTTTCGTAAATCGGTATCATTAAATAAAAAGACAAAACCAGAAAGAACGGCTGCGGCTTGACACGTAAAAAAGATTTAAATGAATCATCTAAAAATATCCTTAACAATTATACATATTATTATCAAATTATTCGCATGTTACTTTTAGTAGTTTTAATATAGAAAAAAAACACGTGTTATTTTATATATATGTAATTCTTCTGTTCGTGTTTGTCACCGAACTCCTAAACGGATTGACCGATTTTGATGAAACTTTATGTGTATATTTGAGTGGGTTTGGGATAGTTTGAAAATACAATTGCACCCGGTAGGTAGCGCTGCAATTGGATACTCAATTTGTTTTCTAACGAAAATCCAGCTTTCGGGCTGGACAACATCTGCCGGGACCGCTAGTAAGATTATAAGTTCAATTATTAAAAAGAAATATTTTATTAAACAGGAGCAACTAACAGTCACATTATAACAGTCACATTACAACTAATTAAATGAAAGACAAGTTTAAGCAATAATGCAGCCCACAACGTTGCCCACGGGTAGACAAAATAAAAATAAAAACTATCATAATCGCTAGGGGTGTTAGTAACAGTACATGCAGTTAGTAATAATATTATAGGTACAGTAAGAAGAACTAAGATTAGGGAAAAAATCTCATAGACCAAGATTCCAGAGCTGTCAGACATAACTTATTTTAACATGGATGAAACCTTAGGTTCTCAGTAGCGTCTCATGTGCTTTGAATACCTGTGTACTTGTGGAGCTCCCCCTTGGGGAACTTTGGCAGGTACGAGGTGAGAAAGGGAACTAAAAATAACGAGTTACTTAATGTTTTATGGCTGATTTTTATATATGTTTTGTAGAATATTATTCTAAAGTAGTATCATAAGTGTCAGACAATTTCACACAAGTTATGTCTGACAGCTCTGGGATCTCAGTATATCAGGGGCAATACACAAGGACATTATTTGAAACTCATTAAGTAAAAATTGTTTGAAGGATAACAGCTTAACTAATGTTTTGATAAACAAGCTTTATTACGGAGGCGGAAGATATTATCGTAGGCATAAACATATAGTATGCAAATGTATATAAAATGCCTAGAATAAATATCTGGTGACTCCAGTCCTGTTCAGCCTAGGGAAAATTATGTAGGAAGTGCCTGAGTCTATTAACTTTTCTAGTAATTTGTTAAGGATATTATGTATTTCATATTCACATTCATTTATCTATAATAGTATGTATTTAGAAATATATAAGTATGTTTATCAGTTGTCTAGTACTCATAACACAAGCTCTGCTTAGCTTGGGACTAGACGGCGTTGTGTGATAGTTGTCGAATATTATATTATATATATTATATTTATTTGCATCTACAATGTTGGTAAGTTGGTACAAAAAGGCTTAGAGTTATGCATCATTGTAGACACTGTTTGGGCACAGCAATATATTTTTTTATATTTAAATTAATTTAACATAAAATACACCAGAAAATGTTTAATTAAATTCAATTAAAATTATTAATCAATTATTAGTCAATTTAAATTATTAAGTAATTAAATTTGAAACAAAATTGAAAATTAAAAATTATAATAGTATGTCAAATAAATTAGATATATGAAATAAAATTGAAAATTACAATATCATCAATATTATTATAGTAAATTGTGACATGTAATTAGTAAATTATCAGTTTATGGTATTATTATTAAGTTTTAGGTTATACTTGTGTTGTATCTGTATTTTAAATTGGTAAGTTTTAGGCTGCAATGAAATTAAAGGGGACCGGGTCGATGCCTTTTTTTAGTTTGCAAATAGTCTAATGACTTCTCCCACTCTAGGGTGGAGCCAGAGGGTGTGTCTGACTTTTACTGACTACAACCACACCTCGGCCGTGTGGTCCGGTCGTGGAATTCGGGTCTCAACAGACTTTGCACACATGCTCAGGAGGGCTGCGGAATGTTTGAAAGTCACCGCGGCGGTGCGGTGGTAGGGTTTAGTCAGCAAAAGTCTGACATTCCCTCTCACTTCACCCAGAGCAAGAGAAGTTATTTATTTATTTATTTGTTCAGCCAACAACTGCTTACATAATACATTTATATTATACTAGCTTCTGCCAGCGGCTTCGCCCGTATAAAAGTAAGAAGATACAAAGAAAAGAATTCCTTTCTTAGCGGATGTCTACACCCTATAAGGAACCTACCTGCCAAATTTTAAGTTTGTAGGTATTATAGTTTCTGAGATTTCATGATTAATCAGTGAATGGTATTTCGCTTTTATATAGATAATACTAGCAGTTCGCCAGCAGCTTCGCCCGCGCGAAAGTAAGGTTCTCCGCACAAACTTTTGACCTCCGTTTCATCTCCTTAGGGAGTGAATTTTCGAAAATCCTCTCTTAGTGCTCGCCTACGTCATAAAAGGAAACCTTCTGCAAAATTTTACACTCCTAGTCCCCGTAGTTTCGGCTGTGCTTTGATATGTCAGTCAGTCAGTATCTCCTTTTATATATATAGATATAGATTAAAACGAAACTTACATTCACTAGTGTAACAATGAATTATAGGCTAACACCACATACATTATTTGATGATTTCTATTACTCAAAAAAAAAGAAGAGGCTAGTAAAAAGTTCTTATGGAAGAGGTAGTTAGCTATTAAATTTCAATGCAGTCTCCAACTGAATATATTAAAAGCAGTTTCAAAAACAAGTTCATATAAAAGAAATTAACTTTGCAAGAAACATTATTTAAAATATCATCTTTAATAATAATAATATTTACTACAGATATGGAACTTGTTTTGTCGTCGGTACGTTAGCTGTTCACCCCGAATTGTGAGCAATGACAAGGTCGTCTACATTCAAAGTGAGGTTAAAAAAACCTCACACTGCAGGCTGGTAGGTGTCAGTTGGTTTTAACCGACTACACGAAAGCTAACTCTGTGTAGGAAATAACCACGATTTAAATATATAATGAAATGGTTTTTTTTTAAGGATGGCTATTGTCTGATTCTGCAATAAATCTGCTATAACCCGTCCCAGATTCGCAACGTATGTATCCTATATACCTAAACCTTCCTCAAAAATCATTCTGTCTATTGTTGAAAACTGCATGAAAATCCGTTTAGTAGTTTTTGAGTTTAAAGCAAACAGATAGACAGACACAGTGGGGTCCCCCCACTGTGTCTGTCTATCTGTTTGTTTTATAATATATAATTAAAAAGGAATATATAAAGTTATGTCTGGTTTTTTATTTACATTCGATTCGTACTTGAAAAGCTTTTAAAATTATTTCTTTTCTAAATTGAAAGCCTAGGATTCCTAGGTAAGATCGGAAGATATTAGTAATTTTCGCTAACTTGGTATCCTTGCCCATATTCTAGGAACTTAAACCGCAAAAAACTAGCAATAAATTCTAGATAGCACTTAGTACAAAGGTCTGCACATTAACAACAAAAACTATGACATAGGAAGCTAAACAGACCACTTCGCATGTATTTTGGTTTGTTCATGAATATGTGACAAATATAGCCTTATTAGGTACGCTAACATTTATTTATGTAACTTAATTTATTAGATACCGTCTCTATATGCGTCGTTTTGTTCTAGAAATAACTTGTCTAGTAATGTGATGCTGCGTTTGTGAAAAGTTTTTGTGTTATCTGCTGTACCTACCTATATTGATTTTCAGGAAAAAAATCTGAATAATGAATAAGTAATCGAACAAAAGCGGATCTGGTACATAATCGTAGTCTTATTTTATAGTAAAAGAGATATTTCTTCTACTTACAACTCACTAACAGCTCCCACTCGGTCATACAGTTGATACGGTCACTTATATCGCGCCATATCTGAAAACAAAATAAAAGAACATAATTAAAAAACTATATAACAAATATAAAACAAAACTGTATAAATATAAATACATAAAACAGAGCGCCTCAGTCGGAACACAGCTCAGTACCTCGATTCATTATCACTCAATTTATCTACAAGGTTTCTCTTCAAAAAGAAACGTACACCCTAACGATAAATTTATGGTTTCAATAATCATTTAGTTTTCAAGTACGCGCCAAGCAAAGGTATGATGCATTCGGCCTCGCGGGTAAACAGACGCTAGATAGCGCTAGACAAAGACGGTGCGAGGTCATGAGCGTAGCCTTGCGCGGGTGCGCGCGCGCACGCTTCCGCCTGTCGACGGCCGAGGCACACAGCGCACTCCAAGCGCAGTCGCCGCTCGACCGCCGCCGGTGACGGACGTACAGTCTGCACCGCACACGTGTATAAATTCTTTCATTGAACGAATAAACTAAAATGATATTGTAAATAATTGAGCCTTTTTTTCTACATTTTCTGTTTTTGTTTTATCAAAAATGGCGACAACTTTTCATTAGAAAATAAAATCTTACTGTAGTTAAAACATCGAAACATTACCAAACCACCACACCGAAACATAAATGTTTCTTTAGCGGAGATATTAATATTAACTTCCCTGTTAATAAAAGCTATTATGATGGGAAAACGAGCATATAAATGGCTCATACATAATCATAATGCGTGTTTCATCTTCCCACGCACATGCGTTGCGGTTGCAGGCTCACCATGCAGAGACAAAGACCGATGGTATTTACAGTTAATACATGTAAAGCATGACCTGAACATTTGCGAACAGGGTAGGTCTAATAGGCAGCATGATTAATAAACCCATTGTTTTACCAAGCCATCATTTTCATCGGGAGCTATGGGAGATTGATGCAAATCCTAGAGTCTAACATTGAATGTGCAAAATTCATGTAATTTGAAGTGACCCGCAGATGCAAACTCGACCTTTGCTAGCATAGTGGCTTTCCCCGACGATTACAGCAGAAACATCCGAGCTAACTTACTGTTAACTAGCTGCTGCCCTTGGCTCCGCCTGCGTGAATGTAGGAAATTGTCCCTATATATACTTATAGTCTTCTATTTGCTATGCCAGAACATTGTCTAAGCGTGTGCCAAATTTAAAAACAATGTAAATATCAAACGTACACATAAACTTTCATCTTTATAATATTGGCTCCCCCCCCCCCCCCCCCGAAATTAATTCCAATTATTCAACTAATTTTTAAATTTTATTTAACTCTCTTTTTTGCCTGTTATTTTTTATAAACCACCCCTATATTAAATCGACCAACAGAAAATAAAAAAAATTAAAATCAGTCAAGCCGTTTTTGAGTTTTAACGAGACTTACGAACAATTGATTTTTTATAAGTATATATGAAGATGAATAGAATGATGATAATGATAAGAAGATGAGTTAAATAATGTAATGCGTAGATTGACTTCAGAACTTCGTCCTCTTTTCCTACGGCCATTTTCCTTGTCAATTTAGCGAGATCTTATTCAACTCTGACCTTTATGGCTATTGTTTTAGAGGCATCAGTAATGAATTCCAGAAATATAAGATTATAAGTCTTTGCTCTCAGCAGTGTTATGTCATCAACACTTCAACCAAGTTTGTCACATTATTTGTATTGGCAGTCGAGTGTGGACGGTCAGCATTATGCAATGCCGTTGAATTGTCAAACACAAGAAGTGTTAAGATCACTTAGAGCTTTTTAGGTAACTTTCAAAAGGTTCAGCTCAAGGTGCGTGTATTTAGACTCGGCGGGTTTTTACATAACTTTTACTTACGAGTAATGTATATTTTATGCACATAGATGACGTTAATCGGCATGCTTAGAATTTGTATGTAATCGTGAATTTATGGTTAAGTACTGCTTATTTACGTTTTTATAAGCAATCCTAATGGCTCTCGGTAAGGTATAGTTCTAAGCTTATTTAGCGGGATACTAGGGGACAGGTTTGCACATGATATAGCTGAATCATCACTGATTGGCGCAATTTGCATCTTCATTGCGTCTGCGCATAACAGCTTATGTGAAAGTTTAGCATCACTATGTATGACTGTGAGATTTAGAAGCTGAGTAATGTCAGAAAACGAGAAATTATGATTGTAAAATAAGATTGATTGCGTAATATACTGAAGATTGTTATTTTAAATTAATTTTTGCTTTTACGTATTGTTATTTCTAGTTTGTGGTTATTTAATTTGCTTCGTGTACTGTGAGTTTGAACTCGGAAGTCATATTGATGAGTTCATATCTTTCGAATGTCTTTGCCTCTTTCTAAATATGCAACATTCACTTTTTTCTTTAAAAAGTTACGTCAATAAGGAAAACGCTGACAATTATTCTGAAGCAACATTCAATCAGCTAAATAGTTATTGTAACAATAATTATTTTGATTAAATATAAATTAAATGAAAATGAATACAATAGTGAATAATAAAGAAGTGTAGAAAAGTTAGTCATGTTGTGCTCCCCCTCCAATAAATTAGGATGAGGGCAACCGAATTATGAATTAATAGAAACAAAAAAGCAAGCAAGCTGACTTTGAAGCGAGCAATCAATCAATTTGACTAGAACAAAAGTATTGTTACGCAAAACGCGTCACAAGTTACGCTGCAGCGCCTACGACCTCGCGGCAACTGTCATGGCCGGCGCCTGCGAACGCTTCCTGCTCTGTGCGACTGTGCACTTCAGCGATAATATTGTTTTGATTGCGATAATACACGATATTCAAACATATAGAGAGCAGTGTGTAATGATTTGTGATAATTGTGTTCCCAGTTGCATAATTGATTGTGAAGTGCACTTGGCTTGACTGTGTTTCTATATGTTAGGACGTGAAATGTGCTTTCAATAACTACATGAATCATATTTATTTTGTAAATAGGTTTTTAAAAAACACTTGCACGTCAATTTAAACTAGATGAGGCCGGTGTTTCCCTAGCTGGCTACCCTGAGAAGAAACACCGAGACAAACTCAGGGGTCAAAGTCTCTTTTAAAGTCCATACAGTAAACATGTAATGGTTAAATCATATGAGAAGTATGAAGATTGCTGTCAAAAAAATTATAATATAAAAATATATGATATGACAACAATTATAGTGAGTAGGTAGATACTGGAGCAGGTCAATCCCAACCAGTTTTGTCCTCAAGATACTTTTTTATAGTATATTATATATATATATACATATATATATATATAATATGTATTACTAGTTGACCCGACGAACTTCGTACCGCCTGTTGTATTAATCTACTGGTATTGCCATACCAGCTTAATTAATTTTAAAATGACATTTTAATTAGAAATGGCACAGCATAAACAGCCTTTTAATGTTCCCACTGCTGGAACTCAGGCCTCTCTAGGAGAGGGAGTGGGCCGTAATCCACCACGCGGGCTCAGTCCGGGTTGGTGAATGTCACATGTCTTCGAATTTTTTGGTTCTAGGACACAAGATCTTCTCAGATGGCATTGTATTCAGTTTTTTTTCCGTTTTTTTTTTTCATATTTTCTCGCCGTTTAAACCTTCCCTGGACTATCACGAATATTCCAAGACCAAAATTAGCCTAATCGGTCCAGTCTTTCTTGAGTTTTAGCGATACTAACGAACAGCTATTCATTTTTATATATATACATTTTGTAAATTTTGATATGCTAAAGAGCGACACAGTAATGGTTTACGAGGATCATTCTAATCCTCATCATCATTTCATCCGAAAGGTATCCACTGTAGGTCTAATGCCTGCCTCCGTAAGCTTCGCTACATTAATCAATCCTAATCGTTTCGTATTCAATGGAAGCAAAAATCACCTAAATGAGGATTTCACAAACATTGGCAGTAGCAAGAGGCAAGTCTTAAAAATGCTCTAATAAAAACCAATGCTATTTTTTCGATTAGCATAAGTTTTAGTATTTCCTAAACACGTTTCTGTGTATATTATCATAAACAGGTCATCACTTTATAAGGTAGCCGTTTGTTCTTGAAATATTTCATAAACGGATTAAAATACCAAATTATATCATATCGTTTTTCTGACCTCGGATCCACGGGCCCATGAGGTTTATTTGTCATAATATTTTGGTGTCTTAGAATCGTAGATAATATTATTCAAGTTATAGTAAATCGTTTTCTAACGGCCCCGACTTACGAGTTGTAGGTCGCGGGTTCAAACCCAGCCAGGTGCATTACTTTGTGTAATTTATTTCATCATCACTGCTCTCAAAACGGTGAAGGAAAACATCGTGAGGAAACCGGCGTGTCGTAGAAAAAAGACATGTGAAATTCACCAACCCGCACTGGGCCCGCGTGGTGGATTATGGCCTATTCCCTCTCCTAGAGAGGAGGCCTGAGTCTAAACTGTGGGAACATTAAAAGACTGATTATGCTATGCTTATGCTAAACCGTCTTTAGAGGTATGCGAAACAGGGTATAAAGACCCGCAAACCTCCGTTGAAAAGAGACGACCTTCCGACCAGACGGGTACTGTGTCTGATCCGTTGATTGTGGATTGTTGTATATGTTCTAATCGTGTGGGGAATTCTTATGTCGCGATGCAGGATTTTGGATTTTAGTTCCTATGTGGAGACATAGATGTCGCTGCAAGTCTATTAGAGTAGATACCTAATATTAAAGTTATCTTTGTTGTTGTAAAAATATGAAAACCAAAAACTTCAAGAACAGTCTGATTCAATTAAAATAACTAAAATATTAATATTATAGCATGGCCTTACGCCTGCCATAACGAATGCATATAAGACATTATAATCATTTAATATCTTCGTGATCAAAGTGTTAATTGAAATTGCGGAAATCTTACGCCTATCATACATAATTTTAACGTCCAATCAAAATAATATAACTGATAAATTAATTTCATTAAGGTCACTTGGTGCAGTTATCCAAAAATAATATATATTTTGACAAGGACACTGCCCAGTTCTCAGTAACCTTTGGAAATATTATGAACCGGAACTTAAATATAATAATAGTTAATTTATCTGATGCATTAATCGTTCTGCATAACGTAAATTTTTACATTTTTCTTTTATATTTCCGCTGAAATGTCTATAAGCGTGATTAAAAAACCTGCCAAGTGCGAGTCGGACTCACGCACGAAGGGTTCGGTAGCGTCCGTAGCAAAAAATGGCAAAAAAATCACGTTTGTTGTATGGGAGCCCCCTTAAATTTTTATTTTATTCTGTTTTTTAGTATTTGTTGTTATAGCGGCAACATAAATATATCATCTGTGAAAAAATCAACTGTCTTACTATCCCGATTCATGAAATACAGCCTGTTGACAGACACAGACAGACGGACGGACGGACAGCGGAGACTTAGTAATATAATTTTAGGGTCCCGTTTTACTCTTTGGGTACGGAACCCTAAAAAGCGCTGTACCGGTACCTGCGTGTCCACTCTTACTTGATGTACGAATATTCCTTTAAACAATACTGGCGTCATGATTGGTGTTGACTCACTCAGTATCTACATC
The DNA here is from genome assembly GCA_961205895.1 of Mythimna pallens. Classification (NCBI taxonomy): domain Eukaryota; kingdom Metazoa; phylum Arthropoda; class Insecta; order Lepidoptera; family Noctuidae; genus Mythimna; species Mythimna pallens. Next base: position 1,084,886 of record OY540826.1, read on the forward strand.
ATTTATGCGACACAAACGAAATAAACTACGTCTTTGATTTTTATAAGTATCCTACTTTTGAAAACTTACGTACGTTTTTTTATGGCAAAAAATCATCAGATGGCTTCTCACGCACTAGGGTGGTGCGAGAGGGCGAGTCAGACTTTTACTGACTTAAACTCACCCGTGTTCCTTTAGTTGCCCTTTGCGTTTTAAGTTCACGGTAACTCTCTAACGTACCCGCAGCTCTAAAGGGCATGAAACATTATATTGTTGTAATATCTCCTTGATCATCCTCCATTTGAAACGTTTATGAAAGAAAGCCTCGCCCTCCAGCAAAAAGTTCAGTCTCAAGCAAAAACTGAAGAGCATTTCCATTAATCACTTTTGTAATTAGCGTCCATTATACTCCGTGGTACATGCTTCCTATATTAAAATGACTTCGTGAGTGAGAATTATTCTGCGCTTGTACGTTTTTCGTCGTGCTTGCTGCAAGGATATGCGGATGTTGGTAATTTGTGGTTTGAAACTGAAAATTTTGGGCAATAACCGAGTTTTTTCCGTCTTGACTCTAAAGGTGGTACAAAAGTCGTCGGGTAAGTATGGGTTTGTGCCTTTTTGGTTGTATGGGGGCCCGTTATGATGAAAAGTTCTTAAGCTTAACCACCGTTTGTGGTTACCCGAAGGTATCTTTCATGGATGTTCGGAAACAGCTGGCGACTCAATGAAAGTTAATGGGATTTTCCAAGATCTTAATCATTATTTTAGGGTTTCACCGACAAATGAAAAAACAGAACCCTTATAGGATCGTTTTCTTGTCTTGACCCTTTTTCTCAGGAACGCGTGGTCTGCTACCCCTTAGAGCAGTAAAAAAATCTATGTCAATCTAAGTCAATGTAAACCAAAGATGATGAAGACCATTTATGCTCCGTCTATGCTCATATTTTGACACTTGCTAATATATCATAACCTATAAAGTACTTCCCGATGACCTGGAATTGTGAAAGACAAGGAGTAAGGTCTCATAGCACAAGGGAAAGAAAGGAAAAAGGAAAAGAGATTTGTTGTTACATCACAAAATAATTACTTGTTTGTGATTCGGAATTATCTTCGAGACTTATGAAGAGTATTGACATGTTTTTTTGTTTAGCAAGGGAATAATCCGGTTTTAGAAGTGAGGTTAAATAGGTACCTAATAATAAATAAATATGTTTTTTTTGTTGTTGTTGTTGTTGTAGTTATTACAGTTTGATGGTCTACTCACGCCAAAATTTATTGTTTGTAAATAAAAACAAGGTGATAACCGCACGTTTGACATTACTAATAATTCTGTCAAACATACGACAGTGCCACTACGCGTGCCCCTCTAAATTAACAGACTGCACTATTGTTCAGTTGAAGGAGCAACGTTTCATTTTTATGACTCCTGGCCTTTGCTACTTTATCGTGTAGGGTCGGCAAATTGGCTAGTTGGTAACTAGGTTCCGTACGTAATTATATACAACATTAGTATTAGTATATGCGAATTCCGAAACACGTGTCTAGTATTTTTATGTAAAGAATCTATGTACAAAATTTCATAACTGCATCATGAAAAATTACAAAGTTATAATCTTGTTATGTCAGCAAAAATAAATGGTCAACGGACCCAGGCGACTGGGGGGTTGTTTTGCACTTGCACCCAGCTGTTTTCTGGCGCCTAATACCCGCTATGACCTGCCGTGACCTGTGTTGTACTTAATGTCGGTGGTGTCCAACTTGTGACCTTTTTAAATATTTTTGGGAAAAAATATAACATGGTGAAAAAATTATTGGAATCCATTCAGTTACTGATTCTGAGCAAACTATATTCAAGTTTCGCATAAACTAAAAATAATGTTGTATATAAAGGGCAAAGTCCTGATTCACTGACTCATCAACGCCCAGGCCAAACCCTTGGACCTTGATTGCTGAAATTTTGCACAGAGGTTGCTTAGTTTGTATGTTGAAAACAACGACCTTACAGCCACTAGACTCCTCATGCTTGAACTAGCGCACCAAAACAATTCTGTCAACTAGTCGAGGTACGGGGAGCGGGGTACTACGTTCTGATTAGTTCTGATTCGTACGGGGGTGCGGGGTACTGCGTTCTGATTGGTCGAGACATCAGATCTATAATCATATGTGTTAACTGACATGCGTCGCCTGTTATTAGACTTCTAGTGGCTGTAAGGTCGTTGGGAGAAACCTACTTTCACGCGAGCGGAGCCAGTGGCAGAAACTAGTTTATTATAAAGGGGAAGTGGTCGACAACATTTAAATTCGTGATATACTGGGAGATTTAGTTTTTAAGTTTACCTCGCATAACTTTTGGTTGACGCGTTTATGATGATTCACTTCCATATTCTATTGTTCCCTACAGATCACACGTGGCAGCCGCACAATTTTCCAGTTTACTATGCAAACAAGATGAGACAAACTCACGGAAAAAAACCCCAGAGGCTATTCTTATCCAAATAAAAACTAAATACGCCTCGACCTTTACCCAGTGCGTAGGGTTGGCCTTGAGACGCTTGTTATCATCGTGTTTGTGTATTTTTTATCATTCGATAAAGGGCTGGCCTTGTCGAATGTCGAAGAAGGCCGCTTCGTTCGATTCCGGTATTTTTTCGTCAGGATCTTTATGCACGGCTGAATATCCGGCTCGATTTTCCTTCCTACCTCGGCTACAATTCAGTTCTGATGAAGGTCTGTGGTTTTTTTCTGTCTCTGGTTCTGTTCAAAAGACATTCACGATATTTAGCAGCGAAGTTGGCAATTCTAAGTAAAATAAGGAACGATGAAAGGGTCTTTTGAAGTTAAATACAACAGCAAGTTAATTAAACAGATCAGTTCATTGAAAATTTGTTCCAGTTGTCTTTTTAGTTAATAAGAAGGTTATCGCTTATCATGGTCACGGTCTTGAGTTTAAATTCACGGTTCGAAATTGATATTTTAAATAGCAAACTATATTACAGACTCAGTCGATTACGCATACATTTAAAGATTATAAAAAGACCTGAAAAATTCAGCCACTTCGTCAACATTGTAGTCAAGCGTCCATTGCCATCAAAGTAAAATTTAAATGATCTTGATTGTGTTTTTGCTCGTTCACGCAGTCCGGTGAAGCGTGACGTCGAAAGAAATCATCGTCACGTGAACATCGCGCCTCGATGCACAGACTGTAGCAAGCATTGTATTATTTTACACGCGAAGGTCCCGAAATGGGAGAAGAAACGCGGAAGTTACGCAGGAGCAGGTTTTTGAAAGAAAAACTGAACTTTTTGATATTTTAAAGTTTGTGAAACTAAGACAAACTTCTTTTGTGGTAAAAGATAAATCATCATCATCATTTCAGCCGAAAGACGTACATCGTTGGACTTAGGTCTCCCACAAGTGTCGCCAAAATAAACGGTCCTATGCGTCTTGCATCCGTAAGATTCCCGCGACCCTCACCGGTCAACCATCGGTCCACCTTGTAGGAAGAAGGCCTCCTAAAAGATAAATAGTATTTTATCTTAAATACCAAAATCTAAAACCTAAAACCAAATTAAACTAAAGCCAACTTTACCTTAAAAGCGAAAGCAAAAGTCAAATCCAAACACAATAAACTACAGCACACAATACACTATCACAAATAAAGGCAGCTGCCCACTGTCACATGACGTCACATCGCCGAATTATGTCGAACGAAACAAAAACACCGGCGTCAGGTGCCCGTGACCGTGGTGGCTGCGCGCGCGCCGAAAACGAGAGTGCCGGATCTGGAGCGTTTGCGCAACGAGACACGACCGCTTTTGCGACTTTCGCGATTTTGACGAGTTGTGATAGGTCGTGGGACTCCATCTTGATGAGATATGTGAAGACTGCACGTCATAAAGATATAATACATTATCAGTGTAGAACTAGTCCCAGGCCAAATTCTAGCGGAGGTCTTTCGAACTTGATAAGGGTGTTAAAAGCGTTATAAATATCATTAAAAGAGATGACGAGCGTTTAAAGCAAGATTTCTTATGCTAAGTCAATAAAAAAGAAAGTTACGAAAGAAATGGTCGCTAACTTGCTGGCGAAGTAACACGATGCTTACGACATGTTACATCGTCGCTATCTTTCGGTTGCTATTGACAAATGACAGATGTTATGTTTTATTACTTGTTGTCGTCAAGTGGATATTGAATAGTTTCTATTACAATAAAAAGTTATTATTATGATTTCATGTATTTTTACTAGGTATAACCATACCTAGTAAAAATACATACAGCCGAATATTGGCCTCCTCCTATTTGAAGTCGTTTAAAAAATATACGTAATATTTGCAACAAAAAAAAAAGATTCAACTTATCAAAAAGCACATCACTGAATAAGAAAGTTTATTGCAGCTGTATTTAAAATAAGATATGTTATCAAAAGCATTACATATTTATAGGCACTTGTCACTTCTGTCGACACTTGAACAAAAAAACTTGATAACTTATTTTTTTTTTTGTTACAGTTTTAAGTTGTTACGTAACTGCGTCCGGTTGCGTTTGGAACGCGACAGTTCTTTGAAATTTGTTTCGGCTTTGACACTGACCTTGGTAGGGGGATATCCGTTATGCGTATCAGTCAATCACATTACAACTACAAAACCGGCGTTATGGATCGCGGATTGAAGTCTTAAAAATTTAAGATGCAGAAACATGACTAGAGATGACAAAAATAGTGAAAGTCTGTAAACATCCTGGTTTTTTCTTTGCAATATTGATAAAGGTATTTGATGCATGGAAGCCCGTAGTAAATAACTAAGAAATATCCAGTAGCAGCAATCCACAGCCGTGTGTCAAAATGCATCATTCAGAATCAGAGCCCGCAGTTGTAGAACCACTTTCTTAGCTGTCAAAACGCGAGCTTGTAGCTAAGTGCAACTGGAACGTCCACACGTCTATAAATAAACAGTTTTATTATCCAGTATTACCTGAACGAGGCATGCGAGTAAATACTAATCACATTATCATACCTTCACCTTAGCTGCCGCGCTACGCTTCCGCATGCGGCGTCACCGCTCACTTTCACTGCGGCGACGTGGGGGGACCAACCGCCTGCCTCTGCCGCAATAGATAAACCACCACAACTTAATCCACTAAAATGTACTCTATCAACCACTAGGATAAGGTGCAATTTTCAAGGTCGCTCGCATCAAATTTTTTGAACTGCCAATTTGGTGATGGACGAAATTGCACTCAATTCACTGAACTGTAAAGTCCTGTTTTGGTTGTTAACGGCTAGAGACGGCCTCGCCAAGGCCGCACGTACGTCGCGCAAGTGTCTGTTTACTTTCTCTAGCGGTCAATGGTCACAGCTTTAGGAGATGCGGAATATTTGGAGACTGTTCAAGGTCGGGCGATCTTCCTCTGTGTCAAAAACATGACTGGAGTTTGAAATTCATGCGAGAGTTTAATCTCCTGGTAGTAATTGATAAAGCTTACATTGTTTAAATTGCAATGGCTTTAGTACTTCATTATGTAACCCTCACTATGCATATATTTTCCAGAGCTGAGATAAAAGCACCGACAATTAAATATGATATTTTAAAGATTCCAATAAAAACGTCCAAAACGTGGCATTAAAACACATTTGCCCTTACCAAATCTGACATAACTTGAAAATGTTCAATACCGAAAATAGATCACGAAACGACCTTTTTTCAACTATTACTACCAAAGCAGCCTTAACTTGTGCGACCTAAATACTAAATGGCGAAAAGCTAGCGTCATTGAACTTTGGTTCGTGTGTGTCGGCCTCAGAGGCGTCGAAGTCAAGGATGTATCGGATCTATATTATTGGCAAGGTCGGCTAATATTTACCAAGTATGCTTTGTTTGTTTTTCACTTAGATGTTCGGCATTTTTTTCGGACATGCCCTTTAGTACTGCGCAAATTTCAACTTTAGTTTCTGTGGCATTTCAAGGTTTTCTTTCTTAGCCCTATATCTGCCACTTAATCTTAAAGTTTTTGATTACATGTAGGTACTTAGTATACTTTTAGGGCCTGTTTCATAACGTTTTGGTAGGCTCTTTGTAGAATAGAATAGAATAAACGTTATTGTACACTAAAACAGTAATCTAACATAAACACAAACTTAAATCAGCAGGTCTATTAAAAATTAAAACAAATGATTACCAGCTCTGCCAAAATGCGAGATTGTTAGAAAGAGTTACCGCGGTCCTGGAACGCTATGAGCAACTGAAGGAAACAAAGTACAGGAAGGACACACTGACTCCGAGCTTTTTCATGATTTCGAGCAGTGATTGACCAAACACGGGACTCTGCTCTCCGCACAGCTCCGCGTCAGTAGAAACGAACGCTAAGTAATGCGAAGTGAGATAATATCTTCTCACTCACTCGCAGATATAATGTAGGAGCGTACATTCATCTGTTACATCAATTAAGTCATACTAAAATTGTTTCACTTATCGGAAGTCTGTAATTATATTCATTGGCGATTCACTTTACGAGTTATTTCTCTATTATCGCTTTTACGATTCATTTCGTATTTGTCGTTATGATGTTATTCCTCTCTCGCTTACATATTTTGTGTTGCAAGACTGCTCGACTCATAATCTACTCTAATAGTATACGTACAGGGTGATTAGTAATTGAGTACGTTTTTTTCAAATGGGATATTCTATAACTATTTTGCAACAATTTTGGCTCCGATAACTCTGTCTGTGATAAGTGGGTATTATTATACTTTTTTAGAAAGCTCTTTGAACATCTGTAATTTATACATCAAGTTTCGTACATTTGTTTGAAGTAAACTGTTTCGATCTTCCTGTGATCGCATCAGGAGTGAAGATATCCGCAGGAGAAACAACGTTACCGACATAGACCGAAGAATCGTCAAACTTAACTGGCATCGGGCAACGCACATTGCTCGCATTGTTCGATGGAGCTGAAAGGTTCTGGAGAGGCGACCGCGTACCAGAAGACGCAGCGTTAGAATGTCTCCTGCAAGGTAGACCGATGTCCTGCTGAGGTTGGCGGGAATCCGAAGACTTGTGGGAGACCTATGTCCAACAGTCAGGACGTCTTTCAGCTGAAATGATGATAACATATTACAAATCTGATTATAACTTACTAGCGTCCCAATCCAGCTTCGCACGGATGTTATGAGGTTGCACAATGCCAATAAGTACGTCATTATTGAAGATTATTTTTTAAATATTTTTAAATGGGCTACTATATCTCAGAACCCTGGGGTCCTAGACCTTTGGAAGGCGTATGAGGAGTCGAAACCAACTCGCAGAGGCCCCTTATAATAATAATAATAATAATATATAATAATAATAATATTATTATTATTATAATATATGTAATATAAGACACAACAACACACTAGTAACACTTGCTACCCTCCACTGTAAAAAATAATAATATTAAACATTGAACCTACACTGATGGCGTACTAGCTGTATGAGAAAACTTTATTAGCGTTGTGCAACCTCTAAATATTAACCGATTATTGTGAGAACACTGTGCCATGAGTGGTATCAAGAATTCGACCAAAATCAAAAATCTAAAACTTAACAAACATGAAACACCTTACCCCAGGAATGATCCCAACGTGGTGCAAAACAAAAATGTAGATCTATAACATTACATACACCCTTAAATGAATTATGGATTTCACAAGTTATCATACGGGTTTCACATCGATCTCGTAACTAATCGGTTTCTATGCAAACCCAGTTAAAACTTTCCTATCTAATATTAGTATGACGGCAGTTTAGTTTAATCGCTTGTGTTAATATGGTATACGGTAAACAGTTCTTGCAATCTCAACTTTATTATGATTATTTTGTTAGTGACAAATTATGTTTTCCGTTTTATGCTTCTCGAACGAATCAGCATCTCTGTATGCATTATCTAGATGGTTATTGAAACAACTAGTCACAAGCGAACAAATCAAAAACCGGCCAAGTACGAGTCGGGCACGAAAAGTTCCGTATCATTATCTATACAACATTAGACACTACGTTATAACCTCTTTTTTTTAGTTTTTTTGTATTGTGGCAACAAAAATACATAATCTGTGAAAATTTCAACTGTCTAGCTATCACGGTTCGTGAGGTACAGCCTGGTGACAGACAGACGGACAGTGGAGTCTTAGGAGTAGGGTCCCGTTTTTACCCTTTGTAAAAAGTTTTTGGCCTCTTAAAAGTATATTATGGTTTACTAACGCAAATGTTGCAAGTATATATTAAGTTCTATATATATGTAGGTATTATATTTATTTTGTTGCCTATTTCTATTGTCTACTTTAAGTAATACAATATATGTATACAAGTAATAATATATGGGCAAGCTTCATAATAATAAATGGGCAAGAATGCCCATTTGCCTGCGTCGAATAAATTCTATTCTATGTAATAGAATTTGGAAATAAAAAGTTCGCACCTGTGATGTTTTAATCACTACCTAATCGGTTACATTGAATGCAGATACGAAAGTACCAAGAATATCTTAGACTAGCTTCTGCTAGCGACTTTGCCCGCGTGAAAGTAAGTTCCTCTATATAAATTTTTGGACCACCGTTTTATCCTCTTATGGGATGAATTTTGGGGAATCCTTTCTTATATTATTTGCATCATAAAATTAACTTCTGTGCAAAATTTCAGCGTTCTAAGTTTAAAGTTTTGGGCTTGTGGGTGATGAGTCAAAAAGTGAGTCTGGACTTTGCTTTTTTTTGATAGATATCCATTTATATGAAAAAAAAAAATTACCCCGCTCTGGGAATAATCCTGTATTGTGCATTCACATAACCGGCACAACTATCTGTAGGTTATCCATATATTTGTTCCGCGCGGGAATCGAACTCGGGATACGCAGTGCAGCAGCCAATCGTTCAGCTACTGCGTCAACCGCGTCGTCCATTATAAACATGGAGATGAGTTCTATGCATGTGTGAGGAGAAACGTGGCTCAGCAGTGCTGCATCGCATACCTTGTGCACTTTCACCAGTCGTATCGTCTATTTAGACTACTTTACCATAGGACATAGGATTCCGAAACATGTCTTTACTTCATCTTGAAGCTTGAGTGAGGACGAATATGTAATCCTTTATTTGATTTATTTTAATATTTAATTGTATAAAAGTTCAAACTCAAGGTTTAGCAACATAATATGTTAAACGAATTGAGCGCATTAGAAAGACCCATCAGCTCCACAATTTAAGTAGCAGATGTCGAGGAAAAAACAGCCAGGCTGAAGTAGGAGTGAGCTGGCCACATCACACGAATACACCCGGACAGGTGGGCTAGGATAGTTCGTTACTCACTGGATGCCTAAGGGAGGACGATGTCGTCGAGGTCGACCACGCGAAGGTGATGTGATGATATGATCATGATCAAATAATATTCATAAACAGCAAAGTTATTGGCGTTATGGAAATATTGTACAGGCTATTTTTACAGATAATGAATCAATAAGTGACGATCAAAATTGAAAAACAACTTCGCGTAGTATTTTTTAATAGCAATGAACTCTTTTTCTTTTCTTTCTTACTTTCAATGTTATGAATTCAATTTCGTTTGTCAGATTCAATAATAAATTTACCAAATATGACAAATTTTCGTGGACAATTTTGGGATATTTTTTTTTACTTTTGACTATAAAAATATGATCAGTAGCGGGTACGGATAGAGCCCCATTTTTTGTACTAATAAAAAATAGGGGTGTATTTAAAAGAAGAAACTGACTGACTGACATATCAACGCACATTTGAAACTACTGGGACTTGAAATATAATTTAGAGGTTCAATTCAATCATTAAAATTATTATATGGAGGATTCTTATTTATTGGGTAACTCAATTGAAACTTGGCATAAATTCTAATCATAACGTATATCATATAAAGACTGTTATTACTAGTTTTTCTAAACTACCCTCAAAATACAGTACAGTTAATTTTTTTTATGAAATCATTCTTGCATGTGAAGTCACTGGCAAAGTGATAAGTTATAAAAGTATTATAATATACTTGATATATTTTTGCCGTAGTTCAACAAGCTTGATAATAATGTAGTTATTCCTATTTTATTCTAAATATAATTTAGGATTCTTAATAGTTTCTGTCTATTTCAGGCGTTTTATTTCCTTGAGATGACCCGAAACAGCTGACAGACGCTAGAAAATAATCCTTACGTAATATTTAACAAAGTCCCTTCCCGGTCTGTCTGTCTGTATAAACACAAAAACTACTGAATGATTTTTTAACAACAGAGTAGTTCATGAGGAAGGTTTAGATGTATAATACATGCATATTATAGTAGAGAAAAGTCGAGAATTTTAAAGATTTTTAACACCCGTATAAAGCTGGGGCAGGTCGCTAACAGCTAAGTCACCATCGTTTCAGCCGAAAGCTGCTGGACATAGGCCTCCCCCAAGTGTCACCGCAACGAATGGTCTTGTGCGTTTCGCATCCATGATTCGGAATCTCACGACCCTCACCAGGACAACGATCCACCTTGTGGAAGGACTGCCATGCCAACAAAAACGAGTGATACATGCCCGTGGAAGGCATACTAAGAATTCATCATCATCATCATCATTTCAGCCGAAAGACGTCCACTGTTGGACATAGGCCTCCCCCAAGCGTCGCCACAACGACCGATCCTGTGCTTCTCGCATCAACCGCACGACCTGGTGAGGGATGCGGGAGTGCGGTGGATACTAAGTATTAAAAAAACATAAATAGTTTTTTTTTGTTTTTTTCTTTGTTGTCATAAGTTAGAAACGTTTTTTTTTTATGTAATTAAATTTGAAGACCTAGTGTACAAAACGTGTTATATAACAGTTTTATGAATCCATGTTATGTATTTAAGAAACTATCACACTTTATTAGTGACCCGGATGTTTTGCAGCTCAGTGTATTATGTTGTGCTTGTCTGTAAGTGTTGCAGCACTAGATATTTTTTATGGTATGTGTAGTTAATCTTCTATCTAGTGTTTCCAATGTTGATGATCCTTAACTTAACAAATAAATAAACAGCAATTATGACGAAAGAACGGAAATTTTTCGGCTAAATTCATCGAAGCATAGACAAGCCAGCAATAAAGAGATTACTTTTGTAAACAATATCTTCAAACGAATTTATTAAAACCAATTCGTTTACAAGCATTTAAACTGAGCTCTTCGCTTTTTAATTAACAAAAATACTTAAAATTAGATTTGACCTCACAAATACGGCTAGAAGCATCTTAACAGTTCACAGATCAAGCCATAAACAAACCATTACGCAACTACATTCACTAATAAATTACCCTAATTACAGTAATAAGTAATAAAGTACCGAATATTCAGCATATCCCTGATTGCGATCGGCCTCACATCTTCACGGCTGCAACCTTCGGCTTACGAAACAAGAGCTTTTTCCTTCCGTTCGTGTTACAGTGATTACTTCCACATTAATATGCCGGCTGCTAACTCCATTGTAATAGAACGTAATGTTGAAGGAAAATCAATCTGAATAATTAACTATGTTACAGTATAGCTAACTTTTGAAGCATTGGAATAAGACATTCGATGGGTTAGCGCTCGGAGAAGATGCCGGGGGGGGCAACCACTTTGACACCGAAACCCAACCTGCATTATTTAATGCAGTTCTTCGGAATCACAGGCACTTAGACTGGAGGCTCCAAACGCCCGCCATGTGATTCCAGGGAAAATGGCAGCACTGTGATCTCATGCTGCCGTGCATAACAAGGCTCGGAGACCCCTTATCAGTTTTCTCAGGGATGTGCTCTAAGAGGCGGTGGACAGGGTCGTCTTTTAAGAGGTATTGGAGCCGCTTCCATAGGCTAATGGTGATCATTGGGATGGTTTTAGTGAGGTAAAAACTGGTCTTTCCCCAGAAGTCCAGACGACACGCAATAAACGTGTGACATGTAAACATGATTTAAAATGACTTGGAAACTATATTAAGATAATATTGCGTAGTTAGTAGTAAATGAATATACTAAGGACAACGACCGTTCGTGAGGTAGATCACCGGCCAGATGGTCCGATGACATAGTAAGATCATGAACTTGTAGAGAATATCAATGGCATGAGCTGGAACTGACAAAATAGTTACTGCATAACCTGGACGATGTAAAAAGACAATATTGTATCGTTGAGTCAACGACACTCATGAACCCTGTGAGGACCAGCTTGCAATGTTAAGTACCAGATGCGATAACTTTGCTTCGTTTTTTTGTTCCATCTTTTCTAACAGCTTTAAAACTCTATAAATTGTCTATTACGTACAATTATCAAGCCGGCTACGCAAACATTCATAAACGGTAGGCGGCACATCTGCCAGTGGATTCCGCACAATCGCCAGCAATATCACTTTGTTGAAAATAGACGAGTTGCGTAACAGACTGGGCAGTGCCCAGCGCCCTTCGCCTTGACGACACAGAGCCAAATGTCTTCGGCCCTGACGGAGAACTACGTATCATCAATTTCAAACCAGTCTCTTCCTGGGATGTCCGATCGTGTTGTGCTGTTTCATCAACCGGGAAGTGTATTTAGTTTTTCGTTTTACTGATGCTTTGCTTAGCCTGTACGCTTTTTCATGAGTGTTGTGTGAATCCATAACGGTCAATACAATATCAAAGTCATTCTTTTCAAGCGCCATTTCTTCAGAGCAAAAATTCAATGGCATCTTAAATTCTGACTTATCTTCATTAATCACAATAGCTTTAAAACCGGCTACAGAAACTAGGTAATTCGTTGCTGGAAACATTGACCGAGAAAACGTTTCATCTTCCAAATGGGTTAATTCATGTTATGTAGATACGTTGGCAGTGGTGGCCGAGTGGTAACAGCCCCGACTTACGAGTTGTAGGTCGCGGGTTCAAACCCAGTCAGGCGCATTACTTTGTGTAATTTATTTCATCACCACTGCTCTCAAAACGGTAAAGGAAAACATCGTGAGGAAACCGGCATGTCCTAGAACCAAAAATTTGAAGACATGTGGCATCCACCAACCCGCACTGGGCCCGCGTGGTGGATTACGGCCCATCCCCTCTCCCAGAGAGGAGGCCTGAGTCCCAACAGTGGGAACATTATAAGGCCGACTATGCTATGCTATGCTATGCTAGATACGTTGGCTGCTGTTAGTGTCTTCCGTGGTCTTATCGCCAGGACTATCTGATCAAGTAATCAACATAGTTCACCCAATGAGCTAGCAAGTGTCGTGGGACGAGTGCGTCCTCTCTTCACCTGCATTCTGCACTTGATGCAATTTCCCGACTATGATTGTTAAATTGCCAATGTTCCCTTTGACCTCAGCCATACAAAATTCCCGGAAGATTCTAGAAAAGTCTGGATGGTTTTCGAAGAGCTAGGTCATGTTCAAGGCATCCCTTTCAATTGCGTTGACGGCTGGACTATGATTGCTAAATTGCATCCAATGATCTTCCTGGATAACATCCGCTTAGCAATAATCCTTTCCAAGGTGTCGCTTCTTTAATATACAGGATTTAACTGGAACTTCTTAACATATTAACTTTCTCAATTTAAAGCTCTTTACCGTGCCCTTTACCTTGGAGTGTAGTAGTAGTTGTGACTTACAGTTGTGTCGGATAATGTGGTCCAAAAAGGTCACAATGAGATCACCATTGAATCACAAGGCCCCAATTTCCCTTTCACCAGATTCAGGGCTAGCGTTTTATATAGATGATGTATTTTTAGTAATCAGAAAAGTTTGCAGTATTTTCTCAGATGGAAATTAGTGACGTAATGATACATGTGTGTGTAGTAACTTGTTGTCTGTATAAATATTGGCAGATGCTCGCCATAGGTATGGTGCACGCAACAAGCGCACCTGTCTGAGACTCGGAGTGTTTGTACACAAAAACACATTAATTTTTATGTCTATTCATTAAAAGGCTATTACATAGCGTGAGTCAACAGCCTTAAATCCATAATTGAATGATTTCCTTATGTTTTGTTGAACGTGAAATATGTACAATCTGTATTGTTGTCTGAATCATCAAAAAAGCCTTTGAATATATAAAAAAGTTCTTCGATTATTATATAGGATTTACCGAACACCTCTTGAACAAGCCTGCATAAGGCATTAAAACGCGCACTGGACATAAGGTCGCAAAAGTGCCGAGTGACGTAAGCACACTTGCCGGCAGAGCAGTGCCCTCTGGCGGCAAGAAGCCGACCTTGGGCCCAAAGCAACTTTCAACCCGGAAGCCGCCGCGTCATTCTAGCTGTCACATTAAAACCGCTGAATTTTATTTACATTGCCCTATTTGGCGCAGGCTCGATATATGGGGCTTTCAGGCAGTGTGTGACATTTTAATGGATTTATATATTTAAAAGTTCGTGCCCTTTGTGGCGGGACTTTATTAAACGTTGACCTTCGTGACCTGAGAGGAATAATATACTTTTTTAAATGGCTTCATATTATGTTAAACTTTTTATCTGGATGAGTAGTTAAGATTCTTATGAAAAGTGACTTGGGTTTTAAAGTGAAGCCTTATTAAATATACCCTGATTTAAAAATAAGACTAGCTTTTAAAGCTTTTACCCATTTTGTGCCTTATTTTATTTACATTGCGGAACGTAAATAAATATAACAGTATGAATGTTACAAATTTTTCCAGTATAATCTTATTTACATTATTTTTACACTGTTTAAAAGCTTCTATTTAAGTCATACAGTCTATTTTAGCCGGTCGGCTGCTGCCGGGTATATTTCCACTCAGTAAACATATTGATGCTGTGACCATGCGACTCGCGTGAACTCTGCTCATGTTTTTGTCTCGCAGTGCATTCTGTCTGCCGCACAGTTTCACCTGGCCGGCTTCCAACTTCATGGAAAAACGTTTAGACTAGGAATAGGTAAAAATCTGACAATAAATAATGAAGCTCGTCATTTTCATAAGTGTCCTTAAATCCTGACTGCACTTGGCAGTCAAGGTCAATTCATCACAGAATATGCTCCAAAACGTAAATTTCAAAATTCCTGATTCTATACACGCATTCTTCTGTCACCTTGTCATTAACGGTTTTAAAAAACACCAAAAGCCACAGAGGAGGAAAAATCAAAAAGTTTCCATACAATATAAGCGGCGGACCTTGGCGCGGTACTTACGAATTAAATCGGCCCCCGACGAGGCCACCGCGCCTTCCGCAACAACACCGCGTATTTGTTCGTACTGATTGAATTATAACACTTGAAGGCGTCTACCATACCACCTTGTTTTAGTGGTTTAGCAGATCTGGTAACAAATTCTTGATAGAATCTCTCTGAAGGTCGCAGCATTCGGTAGGCACTAATGTGTGGTCTTAAATGGTGTCAATGCTACAGTATCCTCACTGACCTCACCTGTAGTTAAGCCCGGCGTGCAGTACGCCATCTATCACCACGAGGCTGTCATACACGCACTACATGACTACATGTTTCAAATGTTATTGTGTTTACGTTTCGTTGGACAGAATAAATATTACCAACAAAAGGAGAGTGGAATGTTCTAGAATTCGTGGATCGTAGAAAAGTTGGATTGAATTGGCAAAGTTCCAAGAGATATTGTAATAAAGAAAGACATACGCGCTTCCCGGAGTTACGTATAAGTGACGCTGATGACGTCAGGAACAGCCTCCTACCCTACATCGGAGGCTTTATTTACATTCATATGTGGCCCTGAAATAGGCTTATCTTTATGGTAAAACCAGTAACCGGAGGCGTCTGCGGAATTGACTGAAAGTGTTGCTATTACGTGCAAAAACATATGAAGCAATTAAATCCTCGCTTAGCTTTCCCTCAATAAAAATATCTGGTTAAAAAGCGCTGAAAGGCATCATAATTTTCAGATTAAAGCTTCGCAAAATCAGGTCAATTTTATTATTGGTAACGTTTTAAGTTTAGTAGATACTATAGTTTAAAACGTAAAACGTCGAATCCTGAATGTTTTACTGAATTCACAGGAGATAGCTCTCAGCACTTCTTTGATCTTAAAAATAACTTACCATAGAGCCTGTTGGTGTATTGCTATGCTGGAAAGCAGGTTTCCGTGTGAACACATGGGGCAGGGAGTCACCACGCGCTGTCATGCAATGTTTCGTCTGCAAACAAAGATACAAACATTATATATCACCTTTTACAATTTCCTCATTACAACCAACGGTATTTTCCATTAAATTTCAAATATTCCTGCTATGCTTTGTTGTTTTTTTTTATTTTTTAAAAAGCCCGTGTTATTAATATTTCTGGCGGAACGACATGGCATGTTTTCGTCCCATAGGACGGAAGAGGGCGAAGATTGATATGCGGCATTTGTTTTGGAGTAAAAACAAATTGGTTGCTTATAAATGTGAAAACTTGAGCTATACATTTATTATGTTTTAAAGCTAAATATGATGAAAAGTGGTATGATCATCGTTTACCGTCTCATTTGGATAATATCTGCTTATTTCATCCGACAGACATCCTTGGACACAGGCCTCCCCCAAGTGTTGCCACAACGACCGTTCCGATTCCCTCGACCCTCAACAGGTCTTCGGTCTACTTTGTGGCGCTGCGTCTTTCGGTACGCGGTCGCCACTGCAGCCCCCCTAGCCAAGTTGCAACCGTTTCGTTTCGATTTTCTTTGATTCGGCGTGGCCGACTCGAGGCGATCAAAGCAAGGAGAATCGAAACGAAACGGTTGTAACTTGGCTGAACCTTTCAGCCCCATCGACTATCTGTTTTGCGAGTAAGGGCTTTCTAACATCTATATCCACCTGCCATATCTGCTTAACAGTAATGTATCGTGGACTAAGCACCCTGTTAAGAAAGTGTACTTTGTTCTCAGATAGTCACCCGCAAAGATCGAGGGGTGAGAGGTGTCTTACATGCTACCGTGGTAGCTTTCGACAAGCAGTGGAACTTGGCGCTCAGTGATGTGCTTGAGATATGGCAAAGGAAAGATAAAAAGGGAAAAGTGCTTCCTGGTCCGGGTAAGTGACAGTAATATGGTCAACTGTTGGATATTCTAAATTTATCTCGCACTAGTGACACGCCCAGGCTTCGCACGTGTACGAAACAATCCTTTCTCGTTTATGGATCTTTCTGTTAGTAAAAAAATCATCAAAATCCAAGCTCCCTTTACATAGCAATTCTATCTTTCGTTCACAGGAGCGCACACGATTGCGATGAGAGGTGACAAGCACTGAACAGTGAACACGTGGTCTTTCTTGCACTTTTCAACATCTTTACAAGCGCGCTCTTTCGCTCAGGATTAATTTTTATACGCGAAATAGTGACTGTGCCCGTTTTTGCGTGATTTTGGAGGAGGTAGTAGATAAACAGACAGACGTGGAAAGCGACTTTTCATATTGTGTGAAGAAGTTTTGTGTATTAGTAATAATTCCTACTTTTATCACGATATTTCTGTGGACAGGCACACCGGTTCCCAAAGGCACGGCGGCAACTATTTCTCCAGTGCCAGAGGTGCATAAAACTCATCTGGGCAAAGGTGTCTGGGAGTGCACGCGGAACATACCACAGTTGATGGTGCGCGGCGAACACATAGTTCTAATCAATTTACTGGTGCCGTGATCTCTTGTATTTCATACCAGCCTGGTAGCACGGATTGCGATGCCATTTTTTGTTTTGACTATCGCCGGTTTTTTGTGCCGGTCTAAGTATTAAGTTTTTTGTATATTGCTGCTATAATTTAATACTGTATTAAGTTTGCCTGTTGGCTTAAAGACTTGCTTGTTACTAGATGATGCTATTCTAAATTAAGTTTAAATATAAATATTTTATACTCGGATTACTAGTCCTAAGAAATAAATATAAATTATGTTGCATTTTAATATTTGGCTATATTGCACTACAATTTACATACTTACAATATCTACTATTAAATTGTTACTGAAATAGATAGTTAAATGTCAGACGTTATTAAAAATGTGTAATTATGACGATAAAGTAAGATGTAGACACTAAACGAGTCATAAACAAAGTTATTTTACCATCAAAAAAGTTTGTATACTTTTTTTTAATAACAATTAAATGTTCACACTGGCGTTCCCATGCGTTTCCAATGTCCCAGTATTGTCAGCATATAAAATAAAATAATATCCACACAATGCTTGTTTTGAGGAACGTTATTCGATTTTTGAATGATATTTCATGAGAACGCGCCGCCATTGAAATTAAGAACATTACATTTAATTAGTAACTATTTTTGAGTTTCTTTTCATGCATCCTTACAAACCAAATGTTCCTTCTTATTTTAAAGATATTATAAATTCAAGTGTTTACATATGATCTCGAAGCAACAATGTCTGCTGACAACTGAATGAAGAAATGTGAATAATATTTATGTTCACACAAACCACAGTGTCCGCAAATTGTACGGTTTGGTTTACATACTTAATTTGGTAGCCAGGACATGCTATTATAACAGGACTTCACTGTTACAATCCTTTGGCGAGATCCCGCACAGTTATTAGGGTAGCATGGCAATAAAGGGGAGCACCGAAGCGTAGGACTCATACCACAGGAAACATACGCACTACCGGTCACATCTGCATAATACACTGTTGTTTTTGTATTAAGTTGTACAATATTGTAAACATTCAAAAGGGCTTTTAGAAAGACAGTTGTTTGATGAACTATGGGTTATTTCAACACTTGGTGAATTCCATTTAGCTGATAATTTCTTCTTAAATTAATATTTATCTGTAGGTGCTATTTATTCAGAACATTTAAATGTCGATAACATTTAACCTTTTAAAAAAAAATCTAAAAAATACCTTATTAGAGCAGGTACACTTATAGTTACATAGTTACCACACATTTTTAATGTATGCAAATGAGTGAAGTACACATAAATTACACACCAGCTACCAGGATCCCACAGGCGCTAAGAGCTATCTATTCGTACGGTAATTTGCGGGCAGAGCATCCAGGTTGGTTGACACGGAAGCACGCATTGTGCGCAACAATAGTTTCCCCATTTTCCCGCGCGGGGAACGGCCGGCGTGACCGCAGCTAGTCCGTCGACCCCGGGACAAGGGACGCGGTAAGCTTTTCGCGTGCGCTAGCGCAGTTCTACCGAAAACTCGAGTATTTTTCTTATTCTTGTTGCGGTTATAATAGGAAATTTTATGAGTCAATCCGTTACGGTATTTTGGGAAAATCTGTTATGTAATGCTTTCGGAAAAACTGTAGATTTTTTAATTCCCACTTCAATTATATCTTTTAATTTTGGCATAGGTACTTGAAACTATACTACAATCTACTTTTGCAAATTTTTGTGTCTGTAAGTGCTACTAACGTGAATCGATATGATCGCCACGTGGTGTTCTTATTATTAGATGTATTTAAAACATAATTATATTGACTGAGATCATAACGAAGAAAGTTATTGTTTTAAAACGTATATATAGTCTTTTGAACATCTGACCGTATAGAGCCCCGTTGACCTTTAAATCCATTTTCTTTGCGAAATATTGATACATTTACATATACTATAAGTATATTCTGAAGAACACTTAACCAGCATTTTTTTTTTGAGTAAACACATTCGTAAAGATCAAAGCCGTTTGAAAGGAGTAGGAAAAACAAGCAAAAAAATATTATGTTAAAATTTTTTATATATAATAAAAGTATACGAAAATCATATATTGAATATTTTGTACATGATCTTTAATAAACATATATTTACCGTTACTGAGGAGTAGACTTCGGAAAGTCACTGTTTTATAGCACTGCTCGGGAGTTAGGGCCTTAAGACAATCTTGTAAAACTGCCTAGATACTGTAAAAGCTAATGGCAAAGTTAGCTGAATAATAATTTAGTTACTCGGGAACTTTTCATAATCCTGTTTATTAAAAGCGCTACATAAAAGAGTTTCCAACACTGAAAATTATTTTTAAACAATTAGTAATAATGGAATTACTTTATACTTTCATTTTACTAACCAACTACAACAAAAACCTCTTATATTTTGGGATTAGCTGACATAATGACACACGCTATTCTTCAGTCATATGACGCTGGTTATTTCTGGAAGCAATTTCTAAAGTCGTA
The DNA here is from genome assembly GCA_961205895.1 of Mythimna pallens. Taxonomy (NCBI): domain Eukaryota; kingdom Metazoa; phylum Arthropoda; class Insecta; order Lepidoptera; family Noctuidae; genus Mythimna; species Mythimna pallens. The sequence goes on from OY540826.1 coordinate 1,104,946, forward strand.
TATTTATTACGAATTGAATAGAAAACTTGAATCCATCAGCTGCTAATCCTGTGCAGGTTCTACGAGTATACGCGTCGACTGCAATGCGTTAGGAATGTTCAGCCTTTAGCAAGAAATAAATATGTGTAGAATTAAGATCTTCGGTTTTGGTGTCAAATGCACAGCTGGGTACTTTATAAGAATCATTGGACTGATGAAATGGCAATTAAAATGAATATAAGTCAGAGAGAGTTTAGTCATGAGTTCATGACCCTTCTACTTAAAATAAATAAAGAATTATGCTTCATAATCACATAGTTTCACGATGCATGTCAAATGCCCTTCAGGATATTTCATAACAATAGTTTAACTAGTGAAACAGCAATAAACTTGCATGTTAAATCCGTTACTAAAGGCTAAAGCGGGAGCTACCTTATACCAAGTAAAGGTGGATGAATTGTGTGAGGAGTGATATAAAAGAAAAGAGAATCAATGATAGTGTGACTGCTGATAGGATAGAATGGAAGAAAAAAACGTGTTGCACCGACCCCAAGTAATATGTGATAAGTGCAGGAAGAATATGATAATAGATGCTAAAGCGCCTCCTACTTGAAGCAGAAAAAAAATTCTCCCATGTGTCATGAAAAGTTCACAATTTCTCACACAGTGACGAGAAGAATCTCGTGTGGCCAGCAATGCATCACGGCTATTTCTGTTTGAAATCGATCAAGAGACAATGGCCGGCCGGGGCGACGCACCCTGGCCAGCGGCCAACGGCCAGGAGGGTAGAAAACAATCAGTGTGTAACATTTGACAGCTTGAGAAACATGTGGCAGAGATGTGCACGTATTTGACAGCTCAACTGAGACTTGGCCCTCAGGACAGCCACATGTTTATTTGTTTAGATAGGTTGGTTGTACTCTTTTTCGAGAGTTTTACTGTGGCCCGTTTATGTAGCCCTAGTATTTTAGATCAAAATACATACATTGTTTACAAGGAACGATCTTATAACCTAAAAATCACTGTATTTTTCCTGCGAGCAAGCGTGAAAATGACTATTTATATTATTTAGGAAGAAAGTACGGATTTGTAATGCTATTCTTGTTTTTACAGTTTCGCACTTAAGATTTTGGTACACTTTAGGTCTTTTAATAAAACAGTTTTATTTGTTTTCTATAAATGTTGGTTTTAGTTTTCTGATAACTTGACTGTTCACTGTTTATGTAGTCCTAGTACCTTTTAGATGAAGAATGAAGAGAAAATATAAGTTTTTGTGTCTTGATTGGATCAAAAGAACAGCGTTCATTGTTTGTATTCTGAGTGGAAGCGATGAAAGATTTGTAGCTCAACTTATAAATGGTATTTTTAGTGGGAAATGCTCTTCTTAATGAATTTTAATTTCAATGGAATATTTTTTTCTAATAAATGATGTTCAAACAATCAAAACTACTAGATACTTTGTTGTCAATTACGGAATATTAATTGGTTGATGTAATCGATGAGTTATCAAGTCAATATGTACTTCTAAATTATTTATCAAGTGGAGATCCACTTGACAATATTGTAGTATTTTGTTCCTATGTTTACATAGAAATCAATAATAAGAATATAATTATCAACTGCCCATTTAAAGTGGACTTTATTCCTTGCTATTTCTAAAGTAGTGACAAATTTGTTTATTTCGTAGATTTTTGCTTTTTTGACCAATGAACTGAATGTTATTTAACGATCAGTTCTGCTTGTGTTATTTATTAATTGTCGTTGGCAACCTTCGCGGTTGACCTTAGACGACAAATTTTAAATTGTACGCGGAAGTGGCGGCCATTCTTGTACGTTTTGACAACAAATTAATACCGTTTGTTTATAATATTATTTATAAATAAGCGAGGACGCTTGTATAATAGTGATAATATTGTATTAGATAATGCGCGTGTTATATTGGTGACCTTGCTGCTGAAGAATGGACCGTTCTTTGTCTGATTTATCTTCAGGTTGAGCACAATGGGTCTTGCATGCTGTCGTACACGAGCCAAGCTTGTTCAGTACGCGAGATGCTTGCAATTTCGTTTATGGGATTGATCGTGTCACCTCCTCTTTAGGGTTTCGTACTCGAAGGGTGCCTATTACTAAGCCTCCGCTGTCCGTTCGTCTGTCTGTCCGCACGTCTGTCGGCAAGCTGTGTCTCATAAGCCGTAAGAGACTGAGAGTTGACATTTCCACAGAATGTGTATTTCTATTGGCACTACAACAACAAATAATAAAATTAAAAACTAAAGGGGGTCCTTATTTTGTCGGCATTTTGTTTTTGCTCGTTTTTAAGTTTTACTATAAACTACTGAACACTTACTAGGTTAGAAAATCATCTAATGATAAATCCCTCTTGGGCGGAGCGGGAGATAGTGCCAGACTTTTACTGACTAAAAACCCACTCCTGTTCCTTCTTTGCCTTCGTCCCGGGGCCCCGGGCTTCGCTTTCACACTACCCTGCTGGACCCCTACGATTTGCTGACATCTCCCTGAGGCGCGCGTGGACTAAACACTGCGTTTGCGAGTTCGACTCGTACTTGCCTAGTGTTTTTATTATAAAGTCACTTTGTCAACCTTTCCATCCTGTGCTGCCCTAGTACCTATTATCATATAATTTCTCATTCCGGTGTTAAAAGTTATTTACTTTTTCAGTACCACTTAGTGGGTGCTCCCTATATCTCATAGGTGGGTAGGTACATGCTTTCTGAAGTAAACAACGTGTTCGTCCAAGCATGTGGATAATGGCATGTGGGCGGAGGCAGTAGATATTAATAACTCTGCCTTTGAACAATAATATATCAGATATTTAGATTACGAACTACTGAACACAGGAGTAATTTGGCTTGAGATTACAAATTGAGGGTAGATAAGGTGACTTCTAGTCTTGCTTGTGAAAATTCGTTTAATTTGCTGGAAACCAGTAATAAAGGTTCATAAATATGAGCCTTATATAACATTATTTTTAGTACATGCGAAACTTGAATATAGTTTGTTCAAAATCAGTATCATTTAGTTACAATATTTTTACACCATGTTATATTTTTTCCTAAATTTAATAAATGTCACAAGTTGGACACCACAGACACTAAGTACAACACAGGTCATTGCGAGCATTAAGTGTCAGCGCACAGCAGGACGCGGGTGCAAAACAACCCCACAGTCGCCTGGATGGCCCGGTGACTATGTATTTGTGCGGTCAACCAGGTAACATAACAAGTTTATAACTGTGATTTTTCATGATACAATTATGAAATTTTGTACATAGATTCTTTACATAAAAATACTAGACACGTGTTTCAGGTTTCGCATATACTAAAAATATTGTTGTAGAAATAATTTAGATAATTTGTAAATATAAATAGAAGATTATATGTAAAGTAAAAACACGTGGAGATAGAGATGGCAGAACGAATTAAACAGATTTCGCCAGAACAGGAAGGAGGATATGTTGGCCCGCGAAGACGAAAGGAGTGAAAGTAGGTCTTTGCCTAGGAGTGGAAGAGAATAGGTTAACAAAAAAAAATATCACGAAACGGTTTCATTCAGTTTGTAAAAAGGTATCTAGAAGAAGAGATTTGATTTTACGAGAATTATTTTGCAGATAAACTGACTTGATGGTAACTTGTCCCTGAAAAAAATCACAGTTTTTTCAGGATAGATGTCTAAGCCACTTAAGTAAAACTGTAGGAAAGAAAGAAAAAACTGAACTGAAAAAAAACCTTTTGTATAGAAACAGTTTCAGATGCTTCTACCGACCAGCTACTTCACTTGGTAATAAATATGTCTGTCAATTCAATTTATCTACGCAAATATTCCCGTATTAACACATTTAACGGCATACTCACAATGAAAACTGAAAGCAAGCCCGCAAATATATCGTCAAAAGGTCGCAAGGTACACAAAAGCCTGCTGATTATACATTTTGTGCTAAAGGTCACGTGCGCCGGTCGTAGAGGTCACTATATGATGATTATCTGGAGGTGAGAGATCGCGCTGCGTTCTACAAATTAGTATGATTATGTATTTTATGTAGTTAGTAGTAATGCTGTAGTGGTTTATGATAAAAGTAGGAATTATCTCCATGTTCATACGATGTTTGTTGAGGTGGCGCCTATTAATGTCTTAGGCAATGCATAGGTTTCTTTACCTATCGGTAAATTAGAGAGACATATTATAGTTGAATACTGGTTCTTGGGCTGTAATTACATTAACATTGCTTTCCAAACCCGTGTCCAGGAGCATCTTCTTTATTTCTAGATACAGAACCTAGGTCTGCATCGTTCGTATAAAAAAAAACATGTTTTTTGTATGGGAGCCCCCTTAAATATTTATTTTATTCTGTTTTTAGTATTTGTTGTTATAGTAGAAACAGAAATACATCATCTGTGAAAATTTCCACTGTCTAGCTATCGCGGTTCATGAGATACAGCCTGGTGACAGACGGACAGCGGAGTCTTAGTGGATACGGAACCCTTAAAAAAGTAAGGTTGGGATCGAAATGAAAAGGTGAGTGTCGGCCGATTAGGAGAATCTTCAATAAAATCTGAAGCATTCGAGAATTCCCAAAATAAAATATGTATAGTAATAAAAATATAGTGCAAACTTTCACCGGAGGAGTTCCGGCGTTAGGCGAGGGTGGGTATAAATAGCCGCGGTTGCGCAACGCGGCCGATGCACTGCGCGCGCGCACACCGACACACTGCCCACTGGGATCAACACTAACCGTAGTTTAGCGCGGCTTGGTTAACTGGACGTTCGTTTGACAGCTTTTGGAATATAACTTTCCAACACACTCTTAAAATGGGTCCTATCGCACTTTTAGGTTTCAGAAAGGTTCGCGTTTGACCACAACGTTACATAGTAAGCGGTGGTGAGGTCGACGATGGAACACGCATGCCTAGAAAAAACTAAGCAAGTTTAGCTCTTGACTTAAAGACCCCCCGTTTTCTGTAGTTAAGGCTGAACTAGTCGCGGGCTCGAATTCCCTGCTGGATGGGTGAAGTGCGATGTCTCATCTGACACTGTGTCCGACAGCGATAATATCAAGTATGAGAAGTTTTGCAGTACGTATTGTTCGCACTCACGCAAACACCGTTCCGAAGTTAAACAACATTAGACTGTGCGTAAAATCTGAGAGTAGTGCTTTGGAAAATCGAGTGTTATGAAAAAATCACTGCATAAATCTATTACAAAAAAATTGCATAGAATTCATCGGTAATAAAGCTATGTCGGTACCGACTTCGTTTTTGATGCGCTCATAACTTTTTAATGGATTTTTTTTTTGTTTTTCTTTTTCCGCACAGACAAAATTAATAATAAGATGTCAAACTGTGGATTAAAACCCCCATAAAAATATTGAATGGAAAAAGTATCGACTAGTGTAACCTTAAGGCGCTATTTAGACACCTTTAAGTTTGTAAATCACATGATATTTTTCTTGTGTGATCAGTAAACAACACCAGCATATTTTACAAGATCAAAAACAAGTATAGTTTATAATAATATCGTATATAGACACGTTAAATGTATCGGCATTACTGGTAAGGCGAACAGGTCTCGACAAGGCGATACTTCCGCCTTATGTACGGCTATGTATATGTGTTATATGTGCGTCCAATGTCGTCCACTATTCTTTTTTCCAACCTTGGTGACTCGGCTCCGGCGTGTAGGTAATGTTCAAGAAAATTGGAATGTATGGAGATTCCAGTATTAGTACCTAACCGGGATACAGCCACGTGTACCTAAGCGTAGACACGAGTTTACTAAAGACTTCGGTATTTATGATGCCCTGGTAAATGATAAATGATATTTGTTCTACGAATAATTTTAAAATACGCTTTTAGGTAGGTACTTGTAAATTTTTCATTTTAAACTAGATGAGGCCGGCGTTTTTTAGCTGACTACCCTGAGAAGAAACAAACTCAGGGGTCAAAGTCTCTTTTAAAGTCCATACAGCAAACAATGTAATGATGAAATCATATGAGAACCATGCAGATTAGTATCTGAGATTGTCTTTAGAGGAAAGAACCACACAGATTTGAATGGTAAACAGCAAGACATGAACTTTTCTAAAAACTTGAGCAGAAAAGAACACAAAAATACTTTGACATTTCTAATAAATGCTATAAGTAATTGAATGTTCAAACAATTATTAGAAAAAAAACCTTTTAAAACTTAAACTAGCAACAAGACCATCACGACGTAACCTCCAGTTAGCCGCTCGCTAACGCGGCGCGTGCGCACCGGCCGGCGTTCACTTTACTCTTTTTGTATTCGTTCTTGCAGCTAACTTGGGATTGGCTTGACCCATTTACTGCAAATAGACGCAGCCGGGATTCAAACGCGCGCCCAAACGACACGTGGCGTCGGATTATGGTATTCGCGTTTTAAAATACTGAACGCCTCGCTTATGACTCAGCTAAGCATCCGTTGTTGAGATTTATATGGGCTTATGAGCTCTGCAGTATCAGGATAGGGAATTGGTTTAGGGCAGTTTGGTTTGTATTGGGTTGACTTTATTTCATTGAATAATAGGTTTTAACATACTTTTCGATTCCCTTTTTCTATTTTGAGTCGATAAGGCCGAAAGGTTCTGGAATTCCGGAAGACGCAGCGTTGGAAGGCTTCCCACAAGGTGAACTGACAACCGGGTCCGAATGGATGGATACGAGACGCTTAAGACTGGTCGTGACGATATTTGGGAGAGGCCCAAGTTCAACTGTGGACTTCTTTTGACTGAAATGATGATTACACACTTCCTACTACATAAAATTGTGGACTTGTTTGTTTTCAGGGTACTAAACGATCTTCCTGGAAATTGTGTTTGTATGTTATGTATTGGAGTAAATATCCTGATTACTAACCGTAATTTCCCAGTAATTAGAATTGATCACTATAATTTATTTGCCCCAAACTCAGTTCAACTCTCAAACCGCTAATCCAAAGATAATATTTGCCAAAACTGTATAATTTTAGTGGTGGAAGTCGGATGATCTCTCAAAGGAATCCATCCTTTAATTAACGAATATTTATAACTTCGGTTATATTTGTAAGTCGGCTACTTGATCCCGAAACCGCGGAATCGTTAGATGGAGTTCCCCAGCTTACGTATTGGGGTCATGGAAATTAAGTTATTCAAGTTGTGAGGCTTCACGATCCATTTTAGATGCCCATGCTTATGAATGTCGGGTTTTATTATTGAGGGAGGAAGTGAGGGGTAAAGTGATCAGATCAAAAATAGTACCTACAATTTTTCTAGTCCGTATCTTCTCAATAATATATTGTGTCCGTCGTTGTCGTATAGCTGTAGGTATGTTTGCAATAAATTACTCCTTTTGTTATAAAACCATTAAGGAAATGGTTACACATATTTGTGGTATATTTCTTTTGCCTTAGGCCTTGTAAGCTTTAGGTGACTTCTAATTTCGAATTATGAATTTAAAAAAAATATAATAGATATTTATTTTGCAAATAGCTTTTTAAAAACACGTCAATTTAAACTAGATGAAGCCGGTGTTTCCTAGTTAGCTAGGAGAAGCAACACCGAAACAAACTCCATAAGTAGGTACAGTAAAGTCCATAAGTATATATAATAAAAAGTCCATAAGTAGGTACAGTAAACATGTAATGGTCAAATAATATGAGAACAATGCAGATTGGAGTCAGAGATGGTCTTTTGAGAAAATAACCATACAGATATGAGTGGACCTGTCTAGTCAGTGCAAGCATTTATCATTATTCGTGGAGCTCAACTCAGAACTACTGAGGAGCACAACGCTCTCTCAATAACATTCGATAACATTCGATTAGGTACAATAGAAGAAATAGGTACCTACGATACTCACAATGGTTCAACAATCCCTTTCCTTCAATCCCTGTGGCATTGACTTCAACACTAACAGGCAACGACCCTCAAAGAAATAATTACACCGAATGATCGTAAAACAATCGATTTAAACTCGAGTAGTTATCGAAACGTGAACGGTATCATAGTAGATGCAATTAGTGGGTTATAAAAAATCGATCATGCAAAATGCGGCATGCGAACATGCAAGTCCAAGTCAGGGCCGACACCCAGCTGTATTGTACGATTTTTTAATAAACCACGAATGTAAGGGAGGGGGCAGACTTGTAAGAAATAGTGACTGAACTGCCCCACATAAGGATTTGTCAGAAATGTCGGGATAAATCGCCAGCAATGCCATCGTTGCAGGTAAATAATATGTTAGGACAGATGACAAAGAAATGATAAACAACATTTATTCAATTACAGCTCTTTTTTGAGATGGGGAATCATCAAGTAACTCCCGTCGCCCTGGGTGGAGCAAGACGGAGTGTTAGACGTCAGACTTTTACTGACTAAAACTTGTGTTCCTTGATTTGTCCGCGGTAACTGTTTAAAACAATCGCGCAGATGCATCGCATTCTTAGCAACAATTCTTGCTGCCACCTCGAAGGTGGAGAGAGACCAAGGGAACGAGAAATGATGACAGGGCCAGAAAGAAGGTTGCTATTGACATAATGATGTATACTAATGTATGAATGAAATACTGCTGCACCGACCCTAAGTAAATTCGGATTATGTCGAGAGGATGATCACTTTGAAGCGGCGGCTTCCTGTGTTAAAGTCGAAAATTATCCCAAAGAGTAGGTAACTCTTGGGATTAAAAATATTCTACATGCTATTCCGTGAAAAATATTCTACATGCTATTCCATGACTTGTGCTATCGGTGTATCAAGTTTCATCCAAATCCTTTCAGGATTTTAAGCATGCAGGTGTAACAAACAAACACATGGTAAGGGCTCAAAAGTGCAGTGGCACTCTACCAATGTAAAATTTCTTTGTAATAGAAGTTTCATAGTCCACAACTAGTTTAATCAATACTATAAATTTTATGCTACAAATCAAATCAGGCATGAACCATTGACCCTCTTCTACAAAGATATTTTACACCCTATAACATTGATGGAAGTGCAATGCACTTTTGACCCTTGACTGTACATAGAAACTTTCGCCTTAATAATACTATCTGCTGCCAAAGGCTTCGCCTATATGATAGTAGAAAATAATCCCAAGAAAATACTCCCGGAATTTATATGCTATTCCAGAACATGGTCTACCCCGTGTACCAAGTTACATCGAAATCTGTTCTGCCGTTTGAGCGGGAAGAAGCAACAAATATACACACTCACTAACTTTCGACTTTATAATATATCAGTATAGTGTGGGTATTCTGATAATATTCGAAACTAGAAAAAGACTAAAAATTGCTATTCGATAATGTCCAAAGATGTACGAAAGTCCCAAAAGAGATATCTAAAGCTTGAGTAAAGATAAAACAAATAATATGAGTGCCAATACCCGCGATCGTGATGAGGCTGCCGCCCGCAGCGCCCCGTAAACAAGATAATTGGTAATTAAGTCATTACGTATTAATAAATTACCAGCGCAGTGACCAGGGACGGTAATTAGCTTTTCTCCAGAGTTTACGAGCGTACGACTTGGAGATGGAATATTGGAGATCGTGATGGTAGACGATGCTGAAACAATGTTAGAAAAGTGCATCTCCCCAAGGCATATATCTTATGCGACTAATATTTACAATAGTGATCTATTGTGATCTCTCTCTATCACTCAATGGTTTGCTGGAAGAAAACTCAACTTTGAGTTAAGCTCGCCTATGTACATGAACTTTGTTATCTACTTATTTTATAAGTTGTTTTAGTGTACAATAAAGAATTAAAGAATAGTCCTAGACCTAGTCGTTTTTGTAAATGAAAAGTATACTACGAGTAAACCATCTTCAGCAACACCCCTCGCGCGTAAAGGGAAGGGGAGGGTGGGGGGGTATTATTACATAATTGAGTCCAAAATTTTTACCAAATAAAATTCGTACACCCGTGTGTACAGTACAATACTTAAACGTTTTTCAAGGTTATTCAAGTTATATATACGTCTTACTGTACTACCAAAATATGTTGGTCACTCTGAAGTTAGGCGGTCCGAACGTCGCTATATGATTAGCGCAGCCAATTGTGCGAATGTAGTCAAATTGATATGTTGCCCCGACAAACTGAAACCAGGAACAATATTTATTTACCAACAGTAACATTCAAATAAAATAGTCATAAGTCATTATCATTACGTATTACTATAATTACGTAAAGCCGATAGTGTTAGCCGTTTAATCTCTAGCTGTCATTATGAAACTCATAATTATAACTTTTACCCGCGGCTGCGCCCGCGCCGCTTACGGAAATAAAGTCGCTGTTATGATTATGCCAGTTTGAATTACGTTCACCCGTTGACAATTATGTGAAAATTTCATAAAACAAAAGTTAATTGTAGGGCTGTGTGCATAGATGCGGATATTTTAAATTTAATTGGATTAGTCAATTTTGTGGGCAATGTTTTTTGTTTGGAATCGCAAACTTAGTTGTGGTCTTGCTTGGGTAGGTTGACGCTGTTATTATATCTACCCCAAAAGGAACATGTTAGGTATACAGATCCAGACAATAATCAAAAAGATTACACTGTAATATTAACTACGTGCTCATGACGTAGTCGTTTACCGAATCGCAAAAGTTTCGCCTTGGGGTTTGTCAAAGAGCAATTGAGTGCAGCATTCTGGGTGTCAAAAGTGCCGACAGAATACGTCAGCTGCATGCATATTGACCTCTGGGCAAGACTCGCCACAAAGCCTTAGGATGGACGACGCCAGGGAAGAGTTGGCGAGATGACCCAGACGCCTGCAGTAAGAAAGTATAGGTTACAAAAATTAGCTATCTGAAAATCACAAAGCTAAAAGCTCCACTCTTTATTCAATGGCCCATCTTTCGTTCCATTTAGCAAGAAGACGGATCAATGTCTTCTTGAATACGTCAATGGACATCACAATATAGGCGCATTGGCCACCATGGGCCATTGTATGTGGGCGCCATTTCTCTTATGGCGATTGTGTCACGTCTTATGCAAGCACCGACGAGTGTCTGAACACCATGCATATTGAACATGTGGCCATAACGCATCATCTGTGACACGATGTAAGAGTGAAATGAACTTTCTGTCTAAGGCTCTGATTTCTTGGAACATTCGTCATTATTATAGTCAGATTTTAAGCATGTATACTCATCCATCTTCAAGGATATTTTTGATATGAGAAATCATAAAATAACTCCTGCTCTATATGGAGCGAGAGAGTGCCTGTTTTTTACTTACTCAAACTTACCTGTGTTCCCTCAGTTGCCCTTTGCATAACTCTTTTGAACAATCACGCAGACCTGGCATCTTCAAGGCTAGATTGGTACCTAGTACCTAACTAAGGTATTCTAATAGATCACTTTCCATTTCTATAAAGAAAAGTTTTGACAACAGATCAGGCACCGACAGATAGACAATAAAACATCGTGATTCAGTCAGCAGCATTCAGATTTCCCCTTCATTCAACATCGCTAACAAGTTAACCCGATAAAAATCAGCATCAGACCTGCAGATCTAGCCCGATTCTAGCTTCAGTTGCATTGTGCACCGCGGCTAAGTTGAGTGCGCGTGCGCCGCGTGACAGCAAGGCTTGCTTTCACTCGCGCTTCCTACCCGCGATTGATATACAACACGACAACGCTATTATGTACCATTTGTTGTGTTTTTGTGCAAAAAACGTTTTTTGTACTTAATTGTCAAGCAGTGATAGTTTTTTAATTGATGCAAAAATATTGGCATGTAAATGGGTGTTTGTTAACATGATATTAAAGCCGCGTTGTATCGGGGTAATAAACTCGAGATTTACGAACCATTTTCTAAAATAACGATGACTGTAACATCGAGAAAGCTTTAAACGTATGCAAGTTGAAGAAAATGGTCCCATAATACCAGAACAAAGGCTCATTACAAGTGCGACCAGAGTCGGTCTGGAGCAACGCGCGCGCAGACGGATAGACAAGTCGCATTCCTAGATGAATTACAACTAGTTAACATCTAAACTGTTGCGGGCTCAGCGCAAACCCAGCAAAGGCCATTTCACCGCGCAGAACGCGTTATCTGCGATCGCCAGTACAAAACTTCGTATAATAAAGACGCAAACGCGCCCGTAACAACAGACGGGCGTTAGAGACTCGCATGCGCCGGCGCAGTGAAAGTACTTTCGCGCGCTCGTTGCCCCGGTCGTCGAACTTGGCGCGGGAGAGAGATAGAACTATACGCGGGAGCGGGACAGATATAGTTTTCTGAGGAAAGCCGTGAAAAGCGGCCGGGTGCGAGGTGCGGGGTACGCGAAAGTGCGCACCATCAGGAAATCGCCGCGATCGTAAATTCTGAAGTTAAATGATTTTTATGCGTCCACCTTTACGATGTCAATAAAAGGTTTATTGTTCGTGCACTATTATTCGCTGCGGTGGCGGTGAACTCGATTTTTAAGGAATTTTCCGCGTTTTTCTCCATGTTTCCCGGCGTGTCGTCCTCTGTTTACGACATAAAAGTTTTATTGTGTTTGTAAAGACCCGTTACGCACGCCAGCGAATTTTGTAAGCCTTCGTTTTTTTTTACTCTGATCGTAGATTCACGATAACAATGAAAGCGTAAGCTTAGTAAGGTCTGTTACCACTACTAACCAACCTATACCCTTTACTGTATTTAACAACCACTTTTACTATCCATTCGAAGCTCTACCGAACGCCAATCCTACACATTTCTTTTAAAAATACCATCAAGCTCTTCACAAGTACATAATTATCAATTCACACCTCTTACTGTTGGCGCTTCAAGCTGGTCAGCATCATAAACCAAAGAACCACGTAGTTTCAGTTTAATTACGTTTGCCGTGTGCAACTATCTCTTAACCATTACTTTATCTGAACTAGCTGGTTTACAACGTGATTTCTTCCACAAAACATGGACAGATCTTATCAAACTTTTCAGAGCGTATGGCCTAAGCGATGGTCGCTCACAAACATTACATTAAAGGTAATCCATTATTAGTGTAATTAATTAGATTGACTATGAATTTAGGCATTGATAGATGACGCGTAGTGGCTGATGATCGATGATAGATGTTTTTTATGTTGTTAAGGCCTTAACTCCTGAGCAGTGCTAGAAAACAGTGATTTTCTGAAGCCTACTCCTCGGTCGGCTAAGATAATAGGTTTGAAAAATATATCGTGATTATAGATTCATGTACAACATTAGGTATCAACATATGAAGTTGTCGTAAGACTAATACTTTAGCAAAAAAAAAAAATTTATATATCATCATTATATTTTTTCGCTAGTTTTCCCTATTCTTTTCAAACGGTTTTGATATTTTCTGTCTTTTTGTCTGTTCAGAATGTTAAACAACATATGTAAAACAATCAATATTTTGCAAAGAAAATGGATTTAAAAGTCAGCGGGGCTCTATCCGGGCGCAACTGGTCGGAATTAAATGCACAGATACAGATATGTGTGCATTTAATAAACTAGTGTGCCTCACCATCAATGATTACATCTCTGCTTACCATCAGGTAGGATCGCAGTAAAGCACTGGTTTATATAAATAAAAAAATTCAAGCCAGATGTTCAAGGAACTATACGCCTTAATAGTCTTACTATTAAAATTCCTTTCACAATTGTATTGTTGTTGCAAATACATTTAGAGATTATTTGGCATTACCTAACGATTTCGTTATTTGTCAGTTTGAATGAGCCAGCTCTTGATGAAGGATGTGTTAAAAATAATAAATAAGTTAACCTATTAGCATTGGTGGTATTCATAGAAGTTTGTAAAGCAAAAGTGACAGTGACAGATGTCAACGTCAACAATTGAAATTATTTGTCTTTCTACTCATTATTTATCGCCATCACTGTACGAAGCTCTCGATTGTTTTCTGTTAGATACTATAAAGAAATCCTTGTTTATCGCCGTTAAGCTTGTTTATTTTTATTCAGGACGAAGTGAACGGTGGAAGAAGCGAGTACCTAAGATGACTATTCACTCTTGCTTTGAGAAGTCTGTGTTCCCTTCCACCAGTCGTCATGGACATGTCCACCTAATACACTGAAACACAGACGCTGGCGTAGAGTTCTATACTGGCGGTGTGCACAATTACTGCACAGGGGAAACAAGTAATAAAGTCGGGATGTCAAGCCAATACCAAATGCAGATGGTAGCATGCAGTAAGACTAATTAAAGTTCCAAGAAAGTACCTAGTTATTACATTAGGTTACGCTTGCTACAACATGCTTTATATTTAAACATTCTACTAGTAAAGCAAGAAATATTAGCAGCACAAGCCCCGTAGCCATGCCTAGCGTCACCAGCATGTGTCCCAGTGGGTGTTCCAGTGTTGTGTCAAGCCGTATCGCTTGTGACTTGCGCCGGCGTCGGCGTCACTCGCGGCGAGTTAATTGTTGCCGTGGAGAGTGAAAGTTTAATACACGAATTAGTTTTGTTTTCGTTCACATCGGCGCGTGTGTCGTTTGGTAATTAAACTGTATATGCAGGCAATAAAGTTTTTGTTAATGTAGATTTGAAAATGAATATTGCTGGAGCATAAGCATACCTAATCAGCCTTATTTAGTGTTCCCACTGTTAGGACTCAGGCCTCCTCTCTAGGAAAAATCTTTAATGTCTATCGCTCGTAAAAATCTTTATGTGTACTTTGAATTTTAATGAAAAATGATATGTATGGGTCATAGTATGTGCATTTATTATATTCAATCAATATCAAAAGTCTATTAAAAAGAAAATGGTTTTGTTTTACAAAGGTCTATTATGGGCACTTATAAAACGACAAAAGGTCCAATTAGTCGTTTCCTATGGAGAAAACATATTCAAAAATAAGACTGATATATATTCAGCACTATTTGTTTGTCAAAAATTACACAAAAGACAGCCCCCAAAACACTTCCAAACATCTTCAGTTACATTTGATACGCCGCTTTTTTTCCCTGAAAACCTTTTTGAACTTAATAAAAAATATAATTGTAGGAAAACTTCAGCTAGATAGAGCCTAGGCAACAGCTGCGTGCCTCTACACAATACTATTACAATTCATAATTTTCCGTTTTTCAGCTAACGGTCGCCATCACGGGACATTTTAAGGTCAAAGAAGGTGAACAACCTCTGAAGAAGGTTCGAAGGCTTTTAGGTAAAACGCTGACGAAACTGAGAGGACTTTACTGGCGTGTCAACGTCCTTACAATCTTTGTTACGACACTGCGGCTCTGCTTTCCTGGTAGCTCGATGTTTTTGTAAGGTTTTAGGGGAGAAGAAAAGGCTGATCGTAACTATTTCTGGGAGTATTAAGAACTTATTGATTTTATAACCCTTGTTTTAGGGATATTTTTGTTTGTACAGGGAATGTAATTGAGGAAATTTATTGTTTATTACTTTAAGTTTGATTTTCTCCCACAAGGTGGGCCGATAGACTGGTGAGGGTCGCAGGAATCCGATGGATGCGAGATATAAAGGAGCGGTCGTTATTAAGACACTTGGGGGAGGCCTATATCCAACTGTGGACGTTTTTTGTCTGAAATCATGATGATTTTCAATTGTAAGTTAAATGACAGAATTTTTGTTTATGTGACAGTTAATAGTTTCAACTTTTGTAAAGTGTCATTTTACTGGAAATTGTTTTCCAAAGGCTTCTTGGTGTTTCCTTGTCTAGCGAAGTCGGGGAAGAATCAATTAGTTTTCCTGACTTTACCTACTCAATTGTGTGATAGATTATGGCAGTTATAGAAGGTTGAACATGAACAGTGGTCTAGGCTAACTTCAAGGGCTTGAGATCCAGGTTTAACGCTTTTTCTATCTGAAAATAATGGCATAAATACAGATCTATTTTTTTTTTTTTTTTCGGTGGAAAAATCATCTTATGACATCTCCCGCCCTTGGGTGGGGCGGGAGATAGTGTCAGACTTTTACTGACTAAAAACCCACTCCTGTTCCTTCGTTGCCTTCGTCCCAGGACCCCGGGTTTCGTTTTCACACTACCCATGGCCCCAGTAGGCTTCGACCCTGCTGGGCCCCTACGATTTGCTGACATCTCCCTGAGGCGCGCGTGGAACAATACGCGCCGTCGACGACTTGGGCTCGGTCCGGACGGTTACCGGACGGTCGGACGGCGGGCTACCCATTGCTCGCCGTCCGCAAGCCCGCGCCTACGTTGGCCGGAAATCGGGATCGGAATCCCGGCGGCGATTTGGGCGTGAGGACCGTTGCCTCACGCGATCAGCCGCCTCCTTTGCTAGCTTCGCAGAAGGAAGCGACCGCCTGCCACTCCTCCTCGCTACGGACCATGGCCTGTACCAAGGCCCGACGCGAGAGATCGCCGCCGCCGATCGCCCCCACGAGGACACGGCGTTGCTCTGCCCAAGCGGGGCACACCTCCACCGTATGCTCCACCGTGTCCTCCGGGCGGTCCACACAGTGGCGACACCCGGGCGTCGCTTCCGCACGAATCCGGTGCAGGAGCTTCCCGAACTTACCGTGTTCGGTGAGAACCTGCGTCATACGGTAGGTGAGGACGCCGTGAGGTCTTTCCAACCACGCCTCAAAGAGGGGACTTACCGCCATAATTGTGGCGTGCCCAAAAATACAGATCTATGAATATTTCTTGTCAACAGACATTTACTTGAAACACATAATCTTGATTTCTTTTCTTTGTACTGGACAATTAATGTCGTTGCAAAAGGCACAGGTTGTTTGCTGTGCCTCAGTGTCGCACTGTTGCCTGGACTCAGTCCTCAATACCTCGCAATCTGGCTGCATTAAATGAACTCTTGGATTCTAATTCAACAAACGATCTGTTTGCGGATGAATGGAAGATTTTTACTGCCATGTCAGGAATACTGTTAGAGGGATTGATGTACATATTGTTTATCATTTTAATTATTCTGTTAGTTACGTTAATCGATTGTCTCACCATAGTTATTAACTAAATTAAATAAGTAAATAAATTGATTAGATAACACAAGTACAACCAACCATTCACATTAATTTGACACAAACATCACTACTAGGAATACATAGCACTAGCTAGATAGTTGAGTGCTACCCTGATACGCAATGGTACGCGTACTACGGCCTTGAACCTCCCTCAGCCCCCGCGTATCGATCCGTAGTACTACGGCCAACCTTTATTAATAATAATAATCTGTAGCTTGACTATCAATGTGAATGGCGTAGGAAATTCAGAGAGAACTTTGAATAGGATAACGGAAAATACACATATCTAAATAATCTAACCGGATCCTGAAAATATATAGCACTCATGGGCTAATTTGCTTCAGGGATCAGGACGGCCACCAGTCTATATGCGTTTAAGCGGATATTGCGAAATTACTTTCTGCACTAATAGTAAAGTCGTCTCAATAACCCCTTTCGTTTACTTTATATAAATATATATGTATATACTATATTAAATTATATATGTATGTTTATTTTGTATATATACATACTTTTGAAATCTTATTTTTTTAATACTCTTTTGTATTTTTATGCACCTGCCACATTTTCTCTTCACCACTCTAGGTTGACTGGTAGAGAATGCCTAAGGCATTAAGTCCGCCTTTGTACTTTTGTGTTGCATGAAGTTTTAATAAATAAATAAATAAAACACGCCTAAGAGGGATGCGGTTTGGAGGAAGGTAGTTTTCGGACACTGATATCATGCAGTCCCCATCGCTCCCGAGACTATATATTTTACGATTATACGTCACAGTGAGCATCGTCTTCTTAAAAAAGTAGATATATACAAACCGTATCTCTAGTTATAAGCGGCGGCTGGGATGTTACGCCTAGAAACATATTCCGGAGTAATAAAAATTGAGTCGAGACCTGTGTGTATTTCAGTATTTCGGAAGCGTTAAGTATCAATGCTACTGACATGAAACAATCGTTGTACTGAAATCGACTCATCATCACTAACAGGACCACTGAGACCAACAGCCCTGATAGTGGTGGTGGGTCGAATCAAGAGGCATGCAATGATTGTTGACATAACCGTCCCGAAAGACGAGAACCTCGTGAGAAAAGATAAGCAAATCAATTACTAAGCTCGCAAGATTGTCGACGTGTGGGATGTGGTCTTAGCGATCATTGTACGGATAGTCTTGTCGGCCATTGGCTTAATAGCCACGAGTGTTGACCAGCACCTTAGGAGGCTCGCGTTTGAGGGCAGGGTCAAGGGCTTGATACAGAAAACGGTATTTCTAGACATGGCTCATATTGTTAGGAGATGCCGCTCTCTCTAAAGCTCTGACCGACGGTAGCTTAGACTCTGTTCCCAATATTTTAGAAATATTTAAAAATGTATAGAATATGTTGAAATAACGATTAAACAAAAGAGTAATCATCATTTATTTGCATAATGTAGGCTTAATTAAATGCTGTTAGTAGACATACAATGATGAAACAGGACATGGCCTCCCCTAAGTGTCGCTACAATGATTGAATCGGATTTATGCGACCCTCACCAGGCCATCGAACATACTCCCGACATAGTCTTTGATAAAAATCCTACATACCACATCAGAACATGTCTACCCGTATGGCATTTTTTTTAATAATACCAACTAGTGCTTGACTGCGATCCCACCTGATGGTAAGCAGTGATGCAATCGTTGATTGTGAGGCGCACTAGTTTATTAAGAGCCTATTCACTCGAGCCTTGAAGACACTTAAATTATAATATTTTCATCTAAGTTCGTTCAATAGACATACAAATAGCCTTTATAGTGTGATTATAAAAATTGTAATCCGCGTTCAGAGATACTGCTTATAAATATATATATTTTTTAATTGCAATAACAAAAAGCTCAGTCACTCAGCAAGTTGTTAATGCTTATCATAGTGTGACCAGTTTCCAATCATACAGTCACCCAAATATAATTGTTCCACCACGTAAACTCTGTATTTTTTCTGTGACGTAAAATGATTCACGTCGTGTGTAGATACGTACCTACATACTTGTAGACTGTCGTACCGCCTAACTTAGTTTCCCCCCTATAAGACAAAAATGGCGCATTGCAGGGAAAGGTTTCGCATTGCGTTTCAATTTTGTTTAACTACAGAATGAGATGTACTCATCTTATTTTTTACTAGATTAAATTAAAAACTTATTTTTTTTGCTTTAATTCTCATATTAAAGCTTTGATTCAGAAGTTTGAATACCTATTTTCAGGCCTCCACTTTTCTTTACAAGTGAAAATAAACCTAAGTGCAGTGTATTTAGGACTGTTTTTTCATTTTTACTGAGTTTAGGCTTCAGTGATTTCAGTGTTACATGTGGTATTAGGAATTTCGGTTCTATTGTAACAGATTAAGCTTTATATTTGAGTAAGGTGGCATGGCCGTCCTTCAGTATTTTGAACCTAACATTACGTTAGGCTAGGTTAGTGTGCTCTTGGCCTGCCTGAAAGAAAGTAAAGGGTGACAATGACCTTTCGCTTTGAAAATCGGATACCAGAATGAAGATTTTTATGAAAATAAACCACAGTATTTAAATATAAAAATTTTTACGATAGAAAATGACCATGAACTTAGTTATTAGATTTTAAGTCTCTGAATAAACCAATGCTTTTAATATTCAACGTAAGTTTGTTTGGCTGGACACCATCAATAACTCACAATTTGGGAAGTTGATGATGTCCAGCATCTTTCGGTGGAATGTGTCAAGAAACGGGTAAGGAGCTACTAACAAGATTGCAAAAGATCAATAAAATCGATATGGGTACTTTTTTGAAATCTTGATTAATCCAAGAAGTGAGTGAGGCTGCTTTTTTCGGTGGGAAAATCATCCAATGACATCCGCCGCCTTGGGTGGAGCGGGAGATAGTGTCAAACTTTTACTGACTTCCAAAAGTCCACTCCTGTTCCTTCGTTGCCTTTCATACCGGGGCCGAGTCTTTCTTTCAGAATTAGACCCTTGGCCCGAGTAGGCCTCGACCCTGCTGGGCCCCTACGGTTGCTGACATCTTGAGGCACGCGTGAAACACTACGCGCCGTCGACGACTTGGGCTCGGTCCGGACGGTTACCGGACGGTTGGACGGCATGCTAACCATTGCTCGCCGTCCGCGAGCCCGTGCCTACGCTGAGTTTGTAAAATTCATTCAATCTATTGTGTTGATTTTATTAAGATTTTATTGTAAACTTAGGTTAGGTTACGATGGAGCTGACATGCTGTAAGAGATAAAAGTCCCCGTAAAACAAAGATATAAAAAAAGTGGTAGATAAGAGACAGTGCATATTTTTATGTACTTTTCTTTAAATCATTTTATAACTAATTTAGATCAACGTTACTAACTCCGTTATGCATTAAACTCTAAACAATATAACATGTTAAAACTAGATCTAGTTATCCGATATAAAGCCTTTCCATGTCTTCATTAAGATACCGCGATACAACTGTAGATCGTGTAGATCAATTAATTTAATTAATTCAATTTAAACAACACGATAATACATTGAAATTAAACCGTATCATGGAACTGATTACAATTCGGGGATTTTAGACTAAATATTTATGAGAAATACTTGTTCGACGGTTAGATTATCTTTATTCTGAGTAATTTGTACAAGGAAAAGTAATGTTACTGTAACGAGTACCTATCTATTTCTTATCTTGCTTGTAATCAGTCTAGGTAGGTAATAAGTTGTCCTACTTTGTTCTCACAGTGACTATGATTGTGTTAATAGAACTTCATTATGTTAATTGTTAAAGACGTGTTTTCAAGCCTGATAGTGTTATTTTTTAGTCAAGAAATAGTGTGCCCTCAGAGTGCTTTTCGGAAAGGTTATATGTACCTAAACGATTTTTCTTATTATTTATTGTACACTAATTTTAATGATAATATGGTCCGAGTGCGCGTCTCCTTATCAAAGACACTACGTGACCTAAGGGCTGGCTCGTTCTTCGCCTAAAGAATTGGCATTGCCATTCAATGTGGCAATGCTGCCAGTCTTCTGGGCACATTTCCTGATGACAGCGATGTGGAGGAGCACTTCAACGCCTGCGTGTATTTTTATTATATGTACATAGTTAGGTTTAGTACAATAGTATTTATAGTTAATATTTAAGTCCCCACTTTAGCAAATAAATAATTGTAATTAGTTATAAAATACATGTTTATCAGAATTCATATACATAGGCGAGATTGACTCAAAGTTGAGTTTTCTTCCAAAAAACCATTGACTGATAGACAGAGATCACAATAGAGGTTAGGACCCAGCGTAGGTAACATTTCAAGATTACAAATAGGTGGTACAAAAAAATATATATTTTGTGTCTTTCAGCATTTTTTATCTACTTTCCTTAAATCTTATTTTTATAATGAGTACATAGTTAGTGCAATAAATATCAAGAATAACTAAAAACTTGAATGAAAGAAGGATTCTGCACAACCTAGCCGTGCTTACTATTAAAATCGAATCGCCGGATTGACTTTAATATAAACTTACTATAGGATGGTTCAAAATACTTATGGTCATGACTAAAACACTCCCTAAGGACCACTTGTCCAATATAAAACGCTCGACACCAGCATCACATACGTATAGATAAGCAGCACTTATCAGGAAACGATTACTGCCTTAGAGCCAATCTCACGGCTATAAATTTGTAGCTCTAGTAAAAGGGATCTAAGTTCAAAAACGCAACTTTACAGAAGACAAAAAAAATTAGTCGCACGCTTCAAATTGCGTATTAGTCCTCGTGTGAAAAAATATACTCATTTCAAATCAATTTTATGATAAGCAAGTGATGCAAAGAAATATCAATTTTTTCTCTTTATTTTGATGAAAACAGATTTATGTCCAGTAATATAAACAGTCACTAAACCATTTTCAAGGACCCGGTATTGGTGTATTAATAAACACCAACCAAATTAATAACGTGAGTAATTTATTTAAAAACACAGAATTCAAAAGTACCTGAAACCGACTTTTGAAGTTTTTTTTGGTGTCAGTTGGTAACTTTTTTATTTTTAGAGATAACTTAGATCTGTTTCCACCAAACGATAAAGCATTAGTTAATGATCACTTTGGTATACTTATCTAATTTTCTAAAAAACCTGACTTATACCCCGTTTCATTAGGGCCACAGAAATATTCTAATAAGTTGGAAAACCTATGAGAACCTCAACATTATTCACACTTATATTTACATCAATTAAGCTTAGAAAACATAATCTTTTGGTGGCTAAAAGTAACCCATATTTTTCTAATACCTTACGAGCCTATTACTCCATTGTCGAAGGACATTCAACAAATAAATAATAATTTCTTTACAGGAATTAAATCTTTTGATGGTGATGTCACGGGTGAGGGGTGAAGGGGGTGAAAGACACGTGTAACACCCCCTGGGGTGGCAGCCACACGGCTCCCTCTTTTTATACATTATTTTATATATTAGTTGAAGTAATCAGATACTTATTGCCACTTCTCAATGTTCATTAAATTTGGGAATGTTGACTTTATTATTATGTCTTCTGTTTTTGTTTGAAAGATCAGAAGATGTTCGTCTTAATGTTTAGCTGCTATGAATTAAAATAAGTCTGAACCTAGCAGTTCGGTTTATTAGGGTTGTGGGTTGTAGTCACGATTTCGACAAGAAATTCGTTTAGAAAGGAATAAATATGTATATTTATAGGTATTTATTTATTGTATACTAGCTTTTGCTCGCAGCTTCACTCCCGTCAACTGACTACTCTATTCTGCTCTACCCAAGTCTACCTTACTCTACCCTACCACCAACTTTTTAAACTTTTCTTTCATAAGAACCTTCTTCTGACAATAACAACACAACAAAAAAAATAGTGAAATCGGTCCAGCCGTTCACGCGTGATGACGTGACCAAGGGAAATAGGGATTCTTTTTTATATATATATAGATATTATGTTTATTTATAGTGTGCTGTACACATATATGTTTAGTATATTTTTAGTTTTAAGTTAGATTTATGTGTTTAATATTTTGTTGTAGGTACATTTAAAGTTCCTTAAATTTAAAATTTCATTCTCATTCACATGGTTTGCTGTAAGAAAACCCAGTCGTGAGTTAAGCTCGCCTATGTACATTAACTGTCCTATTTTTATTGTCGGTATAAAATTGTGTGTACAATAAAGAATATGTTATCGCAATATTTTAGGTTTTTATAAAAGAGATATTCAGCTGCTTCTGATTACACTGGATGCTGACTCCAACTACCTCAGATATAAACTAGATACAAACAATCTCTTCTCGACCTGCTGCCTAAATCAAAGTGTAAGTGTGTTATAGTCAAGGCTAGACTACGAGATACTTGTAAAACAGATCCATTCAACAAAATAAAAAATATGAAAAGATTCACTCATTAATTCGTTTCAATAAACCGGGAAACAACCAACATCCTCGTCCACAAATACGACTGAAAAAATAAATAAATAAATCAGGTATGTCCTCCGTAACCTGGTCATATTTTGTAAAGTCCTCACTGCTCTTCGCCCCCCACCCCGCTCCACTCGGCCGGGTTCATTCTTCATTGATACACGTGGAGTCCCCCACCCCCACCCTCGCGTAGGCGTCCCCCCCCCCCTCTCCTCGCACCCTACCCCGCACTTGTACCAATAGTGTAGAACAAGGCTGTGTTAGTTGATTCTAATAATAAAATTTTCGATTGTAAGGGAAAATGTTATTGTTGCGTTGTGGAGATTGACAAAGAAATATCTAGTTTTGTTTCGAGAATTACTTAGAAAGGATTTTAGGTTTTCCTCTTGTTTTGTTTTCCATTTAAATCACAGTTAATCCTATTCTATTCCAGTTAAACAACGTATTAGGTATACACTAGTTTTTAGAAGGAATTTTACAAGTATTTGAGTGTTTCTGTTTTTAATTATTGAGGCATAACAGTTGTTGATTCTTATATATTTATTTATATAATTATAATCTGTATGTGTGTTTGTCACCTAGCTAACTAGACTTGAATGAATTCTGTGTTTATATTTGAATGCGTGACTAGTTTTAATTTTTATAGATATCCTCTGTTCCTCAAAATACCATAAAATAACCTGTATGATAGTCTAATATGCTTCTGTACTTAAACATGTTGTGCCGACCCCTAATAAGACGGGATAAGGGCAGGAAGATGATGTTGATGATTTGAATGCGTTACTGGTTTGAAAGTACAATTAAACCCTGAAAGTAGCGTTAAAATCGGGTTCTTTATTTTTTTTTCTGACGATAAATCAGCTTTCAGACAGAACTACGTCTGTCGGCAAGTTAGTATATTATAAAAAATAAAATTCCGTATCTCGTCTTGTTAGTAAAATAAACCCCTGAAAAGCGTAGGTACCGAACCTCCAATCAAACATTAGGATATAATTTTTATACATATCCTTTATCCCACATGTGTTCCTTTTAAACACCATAAAACAATCCGTATGATAGTCTACTATACCTCTGTACTTAATTTTGAATTTTTATTAAAAAAATAATTATGAGTCCCGTTACCACGCCGGCTTAGATGCAGTGGTTCTGAGAGAGGGCTCGGGGCTAACCCCCTAGCCCCGGGACGGCACGTGTAGCGTTGCCTAGCGATGGCGTGGAGCTATGGATACAGAAGTGTAACTACGATAGAAATAGAGAACACGGATATTGGGTGATCCAAATAGTTACTTAAAAAAATAGTTCTTTTTTTTTAAATCTTATTTAATTTACCAGACACTCATTTATTACGGATACTGTCCATTTTTTTTCTATATGTGTAGTGTAACCTGCTAATAGACTGTATGTATGGCTCTTGAGGCACATGGCCTATGTCAAAGTCAAAAACATTTGTTTCAAATAGACCATTTACAGGCACTTTTGAATAGTTCAATGTAGGTCAGTCTAAAAAAAAAAGTGAAGCTAAATTGCACTTTAATGTTAGGCGATAGAATACTTTTTATACCTGTATTACATTCCCATTTCTGCAGGCGATGTAGTTGGCAATTATCATTTCAGTGGAAAGACGTACACTGTTGGACATATGCCACCCCAAATGTCGCCACAACGGCCGGTCTCGTGCGTCTTGCATCCATAAGATTCCCGCGACCCTCACTCTTGGGTGGACAGAGTCTGACACTATCTCACGGATAGTGTCAGACTTTTACTGACTAAAAACCCACTCCTGTTCCCTCTTTGCCTTCATCCCGGGGCCCCGGGCTTCGCTTTCACACTACCCGTGGCCAGGTCATCGATCCACCTTTTGACCTCATCGACCATCTATTCTGCGAGTCATGTGTCCTGCCCACTGCTACCTTGGTGGTCACAACACACTCATCCCTGATTCGATCACGCAAGGAAACTCCGAGCACAGCCGTTACTATTACCCATAGGGTTACTTTATGCTTTCTGGTGGCTCTTTGTGAGCTAAAATTTTTCAGAGGATCAAAACTGGCAACGCATAGTGGTCATAGACTTTCGTCTTGAGTTAGCAATAGCTATTTGTAAATATATCTAAAAAATATCTGCAAGGAATCAGTGTTATATAATTCCAAGGACACGACGTGGTCGCTTCGTCAGGCGTACCTACACCATGCGTATCCTGACGTGTACGCATCTATGAAGCTACGCGTCCCTGGACAGCTGGCCTGATGCTACAACAGAAACCCTAGCCGCTGTGCTCTAGCATGCATGCATACATGGGCATGGGCTCTAGCACGGGCTAGCCAACGCCTAAATCTAAAACCTCACTTCTTAAATATTTGTGAGTTTCCCCTACTATAGTTTTCCTACTTAACCTTCTACAAATTACCTGCTGTAAGTCCCGGGCCACCCCCACGCCCTAATTCCCGGAACATCCATTAAATCTAATGTAAGTTCGTTTTTGTGGAAGTTGCCAGCATTTATTAAATTCAGCAAATATTTTGTGAGTAGTTTTCGCCAAAAATTTCATCTTAATTAAATGTAAGTGTTGGTTTCTTAATGTTATTTAAATATATTTAGAAAATTGAAAGTATTGAGTTTTCGGGATGAAAATAATATTGACTGAAGGTGAAAATATTAGAGGTACATATATTAGTCAAAATTTATATAATATCATACATTCTATTATCTTAATATTATGAAGATGTCTGATGTTGTTTATACATGTGTATATGGGTACACTTACTTGGGTAACTGGGTGGTCTTTGTTACTCCTCACGCTCAAACGGCTGAACGGATTTGCATATAAAACAGCCTACTGATAGACCATGTCCTGGTACACATAGAATATATATTAAATAGACGGTTTTTATTATATAGACGAAGAGCACCCAACTTACGAGTTGTGGATCGCGGGTTCAAACCCAGCCAGGCGCATTACTTTGTGTAATTTATTTCATCACCACTGCCAGTGTTGGGCAATATGTAATCTAACTACTGATTAATAACTAAGACTGCATATTGTAGTTAGAAATTACAACTACAAATTACATTAAAAATCGTAAAAAGTATTTAAACATTTTGATTACTAACTACAAATTGTAGTTGCAATCACGATTATGAGACTAGTTTTTATAACTACACATTTAAAGTTTGATTTACTTTATTACTTGTCAATCAACGCAATAATAGTATGTAATATATACAGGTACATAATCATTTACGACTTGCATTCAATTAATCATTCATGAAAGTAAACATACGTGATTTTTTATGTAGTTTGATTCCACTTTTTTTTTAATTTTAGAGCTAGATTCAATTTTGATAAATCAATGATTCTAACACATTACTGTGTTTGTTTATTTAATTAATTGGAAAATATAAGTTCTTAGTACTGAAATAATCGGTAATTATAACTATACTAGATCACAGCAATCAAAAATAACAATTATTTCATGTACTTTGATTATTGTAGTTAAATTACATGTAATCATAACTAAATGTAATCAAACTAGTTGTAGTTAACTACTTTCAGTTGTAATTTGTAATCTGATTACAAAATAGTAGGTAACTACGCTCTACACTGACCACTGCTCTCAAAACGGTAAAAGAAAACATAGAGAGGAAACCGGAATGTCCTTGAACCAAAAATTCGAAGACATGTGACATTCACCAACCCGCACTGGTCCCGCGTGGTGGATTACGGCCCATTCCCTCTCCTAGAGAGGAGGCCTGAGTTCCAGCAGTGGGAACATTAAAAGGCTGATTATGCTATTATGCTAGACGCTTTTTATACTGAGTGTGGTTTACTTGGAATGATTTTCTACATTCACGCAGGCAAAACCGCTGGTAAAAGCTAGCCAAATATATTTTTATAAACTGTTCCTCGACTGCGCGCCTCTGGCCTACCTCGCAGGGATCGCGAATTTTTCCGGAATAAAAATGAGCATACTCAGTGATAAGGCCAATTTACCAAATAAAATGTCTGTGAAAGAATTTTCGGAATTGGATCACTAGTTCCTACAAAAAATCTGTTTATCTCATTATATTCTTAGTTTAGGCATATTATATCATTGCTTCATAAAATACAAGTAGGTATTTGCTTACTTTGTTAGTACAATTTATATTCTACTTAACCTTCAAAAATTAAACGTAAGTATCAATAACATTAAACTATTAAACAGTAATGAACGATTCATTAATAAATTAAATCAAGTTAAATATTTGAAATTGTTTTAAATAAATAATCACTTCCGCGCCATACTCCAAATGCGCAGTTTCGTAGCAACGCCTACGAAAGCGTAGCACTTCGCTACGAGCCAGCTACGAGCGACAGCGTCCAAGCGTAGCTAAGAACACCTTTTTGACATTAATTTTTACTTTATTTCTATTTAATTTTTATGGAAATAGTATGAGTCTTAGTTATTTATTATTCTGTATGAAACTTATAATTATCCAAGGTGAAATTAATACAGTCGTCCTTACAAATAATTTGACTCATATTTAGACGATTTTTAGTATTAAATGAGGCATTTTCCTTATTTTTTCTGGAATTTACTTGCCCTTGCTTAAATGTATATTATTTGAAACTAGTGCCATCGATCGTTAAGCCGATGCAGTCGGCTGCAGCCACTGTTTTACGTATTAGAAGTACAATGCAACAAAACTAAAACAAAAATGAAGGTAAAAGTGCTGGTTTATAAACTTATATTGATTTGATAACTGTATTATATAAACTGGACTGTGTCTGTTTTTGGTTTGTGTTTTAGTCCTAAGCATATTATGGTAACATTATATAAACAGTATTTTGAATGCCTTAGTTAAGGTAGTTAGTATGGATCATCAAACTTGACAAAGACATGTAACCTGTACTTATACTCTTCCGAGCGAGTTGTGTGCAGGGCTGAAGTCTACTGGAACCATGGTTTGACTTCCGAAAGGGAACCCCGGAGTCTTGGAACACAAGGCAAAGAAGGAACATAGGAGTGGGTTTTAGTCAATAAAAGTCTGACACGCCCTCCCGCTACACCCTTAAGCGGGAGACGTCATTCACTAATAAAGCCTTTACATGTGTCAACACTATTTTTTAAATGCTGAAAGCAGCCATGTCAAACGTGCGGCCCACTGAACATTTTTCTACGGCCCGGATCAGTTTTGAAAACAGTCAGATAATGCAGCCCGCAACTTCGCTTAAAACCATTTGCTATCAATATTGATATAATGGGGAGCACTTACATATAGATGTTAGTAATTGAGATTAAAAGTCAGACCTATTTAAAACAAAAAAAAAAATATAATATATTCCACAACGCCATCTAGTCTCAAACTAAGCAAAGCTTGTGTTGTTTGTATTTCTAAATACATGTTATAGATATATTACACTCAGACACAGAACAAATGATCGTGCACATCACACAAACGTTTTTCTTGGGTAGGAATCGAACCCAAGACCTCCGGTATAGCAGTCAATGCCACTAACCACAAGACCAACAGGCCAGTCAAATTGAATAAAACAAAAGAAAGCAGCTCGAAAGTTAAAGTACTTACTGTTTTCATGCTATTAGCCCACCAGTTACTGTGTTTGACACATCACACTCTAGAGCATTCTCCTCAAGGCTACATGACCAACGCCAGCCATTCTACAACGGTGATGTAAATCTACCAGAAGTTATGCATTTCTCTGACCGAATGTTTCATAGAAAGTGAACGAAGGCGAACAGCCACAGTTTCTACTGATTCACTTTCGTTTTCTTTATTAATAATATTTATTCTGACATATTATGCATTAATTCGGTTTCTTCCATTTTTATTTAACTTTATGCGATTTGATGCTATTGAATTGTGATTAACGTTTTTGATTTGATGATAAATCTAAATATCGTAATAGAAGAAATATCTTTATAGGTTTTGCGAAGCAAATGTTTGAATCAATCAAAATTAACAGTTATGTCTTTATTTCGATCTTCGTTTTGTTGGTAAACTTAACATCTACCTCACTTACTAACTTAATGAAAGTTTTATGAACTAACCGTAAGAAGATGAAATAGTTATTTTTTGTGGTGCTGTTTTTTTTTGAAAATTATAACAACACTATCTTCAACTAAAAAGACTTTGTTTATACACGATTCCTGTTGGATATTATTATGCTACAAGAGCAGGAAATTACTTGTTCATACTTCATACTTCACACTAATACTATAAAGACGAAAGTTTGTGAGTATGTATATTTGTTAATTCTTCACGCCCAAACGACTGAATGGATTTCGATGAAACTTGGCACAGTGGTAGATCACATCAGTGTTCTGAAATGGGACATAGGACTTTTTATCCCGGGAGCATGTTTCCTTTGGGTACCTTTCACCTATCGCGCAGGTGAAGCCCTTGGCAGCAGTTAATACCAGCAAAAAATAATTTACAAACTAGCTTGAAAATCCTATCTGGCTACATTCCTTTGACTATAGCACCTAGAATGCAATGCGCGTCGCGTAGGAAAATGCCTCGCATGAGACATATGACGTAACTGGCACGTCTCGTGGACCTCCGCTTACATAACGAAGACCTCACGAGGGTCGGCAGCTACATTCTATACCATAGCCTTGACATGTGTCAAAATGATTTTAATTTTGTCTTTAGTTTTATTAGCTTTACCTCGTGGTCAAAGTTAAAGTTAGTTTTTGTTCCATATTTTCCTTAATTTCGTAAAATGAACGTGATGTAACTAATATTAATAACATAAACGAAACTTCTTTTACTTTATTTATAAATTGTGCACTAAATGAAGAAATTTCAGCGCTAACGATAGCCCTTGAAATCTTTATGAGTAGTCAATGACCTAGATTTTTGTAGCATGATACAATGTTACTTTTAAACTTTAAATATTAAAAATAATGTTTACAGAACTATAGTATACCTTAAATAAATCATCCTTGACATTCCAAACTTCAGGTACTTCCAGATCCGTTCGTTCCAAAACCAAAATTCAAATTCCTCACTCTATCTGTCAAAATTCACAAACGTCAGAGCGCGCGCGTTTTATTTTTAAACTGGCAACGCGCGACCTCAGCGCTTGAATGTAGTGCCAATGTCACAATATCTAGGTCTATGTCAGCGAGTGGCCTCACTGCCACGGGGATATGTCTGCACGTTTTGTGGCCTTATTTGGCGCTTTTGGCGGGGTCACTGGGCTTTTCGGTGATCATATTCTTGTTGGTACACCTGTTTTATGTGTGAGAAGTCACGCATGAAATCGAATTTGGTAAACCTCGCAATCATTTCGGGAAACAAAACATCACTGCGTTCATTGGTAATAAATTTTTGGCTTTTCCATTTTTTGCGACCTTGAATAAGAAAATAAGCGTAAGGTTTTATTTTATTAATCATCGAGAATTCCCAGAGTGTAATTTATTTGCAGAGTAATTTTTCTAAGCAATCATTTTGGCGCCAATGTCGTAACCAAGTCGGCTACGTTTGTCATAGTAACGTGAATCACATCCCTATATCAACTTGCTATAAATAGTCAATGAAATGAGTTACATGTCAACAAGAATGTACCCACGCCAGTTAAGATTAAATATTATGTTCTACTATGTTATTAAGTGATTTTGTGTATGATTTGATTAAAGGGTACCCACACACGAAGGCTGGTTTTAAATACTCGCCCATGGTCAATTTGGTATTAAATAAACAATATTTTAACAACAAATTAGTGGTTGGCTAATAACTGCAGTATAAAGAGGGGAGTTGCCAGATTTAAAAAAAACTACCTACGTCAACAGATCTTTATCCAAGGCTATGTTTGTAAATCAATTGGCAACTTTTTTTAATTAATAAAACGCAATTATATAGCTTAAAAATCATGAAACAAGTTACTCATTGTCTCAGATTATTCAATATAAGTCACTTGGGTGAGATCTGTCACCAGCGCAATGTCTTATTACGACAAGCTGCCAAATAGCGTGGCGCAAGCTCACGTAACCATCTATAACTGTCTCGAAGAGCTCTTTAAAAATCAATCTTTATTATTCTTTTAGCACAAATCACGCAAAACAAACCAATTGAAAAATAAAACAAACGATGGATTCGAGGAAAATTGTTCAGTAGCGTGGACTGAATTCAATTCTACATAAATATCGAACACAGTAATTGAATAATTTCGCTAAATACACACATAGTTACATCTAGTGCAATGGAGTTTGTAAAATTGCGAAAATCGCAGTCAGCGCTTCACACTGGACCAAGTATTGCAGTTTACTTGATTGTGAAATAAGTTATTAAGTCAATGCTAAGGTCACGACTTAAAGGCTAGCTTACTTTGAATAATATTAATTGACATAGATATCTACACGAAAAAATATATTAAAAAAAGTAAATTATGAATTGCCTACTTTTGTATGATGCCATGTAAACTCACCTAAAAAAGATACCCGAGACAGAAATATAAGGTAACAATTCCATGATGGTTTGAAAGACCACCTGGTCGATATCTAATATTGCAAGGTAACATTATAATCTACAAGACACACTTTTAATTACAGATTGAAATAGGTATCTTTGTAACCTCTAAATCGTTCCCTGAAACCTAATTTTTAATGTCATTAACACCATTTACAGATAAACAGTTGATTCGATGGTTGATAGTACTTGCATCGATAGCTGCGGCTCGTGACGCCCGGCCCTGAGGGTAACCTTGCTTCTCTCTCGCTCGCGCTTACTTGTGTCTGCATCTATTCGTCTCTGTCTAGTTGGATGTTTGCAGTGATAACTACCGGATTCCGTGCGCGTGCGTCGTGATCAAAACGAATGTGTTTGATATTTCCTTCAGTGATGAAAGGGCTGTTTGTTTTGGCGTGGGAAATTGGAGGTTTTGTGACATTTACTGTTAGTTTTGTCCAGTATTTGAATAAAATCTGACCATCATCCTTTGCGCAGTACTTTCCCAATAACTTTTTTGTTATGGAAAATATTCCAATGTCTTCTCCTGATCTAGGGTAGAGTGGGAGGATGTGTCAGACTTTTAAGGTAGAACTACCCTGCGCACACGTGTGCCACACACGCCGATCGGCCTCCATAGATTTTATATGGAAACTAAATTTGTAGAGCTACATTTGATCCACGCCACGCGACGTCGTTCTACGTACAAATCAGGCGTGTTACACGGGTGCGTCGGTCTAATGTAGTTCTAGCTTAACTGACTAAAACCCACTCCTATGTATTCTCTCCTATAACTTCTATTAGGTTGGGGTTGCCTTCCAAGCTAGCTCGAGGGAGCTGAATACGCCTATATATACCTATGTGAGCTCCACATCCCAGCAGCTGAGTGACTCGAGAGCCTGGTTGCCAGACTCAAATGCTTATGTATACACATGCAAGGAATTTAAAAAAAACTACCTAACTACCTCGTACACATAGCATAAAGCCTTGAAGCTTAAACAAAATCGAATGATATACAAAAATAAAATGTTAAAATAATCATGTGCTGAGCACGTGCTACTGCAAATAATGTATCTAGAGTAAATATTTCATGTTTTTGCACTATTTTTAGTAATTTTCTCAGGAGCTTGCGTAGTTTACCACTAACATCGACACCTGTGTATACACAGGTATACATTCTACCAAAATGTGAAGCCGATAAGGTCATCCTTGCATCGTATTTTCTAGATTATAATATGAGATACCAACTCAGCCGTGTTATTTTAGTGTGTTTTCCTGATAAGTCCGACACGTGTGCTGCAGATAAATGCACAGATTTCAAGGTATCACAACAACGTCTACCGCCACAGTGATTGCTCATCATTTTGTATTTTCCTCTGGGTGTATTCGGTTGCTTCAATCAAAGAAAACTCTATTTTATTAGTGTAAATAAAATCTTTCCTTTCTCCCTATGAAAGTGGCTGGCAAATTAACATATGTATATAATGTGTATTGACACATACCTAATTCAAAACTGAGAGCTTTGGAGAGATCTAAACTGACTGCATTGAGAAAAGTAATATGAAAAATCCGGCGGAGAGCGAGTTGGGCACGCGCGCAAAAGGGTCCGAACGAATCATATTTTTTAAATTGTGTTTTTAAAAGACATAGACTTCTTATAGGTTTTTCTGTAATATAAGTAAAGCGTTGTGTAGGTATGTTTTACATGTTTGTGAACTGAACGCACCCATGATACTGGAGTAATTCCTAGTGCAAAGTTTAATTATTATTTTTTTAGAAATATTATTTTTATTAAAATAAAAACAATTTGCACTTTGAAAATGATATTTCAAATTTATTTATTTATTTTACACGTTTAGGTTCGGGTCACAGATATGTGGAAATGGGATACCAAATTCGACACTCTCTTTTAGATTCGTAGCAACGAATTTGCTGTGACAGATAGACTCACAAGTTATGTAAGGGTTCTGTTTTTTCATTTTGAAGTTCCTAGCCCTAAAAATATACCTCTACAGATCTTTGTCAATAAAAGTGGAATGAGCTAGCAAAATTACATTTAAAAAATACCTCTAAATCTTAGTTTATGAAGGCTGAATACATTTTAGCTTAACTTACTAAAGCAAAGAAAACATTTCCAGTTAACCATTTGGTTTAAAATTAGGTTCTAGCTCGCTCCATCGCATGTGAAACTATATTCAGCTACTAGTAGTACAATAGACAGCAATGTTTTTGTTATGTAAATCTCTAGTTATGTTGAACAAACTATCGCAACAATACATAGAAGTGACAAATTGCCGGTCTATGTGCGCTACTGACCCGCTTGCCTCAATAACTTGTGTCTGATGAGGCGATTAAGTTTCGCGACTGTTTATTTATTTAATATTGTTAATTACATACATTGTTAGTTACATGTGTGGATAGATATGATAAATAGTAACAAAACTTTTTAAATTTGGAAATACTCTTAACAAAATACCTATAGAGACCCAAAATGAAGGAGGCTGCGTTTTAATAAGTTCGTATTGGTTACTGTGTTTCCATTTCACAATTACATACATCTTTCTTTGAGGTAGGATATCATCTCGTCGAGTGACTTTTACTTACTAAAACCCCACAGTAATTCTATTGAACCAGCGCGCAGCTCTAATACAATCATACATCTAAAGGTTCTATTTCTTTTTTTGTAATTATTTTTATACACATTGACAGTTGGAAAGGCTTAGATTAGATTGATACATTTTGGTATTAGCGGTTCATAAAATAAATATGTAAAGGAGAATGCTCATTAAAAGCCTGAAATAGATAGAAAAACTACTTGTATTCCTAAAGTCTATTTGGAATAAAATACGAGTAACAAAATATATAAAAAAAATATAGTTAATTTGATATAACATTGAGCCGAACAAAAACCATTAAATAATCCTGTACGAACTTTGTAATAGAATTATTGCACAGTTGACATTCATTTCATTTAATTCAACCTATGTATATCGTAAATTTAATTAAAATAATATATACATGCCAATATTAATTAAAATCAGATTATTTTCAATATATATATATATGTATGATTCAGCTATATGATTCAAATGTCCTTTGCCTGACTGACAATATGACATTATCGCATTTCAATTTTTTGTCACACGATAACCATTTTTAAACACCTACTTAGGTCAGACCCACCTAAACGACGACTGGGCTTTTTGTTCACAGACTTGGATCCAGTTTAGAAAAAAGTCTAGTTTAGTTTAAAACTGGCTTCTACCTAGTGTTTTGAAAATAATTACAACTGAGTTCCCTACGATTTGAATTGTAACGCGGCATATTTTCCATTTTTGTTCATTTTAGGCATTTGTTGGTTTGAAGAGATGATGGGCATCCTTCTTTAAACATATGTGTATATTTTTCGTGTTTTGAACCTTCATACCAAACCTTAATAATACTAAATAAAGTTTAAATTATAACAATAGAAAACGCCCACATTTAGTTGAGCCACCCACAGAACTTATAATAGCAAAAGTATGCAAAACTTGGACAGCTCAGTTTCACCCCAACTTCACCCTTCAATTCTCAAAGACATCAGTTGACATTCAGGGGAATTAGGACAACCAATTACATTATCTGCCGGCATGCCCGAATTGGACCAAGGCCGAAGCTTTGGAGATAAATAATGTATGACCGTATTCACCGCCGTGCATGTCGCTCGTAGATAAACACTACACATATGTAGTATGGTTTAATGAAGAGTCATTAGCAGATTGGCTTTGGTTGAGCTGGAGGATGATTGCCGAAATGATTGTATTGGTTATAATATAAATCCAAGCAATAATCGAAAAATTTTTCGTCATATTAAACTGAATGAGGCCGGTGTTTCCTAGCTGACTACCATGAGAAGAAACACCGAAACAAACTCAGGGGTCAAAGGCTATTTTAAAGTCCGTACAGCATATTTGGTTTTTTTCAGTGTGCATAGTTCTCACATAATTTGACCACTAGGTACATATGTAATGGTAAAATCATGTGAGAATTGTGCAGATTAGTGTCTGAATCTTTTGATGGAAGGAAAGAACAACATAGATTTGTCCAGTCAGCTCAGTAACTCAACTCATGCGTCAGCTATTTTTATTTTATTTTTCAATGAATATTCCAGCTATTACTTACATTAATTTATTAAGAGATTAAGATGCGACGTGCACTGAGTCTTCTTGCATTACTCTAGACATTTATTATAATAATATAAATGTTTAGTCAAGATTCCATGATTATTTCAGAAACTATTAGTACTAGCAGTACTACCAACACAAAAACTCTGCGGAGCCGAGCAGTCCATCATAATTAAATAATTAATCAAACAAATACATGCGGGTATCTAGGGCACGTTGTGCAATAGCCAGTTATTGTTTAAAATCAAAACGGTCATATGCGCAGACGCAGCGGCTGTCGCAACGCGCCCTAAATTATCGTACTTTGTGCAAGTGCAGCTATATACTGGCCACGAGAAATACGATGACTCATTTATGCTATCTTTGTAATATTTTATTTAAGTCATTTTAGTATGGAAAAATTACAAAAAAAAAGGTATTGTGAAATATAAAAAAAAAATCCGATACAGCGTTCTTTTTCATTTCGCGATACATATTACAAATAGATAAAGTAATAAGATAAAGAAGAGAAGGACTCTGAAGTAATACAGTACTTTCAAAATGAAAGGTTCATACGAACCTATAAAACGCCTCATTTAATAATAATTACAGGCAGTAATTACCATATTCCAATGACCTTTGTAAGACCAGTCCGACTTATGCTTAATTAGACCGCGTGATTTCGATGCACCAAATAAAGAATGCAATCTTGGTATAATATTACAAGGTCTCTTTATTCGAAGCAAACACGTGAGCCTCAAAAATACATAGGAAATAAAGAAATCTAAATAATGTAAAGAAGCTGTTTATAAATTACATCTGACAAGTCTTATGTGTATCAAAGAAGTGTGCCAATAAATAAAAATAAACTTTTTTACCACAACGTGCGTAATCTTGAAACTATATCGAAATGAGTTCAGTAGTTTTGGAGACACACTCACTAAAATAACGCATCATTCGGATTTGTTTACGCTGATATAAATATTGGAGGTGCTGGTGTGTAGGGGGATCACGTGGCATTTCAAGGTAATTAATCTAATCCAATGAACGCGGATTATACGACATACGCAAGGTGACAACTTCAGCTGTCCCTTACATTTAGAACAGGGCAGGACAAAGGTTTAGAGATCTCCATTATTCACAAAAGTTTTTAGCAAAGAAAAGTAAATCAGGGCATCACGACAGGTGTTTCACATAACAATTTATCCGCCAATATTTTTATTCGCGGCGATAACCTACTTGCGAATTAAATCGACCTAAATCCAAGCTCAGCATCATCAGTATATCCTTCTGTTTCACATTCTGCCATCCATTTTATAACTAATAGAGCCTTGATTTTGACACTCGAAGCTTCGAAGGTAAGGAGACAATTCGCATGATGGTGTGAAGTTGCGAAAAACTGCGTTGCGTGGTGGTGACGTGTGAGCCCCGCCACGCCATACCACGCCGCAGTGTAAAAAACCTTCAGTTGAACGTTTAAACTTAACCCAGTGATCATGACACACATTTAGTGATTACGTACGGCTGTGGCGGTGTATGCGCGCGAGCACATTTCGACCACGAATTTTCGCCCGCCTTTTTTCGTTTACTAAATAGGTCGATTTAGTAGGTCGCTATTTATAGACGGCCTTAATCCTATGGTTATGGGATTATCGCGTAAGTATCGAGCGCTTCAATGACAAGTGGAGGATCGGAAAAATAACACCAGTTTTTACAGAGGTTATTGCATCAATTTTGTGCCTTCAGTGCCTCTTTTAGTAGCCCAAGGCCAAAATACTGCAATTTTCAGTATCTTTTAAAACTAAATATCTACCATCCACTTTTGGTTCAGCTCAAATGATACAAATTATATATGCTCACGAATATTGGGGTTTATTTTATACTTAATTACTTAAATCTAATAATATTTTAAAGAAAAAATATACAAAGGTATTTTTAAATATCTCAATAAAAATAATGTTTAAATTGATTCGGCGAAGGCGGAAAGAGCGGACGCCAGATAGAGACAAGGCCAGCCTTCAAGGTCCACGAACAGGAATAATTAACGAATTTAGACTCTATCGGTGTTAACGTAGAGTTTTTAATCGTGTGGTTTACGTGTGTAGTGCAAGACAATAAGTTGGGTGTTTTTAATGCAACATTTTTCAGTAATAGGTTGAGATCAAGGTTGGTTGATGTACGTGTGTATGTAGGTAAGGTCGGCACCCGCGGAGTGGGGGGCTCGCCGAGTGGCCTGATGGATTACCGATGTGTCTATGGACTCAACTTTGCTGCCAAATACTCGAGCCATGAGTGTCTATGAC
The DNA here is from genome assembly GCA_961205895.1 of Mythimna pallens. Taxonomy (NCBI): domain Eukaryota; kingdom Metazoa; phylum Arthropoda; class Insecta; order Lepidoptera; family Noctuidae; genus Mythimna; species Mythimna pallens. The sequence goes on from OY540826.1 coordinate 1,143,183, forward strand.
TAATTCGATCATTTTACCCGTGTATGGCTGAAGCTATTTATTAACTCAGACTAATCACACTGTAATCGTAAAGAAAATAAGCAACATGCTTCACTGGTCTAATTAGAGATGTCTAATAGAAAAAAAAAGCTGTGACCATAGACCATGACAAAACAACTCTATAATATTGTTTATTATATAACATTATAATACTTTATTTCTAACAAGTGGAGATCGTGCCAATTTAAATGTTTTTTTTTTAGAATGAATCGTGCTTGTCTTCTTTTCTGCCTAAAACAATAACAAGAAAGAATCCTATTGTTCCGTTTTTTCTAGTGTCCCTGGCAACTCTGCCAACAATATGGCGTTGTTCTCTCTAGTTTCTGGTACATACATTGTATTATCCTAGCACAATAACAAAAGCTTACGTATGAAAAAGTAAAAGTATAAAAGTGAAATTAAAACTTCTTCTTCTTCAAGTTTATTTTTTCTCTGTTGACAGCCATTGACAGATTTTGAATTAGGAACTACTGAACACTTGGTGTACTGAACACTAGTTGCTTTGATATTTTAAAAGTAAATATAATTAACAATTATATTGTATGTTATCGACACAGGAGGAAACTAGTAAGAACAACGATAGATTGTTCTTACTAGTTCCTATTTAAATAGTCAAGGCTTTTATTTTGGTACCAGGAAATTATTAACAAATTAAAGAGGGAGACAGAAATAGAACGAACGAACGATATGTCTGTCCCGCTCTCGCCTTCACTATCACTATGGCCACTAATGATTGAGTGTCTGTGTGTCAATGCCGAATTCGGGTTTGTATGTAAATGTGGGGGTGAGGCATTGAATTGTTGAGTCAAACTTAACCTAGAGAATCGTACCATAGAAATTAAGTTAAGTAAGTACACTCAACTTAACTTCTTGGTAAAATCTTCTTAAAACTCGACAAACACGTTGTCCCGTCTTAGCTATAATTTTCAACGCATTTGACCGTTATCACGTTTGACAGTATATGTCAAATGTGCTAACTGTCAATTGCGTGAACGTTAAATAGTCTTTTTTTTATGTTTTGCGCAACTTTCTTGATTTTTTTCTTTCGTATAATAACAAACGTAACAAAAAAAGAATTAGTGAAATTGTTCTAGCCGTTCACGCGTGATGACATGACCAAGGGAAATAAGGATTAATTTTTATTGTAAAGGTATATTTTAATACATCTTATACTCTATTTCTCTCATTTTACTGTCGCAGTAAATTGTATCATGTTAAAATATCTTTATTAATCTGAAAGTATGTTTCGCTAAACAATGAATCCCTGAAATCTTTACGAATTTCCTCGCAATAATTCATAAGGAAAAATGGCCGACTTATTTTCTCGCGCGCAAAACTCATTCATTATTTTCTTTTTTTTTCGCACCGTGTATATGGCATTGACGTTGTCTTATAAAGCCATAGCTACTCTATACGCTAAAGTAGGTCATGGATGTCCCCGAAATTCATTGCAGGCTCAATTAATGAATGGTTTTAACAGTGACGAATGATGGAACGATAAATAGGATGTGGGAAAGAGATAGATGGATCTAGTCATTGCTAAGATCGAACCTTGGATGATTTTATATTTAAAAAAATACAGCCGACTCATAAGTATACTAAAAATTACTTTAAAGTTCTTTTGGTAATTCTTTTGTATGATGGTTGTACATTACAGTAAAAAGTTTTATATTTTTTAATTGAAGTATGTAGCTACTACTCAGCTAAACCTAAATATGAAATATACATACACAAGTTATAGGTAGAATATAACCATTAAAAGTGTTCCCTCGATTTTTCTAAGATTCCTTCATCAGATCCTGACCTTGGGACAATCTGTATACGTAAACTTTCAAACACAAAAGATTTTTCCACATCGGTCCTGGCACGTAGGTATATAAAAAATACGACAAATTGAGAACCTCCTCCTTTTTGAAATAGGTTAAAAAGAACAGGTAACTACAGGTATATAAATACAATTTCGATAAGTCTTTTCTTTTAATTCTTAATTAAGAAACAGTAGGTTAAGCACTACTAAAAATCCATAACAATGGGCAGTAGAACAAAAAGTTCTGCATGCAAAACGTTCCTTGTTCGAAATCAATAATACAATAAGACAGCACTATAGACTACCTACTACAATTTAATCAGTAAGATTGGAAATACAATACACAAAATTGCTGGACATAAAAATTAAACTTACTTATTTATTTTTGCATGTATACATGTATATTGCAAAAATTGATGGAAGGTACACTATTTTTAATTTACTGAATGAAATATGTACATGAACATTGTAAAAAATGGTTCAAATGTTAAATCAGACCTACGTCAGTTAGGACCAGACAGAATTTGCCACCAGCAAATAAATATGCAAATAGGTAGGTACGATACAATTAATGTTTGATCCGTGTCCTAACACAGTACTTTACAATCTTTATCATGACGCGATCCCGCCCCCAGCATGTGAAAATATTTTACGATCCCATAACCTGTAGTCTGCATCGATTTTATCTCAATATAATTATAAATAGTAAGTTTTTTCGAAAGAAAATCGTTGTAGACCAATTATTTCGAATTATTTGTGAAGATATAGGTTCATTGTACCAAAATTTCGTTTACACGCAGAGGTTATCGTAAGAATACTTACTGACAAGATTTTTCGAACTTCGAGCTAAACTACTGGTATATTTACAATATAGATATTTCAATAAATTTTCAACGGCCGAAGCCAAAATATTCTTTTATTTGTGACTCGGAATTCCTTTTAATTCTGCCTTTTTTTATTTATTGAAAATGTCACTATCGCAAAATCCATAGCTTCACAAAAATAACTTCTTTTTTTTAGTTTTTTACAGTCAACTTAAAGCGCAATAGGAAAAATTGCTAAACGAAAAACAAAGTCATACTTTACATCAATATAAATGTAACATGTGACACCTTTATCATAATCATATTTTGAAATTCATCATCACATTTTCAAAGAAATACACATTTTCGTGGTTTTCTGCACCCGAAACTATTGCGTTATTTATTTATTTTGTATTTAACCATAATAATATATATGTATCTCAGTTATATATTTTTGTTTAATCTAAATATGTACTTACATAATTGTTACGCATCTATTTTCAATTTAAATAGCTATTATTTTCTGCAATTTGATGGTTTTGTTTCGTCAAAGTCAAATAAAACCAAAGATTTGATAACTTTATGGGTGAACTTTACATTATGTTTTTTTTTTTTAATATATGTTTAGAATGGGAGTTTTCAAGAAAATACACGTCACCAAGTTGGCACCACTTGCCGTGAGGTCTTCTGCTTTGAAAACGTATACATGTCGTTGACGTCAATTTAACTAATGTCATTAACATAAGCGTTTTGACAGGTGCCTGGACCTGACGACTCAGTGCTGCCATCTGGTGAACGTCATTTTAGAAAACCCTCATTATCTGTAAACTTTTCATTTCATAATTAGAATACTACGATAAGAGAGTAAATTTTCTTGAACTTTGTTTTCTTTCCGACACTTTGCGACCGTCCGCGATTTCCTTGTCGAGTCTTATCGTGACCCACGAGTAAAAGACGAGTGAGAGAGACGAACTACTTAAATAAATGCAAATATTAATATTAAACTGAAAGCCATCAAATTCCAATAATGACGTAACGACCATAGTAATTTTATTGTAATATTCGATGACAACAAACAAAAAAATCATTAGGAAGTGAATTATCAGAGCTATCTATGTAACAGCTGCGAAGCGAGCTAGAGCTCACTATCAAAGTAGGCCAAGGTCGGCGAGGCAGGCGAGGATGTCCGAGGACCAGCGAATCGTGGCCTCCGTAATAGTGCGATCAACCCCCCCTCGGGCCTGGTATCGTCGCCCTGCAAGGAGATGCACAGATCTAGTTATTGTGGTTGCGCATCGCGACATTTTTGCGGCGATGGTAGCCGAAATCCACCGAAGGTTGCCGAACATTTCGCGCGTATCGACGACTAACGTTTGTTTTTTTATTGTCAGCGCGCGAATACGTAACTCTATGACCACTTTCTCTGTTTCAATTGCAACTGGTCTGCAGAATATAATAGATTTACTCACGCTTTTCCTTGTGCCTTTTTTCGTTTCAAGTATTGAGGACGATTCTACAATATATTGTTACATTTTACTGTATGCACTGGTGTCATAAGTATTTTTAGTTGTGCATAAATATTTGACTTTGGAAGATAATTTATAATGAAAACAAGTTTCGAATGATTTATTTTGATTATTCGTTAAATTCATTCTTATTTTTCTGTTCTGAGAAATGCAGTTTGATGAAAAAATATAAATAATGGGTATCTACATTACAAGTTCAGTAGACCATAAACAATCTTAAATCAATAGCGCTAGACGCCATTACTGAAGAATAACAGAGATAAAGACTGGTAGAGAATGCCTTGTTGCATTAAATCCGCCTATGTACCACTACTGTACATGAAGTTTAAATAAATAAAGGAATAGGGCACTATTCGTTAGACAGCATTATGGAAAGACGAATAAAAATAAATTAATTTAACTCCTGAATACACACGAGTTAATTACTACAAAAAGCTTCTTCTTTCTTTAAAATAAAAATGTTTTCGTCTATGCTTACACTCTGTTTTTTATGGCCACGGCAATGAAATATAGACTATAAAACTAACCATTATTTTATCCTGTCCACAGATAATAAAACAAACCCTTTACGACGGAGTATTGATAGAAAACATTTTTTAACATTGTTGCTTGCATGTCGTAACCAGAGAGTATTTATTACGGGTAGGTTTTACGACTACCATAAAATATAAAAGAGTCGGCGCGTAATGCGTAACAACCCTTTACGCGGGGTTGAAGTGAAACATTAGAAAGCTGGCTATGGAACAATAAAGCACGTATTTAGAACTTTTCCTTAAAGTTTACGGTACTTTTAGTTATGTAACGGTAATACGGTATCGTTGAACAAGTGACAAAGTTGTGAAGGTTTATTTTTAACCGACTTCAAAAAGGAGGAGGTTCTATGTTCGGTTGAATGTACTTTTTTTATATTTTTTTTATGTATGTTCACCGAATCACCGCTTTCTCGGTGAATTGTGAACCGATTTTGAAATAATTTTTTTTATTGAAAGGTTATGCTTCCGGGTTGCTCCCATAGAAACATTGTTATGATCTGATCATGAACTTCGAAGATATGGAACAGAACTCCTCATAGGATCACAGCAGAACCGCCGTAACAAGTAAAATTCCGTTGTTTATACGTGTAGTCGATGACTGACTGAAAGTAGAGAGGGAATATATCGAACTGATCTGATGATGAAGCCTGAAGTTAGGCACCGGAACTCTGTAATAAATTAATGTAATCTAACCGTGTTTGGGATTATTAGAATTGTCATGAGATGCATTCTGGCTATAAGGTATTTAAGTTTGGCTGAGGGGTACTTTTTAGTGGTGGTACCATAACTAAAAAGTGTAAAATAAAAAACTTTTTACAAAAAAAAATACAACCGACTTCCAAAGTAAAAAAAAAAACACTGACACTTTAATTTTGGAAGTCGGTATTAAATAACAAAGAGGCAAAACTATTATAGAAACACCGACTTCCGAAATTAAAATTATTTGGCACTTTTCGGTGTTTTTTTTTTTGAAATCGGTTTTATTTTTTATTTTTGTAAAAAGTTTTTTATGTATCTATAGATATACAAAAAGGAATATGGCTCTTGAACTGTTAATATCTTACAACTTAAATATTTTATAAAGGGATTTTATTAATAAACAGAATGTTGGAATATAACAAAAACAAATCTATCCTACTTCAACACCATGATCGTTCTCTTTCTAACTAATAAATATTGTACTTAATTAGTCTGAGCCTCTTTGTCAGCACTTCACTGAAATCCCTAGTATGGTTACAGTTATATTATTCCTTTAGCCTTGCTTAGAGGTACACGTCTCACGTAATATTGCTAGGACACACCTTCCAATATAAAGTAAAGGATTAATAAATAGTTCTTTATCAAATCCTTAAAACCGTGTTTGCTTTGGTCTCCACCTATTAACCCCAACAGGTTATGGGCCCAGAGCACTACGCCAAAGTATAATAATAAAGTGAAATTAAACGAACACTAAATTATATACAGTGAAATTACACGAACAATAAAAATTAACTTTTGTGCATCAAAATGAATAAAAGGAACATTCAACAATTTAATGGTGACAAGTACAGTGTGTGGAAATTACGAATTAGAAATTTATTGAATGAACTTGAAGTGTTGAACGTTATCGACGAAGATCTTCCGACAGAAACGAGTGCTGAATGGGTGAAAAGAAATGCAAAAGCTAAAAACGCAATAATAGAGTTTTTGTCAGACTCTTATCTTAGTATGACCACAGAACAAGATACGGCAAAAGAAATTTTTGCTAAACTTGATTCTATTTTTGAAAGGAAAAGCGTGGCGACGCAGCTGTCTCTTCGAAAAAGGTTGCTAAATTTGAAACTGGTCAGTAACACCACACTGACCAAACATTTTCAGGAATTCGATGATATCGTCACCGAACTTATGGCTGCAGGAGCTAAATTAGAAGAATCCGACAAAGTGACCCACCTTTTTATGACCCTGCCTAATAACTACAGCAGCGTGGTTACAGCGATTGAAACATTGACAGAGGACAACATAACATTAGCTTTTGTGAAAACAAGATTGTTAGACCATGAATTAAAACTAACAAGTGAAGGAAATGATCTAAGCCTAAAAGTGTTACAGGCTGAAACTTTAAAACCACAAATCACAACTTCAAAATCAAGAGACAATAAACCAAAACATAAGTCAATAAAAAAGTTTAATAAAACTTTTAAAGCTAAAAAATGCTATTATTGTGGTAAAAAGGGGCACTTAAAAAGGAATTGTTTCTTCTACAAAAGAGACAATGAAAACAAAAGGAAGAACAATACAACAATTCAGATGGCGAATTCAAAACTAGAACAAAATGATGCAAATACTTCCGGATTTGCTTTTATGATAAACAGTGAACCAACTGATAATAATGATAGGCAAGATGAAATAACTTTTATTTTGGATTCTGGAGCCTCAGATCACTTCATAAATCGAGAAGATCTGGCGGTCAACTTTATCAAGCTAGAAAATCCAATAAATATTTCTGTTGCGAAAAATGGCGCATCTATACAAGCGACAATGAAAGGAAATCTCCCGATTACAAGTATGATGGGCGTCCCAGGTGTACTGCAGGATGTACTCTTCTGTTCTGACATCCCTTATAACTTACTCTCAGTGAAGAAAATGCAGCAAGCGGGAATGACTATCGTGTTTGATAAAAACGGCGGTGTCATTATATACAAAGATGGTAAGCCGGTAATAAAGGGTGAGTCTTTGAACAATTTAATAGGTATTAAGTTTCTGCTATTTAGAAATGCTTTAAGTAGCGAATGCTCGTTAAATAGAGTCGTAAATGATAATTATGAATTATGGCATCAAAGGTTAGGACATATTGGCAAATCTAAATTTATGGAAATAAAACGAAATAAACTTTTTTCTGACATTGACAAAATTAATAATATTGTACCTAATGATAAACTGTGTGAAGCTTGTATTTATGGAAAACAAGCTTGCTTGCCATTTAACAAATCTAAAACCAAATATTTGAATCGACCTCTATTTAAAGTGCACACAGATGTTTGCGGTCCTATCACTCCTTCGTCAATTGATGGCAAAAAATATTTTGTGATTTTTATAGATGAATACACTCATTATTGTGCGACCTATTTGTTAGTTCGTAAATCAGATGTTTTTATAATGTTTTGTGATTATGTAAAAAAATGTGAAGCTCATTTTGGTCTGAGAATTGTTAACTTATATTGTGATAATGGAGGGGAATTTGTATCCCATGAGATGAAAGAGTTTTGTGCTCAGAAAGGTATTAGCTACCATTTAACAGTGCCACATACCCCGGCTTTGAATGGTATTGCCGAACGTATGATAAGAACAATTACAGAACGTAGTCGTGCAATGGTACTAGGATCCCAATTAGACAAATCGTTCTGGGGTGAGGCTGTGTTAACTGCCACTTATTTAATAAACATAAGTCCCACGAAAGCACTGAAATTAGATTGTACACCTTATGAAATATGGCATAATAAAAAGCCACAATTAAAGTATTTGAAAGTTTTTGGTTCAACTGTTTACTTTCTTAATAAAAGTAAAAGAACGAAATTTGATGAAAAATCATCAAAGGGAATTTTCGTCGGATACGAACCAAATGGTTATAAGGTGTGGGATGTGGTAGACGAAAAGTTTGTAAGAGTCAGAGATGTGATATTGGATGAGATTAACTTCTTATCAAATAGGCCAGTGAAACCTGAGCCCGAAAGAATTATAGGTAAAATAAAAAACAAACCTATTAGCAACTCTGAAATGGTAAACCCTTTTGAAAAGAGGTGTAGGTCTGATGGGAATCAATCAGACTGTATAAGTGAACAAACAATACCTGCTAATAAATCTGTTGATGAAATAGTTGAGCGATTGAACCGGTCTTCATATCACAATGAAAATGAGTTAACTTTGTCTCAAAATAACGAATCATCACAAAGTTTAAGGCGAAGTGGTAGGATCCAAAACATTCCTTCTGTTTCATATAATGAAAATGATAATGATAGTATATTTGACAATTGCTTGTTGTGTGCTGAATCTTTGATGTTTAAAATTCCTCAAACGTATGCTGAAATTGAATTCAGAGATGATAAGCATCTGTGGGAAAATGCTATCAAAGAGGAAATTAAATCACTAATTGAAAATGATACCTGGACTCTAGTAACAAAACCAGACAATAGTAATATTATAGATTGTAAGTGGGTATTTACAGTTAAAAATGATGAATTTGGGAAACCTTTAAAGTATAAAGCGAGATTAGTGGCTCGTGGTTTTAATCAGAAATATTTGATTGATTATAACGAAACCTTCGCGCCAGTAGCAAGAATCGCAAGTTTTAGAATAATTTTAGCTTTAGCAAATCAATTTAATTTATTAGTTCATCATATGGATGTGAAAACGGCATTTTTGAATGGAAAACTTAATGAGGAAATTTATATGAAAATTCCTGAAGGTATCTTGGCTGAAATTAATATGGTTTGTAAATTAAATAAGTCGTTATATGGATTAAAGCAGTCTGCACGCTGTTGGTTCCAAATGTTTGAGCAAGCGTTAATAAAAAGGGGTTTTCAATACTCATCGGCGGACCGGTGCATTTACGTTTTTAATGGAGGTCATGTTCGAAAGAATATTTATGTTTTACTTTATGTTGATGATTTAGTGATTTCAACCGCAGATATAAATACAATGACTAATTTTAAAATATACATAATGAACACTTTTAAAATGATAGACTTAAAAGAGATAAAATGTTTTCTAGGGATTAAAATAACCCGGTCCGAAAACAAAATTAGTTTAGATCAGGAAATGTATATAAAAACAGTTCTTGAAAGGTTTAATATGAGTGACTGTAAATCTGTCCAAACACCTCTTGAAAGTAAAGTTGATTACAAAGCGTTGAATTCGTGTGAAATAACAAAGGCCCCTTGTAGAAATCTTATCGGGTGCTTGATGTATATAATGCTATGCACTCGACCTGACTTAAGTTATTCTATAAACATCCTAAGTCGATATGCAAACAATAATAATCTTATGTTATGGTCATACTTAAAAAGGGTCTTGAGATATTTAAAGGGAACTATAAATCTCAAGTTAACTTTCACACGAAATAATTTTAAAAATATTTTATGTGGGTTTGTTGATTCTGACTGGGGAAGTAATGAAATAGATAGAAAAAGTACTACGGGTTACTTGTTTAAATTATTCGATCAATGCACTATATGCTGGCAAACAAAGCGGCAACAAACAGTGGCCACATCATCTACTGAAGCAGAATACATGGCGCTATATGAAGCAGTAAAAGAAACTCTGTGGTTAAAGTCACTATTGACAAGTATTGACATGACAACACCAGATCCTATAATTATTCATGAGGATAACAATGGATGCATAAGCATCGCGAAGAATCCTACCAGTCACAAAAGATCTAAACATATTGACATTAAGTATCATTTTTCTAGAGAACAAGTTGAGAAAAATGTAATTAAAATAGTTTATGTTTCTACAGATAACCAGCTGGCTGATATCCTGACAAAATCATTACCCGCAGTGCGTTTTACGAAGATGAGAGAGATACTCGGGGTAATGATGTAAATATACGCGACGTGTTTAATTAGTTAGGATATGTTAATTATAAGAGCTTGGTTATATAATAAGTTGATCGATAACATATGTAAGTTATCTAATATAGTTTCATTAATTATATTGAACAATTGATTAGTCTGATTAGGTTTTTCTGGGTTTTTCCCTAATCCTGCGCAACGAATGTTGGACTATGTTGTTATTGTATTCCCAGAGTAAGAAAAAGGAAGGTGTGTGTTTATTATTGTATAAAGATCATTAGTACAGTGTTGTGTAGTAGATATTATATTGTAATTAAAGAAAAAGGGATTTATTTTTGAGGGGGGCGTGTTGGAATATAACAAAAACAAATCTATCCTACTTCAACACCATGATCGTTCTCTTTCTAACTAATAAATATTGTACTTAATTAGTCTGAGCCTCTTTGTCAGCACTTCACTGAAATCCCTAGTATGGTTACAGTTATATTATTCCTTTAGCCTTGCTTAGAGGTACACGTCTCACGTAATATTGCTAGGACACACCTTCCAATATAAAGTAAAGGATTAATAAATAGTTCTTTATCAAATCCTTAAAACCGTGTTTGCTTTGGTCTCCACCTATTAACCCCAACACAGAATTCTTTTTAATAGCATTATTCGCCTCTAAAAATACACAACCTTATGCCTTCTAAATTACTAAGTCAACCACAATTAACCATCTGAATGATACTATTTTAGCCACTATTTCTGGGTGACGCAGGCTAAGGCGGGAGTTTCGCCTCGCTCCCGTCTTAGCCTTCTAACCTAACCTGTCCGTGTCGGAGTGCCCTACGTACTAACATGAGAAGTTTGGTCAAATGGCCATTATATAAATGTGTGACTTGACTAATAATTTTGCTTTTATAAATAAAACTGAATCTCCTGCTAATTATCCTCGACTTCAGTTTGTTGTATTCCATCATCACCATGGTCAAGACTCGTTACCTGATCATCATGATTATCAAATGATATCGTAATCGGTGATTTACGAGCGGAATATTAAGGCGGTACAACGATATCGTTGATACTGTATCAGTCCATATCTATAGACATAATAGGTACATAAATTATAAAGTTGATATAGGTATGTATCTAGTATATTGGCAGGCCCTTTGCCTAAAAAAGCAATTCGTAGTTTTATAGGTGGTATTAGTTTAAAATGGTTAATTGATGATAAAATGTTATTTACCATCATCCGTGCGTCACTGCGGGGTGCCAGCTGAAAATCAGCGTTGGGTGTCTGACGCCCAGCAATTGCCGAGTTGGCGACCCTTTCGGTTTGGGCACGCTCAGCGCAACTATATTGTAAATCTGTATGTCTTTTTTTTTGCCTATTACATTGTATTGTATTGCCTGCATCGAATAAATACTATTCTATTCTATTCTAAATGTTTTTAAAAACACTTTTACACGTCACGTATACTAGATTGATAAAGCGGGTGTTTCCTAGCTGACTATCCTGAGAAGAAACACGCAAACAAACTCAGAGGTCAAAGTCTCTTTTAAAGTTCATACAGTAAACATGTAAAGGTCAAATCACATGAGAACTATACAGATTAGTGTCTGAGATGGTCTTTTGAGGAAAGATTACACAGATTTGAGTGGACTTGTCCAGTCTGTGGAAGCATTTGTCAACATTTGTGTAGCTCAACTCAGGATTACTAAGGAGCTCAAATCAAATTGTAGAAAGTAATTATGGCTCTATGTAAGGTACCAACCACCGCTGGGCGAAGGCTTCGCATCTCCCGTTTCCCCACACGTCTATCTTCTGCCATTGTGGGCCAGTCCCTCCAGTAAAAGTCAAGTTCATCTTCCAACCTTCGTCTTGGTCTACCGCGATGTCTCCTTGCGTATAATGGGCCCAATAAGTGGCTCTTTTATCTCACAGCTCATCTGACATGCGACCAACCATAGACCATCACAATATTTTTGCAGAAAGTTATAAGTCACTACTGATTAAAAGAACCTGAAATCAGTGCCATAGATAAAGTAAAGAAACCTTGAGCAAACATACACAGAAAAATTCTTGGAAATCTGGAATCTGCAAAACAATTGACAGGTAACATTACTTCTGTTACACTAATTCTGTCACTTACTTTCTTGCCACTTTCATTCTTCTTCATCCAAGGCGGCTAGATTCCTTGAAAAACTAAAGCGTATCTCCAAAATAAAAAATAATATAGGGCACGCATTAAAAATACTCACAAGCTTTTCGATTACCACCTCGACCCTGCGCCCTACATACCGACATTAGTCGCAAAAAAAAAACAACAAAAAATATCAGCGCCAAGTTGGAGTTTCCTATCTATACTCATCCGAAATAGTTGGAATCGGGAAACTTTGGCGACAAGGTCGCTTGCCTCCATAACAACCATCTGTGTTCCCGGCCACGGCTGAAGAAAAACTAATTAAAATATGGTTCTAGAAATGAAAATGATATCAAAAGCCATGTCGGAACATTGGGTTTGTTTTCGCTTTCCACAAGTTTGATTCGGCCTGGCTTGTAGCGAAGACTTGCTGTAAACAAAAACTCACAAATTGAATAGAATGGTACACACTGTTTATAGAGGTTTGTGTCAGTTTTGATTTGTCTGTCTAGACTACACTACTACTACCTAAAAATAAGTAAGACTCATAAACTTCTGGAAAATCAACAGCTAAATAAAAAATTACATCACGTTTCAAAAATACACAGTAGAGTGTTGTTCCAGTTTACGCTCCTTCAGCAGATAATCATAATCCATTATGTACATTAATCGAAAACTTTAAAACCAACGAATTTATCAGACAATGATTCAAAGGCTAGTTTTTATCCGCGGCCATTTTTACGCGAGTCGCGGCTGCGCGGGCGCATCAGCGCTATGTGTGTCAAGGAAACGAATGTATTGGAGAAAAATTCGCGAACCTTGACGCCGTTAGATTAGAATTAGGACAGTCCGAGCTTATTCATTTTATTACACCCGTTAAAAAAAGAAATTGCGGCCGGTGGGCGACGGTGGAGTTAAATAAATATGCCAAAGGAAGGTCAATTGTTTCAGATTGAGATTTTTAATCATACGAATTTAAAATCTATTTTAAATCATAAGCGTTTTCAATAAAAAGCCGGCTCTAACCATTTGTTTTTGATTAAATATGTAAAGGATGCACTGTGCACGTAAGTGAAAGGTATTAGAATGCATACATGCATGGAATTACAATATATTCTGACCTCATCGATGCAAATCTGTTAAAGTTAATAATTTTATTGAGTAAAAGAACAGCACACAAACACTAGTTAGGTATAAGCGAAAAAAAAACAGGGCAAGTGCGAGTCGGACTCGCGCACTGAGGGTTCTGTACAAACTTACCTATGAAAACAGTTCGATTCCCGAATTGTGTTAAGAAAAATTTTCCGAATCGCAAAAATGTTTTTTTTTTTATGACGTAACTACAAATTTACAGTTTTCAGATTTTTTCCTATACTTGTGCTATGAGACCTTGCTTCATGACCAGGATTCTAGTTCAACGGGAAGTACCCTATGAATTTTGATTCCCTTGAGAGTGTCGAAATACAAGTTTTTTGCGACATAAATGGCAATATTCAAAGGACCGCAGACCTGAGTATATGGTTTTAATTTCTAATCGATACCTCCACGCGTTACCGAGATAAAGGGTCTTGACAGACAGACGCACAACAAAGTGATCCTATAAGGGTTCAGTTTTTTCCTTTTGAGGTACGGAACCCTAAAAAATAAGCAGAATATAGTGTGGCTCACGGCTGCGCCAAAATAGGTCCAGTTCAGCATAAACGCCAGACAACTAGTGCCGCACGCTGGTTTTTAACTGATCAAGTTCAATTGAAAACCAGCGTTTGACGCGTCGTTTTCCAAATTGTGACGCAAAGGATGTACGAGTACTATGGGGTAAGTACGATACAATAAAGACAGAAGACTAAACTGCAATAGTCTTAACCAACAAGAAACTTTAACAGTAATTTCGTCATAGCTCTTATCAAACACATCTTTCTTTCATGATCAGAATTGGACCAAGTAACCAATCAACTTTTGACTGCAATCCCACCTGATGGTAAGCAGTAATGCAATCGTTGATGGTGAGGCGCACTAGTTTATTAGAAGCCTATTCACTATAGCCTTGAAGAAACCTAAATTTTAATCGGACGGGAAGACCGCAGCAGGCAAATTGTTCCTTCGATGTACGCGGTATTACATAACATTTGATCCAAAAGATCTTTCATTTTCCCAGTGTAAGAAGAAGCGTAAACTATTGTTTCTCACAAAAGGTCACAGTTCGGATGATATCAACTAATAAAAATATAGTTCGTTACCCCCGTGTCCGACAAAATAAACAACTAATTATATTTAGCCATATTAGTGAACATAGTTGTGTTTTAGACAATGTAACAAAAAGATGATTAATTCTCATGTGAGAAAAGATGTAACAATGGTATAGGGAGAGGAAGAAATTGTGTGTACATGTGTGTGAGATTTGTAACAGAGATGAGTGTTTTTGGCATCTCTTATAAGATCAAATGATAGAACCAACCAACCAACCACCAGGAGATGTATCGCAGCTACACTACAATTTATTTTTGTCCTGCTGTCATGCTATGTAAAAAGACCTTAGAAATGGACTAGAATAGGTCTAAATCCAAGTATATATCAGGTTTGAATCCAGTTAATAGCCCATCTCAAGCCGCAACGTGCTGGGATAAAAGTTAAGCGGATAGTTAATTCTAAACTGAATACCAAACATGTCTTCAATCGACTCATAAACTATGTTCCAAAAGATAAACATACCCGGCTAACAGCCATTTCCTTTCCTAATGATATTGTTTAAATGATTCCAAACATGAGTTTCCCACAAAACACGCTTCCGGCCATCACTGTACGAAATGAAACACGAATATTTATAGCCCATAGCCCATGGGATTCGCTGAATAAAAGTTTTATGCCCATCATCAGACCATTGAACTCGGTCGATGCCATTAAAATTAAACCTACACGATGGCTCTACGCTTGGGAAACTATCAGCAGTATTTTAGGAAACTACTACAGTAAAGAATGCGTTTTATCATTGTCCAGACACTGCTTTCGGAATTATAAAAGTTAAAGCTAAAATTGTTATGGAGCATAGACCAATAACCTATGATACACGTGGCTTTAAAAATAGTCTAGTACCACTTGATAGAGCTTATCCATTAAGGAATTAAACTGTATCTATAGCAATAAGTGTTACGATATCATTAAAATATTGTACTTTACAATCAAATCTATTAGAGTACGATTATATTCGTTTATGTTTATGACTCGAGTCTATGGTGGAAAATCCCGATCCCGACCAATAAGAATCGGTCTCACGAATATTTAGATTAGTTTATCACCTACTTGCCCATTTTCTATGTCACTTAGAGACGGCGCAACACTTTATCTTCTTTTATTTTGCCAAGCCATTTCGCTATCATTGTTTTTTCTTATATTTATCAGTCCTACCGCAACACAATCCATTTATCTTTTCTTCGGTCTTTATTTGCCTCCCCATGTATAATTCCAGAAGCCCTACCATGAGCTCTTAACGCGTTCCATTTGACGACCTAAACTGACCTGTTAAAGGGTTGGAGCTATATTAGGGTATATAGTTCCATCCCCCTTTCTCGCTCGCACGCCTAACATTTTAACACATCATGGGAAGGATCCTTATTATCGACTCAGTCTTCATTTCCATTAAATTTATTGTACAAGAACTTCTTTAGAACATAATAAAAAGTAAGTTTATCTACGTAATCGCGGTGACGTCCATTTGAAATCATACTTTCACTCTCTGCGCGTCGCGTGCGCACGTCTATGCGGAAGCGAGCCGGCGCAAGCGTAATGATTTATCGCTATCTTGTGAATGCTACTGAAAATGTTCGAATTGCATTCGTTATTTATTGCTAATGCACCATTCCCTTGTCCTTTCGATCGAGCGTCGATATTAATTTAAAATTAACTGAACAGACACTTCGCTAGAAAGCGTTTTGAAATACGTTACGAATAAGGTAGATGGACTGTAGAGTTGAAGTATAGGCAGAAGTGGACAATAAAATACTATCAAAGCTTTTTACTGACTTTACGAAACAAGTAAGGCTAAATAGATGACGACAAATGAGATGTTTGAAGGAAGAAGCCATTTTGCACTCACCCTTGGTATAAAAACAGGAGGCTTATGCATACACAAAGCAATCATATACATTTAAGTCCAAATAGTGTATGTTTACATTATCGTTGTCGAGTTATGTTGGTGAAGAGACATTCCTTTGCAATTTCGAAACATCCAATAAAATCTATCAATTGAACAGAAAAGCGAAATTCAGTTCCAAAACATCACTACACACGAACATTCGTGTGCCAAAGACCCCCATTTCGCAATAGATGAGCTAACTAAATTAAAAAATAAAAGTTATTGTTAACAAGAGAAAGCAATTTCACCATTATAAATGTACATGTGATTCCATCGTTTGCTTGCAACCATTACTCGAAAGTATAAATTAAATTTTGTAGACGAGTTTAAATCTTAATGTCTTTTACGTAAGAGTCGTTATCGCGTGAGATTGTGTTTCAACTGCAATTGTACCGAATCTTAATGATGGCTCGGAGGATGACACGCGAAGTCGAATGATTTCGAAGTTTTTAGCTGATGTAAAACATTACTCTTTTGAAGAAAGAAACTCATGATTAGTTAATGACAAGATAACAGCTGAAAAAGTATTGGTAGCTAAATGTATTTTCAAATGGGCACCAATAAGATAATGTAAAAGCAAAGAAAAATATGAGAAAGGAATTTGTTTCAGAAGACTGCACTTCCAAAACTTTCCAAAAAAGGTTAATAAACCCCTAGTTGCACATTATTTTTGTAATAGAAAATATCGCTTCACCAACTAAATCAACCTAAAGTTCAAGCAGCTGAAGATTCTCGGAATGCCTCAATTAATGGCATAGAAGCAGGAAGCGGTGCAGTATGAGCGCTCAACGTTATAGCTAAACACATTTTATGGCCTAAGACGGCAGAGCGCAGGCCAGAGCTGCGTGCACGCTGCCAAGGTAATATCCTAGAACTCCTACTTGTATGGTTGGATGTTACAATCTTAAGGAAGCTGGAAGGGAATTCGAAAAATTGTAAGTATGATGGCTAAAACTAGAGCATCATCGAAATATAAATTTCTAGATTAGTAAGTATTTGAGCAAATCTCGCAAACGTGTGTGGTGAAAAAAATTGAAAGAAAATTTAGAATGTGAATGCATATTGGAACATAGCCATGCAAGCAAGGGAAAACTAGTGAATCTATTTGAAACATTATGAAATAAACGATAAAACTGTAAGTAATTTAAATAAAGCTGTTAGCAAATTCAAGTCCCAACGATTAGATGAGAATCGTAACGTTTTGTTTGCAAACCTAGGTTTGAAAGGTAAAGCTAAATCTGTCATAAGAAATATCCTTAGTATAGAGTACAGAGCACGATAGAAATGTTTACGATGTTGATTGTGACTTTATTTATAGATGCCAAAGATATTATTGAGTACAAACAGATATCGTTCAAGTTTTCCTTTTGAAACCTTTAGTAAGACGATATTACAGAATTATTAGGCAGTTTTCCTTAAATAAATAAGGTAGAAATACTTTAACTCTTATATCTTCTAGAAAACTATCCCAGGGGAGCATAATTCTCGGGATAAAAAGTATCCTACGTACTATTCCAAGACATGATGTACCCATGTGCCAAATTTCATACAAATTTCTTCAGTAGTTTCAGTGTGAAGCATTAACAAACATACGTACTTACATACACATGTACTCCCGAACTTTCGCCTTTATAATATTAGTGTGATACAAACTCAATTTTAGCAAAGAGTAGACGAGCCTAAGAGGTTTAGTTGACATTTCTAGCGCTTTGTGATACATAAAAGTTAAATCTTTTGACGGGTAGATTCAGATTCAAAATGTTCCCAAACATGACGCGCAATCCTCAATCTACTTGACTCTGCAAATATCCTGCAACTTGCTTTCCAATATTTAACAACGCATTCATGTTGGGGGACATTTTGTCCTCTAGTGTATCTGAGGTTTTAATAGATTCACTGCTATGTATGTTGAGGATCAAATATTATCAAATATTTGACTTCTAATATGCTAATTTTTAAATTCATCATGTTCCCCAATATACATTCTGTAATTCTCAATCTAAGACTAA
The DNA here is from genome assembly GCA_961205895.1 of Mythimna pallens. Classification (NCBI taxonomy): domain Eukaryota; kingdom Metazoa; phylum Arthropoda; class Insecta; order Lepidoptera; family Noctuidae; genus Mythimna; species Mythimna pallens. The sequence goes on from OY540826.1 coordinate 1,161,704, forward strand.
GTATTTGCCTTCAATTGGAGTTAGAAGCTAGCTGAATGCTCTTGAAACAATCAGGCCCACGTGAACAGATGAGCAGTGCTCAGATAAACACAAGGTCGGGGCTGATAAGCTATCGGTAGGGCGCCATGTTCCGTGATTTTATAATACATGTAATTGTTTGTTGTTGTTTTTAGTGGCTTGGTTACTAGCACTTTGCCAGTGACTTCATTTACGAGAACATTTTCATAAAAACTTTAACAACTTTTAAATCGTTACCTACCTAATCTAACCTATAATGGTACACGGAATAAGATTTTACATCTAAACCAAATTCCCCCTTTTCACCCCTTTTTACGTCATAAATGGAAGCCATTTACAAAACCAGCCTTTGCATATTCCTTGTCCCATTAGTTTCGGCTGAGCGTTGATATTTCAGTCAGTGTCTCCTTTTATATATCTATAGATTTATAAGCTTGACTGGTGAGTGATTTGAATGGAGATGTAACATAGCATTCAATGAATGAAGTCATTTATATTTTTCTTCAGAATCAGGCTGCTCATTTATTAAAAGCTCGATCGTCCAGGTGAAAGGTTTGCATGTTCTCAGAGAAATATTCAGGTGCAACACCACTATAGGCGTAAGTGGGCGGGAGGCTGATAGGGCCTTGCTCGCTCCAGTATGGTCTAACGCCCATCTTAGGATATTGGGCTATCGATTCGAAATTTTATGATGGACGCCAAAACATTGATAATTTCACACAAAAATCAGGCTATTCAGGGGCAAGGTCCCTCCTCAAAAATAACCGATGACACATACCACGAGGACTTGTTCAAGACGGCGCGGTAGAAGAGCGTCTGGAAAGACTTGGGAGAGGCCTTCGCCCAACAGTGGAACAGTAATGGCTAGGGAAAAAGCGATTATGTGAACCGACATTATAGCGTTCATTGACGTATCTAGTTATGCTGTTACGCATCAGGTCAGATAGTAGTGAAACTCGAGCCAATGAATAATATTAACAAAATAAAATCTGAGTTTGTGAAAGATACAAAGTCTACAGGCGTTGAAGAATAACGCTCAACAAACTTATGAACTACGTATAAAACAGAACGTTTCCCTGTAGCAATTTGATAGTAAGTTTTGGAGGTTACAGCATTACTCATCGCTAAGAAAATGGCTGCGTACTAAGGAGTTATTTATTGTGCAATATTTCAAATTTTCAAGTGAACACTGCAAAATCGCTTTACAAGTTCGTTCATGAAAAATGCAAAGATGGAAATGTATCTTTTGAAATTAAAATTTTCAAAGAACTTGACTCCAGCTTTGCAAACTACCAATGAATTCAGAATTGGATTAGAAACGGAACAAAGCCGTGTTGTGACAACTGTAACAAGAGTCTATAATAACAAGTTATACTACCGCCAAAACCTTACTTTTACTAAACAAACAACAGCCATTCACTTTCAGTCACAATGCACACAAATAGATGTGCTGAAAAAAATCAGAGAGCCGCTGTTTTTTCGACAGAATCATTTTTATAACTGCGCAATACTTAGATAATACTGCACAAGGTCGCTACGTACACAGGTATAGTTAGCGATTGTCCACAGGTTTTAGGAACATTATGAGTAATTGCACTAGTGGCCAAAAGTCAAGATTGCTCTCTAAATAGTATTGCCACATTGTCTTCAAAATAATGACAAATTAGGATAATAGCACGTTTCGATTTTGTTTGGAACATGATTCAATGTCAGTTTAACTAGTACTTAGAAGCGAAATATGAAATGGAATCTATAATTTCATTTTCGTTGCAGTTGAAATTTGGTTTAAGAAGCTAACCAACAAAAAAACCTGAGTGTGAACTTTTAATAAGGCCTTGATCTACCATAGTAATTGGTATTACATCAAAATTTCAATAACAAAGACTTGAGCGTAGCGAAACTGCGTAATAGTGAATACGTAATACTTCAGTGTTACCGCCTACGAGGTGTCAGATTCGCCCGGGATGGCAGATCTGTCCAAATACTCTCTTCTAATGTCACTTGTTTTGCCAGTGGTATCACAAGCGTTCCTAAATTATGGGATATTTTACATTCGTGATATCAATTAATGTAACGATACGATGAAGTTCTTTATTTTATAACTAATTCATTTCTATAAAGATTTTGGAAAAATTACAATTGTTGATCCTCAGATGGAAACAAGACCTTGGTTCTATATGAAATAAGCTTTATTTTAAAACAGTAAAATATCTTTAAATGTCCGAATGAGCCTATAAGAAAAATGTCCTTTATTCTGAAAAATCCTTCAGGATAAACCTATAAAGAAATGAGAATGTTAACCAAATCTAGTAAACACATGCAGAATCCTGTCTTGATTTGATCGAATCTAATGAATAACATACTATGAATAAATTGAGTGTAGTAATACCTAATATGGTAATAATCTTGCAAAGCGGCGAAAGTTCTGATAGTAACAAATCACTTGACGGACGATTTCACGCGGCGATTTATCTACTAAACAGATGAAATCTGGCTGTTTTTACTAACAAATCCCAACAGATTTAAGCTGTAACAATAATACTATAATGGCAACCTAAAGTAATTAAATGTCATTATAGGCCTTGGTTGTACAGCCAAGCTGCAGTCAAGTTGTTTGGATCCAATGTGATCAAATTATGTCATAATTTACGTGCCTATTCAACTCAGGGCCACAATCTTTTGTGACCAGTATGGTCCACTTTGTACTACATAATATAAAGTATTGCCATTCGGAAATATATTAAAAATGACCATAAACACGATGCAAAACTATTTGACACAAAAAATCGGAGCAATGAAAGTAAACGTGATCGCAGTTCTGAGCTAGACTTTTATACTTTCAATTTACTGTTTAACGTTTTTACAAAGATCTTGGGCCTAAATTGAAGGTTCGCAAGACAAGCCAATCTCAAATGTTTATTTTAACTAAAGCAGGTTTTATCTCAGAAAAATATTTGTATTTTTGAATGTAAGATTATTTTATAAATTGAGCTCAGGCCTTATCTTAATAATTTGTATAAATTATTTCGAGTGTTTTGAGCAATATTAACCAGCTATTTAACCAGCTATTTATTTGGCTTTTTAAGATTAAGCTCTCACATGAGTAAAGTGTTTGTATTGTTTGTTTATGCATATTAATTGTGGCTATGGGTTTAATGGTTTCGGTAAACTAACCAAAAACTGTGTCTGTATTAGCGCCTTAGCATAACATAAACAAAAAATAACAAATGATACTCACCAGGTCCAAATCGCAATCCAAAGGTTCACTGATCTGTCCACATGCACACAATAATTCAAAATCAAAATATTACAATAAAATCAGTTTAATCCAAAAGGAAATGTAACGTAATTCCTTAAAAACACTGGCAACACTCCTGTCACTGTCAGATAATCTTCAAATTGAGAGCACACACAATTTCAAAATACAGTTCCACACCGAAGGTTGCGTTCGTAACGTGTTGGAGGAGAAGTAGCGAGCGCGGCACGTACGTCCGCTCAGTACGGCGGCCCACAAGTCACTGAACTGCCGCACAACCGCGCCCCCGTACACCGGTGGATGCTCGCGTATATTTTTATGACTGCTCCAACTAGTGTTATCATTGTCAAACCCTGAAATGGTTGTGGATTTAAGAAATTGGGTCAAGCGGTTAGCTCTGCGGAACGAAAGCGCGGAGCTCATTCAATCAATTGATTTAGGGGCTCCTCTTTTTCACCGCAAACGCGGCTGTCAGGACCAGAAAAGGCCAATTACATAATAGGACCATTATTTATAGTTTTCGGAAGTACGGTTTCGGCTGTTTTTTTAGGGTTGAAATGGTAGATAACCTGAATTTTCCAAACTACTTCCAAAAAACAATAAAATATATATCTTTATTAAACTCATTATTTTTAGAAGAACAATTTTTAAAAAAATTGCTAAAATCGTACCTGTATCGGCCAGACTGAAACACTAATTTTAAGCATCTCAAGGAAGCATTTTATTATAGCAACCTTTATTTTTAAAGATATAAAAAGTAAAGTTAAAAAACCTGAAACGAAGCCGCTAAAGAGATTATTCCAAACTGCATCGGTTCATTCATAGCCTTCACGTTATTTGTGAACGCACTTTCGAATCACCGTGTATCATAAATCGCGATATTTACGCAGATTTATGAAACGTAATAACACCAATTAATGTCATCAAGTGATCGCAAAAAATGACGAGAAAATGGAAATTCCCTAAGAGGTAATAATTTTTGCATTCTTTTCAAACATTGATAGGTAGGTACTTAGTAACAATTTCATAAATTAAATTGATGCCTTGGAGCTTTAAAAAAGGCTATGGAATTTGACATAAACGTGTATACCTATATAAAGTCATACATCTTCACATCCAAATTAATAATAAGTTTTTTTTTATCTAAAAAGAAAATGTATCTCATAAGAAATTATAACAACCGAACTCATTCAAATAAACACCAACTAATCTCAAACCAATTAAAATGAACACCACCCGATTCATAGCGAGGACACCCGAGTGGCGCCGAAGAGCATCGACAATCAACGATCTTGCCCGAATGCTGCCGAAGCCGCCCGAACGTTCGCGGCCGCCAGCGAGGTCGCAGCGCGGGAAGCGCGTCATTTCAAGGTGAATTCTTTTCCCGCCAAACTGCGTCACACTGACTTTGTATTGTAGTGATACTATTAATTAAAAAAAATAACAATATGCCGTCCTAAAACAATCTGTTATGTGATGTTCTTGGAATTGTAAGATATTAAAGCACTGAAGCGAAGCGAACTTGACTCACAAGCTCAAGCACTAGTTAATAAAAAAACTTTAATTAACAACAGGAAACTTCAGCTTGGCACTGGTACTAAGAAGATTTCAAAAACTACCTCACTTTTTTCCACAATCAACTTGATAAGTTTCTATCGCATGAGCTTGCAATTATTGCAAAAACAAACTCGGCATTCGATCTATTTTCCTCGATTTCCTAATCAGTAACTACACTTCAACTAGTCCAATATCAAGCAACTTCAGTTGACCGGAGGCCGCCACTCCAAACTGACCTTTGCACCCACCCCTACGGTTATAAATGGCGGCATATCGAGGCCACACCGAGCAAGGCCTATCGATTCCCCAGTTTCATTCACCCGCCATCACAATGAGGATATATTTACTTTGGTCTACAGCTTCAATAACATCAAACGCTTCTGAAATTATCAATTAATTTGTTCAATTGATTTATTAATGTTTCCTGAAAAGTCATAATTAAATTTTTCGATAGATGAATTTTCTTTTGCTTCCCTTTGGCATAAAGCTGATTATATCATTGAGGGGGAAAAAGCAATCAAATCAAATTATGAAATGGCTTCCGGATTCCGGGTTGCGAAATTCAAATGACTGTGAAACATTACAAGTGTGGAGAGCTGTTCAGGATTTTACAAGAAATTGTGAAAGTACTTACAAAAAAATAAATTCCAAATCAACAACCAAAGCAAAACTTTTCTCAGTTATCTGCCTCCATTTTCAAACAAAGACAACAAAAGATTCTTCCGACCGAAAGAACAATAAACGAGCACAACTGCACAACCAAACCTTGCATATTATGATAAATCAAACCTGTCCATTATTAGCATGTCTATGCGTGACCATAGATGATAGCATCAAATTCCCTAGTTTATCTCTGATTCCATCTCTGGCCATCACCCTCACACCGAGGGTCGCAAGAAGGTCGGTACAGTTCCAACTGGTCGCAACGTCATTAAGACTCCTTTATTAAAAGAAAAGCAAAGTTCAATGTCGCGAAGGAAATTACAACTTTGAGCAGATTTAATTAAACTTTTTGCTTAAATGCTAATCTTAATAACAAGGAAGGCAGAAAGGAAAAGAAAATGAATTACTTTTGTAATCGGGAGATGAAGCGGTAAGTTATAACTTTTAATTAAATAAATCTAAGCGGATTGATTAAATGTTTTGCTGAAAAACGAGAAAACATACACCATGCTAATAAAAGCTTTTAAAGTACCCATATAATTATATAAGTATATAGATAAAGTGACATTCTATGTACAATGATTGATCAATAAATCCAACAGAAGTAAAAAAGTTCAATTGTATACGGCATTGGCATGCACTACTGAAATATCACGTCATGAATCCCCAACATTTTAGCTAATACAATGCCACTTTGTCGTTTTGAAAACTTTACCTCATTACTAAAAAAAATATAATAACACAATCAAACTCAAATTAATAACAAAACGACCATGTCCACGACCAACAATGCTTTTAGGCAATTATAAAAAAAACATTGCCAATTCCAAAGGCCAGCTCCGACGGCCTAGGCATTTTTTAGGCAAACGTATATCCAATTCAATTCAATCCATACATTTTAAGGCTATTTTTACATTTGTACGTGTTTGCCAAACGTCAGGTTATGTGCGCGTGCAGTTGCGAATTTAATTACGAAAGTTTATCGCACCGGGAGCCTTGGGAAAGGTCGCGCACACACCTGAGGCTCATGTGAGGTCACACTTATGAGGTACGCCGACGGTCAAATATTAACTAATTTGACAACTATTGGCAGTTTACTGGTCGTTTGTAGCGTGATAAGAATAGCTAGTGCAGATTAGTGTTGCTTGCGCTTGATTTACAGTAAACGATCAATACGCTCATACGAGGACATACAAGCTTAGCTTGAATTTTTGGGCATCTCTAGAAAAGCTTCGAAGCATCGTAGACCACATTACTACAGCACTGTGGCAGGTTACGTATATGAGTAAAAAATAATCTACTTCTCTGCTTAGCGATTGTGGACTGCGAGAAAGCCTTTGATCGATACTGTTACTGTTCAGCACTCTCCAACTGTGCTAAATTGACTATCGGTACAAGAAAGTACTGAAGTGTTTGTACGAGTACACCACCATGTCCACCACGTCAGTCCGACTTCAGGACCAGACCTCGAAATCTGTCTTAGGAGGATAAATTTGACTAAAACCTGCCAAAATTTGTAGAAGCGGCTCAAATAATTTATTGAGAATGTTCCGGACTTATTACATAATTTATAATCATAATTAATTGAATGTCATATCATAACTAATATTTAGTGTAGTATAAAAAAAAATTTAAGTGTTAGTTATAACATCGCCGTGGACGCGTCCGTAAAGGTGTTATAATTTAATAAATAAATAGAAATAATCTTCCTGCAATGGGGTGTAAGTTATGGAGACGTCAATTTTCCAAAATAGTTCATAGCAGTAATGGAGGACATCTTCAAGGTTCTGGACTAGAGAGGGTTAGGCATTAATGTCAATGGCGAGTACATCACTTACCTTCAATTTGCCAAGGATATAGTGGTCATGGCTGAGTCTTTGGAGGAACTCAGTACAATGCTCGATGACCTCAGTAGAGCTTCCGAAACAGCGGGTCTTAAAATGAACTTGGACAAAAACAAGGTCATGGTAAACAACCATGTAGCACCCACTTCTATTAAGTTCGGAGGCGACTCTCGGAAGATGTAGACGATTACTTTTACCTGGGACAGTGGGTCCAGTTAGGTTAGGTTAGCTTCGAGAAAGAGATCAACGAATCCGACTCGGCTAGGCAACGTTCGTGAAGCTTCGCGGTATTTTTTGTCCGACATACTGCAATGTCAAGGCGAAAATCTAAGACCAGTGCGTGTTGCCAATGATGACTTAATGTCGCTGAAACGTGGTCGCTCACAATGTGCCTCATCAGAAGGCTTGAAGTCATCCAAAGGGCAATGAAGAGGACCTAGCTCGGAGTTTCCTTGCGTGATCGAATAAAAAATGAGGTTATCCGCAGGAGAACCAAGGACATAGCCCGAGGAATCGCCAAACCTAAATGGCAGTGGGCACAAAGTTCGCAAAATAGATGGTTCAAAGTCAAAGTCAAAGTCAAAAGCATTTATTTCAAATAGACCATTTACAGGCACTTTTGAATAGTCAAATGTAGGTCAGTCCAAAAAAAAAGTGAAGCTAAATTGCACGTTCCAAAGCGTATATCTCTATGGAGAAGAACGTGCAAGAAACTCATGGACACTCTTTTAAATTATATTATAAGTTACATATAATCTTTGTTACATATTTCTTGTTGCTTCTATTATGTGAGCACAATGTAGATAAGTAATAAAAAATAAAACTAATTAAAAGATATAAATTAAATTAAGCAATTGGCAGCTAAGAGATGACCAGTCTCAACTGACAGCACCCGTTCACGAGCATGACGCGTGCATCAGCCCCACTCAGCTCAACCATTTTGAAGGGAACCGAATGACCCAACGACACGTGCCACCATCAGCGAGACATTTGAGTGAGCATGACAAACTCTCAACTGCCATGCTCGTAATGTCAAAAAATAAATAAATAAAAATGTAACCTAATAATAATGCTCCATGGTACACCACATTCACAAATTTGAATGAAAAAAGTGCTTCTACATTATACAATGCTAGTTTCCAAATACAAAAGGTAATACCAGGGTTGATGGGACCAAAAGGTTCTGGAGTGGCGACCGTGTACCTGAAGACGCAACGTGGAAAGGCATCCCAGAAGGTGGACAGATGACCTGGTGAGGGTCGCGGGAATCCATGGATGAGACATGTTTAGGACCGATAGTTACAGCGAGGCTTAGGACAGGTCTATGGGGAGCAGTAGACATCTTTCGGCTGAAATGATGATTTGGAAATCAGGTCAACCAGCCTATCTCTAAACATAGTTTGAAATCGGAAAAAGGAAAACCACAGTCAAGAAAACCATCTGATACTCCTTTTAAAAACATTGTCACCTTGAATAGGTCAAAATACCAAAGAATTAAAATATATTGATAAATATATCTGTTTAAGGTTCTACACCAAATAAGGCAAAATAAATGAATGGTATTTACTTGTACCTAACCAGTGTAAACAATATTAAATTTATGAAGAATATTTATATAAATATGAGAATACAAGAACAAATACTTAATGTATTTTTTATTTTATTTAAAACAAGTTTTATTAGGTGTAGAACTTTTTCTCTCTTTCAATAATTGTCTGATTGATAATACTATACCGACTCCATTTAAGACGATGAATTACGTAAAGTATGACGAAAATGTATGTAATGCTATGTTTTTATTAATGCGGAATTGCAATATTTTATCGCACTATCGTAGTGTTAATTATGTGAGTCATTATTAATAATGCGATATCGAAGGAGATCGCACGAATTGGAACGCATTTTGAAGCGTTGTGGTGTAAATTTAGAATAGGATTTGAATTTTATAGGAAAAGAATTGGATTGTTTTGAATTCAAAACTGAATTTGGATAGACATAAAAACCTATAAAGTTCAAATTGTATTTTTTTTTTTACATTTTATCTGCCATGACAGATCACAACTATACAAGACTTGACCCGCTGACTTTGAAAGGTTCAGTCGTAAGTCGTAGTTCAAGTCGAAATGCTCAGAATATTGTTAGGTGAGATAGCGGTCAAGCGCGAACCTATCAAGAATAAAAAAAATTGTTCTTGCTACCTCGTATACAGGCCAGCAGGGAAGGTGCTTCTGCGCTTGATGGCCTGGAAACCATCAGGGCGTGCTTCAGCAAACTACCCAGAAGCGCTGCACCGCCACGGTAGACCCAACAACATCCTGAACGCATTATTATAGGATATGCTCACAAAATTTGTACATTTACGAGTGGAAAGCCACTTTATTGCCCTAGATCAGGCTGGCTTTATCTTAGAGATATTGATTTCATAGAGCTAGGCGATAACTCACAATAGTACTTACTTATTTCACAATTTTCACTTTCTTGTCTGTACAATTTTGTAAAACCGAGATCACATAATATTTCATAGTAGGTGCAAATGGTTTAGTAGAAAGTAGAAACTGCCTAAATATAGTTAGTTATTAAAACTTGGACAAGCCCTCTCAAGAAGACATTTGATGATTTCCCAACTCAAAAAATAAAACTAACAATAACTTCAGTTAATACCCGCGCAGGTGGCAGTGCCCTCGTTTGCTCGACAGCGCTGCAACCTGTGCACATATCACCTTAGTCATCAACTGCTGACCTCATTCAACAATATATTGATCACGAATTCTCAACTGCGTTTAGTTAACATTAATGACCGTACATTGTAGTTAGAACCATGTCGTGTCGATTAAAATGCCCATGTTCAGCAATGCTGTATTAAAATGTCCATGTTCAATAGTGGTATTGTTCAGTAGTAGTGTATTGTAGAGCAGTGGTGTATTGTTCAGTAGTAGTGTATTGTAGAGCAGTGGTGTATTGTTCAGTAGTAGTGTATTGTAGAGCAGTGGTGTATTGTTCAGTAGTAGTGTATTGTAGAGCAGTGGTGTATTGTTCAGTAGTAGTGTATTGTAGAGCAGTGGTGTATTGTTCAGTAGTAGTGTATTGTAGAGCAGTGGTGTATTGTTCAGTAGTAGTGTATTGTAGAGCAGTGGTGTATTGTTCAGTAGTAGTGTATTGTAGAGCAGTGGTGTATTGTTCAGTAGTAGTGTATTGTAGAGCAGTGGTGTATTGTTCAGTAGTAGTGTATTGTAGAGCAGTGGTGTATTGTTCAGTAGTAGTGTATTGTAGAGCAGTGGTGTATTGTTCAGTAGTAGTGTATTGTAGAGCAGTGGTGTATTGTTCAGTAGTAGTGTATTGTAGAGCAGTGGTGTATTGTTCAGTAGTAGTGTATTGTAGAGCAGTGGTGTATTGTTCAGTAGTAGTGTATTGTAGAGCAGTGGTGTATTGTTCAGTAGTAGTGTATTGTAGAGCAGTGGTGTATTGTTCAGTAGTAGTGTATTGTAGAGCAGTGGTGTATTGTTCAGTAGTAGTGTATTGTAGAGCAGTGGTGTATTGTTCAGTAGTAGTGTATTGTAGAGCAGTGGTGTATTGTTCAGTAGTAGTGTATTGTAGAGTAGTGGTGTATTGTTCAGTAGTAGTGTATTGTAGAGCAGTGGTGTATTGTTCAGTAGTAGTGTATTGTAAAGCAGTGGTGTATTGTTTAGCAGTGGTGTATTGTACAGCAGTAGTGTATTGTTCAGTTAGTGGTGTATTGTTCAGTAGTGGTATATTATTCAGCAGTTGTGTATTGTTAAGCAGTTGTGTATTAAAATTTCTATGTTCAGCAGTTGTGGATTAAGGGGTCCATGTTCCGCAGTTGTAAATTAAAAAGTTCATGTTCAGCAGTGGTGTATCGTTTAGCAGTGTTGTATTGTTCAGCAGCTGTGTATTAAAAGGTCCATGTTCAGCAGTGTTGTATTGTTCAGCAGTTGTGTGTTAAAATGTCCATGTTCAGCAGTGGTGTATTAAAAGGCCCACGTTCAGCAGTGGTGTATTGTTCAGCATTGTTGTATTGTTTAGCAGTTGTGTATTAAAGGACCTACGTTCAGTAGTGCTGTATTAGTGAGCAGTTGTGTATTAAAAGGTCTACGTTCAGCAGTAGTGTATTGTTCAGCATTGTTGTATTGTTTAGCAGTTGTGTATTAAAGGACCTACGTTCAGTGGTGATGTATTAGTCAGTAGTTGTGTATTAAAAGGCCCGCGTACAACAATGGTGTATTGGGAAGCTTTTAAGAGATGATGTGGGAAATACTGTGAAGTTACCACGTTCATTGGCACGTGTTGAACTCCTTCCCGCAATTTCCTTCAGGCACCGTGACATTTTTTGGGATTTCGAAATTATCAAATAATGTCTCCCGCTGTGTGTGGAAAGGAAGGACTTTTACTGACTAAAAAAATATTTTTTCTGTTGCCTTTTGCGTTAAATAAAATCAAATAAAAAAAAATCGCCTTCGGCCTACATGGGCACTTATAAAACGTCAGAAGCTAGTGCACGGTTACAAATTGGTCGTTTCCTATGGAGAAGAACCGGCAAGAAACTCCATGGTTACTCTTTTAAAAAAAGTGGTTGATGTTACAGTATTAATAGATATTATGTAAGAACAGTGAACACCAGTCAATATATATAGCACAATAAAAATAATCATATTAAAAAAAAGTGAGTGGTAATAGGAAGTAATCTAAGAATTAGCGGAGGCTACAGTGTTTTCACATTCACATTATGACAAAGAGGCTAAAAAAAAAAAAAACAAGAAAAATATGAATAAATATGCGTTCCAGGGCCACGGTAGACAGATACTCTTTCGAACTATCACGCAGCCCTAGGGTCTTACCATGACGTGGTAAAATGTCAATCGTGCGGCAAGAAACAGGAATTTTTTTATTTGGATCTAACAATGAGTACACTATTAAATATAAAGGAAAACAATTCGATCCTAAGTCTAAGTACCCCATCATTTAAGGAAAGCATGCACTATTAAATACGCTCTAACAGCTAATAATAATAATAATTAATTATAATTTAAACAGAAAAAAAAACAGTATAAAAATAAACAACAGAACAGAATAAAAACAACATCAAATTTGGACAAACAGAATTTAAAGATGGATGGAAAAAGGGATGGAACTATACACCCTAAATAGCGACCATATACGACCTACTATTGTGTGTGAACTGTTAAAGGGGTGGACCCTTTAACAGTTCAATTTAGGTCGTAAAATGAATCGCGTTAAGAGGTCGTGGTAGGGCCTTTGTAACTCTTTTGAACGTGTAAAAACACGGACCGGAAAAACGCTTGGAGTGGTACGCAGCTTGAGAGAAAAGCCAGCGCTGTCCTTAATATTGACACCTAAACCTCCATTGTTCTAGAAAATCTAAAAATAAACAATAAGTTACGTACGCGTTACACATGCACCGAACGTGTCAAGTCATCACTTACGAAACGTTGCAAGTACGAGGCGTACCGCTTACTGGACGTTTAGTGATGTTTTACGAGCGAGTATCTGTCAACTTTGCCTCATTTCACTTTGAAGTTCGTGGACGGATGTTAACGAGAACGTCTTAGGTTTAAAAGTGCCCTAATCTGTCAACTATATATCTAGGTATGTATTGTAGATATCAAAAAAGGACACTCACGCAAGCCCTAAAATTGAAATGGCAATGGGCTGGCCACATATCACGCTACAAAGACGGTAGGTGGACAGCCAAAACTACAGTGTGGAAAGGGTCAGATGGGAAAAGAAGGTGGGTTGACGATTTAATTAATACAGCAGGAAATTATTGGCAAAATATAGCAAGTGACAGGGACAAATGGAAGGAACTGGAGGAGGCCTTCACCCGTGGAGGGGCCCATATCCCAACGAACTTACTAACCTAGATAATAAAGATAAACTACTAACAAATTAGAAATGAAAATAGTACTTATAGTAAACTTTATAATGTTATGTTAAGGGTAATGGTAAATAAAGGCTTTTTTATTTTTATTTATATAAAAAGAGGAACTGACTAGGAACATGAAATTTTGCACAAGGCTTTCTTTTACGAAATCGAGCACTAAGGGGTTTTCGGAAATTCACGGCAACGTGCTAGGTCTTCCATACAAACGTACTATGGCGATAACTTAATAGTTCAACGGTCTAATTTAAAAACAAAAAATTATATCGATTTGTTTCGTCACCATGTAATCTGTATCTGTATGGAAGCTTTTGCTTCCTTAAAGGGCAGTAAAAAATACATAAATTTTGAAGTTATATGCGTCGAATTTATTATATTTTGATAGTAATTTGTGCATTTTTCGGCATAAATAAATAGCTGGTGGCATTTTTTTAAATTATTTAATTTTGTTTTAAACATATTAAACACAAAAACATCATTAACACAGGTGTCAGGTGTCTACATCTATACATAAAAAGGTACTCTGTGGTCTACATCTCTATTTTTTTCCAACTCTCCTTTCGCAGGTATGCTGGAAGATTCTTTAGAAATAAGCATCACCTTTGTACTATTCTTCTGTTTCCTTCTTCTTTTCTTTTACTATTGTGTGTACTTAATTTGTTAAATAAATAAATTAATTAATTGAGCGGATTCGTGTGTGCCATTCGTGTATTGTTTATCAAAGCATTTCCAATCCAACTGTCGCACACGATGTTGGATGAGATAGCATCCATTAACGTCTTGAATTCAAGCCGCTGACTAGTGCAATCTTAAGCGATTATTTTCAAGCTCGAACTCAAAACATTTATTGATATTGAACTATTTACATGCACTTTTGAATTACCAAGGTCGATCAGTCAAAAAGGATGAAGATTTGCACATTCCAAATTGGTTGACTATTCGCGACTTAAAAAAATTGTAATTAAAAGAGTTCTTCCAAATAGTTTAGTAGAAGTAGATCTCTATGGAGGGGCTGCAGGAATGTTGGACTGTGAGATCGCTCAAAAGAGTTACCGCAGCCCTGGAATAAAAAGGGACAATGAAGAAACACAGGGTGATTTTAGACAGTCAAAGTCTAACATTCTTTCTCACTCCACCCAGAGCCAAAGAGGGAGGATAATTAATGATTGCCTACCAAAAAAAATAAACGGACAATAACGTGTAACGCGAACCTCAAGGACAGTCTATTAAATAAATAAATAGTTTGTAAATGTTTAAATTAATACGTGAGAACAATGTAGTAACACGTGTACATTTAAAGTGTCCGGAGTAAAAAGCAATCAGTACTAATATATATATAAAGAGGCATAATTTATTTTATTTTGTGTTGGGGTTTTTAGATTATATCCTAGCAGATACAGGAAGTAATAGATAAAGTGGTTGCTAGTAAACAATAGTATGGTAATCCTGTCATTATAGTCATTAGTATATTGCTGATATTGTAAAAACTGATAAAAATCACAAGTAACTCAAGATTTTTTCATATACTTTGTCAGCCTATAGCTCTTATACCCCATTGATTTTGGCAATGCGCTTTTGGTGGGGTAAATATGTGCAATATAATGAAACTACTGCTACCCATTTAGTCCCAATCGATTCTGGGTTTTTGGTCCATACATTATGGACCATCTCCTTTGTAAATTTGTAAGTAGGGGGTAATCTCCCGAACTACAAGACCGATTTTAAAAATTCTTTCACAAATAGAATTCTGGTTCAAATCTGAGTGACTAAGGCTTTTTAATATATTTTTTTTGCATTTTTCACGTGAGCGAAGCCCCTGGCAGAAGCTAGTTTAAAATAATCTGTGGCAGTTGAGATACGACCAGTCTCAACTGCAGCGCCCGTTCACGAACATGACTCACGCACTAGCACTATTCAGCTCAACCATTTTGAAGGGATCCGGTCATGTTCCAGCACCAGTATCACCATCAACAAGACTTCCGTTAATCGACCGGACTGAGCCCAAGTCGTCGACAGCGCGTAGTGTTCCAAGTGTTCCTCCAAGAGATGTCAGCAACTCATAGGGGTGCAATAGGGCCGATGCCCGCTAGGACCGCGGAGATTTTCTGAAAAGGAAACCCATGGTCTTAAAACACAAAGACTAACTGAAGGACATAGGTGCGGTTTTGTCAATAAAAGTTTGACATATTCGTCCTCTCCAACCAGCTCCAACAGTGAAGTGTTTTTTTTTAAGTGGGAAATCATCCAGACTTTTTCTACCCCTCTCCCCCTTGCCAAGTTACAACCGTTTCGTTTCGATTCTCTTTTCGTTGATCGCCTCGAGTCGGCCACGCCTCCTTTGTTCTAACCACGTGACTGAGCGTTGAGATGACGTCAGAATAAATGAATCGGAGGCGTGGCCTACTCGAGGCGATCGACGAAAAGAAAGTCGAAACGAAACGGTTGTAACTTGGCTAGCGGGGCAGGGCAGAAAAAGTCATTGGATGATATCCCACTTTAAAAAAAAATCACTTTAATTTTTAATTTAGTTTCTCAATTGTATATTTGATATTTATTAGTATACTAACGTATGCCTGCGGCTTCGCTCCCGCCAACTGACTACTCTATTCTGCTCACTGACAGACCTAAATCAATTTCATTTTGTTTAGTCCATCCAAAGGTTGTTCTATAAGAGATTGCCTTGTGCGATAAGACCGCCTATTTGTACACTTGTTTTTACAAGTTTTTGTCTTGTGCCACTATAATGAGATGTACAAAAACTAAATACTAACACAGTAAAAAAAAACAGTGCAAGTGCGAGTCAGACTAGCACACTGAGGGTTCCGTACAAACTTATCTATGTAAACAGTTCAATTCCCGAATTGAGTTACGCAAATTTTTCCGATTCGCAAAAAATGTTTTTTTATGACGTAACTACAAAATTACAGTTTTCAGGTTTTTTCTATATTTGTGCTAGGAGACCTTGTTTCAAGCCAAATTGCAGGATTCTAGGTCAAAGGGAAGTACCCTATGAATTTTGATTTCTTTGAGACTGTCAAAATATACTTTTTTTGCGAAATAAACGGCCGTATCATTTTTTTCGTTAACTCAGAAGTTTGATTTTTTCACAGCTTCAAGGGACCGAAGACCTGAGTGTATGGTTTTATTTTAACTCGATACCTACACGCGTTCCCGAGATAAAGGGTCTTGACAGACAGCCAGACAGACAGACGGACAACAAAGTGATCCTATAAGGATTCCGTTTTTTCCTTTAGAGGTATGGAACCCTAAAAATAGAATAAATTAATACAGTGGTAATCATTAGACTAAAAGAATCACGGCATTGTGGTCGTAATGTGTTATTAACAGTGCTACGTAATTATTAAAATAAAATATGATTTTACTGTTATATGATATTTATTTTGCAAATAGGTTTTTAAAAACTCTTTTACATGTAAATTTTTTCGTCGGTTTAAACTAAATGAGGCCGTTGTTTCCTAGCTGACTACCCCGAGAAGAAACACCGAAACAAACTCAGGGGTAAAAGTCTCTTTTAAAGTTCATTCAGCAAACATGTACTGTTCAAAATCAAATATTATAAGAACTATCCAGATTAGTGTCTGAGATGGACTTTTAAGGTCCAGTCAGTGCAAGCATTTGTCATTTGTACTTGTTTAGTCCTTTTATATTAAAGACAAGGCACTGTAGTGGGAACTCCAATAATTTAAGCTACAATCCATGTGATGCTGTGCCACGTATTCTTCGAGAATCAAACATAATAATGGTCCCGGAATCACAAACCACTATTACTCGTAGAGCGATGTGTGGTGTTCATGGGCAAGTGGGCCCCGGGACAAAGAGCGAGCTGGAGGGGCCCGCGGTCCATTGTCATTGAATTAGTCTGTGAGAAGTACCACTCGGAAACGCACACTTGGACGAAATTGTGTGTCTTCATTATGGTTTATTTATGGCTTATGTGCTATTAATATCAATCACACCCATTGCCAATTCTAGGTGAGAATATAGATAATAATTGATTATATTGGCAACTGATATAATATTATGACATGTGTGTGTGTTTTGTGAAATTAAATACAATTTACTATTAATCTATTTGATCTGACATTTTTTAACAATTATAGTGATAACTGAAGAAATGTTACGACATTTCTAATAAATTGTATGTATTCTGGAATTAAATATTTGCACCTCATATGTAATGGTAGAATGTAAATGGGCCTCATTAATTTTAATATCATACTATTCTGCTAAATAAATAATTCATCATTCATCTTCATAATTTCAGCCGAAAGACGTCCACTGTTGGACATAGGCCTTCCCCAAGCGTCGCCACAACGACCGATCTTGTGCGTCTCGCATCCACCGCATTCCCGCGACTCTCACCAATAAATTATTATTATGATTAAATAGTAATAAACTTTATTGACATGGTAAGTATCATCATTCCTAATGTTTAAAAATTATGTGATTTGGTTCAATTATAATGGCTAGTAATACCTACATCATATGTTTTTGTATCAAGGATTTGTATTTGTATTGACATCACATCTGTACCTACTTTTTGTTTACCTACCTATTTTATACAAATAAAATTACCTGAATCTGAAAAGGAATTCCTTTTTGTATTTTTTTAAGGTGGATAAACTTCTAACAACTTCTCTCGCACTGGGTAGAGCAGACTTGTCTAAAACCCGCTCGAGTCCCGCCAGTTGCCCTTTGCGTTCCAGGGACCCAAGTCTGCTATGCCCTAGTCTGTCATTTGCTAAAAGTTCCTAATCTTCAAATTCATAATGATCGATCATTGATCGGTTAATGGTCTCGTAACAGAGTTTTGGTAGAATGACAATATCGAGCTTATTATATGCAATGACTGAACAATGACGTTCTAACGGTAGGTCACTGATCAAAGGAACTGTAAAAATCTTAGCAGATTACTATTCTATGCCACTTCTTTCAATGGAGTGTCAGTGGTTGATCATAGGAAAGTCATAATGACGCCATTATATTAGTAGATTACCAAACTTACTCCAAATCAACAATTATGAAATCAATCATAGACCATTCTGCCACTATTGTAATAGCAGACTTGAGGCCCAGGTTCGCGGTGACACTTTCAAATCCTGCAGCCCTGGTGAATAAAGAAATCTTTCATTTAGTAATTAACTAACTCTGCGGCTGCATTAGACCCTAACATAAAACAGTCTGATTAATATGGGCGTTAATTTATGTTCTTTTTCCACGACAACGCCAGAAGGAGGGTTATATTTTTCGAGTGTATGTATGTATGTATGTAGGTATATTTCTTTGCCACGCCCTGCTAAAGCCTAAACGGCCTATTGCATCTTAATTTACAAGCCTGTTCTATCCAACCCCTGGACAAAGGCCTTCCTTCACTTCTTCCATTTGTCTCCCCCCCCCCTTCTTAACAGTGATACGAGATCGTGGCAGACCATGAAGGAGATGGTGGGACGAACTAGACAGGCTTCACCAATACTGGCAAAAGGGTAGTTATCAAAATAATTAAGAATTAAAATGGTGGATTTTTGACGCCTAATTACGTTTTGTATATCAAAACAAGCTTCTGCCAGCGGCTTCGCCCGCTTGGAAATAGTTTTCTCCATACAAACTTTTAACCCCCGTTTCACCACAAGTTCCCCGTTTCATAGAGGGTGAATTTTGGGAAAACCTCTTTTAGTGCTCGCCTACGTCATAAAAGAAAGCTTTGTGCAAAATTTCACGCTCCTAGTTCCAGTAGTTTCGGCTGTGCGTTGATATGTCAGTCAGTCAGTTTCTCCTTTTATATAATAGATAAAGAGCTCGACGATATCAAAAGTATTACTAACTAAAATGTAGGAAACAAAAAGTTGACAATGTCAGAAAAACCGACCGCAAAAAACGATTAAAATGTGTTTGAAACACTTTAAGCAGTCTGATGCAGTTGATGGCGGCAAATCTGTGATTGAAATGAAATAAATACCATTAACTGCATCAGACTGCTTAAAGTGACTTGTTTCGAACTTTTCAGTCGTTTTTGCTGTCAGGTTTTTAACAATCTTTTAACTTTTCATTCCCTAATATTTCATTTTCTCAGGACTGTTCAATCACATGTAGATATAAAAGTATATTATCTGCACTTTTGAACAATAATATAAAGAGACAAAGTTCATTTTTATGTTTTTTTGTCTGAAAGTACTGGTCTGATTACCAACATTTTTTCACCGATTCAAAGCTGTTTTATTCCTGAGTGACATAAGCTATTTTATGTATGCGGGCGAAGCCGCGGGCAAAAGCTAGTTAATAAAAAAAAAAATACAAAGTGAGAGATGAATTGCAAAACACACGTAGTTGGTGTAAGGGCATACCGTAACCGCAGCGCCGCGGCGCCGCAGCCGCTGATCTGCCGTGTGCCGCATTTCTCCTTCTCACGGCGAGCCGTGCTTACGTAATGGCTCCTATAGGGATTGGTTTATTTGTTACTTTATTATATATTGCTCTAGTTATGTCTGTTACTCGATAAAGAAGGGTCACAGATGACAGACTGAAAGGTAAGTAAGTGGTCTTTAGTGACAACTTATCTTTTCATAGTAGGTTTTCCCCCGTGAACTATACATTATTTTTCGGTATACAACTTGCCAATGACATTGACGCATCAATTTATTTATATAGATGTCTATTAAAACTTCACGCAACACAAAGATACAAAGGCGGAATTAATGCCTTTTCAATTTAGCTTTACTTTTTTGACTGACAGTCATCTTGACAATTCAAAAGTGCCTATAAATGGTTTATTTGAAATAAATATTTCTGATTTTTGATAAGCATTTTCGACAGATCAATTAGGGTAGTGAAAAGAAAACATGGCAGGTGCATAAAAAAAGAAAAGATTTGAAGATTCGGTTCCTTTTTTGTCTTTTTTTTGCAATTTTCATAAACTCTTTTACAAACAGTTAAATCTACTCGTATTTAAAATATTATTTGTTAAAAAAAAAGAATAAAGAGGAGTTAAAAAAAACAAACAAAAAAAATGAACAGCTCATTCCCAAGCCACATTGTCATCAAGATACTCTTTTTTTTTTAATTAAGTATGTGATATCATTTATTTACATTTAAAATACTAACTATAATTACAATAAATTAAAATAAATAATAAAAAAACCCTAATCTAATTACAACTAACTAAAACTAAAATATGGCGTCAAAAAACTCTTCCACATCGCTGTCGACTGGTAATGTGCCCAAAAGACTGGCGGCATTGCCACGCTGTATGGCAATGCTTATCCTCTGTCTGAGGTAAAATAGGAACCTTTTTTTTAACTCCTCTTTATTTTTTATTTTTTTGTCTTTTATGTACGTTGACAATAAAAAAACTTTTTTTCTTTTAAAATTTGTTATTTGTTAAGAAGTTACAAAAATTACAACGTTGAACAATACGTTTTCCAAGTAGCAATTTTCCATCGTCAATGGGTAGCGGTTCTGGCGACAGATCGGTGCAAAGGTGTCATGGAGCACCTGGTTTTGTACCCTTGTGTATCCTTCAACGGCCAAGTCACACAACATTAACTATATAATTAAGAAATCGCAGTAAGGAACCTTAGACTTGACACGCTTTGTCTAGATTCATTACTTTTTAGAGGCAGCTCCATCGAGACTTGGCTAGTTTTTTACAGAATGTTTTTGGTGGGATTTCACTTATTTTTGTAGAAACGTAGGAATATTGATTTTTGCAATTACAGTCGATTTTTTATGTACCAATAGTAGAAGGGGGCATTACCACATCTCTAATACAGCTGACACCAGCTGAGGGTTCTTCATTAGATACTTCAGACCTTCGATTTTTGACATCAAATGAAGCGGCTCACCAAGTTGAATATTTTTTGTAAAGGCGGTATGTCGATCTCTAATAGTTTGGTTGGGCTCTTGTGTTTTCTAATCAGGGTCACCAGGTACTCCAGATCTTCGATTATCCTAGTTTTTTATTAAAGTAAATTTATGGGGAGTACTAGTTCTATTCTGATGAGTGAGTAAGTGTCATAAATGCGAAACTTTGCTTTTGCTTAACTTCGGAACTAAATGACCTACAGACTTAAAATTTTAGATTTTAAGCATGTGATTATAGCTTACTAGATGACGAAAATTTCTGCGTTCTGGTCTTATCCAGAGGTTCACAAATAGGGGCCTGAAAATGCGGCGAAATGGTTTCAGTAAAGGAGGGTACGGCAGTGTTTGCTTCGCGCTCGGCTTGGCGGGGACACTACGGTGCCCCCCGATTTAAAATATTATTTGTTAAGAAGTTACAAAAATACCGATAACATATTTGTTTTGCACTGCAATTCCTTATAGGTCACGTCCACTAAGGACTTGTCTAAGTGTCATTACAAAACAACAATTATTCACTGGGAGATAGAGTTGAAACTGGAACATGGTTAAGCTTTAAAAGAGCACTTTAGGAACAGGTGTCATATTGGGCTGTAAATTGCTGAAAGCTACCTACTATACACGGACGCGTAGCTTCTTAGACGCGTATTCGTCATTATACGCTTCGTGTACGCCTGCGTCAAGCGTACATACAAATCTATGAAAGTCTGTCGACGAAGCTGCAACGACACGACGGCACGACATTGCCGCTTCGTCGACAGACTTTCATAGTTTTATACCATGAAACAATGCGTCGTAGATACACAGTAGGCCTTACTGAAAAAACCGGGTAAGTGCGAGTCAAACTCGCACAATTAGGGTTCCGTACAAACTTACCTATGCAAACAGTTCAATTCCCGTATAGAGTTACGAAGATTGTTCCGAATCACATTTTTTTTTATGACTTAATTACAAATCCACAATTTACAGATTTTTTCCTATACTTGTGCTATTAAACCTTACTTCATGCCAAATTTCAGGATTCTAGGTCAACGGGAAGTACCCTATGAATTTTGATTCTTTCACAGCTTCAAGGGACTGTAAACGTGAGTATACGTGATATGGCTTTAATTTCAACTTGATACCTCACGTGTTCCCGAGATAAAGGGTCTTGGCAGACAGACGGACAACAAAGTGATCCTATAAGGGTTCCGTTTTTTCCTTTGGAGCTACGGAACCCTAAAAATACGCCTCAAAAATATCCTGATACGTATAACCTAAGTGTAATCTTATTCTTCGATTGTTCGATAAACTACTTCGAGTACCTACTTATCTGTATAAGGTATTAATAATATCCTTTTTGTTACAAGTCAAGAAACTCGGCTCGAAGGACCAGCTGTGCTTCAATAGAAAGTAGTCCCGCTGGTAGGAAAGTGGTCCTACACAATAGACTGGTGATTGTGAGGAGTGACACCAACAAATTAGTTTCTCCTAATGTTCGGACTTTTATTTAAACTAGAACTCGGACTGGGAAGCACTTGCAAGAACTTTAGCAGAAAGGGAAATAATAATACGTATGTAAGAAGCTGAATAGTAGTGATTTTGTAGCTTCAGCCAATGCCAATAACATAGATAATATTAATTAATAACAAGCAAAGGTACTTATAGGAGTCAGCTTAGGTCGTTTTTTTTGTAAAAAGTTTTTCTATTCATGACACGTTACACTAAACTATGTAATTGCATTCAAACAATTATTTTCTATTTATTATTGAAAGGCTCACGCTTGACGATTATCGCACCTGATGGTAAGACAATGTGGTTGATGATGGAGCACGCTTGCCTAGAAACAACCTATTCACTCTTGACTTAAAGACCCCTAGGTAGTCTCTATCAGGTAACACAGACTCCGGCAGGGGATTTCACTCCTTAGCTGTACGTACGTTTCATTTTTATCTTCTGCGAAATGGATGTCTTTTTTTACACAATTGCCCTAAAAAGCCCTCCTTTTTAGGGCAATTGTGTAAAAAAAGTCATGATGTTTTTAAACTCCACTTGAGAAAAGTAGCGGGCATTAATTAAATTAACTAGCTTATCAATTTATGTATACCTGTGGTAATAAAATTATATTTAATGAGCAAATAAGCTAATCAAAATGTTAGTAGCAAACCTGACTACCCACCACCCGGGATACACCGGACGTCGTGAAGATGCCCCCTACCTTCGCCTGTCCAACTAGTCGTTATAACTAAGCTACGAAAATGTAGTTTTCCAAGGATCGCAGAGTTCAGTTGAAAGTAGCTCTGTAGCTCTGGGTAAAACCCAACTGCATTGAAGAGCTTGCATCGTCGTGCGGTGAGGCACGAACGATTTCTATCATGAAAAGAAAATCTGTACACCTGTGACGGTAATGACCACGACTAAGAGCAATGGAGGCCCAGTTGTAACAGCCCCGACTTACCAAGTCGGGTTCAAACTCAGCCAGACACATTACTTTGTGTAATTTATTTCATCCTGTAATGGTAACGATCCCGACTATGTGCAATCGAGGCCCAGTGGTAACAGCCCCGACTTACCAAGTCGGGTTCAAACTCAGCCAGACACATTACTTTGTGTAATTTATTTCATCCTGTAATGGTAACGATCCCGACTATGTGCAATCGAGGCCCAGTGGTAACAGCCCCGACTTACCAAGTCGGGTTCAAACTCAGCCAGACACATTACTTTGTGTAATTTATTTCATCCTGTAATGGTAACGATCCCGACTATGTGCAATGGAGGCGCAGTGGTAACAGCCCCGACTTACCAAGTCGGGTTCAAACCCAGCCAGACACATTACTTTGTGTAATTTATTTCATCCTGTAATGGTAACGATCCCGACTATGTGCAATGGAGGCCCAGTGGTAACAGCTCCGACTTACCAAGTCGGGTTCAAACCCAACCAGACACATTACTTTGCGTAATTTATTTTATCCTGTAATGGTAACGATCCCGAATATTTGGAAAGGAGGCCCGGTGGTAACAGCCCCGACTTACCAAGTCGGGTTCAAACCCAACCAGACACATTAATTTGTGTAATTTATTTCATCCTGTAAAGGTAACGATCCCGGCTATGTGCAATCGAGGCCCAGTGGTAACAGCCCCGACTTACCAAGTCGGGTTCAAACCCAGCCAGACACATTACTTTGTGTAATTTATTTCATCACCACTGCTCTCAAAACGGTGAAGGAAAACATGGTAAGGAATCCGGCATGTCTTAGAGACCTAGAACAAAAAAATCAAAGATATGTGACATCATGGGGCCTGGTGGATTACAGCCCATACCCTCTCCTAAAGAGGGAGCCTGCGTCTCAGCAGTGGGAACATTATAAGGATGTGCTTATACCTACACCTGGCTGAAGTATATTTTTTAGGGTTCCGTTCACAAAGGGTAAAAATTGGACCCTATTGCTAAGACTCCACTGTCCGTCTATCTGTGACCAGACAGTATCTCACAAACTGTGATAGCTAGACAGTTGAAATTTTCACAGATAAGATAAAGTTTTGAGTTGGGCTCCCATAAAATAAACGTGACTTTTTTACAGTTTTTTTGCTATGGACGGTACGGAACTTTTCGTGCGCGGGTCTGATTTGCACTTGGCTGGTTTTTAATGATAACAGATAGAAAGTTATAAGGACTGCTCTCTATATCTTACTATCCGTAACTCTGTCCGTCTTATATAAATTGACCCGTCATCATCATCATCATCATCATCTTCCTGCCCTTGTCCCGTGTTATTTGGGGTCGGCGCAACACGTTTTCTTCTTCCATTCTGCCCTGTCACTCGTCATACTATCACTAACTTCCTTTTCTTTCATATCACTCTTCACACAATCCATCCATCTTTTCTTTGGTCTCCCTCTCCCTCTCCATTCACACACATGTAAACTCATAACTCTTTTAGTAACATGCGTTTCATCCCTCTTCTTCACATGACCATACCAAGACGAACGATTCCCTTTCAACTTTTCAGTCACTGGCGCCACTTTCAAACTTCCCCTAATATACTCATTTCTCACTTTATCCATATAAATTGGCCCGTCATGTGCACATAATATGAACAATTGGCAAGTTAAAATGTATCACTAAAATGGAGAGATCTAATCAAGATCATGCAGCTTCTACAAAGATCTAATGAAAGAAATATGCAAATGCAAACACAAACAGCACCATTAGCTGGTGGCTGCTGACTTTCACTGCGCACCCTCTCCCCCCGGGTCCCCTCCACTGCAGGTCTGTCCTAGGTTATGTAAGCGCTGCATTGCACAGCTGCTGACTATGGCCGCCGGCCGACTAAGAAACAAAAGCCTTTTAGACATTTTCATGTTAATTCTAGGTTGAGAGAGTCTTGGAGTCCAGGTGGGGGTGGCTGAAGTCGTCGGGCTTTCAAATACAACACATATAAAATTTATTCATTGTTAACTTAGATATAAACGCAAAGGGTTTTCCTTTCCCCCCATAAAAAGAAAATTACAAAAATCCTTCGTATAGTATCGCTATTTATTCTAATGTTCCTTGGAAAAGTGTAAGGAAGGTAACTTTTTCTACTCCTCGGGAATCCTAGCTATCACATTAAAATCTAATCTGCATGGACTTTTCATAATCCGAACACAAAAACACTAACAATAACGCACACATGTGTAGAGCGCAGTGTCGCGTGCTTGTGTATGTATGTGTGAGGTGCGCAAGAGCAAGCTTACATAACAGCCAGCGAGAGTGCATTCACTCTGCGGCGGGCGCGGGAGGGGGAGGGTGTTACGGCGCGGGGGGGAGGGGCGCGAGAGAAATGCATCGGTGCACGGCGCACGCGCAACGTGATATAATACGTGACGGATTATGTCCGAGATTTGCGAGATCTAATGATACAAGCTGATTATAATTTAGATGTTTGTTTTAAGATCGGTATGTGCTGCATTTGTTAGATTCAACACGCGATTTGGCACTAGATATAATACTAGAGTACATACATACTTAAACATACATATTTTTCCTATGAAGGGTAGGCAGGATATAGGTGTATAACGCATGCTACGACCGTTTTGTTTTAGGGATTGTGAAATCTTAAAAAAAAAAATCCTGCTTTAGGTGGAGTGACAGCGGTTTTTACTAACTAAAACCCACACTTGTTCCTTCAATTACCCTTTGCGTTCCAACTCACAGGATGACCACCGTCCACATGTAGACGCGGGTGTGTGGACGGCATGCCATGCGTAGTTCACCGTCCGGTCAGGACCAAGCTCGGGTCGATGGTGCGTCGTGTTGCACACGCGTTTCAAAGATGTTAGCAAAATTGATGGAGCCAGTTAAGGCTGCCAGATCTGCAGATTGTTCGAGAAAGAGTTACCACAGCCCTCGCAATAAAAGGTGACTGAAGGAACACTGTGGGTTTTAGTCAGTTAAAGTCTGACACTCGCTCCACTCAAAGCGGGAAAAGTTACACGATAATTTTCCACGTAAAAAAAACTGGGCAAGTGCGAAACGGACTCACGCCTTGAGGGTTCCGTACAAACCTACATAGGCATAGGTAAACAGTTCAATTCCTGAATAGAGTTTTGAAGATTTTTCCGAATCGCAAAAGAACTCACCACTAACTCATTTGCAGCAAGAATGTGTTCTTTTATTTGGTTCTGAGATTGTACATACTTACTGTAAAGAGAACTGAGTGAATTTTCAAGTACTTTCATTTCCGACTGTAATTGCTGTGTATCTATTTCATAAATCTTCTTGCTGTCTTCTAATTTAATCTGATAATTATTTAATTTATTTATTAAGTCAACACGTTCTTTCCTAAGTGGAATATATTTGGAAAAGTGTTTATGTTGTTTTTTAAATTTTTTTGTGACATTTTTTAATTAAGCTTTGCATATTTTTTTAATTTATTGTGACTAACTTTTAAACTATCATTCTGATTCAATAAGAAATCCTCAGTTAGGTCGATAGTAAGCATAGGATGGGGGTTACAATTAGAGCTTAATAATCCGCTATATAAATGGTTAGTATCCCAAGCCAGAGAACTTTCTTTCTCGTTTTGCAATTTGAGAAACAGCATAAAGGGACCGAAGATTTGACTATATGGTTTTAATTTCAACTCGATATCTTTACGCGTTCCCGAGATAAAAGATCTTGACAGACGGACTGACAACAAAGTGATTCTATAAGGGTTCCGTTTTTTTCATTTGAGGTACGGAACCCTAAAAAAGGGCCGAGGTAACTATTTTGAACAAACTCGCAGCCCACCTGCTACGTTCCTTCCTAGCATACTTCTTTCACTTCATTTACGTCCAAGTGACTCCATCGGACGCCTGTTACACAAGGAAAGGTGGATGGGATGAGGCCATGTGGTAGTTCAACGATGCGATGGACATACTAAAAAAAAATATAAAAAAAAATAAATAAATAAATAAAATAAATAAATAATAAATAAATACTAGTGAAGTTATGTATGTAAGTCTATAAGGTATTTATGATATGGGTACATGTTGCCTGAAATAAATTGATTATTATTATTATACCAGGGGCCCTGGTCTGCTATTTTTATAAATTCGTCATTTCATCACGATTCCATTGTCATTTTACTAAAAGTTCGTAATCTGTTAAATCATAATGGCCGATCATTGATCGATCAGTGGTCTCGTAATAGAATTGTTGTACGAGCTGTCTTGTAACGAATTAAAAGCAATGACTGCACAGTGACGTTCTAATGGGAGGTCACTGATCAAAGGAACTGTTAAAATTTTAGCAGATTACCGCATACGTCAGGTATTCATTTATCATTATGTACGTGATTACGATTCTGTGTCATTTCGTTCAACGGAGTGTCAATGGTTGATCATCGGAAATTCATAATGACGCAATTATATTAGTAGATTACCAAACTTGTCAAAATCAACAAATAAGAAATCAGCAGACTTGAGGCCCAGATCAAAGCGACTGTTGGCGGCATTGGACGAGTGCGCCCGGATGACTGCTAGCAGACTATAGTGACGGGAAGTTGTGCGGCGTACCTTGACAGTTCGCGGAGAGCCCTTATGACAATTACGACCACTCTGGCAAGAGAGTGAGCCGAAACCAAGAAGAAGAAGAAGACATCCGTCATCCGAGTGCCTAATGCGATTTTTTTCGTTTACACGATCGACACGTTTATAAGCAGAGATCGGAATTAGGTACAGTTAAGCATGTACTTACAACGATTTCATACAGCGAAAAAATAAAGTGGATATGCCTCAAATCCGGAGATTAATTTTAAAGAGCAGAATTTTTTTATGACACTATCAGAAATATAGCAGAAAAAGTTTCTTTCTGCATTAATGACGAGGAGAAGGAAGTGTATAAATATTAACCTTACCTCAGTTGACGTAGAGAGATCTCTTTCAATGCAAAATACTAATAAAATTTTTATGTTAATTAATATAGTTAGCCACACCGGATTTTTCATTAGAAATCCATTGAATATCTATAATAGCGACATGTCCTAAAAAATACTTTATGCGATTCGGAAAAATCTTCAAGATTCGATTCTGAAATCGAATTATATCTAAGTACATAAGTAAGTTTCTTCGGAACCCTCGGCTCGCGCGAATCTTTTTAAATATGGTGAAGCTTTAGTTGGAGCACACTTACATAGAAGTAGATAATGATTAAGTAGGTACTCGTTTTAAAAACTCCTAAATAGGTTTTAGCTATTTAGCCTGACCCGGCTGCAGAATCGTTTTCGTTTAAGTCAGTAAAAGTCTGACCTTCCCTCTCGCCTCACCCAGAGCGAGAGGTGTTATTTGTTACCTCAAAAAAAGCAATTCAAGAAATACAGACTCTGGGAAGGAATTTTACTTCTAAGCTATACTATCGTCTACGATGATTATGAATAATATCTTCTGGATTTTTGTCACTTCTCACTGACTCACACTTGTAAAGATCTGTATTGGAAACATGTCTATAAAATACTGTATCACCGAGCCAATATTACCTAAATCACTTTCAGTCGAAACCAGTCGAGTTCTAATTAATATTAACTCAAATCGAATCATGTTGATATCACACAAACCAGTTAAATGGTTTACTACTAAACGTTGCAGCTGGAACCATTTGTGCATATCTGCGACAAATCTCTCAGAGTAATGTCATAATGATGTGATGAAATGTGACGAAAACATACAACAACATAGTTGCTTTATATCC
Organism: Mythimna pallens; assembly: GCA_961205895.1. Lineage (NCBI taxonomy): Eukaryota > Metazoa > Arthropoda > Insecta > Lepidoptera > Noctuidae > Mythimna > Mythimna pallens. The sequence goes on from OY540826.1 coordinate 1,191,022, forward strand.
TCTGGAAACTTTCAAATTAATTTCAATATACAACAAGTAGGAGACTGGAATAATGCACCTCCTTTACACTCCAATTAGAAAATTATATTGCAATTATAATTAAAGCACTGAGATTTTACTTGGAATAGATTCATTTAGGTAAGGTTTTTTTCAAGAAGTTAGCCATCACCAGACCTTGATCTTATACTGATCTGAGACATTCCGAGTACCTACGTAAGTTGAGACATCATGGCCCTATATATCGACCGGTATGATGAACAAATTGTGCTGTCTGTTTGGACTTGTTGTCCTATACGACCAATTCATTTGAGGTCCTTGTGTGATCGCATCAAGAACGAAGATATCCGCAGAAGAACCAAGGTTGCCGACATAGCCCAAATAATCGCCAAACTTTTTCGATGAGGCCGAAAAGTTCTCGAGTGGCGACAGCGTATTGGAAGACGCAGCGTTAAAAAGCCTCCCGATGGGCCTGGTGAGGGTTGCGGTAATCCGATGGATGCGAGACGACAGAATGGGTCGTTGTGGCGACACTTGGAGGAGGTCGTTGTCTAACAGTAGAAGTCTTGCGGTTGAAATAATGATGATGATTGATGATTGAGGTCGATGCAGGATGTTTTCTTATTCTGTATTCTTCTTTAGTGACCTCCTTTTCGGCCATATTGTCTTCCACATAATCCATCTATTTTATTTGGTCTTAGAAGAAGGTCCACACCCCCATGCGCTTCCACCACCTATCACGCACCTCAGGATTATTTTATGCCAGTCTATAATCTTCCACTAATAAAAATGAGCCGTTTTCTGCTTAAATAAAATATACCTATTAGCGTCTTCTGTGAGGTAACAATCGATTTTAACTACATCATGTTCTTACTACGTATACGCATGCGCATGGCTTTCGTATGGTATCATTCTCCGAGGAAACACCAAAAAACTTTTAAAAAAGATGACTTCTTATCCTACAGAAAAAATGTGTCAGAATAATCGTAAATATTGAGAATGACGAAACATGTAGACCGCGTTTCTGGAAACTACAAAGTCTTATAATCTAGAAAACAGTTAATATGATAATAGTACATTATGATATAAGTGTGTAATGTTAGTGATTACCGTCGAGGCGGTATTTAGACCCGAGCCGGGCGAGGGTCTTAAGAGAGCCAAGAACGGTAATCATTAATTACTCACGTGTGTCATACGACGTTTTACAATACACTTGTGAAGAAAACAACAGTAAAAATAGTAAAATTTTCTGTGACATGGCGGTAAAAATCTGTTTTCATAACGCGGGCATCATTTATTTTATTTATCCTTAGAGGAAGGCTAAGGTATTTTGATCATACTGCCTAGTCTTACGTTTATGCACCGTTTATGTTTTCTTGCGTGAAAAGTTTTACGATAATGTCTTTCGTACTGTCAATAGTATACGGATGTAACATTTTAATGATTTTGTATTATTTATTTAATTAAGTAATACAGCCACTGAACTTAACTGGAATAAAAAAAACACGCCAAAATCCGCGCGCATCTGAAAATGGCGGCCAAAGACTACAAAAAAAAAAAAAAAATTAAGGTACGATTTATTTACTAAATGTTTTTTTACAAGATAAATTTGTCCATTTTACCTTGTAAATTGGATGAAATATTATAAGTTAGTAAGACACTAATTTATATAGGTACTATTGAACGGGAATTTAATTGGAATTCAAAATTTGTTTTGCGAATAAAGAGGTTGAACAAAAAGGTTTTAACTACATTATAGCACTAGTGCGTAATGGTAATCAAAATGTCACAGGTTGGTAACGAGTGCCGTTATATATCTAAGTGCAGTGCAATAAGAGTCACTTTCTGAGCAAGTGTGTTGTAAAACAGTTTTCTAGAATATAAGAACGGAACCCAAATTTATATAAAAAATAACTGACCAACTTAGCTAGGTCTACATTCTGTTCACGATTTGAAAACACGCTTGTGATACCTCAATCTAAATTAAAATTACACAGCACGAGTCCTCACGTAACGTCAATAAAAATACTTATATAATAAAATACCAAACGACATCAAAACCGAAGAAAGTGACAGATTATTTACTAAACTTGTCGACAAATACGATGAATTCTTTAAAATGGAAACTTATTTTAATCTCGAAAACTACTTTAATTTTTATGTTTATTTCAATTTATTCGACTTTATATTTTTACAATATTATTTCACTTGTTTTTATAAAAATATTTTTATAAAATTGCTGTACCCGAACTTATAAAACAATTTTTAAAACCTTGTAAAACACATGAGATTGATATGAATAGAAAAAAAAAACTGGGCAAGTGTTAGTCGGACTCGCGCCCTGAGGATTCCGTACAAACTTACATAGATAAACAGTTCAATTCCCGAATGGAGTCTCGAAGATTTTTCCGAATCGTAATTTTTTTTGTTGTTGTAAAATGTAAGGTAACAACAAATTTACAGTTTTCAGATTTATTCCTATACCTGTGAGACCTTGCTTTATGCAAAATTTCAGGATTCTGGGTCAACGGGAAATACCCTATGAATTTTTATTTCCTCGAGAGTGACAAAATATAAGTTTTTTGCGACATACACGACCGTATCTTTTTTTTCGTTAACTCAAAAGATTGACTTTTTCACAGTTTCAAGGGACCGCAGATATAAGTATATAGTTTTAATTTCAATTCGATACTTTGCCTTCCCGAGATAAAGGGTACAGACAGATGGACGGACAACAAAGTGATCCTATAAGTGTTCCATTTTTTTCTTTTGAGGTACGGAACCCGAAAAAAATACTACTTTTGCCAATCAGCTAAGTCTGTAACGGGGCAGACTGCATCACCAAGTGCATAGAAGTTTCATAGTCACTCATGAAGTCATTTTTAATTAACCCTCCCGTTTACACAAGACTTATTTCCCCTTGAAAATATTTTTAGAGAGCCAATTACGTCCTCATTGAAAAGGGTCACTTTATTCTAACCAGACACGGAAATCAAACGATCTAATCGTGAATAGGTATCTAAAACAATATAAATGTGTCACAAAAATACACTCCCTAATAGATGTAGTCTCCAAGTTAAAACCGAGCGAACTTAACGTGAGATATTATTCAAGGATATCAATTGCATCTTGCGCACGCGCTGCTCAAAATTCAGAGTAGTGTCAGCGCGCCTGAAATAAGGCATAATGCTGTATAAATTAGGCAAATTAACGTTCACTGTAAGGAAATAACCTGAATATAGTCCGAGTCTCAAAATCATGAAGTGTAATCTAAAAATATATTGGAGAGACAATCTAAATAATACAATAAAGCTATTTGATTTTATACAATTTATTTCATTATGTTCTCTCACTGGCTGTAGTTATTATTTCATTAATAATTTATATACTGATTCGAAATGTTAGTTTACACAAAAAAAAAAAACAAAGAATATTAGAATTTAAGAAAATCCACGAAAATTTTATAGTATTATTTTATTTATAATAAATTATTTCAAATAATCCTTTTTCTAATCGAGTGTGTCAAAAGTAATAATTTAATGTCAATAAAAATAATAATTACAACCGTTAAAAATGTAACTATTGTCGATAGAAATTGTAGATAATAATTCCATTAAAAATGTTAAAAAAAGTATAGCAGTAAGCCGGGATCACCATAATGAAAGGCAACAGAATGCATTAGAACGTGCTGATTGTATATTTTACGGAAACTACGTGAGTTTGAAGAGACTTAAAGGGAAATGAATCAAAGTATATTAGGACTAGCTGCTGCCAGCGGCTTCACCCGCGTTAATGTAGCTGTCTCCGTACAAACTTTGGACCCCCATTTCATCCCCTAAGGGGGTGAATTTTGGTAGACCCTCTCTTAGTACTCGCCTACGTCATAAAAGCAAGCTATGTGCAAAATTTCACGTTCCTAGTCGCAGTAGTTTCGGCTGTACATTGATATGTCAATCAGTGAGTTTCTCCTTTTATATATATAGATAGAGAATAACCTCTAATTTCCATTAATTTGTACCAGACTATTTTGGGATATAATAATGTACATATAATACTTCCCTAGTAAATATGTACATAATTAAATATGTACATTAGAAGTAAATCTTTTTCATCTAATTTAAATTTTCTTACGGTTTGTGAACGAAAGAAAGGCGCAAGACAAGCTACTTGTAATGCATCGCGCGTCATCGAATGAGTCAACAGTAGAAAATGAATTATTGTGGTGCACCGTAATTACGCACGATTGTGACATTACAATTATAATTCATATTCAAATAATACTTAGTAAAATACGCATTTAAAATATTTTTATTAGTGTTCTGTTTTCAATAAGGGTACTTTGATCTTTTATCTAAACAAATACTCGTAAACGTACGACCGGACGCTCGCTCATCTGTTTCTCGTTTTGAGGATAATTGAAAATCCCTAATTCAGTATTTACGCACTATGAAAATACGAACATTTTATTTTAGGTAGACGAAAGAGCCTAGATTGTCATTTTTCGACAGTCAGCCTTTCCGGTATTCTAGATGCATTTTGGCGAGTGTGCGCGGAGATTAAATGACTTAATTCCACCATTAACTTTTTACCATAAGACAGCCCGACGTACAGCTAGTGTCCACCCTTACATTGTTCATACCGCTACGGTCTGGACTAAGCGTTTCGCTTCGTTAATATCGCGTACATCGAAGGACTGGAACAATTTGCCTGCTGCGGTATGATTATAATTTAGGTGTCTTCAAGGCTAGAGTAAATACAAAAGGCTCTTAATTAATAAACTAGTACGCTTCACTATCACCGATTGCATCACTGCTTACCATCATGTGGGATCGCAGTCAAGCACTAGTTTATGTCGATAACGACGAACGAATAACAAAAATATCCTCCAGAATATTTAGTATCGACCACGTGGCACAGTGTTGCATGTCAATCCCATACATTTTGGTGCTTTGGCATTCGTTCTCATTATCGCTGACATTTTTTTTATTTTATATTATTTGCAATCGGTTACAGTGGTTTTCCAGCCAGTGTCTAAGGTTCATCTCGAGTGTGTGAGGGTTAGGTTGAGTGCAGTGGGCACCGGGTAGGCAGCAGCCCTGCTCGCAGTTTTCCATAAGAAAGCCGCCGAGGCCGGCCACCGGCCGCGTTTGACGCTTCCGCGATATACAGCGTGCTCTTCTTTGGTAATTTAATTTTAATTAATTAATGTCTAAGAAAACATTTGCCTATTATTACTAAGAATCTTTGTGCTCTTTTTTCTTTTTTGAATGGATATCTTTTGAATTTTTGTTCCTAATTAATTCCAGTATGATTATTCTTTCACACTCAGATGAATCTTAAAAAGCTATTACCAAACTATGTTTTCTGGACATTTGTTAGGAAACAATCTAGTTAGGTTTTCAGAACGTGCTGCATTCGTAAGATTTTCACCGAGTAAACAGAATTATACTCCAGCTCCGCCCAAGAGCGTGATTTGTCATTAGATGATTTTCCCACCTTACAAAAAAAAAACCTATGAAATTTGAATTTGGAATAAAATCAACTTTGAGGCAAGCTCGTCTATGTATATGAACTCTGTTATCCACTTATATTATACCTAACTTGTTACAGTGTATAATAAAGAATTAAAGAAATTGTTTATTTCTGTAACTGCACACTTTGAACTGTAGGCACTAAAAACATATCTTACTAAGAGATTGACTTGGAATTATATTATAAGATCAAATATACTTTATAATTCAGGCCTATTCTTCCCATTTTAAAATTAGTTATTCATTTGTTTACTTGAGTTTAATTTTTTTTCTGTACAATAAGCTCCTAAGCTCTGCTTAGCGTAGCACCCTGTAGGTCGGAAAGCGCAGGCGCATCGGCCGCGTGTGCGCGACTCGCTGCACACTAACACACACACACACTCACTTTCACTTGGCGAACTATTCCTAGGGCGCGCGCACTATGAGAACATTTCTATGGAAACCGCAGTTTTTGTAATAGAACTTGTGTAGTTTTGACATCATTCCCTCTTTCAAGTTTTCTTGCAAAATGATACTTATGGGTGCGGCCAAAATCAGAACTAATATCGCTATCTCGTTTTTTAAATACAATATCTACAAGCAATTTTACAAATACTTGTCAATAGCCCTCTTGACGCTGCCAATCAAGCGCTACTTCCTAAAACAAAATTATCAAAATAATTCTTTATTTATTTGACTTTTTAAATTATTTTAACAATTTAGACACTAACACATTCAATTCCGAGAAATAATATATATGATTTTATTTACCCGAGTCAATCTTTCAGATCAGAAAGCTCACATAAAACGTCGCTGGTCGTCACAAGCATACCTAACATTAACGATATTTTATAATTAACTTACGATAAAAAGCAGACATTAAAGTAACTTAATGATATCCTTAATAAAACTTATTACATTTTATTGATCACGAACATAACAATTTACATGAAAGAGACTTCAATAACAATAAATGATTCTGTGAAAACGGAGAAAGTTACAAAATTCTCAATTTTGTGTAGATGTTATCAAAGCGCCGCGCTTCTGAGAAAAACGACTGAAACATAATTATCAGAAGTGTAACTGAAGCGATCTTAACTTTGTGAATATGAGTTAGTAAATTACGTCCTGAAAGTTACCTACAGTCCTTGTGTATTTCTAGAAAATAGATGTTATTTAAACAAGTTGTAATTTATTGATGTGGGAAATCGTCTAATGACTTATAGTCGTTGTTATAGACCCGGTTCTAGTGTAGAGCAAGAAAACGTGTCAGATTTTTACTGACTAAAACCCACATGTGTCCTTCGGTTGCCCTTTGCATTCCAGGGTGACGGTAAGTGCTGAATGTAGTGCTGTGATTGGTTATTAGGTCAAAAGATGAGGGGAGTGACGAGCGCGTACCGTAGTAGATGCAACGTTGGGTAGCCTTTCAATGAGAGCTGCCGGATGCCCTCTGGATGTGAGAGAACAAGACCGGCTGACGTGGTAAAGCGAGGAAGGCTTAGTTCCAGCTGTGGGCCTCTTTTTAAGACATAAGACACAAAACTTTACTTTACCCACATAAGTCACTGCTGGCACAACTTGACACAAATGAGGTTTTATAAAACCCAATGTGAGTCCAGTGCCTCTGCTCAGAATATAAACTGTAGCGTTGGAGTGTTTGGGGATTTCAACACAAAAAACGGCAAAACAAAAACGGGGCACTGATAAACATTAGGAACTGGAGCCTAACCATGATGTGTCAAAATGTCAGGCGTGCGAGCGAGAAAGAAGGATGGAGCTACAGCCCTTTAATAGTTCAGTTTAGGTCATAAAATGGTTCGCATTAAGACCTGTGGCAGGGCCTCTAATTTCATAAACCAGCCTATCCATCATGCTACTGCTCTGCATGTATCACTATCATTCATCCATCATGCTACTGCTCTGCATGTATCACTACCATTTATCCATCATGCTACTGCTCTGCATGTATCACTATCATTCATCCATCATGCTACTGCTCTGCATGTATCACTATCATTCATCCATCATGCTACTGCATGCTCTGCATGTATGACTATCATTCATCCATCATGCTACTGCATGCTCTGCATGTATCACTATCATTCATCCATCATGCTATTGCATGCTCTGCATGTATCACTATCATTCATCCATCATGCTACTGCTCTGCATGTATCACTATCATTCATCCATCATGCTACTGCATGCTCTGCATGTATCACTATCATTCATCCATCATGCTACTGCTCTGCATGTATCACTATCATTCATCCATCATGCTACTGCTCTGCATGTATCACTATCATTCATCCATCGTGCTACTGCTCTGCATGTATCACTATCATTCATCCATCATGCTACTGCTCTGCATGTATCACTATCATTCATCCATCATGCTACTGCATGCTCTGCATGTATCACTATCATTCATCCATCATGCTACTGCTCTGCATGTATCACTATCATTTATCCATCATGCTACTGCTCTGCATGTATCACTATCATTCATCCATCATGCTACTGCTCTGCATGTATCACTATCATTCATCCATCACGCTACTGCTCTGCATGTATCACTATCATTCATCCACCATGCTACTGCTATGCATGTATGACTATCATTCATCCATCATGCTACTGCTCTGCATGTATCACTATCATTCATCCACCATGCTACTGCTATGCATGTATGACTATCATTCATCCATCATGCTACTGCTCTGCATGTATCACTATCATTCATCCACCATGCTACTGCTATGCATGTATGACTATCATTCATCCATCATGCTACTGCATGCTCTGCATGTATCACTATCATTCATCCATCATGCTACTGCATGCTCTGCATGTATCACTATCATTCATCCATCATGCTACTGCTCTGCATGTATCACTATCATTCATCCATTATGCTACTGCTCTGCATGTATCACTATCATTCATCCATCATGCTACTGCATGCTCTGCATGTATCACTATCATTCATCCATCATGCTACTGCATGCTCTGCATGTATCACTATCATTCATCCATCATGCTACTGCTCTGCATGTATCACTATCATTCATCCATCATGCTACTGCTCTGCATGTGTCACCCCATGAAAGCGTGACGATCCTCGTCCTTGTGCCAGTTAAGCCCATTGTCTGGAACAACAAAAGGTAGCCCCAGCCCGTAGACGACTTGGTCTAAAAATTCGCAATCGGTCGCTGTACCTTTTTTACTGCAAACATTGCAATATTTGCACATGTGGTTTTGTTGTAGAAAATTAGAGCGAAGTTCTTTCAATAAATTAAAACGTAGAAGAAGAAAATGCTGAAATTAAATTCGTGCTGGATTGTCGGAAAATATTAACTATGTTTTATTTAAATTCAATTATTTTATGATACTGCAGTTTGGTAGGTTAGGTAAACGGAAAGCCGTTGGTCCCGGTGTCATTAGAATACCTTTGACAGTCGATACCGAGTCAGACGCCAGAAAGTCTGACCATCAGTCTATCCAAGAAGTATCGGGTTGCCCAGTAACTGGGATGTGGAGGTCTGATAGGCAGTCGCTTTATGTAAAACACGGGTATTCTAATAATAATAATCCGCATTTGATTAGACTGGAAGCGGACCCCAAACTAGTTGGTAAAAGTCGAAGGGATGATCTATTTGTTAGGTTAGCTTCACAGTAGATTCCTGTCTATAATGGCGATTACGAAGCACGCCTTGATGTGATTCGCTTCCTAGCTTTTGGACTGCACCCACCCAGTATGTTGTCAAATAACTTTATTAATGTGACTTACAGATAACCAACGAATAAAAGTAGATTAAATAGGGCTTCCAGAAACCATGCTGATGGGCAAGCCTTGCGTGACGTCATTCCTTATGACTTGCGAAATATGAAAACAAAAAAAAATAAAAATAAAAACTATCCTAGATAAGTCTCCAATGTGCACTAGTCCTGCTACACTATTAGAAACGTCGGGTGGTGTGCGTGCGCAAGATTGCACCGCCCGTCTGTGTGCGTCTAATGCATCGCTTAGATTATATCATATAGAGTGGTTTATCTCTGCCTCTATAATATTATACGCTCGGCTTTTATGTATACTTATAGCGCCTTCACAAGCGTCTGAAGTGTTTGGAGTAGTTACAAATCCACTTTCGATGGTTTGGTGTTATTTTTGTAATTTGTTTTGGCGTCAGAGTTTCATGAGCGTCAGTTTTGGTAGTATTGTTACAGGTGGGCTGTTATTCTGTCGCCAATATTGCATCATTAGTATTTTAGTCGTCGGTTTTCTTGAGTTTATGCGCTGAAAGTGTGGCCTTTAACGAATTTTATTTATACACAAGTAGGTACCACGTTTGTCACAGCGTTCGTATTTTATATTAGAGGTACATAGAACGTTCACCTAAGCTAGGATATTACCGACTGTCGTCTTAGAAAGTGTGATAAAATCTTTCACATTGTACTTCGGATACTTAGGACCTGGAACTATTTCCGAACAATGTGACTAGGGTTCAATAAATCAAAGTAGTGCCAGGGGGGTGTGCGCGCTCCATATGTTGCGTGCGTGCGGCGCGAGTGAGAGGGGGGCGAGAGAAGGGGCGGAGGGGGTTGCGTTCAGCACAATGCGCCGCCGCAAAGACGTTCGTTGCTCCCGCGCAGGTCATCGACTCTTTCACCGACGCTCGCGCACGCGACCCGCCACTTTCGCGTCGCGATAACATTGCTAGACGGACTTTGTCGATTTGGAACGAGACGGCGATATAGTACTCCTTAGCGTTAGACCAAGATAGCACCATCGCTAAATGACCGTAGTCCTGCAGAAAAATGTGTTTAATTAACGAAAGCATTGCGTGCGACCGACGGCAATAGTAACAGCTTTTTATCATTGTCTGGATTAGATAATCACATATCATATTAATTATAAGGGCAAAAAATAGAGGCATGTTAGGTGGAAATGTCAGTAGCTGAAGATTATTGTTTTGGGGCAACAACGAGCCTTCACATGAAATAAAATTGTTTCATTAAGTAGTGAAATAAGACAATTAAATGTAAAAATATATTTTATCAATTTATTTATACGCCACGTTTATCCTTAAAATAACCCAGTTGGTTTATTTACATTCTGCTTTGTCAGGAAAATTCCAAAAAAGGAACATTCACGAGCCTGATTCACAAAACTGAGCATATATACATAAACTATGCCTCACTTTTCAAGTCACGAATCTCTTTGTATAAATTTAAAAAACATTTTTACTTGGACAGTAACATTGTCTTTCACCCTAAACCTTCTAGAACTTAATAAACCGTGGTTCAAAGAGCAACAGTCGCATTAATCTCTTCGCATTCATTCTTAAATAAAATTACTTAATTGTTCTTGCATTTTTTCGAACTTCGTGCATTTTTTCTAACATCTAGACATTCGTCAATCAAACTCGTAGCCTGTAGGTCATCTGAACTTAACATAGTACATACATACTCTAGGAAAGTTATAGTTTTTAGAAACGCAAAGCTAACGAGGTAATCGACTTTTTGTTGGATCTTCTTTTCTTTTTTTAGATTTTTTCCTTTAATTACCTTTAAGCTGACAGCTTAGAAAGGGGTTATTTACTCAAGTTAATGGATTAGTAGATATAGAACTTCATATATTACAATAGCCTCGGAAAAGTATGAAAAGACTAGGTAATACGGAATACCTGACTCTCCAGCCACTACCTTACACTATTCTCGGCACCAATTCAGCAGATTTTTCCTCAATTTTCATTGTAGACGTCTGTCGGAAAGCAAGACGCTGAAAGTGCACGAGTATCAGGCACTAGCTTTCTATACACGATGTTACGTATTTATAGGGGTTGCAGATATTTGATCATGGTCCAAACTGGAGGAACCATGAGACAGGAATGAAATCAAAAAAAGTTTTAAAATGATGTGCCTAAATCAAGATATTACAAAATCATGGTATATATCTTAAATCACGGGGTATTTCTGAAAAGGAAACCCGTAGGCCTAGAACGCACAGGGCAACTGAAAAACACAGGTATGGTTCTAGTCAATTAGAGTCTGACACGCCCTCCCGTTTCATCCTAGAGCGTGGGAAGTAATTGGATGATTGCCCACCTCAATAAAAAATGGTACCTTACACTTACAACAATTATTATAGTTTTAATTTAAAGCTAAAACATAGACAATTACAAATTAATCTAAGCAAGGTGACGAGAACATGGTCTCGACATACATACATAATTCGTCATAGTAGTTTATTGGTAAGGGATTCTTACAAGACATAATACAGATTAAATTAAACTTAGTCAACAAATTATTAAACTTTCGAATACACAATAGAAAGACAATGAGAGAGTGAACGCCGGTTCGCTTGGGGTTTAATGAATTAAAAACACGTTACATTATTTTACAATTCCAAATAGTAAAAGAAACAAATAAATAGAAGTAAAATCTAAAAAATATAATCAAATCAAAAGAAAAGTCACAATAAATTACAGGCAAAATAATTATTCAAGGTTTAGATCACCTAAATAGAGATACAATACTACTATATGGGACGATTCCATTTATCTCATTAATTATCAAAATTTTAGCTCCATCTGTAGCACTTTCACTTTGTTTCTTTTAATGGGAAATCAACGTTTATCCAATTCATTTAAACAAAGCACCATGTTCTTAACCCCTCAGTACCTTTCAAAGTATCTCCACAATCCCTGCTAACCACGCCAGCACAATACACATGCGCTCATAGTAAAAATGTGCAGAATTCGAGCGGCGATGCCTTTCACCGGCGCGGCAGCGGCCGTAGCGGAAAGCGACAGTGAGCGGTGACGCGACGCTGACGACACGAGCACGCGAGACGCTTGCTAACGCGGCAGGTGCAGATGAGACCAAACCATCTAGTTGGAGGAGTCATCTCACGTAGGTAACGTCTTACTGCTAACTGCTGTATTAGTAGAGGACTGACGGGGTTTATGAACTGAGGTCTTACCACCAGCTCCATTTTACGACTTAAACTGAACTAAGAGATGGAGCTATATAGAATGTAAAGCTCTATCTCTGTTTGGCTCGCAAGCCTGACATTTTAACACATCATGGTAGCTTTACCATGTGAGCAGATGTGAGCATGTGTGAAAGATCTGCTAGAACTCAGAATGTTATTGAAGAACTGTTAATAAAGAAACAGGATACGGATGTTGGGAAAATTAGTCTGAACCAGAAGATTACGTAAAATTCTCAGTCTTCGAAAAAATCACAGTAAAACGAATGAAAAAAAACTCGTAGAGCCTGAAAACCTTGAAAGTTTGTTTTAAAGTCCTAAAATTAGAGAGCCAACTAAATTCTAACGTTGTGCGGTAGGTATATTTGATTCGCACAGCTTATGTACATAATACAATGAGAACTACGTTTAACGTTTTCAAAGTCAAATAAAGATATCACGTATATTTACGTTAGGACAATATTAGGTAGAATATAGAGCTTCACAGAGAAATATAAAAACGCAAATGAACTCACAGGAAAAGTTTGTGAAGCTTTAAAACAGAAATAAAGTCATTGATATTTTTTATAAGCAAAGAAATAATACCAGTCAATCGCTTTTTATCATCGATGTTTCCTTGAGACCTCAAAAACTTTAACAAAAGACTCTTTGTGACATTGAATCACTTGCAAAAGTAAATCTTTATTAAAAAAGTTCTCAGATTAAAGTTTTTTCACTGCACGATTCAGGTCATACTACTTAGGTTTAAAATCTGATGTGAACAAGGTGAAAATTTCACTCTTAAAGAACCTAATTCTTTTTGTTTCTCTCAATGCCATATGGCTACTAAAATTTAAGACAATGGCGAAACAACACTGTCTATGTTAATTACTGCAGGCAGGTATTAGTTTGAACAATCGCATTGAAATGAGTATAAGTTATCCTAGAACAGCCTTCGGAGTTTCATAAACAATAGTTTTTATCTAACCATCGAGGTCTGAAACGTTCTGACCATAGACGAAGCGTGAAAAGCAAGAACTTTATGGAACTGCTGAAAAATGTAGTTTGTATTTTTTTTTTAGTCTTTTAAGTACTTATATTATTTTGCATAAATTTTTAGTCTATCTACTCATTAGCCAACTCATTAATATAACCGTAAAATGCATTTCATAATTAATACCGTAGTAACCATTAAATTATTATTGAAATATCAGAGCAATCTTTTTCGTTTTATTTAAACGTGTTTTTCTTTCAAAATGTATTTACCTACCTACTGTTTCGACTATTAACAAAAATGACGCAATTTATTTCTTAAAGTTAATTGTTATGTCTCAGTACCAGTAACTACTCAGTAGGCAGTACATTCAATGAACAGCCCGAATTTTATAAATAGTTTGTATACGTTCCGTTCCGCCGAAGGCATCAAGCAAAGGTTCGTTTGGTTCAGTTCTGTGCGCCTGCGCGCTCTACGTGTCGACCTCCCTTGGCGGTCACATCGTAATGCTTTTATGTATGTATTTATTTAATTTATTCTCCAGCGTGTGTGTGCGTATGTACTCACATGTGTATTTTAATGTATGACCGTTTTAATAAATAAACTCATGTACCATAGAGTTTTTTTATTATTTTAAGGCGCATGATCAAACACTTTTATTTTAAACATCGATTACTCATAGACAAATAAACGTAAAACAAAATAAGACACAAAACTACGATCCCTGTGTGCATTGTAATTGTTTACGTTAAAACACCTAATTATAGAGGTACAATAAGAAGGCCACGATTTGTTTCATTGTTTTATACAACCTATACATAGATAAATACCAAATAGATAACGAATAGCATTGGTTTGTTCTGTGTGAAAAAGAGCCTCTACAAGGTCGATGGTCGGATGCACTATGATAGCTGCCTAGCTGGTAATCACCACTAATTCCTTGTATTTTTTGGTGTGTTTCGAAATACTTAGTATAATTAGAAGTAGGTATATTCGAAAAGTGCAGAAGACAATCATAATTTGAAGGCCACACGACCACACAACTAAATAACATTTCAAGTGCATTAAGCATTAGGTATCTAGTCCTTAATTTGCCTGGCCGCAAATAATTTGCACGTTTTGTTACACTGAATTACAAAAAATACAATTATTGTTATTATACCGCTACTTGTAAGCCTTTGCCATTAAATAACACGAATGATAAAAGCTCTAACTAATTTAGCATTAAGAAACGAAGGCCGTCACACATCAATATTTATTTGTTAGGTAACTAGGTAGGTACGTGGGCCACACGATAGACGCCCGACGCACATTTTCGCGACCCAAAAAAAGGTACAAACGTCAAAGTTGACAGCGCGCGAAAATGCAAACTAACGCAAAATATGGCAACGATGAGCAGGCGCTGTTGCGCAAATGTGCGAGTGTAAAGAGTTTTGCTCGGTGTATTATTTATTGATTGTTGAAAAACAATGGCGGGCGCTTGCTGGCAGTGAGTCAGTAGGTCAAGGGTGCGCTGGCCTAGTTACGCAGTGCCGTGCGCCGAAATTCGCGGGCTTACCAGTTGCTAACCTCACTCGGTAGGGAGGGGCTAGATGCCTAAAGCGCTTACTATTCGCTTACTTTTTTGTGTATTTCATAATTAGACACTGATGTTATACTAAATATTATTTGAATGAGAGTTAAATTGCGTTATTTTGTTTAATCATTTTTGTTGCTATGTATTAAGTATTAATTTTTTTATTAAATACTTAAGCACCTACTAGTTCTAGTGAAAGTAGAACAACAAATAAATGTTCCCTTAATTTAAAAAAAAATGACGTAATTATAGTAAACTATTACGAACATTAAATGAAATTTCAACTGGAAGTGTCATAAGAAATACCAACCTACCTATTTTATAATGTCTATCAGATTACTTCCTATAATATAAACCTAACTTTATCATTAATAATCTAGTGCTATCTAGGCAAGACAGATTTAATGACTGTCTTCATTACTGACGACTCTTTCGACCTTCACAAAGTTGACTGTAAATTAAATGGCGAGTGCAGTACACATTTTATGTATTCGGACTGGGTCACATCACTACGGGCCGGAGCTTGTGAGTCTCCTTACGTAAGCACAAGTTTAAGGTCGTCTGGTGTAGTCTCATGCCTCTTGATCTCTCTCTAGTCTTGAGCCCTGAATGCCAGTCACCCACATCACTACAAACTATGACAACACATCACCCGCGGGCTACGCCACTGTTTCGAACCTGCCTGCCCATGTCCAAATTAGTACGATCACTACCTATTTGTGGTTTATTGATCATTTATTTTTACGTTATACATCCTTGGCAGTCGAGGTCGTGAAAGTAAATTATTGAACGAAGTACCAAACGAGTTCTGATGATGACTCAAATAAATAATACCAATTTTATTGCACCAAATATTTTTGATAAATCTGTATATTGCTTTCAGCGCCATCTAGTGGCGAGTAGAAATACTAAATGGCATATCAACCAAATTGATTTAACAACTTTTGGGTATTGTTTTAGTTACGCTTCAACCTATATTTTGGCTTAAAATTATTATAATATTAGTTTCACTATGGACGATCCAGAGAAAAGAATCCCAGTGCTGTGCCTAGGTCCAAGAGGTTCCGGAAAAACTACGTTATTGAAGAAATTGCAAAATGCTGAAGGGATAGACAATACATACAGCCCTGTACCGACGATCGGAACTAATATCTACGACATTTATTACTTGAATAAACACGGGAAGAAACAAATGTTGTCCATAAGAGAGGTGGGAGGAGAGATGGCGCCACTGTGGCACAATTATTTAGACGGTGTTGAAAAAGTAAGTAAAACTGAAATAGCAGTAGTTTTATTCCTGGTTCTAAGTCATAAATAACATTTTTTTTATAGTATAACTTGAATGTTTACTCATGTATTGATTGTCAGTAAGTTTTCTACAACACCAACTTCCTTTAAAAATTGTTTGCTTGTTTTTCAGGTGATTTACGTAGTGGACACATCGAATTTGTGTCAAATATCAGCGGCTGCTGTATTACTTTACACTTTACTGGCTGAACCCAGACTTAAAAGCGCCAAGGTATGCTACACCCTCACTCTGTACAGCTGAACACAGAGTCACTAGCACTGACATCAGCCATAGTACCCTCTGATAGTGCCGGTCCTTGGTACAGGCCATGGTCCGGAGCGAGGAAGAGTGGCAGGCGCCGCCTTCTACTGCGAAGCAGTAATGCTAGCAAAGTAGGAGGCCGCACGTGCACGCGCGATGCAATGGCAATGGCCCTCGCGCCCCAGACGCCGGGATTCCGATCCCGATTTCCGGGCACCGTAGGCGCGGTCTTGCGGACGGCAAGCAATGGGTCGCTGTCCGATCGTCCTTTAACCGTCCGGGCAGAGCACAAGTCGTCACGGCGCGTAGTGATCCACGCGCGCCTCAAGAAGATGTCAGCAACCGTAGGAGCCCAGCAGGGTCGAAGCCTACTGGGTGGGGCCATGCGTGATGCGAATTGGCAAAGAAGGAACAGAAGTGGGTTTTTAGTCAGTAAAAGTCTGACACTATCTCCCGCTCCGCCTAAGAGCGAGGGATGTCATTAGATGATTTTCCCACCCGAAAAAAAACCGTCTGATAGTAAGAGATCATGTATGGACGATGGAACACGCGTGCCTAGAAGTAAACTATTCACTCTTCACTTAAAGACTAATTCTTCACCAATCCCAACCTATGTCCTCAGTTCATCCTAGTCCTGAGCAAGATGGACGCGGCGTACAGACAGATGCGCAACGAGGCACTCCTGATGCTGCAGCACACGCGTCTGAGCACGGAGCTGTCCAACGCACCTACCCTCCTGGAGGCTTCGCCCCTCACCGGTGAGGGTATGGATCAGCTGAAGGCGGCGCTGTGTGATACCAAGATTGTTAGCACTTTTTAATGTAGTTGGCCATAATGTAATGAGGGATATTTAAATGTGTCTGACCTTATTTAAATTATAGGTCCACTCCGGAAATCGTAGTCCACAAAAAAAAAAATTGAATTGTAAAGATTACTATCTAGTGCCAGCTTAATGTATTAAAATCATTAAATTTGATGCTGATGAAATGAATTGGCAGTTCAATAAATGCCCAAAGAAAATAAACCCTATTTTAATTATTTATTTATTTAATACTTCATGCACATAAAGGTACAGAGGCGGACTTAATGCCTTGGGCATTTTCTACCAGTCAACCTTTGGGTGATGCAAAGAAGAATTACTCACAGCAATTCCTTTGTGTTTGGTAATTTAATAGGATTTATTAGAGTTGCAGCACAGGAAAAAAGAAATTAAAGGATAAAAGTGATTTAGGTGCAAGGGTCTGTCAGACTCTTACTGACTAAAAGCCAACTCGGTGTTCCCTCCTACACTTGGACCGGGGATCGTGGGAGCTGATACGCCAGCACCTCGTACAACCTATTATATCGTTACCGTGTTTAAAATTCCTAACCATCCTAACTGTTTGATTTGATGCATAATTTAGCGATACTGTCATCCTTGTTTTTTGTTCCACCTTGTATTGTGCTAGTTCTTTCTCTTTTCGATCTAAATTTTACGCCAGGCCCAGTGGTGCTGTTGAATGAATGTTCAGGGAAACGGAACGCACGTTTTGACATTTATTTATTTTGGTACTTGTGTCGACTGCGGCGAATCGTGATTTTTTAAATTATTTTTATATGAGAATTAATAAAAATGGATACTTCAAAATTGTGTAGAAGTTGTATGAAAGAAGTGGCATCGTGGGAAAAGGACAATTTTGAAACTCGAGCTGTGGAGATGTTCTGTTTTTGTACTAATATAGCGGTAAGTTGCTGCCAGGTTTTGCATCTTTATTTTTTTTTTATTTATCATGAAATAAATCAGTCTTCTTCGAAATTCAGTGTCTTGTTATAAGCTTAAGATTCAGGCTTCATGTCTGTAGAAGAACTCTCTTGAGATACGTCATGAGAGTTCTTCTATTTTGAGGGTGTTATGTATTACCGTACTTAGCTCCCTCAAAACAAAAACAATAACAAGTTAGCATTTCAACATTAGTGTAATTGTTTATTGCTCTCGTTTCAAATGCCGATTTACTAAAGCTGCAAACAAAATATTTAACTGGTGACAAAAAGAATATCCAGGTTGTGTTAAAAACTGTCTAGTTCAATCTGCAATAAATTATTAAATTAATTTTAAGATACATGTTCACTGTAGCTCAAAAAAAAAAAATTCAACTTAGTAATAAATATATTATAATATTCTAGATCTCAGAAGATGATACACTACCAAGACAGTTTTGCTTTGACTGCGTCATGAAGATAGAATCAGCATTCACCTACATCACGGAGGCTCACAAAGTGGATGCCACACTAAAGAACATCATCTCCAGAACCAATACCAGCATCATCATAGAACCAGAGACACATTCTAGACCCATAGACAACCTCAAACTTACTCTACCTGACTATAAAATTAGTGTTACAGTAGACAATTATGATGAACACATCCTTTTTGATAATATAGACTTACCGGCCAGTGATACAAGTCATATAAACACTGAAAAACCTCTTAAAGAAATAGAACTTATTCAAAACGTTACTGAAGAGGAAAAGAGAGAGGTTATTCAAGAAAATGAAACAAAGAATCAAGAAGGTGTGAATGAGACCTTGAATGTGGATGATACTAAGAAGAATATTTGTCCTGTATGCAGGAAAGCTTTCACCTCCAAAACTTGGTTTATTAAACATATGAAGAAGGAGCATACAGATCATAAGTTTGTTTGTGCACATTGTCCGAAAAGTAAGTTGGATTTATATACTTGAGTTTGTGCAAATTAATATTTAGTCTATTAGGCAGTTTAACTATAAAAATTAGGCGACATCATCGCTTACCATCAGGTGAAATAGTGGTCAAATACGAGACCATACTAATAAAAAAAAAAATGATGTTAGATTATTTAGATTAAACATGTTATATTAGAATAACTCACTTGCAGCCATGCTTATTTATTTTTATTGAAGGTTACTGCTGGATATCTACATTTACTTAAGAGTTGAGCTACTTATATAATACTAGCTTTTGCCCGCGGCTTCGCTCCCGTCAACTGACTACTCTATCCTACTCTACCCTACTCTACCCTACTCTATTCGATTTTTTCTCGCCGTAAAAACCATCCTTGAACTTCAACGAACATTTAAAAAAAAGAATTGGCCAAATTGGTCCAGGCGTTGTTGAGTTATGCGCTTACCAACACATTTTACGATTCATTTTTATATTATAGATTTATCCCAGCAACATCATGCCATGATTAAGACATTGGGGAGTTTATTGCACCTTATTTTTCCCAGTTTAAATACTTACAAGTGGTTAAATGCATGCTTCTTAAAATATAGTTTCCTTTTTAAAAAGTAATCATTTTCATCTATTATTTGAAATAAATTTCATTTTGCCAACTACACTACTTACCTATGGGTTGTGGAGCTCTTTGGACTGGGACCGCGGTCCTAACTTCCACCTACAAAAACAATAAAAAAATTTAGTAGTGTTTTGGGACCACAAGAAAAAAGGCATTAAAGTACAGTTAAGTACCACATAAAACTGTATTTATTTTATTTGTGGTCCCAAAATACTACTCAAATAAGAAAATTATTTTTATAGGATGAATGTGGACCGCGGTCCCGGTCCAAAGAGAACCACGACCTTAAACATTTTTTATCTTCAGCTTTTTCCAAAGCATCCCTGCTCGCCGACCACGCGGCCTCCCACTCGGACGAGCGCAAGTTCGCTTGCGCAGCGTGCGGCAAGCGCTTCAAGCGACGCAAGCAGCTCGCGTGCCACGCGCGCGCGCACACCGACGCAAGGCCCTATGCTTGTGATAAGTGTAGTATGAGGTAGGTTTTTTATTAAATATTCATGAAACTAGATCTTCTGTAGCTGCACATTCATCATCTTATGTTATATGACGTTCCACCAAAATTTTGCCACATCGGTAGCCTTAGCTTTGCCCTTCATTTATTCGACTATTTTATCATTAAAACTTTCTGCAGCACATAGGTACTAAGGCTGACTTCCTTAAGGGCGCCTTCAAATCAGCCGCAAAGTGCCTTGCGGCCGCATATATTTCCTAGGTCGATGCGCAGCGCGGATGTAGCGCAGCAGTCGCGCTGTCGTCGCGCGTTATTTTAGAGTTCCGTACCTCAAAAGGAAAAAAACGGAACCCTTATAAGGTCACTTTGTTGTCCGTCCGTCTGTCTGTCTGTCAAGACCTTTTATTTCAGGAACGCGTGGAGGTATCAAGTTGAAATTAAAACCATATACTTAGGTCTACGATCCCTTGAAACTGTAAAAACAAATTTCTGAGTTAACGAAAAAAAAGATACGGCCGTTTATGTCGCAAAAAACGTGTATATTTTACGTTCATAGGGGGAAGTACCCGTACGTTTTTTGATTGACCTAGAATCCTGAAATTTGGCATGAAGCAAGGTCTCATAGCACAAGTATAGGAAAAAATCTGAAAACTGTAAATTTGTAGTTACGTTACAAAAAAAAATGCGATTCGGAAAAAATCTTCGTAACTGAATTCGGGAATTGAACTGTTTTCATAGGTAAGTTACGGAACCCTCAGTGCGCGAGTTCGACTCGTACTTGCCCAGCTTTTTAGTTTGTAGGAGGTAATCTCTGAAAGTACTGGTCCGATTACGAAATTTTTTCCACCGATAGAAAGTTGCTTTATTCTTGAGTGACAAATGCTATATTTTATGTATGCGGGCGAAGCCGCTGGCAAAAGCTAGTAACTCATAAAGTAACATGCGTTTAATCCCTCGTCATGACTGACGTACATGACTGTAACGTCCGTAGCACTAGCAAGACAAACAATTCCCTTTCAACTTTTCAGTCACTGACGCCACTTTCAAACTGTATTAACCGTAGAACTCTAGATAGTTGTGATTGTGTATGTTACTAAAACACTATCGACTAAATATTTGCATGCCATCACTAAATGGCGGAATGTGTCTTTGCACTTAGTCTCCTTTATTTAACATCTTTTGTACTTACCACATTTTACGCAAATAAATGATATTATTATTATTATTATTATTATTAAACTTCCCCTAATATACTCATTTCTCACTGTATCCATTCTCGTCATTGAAAACACATCCATCTCATTATTGCCATCTCCGCTACATGCTATCCTTTTTCACCCAAATGTAGGCATAATGTTGTGTTAAGTATTTTCTACACATTTAATTAATTATTTTACTGGACTTCAAAGAAAACTGATAACTTCGGCCGTTTTATTAGCCTTTCTAATTTTACAGTCTGAGAATTATTTTTCTTTTAAAGCATGACGTGAAACAAGGATTTAAAATCATGATTTCATCGACCATTGACGACGCACGGGCAGCGACGCCATTAAATTCCCAATTGATACAGATGACCTTAATCTTTGAGTCCACTTCAGAGGCGCTAGAACTAGCTCTTATCTCCTAGTAGGTACCTATACGCCTTACAGCAATTGAGCAATAAAGGTCTGACCTTGAACTCAAGGTACTAAAAACGTGTAAAATAACCTTGATCAAGGCATTCCTAAATTATTTTAGTCATAAGAAAATACGGTAGTCTATAAGTAGGTAAATTGTTTAAAAACGATTCTAGAACTATCTGTAAAAATAACTTTAGTAACCAAAACGTTCAGGTTTTCGACATAGTAGCCTAGTAATCGTATAACATTTTTACGATAAATGTGACCTTGATACATCCGAGCTAGAATGGACCTTGACCTCGAAATAACTAGTTTCGGTGACCTTGACCCAGTTACCCACATTTTGGGGTAACCTTGACCCACATGACATAACGAGGCCGTCATTATATCACAAAATCATGGCCACGCAACGTTTAGGAAAGATTTTTGGTTTTATCGAGTTATGATAGAGGTTGAGCAGGTCCTGTAAATATTTTGGAAGTTGTAGTGTTGTGCTGGTTTTATCGATATCGATGATACAACTATCGATAAACGTAAACATTTGAGGTGTTAATTTGAGTATAATATTTTCCTTTGTTTAGTTGAAAAAAAAATCAAATAAACGCTAGAAATATTAGACTATAAAAATATGTGGGTTGCGGGAACGTTTAAAAGAACTACCGTGGCCCTAGAACTTAAAAACAACAAAAGCACACAGATAGGTTAGGCAGAAAAAGTCTGCAACGTCCTCTCGCTCCACCCTAGGGCGAAAGAAGGCATTTGATGATTACCCACCCTAAAAAAATATAAAATCACATTTAAAAAAAACATATAATCTACATTACCTGTCGCTGTGAATATCGATAGTCGTCATTTATATTTTTGTCTAAAGTTTTCAATATTTTTATATACATTGTAAGTATCTATTATATAGCATATGTATGTATCTGTGTATCTTTTATAATGTATATGTTTAATACTGATTTTGTCACACCAATGACAGCCCCATTTCTTGTCCAGGCAAATAAATACTTTCCATTTCAGGTTGCCTGGAAGAGATCGCGCAATGCGATAAGGCCGCCCATTGTATGCATGTGTTTTAGATTTAGTTTCCATTTGTATGTATAATGATGTACAGTAAAGTATATAATAAATAAATAATAATAATAACAATATTCCACAACTATCACACATCGTCGTCTAGTCCCAAGCTAATCAGAGCTTGTGTTACGAGTACTAAACAGCTGATAAACATTTATATTTCTAAATATATACTTAATAGAGGTAAATTACATCCAGACACAGACGAATGATCGCGCTCATTACACAAACATTAGTCCTGGGTCACCCAGGACAAATGTTTGTGTGATGAGCTGGCTGGGTTTGAACCCGCGACCTACAACTCGTAAGTCGGGGCCGTTACCACTCGGCCACCACTGCTCACTGCCCAAATAGTAAATAATAAGTATTTGACAACTTTCACACGACGCCATCTAGTCCCAAACTAAGCAGAGCTGGTGCTATGAGTACTAGAGAACTGATAAACATATTTGTATATTTCTAAATACATACATATTATAGACTAGCTTTTGCCCGCGGCTTCGTCCACACACATAAAATATAGCCTATATCACTCAGGAATAAAGCAACTTCCTATCAGAGAAAAACTTTTCGCAATCGGACCAGTAGGTACTTTCAGAGATTACCGCCTACAAACAAAAAAATATAAAACTAAAAAAACATTACTTCTTTATAATGTTATAAGTGTAGATAAATTACACCCTGGGTGGGAATCGAACCCACGACCTCCGGCATAGCAGTCAGAGCCACTAACCACTAGACCAACAGGCTAGTTGAAATAAATAAATATTATAGTCGCTTTATATCGTTTTACAGGTTCAAAATAAAAAGCATACTCAAGTCTCATATGAAAGTGCATGACGGCGACAAGCAGTATTTGTGCTATTTCTGTGGGTGGAGTTTCGCACAAGGTAAGGTCATTACTTTCTATTGCTCCAATAAGTTAGGGAAAACCTTACGAATAATTAACTGTGGTACTTTTTCTACGTCAAACTATTTATAAGTAGGTATAAAAAGTACAGGGTCACAAGTAGCGCTAGCGAGCGTGGTAGCTGTCAGGCGTGGAAGGATTGGGGTTACTAATTCCATCATCATCATCAACCCTTAGATCGAGGTTTTCCCGGCAGCCTCAGTCTGGTGTAATCATTATTCACTCAATCGGTATATTGACCTCGCTCTGGTATCAATTAGGGCAGGCTGCCGTCCACTAACTAAAAAGCCGTTAAGCCACAGTTGGTCGTTTTTCACTTTTTAATGTAGTCTTATACAACTTTCGATGCTCTATCTTTTGGTCTAAGAATCATTTTTCTATGATTAATAGTTTTAGAGATACAGAACATTGCTGAGCAGTTAAACCACATAAATTTCGTTATTTCCTTAATTAAAAAGCGGCTGAGCCACAATACTTCTCTAGAAAGACGTTAACATGCTTTAACGGCAAATTGATGTATCATTTTTTCTAAATTTACTTAACTAAAAGTACGTTATCTAGTCATGCTTTACTAAAAAGCAGCTAAGAGTCTTTAACTACCTTCATGTATTGTGTCATACAAATAACCATCTGAACATCGTACCTTAACTATAAAGCAGTTATAAAGAAAAACTACACTAGAAAGCAGTTATACGCCAATAGCGGCTTTTAAGTTATGTATTGAAATTAGTATTAATAATAATATCAATCGCTAGAGAGCAGCTAAACGACAATACTAGACTAAATAGCAGTTAAACGCTTGTGATTTTTGTTTGCGTTTGACCAGCTCAGGCTATTATAATTCCTTCACTTCGGGTGCTCGTAGCGGACGGATGCGGGTGCAGCGCATCTCTTGCTTTTTGGCGCCATAATTACGAGAATGGCGCAAAATAAGCAAAGGTAAGCTGACATTATTATTTCATTTATTGTAATAAATAGTTATTTGTAATATTATTATAAATGCGAAAGTGTGTTTGACTGTTTGTAACTCTTTTAAACAAAAACGAAAGAATGGTTTTTAATTTATCTAAGTAACTTTATAAATACTTGTTTTTGTTACCATACATTTTTCTGCACATTTTACCTGCACAGGTAAAACGCGTGCTGCTAGTTTTCAATATGTATCTACCTATTGCAAAAGGCTTTTAAAGTACCTACTGTTTCTCAGTTCATCGTAATTGTCGTTGTAGGTATCTGTTTCGATTGTTGATTTTTTTTTATATACTAGTGCGAGATGTATCGTGTAATTGATTCATTAGGTAACTGATTATATTTCATTGTATTTCAGACGTTCCTGTGTATCATCAAGAATCGAAATTATGATGAATAGTGTGTTGGTGGACCAAAAATTTCCAACTATACAACTTCTTGAAACTAACAGCATGCCATCTACACGCATTTCCACTTGCTCTAATATTAGCCAAAAATAATCAAAGTACGCCCACATGAACAATAACGATTTAGTTAATCTTCTCTACCAAGAACCTTACTCGATGTCATCACAAGTGTTTCAAAAATTCAATGAAACACAAATAAAATATAATTATAGCCAACCAGAAGGAACTCTGAAGCTTACAATAGAAACATTAACTCAACAGCTTGAAACAAATTCTTTATACTGC
Source organism: Mythimna pallens (assembly GCA_961205895.1). Classification (NCBI taxonomy): domain Eukaryota; kingdom Metazoa; phylum Arthropoda; class Insecta; order Lepidoptera; family Noctuidae; genus Mythimna; species Mythimna pallens. Next base: position 1,216,659 of record OY540826.1, read on the forward strand.
CACGAATCGATACGCCCTCCTTCTCCGATGCCATCTTCTCCTTACTGCATTATGCCAGAAATATTAGATTATGATAGTGATGATTCCATTAAGGATAAGGACTACCAACCATGTGATGAAGTTTTTAGTGATGATACTGAATATGGTTATGACATGCAATGACAAAATACAGTTTCAAACCCTAAAAATAACCCAATATTGAAAAGGAAAACATCAATAACAAAATCTTTTCCCAAATAATTGATAACGCGACGACATACTCAAGAATTTGCAAGAACAGAAGTGATTATTGGACATCGGTTACCTAAGAAAAGACGTACATCTTTATCTAGATTGTGCAGCTTTTGTTAAAGTTTTTAATTAGTATTTAAGCATAAGAATGGCATTATGACATTATTATGACATTATGTGTTACGAACAATTATATTATTTCAACTTTGCAATTATTGATCTCTGATTGTGATACGTTTATTTCATAAGTGCATAAGAATTTGAAACCAATGTGTGTCATTAAGATTTCAAAAACAATACTTACATGATTTGGGTATTTTTACAAAATAATTATAATATAATTTGTCCTATGGTTTCATGAATAGTGATAATTATTAAAGATGTAGGTAATTGTGATCTCATTATTGAATAAGATTTGTAAAAGTTTGATTAAACTTGTTTTTTTTTTTTTATATCGTTCAATTAATAATTAGCTATTTGATAAGTTCTGATTGTCTATTCTTTTTTAATAAATAAAGTTCTGATTTTCATAAAATAGTTTTTAACTTCTCAACTTTATACGCGGAAGTGCTTACTTAAAAGGCAGTTTAAATGCGAGCGAGATGTTTTTAACTGCCTTCTAGTTAAACAATGGAAGAACCGGTATAAAAATATGTTTTACAATACTGAGCTTAAAAGCATTTAAAATCCCATAACTGCTTTCTAAGTAAGCAAAGTTAGTCTTTCAAGTGTTAGCGACTAGGCTGAAAGTCTGTTAAAATCCTTTAACTGCTTTATAACTAATTATATTTTTATAACTTTTACTATATGTATAAGAAGTGGCGGCTACAAGAAATTGCTTTGCTATAAAGCAGTTAAGGTATGGTTAGCGGCCTTAAAGTGCAGTATATTATGTAAAAATGAAAAAAATTGCTTAGTTAAAAGTTAGTAAATGAATTTAAATAAAATATAATAAATATAAAGAAATGAAATATATCACATATTGTGCACAAAGACTATGCCTACATATATAACTTGTAACCTTGTTCCTAGGTAGCATACTTTTCAAGAGACATCAATTCCCACTTATTTTCCCGTTTTTTCGAAAAGTAGTTTTTGCACTTAGCTGCCTTTTAGTTAGTAGACGACAGCAGGGCACATCGCTCGCAGGAAAAGGTAGCCTTTTGGCCGAAAGGTTCTGGAGTGGCGACCGCGTACCGGAAGACGCAGCGTTGGAAGGCCTCCTACAGGGTGGACTGATGACCTGGTAAAGGTTGCGGGAATCCGATGTATGCGAAACGCACACGACCGTTCATTCTGGCGACACTTGGGGGAGGCCTATGTCTAACAGTGGACGTCTTTCGGCTGAAATGATGATGATAAAAATTTGACGCTCCTTTAGGGACTGTTCCCTACAGAACATATCACACAATAACTACTTATTGAATAAAAAAGGTAACGAGCTGCATAGGTCCATTTCAAAGGTTAAGCAACGCCGCTTAAGGTTGGTCGGTAGATGGGTGACCATCTTAAAGTACCGAGATTCTTCTGTGCCCTAAAAAGCACGTTAAGCCTTTGGTCCCGTCTGTCACTTGTACAATACGGCCGGTGTAATTTGGCGAGCCTGAACATAGGCTCTGCGAACTTTAGCGCATACACTCATAAAAAAAACTGTTATTGACATTAATTTTTTAAACCAAATAATACAGGGACCAAGTACAAATAAAATAAATCTTAAAACACTTTGAGACAGAAAGCTACAAAAATAACTTATGAATTAAAGAAACAAACCTAACACTACACAAAAACTTAACAATATAATAATAACAACCAACGAAAACTTTTGTCACCGTCTGTTGAGCACAGACGGTGACAAAAGTTTTCGTTAGTTGTTACAGACAGAGACAGCGACACGAAAATAACACCAACTGTAAGGGCAATAGCCTTTACATGTAATGTTGAATGTTATGAAATGAAAGGATGTTAATTTTCTATAAATAATGTTTAATAATACACTACACTAATTTAATGTTACTTAAAAATGTTAAATAAATGTTACTTAAAGAGACTAATAAATGTTCTATAAAATGTTAATAAATGTTAAATGTTACGAGAGTTCGATGCCAAACGTACTACTGACGTACTTGTGTACGTGACGATTCACCAAACCTACTTTTACCCGATTTGCAGTAATTACTAACTAGGTCTAAGTCCAATGTACGGATGCTGACCGTACACCAACGCTAACGTGTGAGTGAGACATATTACTGCGTACCGAACATTGCCGAATAAGTACGAAGCTTTACGAAGTTTCTGAAGAGAGATGTCCAATACGCGTGTCTGATGGTGTTGTCTAATCGATTTTTTTTTTCAAATCGATTTAAATTAAGTTATAAAAATATATTTATATTCAATTTTCTACGGAGGTTTAAAATATTCTCAAACAATCGTTATTCTAGTATTTGTTTATAAATAACTGATATCTTAACATATATTAACTAAATCATGTCTTTCAACTACAAAAATTTAATTTTTTAGTTATTTTTCATTAAAGTCGAAATCTCGTTTACTAACGACAACATTCACTATGTTTCTAAATATATTCCGTTCAATATCTCATAGAAACAAAAATTAATAAATTCCAAATCGATAAAAATCGATTGCGATATTTGATTGAATAAAGGGTCGATTGTGTTTACATAGAGTCAATTTCTAGCCTAGACCTCCGCCCCGCGCACGCCTCATGCCACCATTTTATTCCTAAAAAAACGTTCGTGCGCAGGCTTCTGCGCGAAGTTCGGGGTCGCCAAGATATAACGGCCGTATTATACACCTTTGACAGTCGTAGCGGATAATCAGAAGCCAGAAAACCCGACTCCAATTTGACAAAGTTTATTCGTTTCTCCGTCAGCCGGCAACCTAGAAGTCCACATGCGTAAGCACACGGGCGAAAAGCCATTCTGCTGCAACGAGTGCGGGTTCAGCGCAGCCGTGTCCTCTAACCTGCGCCGTCACCAGCGCCAGCACCAGGCGAACAGGACACACGTCTGCAAGCACTGCAATAAAGGGTTCTATGACGCCAGTGGCTTGGTGAGTGTTCAGTAGATACTCTGTCTTCTTCTGACCTGCGTCATCACCAGCACCAGCTCCAGGCGAACAGGATACACTTCGGAGGTCAGGACCGTCACCACTGCTTTAAACAATAATTTAATATTTTGAATATCCAGCATCTGTATTGTTTTGTTTATAATTTTTCTTGCAATTCCTTAGGCTCGTCACGTGCGCACGCACACGGGCGAGCTCCCCTACCAGTGCCCGGGCTGCGCGCGCACGTTCGCCGACAGCTGGAAGCGCAAGACGCACCTCATGCGCGCGCACCGCGTGGCGCTGCCCGACATACCGCGCATGAGGCGAGATGGACGCACTATACATTGAACATAGAATCGTTTACTAGAATAGACACACATTGAAAACGTGATGTTTTGTGTAAACTGCATTCGCCATTTCATTAAAAAAAAACGGCCAAGTGTGAGTCGGATTCTCGCTCGAAGTACCTGTAATCTATATAACATTAGACACTAACTCAATGAAAAACAATGAATTAATGATCAAAAAACAGCAAAAAAAAAAAAAGACGGTTGTTGTATGAGAGCTCTTCTGATTTTAATAGGTAATTGTTGTTTCAACAGCAACAAAATTACATCATCTGTGAAAATTTCAACTGTCTAGCTCTCACGGTTCATGAGATATAGCATGGTAACAGACAGACGGACAGTGGAGTCTTAGTATTTCTCTCATTGTGGTAATGATCTCCAAATTATGTATTTATAGGTCTAATTAAGCATTATTGTGTGTGATATTTGTTGTTTTTTTGAGATTTATTTAGTTAGTAACATAGACGCTATGCTATAAATGAAATATGCCATTAGTCGTGCAGCTATATTATACGAACGACTTTAAGTTAGGATGGCAAAATTAAAGAATTATAATTACCTACCAAAAAATGTGTGTCATTGAATAAATAAAAGAAATAATTTATTAAAACATATTTTTATTATATTCTAAACAAGCCAACAGTCAACAATCATATAGGACATTCTTTAAATAAATCGCTACTGGAAGTACATTTTTGATTCATTATCTACAACACAATCATAATATCTGTGCGCACTGATGAACATATCTAATGAACACACGGTCCTGGCCTTGCTTGGGCAGCTAAAATAATAAATACGAATTAAAATTTCATCGATAAACTCAATAGAGATGTTGACATGAATTGACGTGAACACATTCGCAGGAAGTTGGTGTAATCATCACAGCGTTGATTTGTTGGATTCGTTTCTCATGATTACATTGTTAATTTGTATGTATCTAAGTATATATTTATTATTGTATTTCTTTTCTATTTCTTTACCATTGAGCTGCACCTGCCATGTTATGTTTCTGCACCGCCCTAAGGTCGACTGGTAGAAAATGCCTAAGGCATTAAGTCCGCCTTTGTACAGTGTTCTAATGTGCATAAAGTTTTAATAAATAAATGAATCGCAAATATATAAAAAAGTTATGTTTATACTGTAGGAATATTAGAATTCTAAAAACATTAATCACTAACAAAGATTATGATTTATTTGTGTCAATATGTGTAAAAAAATAAAATCAAAAACGTTTAAAATAATACTCAGCATCATAGCAAACGCCACTCAGACAGAGTTATGTCAAGTTAAGAGAAAAATTCTGACAACTTGTTAAACTGATAATAGACTACGACTATTATTTTACTATTATTATTTGGTTTTAACTTGTGTTGTTTGGCAATTCTTGATTTTGATTAACAGTTTATTAATTTATCAGATTGTGAAGTAATTAAGATCATACTTGAAATTCAAACTATAAACTATTTAAATTTTATTTTTTATTTGCAATCAATGAATATTTTTTTATAAAAAAAATATTGAAAACAGTCCTAAAAATTAGTCAACATCCTTAATGTAAAAAATCGATGAAACAGTTTTAAATGAAATACACAAAGTGCCCAATGGTTTCCAGCGTTATCTGAATACGTAATTTTGATTGTTAAATAATAAATTAATTAGTTTGCAATATATTGACCAATTAAATGTCGCTTTTGTCAAAAAGACGTGCTATTCAATAAACATGACAAATCAATGCACACAGTGTTCACTGGAAGAATTTAAACACCTAATTGAAGCACCAAAACCACTAGTCACTAGAGATTACATTATTGTTGGGAAGGCTTCAGATCTAAGCACTCATAATATGGCACCTGTATACCCTTCCTGGTTTTATATAATTTTAAATCTATCAAAATTGCTAATCGGGTATTGAAATCGGGTAAAAAGAATCTGCCCTTCAGTTTATATCTCTTATAAATGTAGACGTGTAACAGTGTAACCTCGATATAACAAAACTGAAGGGGAACAAAGTTTTTAATATAATGAGGTTTGTTATATAGAAGTTAGGTTACTCTTGGATTGGTCACGCTACAATGCGGCGGTAAGTCCCTTCTCTGAGATACAAAGGCGCCACGGCGTCTTCACTTCCCACATCATACAGATTCCCACTGGACACGGGTGTTCCGGGAGGTATTTATTTGGAAGAAACGCCCGGAAGACACCTTAGAGCATACGGTGGAAATGGAAACTGGTCAACTGCGAAGCAGTAATGCAAGCGAAGAATGTGGCCGAAACCATGAGAAAGAAGACACCCTCGCGCCCCGGCCCAACCACCGTAGGCACAAGCTTGCGAACGGCAAGTAATGGGTAGCTCGCTATCCGATCGTCCGGTAAAGACCAAACTCGAGTCGACAATGCATTGTGTTCCACACGCGCCTCATAGAAATGTCATCAAAATGGATGGGTGGCCAGCAAGGTCGATGTCTGCTAGGGCTGAGGGAATGTTCGGAGAGTCACGACGGAGACCCGAACACACCATATTCGGGTCCCTGTCACGGAAACCGGATTATTACCTGCGCAGTGTCGCTAGTTCAACTTTAACGGTGTGCGTGTAGTCGTGTCGATGGAGAACTTTAATGTATTATTACGTAGCGCCAAGAGCCGCATAGGAGCACTCAATATGGGACCGCGACGGCCGACCTAGTAACACACTTTCGGCCTTGAAAGGACAACTGAAGGAACAAGGGTGGATTTTAGTCAGTAAAAGTCCTCTAGCTCCATCCAGAGCGGGAGAAGTTATTTGACTATTTCCCACCTCAAAAAGGATGAAAATTTGTTATTAAGAGGTTTTTGTCAAATGTATTTGTAATGGCAAGCTATTCACATTAGCTCTTACAGGCACTTCTAGGGGATTTCGATATTTTTTTAAAGTCGAGGAAATCCTTATACTGAGGCTCAATATATTAAGGTTACACTGTATTTGGTATCAACTAATTTTTATATAAAGATTTGAAATTGGCTACTCATAATTGTGTTAAGTGATTACAGTAAGAATCAAACAACATCTATACTTCTCAATTTACGGCAGTTCGGATTATATTGGTTCTTTATTATTTTACAAACATTTCTAGCATTACTCTAGCCGTATTATTTAGATATTATTACTATATTCTTGTCAGTCCCTACACGTTTAACTGATGGTTTTACCAAGTTCATTTGAAGCACGTCTCGAGCGCAGTTATTTTTGTGAGATATTTTTACTAACATGATACACCTAAGTGAATGCTTAAATTGTATGGCACTATTGAACTTTCAACCCTTGGAGCTGAGCAGCAGGGCTACTACGAGCTGTTAACGCGATCCATTTGGCGACCTAGACTGAATTGTTAAAGGGATGGAGCTATACAACATTATTTTTAGTATATGCGAAACCTGAATATAGTTTGTTCAGAATTAGTAACTGAATCGATTCCAATAATATAATTTTTACACCATGTTATATTTTTTCCCAAAAATACTTATATAATGTCACAAATTGGACATCACCGACACTAAGTACAACACAGGTCACGGCAGGTCATAGCGGGCATTGGGTGCCAGCGCACAGCTGGGTGCGAGAGCAAAACAACCCCTCAATCGCCCGGATGGCCCGGTGACCATGTATTTGTGTGGACAACTAGATAACATAACAAGCTTATAACATTGGCATTTTTCGTGATACAGTTATGAAACTTTGTCCATAGATTCTTTACGTTGATATCAAACAGTGCACTTTTATTGAAGCATTCATTTAGATGTGGCCTAGTGTTGGTAATAAAGAATTGGCTTCATAGTTGCGCCTACGCAGTATCCATTAAACTAGCGCACAGCTCAAATCAAATGTAATTATCTTAGCACCCAGTGTGTATGCTGCTGAATACGGGAAATATGTATTATAGATCTGCAGGCTTAGACAAATCGACGGCGAAGTGCCAATCACTCCTAACTGTTGAAGTTAAAAATTTCCTGTCCTAAAAACGTTAGTAGGTCAATTGACACATTGGTTTAGTTAGGAGGTGTATGCAACTAAAATCTGTTTCGAAGATTTTACTAAAACATGCGGAAACGCACGTTTAAATTATAAGTGCTAAAAAGTAATTTTCTCGAAATATGTCGGAAGTTAATGCACTTGACCGTCGAGATGACCTTTTTTGCCCACCAAACACTAAAAAATGTATAGCAATGACATTACCTGGCACGTTACTTGTCACCTGACTTCTTTGCAGATGTATAAACCTGTTGGGCGTTTAACTTCGAAACGACTATATTATTTCTATGGTTACATTTGTTCTCACTTTATTCCATTAAATCCACTTTCTAATCATATATTTACATACACTTTTAAACAATATTCTCCTCTCCGTGTAGCAACAAATACATCCAAACATCTCTTTATTGTATACTCTTGCTTGTATGATTATACTTTTGTCATCCATACATTGGCTTTCTACCGTCGTGTCTTCACACGGTGATCTGCACGTTCTGCACGATGTTGGACCACTCCACCTTGGAAGGCACCAGGTAGAACGCCGGCGCCACTTTCTGACCGCACGGGCACTTGCAACCTGCAATAAAAAAGTTGATGATTAGTTCCCATTTAAGAGATCTAGGAAATGAATGAATTCCGATCTGTCTAGCAGTTAATTCATATGAACCTTTTAAAGGTAATGGGCCCCGCCGCAAACAATCTCCTACACCACTTTCGTGCTTTCAGTATGAGCCATCGCACCTTCTGCGAAGCAGTAATGCGGACGAAGAAGGTGGCGGAAAGGGTGGAGGCAAACCTCACGCCTTACCGGGTCTCGGGAATCTTAGGACGATTCCCAGCTACCGAAGGCATAAGCTTGCGAACAGCAAGCTAAGGGCGCCTTTTAAAAGGTCAAATGAAGGAATACTGGTGGGTTTAGTCAGTAAAAGTCTGACACTGTCTCTGTATGATGAGTTATTTAATGACAACACCTAAAAAAAAGTATAAACCATCGCACATTTTTGTTCAGGAGGGACGCAGCCCTTACGACCTGGATCCTGAAGCCCTTGAACCTGTTGTGTGTTCCCTAATATTTTGATACTAAAGTTAGTTACCCATAATCCAGTTGAAAGAGCCAATTTTGTTGAGACACTTGGGGCAGTTCAGCTTGCCCTGCGTGGAGTGGTAGACGTCCCGCATCCAGGTCATGGGCTCCACGAACCACATGAGGCGGCAGATCTCGGGCAGGTCTGCGCGCGCCGCTATTGAAGCGTCCACCATGTTCGTTTCGCTATAGCCGTCTAATCCCTGCGAGAAAGAATAACTTCATCTTGAGATTAATTGCTGGCGAAATTGTATCGATAAAAAACATGAGAATTTGTCTTTTAATCAAGAGGAAATATTCGCCGTTTTGATCTTCTATACCCATTACAAAGAAGAAAAAATAGAGTCATAGTTTAAACATCTACTGAGCCACAAAAGTCAGCGACTCCGTTCCATCTAGGCGGTCGTAGACATTTAAAATGTGCCAATTTCATCCTTATGCCAAGGGTCCAAATTTGAGTTTCAAAGTACCAACAGTTCTTAATATTACTAACCGTTTCGTCGCAATTCCGGCAGTCCGCACTGACGGTAAATGAAACTACAATAGCTAATCTAACTATTGACGTATCTAGGGGTTTGTTTTTCAAGGGGGAGGGGGGTAGTTGGTTCATGACATGCTTGATTATTGTGTGAAGTTATCAGTATTTTGGCGTCGATCATGGAATTTTGAATCGGTAGCCCAACATCTTAGGGTGGGAACTAGACCATACTTGCCTCCGCCCCGCGCCCCTACCTATGATCTATGAATCTACATAATCTATGCTGGTATGCCATAATTATTTACTGGAGAAGGTTCTAAAACTAAGTTTAAATTAATGTACTCAACATTAGCAGTTGCTTGGCCGCCATTCCATTGGTACAAGTTAACGCTAGATGAAACTACAATAGCCAATCTACCTGAAGGGCAATTCCCGTATTTCTAAGGAATGTTCACATTTACATAACAGTCGCTACCTGCCAACAGCATTACATCTTCTTGACATTATCGCTGAGACGCTATTGTAACTTGAATGCGAACGATTTTTAAGTACGAAGAAAATGGCAAGTGCCTTTGTATTTCCCAGAAGACATCATCATACCTGACTGGGTCCTTCATCAGTGTCACTGGGCTGGCTGCAGCTCTTAATCTGTCCAGGACAAGGATCAACCATTTTATTTGAATACCTAGTAACTTGATTTGAGTACTTTAAGTACAGGAGTAGGTACCTACTTATGTGGAAGGGACGTGATTCATGTAAATCCATCTCGCTTGCTCTTTGCATACTGTTTATTGATTGGCTTAAAGGATCCCCGAAACTGTCCGTTCGTTTCCGATTGGCAATTGCATATTATCCCCGAAACGGTACTACATGCCCTACCATGTCCTCTCATCACAGTGATTGGGTTGGATTTTGGTTTTCATAATAACACTGTTTATTTGTATGTTTTTAACATTGTACTTGGTTCTTTTGCTTTTCTTTCTATAAAGTTGCACCTGCCATGTTTTGTTTCCGCACCACCCTAAGGTTGACTGTGGGGGCATAACTGCCTATCTACAGTATTCTTATTAGTGCATTAAGTTTTAACAAATAAATATAAATAAGGTTAGACATATTGCAATGGCGTAAAACTACATATCCACCCTTACAGCCACGCCACAGTCGTGTATACATGACAAAAGCAAAATGTGTACAGTACGCCACGGTCACAACTGCATGACAGATTTCAAGGATGAAAGTGTCGCTTGGCGCCGACAGCACGCTTTTGCTTTTATGATGTGTTATTCAAAATGTTAAGGACTGACACAATGAACTTGAGCTACACCTTACCTGGCTGGGTCCCTCGTCGCTGTCACTGCGCTGGCTGTGGCTCTGACTCTGGCCAGGACTGCTGTCCTCGTACTGGTCACAGCGCATGTCCATCAGCTGCGACGCGAGGCTCTTCAGCTTCTCTAACAGGATCTCTCCGTTCTCAGCGCACGTCAGTCCTGTCAGCTTGCTTGGCGGTGGTCGCATACCTGCGGAGATTTTTCGATGTCAATGTTTTTATCGTTGTAAGTTTTAATTGGTCTTGTAAAATCTTGTCTCTAAGGTACTTTTAAGATGGCAGTATTTGGTAGTTATTGAGTTTTCACAAGCCAAAAATCAAGGAATAATTTCATTGGAAACTAGCTGACTCGACAGACGTCGTTCTGTCTGAAGCTGTTGGAGTGCTCCTCGTATAATATGAAGTAGCTAGTAAATTCCTAATATTGTCAATAGAAAACAATTTCATAAGAAACTAATAAATATTTTTTTTAAGTTAATCCAAATTGGTCCAGTCATTCTCGAGTTTTACGCTTAGCTATGCATTTAGCCATTAATTTTTATTTATAACTAGCTTTTGCCCGCGGCTTCACTCCTGTTAACTGACTACTATATTCTACTCAACCCTATTCTACCTCACTCTATAATACTCTACGGGATAAAATCCTATCCTATGTCTGTCTCCTGGTTCTAAGCTACCTCCCCACGAATTTTCAGCCAAATCGGTTCAACCGTTCTTGAATTATAAATAGTGTAACTAACACGACTTTTTTATATATATACATAATTCAAATGTTAAACAATATTTATAATTATAATGTTTAGAAAACAGACAGATATAGCGAAGCTTGCAGTCGTCTGCGTACTTGTGAGCAAATGCATATCAGCATAACATTGCACTCATAATTTTAGCAGGCACCTACGCTACATACACGCTCTGATGTATAATTGCAGACATTAGCCGGGTGTACAATACAACACGATATTTCTAAAGGCAAACCATCAAGGCAAACTTAAGTGGCAGTAGGCAGGGCACATTGCTCGCAGAACGGATGGCCGTTGGGGCCTAAAGGTTCTGGAATGGCGACCACGTACCGGAAAACGTAGCGTTGGAAGCCCTCCTACAAGGTGGACCGATGACCTGGTAAGGGTTGCGGGAATCCGATGGATGCGAGACGCACAGGACCGTTCATCCGCCGTTTTGCGCGGATGTGGCGCATATTTTTGACATACTTATAATATGTTAGTTCTAAATTTGCGCCTTGTTCCGCCAAATAAAATGTTTTTATTTTTTTCTTAGTTTTCATTGTGGCGATACTTGGGGGAGGCTTATGTCCAACAGTGGACGTCTTTCTATATCATAGAGACTATCCTGCATCGTGATATCACATTTCTCCGCGCGATTAGAATATTTAGTCCGAAATCAACTTGGACTAGCCCGTTAGTATAGTAGTTAGTGGCCCTGACTGCTATGCCGGAGGTCGTGGGTTCGATTCCCACCCAGGACATAGGGTGTAATTTATCTACACTTATAACATTATAAAGTAGTAATGTTTTTTTTTTTAGTTTTATATTTTTTTGTTTGTAGGAGGTAATCTCTGAAAATACCTACTGGTCCGATTGCGAAAATTTTTTCACTGATAGGAAGTTGCTTTATTCCTGAGTGAGGGGCAAAAGCTAGTCTATAATATGTATGTATTTAGAAATATACAAATATGTTTATCAGTTCTCTAGTACTCATAGCACCAGCTCTGCTTAGTTTGGGACTAGATAGCGTCGTGTGAAAGTTGTAAAATATTATTATTTAATAGTCGGGCAGTGAGCAGTGGTGGCCGAGTGGTAACGGCCCCGACTTACGAGTTGTAGGTAAAAACATCGTGAGGAAACCGGCATGTCCTAGAGCCAAAAAGACATGCGACATCCACCAACCCGCACTGGGTCCACGTGGTGAATTACGGCCCATTCTCCTAGAGAGGAGGCATGAGTTCTAGCAGTGGGAACATTAAAAGGCTGATTATAATAATAATTCGGGCAGTTGCCAGGACCAGACAAAATATCCGTCTGGTCGAAAGATCCTCCATTTTCAACGGAGGTCTGCAAGACTTTTCGCACACAACAACAGACACGACGTTTCGCATACCTCTAAAAGTCTTCGCCTTCTTACCTTTCTTAGCCAGTTCCACCTTGACATCCTTAGGTATGTGCGGTATGATGTTGCCCTGGCTGGCCACGATGCGGCGACACTTCTTGCAGCGGTACACGATGGGGTCGGGACGCTCACGCACCAGCCCCGGGTCCGGCTTCACCAGGTCCGCGAACAGCTGCGGCAAGATCTTCACTGGAAGTGGGACCGTACATCAATTTGTGAACACTAAATTAACTTTCGGATTAAGTAGGCTAATGGAGCATTTAGGTTGTTGGACAGTGAAGAGTTCTTGGGTAGATTGCACTTTGATATTTTCATATTTTTCAGGGTGTTCATCTAATATAGCTTCTCCAGCTCTGGGGGGAACGAATGGGTGGATCAGACTACTGACATAATACGACGTGTTCCTTCACTTGCTTTTTACGTTCCAAGACTACAAGTGGCTCTTTCAAACGATCCCACAGCCCTGGCAGACACGTCCTTGGCAGACCCCATCAATATAACTGATATCCCTTGACTTGCTCCTGGGACACAATGCTCCATATTGAAGCAGTTCATTTGTTGAAAAAAGAATGTCGATGAGTCAAAAATATAAATTTAAAAAATAAAAAAACCCGACTGCGTAAAAAAATACTTTAGCTAAAAACTAAAAAGAAAAAAACAAGTTTAGTACGGTAGCGTAAAAACCAATTTAAATAAAACAAATGATAAATTCTAATACGGAACGTATTGACTGCAACAGTCGGGACCCATTAAAATAATCCAGACTAAAATCATCCCATCTAAAGGGTTTCTGTGCAATTTTCATAGTAATTAACGCAACAATTCCAGCAGTTCACGCTTGACGACGTGACCATGGGAAATAGGGATTCATTTTTATATAAACAGACTAGCTTCTGCCCGCGCGAAAGTTAGTTTCTCTAAACAAAACTTCCAAACCCTTCGTTCGTCCTTGAGTTTCGTAGCATCTGTTCTTAGCGGATGTCTACACTCTAAAAGAACCTACCTGCCAAATTTTAAGTTTGTAGTTTCGGAGATTTCGTGATTAATCAGTGAGTGGTATTTCGCTTTTATATATTTATATAGATAATAACTAATTATTCCTGTAACAAGTAATAAACTAATTTGAATTTGACAAAAGGAAAATAATATAACAGTAGTCACCTTCCTTCAGCTTCTGTCCAGCTAACTTGAGACGAAACTGTTTGAACCTCGGGTCATCCCTGTTGATGGTGTAGCCCATATGTCCAAACAACTTCAGCTGGGCAACAAAGCCTACATTGGGGCCCACATAGCGTCGTTTACTCCTCACCAGGTTAAAGGCTTCTTCGTAACATAGTCCATACTTCTCCATGATGAAGCTGATCACTACTGCTGCTGATCTTGAAACTCCATAGTGACTAAATTGAAAGCAGATTATATTTATTTATTTAATTGTGGAGATCCAATTAAATAAATAAATATAATCAACAAAGGGTACAAAGTAAAAAAAAAAACAATAAATAATACAAGGGGTCCTTTAACATGTGCTCCTTCAGTTACAGGCACATCTATCTATTTTAGGTTGCCGCACTTAATCCTATGTGGACCATTGTATGTGAGGAGACAGCACATATAACTAGATAAAAAAATATTTTTAAAATTAGGGACAAAATACAGTAAACATTATGTATTTAACAACATATTTGAGTGATAAAAGGCCATAAAAAAATGATAACATTAAAAGACATTTATCTTTTCATAATCAACAGACATTTACTCAAAAGTAGAAATCACACACAGTTAAACCCATAGGATGATGCTTTTATCTAGAGAGTAAACATTTTTATACTTTGTTGCAGGTTAGCAAAACTGGAATTGTTAAATTAATATATTTTAAATTATTCAGTTAATATATTTTAAATTATTCAATTAATATATTTTAAATTATTCAATTCTATTGTATTAAATTTTAAATTAAGTAAATTTTAAACTATTAAATTATTCAATTTTAAATTTTTAAATTATTCAATAAAAATCATAAGTTCAAATTGTTCCTAACCATTATGCATCATGGTTATCTGAATAAAGAAATTATTATTATTAATACTAAATTCTTTTTAAGGTAAAATGACTGCTGATTAAAATACGATTTGCAGGTTGTATTGTAACACATACCTATGTACTTAAGGAATAAAAAAAAAAAATACAAGTTGTCTTACCCCGTTAAATAGCTTACCAGTTATACTTTCTCTAATTGTAAAAGTTATTGACAAGTAGCACACAGTTATATGACTTGATTACTGACCAGTGTACAAGGATAGTCCCTCCCTCTGCAATAGCTTGCTTGATGAAGTCATTGGTCTCTGGCAGGTGGCTGATCAGATCCTCTTTTGGTACATCTGCCACTGTAAATAAAAATTAATAGAATTAGAAGTAAACAAAACAGACCAAGTACAGAATAACACGCTGCGTTCCAAAACGGGTGTAATAGACGTGACAAATGGGATTGGGCAGGTCATGTCAGTCGCATGCACAGTTACCGCTGGGTGAGTGTCACCACGCAGTGGGTTCCTGTTGTCGAGGCCAGATAAAAGGAGATAACGAGATGATCTGAACGGTGCGGGAGAAGAATGTGAAGGACTTGGGGGAACCCTTTGCCCAACATTTGGACAGTAATGGCTAGTAAAAAAAATTTGAAGTATATCGTACTGAGACTTTAAGTGGCTTAAATATATATTATATCAATTCTTCATTAACCCAACAAACTTCACAAACCTTAAGAGCATACTACAATTTCACAGTAATTGTTTTTGTGATCTTAAGCTAATATGGATGAAATAAATAGTAAACAGTTCACATAATATAAATCGGGATAAGACCAGCTACATAACTACTAATACAAAAGAAAAATACTACTTTTTTGTGAGTTTTATTGTGTAGCATCAACCATGTAGTCGTGATGTGGGTGTGCTGGACACATTTTGCTTTACTCGAAGGTCTTCAAAAGTGAATGGACATCTATTAGATGTGGTGATTGGATTATAGACCTCCTCTATTACCTCCCATCAGGGAAGACTGAGGTCAAGAAACAGACCAAATAGTTTAAAACGACAGGTTTAAAACTGTCGCAAATATTAAGATTTCTTAATGAAAAACCCCTGGTGATTTTATAATTGCAAAAGTAACTGTCTGTTTGTTGCATTTTCACACATAAACTGCTGAACAAATTTGAATGATTTGTTGAATATAGACAGATAGAATCCTGGAGGATAGTTTGACATATATTTTCTACTTATTATATAGAGTTGTTATTGTTTATTTTTTATTTTTTAAGGTAAGGTGCCATGTTTGTCGTAAATAAACTCTTTTTCTTTCTTTTCTTTTAACTCTTGGTAAACTTACACTTAACATAATGGAAGACCACATTGGCTCTCTCCAGTATAGACCTGGGTAACGGCACCACATCTATTGTGAGGATGTGAGTGATCTGCAGCTTTTCCAATGTCTTGAGGTCTCGAGCACATGCCAAATTACCTGAAAAGTGATTGCCAATGTGGTTATTATGTTACTCTAGAGTCATGAACAAAATGGTTATAAAACCAGAATTTGTTGTCTGTAGACTCTGCAGCCAACAACTGTGCCATGTGCTAAAAAGTACTTGTTATTGAGAGGTTCTGTTTGTGTAATATTTAATAACAGGTAATTACTTGGAAAGTTGTTTTATGAGAAATCTAGATTAGGTCATGTGTCTTGATAGAAACTAACCTAGGTATAATCTTTCGTCAATGAGGTCCACGCTGATGCCGAAACAGTCATCCAGAAAATCAACTGCATCATCATCATCATCTTCTGCGTGGACCACTGCGGCCACACTACGTTTAGCCATCTAAGCACCCAACGGACCGCTAGAAATCATAAAATATCCGATAAGTTGTAGACATAATTGACAGTTCTACGTATCTTTTCTCTACATTATCGTCGTTCAAATTAAATCAGGTTCAGGAATAGAGCGTAATCTTTGGACATAAACACACCTCTTGTAAGAAAATCAATACTCATAAAATCAATACATGAGCAAGTTGCGCAGAGTTTTATACTGCTATATTTAACTATTTACACAACAAAGAAGATTCACAGTAACTGGAATATGAACAATAGTTATTTTAATACAATTTACGTAAAAAACACCAAATAAAATCTTCCAAAAACGTGAAAATTTCAGAAAACACCCGCGAATTTTCTTATTTTGACATTTGATTTGACAATTGACAATTATTATTTTTTTGCTTTATTAATGTTTTGGACTTGGGTACTAAGTTTTTTAAGCTCCTTCTTGGTATGGAGCATTTACTTTGAGTGCAATTAAAATACGGAAGTAAGTGTAACACAATGTTTTCGCAATATTTGGCAACAAATGTATCGAGTCGGCCTACTCGGCAAGATTTACTGAGGTAGTCAATATAGTACAATATTTGCAGCTCCATTTTGCAGAAACGCATGTTTCAATAATCCCACCACATATGGTCCAGTTGTGTAAACACTTAATATATAAAACTACACCAATTTTATATCACAATATCCACTAAGAATAATTCTAATTAAAACCATTGAACTTTCTTTTTTCAATTCCGCCTAAAACCTTTACAATTACGTATCTGTATTGGTATTTTGTTAGGTATCGCTTGTTTTCTTGCAACTTTTTTGATTTACTTACTAATATGATTTAGTTAGATATTTTGATGACACACATTCATTTAAGTATTAAAACACATATTTGTTTAATTTAAAAGTCGTTTGACACGTTCAAACTGTTCAAACCAGACGGTTGAAGGTTTGCAGTGCACTTAATTAATCATTCATCATAATTATTATTTTAGGTGAAAGACGTCCAAGCTGCTGTACATAGGCCTCCCCCAAGTGTCGCCACAACGAACGGTCCTATAATATGTGTCTCGCATCCATCGGATTCCCGCGACCCTCACCAAGGTTATCGGTGCATCTTGTGGGAAGCCTTCCAAAGCTTTGTCTTTCAGTACGCGGTCGCAACTCCAGAACCTTTTTGCCGCAATGATCATCTGTTCTGCGAGCAATGTGGGCTACCCACTGCCACTTAAGTTTGATGATTCTTCGAGCTATGTCGGTAACCTTGGTTCTCCTGCGGATATTTTAATTCTTGTGCCGTTCACGCAAAGAAACTCCGAGCATAACCCTTTCCATTGCTTTTTGGGTGATTCTTAGCCTTCTGATGAGGCCTATTTTGAGCGACCACGTTTCAGAGCCATATGTTATCATTGGCAACACGCCCTTGACTTAGACTTTCGTCTTGAGACACTGTGGTATGTTGGAAGTGAAAATACCGCGCAGCTTCCCGAATGCCGCCTAGCCGAGGTGGATTGTCGCCCTTCTTAAAGAAGGGTACCTACCACCACACCTGTTTCATGCCACATAATAAATAAAGCCGCAACTACTACACACGAAATCCAAAGCGTTAAACACAACCACAAGTCCCTACCCACTTTCATAGCGACATCATAGATCACATTTCTGCTTGACGCTCCACTGCGACTTGGCCCATCCCTGTAAATACCACACATGCAAAATTAAACTAAATCCGGACTTTTTTATGGTACGTACGGTTTCTTTCCATTACGCTCCTGTTAAAGAGGCATTATCAGGGACATTATCTAAAAATCACGTACGTATTTTGGAGAAATGGTTTAGTTTTACCTACTGAATACAATTTATGAATACCAAGCAGTAGAGTACACGATTGTTTGGACAACTTTCTAACATCTAGCATCTTCACAACACGGATACCTGTTTACCCATTTACATACGTAAATGTGTAACAGCTTAGTAATCCGTATGGCTCGAATTATTTTATTCTACAGTATTCAAATCAACGTTTAAGAGCCTATCTCCCTACCTGCTTCTACATCTTTAACCAACTTCCAAAAAAGTAGGTTCTCAAGTCGTTGGTTTTTTTGTTTCAAATCTTTTAGAGATATCATTGGGAAATGTAAACCGGTTTTAACGATTTACTTTTTGTTTCGAAGAGTTTGTCTGTCAGGTGGTTCCATTTTTTTGGTGAAGTTCTGATGAAGAAATTCAGAGATAGACCATGCAACTTTAATCAAATGATGGCAAATCTTCCAGTGATGCTGCAATCGCAAGTCTGTTATAAACATCACGCTAGTACGCTCTGACATCTTACATATCTGCAGTACCCCTTACCGCAGATAGTAAAGTTTACACTGGTATTCGTTTCACTAATTACTTATGTTCAAATTCCAGGATATTAGGATCATCAATTCGGGCATAACTTTTTTATTTACGGATCTATCTTGATGATTCTTTTTGATCTTTAGTACCTACCCAATCTCAACTTTGATATGCCCTCTCGATCTACCCTCGCAGCGGAAGAAATCATTTAATTAAAAGAATAAAATGACCAGCACAATAAAGGTACCTTACCAGAGAACATGCTCGCTATTTGTTTTTAGCTGTGGAAGTATGGAATACCACAACTAAAAAATGTAAAATAAAAAATACGACCGCTGTTACAAACTAAAAATGCGAAATTATACTTTAATTTCGGAAGTCGGAGTCAAAAAATGATAGGAATGAAATTTAGTTTTGTTTGTGAAGTTGGTTGTAAAAAAAGGTTTTTACAGTAATTTTTATTTATTTGTTTATTTTACTATTTATGTACACAAAAAAAAACAGAAAACAGTAAAAAGTGTCTACTTTGTATTGTCTTTTTTCTGTTAGTACAAAGGTACTGCTTATTTCCAAAGAAATTTCTTCCAGCAGACCTTTTAGTTACTTTGAGTTCCATTAGAGTGCGAATGTAATACATTTTAATGCGTTTGAAGTATTTGGCAGTAAATGTTTCGAGTCAGTCTTCTTGGCAAGTTTCGCTGAGGTAGTTAACACTATAATTCTCAGCTCTATTTTACTGAGGTCGCGTGCGCTGGTTTCAATAATTCTACCTAATGTCATAGTGTGTTTGTAGACGAGGTACAAAATTACACTAGTTTTACATCACAATATCCACAAGGAAATAATTTGCGTATAATTAAAACAGCCACTGAACATCCCGCCAAAACCTACAGTTTTGATGTTGCTATCTATGGAGAAATCGATTTCCAAAACAATGACCAGTGCAATGACCATAGGTTATGCATAAGCAATAAATACTTACTTCCTACTTTGATTGTCATGACCTTAACATTTATATCCCACCGCCTAACTTCACCCAAGTAGTCCATAGCCGGTCCGAAGTCCAAACAGATTGCACAAACATTGCCCTCAGGTTTGGACTTTAGAATCCGCGGACTCACTACCTTATGCAAGAAACGTTGGTCATGGTTACCTAATAATATATAGCAACTAAAATTAGTATTTGTATCAAACTAGGTCATCGTGTGTGTAATCATTTTTACGGAAGTTATTTGCCTAAAGCACTAACTGGATTATCGTGATGACTGTTTGAAATAAGAGTAATTGTTTTTTACGTCTTAAAATATGATAGTTAAGCATCATCATCATTAACATAGGCTCTTTTATTATTTATTTATTTAATCTTCATGTATCAATAGTAGTGGTACATAGGCGGATTTAATACAACAAGGCATTCTCTACCAGTCAAATTTTGGGTTAAAAATGACAACACTGGTAGGTTTGCACAATAAACAAATAACAGATACTTCAAACAGAAAAAAAAGTTATTTATATTGATAAAATACATATATATGCTAAAATTATAAACTAATAAATACTATGAAAAATAGAAAACTTAATAACAATTCTGACTTCTTTTATTGTGTTAACCCCCACAATTCTGTGTTAGCCTCATCCAGGTTCTACTTGAGATGGCGCCAATATCATCTGCCTATCTCGCTGCCAGATAGCCAACATTCGCTCTATCAGTCTTTGGAAACCCTACGGTCAGGGTTGCATCTGGCTATGAGTCCTGCCCAACTCCATATCAAATTCGAGTTCCATAGCTCGTTTTCCAACATCGAAGACGTTCGTACTCATACATCTTCGGATCTCGACCTTTGGACCACGATTTTGGCGTTCACTTTAGACACAGTTCAGTAAAGAAGTGAAGTATCCGTTCGACAAAAATCGAAGTCAGGTGTATGAAAAAAAATCATCATCTATATAGATTGACCTGCTAAAATAAATTGAGTAATAAATTCTTTCCCTGCACGCTGTCTGACTGTTGGTGTAATGGAATTAAATGAAGCTTTTATTATGACTTTCCAAATGGTAAATGCCAGCCACAGCTTGATACAGTACCGAATGCAGAATCTATACAAGTGTCCATTTTTTTTTTTTTCAAAATAGTTCTACACTAGATCTACAAAAAGAATTACTTTTGTACCGTGGGTGCTTCACATTTATATAAGACACCCAAACCCGGAAGAACTATGTGTCATGATAGATATATACATAATTTTTATGGTAAGTACACCAAAAATAAAAACTACATTAGGAACTTAAAATTAATAGGGTGTCATATAGACCATACAAGTAGGTATTTGTTCCGTGCGGGAATGGTACTCGGGACACTCAATGCAGCACCATATCGCTCAACCACTGCACTAACCGTGCCATAAGTTGTCCTTTGATATTATAGCAATCTCGAACCCTAGAAGAAGAGCGATATTTGATCTAAACAACTACAAACGTTGGCCCCAACTTTCGTAACAAACATTTGGCTTTCTTGTGCAAGAACTAACCTTGGCCTTTATATTTAGGTAATAGACGGGCCCAATAGTCCATTAGGTCATAATGTAATAATCACCATAATTATTGCTAAAACTTTCGAAAAAACGTAAGAGGAAACTTAGATAAGTTATGGATTGCAGGACGTAAAGTTTAAAGTAAGTAAATAAGCTGATGTGACGGTGCCCACATTTGTCGACTAAATAGCCATTGGTCGGAGCAGATAAATTAACTACAGAAGTGGAAAACGCGTATCGGAAAACGTAGTGTGAGACGCTCTAGTAGGATAGGACATTGATCATAAGTGAGACGCTCCAGTTGGATAGGACATTGATCATAAACGTAGTGTGAGACGCTCCAATTGGATAGGACATTGATCATAAGTGAGACGCTCCAGTTGGATAGAACATTGATCATGAGTGAGACGCTCCAGTTGGATAGGACATTGATCATAAACGTAGTGTGAGACGCTCCAGTTGGATAGGACATTGATCATAAACGTAGTGTGAGACGATCCAGTTGGATAGGACATTGATCATAAACGTAGTGTGAGACGCTCCGATTGGATAGGACATTGATCATAAACGTAGTGTGAGACGCTCCGGTTGGATAGGACATTGATCATAAACGTAGTGTGAGACGCTCCAATTAGATAGGACATTTATCATAAACGTAGTGTGAGACGCTCCGGTTGGATAGGACATTGATCATAAACGTAGTGTGAGACGCTCCGGTTGGATAGGACATTGATCATAAACGTAGTGTGAGACGCTCCGGTTGGATAGGACATTGATCATAAATGTATTGTGAGACGCTCCGGTTGGATAGGACATTGATCATAAGTGAGACGCTCCAGTTGGATACTGACTGGTGTATGTACAATGCTGCATAGTCTTTCTGGCCCTACAAATTGTGAATCAGTCACCAGCACAGCTGGAGGGAAAGGTTTCAATACTGATGGTTGAATTTCTCTGAAGCTTCTGTTGAAACTAAATCTAGTAACTTTTTAATGTCAGCACCTCGTACTTTCGTATGTGAACAACCTTGGACTTGTATTACAAAACCACTGTTATTAAGTATGTAGTCATAATTTCATATAAACGCATACGAAATCGTTTATAAGGAAAACCTACTGATTGCCTGTAGGAAACGTGTTTACGCCTCTTGGAATTATTATGACGTCACTACTTGCTGTTCGAGTGAAAGTAGAAAATTGTCCCAAGTGACATACTGCTGGGATAAAAAGTATCCTGTGTGCTATTCCAGGGCATGGTCTACCCGTGTGCTATGTTTCATCCAAATCCGTACAGCCGTTCGAGCATGAAGAAATAACAAACACACACATACTCACAAACGCGCGGGTGTCGCTACTGTGTGGACCGCCCGGAGGACACGGTGGAGGTGTGCCCCGCTTGGGCAGAGCAACGCCGTGTCCTCGTGGGGGCAATCGGCGGCGGCGATCTCTCGCCCCAACCGCCGCCGGGATTCCGATCCCGATTTCCGGCCACCGTAGGCGCGGGCTTGCGGACGGCGAGCAATGGGTGGCTCACCGTCCGACCGTCCGGTAACAGTCCGGACCAAGCCCAAGTCGTCAACGGCGCGTGCTGTTCCACGCGCGCCTCAAGGAGATGTCAGCAACTGTAGGGGCCCAGCAGGGTCGAAGCCTAATGGGGCCAAGGGTCTGATTCCGAAAGGAAGACTCGGCCCTGGTACGAAAGGCAACGAAGGAACAGGAGTGGGTTTTCAGTCAGTAAAAGTCTGACACTATCTCCCGCCCCGCCCAAGAGAGCGGGGGATGTCATAACATGATTTTCCCAACGAAAAAAAAAAAGAAAACACATACTCACAAAGCTTCGTCTTTATAATATTATAGTGTGACTCAATATCTTTTTTTGTATAAGTGGCAAATCATCAAATAACTTCTTGCGCTGTCAAACTTCTACAGGCTAAAACTACTACAGTCCCCCTAGCCAAAGGAATTGGAGGCGTGGCCTACTCGAAGCGTTTGGCGTGAACGATACGATTGTAACTTGGCTAGGGGGGCAGGTCTGTCGGCGAGTTACCCATTATTCGCCGTCCGCAAACCCGCAAATACGGTAGCTAGGAATGTTTCTGCGACTCAGTACTTTTTTTTATTATTGATACGCTTGCGTTTGATCACTGTCTCACCTGATAGTAAGCGATGATGTGGCCGACGATGGAGTCTATACGATACTCGTAACTTGCATGAAATTGCTTGTCAGTTTCAAAAATTAAAATTAAATTACTTTGCTAATAAAACTATCATAAAACAACTCCGTAATTGCAATGCTAACATGTAATTTGCGCCTGTTCTGTTGGCAAACTTACCGTAAATCGATAATAATGGATTTGGCATACATTCATTGTGCCAAATCATGCTGGACTACCGCATAAATGTAACTGTAGGTAGTTAGATGGACACTAGACTGATAAGTAGGTCATTAAAATAATCTACTATCCATACATATAAAAGCGAAATACCACTCACTGATTAATCACGAAATCACCAGAAACTATAACACGGAATAACACCTACAAACTTAAAATTTGGCAGGTAGGTTCCTTATAGGGTGTAGACAACCGCTAAGAACGGATTTTACGACACTCCAACCCTAAAGGGCGTAAAACGAGGGTTGGAAGTTTGTATGAAGAAACCTACATTTATGCAGGCGAAGCTGCTGGCAGAAGCTAGTACTACAATATAGGAAGACGGTCGTGAGTTCAAACTTCAAACCCCACCGGTTGCTCTATTGAGCACGTGAACCTGCTTCCGCTTGAAGACTTAATCGAATAGCCTTACTTTTAATTGCTCAGTAAAAATAAAATGTGACTCAGTTTAATCAGTTGTTAAGGAGCTTAGGAGTGGAATTCCCTGCTGGACTCTGTGTTTCCTGATAGCTAAAACCAGGGGATCTTAAGTCAAAGTGAATAGGTTAGTTCTAGGTAAGCATAGATACTCCATCGTCGACCACATCATCTCTTTCCATCAGACGAGGTAGTAGTCAAGTGCAATCCTAACAATAATAGAAAAAAGTTGTACAATCAACGACTTCACTTTTTTTTTGTTTTCGAGGGGAAACCTTCAAAAGGCACCCGAGCTTGGGGGATCCGGCGTCCGGAGTGTGGGATTTTTACCTCACTAAAACCACCCCGGTGACCACCATTAGGACGTAGAAGCGTTACCTCTCAAAAGACCATTCCGGAACCCCCTCCGTGCAACGCCTACGGCACATCCCTGAACAACGACTTCACCTACCTATTAACATAAAAACAAATGTTTATTGTAAAATTGATTTTAAAATTAAAAATAACATCCAACCATCCATCTTTCATCCAACTCTCCTTTCGCAGTTCTGCTGGAAGAAATTTCATTTGAAATAAGCAGTACCTTTGTGCTCTTTTATCTGCTTTTATTCTTTTCATATTTAAGTGTTTGTGTGTACATAAATAAATAAATAACCTTGTTTTTGATACCAAAATGTGTACAAGTGTAACATTAAAATCACATTTTGGTTTCGAATTTATTCTTGAGTTTATTTATTAAAACTTTGCAAAAGCAGTTTCGTAAAACAGTACATTTTGATAAAATTGGGCAAAATTGTCATTGCACCCGAAGCAGAATATACGCCCGACCCGAAAGCGAGGTCGTTTTTGGGCTGTGATCGTTGTTTGCAGCTAAGAAACATGGCCCCACCTCGACGGGTGCCTGTCCCCTCGGCCGACCAGTGGGTCACAGCAGCACGGCAGTCCCCTACCAAGGTTATTAAATGTGAGTTTGAGTTTATTTAATTACTGTTAGGTGGGCACCTAGAGTAATGTTCTTACGCGCATGAAGTTGCGGTTGTAACCTCATGCACATAAGAACATTACTCTCCTTTTTCAGAGCAGTGGTGACCCAGGAGGTAACGGCCCCGACTTACGAGTCGTTCGTAGTAGAATCGAACCCAGCCATCCATACAATGATGATAGCTACGACCTGGGGATCTTTAAGACAAGATTAAACAAGTTACTTCTAAGTAAGCGTGCTCCGTCGTCAACCACATAGTCGCTTTCTATCAGGTGAGATAATGGTTAAACACAAGGTTATCAACAGTAAAAAAAATCGTCACCACTGCTCTCAAAACGGTGAAAGAAAACATCGTGCGGAAATCCGCACATCCTGGAACCAAAACTTCGAAGACATGTGACATAAACCAACCCGCACCGGGTCCACGTGTTAGCTTATGGCCCATTCCTTCATCTAGAGGGGACGATGAATAGAACGGCCGGACTGCGAGCTACCCATTGCTCGTCATAGATCCTTCCTACAGAATCCCGTAGAAGTACCTACTCTGTAGTGTTTTAAGGAAGGGATCTTAAAACGTCAACTTAAAACTTGAAAAAACTTGCAAATGCATCCAAACCGCCTAGATTTTTTTTTTTTTGAGTTAGATATAAACCAGTGTTTGACTGCGATCCCACCTGATGGTAAGCAGTGATGCAATCGTTGATGGTGAGGCGCACTAGTTTATTAAGAGCCTATATATTCACTCTAGCCTTGAAGACACCTAAATTATAATTGGACGGGAAGACCGCAGTAGGCAAATTGTTCCAGTCCCTCGATGTACGCGGTATAAACGGCTAAGAAGAAACGCTTAGTCCGAACCATTAAAGTTTCAATAATTTAATGCACAAACACATTTCAAAGATTAAAAAGAAAAACTCTACGGCATCGTAGACGGCACGTTAGCGCAGTACCTAGTTAAGAGATGGCTGCTATACTGCCTTTGTGTATGTGAGTTTACACGTATGTGTACGCACCTGCGAAACAGTAATTAGTGGGGGGGGGGGGCAAAGTTCTTTTAATAAAAAAAAATCTTTTATCTGCAAGATGCCAGAATGACAACGGATATTGCTCCATGCAGAACCAAAGTTATTGCTTAATTTCCAATTAAATATCGAATTGACAGATTGTAGAATGATGATAATCCACCCTCCCTTCCCTATCAGCATAATTTGCACTCATTGCCGAAAATTCCTACACGCTTATTATAATTATCTTTCAACCAAGGTCTTATAAAAAACAAAAAGCAATCACAAGCTCCCAATTGCGGCAATTAATAAGGCTGTGTTCAGAGTGCGCGTTGCGCAGGAGTTTCATCAGCGCGTATTGGGAGCGTGTTACGTCACACGTTACTTAGGTAGGTACAGTGTGCGCTTGGCTCTTTTACTGTAACGTAACTCCAGGATAATGCTTTGCTCAGTGTGCTATATATCGTGCATACGTGCGGGGTAGGTATATAGGCTTCTATCTGTATGTGAAACTTTTGTTGAGAGATTTTACGGTTGCAGTCCTTTTGTCTCACTGTTATTTTATCTCTGACTTAATTATGACATTAAAGGTGAACGCACACTTCTGAGCCGAACGCGTCAAACGAATCGAATTTTAGAATTCTTTATTCTGGAGTCCTTCCAGATTCAGACGATTCGGCGCGATTAGGTGTGCGGGGTTTCATAGAATTTCATAAAAAGAAATTCTAAAATTCTTTTCTTTCGAGTCGTTCGACGCGTTCGGCTAAGTGTGCGTTTACCTTTAAGATGCAATTAACAATCACTGTATTTTTATTTCCATTTCCAAAATTTGTTCTTCATAAAAAATAGGGTTAAAATAACCGATAAACGAACAGTCCTTTTACAATTATTTTAACCTTCATTGTTGGAGACACAAACTACTGAGTTGGAGTCTCTATTGCCTTCTTGTAAACTCAGAAACTACTAGACCGATTTTATAAAAATATTTCACCAGTGGAATGCTAATTTATCACTAAATGACATAAACTATATATTTTCTAGGGATCTTGGGTGATGTAGGGGTTAGGATGATCTCAGGGCCGCGCCGACCCCCCCCCCCCCCCCCCCCCACCAGCGCCAGTGTGCGAAACCTATGAAGCACCTCTTTTTTTCACGAATCTTCATGTTTGAACTTATGTTTTTTTATTATTTGTTAATTTTGACCGAAATAAATGTTCTCCAGTTTTATATAAATTCAGTCAGAAAAGTATCGGGAATGGATGATCTGTTTATGATTCCAAATTCAAATTTATGTTTTTTTTTTTGTTGTTGGTAGATTGGCACAACTGTTCCATTTTGGCGCGGAGTTTGAGTTGCATCTGTTATTTATATTAAATACAGTGCTGTTTTTAGTTATATCATATCTAGTGTGTATAGCGAATTTTATAATAGACAAAAACATCGAACAAAGAGTTTGTTTTTCAATACATATGTACTTTTTACACGACTGCCCAAAAAAAGGAGTGTTATCTAAGCTAATCTAGTAGGATATTACTGATACCTCGTGCCTTAGAGAGCACGTAAAACTGTCGTTACAGGTAGTCAGACGCTAGAAAGTCTGACCATCAGTCTATCCAAATAATTATGTTACCCAGTAACTGGGTTGTGGAAGTCTGACAGGCAGTCGCTCCTTGTAAAACACAGGTATTCAGCCGCATCCGGTTAGTCTGGAAGCTGAGCCCGAGCTAGTTGGGCATTGGCCGAGGTATGAAAGGCAACGAAGGAACAGGAGTGGGTTTTTGGTCAGTAAAAGTCTGACACACCCTCTCGCCCCGCCCAAAAGCGGGAGATGGCCGTTCTTAGCCGATGTCTATACCCTATAAGACTCACCTGCCAAATAAGTTTGTAGGTGTTATAGTTTCTGAGATTTCGTGAGTGGTATTTTGCTTTTATATATATAGAAGATTGACCACTGCGAAGCTTACCGAGAAGGCTGACTGTTTTACATCCGCGTCCTAATGGATTTCAAAATAACTTCAGCATCATCATTTCAGTTGAAAGATGTCCACTGTTGGATATAGGCCTCCCCCAAGTGTCGCCTAGATAAACGGTCCTGTGCGTCTCGCATCCATCGGATCCCCGCAACACTTACCAGGTCATCGGTCGATCTTCTAACGCCCCTTTCCATTGCCCTTTGGGTGACTTTAAGTTTTCTGATTAGGTCCATTGTAAGCGACCACGTTTCGGAGCCAAATATCATCATTGGCAGCACACACTGGTCATACATAGACTTTCGTCTTGAGACGAAAAGAGAACGAGAAAATACCGCGACGAGAAGATACCGCGCAGCTTCCCGAACGCTGGCCAGCCGAGTTGGATTCGATGATTGATCTCTTTCTCGAAGTTAGACTTAACCAACTGGACCGTCTGACCCAGGTAAACGTAGTCGTCCACCACTTCGAGTGTAGAGTCTCCGATCTTGATAGGAGTGGGTGCTACATGGATGCTTACCATGATTTTGAATTTGTCCATGTTCATTTTAAGTCCTACTCTTTCAGAAGCTCTACTGAGGTCACCAAGCATTGTACTGAGCTCCTCCGTAGTCTCAGCCATGACTACTATGCCGTCGGCAAACCGAAGGTGGGAGATGTACTTGCCATTTACATTAATACCTAGCCATCTCCATTTCAGAACCTTAAAGATATTCTCCAACTGAAAACGAAACTGTTGCCGCTACTGTTTTTCTTTCTTTTCTTTTCTTTCTCCATTGCTGTCGCGAAGTTTCGGAAAAATAACATCTCCTTGCCGCACGCCCTGCTGCAAGAGGACAAAATAACTTAAAGTGACTGAAAACTTAATATTTTCTAAACTTGACACTGGCTAAAAGTACAAACCGTGCGAAGACAAAAATTAAAAAAATATATAGTTGGGAAAAAAGCTAGGGAGATGATGACGTTTGTAGCAGTGGCCTATGATAGGTGTGTGTGATAGCAATAAAGTGATAGTGTTACATAAGGCAGCGTGTGTTGCGCCGGCGCCAGTGGTCCGCATCCAGCCGCGACGGATATAGTGATGTAGTGGTTAGAGGCTAGTACATACTTGCCGCCAGTGCTAGCCGACAGTGCTGTTGGTTACTTCCTATGCTATTTGTCTAAGTTAATTATTGGGTGTCTAATGTGTGGTACCGTCGGTTCGCGACCAGTATTCGTTTCCCCAGCTAGAAGGATCGACGACCTTTTAGTGGTTGGGACTAGAATAGAATAGAATTTTTATTTTGCAAATATGGGTAATACAAATCAGTTAGACTGCATAGTATTAATGTAGAATGTTTTATTGGTCTAAGGAGATGCCATTGTTTAGCAGGGAACTGTGATAGGCTCAATACAAAATTTGTATGCCATTTTTTTATTTACTAAATTAAATACTTTTTGGCTTTGGTAAACAAATATGAAAAAAAATTCTTCATCAACAATGAAGTTATAAAACTCCAAAGCTGCTAATAAAAAAGAGAAGTCCGACATGGTCTTTGACGTCAAAGGCACACACGTGCGGCAAAGCGAGCGGCCGTCATAGAAACGGTGTCGTGGCGAGAGAGACAGATATATTTGTTTAAAACTGTTACTTCTTGTTTGGTCTTCTACCAATTTTAATATTGTTGTTACAATTAATATTCTATTTTTGTATATTTATTGATAAACTGTTAGGTAACAAATATTTTTTTTATGCATATTTCCTTCCCTATTGACTGTTTTCGTCTCTTCGATTCCATATTTCCGATTTCTCATTCTATGATCATAGTAAGATCTCATGAGGTGGTAAATCGATAGTGGAAAGTACCTACATAATCATTTTGGAAATGCATCACGTACTTCAATTGTGTAACTGCTTCAGCTCCTATGAGTCAGCCCTCTTTACTTTGACGTCAAGAAAGAAATCAAAACCTGAATCAAAAAAAAACCATCTGAGTTTCAATTCACTCATCACCTGGTAAAGGTCTGTACGGAGACAGCACTAATTACACCCCATGCAGCAACTAAATAACTAAAAGCTACGAGTATTTGACGAAATTACAGGTGAGGGGGGATGGTCAGTGCCAGTGATTAAGGCAGTGTGGGGCCTGCATCAAATCTCACCAAGGGGTGCCCGAAATCTCTCTAAGAACGAGGGTTTTTTTTATAATTGTAGGCTCGCGTATGACCACTATTTCACCTGATGGTAAGCGACGATGTTGTCGAACACTGGGTTGGGACAGTCACTGTCTCGTTTTCGAATTTATGAAAGAAAAAGGCCTCGCTGATGTGGCTTTGCCCACGTCTAAACTAGTCCAGGCTACGCGTCGGGTACGAGAAATTAGTTTGATGATTTCTCACCTCACAAAAGGTCCACGGGTAGTGTGAAAGTGAAAATCGGGGCCCTGGGACGAAGGCAAGGAGGGAACGGGAGTGGGTTTTTAGTCAGTAAAAGTCTGACACTATTTCTCGCTCCGCCCAAGAGCGCGATTTGTCATAAGATGATTTTCCCAGCTAAAAAAAAAAAATAAAAAAAAAAAACCTCACAAAAGGTACAGACGGATGTAGATACGTGTTGGTCCTTATGTCCTCAACGGGTAGCGGTTTGCCAATGTGTTACCATTTACGTTGAACCATATTTTACTTACGTAACTCGTAATAGGTATTAATTAATGTTCCAATACATCTATATATTTAAAAGGAGAAACTGTCTGACATATCAACGAACAGCCGAAACTACTGGGACTAGGAGCGTGAAATTTTGGACAAAGTTTCCGTTTATGACGTAGGCGAGGAAGCGCACTAAGAGAGGATTTTTCAAAATTCACACTCTAAGGGGATAAAACGGGAGTCCAAAATTTGTATGATGAAAACCTTCTTTCACGCAGGCGAAGCCGTTGACAGAAGCTAGTTTCTAATAAGTAGACCTGTCCTATAAATTGTTATTGTTAGTTTTTTGTAATTAGGTATAATGATTTAATTTAATTAAGTATTACGTCACATAGCATTAGTTGAACACGATTAACATTCGTTCTTGTTATCAAAATTGTAACATTGCCTATCGAGTGCTCGGTTGGCGCAGTGGTTGAGCGACTGACAGCTGCATTGCGTGTCGCAGGTTTAATTCCCGCACGGAATAAATATTTTTAAGGTTTATTCATAGTTGTTCCAGGTCTGGGTATTTTGCGTTTGTGGGTTTATATGTTTGTGAACGCACCCACGACGTAGAAGTGACTCAAGACAAGACAAGTGTGGGGTAACGTCGCGGGCTTGCGGACGACGAGCCATGGATAGCTTGCCGTCCGGCCGTCCGATAATCGTCCACCGAGCGCGTATTGTTCCACGCGCTCCTCAAAGAGACATCATCAAACCGTAGGGGCCCAGCTGAAATTCGTGGTTCTAGAATGCAAAGGGCAACTGAGCGACACAGGTGTGATTTTATTCAGCTTTACCCTAAAGCTGGAGAAGTTATTGGATGATTTCCCAACTCAGAAAAACCGTCCGGTAACCAACCAACAGCCGTATTCCACCTTTTTTCTTCTTGCGCTAAATAGTGCTTCTACTATTATCATGATGGCCCGCAATAAGCTTTAGTAGAATAAAAATAGCCCCTACATTTAATAATTTTCTACATGAATTGTTTTTTTTATTTATTTGGATTCGATAAATTTCTTACATGCATTAAGAATAGTTTTACTTTTTCGTTTTGTTAGTGGGACCATCATTGATCCACACATTGCCAAGGAGTGAACTTATTTAGCAGAGTTCCTTACAATGAAACTGCTACTGAGACACTGAATACAACTTTTATGCCACCAATATTGTGCTAGGCTGCAGCAGGGCCATTCAGAAATGCTTGACGGGCCTCGGGTTGGGTGTAGCTGCTCCAGATCGAGCTCAAGTCGTCGACATATACATATTTGCATACCTGTAACTTAGGTGAAACATGTCTTGATCTATAACTGCCATTATAACAACTCCTGTACCATATTTATAACAAATAAATGAATGATTGATTGATTGATTGATTGACAACACGCAGTATTCCACGCGCTCCTCAAAGACATGTTAGTAAACCATAGACGCCCAGCAGGACCGGTACCCGCTAGAGCCACGGGGATTTTCTGAAAAGGAAACTCGTGGTCCCAAAACGCAAATGGCAACTGACGGACACAGGTGTGATTTTAGTCAGTAAAAGTCTGACACGTTCTTTCGCTTCACCCTAGGTGAGAGAAGTCATTGGATAATTTTCCACCTTAAAAAAAAATAGTGTCGGACTATGTTTTCAAAAAAAAAAAAATGCAATCGTAAATTTATTTGTGGCTGATGATTGGTGTGAGTAGATATTTTTCACAGCCATGTATAGTCAGTGGCCGGCCATTGTGTGACCAGTGGGAACGCAACACTTCGTGGTAATGGTTGTTAGTTGTTGTAATGAGCCTGCAGTAGCCACATGTTAATTTGTGCATAAGTATAATTAATTCTGCGGCTGTAATATGTATATTTATTTTCATAAGAAGCATACCGTATGTAGATATAGGTATTACATGACCATACAACTTGTTTGAATGCATGTAATTTTATTTCGTAACCGATGAATGTACATAAAACAATGGAAGTATTTACCTCCGCTGAAAATGGAGGATCCTCCGACTAGACGAGTATTGTTTTTGATCCGGCCAACTGCCCAGTATTTGATTTTGGACTGTTGTGTGCCATAGAGTATATTTTGTACTGTTATATATCACAGACTATATCTTGGATTGTTGTGTATCACAGAGTATATTTTGGACTGTTGTAGAGTATGTTTTTGTACTTTGTATATTTTCTAATCGCACTGAGAACTCTGATACCACGATACAGGATTGTTTATTTTTAGTTCCTATTTGGCGTCCTCGATGTCGCTACTCGGTTTTCAATTAACAATCAAGTAATTCAATATCCAAACATTTTGCCATCAATAATAAAATTACGCACTCTACAAAATCTTTCCAAAATACTGTGTCCCACAAAATATTTACTTTATATACAATCCTGCATAGTAGAAAAGACTAAATATTCCCCATAGAGCACTTCATAATAAAGACGTTTACATACAAAGAACAATAAATAATCTTCCACAAACATATTTAATTCGTAACAATTGTGACATTGTAAGCGTGCGTGCACATCTGTCAGGTGGTACCTTGTGTAACCTAACCTGATGGTTCACTGTGGCCCTGGAACGCGAAGGATAACTGAAGGAACACAGGTGTGTGGTCAGTAAAGCGAGAACTACACTAGACCGACGCACACGTGGATCCCGTCTGATTTGTACGTAGCGGCGCGTTACGTGGCGTAGTTCTCTAATGTAGCTCTGCAAGTCTAGTTGCCATATAAAATTTATGAAGACCGACACACCCTCTCGGTGCACCTAAAGCGGGAAAAGTCATTAGATGATTTACAAACTTAAAAAAGGGCTTCTGGTTAGCTTTATTACGCGTTTGCAGGTGTGCACTCACCGTTATCCATAGAATGCACCGCAGAATGTACAAAGACACATTTAGAGAAGTCGAAAAGAGCTTCCCATTGCTTTCGTTTGCTCTCACGGACATTTGAATAAAAATGAAATCTTTCTCAGAGTGACACACGTTTATTTGATGAACAACACCAGTCTGCTTGCTCGAAGTATGATCTGCAGGCGTAGCCAAGTTACGTCCGTTTCGTTTCGAATCTCTTTCTACAGTCGATAAAGCCTCCGATTCTTTTATTCTGACCACGTGACTTAACGTTGAGGTGATGTCATTCCCATACATTTGAAGTTTTCTTACTTAGTGTTAACGGTTGTAGATTATCAACTTGGCTAAGCCCTCAGAACGCAAAGTTAGTCCAGTCTGTAAAAGAAGTTTGGGTTCCTTTTATTAAGGGTCCTAAGAGGTAGCATATCAAGGTAGCAAGGTAGTCTAGTCCAGTGCCACAACTAGTCTTTTGTACGCCCGGTGCGAGCTTCTATAACTGCGCCCCTAAATAAAAGTATTACAAACAAAAAGAACTAAATGTAAAAATATTGCGCCTCTCCAAGGTCTGCGCCCTGTACCTGGGCACCGCTGGCACCGCCCTAGCTCGCTCTGTGTATGATTTTTAATAACCATTCAATTGGGTAAGACGATCTGAGGGTTATATTGTTGATTTTAATGATTTAAATCAGTAAATAGTTTGTTTTTTTATCATAACTTCGGTTTTGTCCATGTTCATTTTAAGTCCCACACTTTCGGAAGCTCTACTGAGGTCATTGAGCATTGTGCTGAGCTCCTCCGTAGATTAGAAGAGACAAACAGAACAGTCCAACAGTCAGATAAAAATTAGAAAATTGAAATTTTGTTACGGCTACCCAATTTACTTTTAAAAGCATTTAATAAAAAAAAAATATTTCGATATTACAAGTTGGCACTACAATTTTATTTACATAATATGTATGTGTTACGTTTAGATTGGCTTTGTAATTACTAGATTTCACAGGGTATAGTTAGTATCTAAACAGCAGATAGTGAGTCGAATCAAGTTGGCCACCCCTGCTATACTTAGTTTCTGGGCGAGATAATATAATATTAACCACACAACTATCACAACGCCGTCTAGTCCCAAGCTAAGCAGAGCTTGTGTTATGAGTACTAGACAACTGATAAACATACTTAAATATTTCTAAATACATACATATTATAGATAAATTTCACTCAGACACAGAACAAATGATTATGCTCATCACACAAACATTTGGGTGGGAATCGAACCCACGACCTCCGGCATAGCAATCAGGGCCACTAACCACTAGACCAACAGGCCAGTCAAAGATAAGATAAGTCACGGTACCAAGGTACCACTGATCCTTTCACATTATTCTCCTTGCCTACTTGTATCACAAGTATTTAGCGCACATAAAAGGTAGGTAATTAGCCAAGTGCTTTAACCTATTGAACGCGAAGTCTTCTCATGTGAACTCTATTACCTAATCCGACCTGCGTTTTGTTAAGAACTGTGTTTTGTATTGAACTAGTGCTGCTGCGCGGTTTTATCTGAGTTTTGAATGAGTACATAAAACCTTAGGCAGTCGTCAAGCTTCTCACATTTTTAAGGGAAGATTTTTTCCTTTTTAGAATTCCACCCTAATAGAATGAGACGAATGCGTTCGTTGCATCCTGCATCGCATTATGAGCCGAATTGGTGAAAAACTGACATAATTTTCACATTTCTGTGAGATGTAAGGCAGGAAATGTTAAATATTATGTACTTGCATGCTAGCTAAGACGTGTCTCTTGTAAGTTTAATAAGTAATATTTCTTCCCTCGTGAAGTAAAAATTTATATTTTCACAACTATGGATTTCGAAAATATAGATTTTAGCAGATTTACAGAAAGTATCACCGCAGCCCTGGAACGAAAAGGGCAGCTGAAGGAACACACGTGGGTTTTTAGTCAGTAAAAGCCTGACATTCCCTCTCGCTCCACCGGACCATGGGAAAGACGCGAGTCTATGTATGTATGTAACAATAAAACAGGTCTAATGTTAGACAAGCCTACATCTTCAATAACTTTATTATTAGTAGATGCGAGGCCAATTGTTTCCCATTCTCACACCGCCATGTTTCCTCGTATTAAGAAATCGATGTCGCGAACAATGCTTATATTATATAATATTGTAAATATTTCAGTCCCTATTTACATCTTTAATATATGCAATAACCTAATTTGACCTAATAATAATATTCCACAACTTTCACACAACAACATCTAGTCCCAAACTAAGCAGAGCTCGTGCTATGAGTACTTAATATATTTCTAAATACATTCTTGCATATTATTGATAAATTACAGACACAGAACAAAGATCGTGCTCATCACACACCACATTTGTCCTGGGTGGGAATGGAGCCCACGACCTCCAGCATAGCAGTCAGGGCCACTGACCACTAGACCAGACAAACTGAAGAAGATAACATATTATTTGATCTAAATAATCTGATCATCATCAGCCTTAATTGTCTCAGGCGAATTTGATGTTCTTCCAAAATTGTGAAATGATATCTAAAGATTTACATAACGCTAACATAATAACAACACAAGACATCTGTCACAGGCACAGCGCCATTATCTTCACAAAAGATGAGCTGAAGTCTGTGTAAAACAAAACCCACGTTACATAAGCGCCCTGCGCAAGATTCGATCCGGCTCGCGATCTGATCGCACGCACTGTTTCATAAGTGGCATTGTCCCATTGTGATAGCATTGAGACATGGCTACACATTTCTCTTCCGTGGTATACTCGAATATGTTGTTTTTCACTGTGTCTTAGTGTATTTCAGTGATGTGAGACGGTACTTCATCATTGTCAGAAGGGTCTCCTTAAAGTGAGATTTGCGTGAATATTGCCACAGTGACGATGGTTAGCTTAGGAATTGGTTCATTGGTGATTGCAATATATATTATTATGTCGTTTTCAAAGTACCGATAAGTTTCTTGGCCTTTGTGATGTAGGTCATCCTTTAAATTTTCTCTTGCTCTCAGAAAAGCAGAGTAACAACATACCCATGTTTCCACACTCGCTAGTTCAACATACAACATACAAGTACACACTTGCAGATGATATCTTCTAAAAATACTGAAATGTTTTTTCTAAACGATATACTGTTAAAAAGCTTAAAACTTCAGCATTAAAAAAAAAATGGTACTTCTTTTTTAATAATTAATTTAAATGGGCTCATAAGAAATTATGTTCACTACGGAACCTACGAGTTAGGGCACAAACTACCCTGTAGAAACTCCACGCACACCGCACACGTTTCGTTCTTTAAAAACAGTTCAATAAAGAAAACATCTAAGTACAAGTGCGCCCTTGTACGTTGGGTCGATTTGGTTACTCGCGAGTGTAGTTATTCTTATCCAGAATTTACCAATAGGTAACTCTAACTTAAACTCTCCACTTGAAGTGCTTTAACCGATATAATAAACATAACCGACCTTGTAATTATCTCACGGCTGGGACTGAAACCTCCTCTCTAGGAGAGGGAATGGGCCATACTCCACCACGCGAGCCCAGTGCGGATTGGTGTATGTCACATGTCTTCGAATTTTTGGTTCTAGGACATGTCGGTTTCCTCACGATGTTTTCCTTCACCGTTTTGAGAACAGTGGTGAGGAAATAAATTACGCAAAGTAGTGCGCCTGGCTGGGTTTGAAACCGCGACCTACAACTTGTAAGTCAGGGCAGTTACCACTGGGCGACTACTGCTCAACCGATATCATTCTTCAAAAGTATAATCTTTAATTTGGGAAATCCCCTTCCAATCTCTATTTTTAAACCTATTTCCGAGCCTTGGTATAAGCTATTCACGCCCCAGCCGCCGGGATCCCTTTCCCGATTTCCGGCCACTGTATGCGCGGACTTGCGGACGGCGAGCAATGGGTAGCTCTCCGTCCAACCCTCCGGTAACAGTCCGAACCGCGCCCAAGTCGTTGACGGCGCGTAGTGTTCTACGCGCGCCTCAAGGAAATGTCGGCAAAACCGTAGGGATTCCAGCAGGGTCGAAGCCTACTGGGGCCATGAGTGATGCGAAAAAGAATCCCGGGGCCCTGGAACGAAGGCAAAGAAGGAACGTGAGTGGGTTTTAGTAAGTAAAAGACTGACACGAAAGGACGGGAGATGTCATTAGATGATTTCCAACCTAAAAAATTACCTCACAAGCATATACGTATCACGTTTGCTATGTAGTATTGGGTTCGGTGGTGGAACGCTCGGATTCCTAGAAACCCAATACTGCACCTAGATGTTCACACGAACAGTCAATGACTATAGGTACAACCACTCTCTTTGCGCACAGTACATCCTCACGATCACACAGTTATACAGTATGGTATGATAGTACAGTTCCTAGCTCATGTTCACTTCCGCGCTCGTCGTCCGGAGATCATTGCTGATTGAGTAACAGCTGGACTTTCATTCGTAACATTGTACCTGTGTATGTATATTTGCTGCAGTATCTACATTGTATCATTATTCGTCAGCAATCGGTATATAATTTCAGTACATAAAATTCTCACAACATTTCAGTTGAAGGATCTGTGTCCTTGTCCTTACAACGGAATCATCACAGCGTTGTTTTGTTAGATTAATTCACCATAATAACATTGATATTCTGTATATATTTATCTAAGTATAAATTCATTATTATATTTTTAGGGTTCCGTCCCTCAAAAGGAAAAAAACGGAACCCTTTTAGGACCACTTTGTTGTCCTTCTGTCTGTCAAGACCTTTTATCTCGGGAATGCGTAAAGGTATCGAGTTTAAATTAAAACCATACACTAAGATCTGCGGACCCTTGAAGCTGTGAAAAAATCAAACTTCTAAGTTAACGAAAAAAAAAGATACGGCCGTTTATGTCGCAATAAACATGCAATTCGACACTCCCAAAAGAATCAAAATTCATAGGGTACTTCCCGTTGACCCAGAATCCTGAAATTTGGCATAAAGCAAGGTCATATAGTATAGATACAGGAACAAATCTAAAAAATAGAAAATTTGTTGTTACGTCACAAAAAATAACTTTTTTTGCGATTCGAAAAATCTTCGAGACTCCATTCTTCCAGTCTCCGGACTGGTAGAAAATGCTTAAGGAATGAAGTCTCCCTTTGTAAAGTGTTCCTTACTACTTTATACAGCTGCTTTAATAAATGATATGTATTATATATTTATGAATATTACGTGTTTCCTTTAACTAATTAAAACTACTTACACAATAACTCCTACCTAAAATATGGAGCCATTAAATTCCTCCGCATCGCTGTCGACTGGAAGTGTGTTTCCCTTTATGTAAACACAAAAATACTAGCAGAAAATTATTCTTCCGAAATGTACTCTCGGGATAAAAAGCTCTATTTGCTGTTCCAGGGCATGTTATCCTTGAAATATGTTCCCTTGAGATAAAATAAATTCTACTATGACGCAGGCGACGCCGCTGGCAACAACAAGGGTGAAAATAAAACATCACGAAGAACCTAATACTAAAACTATCAACGGATTAAATAGAAATTTAGATAAAATCCCATTCCACCCATTTTTTATATTTAAAGACTTAATTGGATTTATTATCTTACTATTTTAACCTTAACAAACCCTTATTTATTAGGGAAAAATCCAATAAAAGGTGGAAGTCCCCCCAAAGAAAGAAAATTAATTAATAAGTTAATTTTAATGAAAATAATTATATTGAAAGAGTCAAAACTTGTGATCAATATAGTTTCTTGTTTATTCCTTGTATGAGGGGTTTACAACAGTCGCACTGAGGAGGAGTGGCAGGCAGTCGCCTCCTTCTGCGGAGCAGTAATGCTAGCAAAGGAGGAGGCCGCACGCGTGAGGCAACGGCCCTCACGCCCCAGCCGCCTCCGGGAGTCCCGATCCCGATTTGCGGCCACGTTAGGCGCGGGATTGCGGAAGGCGAGCAATGGATAGCTCTCCGTCAGACCGTCCGGTAACCTTCCGGTAGTATCCCAAGACGTCGACAGCGCGTATTGTTCCACGCGCGCCTCAAGGAGTTGTCAGCAAACCGTAGGGGCCCAGCAAGGTCGAAGCCTACTGGGGCCACGTGTAGTGTGAAAGTGAAACCCGGGGCCCTGGGACGAAGGCAAAGAAAGAACAGGAGTGGGTTTTTAGTCAGTAAAAGTCTGACACTATCTCGCGCTCCACCCAAGGGTGGGATTTGCCATAAGATGATTTTCCGACCCAATAAAAAAAAAGCTCTCTGGATTTTATTATTAATCACAAACCATTTTTAGTCGTCAGTTTCGTTGTCGTTAGTTTAGTTAAATTTTCGCTTACTTAAATTCAGACCGCTCAAGTTATTAAAACACTCATCGTCAGTCGCTAAGTTTTTTTTAATTCCCCTTGCTCGAAAACCCGCTTCTATCGCTTTTTACTGTATTCCACACTAGTGCAGCCGCTGTATTTCCCAGCAGGGTCGAAGCCTACTGGGGCCAAGGTTCTAATCCTGAAAGGAAGACTCGGCCCTGGTACGAATGGCAACGAAGGAACAGAAGTGGGTTTTTAGTCAATAAAAGTCTGACACTATCTCGCGCTCCGCCCAAGAGCTGGGGATGTCATTGGATGATTTCCCCACCGAAAAAAAAGCCTGATGTGAACCAAGAACAACTGTCAACTGAAAGTTGTTAATAATATACAAAAGTTTCCTCAATGTTACACAGACTGTCGCAATAAAACTCAAGATTAAGAAAAAGTAATATTATTTTCCTTAAATGCACATTGCGGATGTCATATGCACACAATCTTTGTCAAGATTGGGTCGGGCAGGCAATAAACATGGTTAATAAATGTGTTGCCCAACGTTGAGGCCGCGGGCGAGGTCGCGCCGCAAACTAGTTGCACTCATAATGTTTACCAACACTCATACGGGGAACCACGGTTTCGCAAAATTGGCAGAAAATTATATAATCGATGATATTCCACTGTGCCTTATGTAAGCCTATGCTGATGCCAGTGCTGTCAAGATTAGCTGCCTGTTTAGGACATTTGCGTTTTAATTAAAATCATCTAGGTCGATTGGAAGAAGACTTATTCAAAGCTGGGATTCGAGAGCATCATTGAATGGTCGTTTATATCGCGTACATCGAAGGACTGGAACATTTTGCCTGCTGCGGTCTTCCCGTCTGATTATAATTTAGGTGTCTTCAAAGCTAGAGTGAATAGGTTCTTAATAAACTGGCGCTTCACTATCAACGATTACATCACTGCTTACCAACAGGTGAGATCGCAGTGAAGCACTAGTTTATATCATTTAAATGCTATGTCTAATACCATGTCGTAAATGAACCTCAGAACAAAAAAAAAACATAAACTATTTCTAGTTGAAACAATAGAGATTACACACACACACATATACTTTCCAAAATATACTAAAGTAGCTTCTGTTAGGGGCGACTGAAGGGTGGTTTTGCTCCCGCACCCAGCTGTGCGCTGGCGTTCAATGCCCGCTATGTCCTGCCGTGACCTGTTTTAGGCTTCGCCCGCGTAATAGTAGAAGATATATAGCCTATGTCACTCAGGGAGAAAGTAACATTCAACTTGTAAAAGAATTTTTTAAATCGGTCCTGTAGTTTTTGAATTTTTTCATTACAAACAAAAGTATCAAAGCATTTGTTTTAAATAAATCATTTGTTTTAAATAAATCATAAATTGTCAAGAAGTTAGTCAGGCAGAAAAATTATGCTAATCGCACATTCCAAAGCGTAGATCTCTATAGAGAAGTATGTGCAAGAAACTCCGTGGACAGTTTTTTAAATCATATCATAATTATGTTACAAGTAGGTATCTATCCTATCCTACTATCCTAGTAGATATCTCGGTTACAAATTTCTTGTAAATTACAAAAATAAAAATCTGTCCCGTTTATAATATTCCTAGTATAGATAAACTCCAACACAATACATAAACGTCATGAATCAAATATTCGGGACCTAAAACCTGCGCAAGCGACAACCACCTGTGGCCGTTACTGCCAAAATGTTCGACTTTCTACCACTAAACGACAGTTAAGAAAACGACACAACGTAAGTTTCAGCCACTCCGCAAATAATGGTATCTACTGATGACTAAAGACTAGTGACATACTATATATCTTAACTTCTTAATTTTGCGACGTGAACTGATCCTGACGACACCCTTCGCGACAGCCCTTGTCTGGATGTCTTCAAAAGAAAAATTAAAAAGTTCCTTTCATAATTGCCTTAATTCTGGTATTATATACATATATTAATTAATTCATTCATTCATTTATTTCAGGCTTGAAATACCCATGGTTACATTACACTTCAATTTGAAAAATTTAAAATTAATAATAATAATACAAAGTCAGATTTAGTTCAATAGTTAATACAATGTTAGATTAGATCAATAAATGTCAGATTTACACCGTCAGTCAGTCAGATATTAAAAGAATTGTATATTGCTACTTATAGGTATCTTAGTACTTATAAGTATAATATATTTATTTTCATACATAAGACTTATCTATGTAGGTTTGTATTGTACACTGGATCCTACCCTAGAATATGATCTCTCTCTCTCCGTCACTCGAAGGTCAAATTTTAAGACCAACTCTTTCGGAAGCTCTACTGGTCATCGAGTATTGTACTGAGCTCCTCCGTACTCTCAGCCATGACTACTATGTCGTCGGCAAACCGAATGTAAGTGATGTACTCGCCATTGACATTCAAGCCTAGCCCTGTCCACTCCAGAACCTTGAAGACATCCTACATTGCGGCCGTGAATAGTTTCAGAGGAATGTCCTGTGTAATGTCCCTGTCCTCAAATCCGTTGTAGAGGATATAGTCTGGTTCTGAAGTCGGACTGACATAGTGGCAATTTGATGTCCGATAGTCATCTGGCACCGTTGGAGAGACGGCAGTACAGCCCAAGTTTCGACCGAATCAAAGGCTTTCTTCTAGTCCACAAACGCTAAGCAGAGGGGTGCCTCCTCGGTCTTCTGTATAACTTACCGCAGCGTATGTTTGTGGTCTACAGTTACGGTTGTGTTTAGAGCGTATAGTTTATTTATTTCTTAGGATCGCCAACCTTACAGGAACTGGGAATTTACAGGTACATATAAAAACCCTATTCAAATGCTGCAACACAGGGTTAAATTCTTAAGCAGGGCTTTGTTGCCCTTCCTAAAGAAGAGTACCACAACACCTCTGCTCCATGTTGACGTAGCGTTTTTCCGTCGTGCATGACGGAATCAAACAGCTTCTGAGACCGGTTTTCTACCTGCCTTCAGAAATTCGGCCGTAATTCCGTCATCACCTGCAAGAAAGTAATTGTAATAAATAAATAATAATAAACAGATGCTCATAGGCGGACATCCAATGAAGTGGACGTGTCAGCTAGCTATCCAAGTACCTACTCAAAGCATTATATCAACATCAAGTGAGATAGTGGTCAAACGCGAGCCTATCAATAATAATAAAAAAAAAAAAACACCATCTTCTTCCGGCGACTTTGCTCGCGTGAAAGTAAACAACATATAGTCTATAGCCTATGGCATGCCTATGGCACTCAATGATAGAGTATCATTCTACTAGTGAAAAATGAGTTGCTGACGATTCGGACACAGTGTTGGAATCGACACATTTTATCTATAAATATAAAAGGAGAAACTGACTGACATATCAACGCACAGCCGAAACTACTGGGACTGGGAAGCTGAAATTTTGCATAAGGTTTCCTTTTATGACGTAGGCGAGCACTAAGAGAGGATTTTCCAAAATTCACACCCTAAGGGGGTGAAATAAGGGTCCAAAGTTTGTATAGAGAAGCCTATTTTCATGCGAGCGAAGCCGCTGGCAGAAGCTAGTTTTAAATATTTTTTCACTGACGATTCGGTCATTACCAAAATTGATGTACACACCTGTTTAGTAAAGTCTGATAAAAAGTTTTAAAGTACAGGGTTACGGAAACTCGACGTATAAATTGCAGGACGTCATAGTCTTGTAATGTTGGGGTTCCTAAAGAGGTGGTCTCAAGGAGACAACCACATTAAGTACTATTTATTGAGTGCAATGCATGATACATCGTATCGTCGCATATGAGGTATGTTGCTAATTCAGCATACATGTAAAGGAGTCTACTTATTTACTAAAATAAGAGAGCATACCTGTTTTAATCTACACTTCAGTCTTTATATTATACAGGGTTACTGGTAACTCGATCTCTTGAATCTCTCTTGAAATCTTACTAACTCCAAAACTACTGAATTTCGTCCAATGACGTCCTGCAAGGAATACGTCGAGTTACCAGTGACCCTGTATTTTAAAACTTTTTATATGACTGTACTAAACAGTGTGTGTCAAAATCGTCAGTGAGAAAAATATTGGATTAAAAATGTGCTAATTCGGACACTGTGTCCGAATCGTCAGCAACTCGAAAATATGTTTAAAAGTCGGTCTAGTAGTTTTTGAGTTTATTCACTACAAACAAAAATACAAATCGTACCTCTTTTTATTATCAAACTTATACATTTGGCACGACTACGGCTAATACCTACGAGTAATAGTAGAGCAGTGGAGGCTGTTATAAACCAATCGGTCTAACTACTCAACGAGTTTCACAATTCACTTGTTAAAGTTTTTATAAATTCGCTTATGTAGCCTCTTTTACGACCTAGATTTAGAAATAAACATGTATTTAAGTACTAAGTAAGCTATACGTAAAGTCTAATTCTTGTTACGTGTAATAATCACCTTTACGAACTGGGAGACTTTCGTAACATTTGTGAAAAAATTATAGTGTTCAAAGAATTCAAAAATAGTTTCTTACACTTTTGTTGCAAATTAAAACTAGTGTTGTAATGTAAATGAAACGTGTTGATAAATACAAGTCATGATGACTGTGCACATTTCAGATTTTGCATCATTTTTGTGACGTGTAAATGTTGTATGAACTAGAAGACGGAAGAGTCGATAGACGGTCGAAGACGGTTGGTTAATTGAAGTGTAAATCAGTTCAACTAAAAAGATTACGCATTGAGAACTTGGAACGCTTGTGTCGACTTGAACGTTAAGACTGGTAGGATAATGATAAAATTTGTGTTCTATATAATCGTTGTACAGTTAGGGGTCAAAAATGCAGTTACACGCTATGTGGC
The DNA here is from genome assembly GCA_961205895.1 of Mythimna pallens. Taxonomy (NCBI): domain Eukaryota; kingdom Metazoa; phylum Arthropoda; class Insecta; order Lepidoptera; family Noctuidae; genus Mythimna; species Mythimna pallens. Next base: position 1,261,528 of record OY540826.1, read on the forward strand.
TACGCTAGGGTAATGCTAAAGAGTAAATTTCCTAGTAGGAGACGTTCAGTGGTCCGCAACTAGTCAATTTAATAGTTTAGATTCTATGCTATAAATTAAATTAGTCATAAACAATTGAACCTTTTCTACAAATAAGTTTTAGACACTTTAACATTGACACAGTGCCATTGCACTTTTGATCCCTGACTGTACATGAAGAGCAGATTTGTTGTTGGACAAAGTTGAGCATAACTTACCATCTAAAAATAATGCATTTTACGGATCTGGGGCCTTACCATGACCGAACTTAATGTTAGTCGTGCGAGCCAGAAAAAGGGATGGAGCAATAAACCCTATAATAGTTCCATCCCTCCTTCCATCTCTTTGACAGTTCAATTTAGGGCGTAAAATGGACTACTATGGTCTACTAGAAGAATGGAGGTTAAGAGCTCGTGGTAAGGCTTTAGAAGGCTTGTTCATCGGCTTGCGTGTATTTTTGTAGACTAAGTACTGTTTTATAGAATAGTTTCACATTGGCTGCTACAGAACAGTGAAAGGAACCAACATAATATTACCAAATCATTGACATATTACAATAAAACAAATACTAATACCCTACTTTACATTACTTTTTCATTTTACAGACTTACAGGTCCTCCACCCACCAAGGATTTGCTGTTTATATCCCGACGCTCCTTCTAATTTCCTTCAGATACCATACTGTAAGAGCTCATTCAGCCAGTTGCCTTCATTACTACCAACCTCAATTTCAGTTCTACCTAATTCCTTTACATTGTTCGGTTTTTAAATATTATTAAATCGTTGTCACCGTTTTAGTAGATTTTATTGGAATATTTTATTTATTACCTTGGCAACACTTTAAACAACGGTCATACAGACGTGACGGAAGCTCGCGGGAGTGGAATCGGCCTACTTACTCAGGGACAGCATCGAATGCAGACGGGTCCAAGTTGTACTCGTATATCAAGAAGAAAATAGACATACATCTTACTCATCCTTCAGATATTTCATGTGAATTTTATTATTCACTAGCGGTCCCGGCAGACGTTGTTCTGCCCAAAAGCGGGATTTAGTAAAAAAAAAAAATTACCCTACTCTACCCTACTCTACCCTACTCTACCCTACTCTACCCTACTCTACCCTACTCTACCCTACTCTACCCTACTCTACCCTACTCTACCCTACTCTACCCTACTCTACCCTACTCTACCCTACTCTACCCTACTCTACCCTACTCTACTATAAACCACACGGAGCCCGAGACCTTTCCAACGAATGCAAAACCGTGGAAATCGGTTCGTGCGTTATGGAGTTATAGCGTCAGGAAGGAAAACCCGACTTATGTTTATATAGTAGATTTACTCCATAGATTGTAAATCACTGTTAAGACGTACGGCGAGTGTCCACCCTTATGTTGTTGAAACCTCTACGGTATGGACTTAGCATTTCTCCTCATCATTTATACCGCGTAAATCGAAGAACTGGAACAATCTTCCAGCTGCGGTCTTCCCGTCCGATTATAATTTAGGTGTCTTCAAGGATATAGTGAATAGGCTCTTAATAAACTAATGCGCCTCACCATCAACGATTGCATCACTGCTTACCATCAAGTGGGATCGCAGTCTAGTTTATATCAATTTAAAAAAAGACGCTGTTCATTCAAGCTAATTTGGCAACCGACACCTCCCCTTATTACATCAGACGAACAGCTACCGCAATACGACATCAATACCACACAAACATTCAACTGCCAATCAATGTTTACGCGCAAGTTTTACACTTCTTGTGAAATAAGAATTACAGAGTACGAAGAAGTCAACGTTTAGTGCATATAAAGCTTTTACAACTTTTTTTGTGTTTGAAAATCATCTAATGACATCCTTCGTCCTTGGGTGGAGCGAGAGGGGGTGTCAGACTTTTACTGACTACAAACCCAATCCTGTTCGAGATGTCAGCAACCCTTCTTTGTCATTGTTCCAGGGCCCCGGGGGTCTCTTTCGCATCACCCATGGCCTCAGTAGGCTTTGACCCTGCTGGGCCCATACGGTTTGCTGACATCTCGTCAACGTCGACGACTTGAGCTCGGTCCGGACGGTTACCGGATGGTCGGACTGCGAGCTACCCATTGCTCGCCGTCCGCAAGCCCGCGCCTACGGTGGCCGGAAATCGGAATCGGAATCCTGGCGGCTGAGCGCAAGGGCCGTTGCCTCGCGCGTGCACGTGCGTTCACAACCTTTGCTAGCATTACTGCTTCGCAGAAGGAGGCGACCGCCTGAACGCTTTTACAACTGCAAACCGCCTTCAAACTTTAAACTTATTGTAGGAAAGCTAAACTATGCTGAAATAATTTGGTCGAGCTTAAAAGCTCGCTATGTGTAGATATTCTTTGCTTTTGCAAAAGCACTTCGTAATGCCGGAAACTATGTCAAATATTTTTGTATCAAATTTTAAGTCCTCACTGAAAATCTCCTCCTCAAATGGACTACAGTATACGTCAACCGCCCTTGACACCAGCAGGTCAGTAGGACACCCGTATTTAAACACATTTGTTATTAAACATATTTTAATTATAACAAGTTAACTAATAAGTTGGCCAATACAAAGTGGATCAGCGGCACGCATCGGCCGCCCTACAAGGATGCGGCGATCACCTGCGCGCGCGCACTACCACCGACAGTGAAAGTGCCGCAGTGACTTCGTAACGGCGTTATGTCACAGCCTCGCGCCTGCGCAGTCGCGCCCCGACTATGACGCCGCGCGCGCACCTTTAACACCATCCAAAAAATATTCCGAATTTTGAGGCATAAGTGATCGTACTAACAAGCATGTGCGAGTGAAACTTTGAAAAAAAAAATTTAATATTTTTTTCCAACATGTCTCCCTTAGTGATAGTTTTGTTAAGTGCGTTAGTTTTAGTAAATGCAGTAGAACTGCCCGACAGCAAGGAGAGTGCGCGCGAGGAGAAGTTACGGAGTGCTTTGATCGACGCTTTTCAGAGCATCAAGAAAGGATCCGCTAAAGGCGGTGTCGACGAGGACCTGGCTTCCGACCTGATCGGTTCCCTCGCCAAGCCTAGTCCTCCGAACTCGAGTCGAAACGATAAACCTACGACGGAGGATGCCTTCGACGTGTTCGCGGACGACGACGGGCTGTCGTTCGCAGACTTCAGTGAGATCAAGACTGAAGCAAAACTATCGACAACGGAGAAGTCTCACAATGTGCAACATATTGTGAAGACCACTACAAAGCCCACAGATAAAACGACTCCGAAACCGAACAAGGATGTGTTGAGTAAACTGAGTGACTCCATCAGGAATACTGTGAACGAGTCCAGGAATGCGCTGAAGAGAGACATCGTGGACATGACAGAGCTGATGGGGATCGAGAACATGCTGCGTCTCTTCGACGCCGACATCCTGGTGAAACAGTGGTCTGAGCTACAGAAGACCATCAGTGGAGAGTGTCGCGTGGAGATGCAGGAGTACGTGGACGGACTGATGGAGAGGCAGCTGTGGGCGCTCAAGAGTGAGTACCAACTTTCAGATTTAAAAATGAATAAATAATCTTCATAAATTAATCGCCATGCGTCAGAACAAGGTTAATTCATGTGTACGATTTATAGATTTTGGTTGCGAAATTGATTTTTTGGTGGAGCCTCAAACTTATAGCACGAATATAAATGAACAATGTCCTCGGGTGGATCTGTGCGTTACACAAGATATACTTTTACCGAACATTGTGCAAATAAAACGTGTGCTAAGTATCGTTATATAAACTTGGAGCGATTACTTTTATGTTAGGTATTTAATTTCGAATAAACTAATGTGATTCGCTTTCCAATCTTAGTTTGGAAATATTTAAAATATCGCATTCGACGTAGTTATCAACAGGCTTTCTATTTGATTAGCAAGAATTTTGTAACTTGTCGTGATTTGTTAAAGAAACACCTCGGAAAAAATTATAACTCCACAAATGATAATTCTGGTAATTTAGCCACTGATACTTTTTTTTTTTTTTCCGGTGGGAAAATCATCTTATGACATCCCCCGCTCTTGGGCGGGGCGGGAGATAGTGTCAGACTTTTACTGACTAAAAACCCACTCCTGTTCCTTCGTTGCCTTTCGTACCAGGGCCGAGTCTTCCTTTCGAGACTATTTCATTCTCTATCATGCCAATGACTACACAAAAGATATATGTATCATTATCCTGAAAAATTCTTTAAGTCCAATGTTTCATTCAAGACTCTTTCTTTGAATAATCGAATAGCAACATAACATCACTTGACTATATAACATTTTATTACAAGACTTGTGCTCAAACTGTTATTTAATTGTTTCGTAACGTAAAATGTTAAGTTCTGACTTAACAGAAGGTTGACTAATAAATCATACGTCATTTAAAAGGGAAATTAAAGTTAATTTGGTTTAAGATTAAGTCTGCGAACTGTGATTTAATTCTACAAAAGAGTGTAAGCGCAATCAGAGGGAAATAACATCCATGTTAATATAATGTAATTTATTATTGAAATAATTATCTTCGATACATATAATAAATCTGTAGAAGTTTTTAGTTGTGCGCGCATCACTTAAAATGCACGATGTCGATGTAGATATCTTTTATACGTTAATATTGTGAGTAACTTGATATATTACTTAGGCTTTGTTTCATCGCAATCGGTTGCCTATATACTACGTTCATTGACTGTTAGGTGGTACGAAGTTGACGGGGTCAGCTAATTTAAAAATATTGTTATAGGCTAGATCCAATGTGATATTGTGGTTTACTATATTTTATAATTTAAATACTGCATTAAATAGTGCCATTTTTTATACCGTAGCTAATAATACATGTGTCCCAGTGGATGTACTTAAAGCACAACAACAGAATATGTCGACGTCATCGGCGATGAGGTTGAGAGTGTGGAGAATTTAAGTAATATATGTAAATGAAAAACGACATAATAATTATCTATGATTATCACATAATTAATTAATAGTATCATAATTTAATTTTGAAAAAACCAGGTTTAACTTTAGTTAGCCATTTTCTTATTAATTTCTTCATATGCCAAAAAGGATCAGGATCTTCCTGTCCTAGTTCTATAGAATGGAATAGAACAGAACAGAATAGAATAGAATAGAATTGAACAGAACAGAACAGAACAGAACAGAATAGAATAAACTTTATTGTCCACCAAAAAAGTAACACAACTTATACATAAACTTAAATCTATGCCCAGAGAGATGAGATTATGTCTATCTTGTATCTATGTGTTTCCTATACTACTTGGACTCGCGGTTCACGAAAAACGTTTTCTTTTATCATCCTGTGAGCGCACCATCTTTTTCTTCTTTTCTTTCCTAACAATTTTGTTAGAAAGGAAAAGAAGAAAAAGATGGTGCAATAGATTTTTTGACTTTTTCTCTTCTAATATATCGGAATAGTTAATTTTCATACAAGTGCAGAAAGTTTGTCATTGCGACCGAGGCGGAATTCGCACGAGCTGTAGGCGAGTGTGTTATGGAGCCGAGGGCTGCAGTGACAAATTTGCACGTGTATAAAACGACTTTTTTCAATACACCAGCCAGATACAATAAATGTATTAAAATTGTGGCAGGGGAGAGCACGCACACTACTTTTCTGCACTAGTGCGGAAAACAATCAATTGCGTGCCTAAAATCGGTGGGATAAGAGCGGGTTTTCGAGTAAGTGTATTGAAAAGATATTGACCTTCTACCGTAAACTTCACAATGTTATGCGACACAAGCTCTGTCATTTTAAAGTCCGAGAAAATGTGGTTTGAAGTGAATTTGTGATTTACATTGAATATACATGTTTTGCGACTGATTTAGAAACTTATGCATTAGCTAATTCAAAGTTAAATAATCTGAAATATTAATACGAAAGGAACTAATTAAGCTAATCTATGGTTAACGACTTTTAATTTTGAACTACAATTTAATTAACCTATATTTTTATATATCTAGTCATATAGGTGACTTATTATTGGATTTTACAAATTTAGTAAAAACATAGATTGTGTAAGAAGTGATATGAAAGAAAAGTGAGTTTATGATAGGGCGATGGGTGACAGGGCAAAATGGGAGAAAAAAATGTGTTCTGTCGACCCCAAATAAAACGGGACAAGAGTAGCAAAATAATAAGTAAACGAGTAACTACAATATGGTTTCTATCAGATTTATTAGTATTTAAAACATACCACCTATGATTAATGAAAATAGATTTATTATGCATTTTTGTCATCTATAAAAGGAGAAACTGACTGACTGACATATCAACGCACAGCAGAAACTACTGGGACTAGGAGCGTGAAATTTTGCGTAAGGTTTCCGTGACGTAAGAAAGGATTTTCCAAAATTCACATAATTAAGGGATGAAACGAGGTCCAAAGTTTGTATGGAGAAACCGACTTTCGCGAAGCCGCTGGCAGAAGCTAGTTCAGTATAACATTGAAGTTTAGATGACACTTAAATATCTATGTAAACTGGGCCACTCTAACGGATGGACTACAGCAAAAAATACAACAAAACAAGTCGTTGTATCGGGCCCAAAGTTTTTCCGAACGCTCCGTACCGACTGCGTGGTGTTGCGTAATGAGTTTCAAGCCGAAATTCCGTATCTGGGTCACTAGCGCCACCAAGCGGAGTTAATAAGATCAAAACGTTTGTTTACTTGCACAACCGATTTCTTTTTTTTTACTTCATTATACTTAAATAACGGCTTTGCCAAAATCGTGCTGAGATAACCATATATATGCAAGCTAACTTATACTCTATGTTTGAGTTGTTAAGTTTTATTTTTAAATGATAAATAGTTAGAGGAAGAAAGAACATGTGCAATTGCGAAATTTTGATTAAATAAGCTGAGTGTTATGCAAAATATTTTGACAATAAAGAGACTTGCAAATTACTTTTTTTTCAGTAAGTTGTATATGTATGTCACTATCATTCGACTTGATTCCGCCATCTCCTTTCTACCATCGGACAACCCGACGTACGGCGAGTATCCATCCTTACGTTGTTGAAACTTCAACGGTCCGAACTAAGCGATTTGCTTCGTCGTTTATACCGCGTACATCGAGGGACTGGAACAATTTGCCTGCTGCGGTCTTCCCGTCCAACTATAATTTAGGTGTCTTCAAGGCTAGAGTGAATAGGCTCTAATAACTAGTGCGCCTCACCATCAATGATTGCATCACTGCTTACCATCAGGTGGGATCGCAGTCAAGCACTGGTTTATATCGAATAAAAAAAAAAACATTTACCCGAGCCAAATAAGTAAACAAAAATATACTTAGTTAATATGTTGATTATGATTAGCTTGTTTTCAATCATCAATGAATGTCAATATCAATCATCAATCAGTCAATGATTAGCACTTAGCACACTAATTTTAGAATCAATTTTAGGTTAGAATATAATAAATTTAATAAAAATTACGTAATGCATTTTTTATCCTTGAAAGCTACAATGCAATAGTTGACTAACTTGAGACGCATGTAATCTTGGCTGTACACACATATTATAAGTCATTAGGTGTTTAATTTGCTCCCATGTCAATAAAATTCCAAAATTTAACAACCCAAGTATTACGCAATGGAGATTGCCGCGTATTTACTGCAAAATACCAAGGTTTACTACTTACTTAATTAAATATATACCGAGAGCCAGCATTCTTTATCAATTGTTTGTCCAATTCATCAAATATGTGGTCGCCATCAGCATTCAAGTAATTGCCAATACTCAACTCAGAAATACCATCTCACGTACAATAAACATACATATTTACTCGAATCAGAATAAATAAGACGTTTCCGCCATTTTCTCATGGATACCAGCTTTAAATTAGAATATTTAGTCAATCACGTTAACAAGGTAAGGTTCAAAAATCAGAAAACTTGTATTTTGCAAATGTTCATTGTCGACCGGCCGTTCACCGTCTGTTTAAAAAGCCCAAGCCAGAAATATATGACAAAAGAATTGAAAGTGTCCTAACTCAAAATACAGGTAACTTCTGCATAATAGCATAATCAGTCTTTTAATATTCCCACTGCTGGGACTCAGGCCTCCTCTCTCTAGGAGAGGGAATGGGCCGTTATCCACCACGCGGGCTTAGTGCGGATTGGTGAATGAACCCATGCCGGTTTCTTCACCGTTTTGAGAGCAGTGGTGATGAAATAAATTACACAAAGTAATGCGCCTGGCTGGGTTTGAACCCGCGACCTACTACTTACCTTACCACTCGGCCGCCACTGCTCTCAGGTAACTTCTGATTTTGCTACGAAGTGACCATCAAAGCCTATTCTAAAAGCCTGTAGTGAAAAAGCGTCCGAATTATGAGTAAGAAAAAAATATGGGAGCAATACTATAAAGTTACTTATGTCAACACGTTTAGAAAAGTTTCAAGCTCAATTTTTGAGTTTTGCAAATTGCAATTTCTGGGCAAGGTCACTTTTATTCTAAGGGTGCGTATTGCTGGAAGAAATGTAATCTATTCTTTAGTCTAGTGCCACAAAAAGAGATATGCTGGACCGGAATTACTTGTTTTTTTTTTTTTTTGGCAAGTTTCACACCACGCCATCTAGTCCCAAACTAAGCAGAGCTTTTAGTATGAGTACTAGACAACTGATAAACATACATATATTTTTTTATAGCCCATTTATGTCCCACTGCTGAGCAAAAGCCTCCCTTTCCCTTTTTTCTTCGGCCATTGCGGACCAGTCCTTCTGGTATTTATCCAGTTCATCTCTCCACCTTCGCCTTGGTCTGCCGCAAGGCGACACCGCAGCAGACCAAGGCAAAATATACATACATATATATTTCTATACATATTATCTAATTACACCCAGACACGACCATCAGGCCAGTCAAAGTTGGTAATATTACTCTTCGCTGCTCGAGAAAGGACCAGCAGATCAACTTGATGATCGTGAGCTCTTAATGCGATCCATTTGACGACCTCAACTCAATCTCAATCTCAAATATAGGGTATATAGCTCCATCCCTCTTTCTTGACTGACATTTTAACATGTCATGGTAAGATCCCCGCTGTTCCTATCTTCAGTATGTTTTTTCAGAAATCAAAAAAACCGCTGATATATGAAACAACACACCGGCTTTGCTTAAAAATGTGAGTTTCAAATAACATAATTAAGTAATAAAGAACAAAAAGAAATAAAGAAATGCCTCAAGTATGTAATGCACTGCGGAAGTTGTACAGCATGAAAGGGAAACGGCACACTGAGACTAAGTTAGATGCTAACTGCAGATTACTGTAACTTAGGTTTCACTTATTACACACGCTAACTTTACAAAAAATAAAAATATAGGTGATTTCATGCGCGCCGCTCATAAAACTTTACTTAACTATTTATTTTACTTTTCCTTATAGTTGTTGTACACGTAAAATTGATCTAAAACCCGAATATGAGCAATATGAAACCTTTCAAATATTCTGTAGCAATTTAGATACATGATCCAAAATTGTCCTTTCAAGAATGTGTGTGTTATTTCATCACCACTGCGTTCAGAATGAAGAAGTTAAAAACATCCTGAGGAAACCAGCATCTCCTAGAAGAAGAACCAAACAAATCAACCAATGAACTCAAAAACATTGGACATTTACGATTACCGACCCGAAATGGTCTGGAGTACTAGTCTACCTCGTGGGCCCAGTGCAGACAGACACATACCTAACCTCCTCTCACTAGAAAAGGCCTGTGCTAGCATTATGGACATATTATACTAATGTACGCTATGAAGAAATATTTTAGAAAACAAAATCAGTAACCGTCCCAAAAGACCATTTAGCCAAAACCACCCAAAAGACCGAATACACGGCTTATTTCTTTACCATCACCCAGACACATTGACATATTACTCTGTAATGCCATTTTTCATGTGAAATTTAAGACAGGGCTGACGTCCGGATTTAAATGCTTTATTGGATATAAGCAGTAACTTACATTAACTTTAAAAAAAATCGCTTCTAAGGATGCCGGCGGTTATTGTAATAAATTGAATTCATTGTGTATCTGTAGACGTTAACAAATGAGTTTTTGTTTTATACTTGCTGCTTCGTTATGTCATCGGCCCATAATATGACCTCAAGGACAAAATATTTTACCAGTTGTTATTAACGCACAAAAAGAAAGTCCAGTTAAGCTGGTGACAACCCATTAAGTTACCTGAGAGACGACTTACACAAAAAACGTAAAACTTGACCATCTACGATACATATATTCCAGCACAAGAACTTCTCAAATATTCTTCAGCAAAACTAGGAACCATTGCTGAAATGGAACTATTTGTAGTTCAACTTCGTCTGTTTGGCACACCCCGCGGCAGACATCATAACACATGACGTAAAAATTCTGATATATTTGCAACGTCCACCATTACACCACGGTCGACCTTCACCAGCTTTCCTACGTGAGCTGTCCCAGCCAGCCATCGCTGATTTGGCAAGAACGTGGTCTTATGTAACGATGATAGCCGATCGCTGTCTCCTCGCTATTCGAGTGCCCACTTGATTCTATAATGAATATAATAGCCATGCTTATATAGTGCTTTGGCTTTATCTATTGGTATATAAGCGGCGGATTTACTAGGATCCATTTAACGATAATAATGCTCAGTCGAATTCAAAATGGTCTTCCTCATCGCACCGTTGCTTTCTAATATAGATAGATAGAAAAAGTTTTGCACTCAATTTGTAAATTTTGTTAAATCTATGGCTGCAATGATGGCCTTATCGCTGACGGCTATATCTTCCAGAAGACCTTTGACTGATAAACAGTTTGAATTCTTGATATTCTTCCCTAGAATCTCTCTTAGGTAGTAAGCAAGGAAACACCGGCCTCATCTAGTTAAAAATTCATGAAAAAGTTGACCTGTAAAAGTGTTATTTATAACCAACTACGAGTAGCTAAAACTACGAGTTACTCTACTAGCTACCTCGACATAGCACAAAAGATCCAGAAGGGTCGAAGTGCTCTGGTTTAAGGCCAGCCCCACTATAAGATAAGCTACCTCGACAGACGTTGTCCTGTCTTTGCTATGAATATTCAATTCGAATCACTGGGAGTTTACGGCGGGATTTTTTTCAAGTGAAGTTCAGAGGCTGAAATAATGATTTGCTGATTGATTTCTATTTCGCTGGAGATTGTGATGTAAAATTGGTGTAATTTTGTATCTCAAGTAGCTGCGCAACTAGACAATATGTTGAATCATTGAAACAGACGGGATCTTGGGAAAATGGAACTTAGAATGTTATGTGTATTGACTGCCTCAGCGAAGTTTGCCAAATTGATTCACGATTTGCTGCTTAACACTACAAAATATTAGAATTTGTTACACCCATATTCTAATGTCGCTACAAAAGACATCATTCTTAAAATCTTATCACGTAAGAAAACATGGACGTCAGTCTAGGTAATATGGTCCTTCCTTTAGGGGTAAATATAAAAAAAATCGAATCGACGCTGTTTGAAATTAATAAAATATTAAGTTATTCTTAAGTTAGGTATATCGTGACCAAGGGAAATAGCGATTCATTTATATACTCGTATGTATAGATTTGTAAAAAAATCACCTATCTCGTAACAGTGCACTACTGACCGCACAGTACTAGTAAGTTCTTTTTACTATTAATTTACGACTACGAGAGACCATTCCTGCATCTGCCTCATGTAAAAAACACATGATTGATCATTATATATTTTGCCACAATTATTAAAATATATATACTTTTTATTTAGCTTTAAAAACCTGTTCCAATTTGTAACCTAATTGCATATTAAAATTACAATGTTCCCTGCTTTTGCTGACCAGTCAGAAATCCCTGCGAGGTCAACGCCTCCAGCAAGCAGCACAAATGGTAGCAAGCGATAACAATCGCAGCCAATGTCAGCGGATCTGCATTCGGTTGGGAAATTAAAAGATGTGGAAATTACTAATTACAAGGTGGCCTTGTCTTACTCTCTCTGTTTGTCTGCGATGATCCGGTTTATCGTTTGTGTTGGATTTTCGAAATTTCGACCTTTAAATTTGAATAAATCACTCGTCTCCTTAGTACAAGTTGAAGATTCCACTGGGTAATTTGTGTTATCTAATCTGCAAAGTCTCCCTTCACTACATGCATCCAGTGTTGATGTAAGGCTGTTCTTGTACCGGTGGGAGTCCAGTCTGTTTGTCCAACTTTGTCTGATAAATATGAGTTCGTAATTATTACTTACTAACAACGCGCCCCAGCTTCATCCGTATTAAGCTGGGGCTAACAACCGTTTGTTAGGATTCATTGAAATTCTCCTCTTTTCTCGACTAAAATATACATGCATTATACACTTAAACCTTCCTCTTGAATCACTCTGTCTATTGATGTTCAGTTTGTCATTGAGTCGCAGAGCTCCTATAAGTACAGATCGAGACGCGATGGTCTGGTCGCTGTGGCGAGACTTGTGGGAGGTCCATGGCAATGAACATCTTTCGGTTGAAATGGTGATGATGAAAGTAATTCGGTGTTTGTAACCACTTCACATCTTAGTGGCTGAACGAACTTCGATGAAACTTGATACACGGGTAGACTATACCCTGAAATATGACAAAGCGTTTTTAGACCGGGACTAAATTACGATTATTACGCGGGTGAGGCCGCAGATAGGAGCTTATCTATATGTAAAAAGAAGAAATGACTGACATATCAACGCAGAGAAGAAACTATTGGACCTAGTAACGTGAAATTTTGCACAAGGCTTCCTTTTGTGATGTAGGCAAGCATTAAGAAAAGATTTTCCAAAAATCAGCTCCTAAAGAGATGAACGGTCTAAACTTTGAATGGAAAAACTTAAATACATGCAGGTGAAACCGCTGGCAAAAGTTAGCATAAGATAAATTGATTAAAATTAAAACTTGTTCAGCTCAAGAAATTGAAGAGAAAGATCGTTTCTACAAAAGGTCAGAGAGGATCCAATTCTTCTTTTTGTTCAATCATAGAGCACAATTTCTAATCTAGACAATAAAATGAAATATAAATTAATTTCGCAGTCAGTCGACACATAGCATGATTTAAAAACATTAGTGTTTTGAACTGCTGGTACCGCTACATGCACTGAACTGGCGAAAAAAACTAAAATGTCTTAACAATACATTTTTCACATATAAACCGCTTGTGCTTTCACATTGCTTATATATGTTTTTCTTTCGAAATGAACACAACAGAATTATAATTATGATGAGTCTGTTGTATCCCACAGCAGAGCAAAGGTTTCCCTTCCATTCTCCCACTCTTCTCTGTCCTTAGCCACTTCTGACCAATCCTTTAGGTAGGAGACAGATCGTCACGCCATCTCCTTCTGGCTGGCCATATCTACCGTATGTCGAAACGAAATTGGGCGGAGGCAACCACTGACTGGATCCTGAACAGCAGGAGCCGGCGACTTGATTCAGCCTATTGAAAATGAGGCTGTACGGTTGTCTTGTTATTTTTGTTGTGGACTTACCCTCGATACGAGAGTGCTAATCATTTGAGTATATACGTACGTTACATTTTATTTTGATTTATTTGTATGTCGTTGTATCCGCTTTTTCTCTCTTGTTATCACTCCTACCATAATTTATTCCTGCGTCACCCCGAAGATTAACTGTTACAATATGCCTAAAGCATTCGAAGTCCGCCTCTGTACGCGTGTATTGTGTGCACACATCATTAAATCTAAATAAGTAAACCTTATCATCGCTTATTATCAACTAGAACTAGAGATCAAGTGCGAGCCTAAAAAGATCTGTACGTACAGCATTCCCCACAGACTTTCATAACGGGTAACATTCCCTTCTCTGTTGAACCTTCTACATTTCTTGTTTATTATCACAGAACAGTTATCAACCGCCAGCTAACTAGTAGCATTGTACTCGCATCGTGAGAGATACGCCCGCAGATCAGCAGCTTTCATCTCCGTCATATTGTTACCGTTGCGTAAGGTCGCGGGTTCGCTTGCCAGTGCGGCTGTGTACTGCTGTATGCGCTGCATGATTGGCCATTGTTTCAGTGTCGTAGTTGGCAATATTGTCAGTTCATTCGTTGTTTGGAATGTGGAAATGCGTCTTTCTTTATTTTTATGCTAGGGTTTGAATAGAACAGATAGTTGGAAGGCCACTAGGTGGACCGATGACCTGGTGAGGGTCGCGGGAATCCGATGGATGCGAGACGCATAGAACCGGTCATTATGGCGACACTTGGGGGAAGCATATGTCCACCAGTGGACGTCTTTCGGCTGAAATGATAATGATGATGGTAGTTAAAACGACAACATCTGTATCTGCAATCTGTTGTTCAAGTATAAGTCGCCATTTTGTATTCTTCCCTTCACACTATTTGTCCACGTTCTACAAATATTTATAAGTTTTAAGTGTTAAGATAAAGGTAAACATAATAAGTTTACCATTGCAAATTCCTAGTACACATTGTTGTCGAACATATTGACAATCACATTTATGAAACTTGTTTACAAAATGATATTTGAGAGGAAATAGCAACGTTGTAGCGCTGGACTGTAGGTCTGTAGTGGTTTTTCTAAATTTCAAATATTCAAATATCTGTAGTGGTTTTTCTAAATTTCAAATATCAAAAATTTCAAATATTTGTTGTAATTAACAAATTAACAATTATCAGATATTTTGTTTAACTTGGTCCTACACTAGTTATTATTCATTTACAGATAGCGGCACGAATCTTGAGCGCTCGGCGAAAGAGCGGGGATCGTTTTGCGCATCGTACAATATCGGCCAATCACTGTACAAAGATTGCACTCCCCGCCCCCGCATCTCTCTTCATACCACTAAAAAGACCCGATATTTCACTTCTGCGTGCTTCTGCGCAAGTAGAACTGTAGAAGTCAGCGCTCAAGATCCATATCGTAGATGCGTTCACAAACATACAAACTCACATACAGAAGACACTCAAACCCTGAAGAACTATATGTAGGCCATACAATTATTTGTTCCGTTACGGGACTCGAACCCGCAAACGCTAGTCAATTGACCAAACACTTAAAAGCTAAGCCGTGCACAAAAAATATCGTCAATGATGTAAGTAAAGGTGTGCAATAAAGTATGTATATTATTATGTAATAAATTATAACAAATGAAAAGGCTAAATATAAATTCGTAAAAAAACAAAAGGCCCGTTTTGCAATTTGAAAAATACCCTGGAATGTAACTTGGAACGAAACTGAAAGAAACAATAAAATAATAATTAATTACATAGTGTTTTACAAAAATACATACTTACATTATTTTGGCGCGTTAAATAATATGATGATATATATTGCGAGTATTATTTTTGCGTATTATGACAGATGTCAAAACGGGCCTTTTATTTTTTGACAACTTTAATAGATATTAAACAACTGTCGTACCACGGTTTCACTCACGTCTTTATTTACTGCTCCGCTCCTATTCGTTGTAGCATGATGTCATTTAGCTTATAGCCCTCCTCGACAAATGAGCTATCGAACATAGAATATATTTTTTCAATTCTAACTGATTAGAAGTGATTAAAACTAAAAATTTATTCAAACAAACTCTTTATCTTTACATTACCATAACTATAGATCTATCTACAGGCCATTTCATGGTCACAGACAGTATGTAAAAGTCATTACATAATATCCTATAATGTCACGAATGACTAGAAACCAAAGTAGCCATAGTGATGTGCAATTAATCGAAAGTTGACTAAATTATGCCATTGTCAAACTTGACAGTATGACACACGTACAAGTATCTATTTCAAAAGAAAATGACGATGCTTAAGACCCTCGCCCACGGCGACTTTTTGAAGCGATGCAGTAGCATTGCTGTCGCGCGTTCGCTTCGATACAGTCATGACGCCGTCGCTAGCTGTTTACCCTCGCCCTCACCACGATTCTCAGTCGCGATGCAAACGCGAACCTGTCGCGCTTCTGTCATGATGCAAATGTGATTACGGCACAAAAATTAAGTTTTTGTATGTAGAATGTTTCACTGACGCGCCACCCTAACTCTGTTCTCCCTCCGATATTGACCGACACGGTCGCGCGTTTGCATCGATACAGTTGCAATCAGGGCGGTGAAACTCCCGAAGAAACTTCAGACACAAAATTTGCTAAGAAACTAGCGTCATCTTACGCCTAGAGTCAACTTAGTTTTGGAAGTAATGCATTTATTATGCCAATAGATGGCAGCAGCTAAGATATATTTATACATATTAGTATAATCAAAAGTAATAAAAATATATTATTTTAAAACATTATTTAATATATTTAGGCACCAAATTCACTAAATTGTACGACATTACAATTTTAGTGCATCATAGACCATAGACCCTACACACATGGTTGCAATGCTGTATCGCGTTGGCATCGCTTCTGTAGCGCGTTGCAAATGCGACTAACGCGCATTAGTAGCGAAGCTGTCGCGTATTTAGGAAACGCGCGACAGCATCGCTACAAAAAGTCGCCGTGGTCGAGGGGCCTTATTCATTTGAATCATCAACGATACCTGTCTCTGCTGTATGCCTTACACAAGCGGTTTCTAAGAAATTTGTTAGTGATAAATTGGAGCTTTTTTATTATCATTGATAGAATCACGCTTGACCATTATCTCACCTGATGGTAAGCGATGATGTGGTTCACGATGGAAAATCTAGCCTAGAAGTCATTTGTCAACGCAACCATGATACAGGAGTAATTCCTAGTGTGAAGCAAGGTTTAGTAAAAAAAAAAGAAAAAAGAAGGAAAGTTATAAGTAGCGCCATATGCTAATAAACTTTTATGCATGAAAACTAATCTTATAAATATAATGATAAATAAGCCAAAAAAATATTATAATATTATGAGTTAGAGACACGAGTAATGGATAGCTCGCCGTCCGGCCGTCCGGTACCCATACGGACCGAGCCTTAGTCTTCGACGGGGCGCGTAGTGTACCTAAGAGATATCAGCCAAACCGTAGAGGCCGAAGCCTACGGCCCCTACGGGGTCATGGGTTGACATTCGAAATGCAACCCACCCTGGAACGCAAGGCAAAGAAGGAACATAGGTGTGGTTTTAGTCAGTAAAAGTCTGACACGCCCTCCCACTTTACCCTAGAGCGAGAGAAGTCATTGGATGATTTCCACCTTAAAGGTTTTTTTATTTATTTATTTAAGACGATTTCTAGAAATCGCAAGTCCTCTAAAATTGCGCCATTTCAGTATTTAAAATTAATATCAACAGCTCAAGGTGGCCTAGCCTATATATTATAATAATACGAAAAGGTATGCATTTATAATATTAATACATATATTTCATAATCAAATGCGTCAAACTAAGTTATTTTAATTCACTCAGTTTCCAAATAGTTTGCAACATTCGACATTTGACGCAAAACGTACGTCGCGGGTGATCTGCGCATGCGCGCGTGTTTGCAACCGTGTCGACACTTGGCATAACCAAAGCCATAAACTCAATGAATCAAGACGTGCTGTTAATGCAAATCCCTTTATCTACTCCTATTTACACCTATCTTTATATATGTCGTGGCCAGATCTTAGAATTGATCACTTCATGAAATGGCCAACACACTTGACATAACCTCGAATCACCTTCCTTCAATTAAATGGAACATTACTTACAGCTTCTTATTGTCCTAGACTCAAGATTTCTTATCTTTGTCAAGACGACTGCGTTGATGGGAGTGGCGAGTGTATGCCGACACAGAAAAGCTTCATTTCACAATAGCACGAATTCATTGTGCTCACAGTTATCATCATATTTCTGCCTTTGTCCCAAGCTACTCAGGGTCCTGTCCAGCACGTTTTCTTATTTCTTTCTCCCTTGATAACCGTCAGCTATCGTTAACTCTTTTCACTTTTATATCATTACTCACACAATTCCACCTTGCAATGCATTATAATGTTCCCACAGTTGGGACTCAGGCCTTCTCTCTAGGAGAGGGAATGGGCCGTAATTCACCACGCGGGCACAGTACGGGTTGGTGGTTATCACATGTCTTTGAATTTTTGGTTCTAGGGCATGCTGGTTTACTGTCGGTGTTCTCCTTCACCGTTTTGAGAGCAGTGGTGATGAAATAAATTATAAACTATTCAGGACCCGTCTTTTTCTTAAGAAGGAATCTGAAGCGGAAACCAATCAAGCTGAACAGATATGACATTAAACCATAATAAGTCTAAACTAGAAATACCAACGAAAGGCACAAAAACCCTGAACTTACCTTAACAGTTGAGTTATTGGACACGTTGTGGTACGGCGAGGCCTTGTTGCGAGCTGACCAGCTCCCCTTTATAGACGTGTGCAATGTCCTACGCCGACCGGACCACACCGGACCGGACAGGACGTACTACTGGGCCCGACAGTTTCACTTTCTATATATGTGCTGTTTGCTGTGTGTCAGTGCTTATTGATTTTCTTTGTGGTTTTCCTCTTGTAACTCGTCGTAATGTTATTTTCTAGCGGGAAAAACTCTTTTTAGTCAAACTGTGTAAGTCGTTTTGGCGACGAGGCAGATGACTGAACTTTTTGCATTCTGCTCACGGAGATAAGTTGTCTTGTCTTTCTTGTCTCAAACATACACATCACACATCTACTTTCATGTACGTACCTATATGAAAACATTTTCAATAAGATTTCAAGTCCTTTTCTTATTGGCATTAATACTTTTTTAATTTGGGCAGAGAAAAACCATTCCTGCAAAAATCGCAAATTGTCGGTTACGATGTTCTTCGACAGTTCTTTCTACAAGGGAACGATGTGTCTATGGTTTCCTTCTGTTCCTTTACTGTGAGTTAGCAAAAGTGATTTAAGAAAAAACTGCAACGGCAGTTTTGCACAACTCAGTGCAGTTTTATATAGAGCACCAGTTAGATGTTTCAATTAATTTTCGTGTAGCATAGTTTATAAAGTTTAAAACGTACTTGAAATATTTATAATTATACTACATGACACGTCAGCTCAGCCCGTTCCATCATCGGACCACCAGACGTAACGCAATGCGCCTCCGGTACTTTGTGGACATCCCACCAATACACACAAAACCGTTTTTGGAACACATTCATTGTGCGTACAGCTAAGGAATGGAATTCCTTGCCGGAGTTTGCCTTTCCTGGTATCTACAAACTAGGTGTCTATAAATCCAGAGTGAACAGGTTACTTCTAGGCAAGAGTGCTCCATCATCTGCCACGTCTTCGCTTACGATCAGATGAGATAGTGGTCAAACGCAAGCCTAATAAAAAATGACCATAAATTTAAATGTCATTTTTTAAACTATATAAATAATAGCCTTATTTAAAACCCGTTTCCTACTATTTAACGTAAGTAATCTGTTGAGAAAACAATCTTCTTTGATCAAACAATATTTAAAACATTTCGATTAGCAAAGCATTGGCACACACATAATGTAAATACTGCCTAAAATATTTCTTGTAATCTGTGCTATCCTTCGCCTTTAGGCTCTAAAATATTGACGTTCAGCTTTAGCTGATACACAAATATTATCTACCGGTGTATATATACAGATATATTAGGAAATGCTTAGTGCTTCGTAACTTCACTAAATAATGTACCTAGGAATTAAGTTCGACACGGTAGAGCAAACGATAGAAGTGTCGGCAACAACCTCTAGTGCCGGGCCCTAGTACAGGCCATGATCCGGAGCGAGGAGGAATGTCAGGCGGTCACTTCCTTCTGCGAAGCAGAGATGTTAGAATATCGTAGGGGCCCAGCAGGGGCGAAGCCTACTGGGGCCATGGGTTAAGTGAAAATGAACCCCGGAGCGCTTGAACGCAAGGCAAAGAAGGAACAAACGAGTGGGTTTTTATCAGTAAACGTCTGACAGGCCCTCTCGCTCCGAACAAGAGCGAGAGAAGTCATTGGAATGGAAATAAAAAAACGAGGAATTAAGTTGTTGCAAGCTTGTAAGATTTAGCAGCTTAAGTGAGTGAGTATGTGTGTTTGTTACTACTTCACGCTCGAACGGCTAAACGGATTTGGATGAAACTTAATGCACTAGTAGACCATATCCCGAAATAGCGCATAGGATATTTTTTTACTTTTACTTTTCACGGGAGTATGTTCTCTTAGGTTAATTTTCCACTAACACGCGAACGAAGAAGCTGGCTGCTGCTAGTAATGAAATATACAGAAATCTTTACCAATTACGTCTAGTAACGCGTGTTATTTAGACAATTTACAAGACAATGCGTGCGGTTGTACATACAGACCGCAGCCTTCACCGCTGCCCATCAAACCATTATCATCAGCTAACGTTAATGAAGACGCGTGAGAACCATTGTGTGGCACAAGACACGGGTCGCGGGCCTGCCGTGAGGGACACCCTCGCTGGCGGTTCGTGCATGTGAAAATCTAACAATTATATGGTGCCTTCATCAGATTAGTAGCTGATGAACCCTGGTAGACAAACTAACGATTTATTTCTTTACAAACATATGGGTTTTTTTTTAAGGTGGGAAATCATCCAAATGACTTCTCGCGCTCTGGGTGGAGCGCGAGGGCATGTCAGACTTTTACTGACTAAAACCACACCTGTATCCTTCAATTACCCTTTGCGTCCTAGGACTACGGGTTTCCCTTTCAGAAATTCTCCGCGGTCCTAGTTAGTGGGCATCGGCCCTGCTGGGCCCCTACGGTTTGCTGACATCTCTTTGAGGAGCGCGAGGATCTCAACGCGCTATTGACGACTGGGCTCGGTCCGGTTAAATAACGAACAGCCTGACGGCGAGCTACCCAGTGCTCGACGTCCGCAAGCCCGCGTCTACCATGGCTGGTAGTCGGGGTCGGAATTACGGCGGCTAGGGCGTGAGGACCTCACGCGCGGAGCCTCCTCCTTCGCTAGCATTACTGCTTCGCAGAAGGAGGCGACCGCCTGCCATTCCTCCTCGCTCCGGACCATAGCCTGAACCAGGGCCCGTCGCGAAAGGTCGCTGCCGCCAATTGCCTCCACGAGGACACGGCGGTGCTCCACCCAAGCGGGGTACAAACATATGGGTGATGAAAATACTGATGAATACCGCAAAAACTTCCTAGTTGCTGAATCAAGAAACCGTTACAGGTACCGAGTAGAGGCGGCTTTAGCCCTTGTACCGCCCGTGTGCAACCAATAGATAATTTAGTGTCCTTTATTAGGTGTCCAGTCAAAATGGACTTACAGCTATATTTTAAACGAAAATTCGGGTGTAAATGGTGCAATGTTAAATGATATATGGAAACAATTGGTACATTGAACCCTTTAGTTAGATTTGGATTTAGCCAGTAACTGTTGATTTGAGAGGCCAGAAGAAAATATTACACATTTTAATCTTTCTTTATGCGGTCATCATAAGAAGAAAACTATTGAATCAATGTACTGATAAATCTAATAAATGACATAAGGATCAAAGTTACTGTAGGTAGGTGTGTCAAATTCACCTTAAGCGCTATTTTCTACAGCCTCCCTTGCAGTCGATGCGCACGCGCCGATGACGTTTGGTTGCGCAACCGGTTGCGTACGTGAGAGGAGAGTGAGTAACCACCAGTCACTCACGTAACTGCGGATGACCGGATGTGTTGCTGCGGTATTGTCTTACGGCTAGACACGTGGCTGTTATCAGCTGCACACAATGGCCCATGCTGGACTTGTTTTAGACAGAATAGATAGAGGGTGTTATAGTTCTGCAGGTTGGTAGCCCCGAGGCCCTCCTTTCATAACAATAAAACTAGATCTGAGCTAAAATCATGGTTGATTCCAGCTTATTCGGTAATTTATCTCTGCTGGTAATATAATCAGTTTAAAACTTGTAGGTAAATTATAGTGATCCTATATCCCGCAGTTTATTGCCGACTTAAGTACGCAAGAAGACATGAGATAGATAGATAATAAATAATAAAGATTATTGTCACAAAGAAACATACATACATTACTATACACTAATTAACACAATGCTAACTACGCTGAAAAATTGTATACAGATAACAGCCCTACAATAGATGGATAAAGGTATTATATAAGTATCTGTCTCATGATCATCATCATCATTTTAGCCAAAAGACGTCCACTGCTGGACAAAGGCCTCCCCTAAGTGTCGCCACAATGAACGGTCCTGTGCGTCTCGCATCCATCGGACTCCCGCAACCGCAGTATCTGTCTATTTACAAATAAATTCTGAGCTACAAGCAGGTCGAGGTCCACCCACAAAATAATATTGAGATTGACGTTTGAGAAAGCAGTCTCGTTTCGAATGTAATGATGGGCGTAACATGTGGGTTACATACTTATCCAGCGTCCCTGCCCCGCCTCATCCAGGTAGTAGGAGGATCTTGTTGTTTTTTTTACATTGATATTATCTGTGCTACTATGACATGTGTGGGCTAGCACTTGCATAGATCAAAAAAATCGCCAATTTAAGTAACAGTTTAAATTTTTTGGCCGCGATTGTTGTTTAAACTATTGTCTCTGCTACTGGGCGGTAGCATGCACTTTTTGGTAAAAAATATGATAGACATATCAACTCGAAGAAAGAAATCATTAAGCAGCTTGACCAAATGACCGACTCATTTAGTCAGCAAGATGAACCCTACTTTTTGGAGCGTGGGAATTCATCAAATAATAATAATATAGTCTATATATATAAAAGCAAAATACCACTCACTGATTAATCACGAAATCTCAGAAACTATAAACCTACAAACTTGAAATTTTGCAGGTAGGTTCCTAGGGTGTAGACATCCGCTAAGAACGGATTTTACGAAACTCCATCCCTAAGGGAGTAAAACGGGTTGAAAGTTTGTATGGAGAAACCTACTTATACGCGGGTGAAACCGCTGGCTGCTGGCTAGTATTTTTTTATTTTTTATTATTATTATTGATAGGCTCGCGTTTGACCACTATCTCACCTGATAGTAAGCGATGATGTGGCCGAAGATGGAGCACGCTTGCCTAGAAGTAACCTATTCACTCTTGACTTAGTATAATATAATATGACTAATTTTATACAGGCTCACATTTGACCACTATCACCATATGGTAGGCGACGATGTGGTCGACTATGGAGCTCGCTTGCCTAGAAGTAACCTATTCACTCTTGACTTAGTATAATATAATATGACTATTTTTATACAGGCTCACATTTGACCACTATCACCATATGGTAGGCGACGATGTGGTCGACTATGGAGCTCGCTTGCCTAGAAGTAACCTACTCAGTCTTGACTTAGGTTGTAGCTATCAGGAAACACAAACACCGGTAGGGAATTCCACTTCTTAGCTGTACGCATAATGAATGTGTTCCCAAAACGTTTTGTTTTTCATTCCACTCTGGGTGGAGGGAGAAAAAGAAAATATATATTCTTTATTTGCGTACATCGCTAACAACTTAACACCAATATTGTAAAATCTTTTATGTAAAACAGTGGTGATGGTCGAGTGGTAACGGCCCCAACTTACGAGTTGTAGGTCGCGGTATCAAACCCAGCCAGGCACATTAATTTGTGTAATTTATTTCATCACCACTGCTCTCAAAACGGTGAAGAAAAACATCGTGAGGAAACCGGCATGTCCTGAAAAGAAGAGGCCTGAGTCCCAGCAGTGAGAATATTAAAAGGCTCATTATGCTCATTTTGCTCAGTTGCACTAGATTTTTTTAAGTCATATAAACTAGTGCTTGACTGCGATCCCATTTGATGGTAAGCAGTAAGCAATTGTAGATGGTGAGGCGCACTAGTTTATTAAGAGCCTAATCACTCTAGCCTTGAACCCAGCCGAATTATAATCAGACGGGAAGACCGCTTTCTTAGCGGTCTTCCCGTCTGATAAGCTAAGCCTAATTAGGTTCTTATCTTACAGAGAACTGATTCTCCCCGTTCCCCGTATACGATAAAAACTGTTCCATCAAAATACAGTTTATACTAACTGTATTTCGATGGAACAGTTTTTATCGGTCGCGATATAGGTTAGTTGATACATTAGACTCTTCATCACTCTTTTCCTGAGTAAAGCCCACCAGTTCCTTCAGTTGCTCTATAAAGCTATAGAAGCTTGGCTTCCTGCAGCCGAAAGTCATCATTATCATCATTTCAGCCGAAGTACGTCCACTGCTGGACATAGGTCTCCCACAAGTGTCGCCACAACGAACGGTCCTGTGCGTCTCGCATCTGCTGCATTCCCGCGACTCTCACCAGGTCGTCGGCCCACCTTGTGGGAGGCCTTCCAACGCTGCGTTTTCCGGTGCGCGGTCGCCACTCTAGAACCTTTCAGCCCAAAGTGATCTCTTAGAATAGTCTGACTAACATCGATTCAACTTTCTGTTTCACAATAACAACAAAGATCGAGCATGTTTTGTTTCACAACAACAACCAACAAACAGAATGTTTTTTTTTTAAAGAAGAAGAAATAAAATGATGTTTATTGATTTTTTTACCAAACTTCACTTCGTAGAGAATCTAACTCAAGAACCAATTAAACACAAAACAAGTCAAGCAACAACAAAACTAATTAAACCGAACCTAAACCAATAATAAACAAATGAGAAAGTTCCATGAAATTATCAGCGGACAGTAGGTCAGGTCGTTAAACAGGGACAAGCATATGTGCTCCTCCACAAGTGCGAGCAGGACAGCACTATCCACATAATGGCGTTACGTAAGGAGTCGGGTTCGATTCTCGCGCATTTCAATCGTTTCTGCGAGGATAATGCGCATTGCAAAATGTTTAGCTAAGTTTCGAAAGTTAGAACATAAATATCATTATGAGTCTTAAGTTTATGATGAAGTTAGCGTCAATAGTAGAAGAAGGAATGTCATCATTACCTAATGTGGAGAACTTATGACAACACTATGCCTTTTGGAGAATCCCGCAGACTCACTCGATACTTGGGCAATCTTTAGTTAGTAATGTTTGAATGTACAAAACAACTCAAAACACAAAACTCAAAACTTAAACATGAACCTTGATTCGTTTCTACAATTAATATCACCAATATTTATAAAGTTTATAACTGATCATCTCGCTCTTGACCGCTGGACCCACCTTGATTTGAAATACTTACTTTTTTTATTCTTGCACCTCATTAGAAATTTCTCCTTAAGCGTGGTTGCGTTCATTTATACAAACATCCGGCACAACTATCTGTAGGCCATACTAATATTTGTTCCTTGCGGGAGTTGAACCTGCGCCTGGCAGAGCAGAGCAGTCAATCGCTCAGCCACTGCGCCTATCTTATCGTCAAACTTTGTTACTACAGCTTTTATTTGTGCAAACGCTTGTAATGTATTCAATTATTCGATAAAAAAAAAGAATAAAGAAAAAAAAAGAATAAAGAAAAAAAAAGAGAAGAATTATTCGTTGATAAATAAAATGTACTTCACAAACAGAAATTTCTTGAAACGAATGTCTGATCACGCAGCTACATAGAAGGCCCATTTCATATCAATTAATTCATTTACCACATTGTAAATCCTAATCCGCGCAATAGTTACGAACCGAGCGACATATTATCGGGTATTATATAACTAGCATTGCGGCCGACGACCCAGTAACCGAGTGCCTACCATGCAAGCAACATACATCGGACCACTTGCGACGCATTCTAATAAATAACTCTAGGAATTAATCGCCTATTGACTTTTGGTTATTTCTTCCTTATGGGTTATGAGGTTCCCAGTAATTCAGCTAATTTTGTATCCTAGGCAATATTACTTTAGGTTGTTGAGGTATCTGGTAATGTTATTACAATTCTTCGAAGTATTGTATGCTTTGTTAGGTAAAAGCGCTTTTTTTATTAAGCTTAATTCTTGGGTAGTCTCTAAAATTATTTGTTTATTAGAATTATTATTTGAAATTATTTATCTCTGAAATTATTTTATTTGACCAACTATTTTCTTACTCAGATAAAGTCACTGTACAAATTACATGGTCATCTTACAAGAATCAGCGACCTTTACCGATTTTTTTTTATAAATCACATACAACTGACTTTTAAAAGACATTGAAATAAATAGCAAGAGAATTGATAATTTTTAAGATTAAGCAATTGGTGCAGCATACAACAGCACTAACCTGAAACCACGCCGTTTGTATGAAACATATCTATTTATTTGTTTCTTACGGCTTCCAAGGAATATGTAATATAACAATTTAATGTTTTTAATAGTTGAATCAATTTGTCCAAGATTCAAAGCATTTTATTTCATTTATTTCAAATAAACCATTTACAGGCACTTTTGAAATGTCAAGACAATCAGAAAATTGATGCTAATTGCACATTCCAAAGCGTCGGAGACGAATGTGCAAGAAACTCCATGGACACTCTTTTCAATCATGTTATACTGTATAACAATTATCTCGGTAACATAAACATGTTACCAAGATTATGTTGTCGCTACTATTATGTGAGAACAATTTAAATAAAGTAAAACCAAAAAAAAACTAAATAAGCCACTGGCAGCTCAGAACAGACTCAACTGGCAGCACCTGTTCACGGATATAACGCGCACAACTCAGCTCAACCATTTCGAAGGGAACCGAATGATACAACACACGCGCCACCATCAGTTCGAACTGTAAACGGAACAAAAAATCTAATTTACGGTCAGGCTCAAGCTGACTACTTTGAAGGATTGATATTACGAGTATGTCATTCAGAAGTTTAGGTATGAATTAGACCATTGACAATTTTTAAAAAAGACGGGTTGCACTCCGGGAGTGCCGGCAGAAGTGAAAACTTGATTATTAACGTTGAGCATGTTTGATATTTTGGAATGGTTAGGGAATAATTTTGCACCAATTGCTTTATCAGTATAAAAGTACTATCATTTATGTGGTAGAATACAATATTCATTTATTGCGCTATCGTACACAAACATGACAATTTATATTACATTAAAAATTTAACACTTTAAAACTATTACAATTATTTTACATTAAAAAGTTTATCTTCCGTCTTACGCTTTTTCGATCAGGTCACGTGTCCTGACGCGAGTTTAAGATTT
Organism: Mythimna pallens; assembly: GCA_961205895.1. Classification (NCBI taxonomy): domain Eukaryota; kingdom Metazoa; phylum Arthropoda; class Insecta; order Lepidoptera; family Noctuidae; genus Mythimna; species Mythimna pallens. The sequence continues at coordinate 1,288,563 of OY540826.1, forward strand.
TATACCCATTACAGAAAAAGTGCTCAACGCCGCTAAAGAAATTTTCACTTCAATAACATAATTTTTCTGCGGGTTCAATTCGAACCAGTACTTCCTGAGATTAGCGCGATCAAACAAACAACCAAGCAAACTAACTCTTCAGCGTTATAATATTAAAATAAATAAGTATAAATTTAAAATATACATTACTATTTCCCTATGTGAACATAAATAATAAAATAAATAAAGTTACCTGTAGTGTTTCTTGTGGTTCCGCTCGTGTAAGCTTTCGAATGAAGCCATAAAGAAGTCACATATAACATCAATTGTAATGGAAGACGTACCTGAACAAACTGATATAGGAACTTCCGTCGGCCATTATATGTCTATTTATTTTATTTTATTCGGAAAAAAAAAACAGTTATACATTAAAATCTTATACTAAGTTATAAATATGCTAAAATTATAAATGACACTCTACCTACCTACCTACCTATGACATTTTCCACAACATACTATGAGTTATATTTAACAATGCGCTATTCTAATCTGTTAAAACAGAGAAGTAGTTAATAGTAAACATAAACATAGACATGCAAGTAAGAAAAAAAGATGGAGGGAGAAAGAATGTGTAAATATTAAACGAACTAGTTTAAATTTAATATCTCATATATATTTAATGTCTAATTAATATTATTTATGATTTTGGTACACTAACAACCCCAAATGGATCTCCCTTTCGTTCAGTCCATCCAGAGGTCGTCTGTAAGAGATGGCCTAGTGCGACAGGCATCTGTTTTTGTAAATATTTATCCTGCTCACTTTATGAGGTGTACAATATTTAGTGTATATTACAATATTTAGTGTGTAAATAGTTTATCAAATAATGCTTAATCAAATAATTAATCGATTATTTTTATCTTGTAACAAATTTCGCTCTTGGGCGGAGCGGGACATAGTGTCAGACTTTTACTGACTAAAAACCCACTCCTGTTCCTTCTTTGCCTTCGTCCCAGGGCCGCGGGCCCTGCTGGGTCCCTACGATTTGCAGACATGTCCCTGAGGCGCGCGTGGAAAAAATAATTAATAGATGAGAAAATTCAACTTTCCTATTTAATAAACAAATAAATCTGTATACTTAACGAAAACATAATTATTTTGTGATCTCTATTATTATTTATTACATACACAGATTTAAATAACTCGGCTTTGAAAATTCTAAACGTTTACGAAACACATAATGACCGTAAAGTTTATACTTGCAAAAATAATGGGATTTTGAATATTAATAATATCGCGAAATCTTTTAAATAACGGTGTTCACGACCTATTACCACAGATTACTATTACGAAATAGATACTGTGTATTTTACATGTTAATTATTATGAATTCAAAATGTTAGGAACCTTGCGCACTAGAGTTAGAAACATTTCGACTTTTTTCATTTTTTTTTTTTTGCAAAAATTGGGTTTTTTCCCCTAATTAAAACTGTAGTATTTACTATAACTCTCTAAAAAAAATATGATTTGTTATTCATACTTCTGAATCTATGAGAATAGTTCCTATTAAAATATTGTCAAAACAGTTTTTAATTACGAAAGGAAAAACCCGTCTCTACAAAAAGCGCAAACTGTCGCTTACAATATTCTTTCTGAAAAGACTGAAATTTTAATCATTGTCTTTTTTAAGGAATATTAACTAGTGCTTAACTTCGATCCCATTAGGTGGTAAGCAGTGATGCAATCGTTAATGGTGAAGCCTTGAATACACCTAAATTGTAATGGAACAGGAAGACCGCTGCAGGCAAACAATTCGATTTTGACAGAACTACGTTTGTCAGGTCAGCTAAATAATTACAACTTACTAGCTTTTGCCCGCAGCTTCGCCTGCGTACATAAAATATAGCCTATGTCACTCAGTAATAAAGCAGCTTTCTATTGGTGAAAAATTTTTAGTAATCGGACCAGTAGGTACTTTCAGAGATTACCTACAAACAAAAAAACCAACTTTACCTCTTTATAATATTAGTAGTTAGGTTTATAGTAGTAGTAGATAATAAATTCTTAGATCATACATAAACTAAATTATTGTTTTTATTATTTTTACAATATTTAGTTCCATAATGACACTGAACTGTTTCTGTGTAGTAACAAACTAGTGTTCACAGTTCAAAAGACATTATGAATAAAGAAAGTTTTCGGCCGCCAGCGTTGTGGTCGACAGGCAGCTGTTACGATTACATAATTGTTTTAAAACAATACGCTTATGTCTGTCTGAGAACCAAGTAATGTCTGCTATGGCATACATCATCGTCACACTATCTGTGTGGTTGGGCGGTACCGTTAGAGGGCCATACAATGAAAGTATGTTGGTAAATGGATGGTTTTTCTTACCAACAGTAGAACTTCTTTAAAACTAATAAGGTAATAGATACGTATTCTTGAAAGATTGATAGTGCTAAGAACTTATATACAATACAGTAGGTAATATGAACCACGATTAAGGATGATTGTCGTATCATGGAGCAGTGGTGACCTAGTGGTAATGATCCCGACTTGCATGTCATAGTTTTAAACCCGAGCAGGCCCTATCTCTCTGCACTACTCTCAAAACTGTAAAGGAAAACATCGTAAGGAAACCGGCATGTCCCAGTACCAAAAATTCGTAGATATGTGATATCCGCCAACCCGCACTAGACCCGTGTATTGGATTACGACCCATTCTCTCTTCTAGAGAAGACACAAACTGATTTAAATACTATGCTGTGCTGTGTTGTATTCAGTGTACATTCGCAGTTTGCAATCGCCATCATAGCAATCTCTCACCTTTACAAATAATTAAAACCTATATGGTCAACAGCCCATTAGCCCATACGCCGCAGTGCGCACTCACCTTTACATCTCAACTTTGCCGACGACGGCAGCAACATTGCCAAATTCCGACGTTTTCTGACAACGATTGGGAAATATTAATTACCACTATTACGTGGGATTACTGTGGCCTATTACCGGCCATTATAGCAAGTGGCATGCCATGGCTGAAGAGCTCAGGCCAGAACACGACCTTGTCGAGTTATGTAAGGTCAGTAAAAGTAACATCTAAAGTATTGCAGATTGGTTACAGAATGAATCGTCAATGTTAATACGCCTGATGTAAGAGCTTTTATTTTCGCATTAGTAGTGAAAATTAGTTTTTTGTTAAAAATAAAACCACTCTTACAACTATAACCCAATGCGATACATTTAAAACAATTATAAACTAATAATAATAAAATCAGTTCAAGTAGGGGGGGTAGCCATAGTTTAAAAAAAAATAGTCTTATCTAGACTAATTTTTTTGTTCTTGGTAACCAGTCCACTTAAGTCTCCCAAAACCTTAGCCCTATATTTTTGTTTTCTTTAAATCGCAAGAGTGTCCCACCAACCGGAGGTTGTCTTTGGGTGCATTTGCATAGCCCAGGCCAGAGACAATCGTCAGTTGGTACCATGTTCCATGAAAACTAAAAAAGAGGTAGGTGGTCTCTGCGAGTTGGTCTTGAGATACATAAAGAAATTTGTACTAAATTGTACAATATTATGATACAAGATGCAATATAATAACATACTCGTTTAACATAAACTAATATAGTCTTACATAAAATTAATAACAATACTTTTGACTAATTAAAACAAATTCACGTACTTATATCTCACGTATTTTCAGATTAAACAATCATCAGTGAACATAAAACATTAAATTGATAATTATTTAAATGAGAAAATGATCAGTTAAACCTGACCCTTCTCTTAGCAAAAGTTGATCAAAATAGTTTCTAGTTTAACTAGACGCAGTTACTTAACTAAGGGTTACTACCCACACGTATGAATACTTGCTCCATCACCACCTGGACTTGTTGGGAAAGTGAAACTGCACGGGGTCGATAGTACAGGGTCATGGGTCAACATACCGTACAAAGATGTTACATTAAGCCGGGTACAGCTGTGACGTAGCACGCAATGTAACATGCAATGAAAGTGTAGCAATGTAACAGAATTCCCATAGTGTGGACGCCTTGCGCGAACAGAGTATTTCAACTATGAGTAGGTGAGTACTACATGCTCGTCTCATGAGCGCGATACGTCCACACTTATGAAATGCTTCTTTCATGTTAACTTGCATATTACGTTACAACAGTCTGTACCTGGTTTTAGATGAAAATCAACGACCTCTTTTATAGGCTTTCTTGTATTTATTGTTTATTTATTCACTGTTTGCATTTCATTGTAATGGTTCAAATAGGTAGACCTTCTATACTAAACATTTTACTACGATGACCCCATCACATTTATCACTCTAATATTAGAAGGCGTAAGTTTGTGAGTGTGTGCGTGATTGTATGTTTGTTACTTCTTCACGCTCAAACGGATGAACGGATTTGGATGAAATTTTATGAATGGGTAGGCCATATTCTAAAATAGCACACAGGATACTTTTTGTACCGTAAGCATGTTCCCTTGGCACAAATATCTACTTTCACGCGGGTGAAACCGCGGACAAAAGCTAGTGTAATATGTGTGGTTGCCTTGTAGACACTTCACATGGCCAAAAGGCTGGGTATTACCTTGGGCAGAGGATAACCATTGGCGGCATTGCCATGCAGCGTGGCATTGCAATGCTACATTTTGTCTTTTGGGCACATTACCAGACGACAGCGAAGCGAATGAGTTTTTCGACGCCATATTTCAAATTATATAGTCGAGTGTTTTATAAACATATAAATAATAAGCAATAAATATCACAAAGCTATAGTTTGTAACATATCTTGGACCCAATATGAAATGCCCCCTTGCCCTACCTTGGAAGGCAGAACGGCAAACCGAATGAAAGTAATTCAAGATACATCGAAAACGTTCGCCTTTCAAACGGATATAGCAGATGGTTTGTTGAGATATGCAAAAAAGCATCAAGAGTGATCACTGTACTAAGCCAACCCTATTGAAGAACTTTTTTATAAAATGGCCATTCAATTTAGTAAGCCAGACTGAGCGGGTTGTTGTGATGATCATAATGTTAATAACTCCGTAAATTATCATCTGTGTTTCCTGATGGCTACAACCCGGGAATCTTTAAGTCAAGAGTGAATAGGTTGCTTCTAGGTAAGCGCGCTCCATCGTCGACAGCATCGTCGCTTTCCATCAGGTGAGATAGCGGTCAAGCGCGAACCTATCAAGAATATAAAATATTAAAAAAATACGTGTTATGCCCGCCAATCATATTTTAATCAAGATACCACTTGACACTGAACTGCAAAATGCAAGAAACTTAAGAATTTTTTTTTTTAAGTTAAGTTGTTACGTTTAACGTTAAGTTGAATGGAATATCAATAATGCTACAAACGTTTAAGGCTCTGAGGTAATCAGGGTGTCGACCAGAACAAACAGATCGTTGTTGCCTTGTACAATTAATTGATTGTAAGGTCATTTACTTCGAATGAGACCTTCCCTTTTAATGCCAAAGTTTAACACTAAAATAGAACTGACTTTTTGGATTCTTATTATGTTAACTGCTTACGGAAAAAATTTGGCTGAAGTACTTAGTCTGTAGAACAGTTACTTTTATTAACATGTTTTTTTAAATATCAAGCTTGTTTTCCCGAAAGGGTTCAACCGAGGTTCGCCTGAATTGAGGACGTGTGTGTGTGGGACGTGACTGACGTGTCACCAGTTATATTGAGTCATAGGCCCTAAGTCTATTGTCATCTACCAGGCACTTATCCTGACTCGACCAGCTTCTGAAAAATACCACATGAGAAATAACTAGGAAAACTTAAACCGGGAATCGAACCTACGGCCTCGTGTTCAGCAATAGCGCTCGTGATCACTAGCCCAGTGCTGCAGTCCGACATATATTTTTCTTCTCTCATATTTTTTTTCTAGTTTAAGTAAATCAACATCCCCTCAGAAAGAGAAGGAAAGAGACCAATGGTAGATGAATTATTGAAAATTTCCTGTTAACGAGACCCTTAAATATGTATGTATAGGTTTTTATATATATGTATACTAGCGGTCCGACTCCAACACCATCTAACGGCTCCAATTGTATTTTCAAACTATCCAGGGGTCCACTCAAATATACACACAAAATTTCATCCAAATCGGTCAAGCCATTTAGGAAAATTAGGTGACAAATACATGTACAGAAGAATAATATATATAAATATATAGTATGTTTATATATTGTGTCGCCCACAAGGCCTCCCACAAGGTGGACCGACGACCTGGTGAGGGTCGCGGGAGTGCGGCGCAGAAGCACAGGATCGGTCGTTGTGGCGACGCTTGGGGGAGGCCTATGTCTAACAGTGGACGTCTTTCGGCTGAAATGATGATATATTGTGTGCTGTACTCATATTTGTCCGATTTAAAATATGATTTAACTAGCTTTTGCCCGCAGCTTCGCCTGCGTACATAAAATCTAGCCTATGTCACTCAGGTATAAAGCAGCTTTCTATTGGTGAAAAAAATTTACCAATCGGACCAGTACTTCCAGAGATAACCTCCTACAAACAAAAAAACAAACTTTACCTATTTATAATATTAGTGTAGATTAATGTAAGTTAAACTTTTATTACGCGCTTATCAAGTTTGCTGTAACAGAATCTAATTGTATATTAAGCTCGCTTGTGTCAAATTTTATATTATTTTAAAGTTTTATGTCCAAAAAGAACAAGTATAAGGAAAGTAGGCTCAAATGCGCAGGTTACAAATGATCGGAGTAAGCTGTTGACCCCGCGGTTGAACTCGGCGATTGAGCCCGGCTGCCTGGCTCTGCCTCACCACCCACAACTCCACGAGCATTTACTTCCGTTTGAATTTACTTCCGCAAAACGTAACAGCCGGTTTTCAAGTGAGTTTATCATTTATCTCTCACCTCACTCCTACCCCCGATTTCTGATATAAGCATTTGAAGTTAGGTTGGTACTTTAGAGCGAGTTTCTGAATTGTGTAGGAACTCGATCTCAACTCAGAAATAAAACGATGATTGCTTGGATATTCTTCGATATAATTTTCACAATCAAAATATCAACGTTCTGTTCAACGGTTCAAGTTCAAGTGAAGTCGACAAAAATCATAACTGCCGACTATGACAGTTGAGGCTAAGGTCCAAACTCTTGACGGCTAACCATCACTATTAAATTAGTCGAGTATTACTTTAGTGACGAGTATCTGTCAATGTCACCATTTGAAAAATACAAGACTGATTACATTTCTATGACAGCTGACAGATACCTGTCACTTTACAAATAACAACAGTTTGGCAATGAGTGAATAATACTGTTAGCTTACAGTTCGGCCATCCTTCAACAAGTGAGTCCTCTCACTTCAAGAAGATAAATATTCTAAAAAAAAAAATATCTTTAGCATTTATACAATAATAAATGTCTATATTAATTTAGTTAAATGAATTATTACATTATAATTTTTAATAAAATCACAGATAACTCTATTTTTAAACTGAAATTCTCATCTCGCATGATCCACTATGATAGACAATCATTTGTGCGATATCTGTGCTCGATATCATTCGTTTCTGCACCGATTGCTCATAGTCTATGCTGACAATAAAACTATCTTAAATACACACTCATCTTGCACGATCTGCTATCTACAATCATTTGTACGATACCAATTCCTTGATACCATTCGTTTCTGTACTGATTGTTCATAGCCTGTGCTCATAATAAAGCTATCTTAAACATACACACATCTTGCACGGTCTGCTATGGTTTACAATCATCTGTACGATACCAATTACTTGATACCATTCGTTTCTGTACTGATTGTTCATAGCCTGTGCTCACAATTACTATTTCAATCAATATTCATATTCCGTACGGAACTATAACACGGTTCCATTCATTATTAGCACTAATCATTTAGTCTCAATCTCAATAAATTCCATATCGACAATCAAATTCATTATAATACACAATTATGCGAAATGCTGTTAATCAGCTCAAAAATTCATACATCATTTAATATCTTAACATTATTATAATAATAATAACGTAATAAGTAGTTAAACTACTATTAAATAATACTATAAAATTCATTAATTAATTTTTACTGCCTAAATCAATCTAATTATTCCATTAGTCATTGTCACTGTCATTGTTATCATTCTCGTTGCCATCGTCACTGGAATAATCATTAAAATTTAGCCAGGGATGAATCTTATCAATTGCTATTATGTTTTCGTATCGTTTGTTTCCTTTCCTAGTCAGTGGGGTGTCCTCGACTACGAACCTGTCATTGGGTAAAGCTTTGACAATTCGGTACGGGCCCTGAAGTTTTGGTATAAGCTTTTTAGATTTACCCTGATGCTCTTTATCAATGACAGTCCTTTCAATTCTAACTAGATCTCCTACACTGTATGATTTCGGTTTCTTTCTATTCTTGTCAAACCTAGCCTTCGCTTTTTCCTGATCCTTATCGATTTTCTCTTTGGCATCGGACCTCAGTTGCATTAGGTCGTCGCCACTAACTAATTGAGTCGTTTCAGAAATCGCGTCTCCCAGTATATTTTCTGATGTCGAAATTAATTTAAATCCGAATAATAATTCTGAAGGACTCTTGCCTGTTGCTTTACTGACAGTGGTATTCATACCTAATTGAATGTCCCCTACATAATCGTCCCATGTATTTTCATTGTTGCCATGACATTTAGTACTCAACGCATCGGATATGGTTCGATTGAACCTCTCGACCTGCCCATTCGCTCTGGGTGTGGCTACTGCGTTCAATATGTGTTTTATGTTTAATTTGTCTGTAAATTCCTTGAACTTCCCACTAGTAAAACATGAACCTCGGTCTGTAACTAGCCTAGACGGAGCACCAAAGTAACTAAAATACTCGTGAAATACTTTGATTGCAGTTGAGGTTTTCGTATCTTTTACTGCGCGTATATTAACAAATTTCGTGAATGCATCTACAATTACTAAAATATACATGTTCCCCCTTCTAGAACGGATAAACGGGCCGAGGTGATCCGCATGTAATGTGTGGAACGGGATTTCTATCTTTGGGATAGGGTGTAATAACCCTTCCTTTTGGCCTGATGGTGCTTTATGGTGTGCACATTGTAAGCAAGATGATACATATTTCTTTGTAAATCGACGCATCTTTGGGAACCAATATGTTGCTTTTAACCTACTCAGCGTTTTATCAAAGCCAAAGTGCCCTACATGGTCGTGGTTCATACGCAGAACTTGCCATCTAACACCCCTCGGTACCACCCAACGAATTCCCTCATCTAAGATACGGTATACGTAACCACTCTTCAGTTGATAATTATTTCGTACATCGGCAACGAATTTCGTTTCATCGTCGAGAAGGATTTCTCGAATTCGCTTTATCTCTTCGTCGTTACTCTGTACAGTCGCAATCCAATCGGTTGTCTCTGTTCGCAATACGTCAATTACGTGTGTATCAGTATCGTCAGTGTGTTCAGTTACCGGAGCACGACTCAGGGCATCCACATGAGCCATACGTGCTCCTGCCCTATATTCGATGGTACAGTCGTACTCCTGCAACTGTACCCACCATCGCGCAATTCTGGGTATGAGATCTCGTTTTGTCAAAGTCGTTCTCAACGCATTACAGTCTGTTACTATTTTAAATTGTAGCCCCAGCAAATAAATACGGAATCGACTCAAGGAGGCAACGACAGCCAACGTCTCAAGATCAAAAGTGAGTGAGTGAAGTTTTCGTTCCTCTTCTGAATTTTTCCGACTATAGTAGGCTACAGTCCTCAACTGGCCGTCACTACCTCGCTGCATAAGAATGCCTGCGATGCCTATCTTTGATGCATCGGTATGCAATTCAGTCTCTAACCGCGCATCAAACAAGGCTATTATAGGTCGTTCTACGAGTTTCTCCTTGAGGGTGTTAAAGGCAGATGTACATTCCGCGGTCCACTTCCACTCAAATTTAGATTTTAAAAGATTCGTTAATGGGCATGCTATTATTGCAAAGTTTTTGACGAATCGACGGAAAAAACTTGCAAGTCCTACAAAACGTCTCACCTCATGTACGTTTTTGGGTACAGGAAAATTGGAAATTGCATTTGTTTTACGTGATCCGGGACGTATGCCATCTCCAGACACACAAAACCCTAGAAAATCTATCTCCGTTTGGAAGAAATGGCACTTCTTTAATTTAAGAGTTAGTCCCGCATTAGCTAAATGCTGGAGAACTTCTTCTAAGCGTGTCAACCCATCGTTAAATGTACTAGCGGGGATCAGGATATCATCCATGTAAATAACAACGTATTTTAAATCAGAGAAAACTTTATTCATTACTCTTTGGAAAATTGAAGGTGCATTAGCTAACCCAAAGGGCATTCTTTTATACTGGTATTGACCATCAGGTGTTACAAAAGCCGTGGCCTCTTGTGAACCCTCTGCTATAGGAATTTGGTAGTACCCAGATGCAAGATCAAGACTGATGAAGAGAGAGTTGCCCGACAATCTATCTAATTGGTCGTCGATCAGTGGCAAAGGATAATGCTCTTTACGAGTCTTGTTATTTAGCGCTCTGTAATCGACGCAGAGCCTTTTTTCACCCGTTTTCTTCTTCACAAGAAGGATAGGGCTCGCATAGGGTGAGTTAGACTCACAAACGATATCGGCGTCGATCATTTCCTTTACCATTGTTCGAACCAATTCTCGTTCTGGATATGAGAGCCTATAAGGTCGGTAAACCACCGGATTTGCGTCATTCAGTTCTATCTCCATCTGTACTATGTTAGTATACCCTAAATCAGCTAAACAAGAGGAAAAACAGCCCTCGTACTTCTCTAGTAGAGATTTCAACCTCAATATCTCATCATCGGATAATTGACTACCATAATTCAGATCGGAACTCGTGTCATGATTGCCAAAGTCTAGCATGTTAATCTCAAACCCCTTTTCAGATCTGTAAACTCGACTGACCAGTGTATCCTTATCTAGCAAAAGTGAATGGTCGCTAAAATTTTGAATTAGAAGCGCTCCTAAGCTATTTTCAAGAAAATATTCACCTGGTAATAAGTAAAATTCCTTACCAGGCTGACCTCTTAATGAACCCCGGACGTAAATAGGCCCAGAGCAGTTTCTATCGGTATAAACAGGAACCGCAGTCATTTGTTTCGGTTGAATTTCAACATCCATTTTAAGTAGTAACCGCAATTTGTTAACCTCTTCCTTGCTAAATATTAAGGAATTTGTGGTTTTTGTGATAATGATTCCGGGTTTTTCTGTAAAACTGTGACCAACTAGCACGGGGTATTTTATAATGTCATCTTCAACTATATAAACGTCAACCGTCTCTACGATATTATTAATGTCTATTTTCACACATGCTATTCCCATTGGTACGACTATATTATTACCTAATCCTCTCATAACGGGTAACTTGCCTACTGTCCAAGTAACTCCTAATGATTTTGCTACGCTACATTGTATCAATGTGCACTGACTGCCTAAATCTACGTACCCTTTAACCAAAATACCGTTAATCTTTAATGAAATCATATATTTGTCATTACTAGTATCATCAACATCGACCTTCATAACCTTCTTTTCTGTACTAGCATCCTTACTCTTTTCGTTGGGCAGCTGCGGGCAATCGACCGTTACATGGCCAAGCCTCTTACAAATGTTACATCTCAGCAGCTTTTGTGTACACCTATTACTAAAATGACCTACTTCTTTGCAGTTGAAACATGTTATTGACGCACTAGATTGTGGCCTAGATGTCTTAGAGTCATTTCCAACTAATTGCTTAGTGTTGGAGTTTGAATTATTTGATGGTAAGATCTTTTTATCTTGGCCAATTTTAGACTTTTCAAAATCGCGACTTTGTTTAATAGATTGAAAGTAATTAAGAACCTCTTCAGGCTCTTGGCACCTGGCTGCTTTAGCACCAAGTCTTAAGGAACGATCCTCAATGCCATAGAGCAGGCAATCAACGGCACGTTTCCCGAAAATCTCGCATCGATTCAGTAGGTTTAATTTTTCGTAATAGTATAATTCTAACGATTCACTGTATTTCACGCGTTTATTCAACATTTCGGTAAGTAGTTCTGCGTAATCGTCACTACTAGGAAAGGAATCAATTAATTTACTTTTCCACTCAGGCCACGAAAATGACATTGAAGGCAACGCCTGGTACCATGTACGAGCAACGCCCGCAAGTCTGGGCAATGCGTAGTGAATGACCTGATCATCACCCCAACGGTACAGCTTTGCACATTCATCGACCTTATTAAGCCACATGTGGACCGTCTGACCTTTGACCATGGGGTCAAACTCAGGGATAACATTGCCTAGCATCGGAAATTTATTGCCTTCTGGCTTCGTGGCTGACAAAGATTTTAATAACTCGTTCAAAAATAACTGAGTCTCACTATTAGCAAACATAGATTTGCTTACCTGGGTATTTCCGCGTGATTCCTTACTTACTGCGGTGTCTGAAGAGCTGGATAGTCGCCTCCGGCTCCTGGTACGCCTCCGTTCACTCCGCTTCTTCGTCAGACTTCGTCGCGAACGACGCTCAGCCTCGCAGCTACGTTTCTGACTTCGGCGACGACGACCATCAGTCCGCGTTCGGGATCTACTCCTCTCGTCCTGCTCACTCTCACTTGGCTCCATCATCAGGCTTCGGCGCGAACGACGCTCAGCTTCGCAGCTACGTTTCCGGTTTCGTCGACGCCGTCCATCAGTCCGTGTACGAGATCGACTCCTCCTATCCTGGTCACTTGAGTCGCTAGGCGTGCTTCTATGCCGTCTGCGACGTTTCTTCTTGCTCAAACAATTTTCACTGACTTCATTATCGTGGCGTCGCTTGCGTTTCTCACTCACAATAGGTGGAGTAAAATTGGACCGGCTCCTATGAGATTGGCTACGGTCACGGTCCATATTAAAAAATATATTTTCTAAAACACGTGGGTGTTTTGTATTTTTCAAAACTCGTGGGCGTTTTGTATAAATCCCACTTCTGAGTTGTAGGAACTCGATCTCAACTCAGAAATAAAACGATGATTGCTTGGATATTCTTCGATATAATTTTCACAATCAAAATATCAACGTTCTGTTCAACGGTTCAAGTTCAAGTGAAGTCGACAAAAATCATAACTGCCGACTATGACAGTTGAGGCTAAGGTCCAAACTCTTGACGGCTAACCATCACTATTAAATTAGTCGAGTATTACTTTAGTGACGAGTATCTGTCAATGTCACCATTTGAAAAATACAAGACTGATTACATTTCTATGACAGCTGACAGATACCTGTCACTTTACAAATAACAACAGTTTGGCAATGAGTGAATAATACTGTTAGCTTACAATTGTGAGCCTAATTCTTTAACAGAAATTTAAATCTATTCTAAACGTAATTAAAACAAAGTTACAAAATAAAAATAAAAACCCTAAAGTACTAAAAAAAGCAATCTAAAGTACGGCGTCGCCACATCGCTGTCGACTGGTAATGTACCCAAAAGACTGGCGGCATTGCCATGCTGAATGGCAATGCTTATCCTTTGTCTGAAGTAAAAGCCAGCCCTTGGGTCACGCGAAGTGTCAACAAGGCGTTTTGAAAGTTCTTTAAATAATTTGTGAGCACTCGGACCCCACGATCCGAGAGTTTCAACCCCAAACGGCTCGAAAATATAACTACCAACAAGGCGAAAATATAATATATTTCCGCCGCTTGAGGTTCTCTGCAGCCGCTGCGGCAGCAGCGACACAGCACAGCGAGCTAGGAAGACGAGATGGCGCAAGAGTATCGATACAAGTAGCGTCTCACACTACAGACCTACCCATCTTCCATGGAAATAAAGACATACCGTCTGAGCCTAAATAATTGTCAATACGATACGATTTTGATACGTTTTCAAGCTATAGTAGAGTTTGAAAAATACTCAAGTTTAGTTCTTTCATTTTGCACACACAGGGCATAGAATGTTTATAATTAGTAAGCTAGTCCTAAGATTTGCCTGCAAATAAATGTTTTTCTAAATGTTTAAATTAGAATCAAGGGTTGCCCTGAAAACCTGTCAAAATATGGCATTTAACTAGGGTTTGAGACGTTCTTAACTCCAACTCTGTATGTGCCTTTCAGCACGTGCTCACTCGTACAAGTTAAACGATTTAAAAGAGTATTTGTAGAGTTCTTTGCGGATTATTCTCTAATTTCATAGGTAACAACCTAGCTTCTGAAATTGCATATATCCCCATATACGTTTATATGTATTAACTAACGTATCAAAACTCTGCTTTAGTGCCATATTTTGACAGGTTTATTCAATGCTTCATTCAGAAACCGGCTGTAAGAGTCCAATCACAAATATTTTAGATCTTGGAACATTTGATAAAAAATCATCAATTCTCGACAACAAGCACACTTCCCCTCTTGCGTAATGTTCCTATGGAGTGAAAGCGACAAGGATGGGGTCTTTGCCCCTAGTTCCCTTTCACGCCGTATTAACGCTTGTAATCATGTGCTTAGGGATCATTATGGCGGAACGCCAGTGTGTATGCTTCCCATTACCGCTGATTTAGTGATACGATTTGTTCTCGGCTTTCTTTTCGATGTTTCCTACTGGTTTTGTGGAGTAGGATTTGTTTGATTAAAAGCAATTATTTCAGTAAGTACATTTATAAGATCCCTAATTAAACAAATAGTTGGCCCAGTGGTTACGGCTCTGACTTACGAGTTGTAGGGCACGGGCTCAAACACAACCGGGCATTACTTTATGGACCTTACTTATGTAATGCACCACTGCTCTCAAAAGAGTGAAGGAAAACATCGTAAGGAAACTAGCATTTCCTAGAACCAAAAATTCGAAGGCATGTGACATTTACCCATCTTTACTGCCCATTCCCTCCCCAAGGGGAAGAAGCGAGAGGGAACATCATAAGGACGATTATACTATCATTTATTAGCACTTTATTACACGGTCCATCTCTCATCCTGTCCTTTGTATTTCAAAACACGCAGCCAAACTAAATTGTGCACAGCCCCTAACGCCACTGTGGAACTAGCAAAGTTGTGAGCCAAAAGATAGTACTATTTGGTCAAAAACATCGTCTTCATTCAATCTCATAATCATTGTTATCAGATACAACAGTTGCATTGAACCGAGTCACTTGAGAAGGTATTTATTGCGAGATACAGCTGTTAGATAACAGCTGATGGATCTACGTTAACAACTGGTGCATTGCGGCAGCATCTACAACGAATTCCAGATCAATTGATTTGTTTTGCGTTTCACAGAAATAGGCACATTTACTTTGGAAATCACTTGGAGTATAGTATAATCAAATACAAATAGAATTGCGAATGCTAACCCATTATAAAAACACTTTGTCATGTTAACTTTGCAAAAATATGCTCCTGTGTAGGCAAATCAATACTCTACTAAGTTTTTTTCAATGTTTGACTTGTTTTAAATATTTTTTATATATATTTAGTTAATGTAATGGCCTTAACTAATTATTCGGCTACCACAGCATTTACGTGCTTAGCGTTGATTTTTAAATAACCTTTGAATGAAAATTAGCAATTTATTTATCTATTATCGAATCGACGAAAGTCTATGACCAGTGCGTGTTGCCAGTGATGACATATGGCTCTGAAACATGGTCGCTTACAATGGGCCTCATCAGAAGGCTTACAGTCACCCAAAGAGCAATGGAAAGGGCTATGCTCGGAGTTTCCTTGCGTGATCGCATAAAGAATGAAGATATCCGCAGGAGAACCAAAGTCGCCGACATAGCCCGAAGAATCGCCAAACTTAAGTGGCAGTGGGCAGGGCACATTGCTCGTAGAACGGATGGCCGATGGGGCCGAAAGGTTCTAGAGTGGCGACCGCGCACCGGAAGACGCAGCGTTGGTGAGGGTCGCGGGAGTGCGGTGGATGCGAAAAGCACAGGATCGGTCATTGTGGCGACGCTTGGGGGAGGCCTATGTCCAACAGTGGACGTCTTTCGGCTGAAATGATGATGATGATGATGATGATTTTCGAATCAACCTGAGTTTTTTTTTTCATTTGGCCCGCACTAGGAATCTCTCCTGAACCGTACACAAACATGTAAACTCACTTACACAAGACATCCAGACCTGGAACAAATATCAGTAAATCACACAAGTATTTGTTCCGTGCAGGAATCGAACTCGCGACACGCAGCGCAGCAGCCAATCTGTCAACCACTACCCTAACAGACTTCAAGAAAAATGAGTATTGAGTATTACATAATTTTAGCCCTAGGTACCAGTAAGACCATCGGCCCGAGTTAGCAAGTAAACATTAACTGCAATAACCTGTTTTTCTTTCTTTCTTTGTATGCGTAAGTTCAAACATATACACACATACTACATCATTATCACTACTCAATTCCACAAGTTTTGTTAATGAGAAAGTAATGAATGTCTACGGGCTTTGGGATCCTGGACTAATAGGCCTCCTCATTTACCGTCATGTTTCCGTGAGGCGCTGGACAACATTGTCTAAAGACCAGAATGCTTGGCCCGTTTTGCTATTGCATAAATCGAACAAACACATTTTGAACTTTTTGGCAATCATCTAGAGCCTCCAGCTTGGCGAGTTCGGACCACTCCTCCAGCGAGTAAAATGTTCCGTCCTAATCATAAATTTATAACACATTTAAAATGCATAAAATCTTTACATAGAATAAAACACTGATGCACTTGTTGTCGAAGCTCCAACAACATCGCCGACACACGGACATCGCCGCCGAGTTGCTAGCGTTTACATTTCGGGGAGTGTGCACTGGAATTTCACAATCTAATTCCGCCAAATTAGCGTTCCATCATCGGACCACTAGAGGTACGGCGTTGCGTCACCGGTACATGGTAGATATCCCACCCATACGCACAAAGCATTTTGAGAACACATTTATTGTGCGTACAGCCAAGGAGTGAAATTCCTTGCCGGAGTGTGTGTTTCCTGTTAGCTACAACCTAGGGGTCTTTAAGTCAAGAGTGAATAGGTTACTTCTAGGCAAGCGTGCTCCATCGTCGACCACATCATCACTTATCATCATGTGAGATGTTGGTCAAACGCGAGCCTATCCTAGTATCCTAGTCACTTTCCGCGTCTGCCTGCTTATCCGCCAAATTCTCCTAAACCACTATTCATGAAAACCACATCAAAATCCGTAATTTATATGATGAAGCTTTACGTATTTAATTTGCACCCGTGTGAAGATAGGACAGGTCATCATCATACATACATACTAGACATAGCCCCCACCCCAAGTGTCGCCACAACTAACGGCCCTATACGTCTCGAATCCATCGGATTCCCGCGACCCTCACCAAGTCTTCGGTCAACCTTCCAACGCTGCATCTGCATCTAAGTTCACTAGTTCCTAACAAAAACTGGCCAAGTCAACCATACCCTATCTTCAAATATGGAAACAAGAAAAAATTTAACGACTTGAGAACCTCTTTTTTAGGAAGTCGGTTAAAAAGAGATAGAAACTTCATTTTTTTGTGTCCTACATCGGGTCGTTGCGCCATACAAATATTTATTGTACTCCTACTTATAACGTGACCCACATTCCATTTCTACTGCGTTTGTTTTTGTTTTATTTACTGATAAGATGATAATAATTACGAAGAATCCGGAGTCTAATGATATGATGTCCCCTGGCTGGTATGTTAAGTGAATAGTTTGTTTTTATGACTGTTTGTAGGTACGACAAAAATATTTTTTGGTACTTTTTAAGTACCTATTTTTTGGAAACGGGTCCTAATTGGGGCTCATCAAGATTTTGGAATGTTGTTATGTGTTTTGTAACTTTGTACGAAAGTTTATTATAATCCTTTATTTCAATTAGATCAATGAACAGGCTCATTTGAATTTTGAGATTTATGGTTAAAAAAATAATAAATATTAACAAATAACTTAAAAACTAAAATTTAACATGGTCAACATTTTAAAGAGTTAGCTATACCATACAATTCATTGACTATCAATCTACCTACATTTGATCAAAAGACAGTAACAACGGCATTAGCTTCACTTTCCACTTCATCGTCATCATCGTCTTCTGTCTCTAACAGTTAACAGTCCATTTCTTTTTTCGAAAATCAGTTGGAAAATCATCAAATAACTACTCCCGGGTTTGGGTAGACCGAGAGAAAATGTCAGACTTTTACTGTGTACAACCACCCGGTTCCAGGGCCACGGACATTTCACGTCATCCTCCCAGATCAGGCACCAGTCTTCAAACCACCCTTTAGGCTTGATTTCCTGTTACGATGACCTCGGTCGCTGATGTCGGTCGAGCGTACCGTCGGTCGAGCGTACCGTCGGTCGAGCGTACCGTCGGTCGCGTATGACAAAGAAAAGGAGCAATAACTCTGCCGCGAACGTCAGCGTTGCTGTGCGATGGCCATAGAACATTGTTTATTCGTACGTTCTACCGATGTCAGCGACCGATGACAGCGTAGAAAGAAATCAAGCCTTAGTCTTACACAGTAACTTCTACAAACTTGACCATCATGACCAACACTCACGCACAACCTCACCTTCCTCCACATTTCCTTACGATCCGATCAAATTACTTGACGCGGCGATGCGTGCCGTATGTTCTTCACCTTGTTCGATAAAAGGTTAGGGCTACGGCCGATTACAGCAGTGGTGCTGTTTAATAATTAATTAAACTGGTTAGTTTATTATGTACTTTACTATGTAATAGTATTGATTATAGTAGTAAATGTAACCGCTTTATTAACGGGTTACGCATATGCGGGCTTGCGGACGACGAGGCCCGGCGGGACCGATGCCAGGGACACGGAAAATTTCTGAAAAGGAAACCCATGGTCCTAGAACGCAAAGGGCAACTGAAAGATATAGGTGTGGATTTAGTCATCGAAAGTTTGACATCTCGCGCTCCAGAAGACTTTGGACCATTTTCCACCTCAAAAAAATAAAATACTTTAGTAAACCATCCTGCTCTAGGCAGAAGAAAACGTTGGACGATTTCCCAGCTCCAGAAAAGACTAGCCGAAAATTCACAAAGAGGTTAACCGAAAATTAGGAGCGATTTTTTTGATTACACTAAAAGTAAGCCAGTCCTATTCAAGAATATTTCATAACGCTAATTAATTTACCCACAGAAATAGAAATCAAAACACTCCAATAGTTCTGTTTTTACTCCATCAAAAATCATCCTGGCTATGTATCTTCAAGAAAATAGAAAACATAACATGCTTGTGTTTCATACAAGTCCTTAACATTTGCCAAGTATCTTTAGAGTTTTTTCACTATTTTGTTTTACAATAAAGTTTATTCTATTCTATTCTTTGCCTTTATTGATAAATAAATTATTGTATTCGTCACTATATCAACGTGAGGTTATGATATTAGTTTGCGAAGTGTTATGCAATAATAACATTGTGAAAGTTCCTCCTATTAACATTAATTGCAATTATTTTGGCAATTCGTTAATGATCTGACGTCATGCAGTCACTTTTGCAAAAATAAATGACCTAGTTTGTAAATATGCATCAGATGCTTTGAAATAAACATAGTATAGTCGGCCTTGTAATGTTCCCACTGTTGGGACTCAGGCCTCCTCTCTATGAGAGGGAATGGGCCGTAATCCACCACGCGGGCCCAGTACGGGTTGGTGGATGTCACATGTCTTCGAATTTTTGGTTCTAAGACATGCCGGTTTCCTCACGACGTTTTCCTTCACCGTTTTGAGAGCAGTGGTGATAAAATAATTTACACAAAGTAATGCGCCTGGCTGGGTTTGAACCCGCGACCGCGTGAAATAAACATGAATGTTATTAAAAATTTGATTTTCCAGCCGATTCTATTATTAACATACTCGTATAATGTTACCATCGTTAAATAATAGTTTTATCAGGGTTCCGAACCTGCATGGCTGCTTACAAGACCCTATTACTAAGCTTCCGCGGTCCATCCGACCGTCTGTCAGCGGGCTGCATCTCATAAACCGTATGAGAATGTCGCTATTTCCATTGCCGCTACAAAAACAAACAGCAAAGTTACATTAAGATTAAAAATTAAAAGGGGTTCCCATACAAGAAACGTTATTTTGTTGGCGTTTTTCGCTTGATTTTAATATAGTAAGTATAGAACCCTCCGCCTGCGAGTCCGGCTCACATTTGGCCAGTTAAAAACTGGCCAAATGTGATGTGTGTGCTTTTTATTTATAATTTAGTTCCACGTACGTATCTAAGTATCTGAAAAAAAAACTTTTTAGCTATGTCAATATGCAACACCATATCGCACTATAACACATTAGCCCACCATAATTAAAACCAGCCGGCCTATAAGCTAGTGCGATCGCTCACATCCACGCTGGCCGGGGCGGCGGGGCCAGAGAAAGTGCGTCCCAGAAGTCTTGTGGAAATGTGGACGACGTGTTGCGCAAGCGCCGTTATGACAATGTCGGCGCAAGCCACGAGCGGTCAAGTTCATTCCGGTTACGTTTGAGTTGAGAATTTGTGTCAGTTTTGTATAAATAGTACCGAGTATCTCTGTAAAAGATATCAGCAAGCCGTAGGGATTCTCGGTACTTCGTGATTTATTTTCTTTACAAAATCGTTCGATTTATTGATGTTTAATCAAACATAATATCATGCTAATTGTTTGATGATGTTTTTGTGATCTATAAATGCTACAAGTTATGAGACGCTATGAGTTTATATTTTTGATTTCTTAGATTTCACAAAACATTATTGTGTATAGAGCCAAATAAAACCTTTATCTGGCTTCCTTATTATTTATTTATTTATCAATTGTTTGCAATACTTACAGTATGCAACAAACACTTGCAGTATGTAGTATGCTTATAGAATAGAATAAATTTATTCCACTACCCTAAACTATGAGAAGGCATTAAAAAAATGTCTCAGTGAAACTTATCTCCAAATCAATTGTATGATTGTTCTTGAATTGTTGCAAGACGCACAGGACTGGTCATTATGGCGACATTTGGGGGAAGCCTATTTCCAACAGTGGACGTCTTTCGGCTGAAATGATGATGGTGATGAATTGTATGATTCCCCCTTGCTTAATTATACTTATTACGCTTATAACCTACACGCTTCAGAATTTCACCTTTTCTCTTACTCCTGCTGCTGGGGCTGCTGCGGCTGGGGTCGGAGTTTAAAAAGGGGGATTAAGGAGGGACCTAATTCCCCTTTTTAAACTCCGACCCCAGCCCGCCTTGACCCCACCGGCGCGGCCACCCGCTACCGCTCGTCGCTCGCGCCGCACACGTGACCACTGCGTCCCACCCGCTACCGGCGCGCGCGCAACTTAAGGCGCAGTGAAACTTATTAGCACCTGTTATGCGCTGTTATTATTATTATTATTCACTTTTACTCGAAGAGGCTCGCTTTAATGTTAATTGTATAGGTTACGCAACTTAATGGATGTGCGCTACTTGGTTCGTGCAAAATTATTATGTGTAAGTAAGATGTATGTTTCTGGCTTAATGACATTTTTATTTTTGCTAATATTAGTAGGTAAGGCATGTCTGTGACCTAGGGCTGCAGGGTTATTTAAAAGAATCACCTTGACCCTGAAATGTAAAGGGTAACTGAAGAAACACGGTTGGATTTCAGTCAGTAAAAGTCTGACACTGCTTCTCACTGCACTCAGAACGGGAAAAGTTATTTTTCTATTTCCTACCACCAAAAAAGGCATATATAATAATAATATAATAATTATGTTATACCTTTATGTACACAGCTTGGTTTCGTTAGTCAACTCCATTTGTATAGGTAGTTAACTAAACGTAGGTAAACAATCTTGATATGTCAATTTATTAAAAAAATAACGTAGGTATAAAAGACATACAAAAATTATTTAAATTTAGTTACTTGATGGATGCTTGAAGCACAGGACCGTTTATTGTGGCGACGCTCGGGAGAAGGCCTATGTCCAGCAGTGGACGTCTTTCGGCTGAAATGATGATGATGAGTTACTTACCAAACATCGGTATAGGTAAATAACAAATTGTAAACACTTTTAGATAAAATTTTTAGACAACTTTTAGATAAAAGACATGTCAAGATTGTTTACATTTAGTTAATTACCTAAACAGATGGAGTATAGGTTATGTTATGTTCAAGTCTCATTGCCAATACGAATGGGAACATTGCCATCAACCTTACACGAATATAGACTGGGTTGCCACTGAAGAATTCAAGACGGATGCCATAGTAAATCGTAGGTACTGTTCGAAAACCGTAGTATCGTATCATTTATCCAATAGGTTTTTGAATAAAACGATGACCAAATCTTTATAACAAAATGAAATCGTTTCTTTGAGAACATTAATGTAAACAGAAGCTTTCACATTTGTGTCTCCAAGAATATTAGATGGCTTCTCTCTTTTATCACCTAGAAGGTAAATAAATGTGTCATAGCTGCTTTAAGAGATAAAAATAATATACTTGAATGATATTTATTTTGCAAATAGATTCTAAAAAAACAATAGGTACACGTAAATTTTTTTGTCAGTTCAAACTAGATGAGGCCGATGTTTCTAGCTGACTACCCTGACAAGAAATATCGAAACAAACTAAGCTGTCAAAGTCTCTTAAAGTCGATACAGCAAATACTCGTATATAATGATCAAATCACATGAGAAACCAGCAGATTAGCGTCTGAGATGGTGGATAAAAAAACCATAAATCAAAATAGAAAAAAAAAAACAACTGAAACGAGTTTTATAAAAAGCTTATTGCAAAAAAAAAACTTAGGATATAAATTATCTTTGAATGTGACACAGACGATGAGCTACAAGAACCATAATATTCGTGTAACATAATGATGTTGATCTAGGTGGACGACTTAACAAATCAAAACTATATGATAAAATACACTAAAGGAAATAACTCCTAGATAAAATATGGCTTCAAAAAATTCCTCCGAATCGCTGTCGACTGGAAGTGTGCCCGAAAGTCTGCGGCTTGCCAAGTTGTATGGTAATGCTAAATCTCTGACCGAGGTAAAACCAGCCCTTGGGTCACGTAAAGTGTCAATTAGGCGTTTGGATGATTTTGTTCATGGTGTTCAAAATGTTCGCCTCGCACAAGGCGGAAGTCGTATCAACATCAACAATTAAATCAAAACTGTTGCAGAAACATTTAAGGAGTGGGTACATGAGCAACAGCATCTACAACCACATACATAACATAACATAACATATTCAGCCTTTTAATGTTCCCACTGCTGGGACTCAGGCCTCCTCTCTCTAGGAGAGGGACAACCACATACCATTCAAATGACATGCGAAACTGTTCGAAATTCAAAAGAGCTATCGATGACGCGTCACGTCGTCACATTGCGTCATGTCATCGGCTAATCGGCGCGCGCGCAACTTGACCGTTACTGTGGCTCGCATGTCGCCGCGGCGCCGGTGTTGTCACACCTCCACTTGCTCTGATTAGAAACCTCTTAATTAGCATACGTCACATCTTTACTAACTCTGCTAAATTCCGGTCCGGAACTGAACAACGGATGGAAAGATGTTACATAGTTATTACACTTGTACTTCCTGCATTTTATCTTTATAGTTCCAGTTTTTGTCTTAATGGCCCGGATGAGTAAAATATAGTATTAACATTAGATAATATACTTACATTATAAAACTTTGTCAGTGCAGAAAAAAATATAGTTTTTCGCAAGGTTTTGCTCGTGTCTCACGCTTGCCACAGAAAACGGGCGTTTCTGGGATTAGAAGTCTACGCATATGCCTGTCTCATCAAGCCTATCTTTCTATCTGTGAAATATTTTTTTGATAGGATCAGTATTTCCAAAGGTTACCTACTTCATACACACGTACTACTCATAAGCACATGTATCGTAAACAAAAATGGCGATAAATTAAACATTGATCATCAAATTCTTTGTTTAAAATATTGTATACAGAATTTAAATTCAGAATCCCAACCCGAGATACATTTATATACAGACACTCTTACGTCATTATGACGTTATTACACTTCTTTCTCTAGATATTTAAAAAACGCAGATATTTTGTGAAAACAATCCAATAAAGATCTCTAAAATCTGTTATTTCACGTGAACTTTGGCCCTTAATGTACTCATAAATTAAAAAAGTTATGAAAATATATTTATACATTTAAACCTTGCACATTTAATCGAGATTCTAAATGACGATTATTTTTTGCAAAAATTTTAGGTTTTCATTATATTTTGGAACAAGTTTTGAGAAATATTCGAGTGAGTGACGGGATTACCGAATGCCAACAGAGAGTTCAGCCGCAAGTTACAACCGTTTCGTTTCGATTCTCTTTTCGTTGATCGCCTCGAGTCGGTCACGCCTGCTATTGCTTTGTTCCGACCACGTGGCTGAGCGTTGAGATGACGTCAGAACAACGAAAAGAGAATCGAAACGAAACGGTTGTAACTTGGCTAGGGGGGGCAGGAGTTATCTCTCTTTTTGTCGCGTTGAGCTGTTTATCAGAAATGTTAAGCAAAAACATCAAGCTTTTAAACCATATTCTCGTTGACTATAATAGACAGATCAGAAAGGACCCTCTTAAACTAAACAAATAATTAACCAGCTTAATAAAGAAATCTGATTAATCGTAAGATTAACAAAGTCAACACAAAGATACAGGTGCACATCAAGTCGCAAGCATTACCACTTTAACCAAATCGATTAAGCACAATGTCATTAAGGCTAGTCCTAAATATCCCGCACTTACATTCAAGCAGCAGTGCACTGTGAGGAAACGTAATGCGAGCCATCATTTCAACAGATCGCAGAGGTCAGCCCCAGGGCCCGGCGCATAGCGTGGCATAGCAAATAGCCACCAGTTGCAACCGCAGCCTATTGCGACCAGTTGGGACATGGTTGCTGATAGCACGTGAGATGCAAAGTGGCATGTCGGCGGTTACAAACTATGCGGTCCGACGGGAAATGGGGAAATGTCTAGTGGGGTTGGAGGTTTAATAGAGTAACGGATCTTGTCATTATAGAGAAGGTGCAACGAGTGAATAGACCTGGCAACCTGGTTAAAGTAGGTGCCCAAGCGGAGAAGAGGTTCCTCTCCTGATATGACACCATGACAGGCCGGTTTCCTGACAATGCTTTCCTTCACCGTTTTGAGAGCAGTGGTGATGAAATAAATTACACAAAGTAATGCGCCTGGCTGGGATTTAACCCGCAACCTACAATTCGTAAGTCGGGGTCGTTACCACTCGGCCACCACTGCTCGCACCACTACATTTATAATACATGCACATCATATGCACATTATGGTAGAGAAAACCTGAGAATATCCAACATTTGTGACACACGTGTGAAACTGGGGCGGACCACCAGTTTAAATAAAGATTAATTTGAAACTACTATTTATTTATCAAGTCTCAGTTTCATTTTAAATGTCCAATAAATTACAATTGTTACAATATGCACGAAGATAACCTTGGAAAACAAACCTAATAGCGATTATAAATCAACGCCCACATTTTAAAAAATCACGGTATCAAACACTTTACTTATGCCCATTGCTTAATTCTAAATACATACCTAACCAAAATAAATAGGACATTAAACACCTCGTGCCTCGAAAAGCACGCAAGCTGTTGGTCCCGGTTGTCATTCGTAGGTCGATCTTAGAGATTCGTTCAGGTAGTCAGACGCCAGAAACTTTGACCATCAGTCTACCCAAGAAATATCGTATTACCCGTATCGTGTATATGGTGACTAGGTTGTGGAGGTCTGATAGGCAGTCGCTCCATGTAAAACACGGGCATTCAGCCGCATCCAGGTAGACTAGAAGCCGACCCCAAGCTAGTTAGAAAAAGGTTAGGGAGATGCTTAATTCTAAATACTTTTGACAAGTCAGATGATTTAGCAAACGTCAATATGTTTCACGAACACCGCGGTTTGCTCTCGTGACCTTTTAAAAAATGAACTGTTTTTTTTAGAAAAAATGGTAGCTAGTCAGTTATGTATCGTGAGTGTGCTTCTAAACGTGTAAACTCACATATATAAACGAATCAGGGACGGTAGGCGCAGTCGTTGAGCGATAGATTTCTGCACTGCTTGTCGCGGGCTCGATTCCCGCACGGGATCTTTGTATGCCCTACTGATAAGTCTGTCTAGGTGTCTTGCGTACGTGAGTTTACATGTTTGTGACCGCAACCACGACACAGGAGTAATTACAAGTGTGGGGAACATTTTTATTTTAAATGTAATTCTTCTTACAAAGTAATAAAATCCCGTTACAATATTTTAATTTGTTTGTGATCTGACTGATCACACGACACAAGGTTGCCAGGTTATTGTAGTTATCTACCATTATTAATGTATTATAGGTTAATCTCGAAGTGAGTGGTCCTTGCAGCCTTGCGTATGCGTAGCTCAGTGACCTGAATAGGATTGTGTTTGTAACTACATGTAATGATGATGATTTAGCGATCATTAGAACATCTCTTGAGAAACAATGTTGTCACAGCACTATTTTGTTTTTTTTTTTATTTGTTGACAGGCTCGCGCTTGACCACTATCCCACCTAGCACGATTGCCTAGTAGTAGCGTATTTACTCTTTACTTAAAGATCTCCAAGTTGTAGCTATCAGGAAACATAAACTCCGACAAGGAATTCCACTCCTTAGCTATACGCACAATGATTGAGTTCCCAAAACATTTAGTGCGATGATGATGATGATGATGGGTGGGATTTGCACCATGTAGGAACTGGTAATTCGATCTTAAGTTTTTATTTAGAAAAATATTAAGATGATTGGACTTTGTGCTCACTGCTCAAGAGCATTGACTTGCTACCTGTACGGCAATGAAATAAAATTGCCATAAAATTAATATCTCAGACTAGTGTTAATGAAAATCTAATCGAATAATTAGTTAGAAGATTAACTAATTAATTAAATAATTTTTGTCCTTAATGGTCTTTTGTTGAATGAATTGACAAAGCTAGTTTTATGCAGTCAAGATTGTTTTAATCTTTGAATTTCAAACGCATTTTCATTTCACCCCATGGGTTTTCCGAAAGGGAACCCCAGAGTCCTGAGACGCAAGGCAAAGAAGGAACACAAGAGTGGTATTTAGTCAGCAAAAGTCTGTTACGTCCTCCCTCTCCGCCCTAGAACGTGAGAAGTCATTAAATTATTTCCCATCTTAAAAATAAAAATCGTTTTACTCTTTCCATTTATTTACTACTTAACTTTTTCTTTATTTTTCATTAACGCATTGAACCGATACTGGTGGCATTATTTGCTTGTTTACGTGATTGAGTTATTTTGCTTTGAAAAATATTCAGATGTGACAGACAGACAGACGAAGTAGCACCATAGTTGGGCGTGTGCAGAAAACTAAAATTGAGAATTATTTCGAACAACGTATGGTTAATTTACTATCAATATAATTTAGGATCAATTCAGGCTGGATGAAATGGCGACAGATCAGTGGAACAACTTGTGACCCACGGATGCCCCTCAATTTGAAGGGTAAAATCGACAAGTTCGTGATAAGACCTGTCATACTGTATGGATCAAAATGTTGGGCTGTGAAAAAGACGGATAAAAAAGGATTGCATGTAGCGGAGATGAGAATGTTGAGATGGATGTGTGGTGTGACGAGAATGGATGAAGTGAGAAATTAGTATATTAGACGAAGTTTGAAAGTGGCGCTAGTGACTGAAAAGTGGAAGGAGAATCTTTTCTCATGGTATGGTCATATAAAAAGGAGGGATGAAACGCATGTTACTAAAAGAACTATGAGTATACATGTGGGTGGGTGGAGAGGGAAAGAGGGAGGCCAAAGATAAGATGGATGGATTGTGTGAAGAGTGATATGAAAGAAAAGGAAGTTGAAGTTAGTGACAGAATGACGGGTGACAGGGCAGAATGGAAGAAAAAAACATGATCATGAGGGCAGGAAGATGATGAATTTCCTTAAGTTTGCCATATGCCAACCCAGAATTTTATTCACAATTATATATATATATACAGCGAGTGATATCAACGTGTTCCAATTAGGAATATTTTTGAAAACTCCATTAGGAACTGCAGCAGTTTTCATTAATTTTTTTTTCGAAAATTGGCATCCACAGTGACTTGACAAATTTACCTGTGTAGTAACTACATAGTTAATTCTTTCAGATTTATTCAGTGCGTCGTATAAGGCGCGGAGTGGAATCAGAATGAACCTGAGAGTGGGGTCATCGACACGCGGCGCCTATCTATCGGCTCACCTTGACATAGATCTCGATACTATTCACTCTTGCATTGCATACAGCTTTTTATTACGGCTTTTCTTGTGCATTCTCGGTTTTTATTGGTGTTGTCTTTTAATTAAAAAGAAACTGGTTGAGTTATTTATTCAGCTGTCTATTCTAGGATTTTTATAATCGAAGTCATGTATTTATGTTTTAAATTAAGGTAGAAGTATGTTGGTCATATTTAAACTAAACAGGTTCTTCACAACTGAAACGTTCTTTACATTCAAGTGTAGTTGGCGAAGACACATAAAACATTTGATTAAACCTTGATGAAGCCCTGAAAAGGAAAAACCATATTGAAAATTGACAGCGGAAGTGAGAAACGCTTTCACTTACTGTTAGTAATAGATCATCTGCTTGTATACAAAACAACGGATATCGCGCTAATATCCGTTATTACTGCTTTTCTCGTTTACATTGTCCGCTTGTCTAAAGATCAAGTTTGTACTTTATCTCAAGGGAACAGAGCTCATTATCGTTTGGTTTACTGAAGAGCGCATGCAAATGGCCCTGTCCGTCATTGTCGGAATAAGTGATAGTTAACAAGTTATTGATCTCGCCTTCAACGGTATGATAAAAACACTTCACTTAAGGATGTAATTATTTATTTTGAGACTTTATTTCAAGAACACTGTAATTCGGGAAACCGAAACAGCAAAGTTTTGAATTATTGTTACGGGTATGACCATAGACTGACCTTTTGTTTTTCAGTTATTGACTAAAACTGCGATGAAACGGAAATAAAAGTGGTCATAGCTCAACAAGTTCATGTTTCTTGTCGCTACGTTATGTGAGAACTATGTAAATAAAGTAAAATGATGCATTCCTTCACCGTCTTAAAAATGGAATAATGAGTGAAGTTTTCGGGCTAAACAAAAGATGACTGTGAACATGACCGATTCTGATAATTACATTAAGGTCAATGTGGTTTTCGAGAGAGACCGACGTCCTCATTTAATAGACTTGCAGATCATGCAACTAAACTCGCTAATGTCAGTGTCAACATTGTACATAACTTAAGCTAGTCTTGATTTTAATAAATAAAATTACTTTATTCTAACCTAATTACATTAATAGACAAAAAGAACTGATTATCAAACTATCCGCTGCCTGCGGCTCCGCCTGCGTTATAGTAGACAATTATCTCAAGGGAACATTTTCTGGGATAAATAGTATCTTATGAGCTATTAAGTTATAAATCATAATCATTTATTTGCTAGTAGGGTAATTACCTGAGAGCAGTGGTGGCCGAGTGGTATCAGCCCCGACTTACGAGTTGTAGGTCGCGGGTTCAAACCCAGTCAGGCGCATTACTTTATGTAATTTATTTCATCACCACTGCTCTCAAAACGGTGAAGGAAAACATCGTGAGGAAACCGGCATGTCCTAGAACCAAAAATTCGAAGACATGTGGCATCCACCAACCCGCATTGGGCCCGCGTGGTGGATTACGGCCCATCCCCTCTCCCAGAGAGGAGGCCTGAGTCCCAACAGTGGGAACATTATAAGGCCGACTATGCTATGCTATGCTAGGGTAATTACGTAAAGTTGTGAAAAAATATAGCTCAGTCCATATCACACTTTAAGGCACGCAAATTAAATGCTATATTATTGTATGTGAGCCTGCGGACGGCGAGCGATGGGTAGCTCGCCGTCCGTCCGTCCGGTAAACTTCCTACCGAGTCCGAGTCCTCAATGGTGCGTAGTGTTTCACGCCCGCCTCAAGGAGATGTCAGAAAAACCGTAGGGATCTTACAGGGTCGAAGCCTATTGGGGCCATGGGTTCGCTTCTGAAAGGAAAACCCGGAACCCTGGACCGCAAGGCAAAAAAAGGACATAGGAATGAATTTTAGTCAGTAAAAGTCTGATACGCTCTCTCGCTCCGCCCAAGAGTGGGCGAAGTCATTGGATGATCACCACCTAAAAAAAACTATATTACTGTAGGTATCATAATAAATGAAGCTAATAATATTAATGTCCAAGATGTCATACCTATGTATATTAAATAATAAAGTACACACATACATTTATAGAAAATAAAATATTATTATTTAAATTCGTGCATTACATAATTTCACTACGGCAAATAATTCCAGGACATGATCTATCCGTGTGCCAATATATATTTGTACCTACAGGTACAAACTATATAAAAATACGGATAGAAAAGTATCCTATGTGCTATTCCAGGACATTGCCTACCCGTGTGCCAAATTTCATTAAAATCCCTTCAGCAGTTTCAGCATGAAGAAGTAACAAACATACACACAATATTAGTGAGATGATCACGAAAATCATGATTTGTCTTACTGTATTTGAACCTTTTATACCCTCAGCTTCCAAGGCTGTCACGCCTGGCCATAACACCTGAGTCCCAAGGTTCCCTGTTACCCACACAGCCTGCACAGCACTGTAATGTGCACAGAACTGCACAACTTTGGAAAGTGCACGCGCACAGCTGCAGCGGAGGTCAACCACTCTGAAACTATAGGAAGCTAACTAGATCGGTGTCGCTCTTACAATACTGTTCATTATAGTACGTGCGTGTACGCAACATTGTGCGTACAAAGTGCTTTTTGTTTGAACACATTTTATAACTTTTCCTGTTATAGCTTTACAATCGATGCCCATGGAGTTTTACACAAATAACTTACTCTTCAACTACAAATAAAAAGTACACTTTATATATATATATATTTGTACAAAATTGCAAAATTAATATAATAACTAGCATAAATAAAACATAAACACACAAAACATAAGACATAAGACATGGTCATACAAAATAATAAATAAAGAGAACTGCCATATTTTGCCAATGACAAGGCATGCAAAAGTACAGATCGATTTTGCATAAAATAAGCAGGAAGTGTTATTTTGGAAAGTATCACCATATACACCAAAAGGTTACGGAAACTCGCTTCAAGGCAAACTGTGTCATTTACTGAAATAAATGGTCCGTGTCATAAAATGCCGGAACAGCCGAGTTCATCTTCATTGACATCTTTTTCTTTATGATATCTTTATACACCACTAATTTTTAATTAGTACAAATACTTAAAAGGCTTATTAGAAAAGGTCTTGTTATTATTTAAGTGAAGTCTCAATAAATAATATTCATAGACAGCAAAGTTATTAGCGTTTCTTTATGTCCCAAAATGTCCCTCAATTTATGGAAATATTGTGATTTATGAATGAATGAATGCCAATCAAAATAGAATAACATGTAGTATTTTCTAGTAGCAATTGTTATGATTGATAGATTGATTCAATTATGAATTTACAAATTATGTCAAATTTTCGTGGACAATTTTGGAATTTCGTTTTTTTTACTTTCGACTACACGAATATGATCATTTGTACTAATTAAAAAATAGTTGTGTATATATGTACTTTTTATTAAAACGACGACTCTTTGGTACGCGTTTATAATAACTTAATACCATTTTATCAAGCTTTTCCAAATTTTCAATCATGAAACTGAAATGGGATAATCACGAATACGTTCTTCGGATATGTTTTATTGACTACTGGCGTCAACCAACGGCTTCGCTTGCGTAAAAGAAAAAACTATTTGCCTACGACACTTAGTGAAAAAGTAGCATTCAACTGGTGAAAGAATTTTTTAAATCGGTTCAGTAGTTTTTGAAATTAGGTATTTATTGGTTTCTTTGTGTTTTGTATTTTCTGTTTCTGTGTATCTAAAATAATATATTGTATGTTAGAAATGTAATTTGTGGAAATAAATAAACTAAAAGACATATTTTTTTGGATTTAATTTATTAATTATTGTTTTTCTTTTTTGCAGTGGAGGATGCAAGCGGCCGCTACACGTCCATGTTCTACTGGGGCAACAACTACTGGACGGGGTCGGCGGAGCTCTGCGACATTCTCAATGAACAACACTCGCCCGTCAAACAACGCAACAGTTAGTAGCCCAGATTCTTTTTGCACGACATTAGAGAACTAATGAACGAATTATAACAACAGGGTTACAAATTTCTCGATAATGATATACTCGTAGATACTAAAGGTCACAAAAAATCATGGGTATTGTCAAAAGTGCGTCATACTTACAAAAAAAAACTTTATTTTTTCGATTTTTAAAAGAGTCCGTGTCCCTTGAATGCAAAAGGCAACTAAAAGAACACAGAAGGGTTTTAGCCAGTAAAAGACTGACACTCCCTCTCACTCCACCTAGAGCGGGAGATATTGTTTGATGATCTCCCACCCTAAAAAAATTCAAGGCTGGGTTCCTTGAATTTTTTTTAAACAAACATGACCATATTTTGCTATATTAAAAAAAAAGTTGCCCCTCACTTAACACACATAACGCCTGTACTTAGGGCATACTGAAACTTTCTGGATTCTGACAAATAAGACTAGATATAAGACTTACGATACATTTATTGTTTTTCAAAGTACATTCCCTCGCAATTAATGCATTTTTGCATTCGCTGAAACCACTGTACAAAGCAGTTGGACCAGTCTTCTTTAGGGACGTCTTCAGTGGCTTTATGGAACGCATTCACCGCCGTTTCAGGGCTCGTAAAACGTGTGCCTCTAAGTTATTCTTCAATTGTTGGAAACAAATATAAGTCTCTCAAAAACAAATAGAAACTCGCACCCTGCGTGCGAGTTTCGGGCTGTAAGGCGGATGCGTCATCAGTTCCACATTTGAAGCCTTCAAGTAGGCTTCTGTTACCTTAGCGGAATGTGAGGATGCTTTATCGTGGTGGAGGGTACATTGCGTCTCTGTCACCTGTCACGATATTATAGACAGCCAATGACTGTTCTTCATTAAAAAAAATTATCATTTTACGGCACCACTGGACACGCAGTCATTTCTGGTCCGCCGTTAAGTCATGTGGTATCCATCGAGTGCAAAGCTTGCGAATCTTCAGATGCATATGTAAAATGTTTTGCACTTGACTCATTCCAATGCTTAACAATGCACCAATTTGCTAGCAAGTAATTTTTTTGTTCAATAAGTTGTCGTACGGTGTCAATATTCGAGTCTGTAACCGCAGTCGCCGGCCGACCTTCACATACCTCGTCATAGAAATGATAACGTCGCCGTCTAAATTCTCCAAACCACGAATACACAGAGCTGCGACATGGTGCTTCATCACCAAATGCCATTGATGTCTCTGGCAACTCTCTGGTTGACTTAAACCACAAGGAAAATCATAAAAAGAATTGAACGAAAATGTTCACGAGTTAAATTCATTTTGATATCTAACGACACACAATCTTTGAAAAGACGCCACAATGAAAAAACAAATTACAGTCTCGCAAATTAAAAAGTAACGTGCTCACAAAGAGTTCGATTTTCAATGCTATAATGGTTTTTTCATTCTTTTATTGTCAGTGACCAGATCCAGAGACTTTCAGTATGCCCCACGTATCATGGGTACATTCACAAACATGTAAACTCACATATAAAACACAGCCAGATGCTGAACAACTATCTGTAAGCCATACAAATATTTATTGCGTGGGAGAATCGAACCTGCGACACGCAGCGCAGCAACCAATCACTTAACCATTGCGCCAACGGTACCGTATATGACAAGTACTAACCCCGCGTGCCGAGCAATACTTGCCATGTAGTATACGTTACGGGGTCATCACATGCAGCACCATTACCTATTATTATCTCAGTATGCCACCTTTCTATGGCTCTACGAAGTTATTTTCGTCAAGTAATTTATCAAATACTTCAGTATGTCTTCTGAGAATCTCGCAACAGCGCTATTGTTAGTAGGACGCGTGTCAGTAGGTGCGGAACTCAGCTAAGTAATCTGTGTTGTGTGCCGCAATGCGTTTATCTTTGACGGGCCTTATGAGGTTAGCACGCGATGTGCAGTCAGATAGACAGACAAGTGGTTGTTAGATTTATAAGGCTTAGATAGCTAGCAGAACGGTGCAGCACGTGAACTTGTTGATCCTAGCTGTCATCCAGAAACTCGGTTCTCTCGCTTGATAACAAACTCCTATATAATGAATTCCAAAACGTATTTGAAAATACGGTATCCAGATATGTGGTTGCTAGCCATAGCAATATTGCTTGCCTGCAAAAAGTGCAAAATGGCATACTTAGGAATATCATAAACTATCCATGGCTTACGAGGAACGACAAAATTCATGGATACCTAAGCACCGAAACAGCGTGGCCTCAGAAATAGAGCACTATAGAAGACAACATACAGAGCGTCTTGCCCGCCATCGCCACCCCAATCTGCTTTCCTCTGGATTGCTTGGCGCATGGCTTATGTGGTGACATAGACCTCACTACACTTTTACTAAATAAGTTAAAGAAACCCACAAAACAAATAAATTACCATAAAGCCAAACATTTAGTTCAAAAACATTAGCAGTATCCAATTGTGTTTAATTTACCAACACTCATCAGCAGACCACGTTAAGCGAATATCAATTAATTTCATCAATACTGTTTTACTTTATGCAAGATACAGCAATACTGTCCGAGTGCCTGCACGCAATATGGCGACACTATCGACTGGATACTAATCGATATGCAGTATCGATAATAGACCACATCTTATGTAATCGCGTCATGGTAGAAATGGACGCTGTAGTCCATGGAAATAATGTGCTTTTTAAACTAATGGTAATATTTTGATTTTTGCTGATAATTATGGTGTTATGGTAAAAGTTTAATGGGGAAAGTATTCGCAGTTTGTTATGTAACAGTCGCCAATTATTGTTTTCTCTTTTTTTTCATGAATGAAAAAGTTACTGTGAATGTTGTAGTTATCTTTATGTTCAGCACAGTATTTTAAAACTATATTGTTGTAAATTAACTAATAATTAGATCAAAACAATGATTTCTGTGCCGTAAATCAAGGGTTTTTATAAAGCCGGTTTAAAAGGTGGACATTCCACCTATACGCACAAAACGTTTTGGGAACACATTCATTGTGGGAACACGTACAGCTAAGGAGTGGAATTCCCTGCCAGAATCTGTGTTTCCTGATGGCTACAACCCGGGAATCTTTAAGTCAAGAGTGAATAGGTTACTGTTAGGTAAGTGCGCTCCATCGTCGACCGCATCGTCGCTTTCCATCAGGTGAGATAGCGGTCAAGCGCAAACCTATCAAGAATAAAAAAAAAGCCGTATATTCGTATTTCCTGCTGGTACATCACCAAAACTTATTTTTACAAGAGATTTATGAATGTTGAATCAATCTGTTCTCGCTAACCTTCAATTAAAATTAATTGTTCACGGACTGACCTACATCATTCTGAACTTGTAAAAAATACAAAAGCATCTTAAATCGATCCAGCCTTTTTTGGGTTTCTTTCTCAAAGGGTAAAAACGGGACCCTATTGCTAAGACTCCGCTGTCCGTCTGTCACCAAGCTGTATCTCATAAACCGTGATAGCAAAAGTTGAAATTTTCAAACATGAAGTATTTCTGTTACTGCTATAACAACAAATACTGAAAATAGAATAAAATAAATATTTAAGTGTGGCAGCAAAAAAGAGCAAAAAAGTCATTTTTTTGTATGGGATTCAACAAACATGACTTTTTTGCCTTTTTTTGCTACGGACGCAGACGGTACGAAACCCTTCACTTGCGTTCCGACTCGCACTTGACCGGTTTTTTTATATTTCCATATCTCAAAAGCACAAACCTCCATAAGATCTCGAACACGGTGTACACTGACACGGTGACTAATTAACAGCCCAATGAAGTCTTATCTAAAGTTACGTGAAAGCTTAAAAATTATGAAACCTTAGTAATAAAACTGACCAATTTGTCCACAACAAGTATCTACTTATAACAAATTATTACACCGACCGGTAAACTGCAGTTTTTGTACTGGGTCAAGGGGTGTTGACTTACGTCACTTTCTACCAACAAGCGTAGCCTTGTCGCATGCACCTCTCGAGAAACTTCCAAAAACCGACGAATTAAAGTAGGACATTGAATATAGTCTATAATGGTATTCAAGGCGAGTTGTTGTTGTTTATTGTAAAAGTTCTAGGGTAAACTTTTTACCGCTTTCCATCAGGTGAGATAGCGGTCAAGTGCGAACCTACCAAGAATTAAAAAAAAACAGTTCGAACATGTAGATAACAGCACTAGACATTTTTTTATTGTCGACTAGCTTTTGCTCGCAGCTTCGCCAGTATACATAAAATATATGTCACTGGGTCACTCAACAATAAAGCAGCTTTCTATCGGTTAAAAAATTTTTGCAATCGGACCAGTACTTCAGAGATTACCTCCTACAAACAAAAAAACAAACTTTACCTCTTTTAATATTAAGAGTAGATAGGCTCGCGTTTGACCACTATCTCACTTGACGGTAAGCGATGATGTGGCCGACGATGGAGCACGCTTGCCTAGAAGTAACCTATTCACTCTTGACTTAAAGATAGGTATAACTGAAACTCTAGATTCTGCAAGTTCAAATGGCTTAACAAGGTTTAAAATGATGATGACTCATGATGTGAGTATGATGAGTATTACAAAATTATTAATAAATCTTGATATCATAAATACGTTTTCATTGTAAAACGCTGTTGTAATAATAACTTTCATGAACTATCTAAGCTGAAAATCTGAAAGTATTCCTTCGAAGAATTGGACCTTTTAACATTCTATTTCCTACCAAAGATAACTTCTTAATGAAATAATTATGCAAGTCTAATGCGAAGTCTCCAACTATAATAAGATTAATGCAAATATGACAAATAAATAAAAAACAAAAATAAAGTAAATAAAACTGTGTGTGTGTGTGTGTGTGCAATGTAAATTAAAGTTAAACCAACGCGCGTCCCTAAGATACAGGTTCTACCTAGTTTGGGGACCACCATCCAAAAATATGTATAATTCCTAAAATAGTTACAGACAATATTAATGATTAAGTAATAGTTTTATGGTATTTTTTTATTGTTATAATGAACAAAACAATAGGCTTATTCTTAAACAAATAATATTGTTAATTTTGCAAAAGGTGCACACACATATGGCGCGCGTTGATGTCTTTTGTACGGCGCTGCGTATGCGCTGCGTTGGTTGCGTAAATTCGTAGTACAATCTAGGATTCAAGGTTTTAAGAACGTTGGTATTGAAACTTAATAGATTTATGAATGCAAAGTTCAATGATATTATGAGTTTTTATTTGCATAATACATTTAGACTTATTTCGCAATTATGCCCTTGAACGTAGTACACGTGTACAGTTTATTGCGAAAATAAACGTACTTAGTATGGATGCGTATGTAAAGTCAGAAATGTTGCAATAAATAAATGAGAAATAATGCCCAATTATAAGAAACTAGCTTCTTAATCACTCTATGACTTTTCTCGCTCTAAGGCGGGGCGTGAGGATGTGTCAGATATTTACTGACTAAAGCCCACCCCTATGTTCCTTCTTTGCCTTGCGTTCTAGGACCCCGGGTCTTCCGTTCGGAAGCGTACCCATGGAACGATTTTACCACGTTGTAGTCGTAAATTATCTCTAAGATATGGTATCCCCGTGTGCCCAGTTTCATCCAAAATCATTCATCTATTAAGAGTAACTTCCACATTTATAATATTAAGTATTTATTCATTGAACTTTATGATGCCAATGTAACCAAATCGAGATTCTACAACAAATGAATAATTAACAAAATATTGGTTTTTGTGTTTCCAGAATCTCTGTCGCAGATCTTCAACGACTGGCGTGAGGACCTGTCCATGGTTGGCTCCGGGCCGCCCTTCGAGACCGCCTTCTACGTCGCCAAAGTCACCGTTACCACCAACTTCACTGACATCGTCAAGAATGTAAGATGCTGATAATAATTAACCAATATAATAACAAACTATTATAACCACTAGTTACATATACTCGTACGTGTTGGCTTTCCGTATAACTTACTGATCTTTACCACAGAGAAGAAAGAGAGAGAGATTTTTACTTTACAACAGAGGTCAATGCTGAGCAGTGTGCGTGCTAGTCACAACCAGTAGATTGGACTGTCTTACATGAGTTAATGTATGTAATGCTCACATGAGTATCGACACCTCGATTCATGGATCAGGCAGGGGGCGAGTAGGTTAATTACTGACACGAGTTATTTTGTATAATATAATACGTGAAGAGTGTAGTGGCCGAGTGGTAACGGCCTCGACTTACGAGTTGTAGGTCGCGGGTTAAAATCCAGCCAGGCGCATTACTCTGTGTAATTTATTTCATCACCACTGCTCTCAAAAACGGTGTAGGAAAATATTGTGAGGAAACCGGCATGTCCTAGAACCAAAGATTCGAAGACATGTAACATTCACCAACCCGCACTGGGCCCGCGTGGTGGATTATGGCCCATTCCCTCTACTAGAGAGGAGGCCTGAGTCCCAGCAGTGGGAACATTGAAAGGCTGATTATGCTTATGATATGCCAGCGGGAGACCTCACTCACAATGCTAAACCTTTTCCATTTGTGTCACCCCATACACATTTTTTTTTTCTAGGGGGGAAAATCATCTAATGACAAATCCCGCACTTGGGTGGAGAGAGAGATAGTGTCAGACTTTTACTGACTAAAAACCCACTCCTGTTCCCTATTTGCCTTCTTCCAGGGGCCCCGAGCTTCGCTTTCACACTACCCGTGGACCTCATACACATAGTAATTGTGTCTTTTCTCCCTCAGCACCGCACGCTGCACCTGGGCATGTGCCTGCCGCGCTCCTGTACCCGCGCCGCTGTATCTGCCCTAGTGAGCGGCGCACGCGCACCTCTACTACAGCACCAGGTCGTGGCCGTCCGCTCACCGCAGCATGGAGGATACACCTACCTCGGGGACCCCACCTTCCAGGTGTTACTGTAAGTACTGCTGTATATTATTTACCTGCTGCCGTACCAGGTGGTAGCTGGGCGATTGCCACAGCACAGACGAAACACTATAAATAAGAATTTATAAGCAATATTTGCATGAAAATCCAGCGAGAGTGTATCCGTCTTAGCTATAAGTATCTTCATATCGTGTTACCCTGCTTAACTGACATGCGGAATTTAGATAAACATAAACTTTATTTTAAAAAAATACTGGGTAGACTGGAAGGGAACCCTAACATAGTTATGCCAATAGACTAGACTTGATGATGTTGATGAGAAACGCCTTAGAACGGACAACTAAAATAATAAGTCTCTTACTAAGCAA
This sequence comes from Mythimna pallens, assembly GCA_961205895.1. Lineage (NCBI taxonomy): Eukaryota > Metazoa > Arthropoda > Insecta > Lepidoptera > Noctuidae > Mythimna > Mythimna pallens. The sequence goes on from OY540826.1 coordinate 1,328,026, forward strand.
CAGAATCAATACAACATACCCATACCTACACATTTATGCATCGAACATAACGACCACACTAAGACTTGCTGTTGTAATAGTACATAACGCTTACAACAGAGGTCAAGTAGGAAGAGATAACATTACAAGTTTATTTACTGTAACCAGCGAAGACAATGGTTTCGAAAATCCATATTTGATTTAACAGTTATCATTACTTACTAACTACACTTCGCAAGGAGATGACATATTATTACTTACTAGCTTCTGCCAACAACTTCATCCCCGTAAAAGTAGCTTTCTCCATACAAACTTTAGACCCCCGTTTCTTCCTTTTAGGGGATGAATTTTAGTATAATCCTCTCATAGTGCTCGCCTTCGTCATAAAAGGAAACCTTGTGAAACATTTTATATTCATAGTCTCAGTAATTTCGGGCTGTGAAAAAGACGGATGAAAAAAGATTGCACGTAGCGGAGATGAGAATGTTAAGATGGATGTGTGGTGTGACGAGAATGGATAAAGTGAGAAATGAGTATATTAGGGGAAGTTTGAAAGTGGCGCCAGTGACTGAAAAATTGAAAGGGAATCGTTTGTCTTGGTATGGTCATGTGAAGAGGAGGGATGAAGCGCATGTTAGTAAAAGTTATGAGTTTACATGTGGACGTATGGAGAGGGAGAGGGAGACCAAAGAAAAGATGGATGGATTGTGTGAAGAGTGATATGAAAGAAAAGGAAGTTAGTGATAGCATGACGAGTGACAGGGCAGAATGGAAGAAAAAAACATGTTGCGCCGACCCTAAATAACACGGGACAAGGGCAGGAAAATGATGATGATGAGTCTCAGTAATTTCGGTGGTTGATATGTTATTCAGTTAGTTTGTCCTTTTATATACATGAACTGTGCCTTATTTATTATTAGTTTTTGTCTAATTAAAGCCTTAAAGTCTCTTAGGAAATGTTAAGAAATTACTCACTTATTATATAAGCAACGCAATCGGTTTAATAATGTATTAAAACCGAGCATTCACCGTAATATACCATAACTATAGCCGTCCAATGCATTTTGCAAGTGGTTGCAAAACTGGCTTCTTGTTGCTACTGCAGCTGAGAATATTTTCAGCACCAGATGTCTTTTTTTGGACTTTGGGACAAGTGACCTCTCAGGCTTAACATTTGTTTACTAATTACTGCCAACAAAAACTAACCAACACATGTCTAGTTAGTCATCAAAACTCCAAAATATTCAACAAAGATGAACTTTACTTGATATTTTTTAATTTAGATTGGCTCACGTTTGACCACTATCTGACCTGATGGTAAGCGATGATGTGGTCGACGATGGAGCACGCTTGCTAGAAGTAACCTATACCCTCTCAGTGGAGTTTCCATCTCAACAAAATACTGAAATTACTTTAAACCCGCTTTAAGGCAATTTTTTTGCCCCCTTGTAACGGGACCACTCCACCAAGTCCATAAGAAAATACAGGCTCAAAGTTATGAGGTTACGTTTGCTATATCAACATACCTACTGAATAAAACTTAGATGATTCATTCATTACGCGTTTAACATGAAATTATGAAATGGTTGACATTAAGATATTTCCTAAGGCTTGCCTCAACATGCCGGTTTATTCCACTTTCTACAGCCGTGTTAGTGTGTCAGGCAGTCGGGCAGTCTCGCGGTGACGTCACAGTTCTAGAGCTAGACTGCACCCGCCAAACCTTTGAATGTAGTGCGACTGCCTTTATGTAATCGACTTAGAAGTAGATTATACAATTTGTTGAGAAATTTGGAGAGGAATCTTGTTTTAGCAGTGTGTTGAGTAGTAAAATAAACAAACCCCTTATGGTTTTAAACGGCCGTGTATTTGTCTTTCTGCTTTGGCACTCTGAACCACTTTAACAAATAACAGTCGAAGCGGAAACATGAAAGACGTTTACGAAGCCAACGTTAACACCGTTGATAAGGCAGAATTCGAAACTACTTAAAATATGTAAATAGAATCGTCGACGCGGGGCAGAAGTTGCTATATAACATTGGGGTAGTCTTGATTCCTACCTAATGATCCACAGATAATGATCTACTCTCTCTGCGCTCAGCACTCTTTTGGATACGAACCTTGACTGTGTTGTGTTTGTGAACGAATGGAAGACGATCGTATCAGTAGGTAGAGTTCTATGAGATGAGTGCGCGAATTTTGTGTTACATATATTCTTTAACTAATATTAATTGGCAAATAGCCAAAACAAATAAATAAATAAACAGAGTCTGTAGACGTGACCTATAATTACCCGCATGGCTGTGCGCAGTCTTAACAAGCCACAGCTGTGTTCTCAATTCTCACATTATTCAACGATTACAAAACAACAAGGTACAAGAAGCAAGTTCCTAATTACAGGCAACATTTCACGATGAAAAATTATTCACAATCCAGAATTTTAGATCAGTTAAGTAACTGTTCCTAACATTCGCTCACTCTCAACGGCTTTTTAATGGGCTGTCAAACTCCCAACGAAAATTAATCTGTGTTCAAATTACGGGTGATTGTGCCCGTCGGGTACAATTGGCAAAATAATCATATTATTTCAACCGGTAGTTATTTCAAATAGTTCTGCGTTTGTTACGTTGCAAAATTCCTGTGTTTTGTGGAGCGTTAACTGAGATAATAATACAGGCACAGTAGCTGTCAGGTTTCTAGAACAGAATATACTCATGTAGAGTGTCTAATAGATTTCCTGGACTGATATCCCTGTCTACGCCTTAACGCAGGCTAATAAGACTCCTGAAAGTTCTGAGACTTAATTAAAGGGTTTATTTGAGTACTCGGCTATTTTCATAGGTAAATGGGCCTACCTCGGATGTCGCTAAATGCCTAAAGTACGACCCAGAACAAACACCTCTGGCGAAGAAAGATGAGGAGAGCTAACCACAAAAAAATGGGCTTATTTCATTGTTGGAAGTAAAAAAAAATATGTTGTACCTTTGTCGAGGCGTGCTTAGAGCCTTAAGAACCAATGTCTTCTCAGGGGACTTACCACGTGTTAAAATGACAGCGAATGCAAGCGAGAAAGATGGATGAAGCTGAACACCCTATAATAGCTCCATCCCGTTAACAGTTCAGTTTAGGTTGTAAAATGGATCGCGTTAAATGACCGTGGTACCACTGCAGTTCATTTATTGTTCCATGTTTCAGACTACATTCATTCATTTTTCTGCCTATAACAACAAACACCCATTTATTTCCAGCGCGGTATCCATCCTTGTATCCATCTTGCTCATCACCGCTACGGTGTACGACGTGAAGATAGCCCGAGACGTGAAGAGGCGCCGGCAGCGCGCGGCCAACATTGCCGCCAACATCGCCAACGGTGGCACACGCACCGACCTGAAGTTGGACCTCAATGGCCTTGACGACATCACTGTTGCTAATGGTAGGTACCAGAGGGACAACTGAGCACCTTTTGCAGACTACTTAACATATTGGGGCCAAGGGAATGCTTCTAAAATAAAGACTTGGCCCTGGTATGAAAGGCAACGAAGAAACAGGAGTGGGTTTTTAGTCAGTAAAGCTCCGCCCAAGAGCGAGGGAGTCATTGAATGATTTCCCACCGAAAAAAAAACAAAAAAAGACACTTATATACTAAATATTTACGAAATTATTATTATTATTCGCCGTCTAGTCAATCAGCCTAGATTTTGAATAACAGCCCCATTATTGTTGACTATTTTAAAAGTCAATCTTTGCTTGAATAATCCTCATAATTATGATTTCAATAAATTAAAACGATGACTAACTATAAGTGATTGTTACACTATTGTACTCTATTTTATTGCATGTTACCTTTAGCATAATACCAGTGTAAACTATTGTTGGTGAACCAATAAATAAATAAATAAAATGACACTGTATATATTAATTCTGAAAGCTGTACTCAAAAAGTATTAAATGAGGAACAAAGGTATCAATTGTGAGTAAAGTTTTGGATTCGAAAGCAAATTATAGATTTTTTTGGGCATAGTTTATTTATGAGATTTACTTATGAGTTTATTTTTTTCTAAATAAAGAACAATTTGATATAATAAAAGACGACAGGTGGATTGTGGCGAAGATGTCTGTATAAGGGTTGAAATACTGAGATGCTATCTATTTGTGGTATTACGCTAATAACAAATAAACTTTCATGAAGACACAATAATGTGGATAACTTTCACTCATAAATGATTTATTGACAGGCAAATCGATGTACAACGTGAACAACAACCTGGCCCTGAACAGCAACACGTCGGAGGAGCGTCTCACCGCCGAGACCGTCTCCGCTGACGAACTCAAACTCAGTAAGTTGTAACTATGTCTAGTCTGTCCGGAAGGCCGCACGTTCCGGAGTATAGACTACAGTCGGTAGGTGGTACTTCTTCAATAATCTTTGTTCATTTATTTTGACTTTAAAAACTACCTTCCCATAAAAATGGTGGCAGTTTTATCCTTCCATATATCCTCATTTTCATTTGAAGAATAGCAAGAGCTAAAACTGATCTCGTATCATCGAATTTGAGAAATTAAATACTTAATCCTACTATTAATATAAATTTTAATATGAAAGGTAAAGGCAGGATAAAATAAAAGTTTCAATTAATAGCTCTTTACCATCCCGCACTGGGCCCGCGTGGTGGATTACGGCCCATTCCTTCTCCTAGAGAGGAGACCTGAGTCCCAGAAGTAGGAACATTAAACGGCTGATTATGTAATGTATGTATTAGCTCCTTTTCCTAATCGGTTTGTTGCGCGAGGCCTCGACTAGAGCAGGCCCTCCGGCCGTAGCCCTGTAAGGCCGCTACTATTTAAATGGATGGAGATCCTTCCTTTTTTTATCATGAACTAAGGATGGTATGTAACAACGTGAAATAAACTTTTATTTTCTTCATCATCTTTACCTTTTAATATCTTTCCTATAGATTGAATTTCTCTCCATGCATGCTGCATGTAAATGCTGTGTATTCAGAAACTAACGCCTACAATTTTACAAGCAATGTTTCTCGCGACCGCTCAAGTTGTTATTGTTTTCTTGCAGGCGTTTGGTCCGAGCTGCTGCTGTCGTTCTCCATGAAGGCGAACGTCCTGCAGATCTTCGACCAGTCCGTCGGAGCGGACACTGTGCCCGTCGTACATGGCTTGAGGTCCTTGTCCATGGTCTGGGTTATATTCGGACATACCTGCATTGTCGTCTTTAAGGTAATCATTCTATACTTATACAAAATTGATCATTAGCATTAGGTATTCAATAATTCGAACTTTCATATTTTTTCTCGCGACAATTTCGAATCATTTGATATATAAAACACTCGATTATTCGTTATAAGTCCTTCGAGTTTTAGATTAACGAGAGTCAACTGTATGTCCACCTATGTTCGTTGTAAACTTTGAAACTATCCAACCGATGTGTCTTGAGCAATAATGTGAAGATGGTTTTAGACCATTAAAACAATGTCTTTTTCCAATAAATAAACAAAATGTATTTCTTTTTTAGCGTTGTCGCACACGGTGGATATCCACTAGATAAGCATATAGTATTTATTGTACCAACTTTTAAACTCTTCCCATTGACTATACTACGGTCCTAGTTTAACCAATTGTTAACTTTCAAACTTGACCATTTGACTGAATTCTTGAACCTGATGAAATTTACTTTTTTCCTCGACAACGTTGTGATCACTTCTAGTCTAACCAAATCCAATAAACTCAACTTCACCTTTGACTTCAATGCGTAAACGTATTTAGGACCTTATTTATATTTAGCTTTATGTATATATTTATTTCAGTATGCCGATAACACCGCCCTGCGAGCGATCCTGGAGAAGAGCTTCTGGTTCCAGCTGATCATCAGCGCCGTATATAGCGTTGACACGTTCTTCTGTCTAGGGTATGAGTCCTTTAGTAACAAATGGACCATCTAATCTATCTAATCGAATTAGCCTGTTCTGTCCCACTACTGGGCAATGGCCTTCCTCTTCCCTTTCCCCACACGTCTGTCTTCTGCCGTTGAGGGCCAGTCCCTCCGGTAAGAGTTAAGTTCATCTCTCCACCTTCGTCTTGGTCCATAGTATTTTTTGTTACCTCAACAAATATTTCTTTACCATTAATTTCATTTTTAATTCCTGCATTGAACAAATCATATAGAATCCATTACAGTTAAATGTCCCGTTCTAACAATTAGCAAACCATTGTTCTCTAGGTGTCATGACTGACCCTCATTAGGTTACAATAACAGCATCTTGTTTTCCGCAGAGGTATGCTGGTGACATTCCTGTACTTCCGCACGAAGACGAAGGGCAAGCTGGACTTGTTGGTGAAGGGACACAGAAAGATCACATCCGGAGTGTTGCAGTTCTTCGGACTTATTGGATACAGATTTGCTAGGTTCGTACACTTTGATATTAAGTCTATTTTAAAAACTATGGTTTCTATTTATAAAGAGACTAGCTGTCCCGGCGAACTTCGTACCGCCAAAAATAAGGATAACGCCATCTAATGGCAGCATAAATAACCTTTTTATAATGACATTTTAATTAGAGATGGCGTTGTATTCGATTTTTTTTTTCGTAAGTTTTTCCATATTTTCTGACCGTTTAAACCTTCCCTGGACTATCACGAATATTTCAAGACCAAAATTAGCCAAATCGGTCCAGCCGTTCTCGAGTTTTAGCGAGACTAACGAACAGCTATTTATTTTTATATATATAGATGTAATCTAACATTAACATAATAAGCTTTATTCACAAATATGAGACAACCATACAGAATAATTCAATATTTATTTCTTTATTAAAACTTTATGCACTAGTAAGAAACACTTTACAAAGGCGGACTTAATGCCTTAGGCATTTTCTTCCAGTCGACCTTAGGGTGGTTTAATAATATACGAGTGTGTAAGTACATAAAGATAGACAGAAATCGTTTAGTCATTTTCACACAAAATTTATATATTAAAAGTTGGTTTGGTTGCATACCTAATTGCTTTCGATACCCTATGCCTTATAATATTATTTAATATTCTCTCGTAATAAATAATCTCTACGCTAGCCAACATATCATGACCAAAATTCAGCTCGGAAAACTATTTATTTATTAGAATTTGGTTTCTGCACTTAGTCCATGATGAATCATTGTGCGTGGGCTATGGCAGCCATCATTCAGAGGGCTTTATTTCACCTTGCCCACCTTTCTCCAGCAGCAGATCATTCATAAGAATATTTGTGACAGTATTCGCGAGCCTAGAGTATGCGTGCGTATTTTGGTTACACTTGGGCACTCAAAGAGCAAATGCGTGATTGCCCGGAGGACTATAATAGTTCTTAAACTAAATCAAACAATACACGTGAGTTTCATAAAACAACACAACAATGTACCACTGGGAATTTCTGAAAAGGAAGCCCGTGATCCTAAAACGCATAAAGCAAATGAAGGACACAGCTGTTATTTTAGTCAGCAAAAATCTGACACAACCTTCCACTCCGCTTTAGAGCGCGAGTAATCATTGGATGAGTTCGCAACTCAAAAAAAAAACGCAACGAAGCAGCAGTATTGATTACTCCTTTTTCCACAGACTGACGGCCCCATACCTGTTCATCCTGGGCGTGGTGGAGGTGACGATGAAGTGGTTCGCACACAACGCCGTGTTCGAGCCGCCGGCGGGCGACCACCACACCTGCCCCAAGTACTGGTGGAGGAACCTGCTCTACATCAACACCCTCTTCCCTGTTGAACAGATGGTCAGCATTTTGAGTTTTTCTTTTGGGACTATACCGAGCATTTCTAATTGCAACTTCTGACAACCAGAATAAATAGTGATGACTACTTAATAATCACGTCCTGATCCTGGTAATGTGTTCACTGGCAATTGCTACAACATGTAATATAATAAACACACATCTTGAAAGTAGTGTGTTCAGAGTCAACTACCAAATCATTTTTGAGCTATTCTGATAAATCTTGATCGCGTCACTAGTGTTTTGTCTGCTATGCTATTTCATGTGTGTGTATGTGCGGTATGTAGATACCAATACCGATGCGCTGCCAGTGTAGTCCATTTTGTCCCGTATTGTATCTGAGGTTTAAAGCCTCATTTTCATTAGGGGACAAAGTTTTTCCAAAGACTTCTTTATTTACCCATTCTAAAATTAGTTTATTTACTTTAAAAGAAACTATAGTGTAACTGTTTTATTTCAGTGCATGTTATGGAGTTGGTACCTGTCAGATGACACTCAATTCTATGCAGTCAGCGCTATCTTATTGATTCTAGCTACAAGGTAAGTTTCAATACTTTGATATCCATTTCGTTTTGAGCCAATATAAAAAAATAGGGTTAAAGCCTAAAAATTGAATGTGAGTGAGAAAAAACAGAGTGAGTGCTACAAGGATCGCGTGAAATGTTGGTAAACATTTTTGAAATTGTATTTCAATGATAAGAAAGACGACGCCTTTTGTCCTGATTGTTAATAATTAATCAAGTAAGCTTTCATCACGAAAGGAGCACCAAAAATCTAGCTTCCTACAATCGCATAATATACTTTCCCCTTTTCCACAGCCATTTTAAAGTGTCAGCGTCTCTGACGGGCGTCCTGTTTATCTCGTCTCTGTTCACGACGGGCTACGTCTCCTGGAGCAACAACCACATCCCCAACAGCGAGGATCCCTTCACGCAGTTCGACAAGGTGTACGAAAAGCCCTGGACCAGGCTGGGCCCCTACCTCGTAGGCATGCTGACGGGCTGGATCCTGTTCAAGACCAATTTGAAGATAAGGATGACAAGAGTGAGTTTTTGAAAAGACATGTTTCTTTCATATCTTAGCTTCTCAACTTTGGTTTTCGGTTACTTTTGCTGACTAAAAAAGCTGTTGTTGTTAATTATGTTAATATAGTTTTTGTCTGAAGTCAATTACATAACATCAACAAGATTATTTTCACTTCATGGTAAGCGATGATCTCGACGATAGAGCACGCTGTTTAATGGATGAACAATCACCCCAATAATGTTTAGATAGATTAGATTGCCACCTAGAGTCTAGACTTCTAGAGTGATGACTATAACTTTTAGACAGTCTTTTTTTTATCTGATGGCAAGCGATGATGTGGTCGACGATGAAGCACGCATGCCTAGAAGTAGCCTATGCACTCTTGACTTAAAGACCCCTAAGTTGTAGCTATCAGGAAACACTGAATCCGGCAGGGTATTGGAAGGAAGGAAGGCTTTGACCGAGATTTGACGCAAGTAACGTAAAGTTTTTTTTAATGGTACTATAGCGTAGTGGTTGAGCGGTGAACTGCTGCACATGTAGCGCAGCAGTTCACCAAATATTTGCATGGCTTCCAAGTCTGGGTATCTTGCGTATGTGAGTTTACATGTTTGTGAACGCACCCACGATACAGGAGTTATTCCTGTCCCCCTAGCCAAGTTACAACCGTTTCGTTTCGATTCTCTTTTCGTTGATCGCCTCGAGTCGGCCACGCCTCCTATTCCTTTGTTCTGACCATGTGACAGAGCGCTGAGATGGCGTCCGAACAAAGGAATCGTAGGCGTGGCCTACTCGAGGCAATCAACGGAAACGGTTGTAACTTGGCTAGGAGGGCTGGTGTTTTAAGCAACGTTTTCGAGGTCAAAAGCCAGAACAATATGGCACGTTCTATAATGATCCAGCTAACTCTATCTTCTAGTAATCTTGACGCATTTTTACACATCCTTTCTGTATTCCCAGGTCTGGGCAATAGTGGGCTGGGCAGTATGCACGGCCACGTTGCTGTTCCTGATCTTCGGGCTGTACAAAACGGAGCTGGGTGTCTTATCAGCCGCTGTGTATAGTGCCCTGTCGCACTCGCTGTGGGCTGGCTGCATAGGCTGGATCATCATCGCTTGTTCTACTGGGCATGGAGGTAAGATGCTCTTCAGCTGATATTGTTCAAGACGCAGCTGGGCGTCTCATCAAATATTGTGTGTCACTTACTGTGGAGTTGCTGACGCTTCGAACACAATATATTCGGAAAGTGTCCGAATCATCAGCAACTCTTACTGGCCCACAGTAAGGGTTACTGGATCATAATCGCTTATTCTATGGGACATAGATGCAAGAATCATTATAGTTCTGACCGCCGACGTAGCTACCTAAGAGCTAGCTGGGGCAGTGCCCTTGGGCCCTCAAGCTCAAGGGGCCCCCAAACCTGATTAACAATCCTGCTTTTTGAAGTAATGAAAAATTCTCCCACCTTCGAAATGTTAATAAAATAGGTTGCAACACTACTTTAATCATTGTAACTCGTTTTAGTCTGTAAAATTTTGACACTCCCTTACACTCATACCGGAGCAGGAGGTTTTTGATAACTTCTCACGTAAAAAAGAGGCCTCAGTTTTTTTTTTTGCCCCAGGGTCGTTGGTCATCTAGCTACGCCACTTGACCTTAATTGTCACACGAGACCTGACTTGGTCCTGTTCATAGTTGTAACAAATAGCACAAAATGAAACCTGTAGTGTAGAAATGTGTAGTTAGAACTAGGAGGTTCGATTGATATTTAAAGAACATTCCGTATCATACGACGCATGAAAGACGTAGCAGTTTTTGTTCTGTGGCAAGGTCTCTATAATCACTATCAAGATCATATTCATACATGTTCTGCTTCCAGGCTGGGTGCGTCCTCTGCTGTCAGCTCCCGTGCTGTACCCGTTCTCCCGCGTGACGTACTGCGCGTACCTGGTACATCCAGTGGTGCTGCGCTACGTAGCCATGCATCTCACGCATCCCATTCACATGGGCGAGTTGTTCGTGGTGAGTACTACCCATTAAAATAGTTCTACAGTCCAGGAACTGCTCCAATGCCGCAAGACCTGGCAATGACACGGCAGTAGCCGGTACTTGCGGTTCTACGCAGTATACGATAACCAACCTCACACCGCTGTTGATATCAAGGAGATGTCAGCAAAACCGTTGAGGCCCAGCAGGGTCGAAGCCTACTGAGGCCATGGATTCGCTTTTGAAAGGAAAACCCGGGGACCTGGAACGCAAGGCAAAGAAGGAACATAGGGGTGGGTTTTAGACATTAAAAGTCTGACAGGACCTCTCGCTCCTAGAGCGAGAAAAAAACACCGTTGTTGATCATGTTAATTTAGACATCGAAGTCTCATCAGCTAAAAGCGTGTTTGCTGTTGAACCCTCAAAACCACAAGTCACACACAACAAGACTGAATAATTTATGAATATACACCTAGATGCATAGTGCAATATGGTGTCATATAAGTGATCAGGTCAGCCGCATGAAAAATCAGATAGTAATCTTAAAAAACAGCTGGAATCTTATACAGATTTCAGAGCGGACTGCATTTATGGTACATCACTTGCTTGCCGAAAGTATTGAAAGAAAGAAAAGAACTATTTATTTCTAACTATATGGTGCATACATCGGATTCCCGCGACCCTCACCAGGTCATCGGTCAACCTTGTGGGATGGATGCGAAATGCACAGGATCGGTCGCTATGACGAAACTTGAGAAATAGTAGACGTCTTTCAGCTGAAATGATGATGATAATTATGATATGGTACATTGAGATCTTGCTTTATACATTGATTCACATATACTATAGCTATAATCAAAGAAATCTATATATTTAAAAGCGAAAATCACGAAATCTCAGAAACTATAACACCTACAAACTTAAATTTTGGCAGGTAGGTTCCTTATAGGGTGTAACATCAGCCTAGAACGGATTTTCCGAAATTCACCCCCTAAGAGATGGAAAGGGGATCCAAAGTTTGTACGGAAAAACCGATTTTAACGCGGGCGAACCCACTGGCAGAAGCATATATTCTCTAAATCAATTTCTTTCTATTCCCAGTTCATCCTGTTCCTCGGCCTGACGGTGATATCGTACGCGCTCGCGTTCGTGATATCAGTGGCATTCGAGGCACCAATCGTCACCATGCTGAAGATCGTGTCTCCGCAGAAGAAGCCCCACAGAGTGTGAAACTACCCTAACTTAAGATACAGAGATTTAAACTGCCTGATGGCTTGTTTCGCTACCTCCGGATACGACCCGTTTAAGTCACCTGACAGAATTTGTCAGGATTTATATTCCTGTTTTTTTTACTGACAGTTTTTTTATTTATCTGGTAGATAGTCGCTATCCGGAGGTGGTGCAACGGAGCCTTAGTTCAATACTGACCTACTAAAGGCGGATGGAATTCATAATCTAAATTACATTGCGCAGGTTTAATTGGCCCAAATTATTTAAATGCATTCCGAACCTGCGCAAGAGTCGTTACAAAAATGTTGTACAATCTTAATGTCGTTGATAGGCAACGCTCCGCTACCTGATCTTAAGTGCGAATGTGATTTTAGTAATCTTTATGCCCGGTTCCTATAAACCTATAATTCATCTCCTTAGCCCATTCTCCAACTAGTTTGGGGTCAGCTTCCAGTCTAACTGGATGCGGCTGAAAACCCGTATTTTATATGGATCGACTGCCTACCAGACGTCCACAACCCAGTTACTGGGCTAAACGATACTCCTTGGATAATCTGATGGTTAGACTTTCCTATAAGACAATAACGGATTGTTAATGTTACCGATATCAAGACTTATGGTGAAAGCTGCAAGCCCGAACGCGGTAATGTTGTCACTAGATGTAGATGTAGAACTCAATTTTTTTAGTTTATTATATTTTTAAGTGTATAGGAGCATTATTAAGTCAAGGAAATGGTATTTGCGAAAATCGGACATCCTACTTTAATAATCTTAGTCAAATTTTTGCCTCAAGTCCACCTAATTCTGACCGTAGCTTGTAGCTTTCAACATTATAGTGACCTGACTTGTCAGAAAATAATCAAGAATCAATGTTATGATGTAAAAAAAATCTACTAAGCAGATCGGTAAGTTTCAGGAATCGGGCAGTAGCATATAGAATAAGTTACATTCCGTTGTATATTTACGTAGATATGTCTTGTTATTAATTAATTATATTATATAATTTCGCCTCGAGAAGAGGCAGTCTGACTGAACACTGTATGTAATGTGTTGATTGTATTTACTGAGGACTGGTTATGAACGAGTATGTTAAGTTCTTGTGTAATTCAGAATTTATTCATCATGACAATTGAGCCAAGATTTATATATTAGATTAATAAAATCCTATTGCCTAACCTGGGTAATCCCGTGCGAAAACCAAATTTATTCCGAGAGGATTTCCATACTAGTTTTGTATGCTTCGATAATATTGAACGGGGAGAAAGTAATTTTGGGTTAACTTGACCCAAAGTCTAATGAAGGCACTCAAGTCAATCCACGTGAAAGACTTAGTATTGGCTGACCGACTTATAATAATTGTAGATATGTTTCTTAAGTAATGCTAAGGCTGTGCATGCGCAGCCGAGTGAAAATTTAGTCGTTGAAATAAAAATCAAACATGGATTAATTATATTTATTATTCTTAAAGAAGACACTTAAAGCTAGGATCGAAATAAATAAAGCAATACTCCGTTGTATTTTAAGTTTCATAATGTTATTAAATTCATGCTATTATGTACATAATTGGTAGACTAAGTTTCTAGAAGCGTTTTGTGTATCGAATTTTAAGTTGGCTTTAAATATCTCGAGGTTCTTGTCTTGATCTCTATTCTTTTGCTTAGCTTTTTGATAGGTTCCGTACTTGATAGTCAGGCTGTGCCTAGATGTCTAGAAAATGTTACCCGAATAAAGGTTTATTCCGCCTTGATTCGGGTAATCACGGTCTTGATAGGCCCACGTCTCATCTTCCTAACTAAGGCATAATGACCACGGACGCGTAGTTTCAAAGACGCTTGGTATACGCCTGCGTGAAGCTTACATACAAAAATATGAAACCCTGCCGACAAAGCGGCAACAACATGACGGCAGGACGAATATGTTGAATGCGTTTATGAAGCTACGCGTCCGTGGACACTATGCCTAATACATCATACGTCTTGTCTTGTCACATTCAGCTTATAATGTTGGAAATTGACGAGTCGGTTAAGGTTACCTGATTGCGTCATCCTTACTATCTAGTACATAATCCATCCTAATCTTGATTATGTTATTAAAATGATTTCTGCTGAACAAACATTATTAATGTAATATTATGATAAATATGTACATTTACCTATGTACCTAATGTAAATAGGCTGTAAATATAAATAGTTAAGAGTTTTTTTACCGAATATTATAAATAAATAAATATAATTTTTAATACAAAATATATAGTTTGTTTTATTGTTATGACGCGCAGTCGGAGAGTCTTCTTAGGAGGCTGCAACATGGCATCTCTACCAGGAGGGAGAGTACCAGGGCTGCCAGTAAAGTCATCAGCGTCGTCCCCGCAAAGTATAGCCACTGTGGGAAAAGAGAATCTAATTTAGAATTCGGCAGCTTTTGGCAGGATTTTTTCCCCCAAAAAATCCTGCCAAAAGCAGGATTTTTTCTAGTGAAGCTTTTTAAATTGATTTCTAGTGGATATTGTGATGTAAAATTGGTGTAGTTTTGTAGTGTTGACTACCTCTGCGAAGATTGCCAAGAAAGCTGACTCGATTTTGCTGCCAAATATAAATAATAAATAATAACAAATATAAATAATAAATAAACAAAGACATAATAAAAATAAAGACTTCACCTAAAGGTTACCAGGCCATAAAAACCAAAAAAAAAACATTATAATAAATAATAATAATAAATCGTTTATTTGCGTAAATAAGGTACAGAAGGTTGACAACATAAATGAAATAGATCTCTTATTCTGCCTTTAATTTCGGCGTGCAAATATAAAGATAACAAAAAAATTTTAAATTTTAAATTAAATTAATTATTGATTAAAATCATGCACTCGTTATATAGATTTCCGTTCCATTAAATTGTATTGTTGTATTAAGAAATGTCAATATAAAAATGAAAACTAATAAAAATAATAATCACAAATGTCAATAGTAAACATGTCAATAATAATCCTGTCAATAATAATCATGTCAATAACAAACATGTCAATAATACCCATGTCAATTATAATAATCATGTCAAAACTTACAATTTGTAACCTAAAAACTCATGTACACTATAGAAACATTTTTCAATTAAAAACCTCGTCAAGCTACTTTTAAATTTAGAAAAAGGTAACGTTTTTATAGAATTTGGTAATTTATTATACATTTTTATACACATAATATAACTACTGTTACCTGTAAATGTGAGATTTGTCCTCGGTTGAAATAACTTATTAGTGTACATAGATCGTGGAGCATAGTAGCTTGTCGCCTGCTCGAAAAGTCTCTTGTGTTTGAAAACAAATATACAAGATTCTAATATATAAATACATGGCAGTGTTAATATTTTATGTTTTCTAAAAATTGGACGACATGACTCTATTTGCTTTAACCCAAATATAGCTCTCACACATTTTTTCTGCATTACAAATGCTTGATCAATCTCCACACAACGACCCCACAGGATAATACCATATCTTAGAATGGAGGTTACATAGCCATGGAAAGCCGTTATTGCGGCAGTTCTAGATACCTCGCAGCTAATACGCCTCAAGGGGTATAAAAAACTATTTATTTTGGCGCAAACGTCATTAATATGATTTTTCCATGAGCAAAATTTATCAAGAGTTATTCCAAGAAATTTAACTGAATCAGTTTCTGTCAGGGCGACCCCTTTATAGGATATATTTAGATCTAGCGGTTTTGATCTATAGGTATGAAATTGAATAAATTTTGTTTTATTAATATTAACTTTCAAATTATTAGCTTCTAACCACTCTATAGTTCTTTGGAGAGCTATGTTAATTTCGTTTTCGTACGTACTTTTATTGTGTCCCTTGATTATAATTGTAGTATCATCGGCAAATAGTACACATTTATGATTTATAATGTCTGGAAAATCATTTATGTAGAGCAAAAACATTGGTGGCCCTAAAATACTGCCCTGTGGCACACCATATCTATTAAACATGAATGAAGATTTAAACGATTCCATAATTTTAGTTTGTTTATTATAATTTGTAACCTCTACTGATTGTAATCTGTCAGACAAATATGATTTAAGCCAGTTATGTGCTACTCCCCTGATTCCATATCTTGAAAGCTTTTCCAGTAATCGTTCATGAGAAACATAATCGAATGCTTTACTCATATCCATAAACAATACTGTAACAGGTATTTTCTTGTCAATGCAGTCTGTAATTTCCTTTATTAATTGAAATGCTGCTAAAGATGTACTTCTATTTTTACGAAACCCATTTTGTTCATCTTTAATAATATTGTGCTTTTCAATAAAGTTTGACAATTTATTATGAAAAACCTTTTCAAAAATTTTTGAAAATATGGGTATCAAAGTTACGGGCCTGTAATTGTCCATTTGAGTGCTATCTCCTTTTTTAAATAGTGGTTTTACTACTGATTTCTTTAGCAAATCGGGAAATATTCCTTGTTCGAGTGAGAGGTTAACAACATGTAGAAGTGGTTCTAGAATTAAATTGACTGACAGTTTTATGATGTCGGTGCGAACTTCATCATAACCACTCGCTTTGGAATCATTTAGAGACATCACTATTTTTTTAAGGTCACTGCCATCCAGTGGGTGCAAAAATATTGAATTACTGATTGATTCAATATGCTCCATTTGTTTTAATTTAGAATCTCCTTTATTATCAAGGCTATTATTGGTAACCGTGTCAATGAAAAAACTATTGAAATAATTTGCAATAGAGTCGGAATTTGTACAGTCAACGTTGTCAATAGTAATTTTAGAAATACAGGACCGTTTTAAATCAGTGCCGGTATGTTTTTTTATTACATTCCATGCTGCCTTACACTTATTTTGAGCTTTATTTATGTATTTAGTATTATTATTTTTCCGTGACGTTAAAATGCATTTTTTTAATAAATTACAATAGTTTTTGTACTTGTTTCTATGAGGTTCATTATGTTTACATTTTAATTTATAGTGTAATTTACTTTTATTCTTACAGCTTATTTTTATACCTTTAGATAGCCAGTTTAATTTATTTAATGCTTTATTTGTAACTTTTACGCGAATGGTAGGAAAACATAAATTATAAAATAGGAGAAATATGTCGATAAATTTGTGGAATGCTTCGTTTGTTGAGTTTTCTTCAAATACGTCACTAAAATGTAGACATGAAATTGAATTTAAAAATTTTTCCTTATTCTCATTACTATAGTCACGTTTAAATTGATACCACCATTTTAAAACTGGTTGATGTAATTTTGGAACAGCCCATGTATATGATTGCGCTGAGTGATCCGATAAACCTAAATGATGTATTTTTGCGCACCCTTTTTCCATGTTGGTTATGATGTGGTCAATGCAAGTTTGTGTCTTTTCTGTTACCCTAGTAGGCGTCAAGATAACATGTTTTATGTTATAACTTTGCAACAAGTAATTATATTCCCTACTTTCCTTCGATTGTTTTAAAATATCGATATTTGTATCTCCACATATAATAATTTTCTTTCTTGTATTACGACACAATTTCATCAGTACAGTCTCGAGTTTACCAAGAAATATCGTTACATTTGACGAAGGGGTTCTATAAACACATATTAATAATATCCCGTATTTAGTCAGCTCTAAACCACAACATTCGAACACACATGTTTCACTTATTTTTTGTATTTCCTGTATAATTTTAAATTCAATTTCGTTTTTTATAAGAATAATAGCACCCCCTCTT
This sequence comes from Mythimna pallens, assembly GCA_961205895.1. Lineage (NCBI taxonomy): Eukaryota > Metazoa > Arthropoda > Insecta > Lepidoptera > Noctuidae > Mythimna > Mythimna pallens. Next base: position 1,345,750 of record OY540826.1, read on the forward strand.
TTTGAAGTTTTCCTTGAATAGTAAGCTGCTGTTGTAAAGCCTTTTAAGCGAAAGTTTTTTTCAGTACCTTCAAGCAAGAATGTTTCCGTAAGACATAGTATATCTACGCTGGTCTCGTTATTTAACAAATCAAATATGGCAAATGAAATTTCGTCACGTTTGTTTAGTGCCCCAGCTATATTTTGGTGTAGAATTGTCAAGTGTGGCTCTTTTTTAGTCACGAAAAAAAATTGAAAAATTGCCAAAAGTAACACTGAATTTTTAGAACAAACGAGCAAAAACAATCCTTAAAAGTACACGATCATAGTTCTTCTGATTGCTCATCTAACTGCATCATAAGAACTCTATATTTATATTATGTAACCATTCGAGACCTACTGAAGCCTACGAAAGTAACGAAACAAGACAATTCCTTGTACTTACCTCGAACGTCTTAATAAATTTAAAAATCAAACAAAGCATAGTTTAGTCAACGATAATAAAATACTTACAATACATAAAGTAGTTGAACACAGCGCTGAACCAACTGACAGCAACATGGTCCGTGCTACTGCAGCATGAAGCAGCAACATGCCGTAACTCAGTCTGCTCAATGCTGCTATTGATGAGCGCGCTAGGATCCGCCGGAACACCCCTGGTAAAATAAAATGTTACAAGAATAAAATAAACAAAAAACATTGTGACAAATATAAGTTTGGGGACGCCCCGATGGAAGATATTCTGCCTATCCCCTTTTATGGGTCTTTCGATGAAGTGGTTGAGGTCAGAGTCGGAAGTAAAAGTTCAACTGAACGTGTGCAGCTTAGATGATTGGATTAATGAAAATAATCTAGTCCGTGTTTCACGACGGTCGACGAGCAAGAGAGCGAGAGACGCTAAAGATAGCACCCCAAAATGATCGCTCCGTGATGTCACTTAGGAAACTAACTTAACAATATTGACCAAAGATTTGACATGCAACACCAAAACTAAGATGTGTTCACTTATGCAATACGTGATGCCACATAAGTATCCGTTAACAACAGCAAGACAAAATACTTCGAAAAGAGGAAATGAAAGAAATCTTTCACTTATATAAACTTATATTTTAGGGTACCGTAGTTCAGTTGTAGTTTGTACGGATCCCTCAGTGCGCGAATCTGACTCGCACTTGCCCAGTTTTTTTTGCAGATACAATTAAAAACCAGAATCGTTGATGGTGGGTTGATAAAGTTTTGCCGAGATGAAGAGAAGGGCACGTCTCTCAAGAAGTTAAAGAACTAACTAATATTGAAAAGCTTTGAGACTCTCACCAGCCATATTAGTTGTACCCATCAGAACTGGCCACAGCAGAGCAATGGGCCAGGTCAGATGCAGCCAGGCAGCCAGCCACGGCAGCCCCACCATCGGCACGGCTGACGACGTGAACATGAACGATAGAGACGCTATCCAGAGAAGAGTTGATGTTACCTGAAATTATATTGAATCTAGGAAGGCGTTTGATTCATTGAATCACATGAATTATTGAATGCTTCTAGGAAGGCGTTTGATTCAACGGATTACATTTGACAATTTAATTGAATTTTGCAATTCAAAAGTGCCTGTAATTGGTCTATTTGAAATAAACGTTTCTGATTATGTCGTAGAGGAAACATTCATCCCGTGCATGTTAAACAGTCACAAATCGTTAATGCTGTTTATCTTGTTATTCCGGGACTGCCACAGGGATATCACTTGGGATCACTTGTATTTAGATACCAACATTATGATTATTAGTGACTCATTTTCGATTATGCAATCGACGTTTGTTATTATAATATTTTGGATTACCTTAGAAACCTTCATTTTGCCATTCATCATGTGAATGAGCCAGCCCGTGAACACGCCCATGAAGTAAGGAGAGACGCGTGCCCACGGCCGCTCGATAATAACAGCGTATGCACCAAACGAATTTGAAAATCTAAAAGATAGTAACAACTTCATGTAGGAAAAATATAAAACAGTTTATATCTATGCTAAAGATGCTATAGCTGAGCATAATCATGTTAAGTCAATAGCGCTTCCTTTAAGGAATTAATTTTCTTCTTCACTGTAGAAGGGTGCTGGCGGACGTCACTTATTTTAGATTTCTTGAGTCATGGTCATGTATAATTTTGATTGTAATAAACTTAAAATTTATTTATATACTCACAATTGCCCATAGTCGAAGTAAGCCGCACTAGCATCAGCGATGGTAGCGGACAACATGGCGACGACAGTGAAGACGGCGGCCAGGCGCGCGCGCACGATGGAGCACGCGCTCACCGCGCACAGCAGCGCGCCCAACACGTGTAGCTGTGTCTCCGTCGACAGGTACCACGATACGAGCATGCACTATAGGAGAGAATGAGTTAAGTAGAGATAACATGGCGAGGACGTGAAGTCCGCAACAAACGCACCCTTTTTTTTTTGTTGCCGCGGTGGAAAACCCTCGTGAGGGTTCTGTCAGACTCTTACTGACTAAAAACCACCTCGGTGTAGTTACCTCCCACACTTGGACCGGGGACCGTGGTAGCTGATACGCCATCCATGATCCCCGGCTAGTGCCGGCCACCTCAGGCCCACGGGGAGTGTGAGGTGTCCTCCCCCCGCGACGTCCAATAGGGGCGCGCGTGGAACACTACGCGCTGCCGCCTCGGGTCTTGCTGGATGGGAGACGGCGGACGCGCACCCTCCACTAACACGTACAGCTGCTTCTCGGTGGAGACCATGACACGAACATGTACTGTGCAGATCATAAACATACAAAACCATCGTGCCTATTATCCCCACAGGTAGCTATGTACCATGTCATAGGATGCCAAGCCTCTAAGCATTGATGGGGCACATATCCCGGGAAACAATCGGCCTTTAAACATATTTTTAAGGTTCCGTTCCTCGAAAGGAAAAAACGGAACCCTTATAGGATCACTTTGTTGTCCGTCTGTCTGTCTATCTGTCAAGATCCTTTATCTCGAGAATACGTGGAAGAATCGAGTTGAAATTAAAACCATATACTCAGGTCTGCGGTCCCTTGAAACTGTAAAAAAATCAAACTGCTAAGTTAACGAAAAAAAAAGATACGGCCGTTTATGTCGCAAAAAACGTGTATTTCGGTACTCTCAAGGGAATCAAAATTGAATTCTCTTTGACCTAGAATCCTGAAATTTTGCATAAAGCAAGTTCTCATAGCATAAATATAGGAAAAAATCTAAAAACTGTAAATTTGTTACGTCACAAAAAAAAACATTTTTTGCGAGTTTTTTTTTAAATTAAAATTAGATAAGTCAATGATTCTTTCCCGACTAGGTAGGTACTTTGATAATCCAATCTCAGGGGTTACCTCTTTTAAAGTCCAGCCCCCCTAGCCAAGTTATTATCGTATCGTTCACGCTAAACGCTTCGAAATTCCTTTGTTCGGGCCACGTGACTGAGCGTTAAGATGACGTCAGAACAAAGGAATCGGAGGCGTGGCCTACTCGAAGCGTTCAGCGCGAACGATACGATTGTAACTTGGCTAGGGGGGCAGTTATTAACTTGGTCAAATTAATGAAACCTAATAAAGTTGGTTTAGCACAAACCTGTTCCTCAGCAGGATAAACAGTAGTAATATAGAGAAGGTTCCTCCAGCCGTGCTCGCGACAGTTGTGCTCGTCGCCGTCAGGCAGCGCCAGGGTGGCGGTCTTGTACGCGGACTGTGCCACTACTGCTGAAAGGAGGACCGCGTACGCGTAGGATGGAAGTAACCTGGTGAAGAAGCTACCTTTGAAGCTTTCACAGTTGAAGATGAGATATAACAAAGAAACGTCTACTGATGATCTTTTTCACTGGCACAAAATTATGGGTACCTAAAGATAAGCACAAGTTGATCAGGTGTTCATTTAGATTTCTCCTAGAGATGAAGACATTAATGAAATATTAAATTTCAATAATCTTAGAGTAAACGTTGTTTCTAGAAAAAGAGATAGTTCAAATTACAAAATCGGTTACTGTTTTAATCATCGATATATATATGTACTACGGATTTAATAGTCTAACCTGGCCTTATTACTTAAAAACAAGAAATCTAGCATTTATTTTCAATCTATATTTAATCGACATAAAAAAAAACCAGACATCTTTAAAAATAATTGGCAGTCTTTAAACTAACAAGACCAACTGATTGAAGCAGAGCTAACTACATTCTAGACAACATAATCTATCAATTATGAATTCTAGATGGACTAGTTACCGACCTAATGACTCTGTTGGTAACGAAGCAGACGAACTGCAGGACTTGCCCGCAGACACCCTGGAAGCCCACCAACTCCTTCACGCTGTACTGACTCTTCAGGAAGAAGAAGTGATGCGCGCTGAAGAGACCGCTAAAAAACGAGGATCATTGAAATTAGTTCAACAAATCAAAAGGAATTTAATCGTCAACAATTACTAGTAATAAAAATGAAAGGTTGCTAAAAAGAAGCTCGTTTAATTTTGAAATTTAGATATGCATCCAATCAATACCGTTTAGTAACTTGTTAAAGTTTTTGATAAAATTTTGCGAGATTTGGCGGATAAGATGCAGACATTAACTGATCATCATCATCATAATCATTTCAGCCGAAAGACGTCCACTGCTGGACATAGGCCTCTCCCAAGTGTCGCCACAATGAACGGTCCTGTGCGTCTCGCATCCATCGGACTCCCGTAACCGTGCCCAAGTCATCGGTCCACCTTGTAAGACCACCATTAACTGATATAGAATTGAATCTCTAACCTCACATAAAACAATGTATCGAACGCTATTGTTCCTGTAGCTATTATGAAGTAAACATCGTTCTGTCCATTTATATCGCCAGCGAAATCTGCAAATCAAACACACTACATTAATCCCCGATCATTCTAAAGAATAAAGAAGCATAATAACTTGATGATGATGTTACCTGAGATATACTCGACTATAACAGCGACATGCACGAGCATAATCCAGAACGTCGCTAAAACCCTCATCACATGTATCAGCGATAGGTCTTTGTTTGCCGTGTTCGTGTTAAAGATTCTCTTCCAGCAGTACGCTAGAGAGAAGCAGAGCAGCAGTCGGCAGAAGATGTTCTTCTTCTTGCTCTCTGTGCTCAAGCTCGCGAAGGAGTTGTATTTCTGTCGAGGGCAGGGGGGCAGGTTGTCGAGCTGGCGTGGGTTGCTGCACTGTTTCCTGTATTTCCCACACCTCTTGCAGCTTCCCAATGTCTTTTCCGCACAATTCACGTCCAGCGTAATCGTGGGAGCGCCACACTTCACCAGACTGTCCACCGCCATGTAATGTGTGTTCGTGTTCTCAAAACCAAGAGCCTCCGTCTCAGTCTTTGTATCATTCTCTTGTTTTAACTCCCTTCCTTTTCTATTTGGATCTGTATTGTACTTCTCTAGATCGAACGTCATTGATTTTGTTCCATATGGTAGACATTTCATCAGATCTAGATCTATGACAGTCGCGACTAAGACTAAAGCTACAAGGAGTGTTGTGACGCATATCAACAGCACCCCGGCTTTGTCTGCCGTTATGTCGTAGTGTCCCTGCACGCGTCTGACGCTGCTGATCCTCGCGATACGTGATGACGTCTTGTTCGTTTTCAAGTTGTCGTTGATCATGATTGAGAAGTTGATGACGGACATGATGTCGCGTGGTGAGCAGGAGTATGGCATGCAGAGGCCTAAAGTTATATCGGTAGACTGAAACGGACAAAAGTTAATATGAAATCGTCAAAAATGGAACCGTGTGCCGTTAAAGTATAGTTAGAATAAAGCATAAACATTTGTTAAGTAACTTACCTTTATCATATTTGACTTAGTGATATTCAGTGTGATCCCGAGGGTAGTGTACGCGAGCCGGTATGGCGGCCAGCTTTCTGCAACATTCTGTGGTGCTTCGTCGTACTGCACCATCCATCGCCACTCATGTGTTTCTATAATATTATACATAATTTCATTATTAATTGATGCGAGAACTGCTTGGTTAAACATTATGATTTATATGATGTTTTACGTACCATCGTCAAAGTATTTCGTCCTGCTTACCGGAGCGATGACATCGACAAAATCATCTGGTATTGTACTTTTATTCGTAGCAATCGACTCTTCATCCTAGCAATAAGGAAAGATTTTACTGGTAAATAAATGATTACGAGCGATAATAAATATATTATAAAGAATTTTCGTACCAATTCCATACATTGTTCTTTGGATCCCAACCAAAAGCGATTGCCCATGAACAGTCCCGATCCATAGCGCCCTGATGCGTCGAGAGCTGGAAATATATGATTATATCTACTTACAGAATTATCGGAGACCTCATAAATAAATAAATTAGCAGATACTTGACCATAAATTTCTCACTAAGTACAAATTGAAGAAGCCGACTAAGTATTTTATTATATTTGTTAGCTAACTATTAATTGTATAATTGCTTAGATCCACACATTCATTGGTAAGTAGATCCTGATAATAACAGTAGCCGAATGTCTGCGTAGCAACAGTCACTCGCGTAATTTCACCTTATTAGTTTTTCCAGTGCGAGATAACTCTCACTGAAGTCATGCTGTGTGATCTCACGTCATCTCCGAGTGCGTTAACTGTGTGACGAGCTGCGTCTTCGAGTACAGTCGAACTAACTATTTAGTACACAGTCATGTTTATTTTAGCCAAATGACATCCTCTGTTGACCTCCCCAAGTGTCGTAACCCTCCACATCGTCCGTACTTCCCTGTCCAAAGGGATTTTCGAGACAATTACTAGTTCATCTGTCCATCATGTGGTAGTCCCACTAATACTGCGCCTTCCAGTACATGATCTTAAAAACCTTTCGTAAATTAACTAATTCTAAGCTTACGAACACTCATAACCACAACATTGTTTATGTTGCAAGTTCTCTGCCTGCAGGTAACTATGTACTGCTTCTAGCTCGATTGTACCTACGTTCTGTTGACACCGCGCGTGCTAACGGCACTGCACAATTGCGTGAATAGTTTTCTTTTGTTTTTGCTAATAATGCGCATAATTTTTGGTTCAATGCCTAGCGGGATAGACAGTTTTTGTGAAACACCGCTTTACATGGAGAAGAATAGGTATAGTGGTTTTTCTCACCTGTTATTTAAGCATTGTACTTATAAGGAAACCCATATAAAGTTGAATGATCGTATCAATTATTCCTAAGACTTATTTTTTCTCAAAATATTGATGATTCAGTATTGTGTTATTAAACAACATAAACCGACCGAATCGACCGATTGAATTGACTATCAGTTGCCCTCAAAATTATTATTACATCTCGTGTCGCCGGGGAGGGATCACCGTTGCCGTGACGCCGTGACAAATCGAGACACTGCGGATAGTGCTCCGGCAGGATCTCATGGCAGTATGGAGACTGCGACCGTCGCACGCCAGCACTGGGCACGCCGCCGTAAGTTCCCTCTTTGAGGAGTGTACAGGGCCCTACGGCGCGACGTCCTCACTTTCTACCTGACACAGGTCCTCACCAGACACGGGTGTTTCGGGAGGTACCCGTTTCATATTCAGTGGGAATAAAACGCCCGGGTGTCAACATAGTGCGTCAGTGGACCATACTGTGGAAGTCTGCCCTGCTTGGGCGGAGCATTGTCGTGATAGGTACTCATGAATTTTTTGACCACTGTCGACACTGCAATCCATAAAGAACAATTGCCAAACTTAGGTGAAGAGATTCACAGAAGGGAAGGTCGGGGTGGATCGAAATGCCACCTACAATATTGTCTAATCACCACCCTAGGTTGACTGGTAGAGAATGCCTAAGGCATTAAATCCGCCTTTGTACTTTGTGTTGCATGAAGAAATGAAATGAAATGATGAAATGCTCCAGAGTGATATCGGCATATCACAAGGCGAAGCGTAGATAATAATAATAATAAAGCCTTTTATTTCTTATCCTTACAAACTATAAAATATCTTAACATTTTTTTTTTTTATTTTTTTTTTTTTTTTTAGTTACTTTGTATTTTTTCTTACTGTTCTAATTGTTACTTGTATTACCGTTAAGAACCCCTTCTTGGGTATAGGCCTCCTCTAGCTTATTCCAGTTTTCTCTGTGTGCAGCTTCTATGATCCATTCTTTTCCCACTATTGCTGTAATCTCATCTGCCCAGCGTTTCTTAGGTCTCCCTTGTCGTCTCTTGCCACTAGGTCCTGTCCACCGGGTCGCCTCTATGGTCCATCTGTTGTCGGTATAGCGGGCTAAGTGTCCGGCCCATCTCCACTTAAGTTTGAGAGCATAATGCAGAGCATCAGTAAGCCTTGTTTTCCGTCTTATGGATTCACTTCTGACTTTTTGTATTTTCCTTATTTTTAAAATACTTCTTTCCATAGCTTTTTGGCATATAACTATTTTATTTTTTATTTTTGAGGTATACGTCCATGTCTGACATCCGTAAGTGAGGGACGGTAGGATGCATGAATCCAGTACGACCTTTTTTTGGTGGAGAGAGAAGTCACCTTTTAATATTTCCTTGAGGGCCCAAAATTTTCTCCAACTTAGGTCTATCCTTCGTTCAACTTCATCTTCGGTATTTTTACTTTTGAATGATAACTGTTTTCCCAAGTACACATAACTACTCACATATTCCAAAACTTTGCCATTTAGGATGACTGGGGAGACTGTGCTGTTCGTCATTACTTTAGTTTTGTCCTCATTCATTTTTAGACCAACTTTTTCACTTTCCACACTTAGTGCGTGGATCAAGTCTTCCAACTTGCTACTTGTTTCTGCGAAAAGGACGATGTCGTCCGCAAATCTGAGGTGACTCAAGCGGTGTCCAGCTACTGTGATACCTTTCTCCTGCCAGTCCAGCTTCGTAAATATACTCTGTAGTACAGCTATAAAAAGTTTTGGCGACATTGGGTCTCCCTGCCGCACTCCTCTCCGGATTGGTATTTCCGATCCACGATTTTCCAATTTAACTCTACTAGTACTACCCTTGTAGATGTTTTTCAAGATTTCTACGTACCTTCTATGAACACCGCACTTGTTGAGAGCCGCCCAGATCGAGTCATGTGAAATGCTGTCGAACGCTTTGGCGTAATCTACAAAAGCAAGGTACAAAGGGCGATTAAATTCTTGGTATTTTTCTATGACTTGTTCCATTACATGGATATGGTCTATTGTGGAGAAACCGGATCGGAAACCAGCCTGTTCGACAGGTTGAAGCTTATCAATTTTTGGGCTTATTCTGTTTTGCAGTATTGATGTAAATAGCTTGTATATACTAGAAAGAAGGCTGATTGGTCTATAGTTCCCTGTCCTTTGGATCCCCCTTTTTGTAAAGTAGTATTATATCTGACCTTTTCCATTGCTCCGGTGCTTGACCTGAGTCTAGAGCCTTGTTAAAAAGGTAGCTTAGTGGGCGAGCTAGTGCAAGGGCTCCTATCTTTAGGGCTTCATTTGGTATACAATCAGGTCCAGGACTTTTGTCGGGTTTCAGTTTTTTTATGTTGACAATTACTTCAACTGTATCAATTTCCTGTGGATCTTCTTTTTCTTTTTGGTCTTTTAGTTCATCGTTCTTTTCCTCTTCGTTGTGATCTCCAGTAATATTCCCATATAGCTCTGTGTAGAATTCCGTGGCACAATTGATGATATCTTGTCTAGTATTTGTGTCTCTATTTTTTGTTTTGAGATTTTGAATCGTAGATAAACCCTGCATAAGATGGACCGAAAATCGGCTTGCGGCTGAATGGTGAAGTGTAAGTACAGATCATATTTATAGATATCGCGTAATCAAGTAGTCATAGATAACTAAACGTGCCACTGGTAGAAGGCATGCAAGATGTGCAAAATACGCAGGCACTATATGTTTAGTTTTAGTTTAGTTACTTTTTTTTTTAACTTTTTCCTACCTAGGAATAACTCCTGTATCGCGTTCCCAAAAATGTAAACATCCAGAAACGGAACACCTATCTAGGCCATACAAATAAGTAGTTATTCCGTACGGGAATCGAACCCGCTACATCCATGTGTCTCGAACCCCGAGCTTGGATGGTTTTGGCAAAATAGACTCGCTTGAATTGTTGGCTACCACCGGTTACTACCCATATGGTGGCTCGATTACACCCACATATTTATGCAGTAGGAAGCAAACAGCTTAGATTTGTATGTAACTTGCTCTTAAATATCAAATGGGCTTATTCAATAAATCAATATTGTTTACCAACTAAAACGTTATCTACCTATTAATTGGTTCGATTTGTTTATGTTAGGTAGTACCTACTATCGTGTAATCATTGTCAATAAATTATGTGATCCTTACGTAGACTTTAGTAACAAAAGAGCAATCAAAACAATAATAAAGGTAGATACTATTCTTGTTATTAAAACAAATGGCTAACTAGACACGATTACCGCTCATTTATTTACCTACGCATCGTTCACTAATCACAATCGATTGTAATGATGTGTTAATAAGACCGGCTGCTTCAGCGAGCAGTGAACTTGGAGAGCGTTCACATTGCTGCGAATGCGAACAATCGAAAGTTGATATTGATTAGTGGTCACGACAAAGAAAAACAATAAATGTCGATAATGAGGAAATGAAATGTTGGAATTACTAGTGCTATGTAACGTGATCGAAAAACAAAATTATCGCTATTTTTTGCAACACACATTTTATTTTCATGAATGGTTTTTGTTTGTTGATTACAACAAAAAACATTAGTTGTTTTTTTTTCATAATTAATATTAGGTACGCCTGTATTCTCAACGTTGATTCCATATTTCGGCAGTCCCATGTTATGGTACGAATATAATATATAGGCCCGTGTTATGGTACGAATGACTTGCTATGCGGGGTTACCATGACGTTCAAAGCAGTTCAAAGTAAGATTGTTTCATTCTTATTTCAGAGTGGGTAAGTGACAGAGCTATACAGTTTCTCTAGCGCCATCTCTTACCCACACTGGAAATAAGAATGAAACAATCTTACTATAAACGTCATGATATAGGTCCTGGTAATCATTTTGCCATCCACACTTCTGTAACGGTAACGACATCTATATCGCTACACATGAAATAAAATTTAAAATTCTGCATCGCCGAATCGAGTTCTCTGCACGATTAGAATACAATAGTCTGAAATCGAAAATCGGGCCGAAGGATCCTCCCTTTTCAATGGAGTTTAGCGGTAGCTACTTTACACCATGTTCCACATACCTTTTAACTTCTTCAACATATCTTATATCAATCTAGGAAACCAAACCAGGACCAGTCACGTTTTTTATAACAAATCGCCCGTCAATGAATATTTTCATAGCTCTTTCGATTGATCCATTCCTGTTGGTCTAAAGGGGCAGTGATGGCCACCAAGGACCCTGTTTTTTCCGACAACCTATCTATGACGTACCCATACTTTAACAGTCAAACTGGGTAAATAGAAACGCAGGGGTGAATGGAAACAAAACTTTGACTAAGATTTTTACTTTGATATATGATCATATTTTTAGTTCCAATAAAAAAATGTGTTTTAATGTACCATTTCTATAATTTTGAGTACTTAAATACCGCAAAAAAATTTTCAATAACGTGACAATCCCCATTAAAGTTTTGATTCTATTCACCCCTGCGTTAATATTCACCCCGTTTCACATGGCTTCCGTTAGGAACATACTAAATGATCGGTTTGCATGTTGCATGTGCATAATTTGCGGACACTTTCTTCAGGAAAACAGTCCCACGCTATCTTTTATTGCATATACCTACTATGGTAAGGTGTTTTGCATAGTTACCTCAAGGTACTACTTTACCTTAGGGTAAGCAGAGAGAAGTCGGTAAAGATTATAGCTCCCTACTATGCCTTCCTTGAAAAAGTTATGAACTCATAGGTACTATAGGATTCGATTCCAGCACAGAATTTTGGATGTTTTACGGATACACATTTTTGGTCAGCTTAGGGAAGGAGATTGATATTAAAATTTTTACAGCATAAGATTTAATTAGACTTGCTATTTCACGAATGAGATACAAAACTTTACAAAACCAATAATTTATTCGCTTAGAAATTTGTACTTAGCTACCTTATACATTATGTATTAGATGTATCTGTATTTTCTTTTCCATAACATCCAAGTAATTATATTACCGTGTACCTACTTATTGTCTTCATTATCTCATTGTATGTACCGTTAATTGTTACTTACCGTTGTATGCCCAAGCTTTGCCTTCCGTCAACTCTTTGAAGAACACTCCGAGTTCCTCCCAGCAAGTGTGGTCGACCAGAATATGTATTCCATTTGTTATCTTGGGCCACACCACTGCCAAAAACGTCGGGTCATAGATATTGAACAAGTTATCAAACACTTCAGCTTTCGCGGGACGTTGTTTATTTAATCTATTTAGTTCCTTCTTTGGGTTTTGGCGCGATTTCCCGCATTCAGCCAAAACTATGAACAATAGCACACAACACACTTTTAACTTGAACATTTTTTAGCACATATTATTTCGTATTTCTGTATCGCGTATGCGTGCGTGCTCTGTAGGCACACGTTGGCTAATGTTCACTAACTGCAGTAAGTTGCGACTCGCGTTTAGGCGTGTTTACAAGCAGTCAATGTGAATTGTAAAGAGTAAATAAATACTAGGTTTACTACCTAACAGACAGCCAGTCTGGTTGCAGTTACACGACTATTAACAAGTCGCAACAATGTATTATTTTACCGCTATACCCTGTCAAGTTATTTGCCTAACTGCAGTCCAGAAAGGTTGATCTAGCATTCAATTTTCCGATACGTGCTCAATTATTACTTTCTCTTTTAATCAAGATGTTATGGAGTAATTATAACGGGATATTAAAAGCAATTAGAACAATTATGAGGCGAGATGAATACAAACAAGCCTGGCGGTTCTCAACAGCACACTGTAGGCCGGCTCGGTAAATGGTCGGTGATTGAGATAAAAATAATTGCGGAACTAATCTTTTACGCATTATCTATGAGCCCATGAAATTATATACGCTATGAAATGATCTATAGAATCTTCATTTACAAAAAAAATTGATGCCTCTGGTTTGATTGGAGTACTTGGCACATCTAGTTTCATACTGTGTAGCGTTGTACTCTTCGTTCTTAGGAGCCTCGTCTATTGCCGTACTAGCCATAAGCTTGGTTATGATGACCTTGTGCAACGACGAGAACTCCCTTCCTGGCAGCACTTTTCATAGCAGCCATGTCCACCAAATGTGCTATTTCTGCCCAAGTCTGAGCTAATGTTACGCCTACTTATTTCTGCTCAAATGTCTTGCATGCATAGCATGCGAGTGAAACCTCGGTACAACTAAATAGCGTTACTCTTCGTCGTCTTCATGTTCCGGTCACAAAAAACGATGATATTGTGTTAATTAAATGCAAATAAAAGGGAAATGCTCGCCACAATAACTTTCTTCCACTGGCTTCAATTACTTTCGGAATTTAAATGAAAGAGCAGTTTAAATGTTAGTAATTACATTTATTACCTGTCAAAAAGACATTAGCTTACAATTATTTTATTCCATGTACTTAGTAAATACAATTAGCTAGATTTATTTCTTTATTGATACTGCAAATCATGTCACTGTTGTAGAAGTCTCTGATAGGGCGTTCTTCACACTCACACACACGAACATAGGAGGACGACGCACGACACTGGATCTTATGTCTTAATGAGTACGGTTACATTTGCCGGAGCCTCTTGTTTGGCCGCTGGCCGTCGTTCATGAACCCACCCTGCTGAGAAGCAAACTATTATTACGATTAGATGGGCGAACATTTGCATTTCTTCCGAATGTTGAACTATCAGTAATGAAAATCGAAAAAAAAAACCTACTTCACGCAACTCAAAAGAAAAGAAATACAGTATCCGAGAGTCAATAGTTCAAACATCCAGCTACTGTCCCACGCGTCTGTATCTGAGGTATCCTCATAGTAGTTATAAAAACCACGCTTTTCCTATGACAAGATGTGCGATATTCACGGTCGGGTACTGTACCTAAATATGTCCATTGCTGCTAACAGATACAATTTTTTAACGAATAGAAAGAAAATATAATATTACATTATTATTATCCATTTGAATACATGCAACCAAACAGTAAAAAAGCATTCATAAGAAATGAATAGCAAGCATACAGCTATGAGAAGTAGGATTAGTTGAGGACTGTGTGTGAATATCATTTGTATTCCCTGTAGACAAGACTTTATGAGAGACCCTTTGGTTGTTTGTACACACATGGCATGTGTAGGTGGTATTACCTTGGACTTAACTGGTGTAATGGTTCTACAGGTAGCTCTGAAAAGAATGCACAGAATGTGTTAATGCATAGAATTGCAGAGCTGGTGTGTATTCTGTTGTTCTTTTATCAGTGTCTCGTCATTGTACTGCATTTCTTTGCACATCTTTCTATGCACTCGTTTCTATGAAATGGACATGAGCATGCAATGGTAAAAAAGCTATCTTAAAAATTATTGCAAAAAAATACAGTTCGAAAGATGTCAACTTAATCATTTGTATAGAGGGTGGGTAAAATATAATACATATTTATATACTGACATCTACCACATGAAATCGACACTATTTAACACAAAATGTTCAACGGAAGGAAGCTCTGTTACATCAAGCTAAAAAGCAAATGCTATACAAACTGCTATTACAGAACATAAGACTACGTTCTGGATAAAGGCGGCGATACACTTGCCTGCATCTGGTACAAAAGCATGCAAGTAGCAGGTTACGTCACTACGGCATTTAAGCTACTTGCATACTCATGTGCCAGATAACTGCACATGTGTATCGCTGCTTTTAGACTGGAACCTAAAATCATGCTTAGGAATATACTAAGTAATATAAAAATAAAGCAGTGTCGCTGATAAGGAAGTATTAGTCGCAGAAAACTAAAGTCAGGCAGTAGTAAGTCAATGAAGGCCAGTCTTTATGGGAATCCTTTAGGTAGAAATATGCGTATCTAAAGCTCAATTTTAACCGCAGCGGAATGGAATTCAATGGAAGCGTCAATTTCGCCTCATGACGGGTGAATTCGCTGGAATTCTCGCGCATTACTGCAAATTCGTGCGACTGCGACTAGAAAATTCGTAAACGCTTGGCACCGCACTACTGTTCCCCGCGCCATTTCCCGCGGATTCCACAGACGGCGCCGACAGTAGCTATGGCGGGGGATTCTCGAGAATGCGCGAGGATTCCCCGGAAGACGCACGACCTTTTTTTGGCTCGTATTTAGTTTCTATATTATACAATAGACATAAAGTTCATTATGCTATGTACAATTTCGTAAATTGAGCCTTAGAATAAATTTAAAGACAGGAGACAAGAGTCCATAAATTCTGCCACATTCCTAAATCAGCACATACTCCCAGTTCCACTAGCATATTTGTGTGCTCTTAATGGTATGATGTCTCATTATGAGTTTTAGCAAACATTCACTGATCGATTTTATCACGAGAACTGTTTATCATCATTTCCCTATCCTTTTCTCAACTAGCTTGGGGTCAGCTTTCTGTCTAGCCAGATGCGGTTGAATACCCGTGATTATATAACACGGCTGGAGCAATTACCTGTCAGACCACCACAGCCCAGTTACTGGGCAACAACTTGGATGGACTGATGGGTTATTCTGACTACTTGAAATAGTTGTCAACGATCTACGAATGACCATCGGGACTAACGGTTTTACGTTATTTCTATGGTATGGGGTGTCCGAGATAAAATTTGAACTTGTCAGTGAGGCCTGTTTATGAAGATTTTTAAATTAAGATGAGCATATTTACACATTTACTTTAGTTACATGTTTTTGGCAATTCATTGACTTAGTACTTTAGTGTAGTATGAACGTGGTGGTCGACTTACCGGGCGGCCCATGAACCCCTGCGGAGGCATGTAGGTGTTGACGGGCGCGAAGCCGCCGCGCGGGAAGGCGCCCCCGCCGCGGCCGCCGAAGCCGCCGCCGCGCCCGCCGCGCGCTCCTGAGGATTGCCGACATTCAATAATGCTATTCATACTCTAACAAATGCACATCAAAAATATTTACTTTACAGAAATGTTAGAATATCGTGATGGAAATGTAATCATCCACAACCTAACTGTAATGGGTCTGGTTATTTGTTCCAATCTCCATGTTCCACAGCTATTTTATTTTTTTCAACGCAAAAAAATAACAGAAAGCTGGACTCTTTTATGAAAGTTTGGTTTGCAGTGGGGCAGCTATATGCTTTTGGCACGAATTTTTGATTTTTAATAAATGCATTGCAGTAACCCACATACTTTCTAGATTAAATCAATCAACTGCAGGGCAAAAGCCTCTCCTCATGACTTCCAGCTAGTGTTGTTATTCTTAAAAATGTCTTAAAGTTGCAGACTTCATATTTATTTTGATACCATGAGTAGTATGCTCCTTAAAGCTTGGGTACAAATCTTCAACATTATTATACTATACAAGTGTCCATGCAGTAAGTAGGTAAACTAACTACGACAACAAGTATAATAAGAGAAAAGCAGACACCTCTGAAGTTACCTCTAAAGTTGCCCCCCCTGGCGTTGAAGGCTTGTCCGCGCGCGCGGAAGTTGTTGGCGCGGTTGCTGTTGGGGCTGGCGGC
Source organism: Mythimna pallens (assembly GCA_961205895.1). NCBI lineage: Eukaryota > Metazoa > Arthropoda > Insecta > Lepidoptera > Noctuidae > Mythimna > Mythimna pallens. The sequence goes on from OY540826.1 coordinate 1,362,379, forward strand.
CGCCGCGTTGTTGGCGTTGTTGCGGTTCTGTTGCTGGTTCGGGTGCTGCCGCTTGTTCTGCTGGCACGGCAAGCGATTTTGGATAAAACGGGCTTTAACATTTACTAATCTTCAAAAGTGTTCGTATGAACAAAATGAACTTGGAACTTCAAAAATTGCTTGAACACGACACTACAGGAGCTACAGAGAAACACTGAGAGACTGTCACACAGGTATGAGTGACAAGGATACGACGGATATTACAATACTGAAATTCACAGGCCATATGAACGACAGCAAAGTAACCCTTGTCGACCTTGATAATAATAAATAAAAATAAATAAATAATAATAATATTCCACAACTATCACACAACGCTGTCTAGTCCCAAGCTAAGCAGAGCTTGTGTTATGGGTACTAGACAACTGATAAACATACTTATATATTTCTAAATACATACATATATAGATAAATTACACCCAGACACAGAACAAATGATTGTGCTCATCACACAAACATTTGTCCTGGGTGGGAATTGAACCCACGACCTCTGGCATAGCAGTCAGAGCCACTAACCACTGTCTAGTCAACAGGTCAGTCCAATGAACCAAAGCACAGATCAAGAGTCCCAGCAGTGGGAACGTTAAAAAGGCTGATTATGCTTATGCTACAGAGCACGATGTCGCGTCCGCAGGCCGTAGCTAGATACGCTTTTCATACAAACTAAGCCTTAACGGCTAATGATATTTCTAACAATGCATGTTGAAGATGGCAGAACCTACTCAAAACGCTATGCTTCTATAAAGCCAATTTCTGAATTGAGTATTTTCAGATAAGAATGTGTCAAACCCTACTTATTTGCCAAATTTTGACAGATTTTTAGGCTATAGTAGAGTTAGAGTTTCTGTCATGTACTTATTCATAATTTCAATCTGCATCTACAAAGAATTCTTTCTATTTTAAAAAATTTTAATATATTTTGCTAAATTTTCTCCAGCGTTTGACAGTTTATTAGTTCACACATGTTATTGGCAAAATCATGGTATCTCTTCCACAAATGCCTATATTGAAGAGTTAAGTTTGAAAAATACTCAAATTTAAATGCTTAAATCAGAAATCGGGGATTAGGTTATTTAGACTGAGCGCTGTCTATTAATGAATTAAATTTATTAAGTTGATAAATGGCGTTTCTAGCGATAACCGTGGAGCAGCGTCACCGTGCTCTGGAACGTCCACACATACATAGTAGAATACCTTGTTAACGTTGGCGGCGTTGTGCGCCTTCTGCTCGTCCTCGTCGCGGTACTTAGACACGGTGACCAGGAAACCGTTGATGCGCAGCTCGCGGTCCAGCTTCAAAGCCTTATCCACGCAGTCCTTGTCTTGGAATGTAACTCGCACTGTGAACAATGGAAATGGTGATGTTTAGTTATTGCATGAAACTAACATAGACACACACTTGAGCACAAAATACAATACGCCACCTGCCATACTCGTTTTGTTCTGTTTGTGTTCATACATAGGTTGTGAGTACCAAAGATGTTAAAGATGTTTGATTCCAGTAGTGAAGGTTCAGAACTTCCGATTGATTTTGTACCTCCGATTCCGATCTCGGTTCCGACAAATTTTAATTGAAACTTATAAAATATATTTAACGACAGAAGGCACGGGGAAGGGCCCTGTTCCTTTTTTCGTTTACTCTTTCATTTCTATACGAGTTTTTTTATTAGTTTTAGTTTCATTTGACGCTTCTACCTCCGCCTCCGCCTCCGCGCGTCCGCCTCCGATTCCGTTTCCAATTCCGATAAATCAAATTTAAAAACCCGGTTCTGAATGCGGTTCCAATATTTAATAATAACTTCAGTTACATCCCTCGTGAGTACTACTACGCATCTGGTCTTTTTATCTTAAATCTTTATTGATTTTATTTTAACACTAACTTTTCCCGCGACTTACCTCCTATGGTCTATCCGAACTGAACCATGATTATTCTGGGATATAAAGTAAGCATTTCTAGCGGTGAAGATTTAGAAATAGGATAAGTAATTTCTAACAAATATGTCAAGATGTTAGTTATATTATGTTAGCAAGCTGCTAATTATGCGTTTAAAAATAAACCCATCTTTTACAAGTATTTTAACTTGTTTCCTGCTCGAAACATTGATAGTGACAGCTGCAACTAACAAAGTTGATTGTAAACATGAGAGCGACTTTCCGCTTAACATATTATTTAACCTTTCTATAACTTGTGTATTTTGATAAGATAGATAAGTAAAGGCGGTGTCCCCCGCCCCTTGTATCTACCCCACGTAACCTTTTCCTTCTAACCCCTAAACGCCGCGGGCGGACACTCCATTATTTCTCCAGCCCCACTTTAGCGAATACGTAATAACGTTACTTTTAACGCTAAATAAAATTGTCGTTTTTGACGAGTTACGCTACTGACATGTGAGCTCATTCATTGAAATTAGCGAATGGACACCGTGTCACGTGGTCACGGGAACATATCAAGTGTTTTATTGGCGTAACATAACCACGCGCCAAGCGTTCATGTCCGCAAGTGCGGTGGCTTCCTATCGATCAATTAGCCGTATTGGCTATCAAAAACCTACCATCGTGCTTGTCTAGTTGTATGTAAGATCGATTTATGTTATTCAACAAATGTATAGGTAGCAAGATGCACATAATCACCCCAAGGCAATACCGACCCTCGGATTCACAGACGTAGGGGAGATGAGAGACATACGTATAACTAAAGACAACTATAGATCGCTGACTTGAATCGGTGAACTACTGAACTTGATTTTACAACTGAACTTGAGGAAGGAAATGAGTTATTTTCCTTGATAAACAAATTTAAATAACACACTTGACACGGCAACTTTTTAAAACTCCCAGATTGGTTAGAAAACAATAGGTAAACCGGACATTGCACTCCGATAAAATCTTTATTGTTTTTAAAGGATTCGCGTAACAACAAAGTCACGAGCCTTGGCTAGTTCGACAATGGTTACGTAACTCATTCAAGTGACCACTCCGTACTCGACCGGTGGACCTTGAAAACTATCGTAAACTCATAATGTGGTCAGTAAACGTAACACGCCTTAAATTGCCTTTCATGTATTCTACTTTCAATTCATGCGTGGCTTATCAAATTAGTTTTATCTTTATTTATATCAGACTACAACTACTACTTGTAAACTACGCGTACGAGTAGGTCAATTAAAACTTATTATTTTTACACAGTGTTATCTAGGAGCTTGGTTTGCAGTAACTAAAGTTGTCAAAAAATAAAAGGCTCGTTTTGATATTTGTATTTTGACTACCTAGCGGCTTGTCTGGTGTAGTGTAGTTACTACCTACTAAAATAGCTACTACTACAGCGGACCCCTAATTATAATTTTATTGTTTCTTCAGTTCCGTTCCAAGTTACAATCTTGGGCTTTTCTCAAATGTCAAAACGATCCTTTTATTTTTTAACGAGTTTAATTGTGTTAAATAATGTGCAAATTGCATAAAGCTGCCGTTGCAACTAGGCTGATGGACATTCGCACGCGATAAATTTATAGCAACATCGCGTCCCCAGCGTTGGGGTTAGGCTCCCCAACGCTGGCCCTCTAGTTACGAAGCTCATTTACATATCCTACTCTGTACACAACATGGATGCCAATCGTACAATAAATCAATATAGGAGCATGCCGGCGCCGCGATTTGCTCTTAACGCGTCCACGGGAAACGTCAATACATTCTAGATAGGTATACTATATACACAGAGGTGTACCTCTGTACGTATGAATAGAAGTAGATAGGGGCGAACCCTCTTTGCTCCGAAGACGGGACGGACTCACACAATGAGATTATAACAAAAAAAAAAGCGTAACTGTGCGCAAGCGTACACTTGTAATCTTTACAGACATTCAATGATAATATATGCAGGTTTTATATTGTAAAGATTTCGCAACCAAACAAACAGGTGCCGTGGCAAGTTCCGTTAAGTAATAATATTCCGTTTTCGTAACATTTGTACGTAATGCAAGCGCGGACAGTTAATCAATATTTTTTCTCCCGCGTCGCCCTTCACCCTTCTATTACACTCCTCTTCTGCGCGCTAATGCCGGTGCCGTTTTATTGTCCGAGGGGTTCGTTACCCCAGAGCACATTGTTTAGGCGGACACCGCGTAGTGGATGTTACTCGGGCGCCCCCGTTCGCAGCCTCGACATTTACAATTTGGGCTATATTGAGAAGACTGATTATTACGCCCTTGTTTTGTATGGCAAATATTCTTTTTCTTAAGGTTTCAAATGCCACGTGCTAATTGCTGCTTCTTTAGACTAGCTACGTCAATATTGTACCTTTTAACACTAGAAGCGCGGAAAATCAATGTCAATTTTGGCTATTTTATTTTTGCTACAGTAATATGGAGAGATGGTATACAAAATATGAAACTAGTAACTGATAATACAATATTTGTATTATGTATTACATATATTTTGATGTATTTTGCGATTCTACGCAATAACATAACTAGCTGAAATAAAACTAGAGCAGGAAGAATATAGGAATGGGCCAAATTGAGTACGCCGACGCTTACGACATATGAATATAATCGAAGCAGTTTAGCGCAAAAAAAAGATACAGTAGACACCATACATCATCACAAACCGGGCCCTGATGCTGGGAAAAGGTAAAGATCAAAAATAGCACTTACGTATTTTGTACTTGGTCTTGCTGAACTCGTGTATATGAGCCACGTCCCCGCACTGGGAGAACAGGAGCTTGACGTACTCAGTGCTGGCTTCGTAGGGCACGCCCACGAGCACGGCGGTCTCCGCGCGCGACTCCACCGATACGGTGATCTTGCTGCCGTCGATCACCGTGCCCTCTTCGGACAATGCCTGCGTTTTTATCATCAATGTTAGCGTTTGAAAGGAAAAAGTTGTGTGTGGTAAAGTCAGGGAAATGTGTTGTTTAGCAGGTTGACACTTTAGGGCTCATACACGAGCGGCATGTTGCCAACGGCAAAGGTAACTGCAGGCATCGACACGGGTCGACGGCGGCCGTCGATACTCCATCTTTGAAGATCAGCGGCAGCCGTCGTGTGTGTCAATTGTCACTACAGGTCGACGGCTGCAGTTACCTCTGCCCTGGGCAACATGGCGCTCGTGTGTACGAGGACTTACGTATTTTGGACATTTCATACAACTGATAAAATGACTAGTAATTTCTTGAATGGACTACTTTGATGGTCAATTTGCTAATCCATTCGTTTCGCTGACTGTACAGTTATTGTGATGTGAATTTTCTCATCTTTATGTTGAGCTGTGTGGTTGTTTTATTTTAGTTTTTAATTTCAATAATACATTTAAAAAAAAATAGGTCTGTGTTGTAAATCTGTCTACCAGATTTTCTTAATAGATCTTAACATTATTTATTAGATTATCATAAGATAACCATTGTTCTCGAGAGAATTAAATATCTTTAAACCTAGATTTGCATGCTTAACACGACACAAATTACGTCCAAGCATCGATCTAAAACACAAACTATTAATACTTTGTTTAGCAATATGAACAAGATTTCGATCAGAGTATACATAACAACAGATAGTTTATGGGTTATCACAGACCGTGTGCAAACTAGACAATGCGGTGTTTCCCGCTGTTACGATGAGTAAAGATAGAACTAATAAACGCTCCCTGGCATCTGCAATCGACACACGCCCTGCGTAAACAAATCACACAAGTTAGCAAGAAAATTTTCAGATGTCGCGACAAGTCCACTTCCTCCTGGGATTGCTTGTCAACTAATGCAAATGGGGAAATGAATAAATGTGTGCCCAGATTCTGGAACAAAAATTATAGCAAAATTGTTGCAAATAATTGTTAAAGACGTGTTTACTGTAATTGGTTGAATGGATTGTGAACAGAACAGCCAACCGTGTGACTTGACTCGCGCTTAAATTGTGACGAGTCGATAATATCTTTCCAGGAATTGGAGTTGTGTGTCGAATGGTGTAGGTATTTAGTTTATTTTAAGTGTACAGTATTGTGTAATCTGCGACTATGTCATGTTATAGAAATTATTTATTTGAACCTTACTTACTGAAGAAACGGAAGCTAGAGGGTCCTTTTGACAAAAACAAAAAAATAGGTATGCTAGCATTGAGTGTGTTGAATGTTAGCCCTATTGCCGATTAATACATGTCAAATTAAAAAGAGTGTTTAATTTAATTACCTTTAGATACCGAACTTTTCCAAAAATAAATGATTACGATAACATAGACTTCCGAAAACGGAAAAACTTACATCGTATAGGTTGCAATAAAACACGTGTGGAAACTTTGAATACAAAAATTTTACCGGCGCCAACAGTTGGCAGTTGGCATGGCAACCGTATGAGGCATGGCAGAATGTTTAGTCTACCAGTTCAAGAGCTACTGCGCCGCTCGGTATGGACATACATAGTGTACCTATTTAGTATGTTACAACTCTGCAATTAGACTGGAGTACTACTTACCAAAAAGGCTGTGCAATGGGCTTCATTGGTTACAGATAAATCAAAGGATAGTGATAGTATAAATGTTTAGGTACAGTTGTGTTGTTGAAAAATTATAGTATGTGTTAGAAAAAAATTCTTAATTGTAGTCAAGTAAGTACACAGTTATCATTTTTTTTTACATTGAAATCAAAATCCCTAGATGCCTTTATTAAATTGTAGACATTTTTTAAATGCACAACATATCAGTCATAACTTACATGTAACATGCTTATAATAGCCGGAACCTAGACAGTTACATAATGAACAATAAAGTGTTGCACACATAACTTTTGAGTCCTGAAGCCCACTGCAACAATCCTGAAACTTACCCTCGGCTACTGTAAGTACACATAAAGACACATCACAAATGACATGAGTATATAGGTACTCAGCTGATCTACTACATCACATCAATGTCAATCGTCAAATTTGATCTTTACTTTGTCAACACACAAAGCTGCCAAATGGATGCATCAAGTGTAGAAGACCAGCCTGTTCTAACATTCAAATAGTCACTCATTCTGCTCATGACTTGAAAGTGGCAACATTTCTTTCTGGATATACATAATTTGGAAAAAAAAATAGTCTTAGCCATAAATACAGCCTCTTTGAGAAGCAGGCTAATAAAGTTCTAATATCTACTTAATCGCTTTTCAGTATAAAATATAAAATGTTAATAAACTTTTGTTTACCTTCTCCAGAGACTCTTTGTTTTTGAATTCGACTATTGCCGATAATGTCGGAGTTGTGGTCAGTTCAGTTACAATGATTGGACCACGTCTAAAAAGAAAGAAAATTTGTCTCATTAATACTCCGTACAGTAGAGCCCGTGTTGCTGTGTTCTGAGAGCAGCTTGCTAGTTCCTCGAGAACACATCACACATCATCATATTATACTAATCAACTTCATTCAGAAATACAAAAATAGTGATTCATTTCAATAGTTATGACATTTCAGGGATTGATATTTGAATGTTGGCAAGTTGTATGTTTCAGTTACGTAGGTGATACTGTGAAACAAATATACTCACTTGACGTTGGTAACTTCTCCATGTTTTGAGAACAACTCCTTGAGTTTCTCCTGATAGTCGAACAGGTAGGTCGACGGGAGGTGCTCAACTAGGATTTTACCAGATTCTACTTTGTCTTCTTTCTTATCATCGCCCCCAGCTTCGTCGGCGTTCTCCTGGCTCTGGTCGGCGTCCCCGCTGCCCTCCGCAGCCCCAGCTTCGGCCGCCGCCGACTCGTCACCTTGTTCAGCCTGCTCGGCTTCGCCGTTGTTATCTTCAGCCTCCACAGGCTCGGAGGTCTCCATCTCGGGAGCCTGTTCCTCGGCGGCTTGGGCGGCGGCCTTCGCCTTCGCTGCCTGGTTTTTAGCGCCGCGTCCTTTCTTCTGGGCTACCATTATGACGATCCAGCTGTAATATACACAAGAACTGACTCAAGCAATCAGGCGTGCGATCCGTCACGCTCTCACAGTGGCAACGTTTCCCGCCATATATATTTTTTGCTAAAACTTATCTACAGCACTTGGCGCCTATTCTCAGATCTCAAGGACGCAGTTACTAACGCGCGAAACATCATATTACGCAGAAACGCAGAAAATACAGTCTTGTTTAGCAGATGAGCTAAATTTAACTGTGTATAACATCACAGATAACGGTAAATACATCATAACAAGCCATACGCGCCATGAAGCATGGCTTTATTCCGAGTGGAAAATTCACGAACCTGAAGCGTTACCTCGTAATAACTTGTTACAATGGCATTTCGTAATCCTCGTTGGATATTATACAATAACATTAAAAGTTTTACTTACCAAATGTGAATTAACAGGTAAAATCAATGATATCACAAATCCACAAGGAAAGACGCTAAACTATATGCAATAATAACACGAAACCGGCATCACGCAAGCGCATCCGCCATTAAAATAGATTTTAAAAAGTGAGGTTAGCGGTGTTGCCGTACTAAAATCACTTCTAGAAATATTTTGGATGTATCCGAACGGAACCAAGCTTCCCGTAAAATCAATAGCAAATATCTATATGAGGTCCAACTTAGACGATCAAGCCAACACAAAACAACTCTTTTCACCTCTGTGCAGCCAGTCAGAGACACTAATCAAAATATATGAAAATTTTGAGTTATTCTAGCAAAACACTAGCAATTTAGGTCATGATCATGAATTGAACTGATGCAAAATTAATCGTCAAAGGACCCCTGTGGATATCTACTAATCATTATAAATACTAATCATTTGCTTGCTATAACCTTTCATTCGCCTTCAGTGAAATGTTCACTAACACCAACCCGTTTATTCCATTAAAATGTCACCATGAAAACTTTATGTGAACTATCTTTCCACCTAAAGTTATGGGTTGACAGCACACTTCACCTAATATCGTGTTATAATAAACGATTCTTCATTTATTAGTTAAATACACCATGGTCAGCCACCTATACCATACGAACGTAAAGTTGGCAACCGAGCATGCGAAAGAACGAGAGAATCAACACGATCGTTGGTATCTGTAAACATATCACCATGAATTCTCATACTACATTTACACATTTGTGCTCGCCATTCGCCTCACTATTCACCTCGTCATCATCACCATCGTCATCATCGATCGTTTAATGGATGGTGCCCTCCATCTAGTAATCTCTTGGCTTGAAGCCGTATTTACAGAATCGTGCGAGTGGCGAGGCGAATGGTGAGGCGAGTTGTGAGCACGCACCATGTATTCATGTGTAAACAACACACCCGTTATTCGCTTGCGCCTGACCGCAGCGAAGCAGTCAGCCTGGGCATCCATCAAAATCCTTGAGGCTGCCCCAACAGCATCCTGAATGCATTGTTGTACTGGATGCGAAGATCAATCACGGCCTTTAGAGTGTAATTAGTCCAAAGGCTACATGTGTAAAATACTTGTCAGTATGCTCTGAACAGGGTGATTTTAACCAAACCCGTGCCGCATGAGAACTTCCATATCAACATATTACATCTCACCGCCAACGCTTTTCGCTCCCAGTCTACGGACTAGCTCTCAGCGGACTTGTTAGCCGCTTTAAAGATGAGTAACTCACTCTTATTTATGTTATATCTCAAACCGTATCCCGCGGCATAACACTCACAAATTTTTTAAGGCCAGCCATTGACGGACTCAGCAGTGCCATGTCATCGGCGTAGCTAATGTTATTAAAAGCAATCCTATCAATGTAACAGCCAGCATGCAGACTGCTGAGCTCGACAATGAGGTCATTTATACATAAATTAAACAGAAGCCTGCCTAACTCCACATTCCATGACATACTTATCCGACAGGACATAAGCCCACAACACAATTAACTTAATATGAGTACCAATATTTAAAAATATAGATCAACTCGCTAGTTAGGTACATTAGCGTCACAGAGTTTAAACCATAACTTGTCCTAGGACACCATGTCAAGGTTGTGAGCGTGTGTATGTGTGGGTGAGTGTATATGTTTGCTTCTTCTTCACGTTCAAACCGCTGAACGGATTTCACAAACTGAAATCTAACAAACTTTTTATCCCGGAATAATTTTTATTTTTATATATTCTGATATATTTTCTGACGCGGGTGAAGCTGCTGGCAGCAGCAAATTAGTGTTATAAAATTTATGTGTTTCACGCTCGAACGGCTGAATGGATTTGCGAAATTTTGATTGATTTCTATATGCTGTGTACTTTCTGAAAAACACTTAACCAGCAATTTTTTTTCTAAAGATCAAAGCCGTTTGAGAAATGTATGGAAAACAAGCGAAAATATATCATGTCGTTACAACAAACAAAATCTACCATATTATACTGTCTTTGAAAAACACAAAAGCGGTAGGCTATGACAACTTACCAACTCAAATTCTAAAACAAACTGCACATGTAATAGCACCAGTACTATATCATCTCATAAATATGTCGTTATCACGAGGTACTTTTCCAGACAATCTAAAAATATCAGTTCTAAAACCTATTTACAAAAAAGGTGATAGACCAGAACCTAACAATGGCAAGTGCAGGTATGAGGGCCATAGGCCTGTACCTATGGCCCTCATACCTGACCTTGCCAAATTTTTTGAAAAAGTGATGTTTAAACGGTTCACAACTTTCCTTAATATATTCAGCATACTAAAATCCGAACAACAGGGTTTTTTATAGGTGAGTCCACTACATTATCTGATTTTAATATAATAGCAGTGTTCTTTGACATGAGCAAAGCGTTTGATTTTGTTGATTATGACATTTTGCTCAGAAAAGAATATGAATACGGTATTCGCGGTATATTGTACTCGTATAAGTGGTTACAAAGTTACCTCACTAATAGACAACAATATGTAGAAATTAACAATATTAACAAGGAGATAGAATTCACTTATAAATCTCAATTATCATATAACAGAGTCAGAGTCCCACAAGGTAGTATACTAGGCCCTATACTATACTTCTATTCCCACTCTACATCAACGATTTGCCTAACGTGATAAATCATCACTGTACTCTTTTTGCAGATGATATATTGCTAGTAATTTCACAAAAACCTAATACCACTTTTAACAATAAATAATAAGAAGTTACCGAAGCTGTTCGGAATATTACAAAATAACTACAAATTAAATGTCTCATACGATAATAATAATATAGCACAATCGGATAGTATAGTTTTGTTTTGTTTTGTTTGTGTTTTGTTTTGTGTAGTAGTCCTTGGGATGTCATTGATAGTCAGATCTCATAGTAATTACACATAGACAAAATCTGTAACAAAATAAACTATGGCCTCTACCAAGAATGTCCAGCCAAAAAACAGCTCTTCAAGCCTATCATGGATATGTATTTCAGTTTTGTATTTTCGTTAAAACAGATCAGTACCTATACAAATCCTTTGGTGATTATTAAATTGTAATATTAATACCCGTTATCCATTGGGATAACAGGTATTATAAGCTATTGAGCTTTCCCTTGCCCAATATAACAACCGATCTGTATCGAAGAATCTGTTATCCCATGCCAATTAAATTATTTAACAAATTACCGAGTGACCTGAAAGCCATTACATTACATTATTCCAAAAAAAAAAACTCCTGATTAGTCAATAAATGTTTCAATAAAACCCAGGAATACCTTAGCTATAAGAGTAGAAAATTACTGTAACACCTCGCTATCTTCCTATTAGTTCAATAATAGCCAGTTACATATGTTACTAGATAATTTTATGTGATTAAATGTTAAGAGGGTCAAGAGTATGTATAGGCACCTAGGTAGGTACCTAACCATTCCTTTTAATTATTATTTTAAGTTTCCCATACCAGAAATGGTGAATATGAGGATCTTTACTGTTATACTCGTATTTGCATAATTCATGTACTTTATCTATCCATATTATGGTCCAGTCAAATAAGTCGCACCCAGTTGAAAATTGGTAGGATTGTTCAAAACACCATCATAAGTGAAATCGAAAAGTCCTCATCGATCCGACACATGCAAAAAAAATACTCGGGTCAAAGTCACGCTATTCATAATCATAATCATTTATTTTCAACTAAACGGTTACTAAAAGTTTTATCATAAAATTAGCTCAGACAAAAATTGTAGATTATCTACAAAAATATCTTAATACTTTTTTTCCTAAGAGTCACCGTTTTTGAGATATAATGATTCAAAAAGTTAAAATCGTCATCGTCATAATATGCACCCGTTTTTACGCCACTTTTGAGGTAGTATACTTAGCGCGTTTTTAGGGTTCCGTACCTCAAAAGGATAAACCCTTATAGGATCACTTTGTTGTCGGTCTGTCTGTGTCTGCCTGCATGTCTGTCTGTCAAGAAACTTTATCTCGGGAATGTTTAAAGTTATCGAGTGGAAATTAAAACTATATACTCGAATTTGCGCTGCTTGAAGCTGTGAAAAAATCAAACTTGCAAGTTAATGACAAAAAAAATACGACCATTTCAGATAGTAGGCCGTTGTAGATAATTATTTGATCTACATCTGCTGAAAGTCGCGAAAAACTCGTTTTTGTGACCTTTGACCCCGAGTATTTTTTTCCAGGTGTCGGATCGATGACGACTTTTTAGGTTTCATTTATGATGGTGTTTTGAACAATCCTACCAATTTTCAGCTGGGTGCGAATTATGTGTAGGTAACCTTGGATGTCTAAATTGACCGGACTACTAAGTGAATAAATTATTTGACTTTGACTAAAAATTTTTTTGGCACAAGTATTAGTCATATGAAAAAATCATACGTTGATAGAATAAACATAAATTTTTTTCAAACCTATTGACCTAGCCGTTACCGAAGAGTAGACTTTAGAAAGTTTCTTTTATGGGACTGCCTGGGAACTAGGGCCTCAAGTTTGCATCTACCATAATAAAAATACATACTTACAGCCGAACATAGAACCTCCTCCTTTTTGAGGTCGGTTAAAAATACTAGCTTGGAAGCACTAAATTTGTGACCACAGAGTGACAGAGTACCTTTGTGACTTTTGTCACTTGGCAGTATGGCAACAGTTGCAAAACATAACCTCTAAACGTTCACTGCACATCTTTGCGTGTTTATCATGTGTTATTACATTTTGTTTAACAATATTTCAAGTTAAGAAGGTATTTTAAACTAAAAAAATGAAGTCCAAGTCATTTGATTTGAAACGAAGTGCTGCTGAAAAGCATACTCTGTCAGACAAAACTATAGACTTTGTCGGTCTTTACAAATCCGTTGCTGATACGAGTAAGGTTGCTGAGAAACGAAAATCTGATGAAATTATAAACAAGGAAACTCCAAAAACCAAGATAAGTACCCCAAAACGTGATAACAGCCATAATAAAAACAAGAAACGGAGCAAACAAGACGCAGTAGACATATCGCATATCAACATTGATGGCTCTAATTTAGGCCTTAGTTTACCTCGGAGCAGCCCTATCGATGATTTTAAAGTTACTTCTACACCTAATACAAGTGGCAGAAGTCAATCAGTCAAATCCATTATGAAAACTAAATCACCAGCTGACCAAGAGTCTTTCGACAGTGCCAGGTCAAGCGCATCCAGTGCTAAGCCCAAGAAGAGGAACAAGTCCGTCAGCTTCATGCTAGAGGATCATGAGGAAGTTGAGGTGAAGAGGACCAAGTCTGATGACACTGAAGTAAATAAAAAACCTGAGGCTATGGGCAAAACTGTTGTTAAAAATAAAAACATAAGAAAAGAGAAGGACCTGAAAACATTAGAAATGAACCAACAATCTGAGAAGGAGAATAAAGCAGCTGAAGTTAACAGTTTAAAAATGGAGGTGGACAGCAGTAAGCATAGTGTAGCTAAGAAAAAGCTAGCCAAGTTCAATAAAACAAAAAAAATGCTGGGAGAGTCTCCACCAGGAGATGCTCAGGTTTCAACTCAACAAACTAAAGAGAAAAAGAAGAGGTTCAAAAAAGTTAAGAAACCAACATCTGAACGAAGTACAGAACCAACCGATGCAGACACTAGTGGTGAGGTTTCTTCAGAAATCAAAGAGAAAAAACTTAAAAAGAAGAAAGGGAAGGCCCCTCCTGTTGAGAGCACAGAGGCTGAAGGGGAACCTGCTTCTAAATCACGTAAAAAAGATGGCAAACCGGACATAGCTGAAGACTTAGAGAAAGTGTCAGAAAAATTTGTCAGTGCATGTGCATTGTCTCCGATACTGAGGAGTACTGGAGACAATGTAAACACACTGACAGACTTATTAGATGAAATGACAGTAGTTGACAAGGACAAGAATAAAAAGTTAAGACAAAAGTCCAATAAGAAAAAAAAATCTAAAGGACCTCAGGCAGCCAATAAGGAGGATTCAGATAAGAGTGAGGAAGTAAAGGAAAAGGTCAAGTGGAAGAAGAGGAAGTGGAACAAGGATAAGAAGGGAGATGTCGACGAGGAGGGCCTGGCCAACACCGTCATTGTGGAGAACCTGCCCATCGCCATCATGCTTAACTACAAGAAGTTGCTAACAGACCATTTCATTAAATATGGATTGATAAAAAAAATTGGGTAAGGTTCTAGAATTGGATGATTTTGTTTTTGCCCTACTGCCCTGAGCTGGGCAAATGTATAAAAAGGTCTTCAAAAATGTAGACAAATATAATATTTGCATTTGTCTGTTTCAGCCTTGCGGAGGTGTACCCCACAGAAGACTCAAAGCCCGTTTTTACTACTATCCTCAACTTCTACAGTGACACTGCTGCTGAACAGGTAACTTGTACAACTTGACGCTTGCTTGAATTTGAGCTTTATGAAACACTAGGTTCTGCCAGCGGCTTCACCCGTGTTTAAGTAGGTTTCTCCATATAAACTTTGGGCCCCCGTTCATCCCCTTAGGGGGTGAATTTTGGAAAACCCTCTTTTAGTGCTTGCCTATGTCATAAAAGGAAGCTTTGTACAAAATAACATGGCCTTATGCCCAATAATTTCGGCTGTGCATTGATATGTCAGTCAGTCAGTTTCTCATTTTATATATATAAATAATAAATGTACTATTCATTCACTAAACCCCAAGTGAATGCCAGCACTCACTCTCTCATTGTCTGTCTCTTTTGTCTTAAACCACCTCTTGGATCTTGCATCCAATGGGAAAATGTGTAACCCCTTTTTACCTTTAGTTAATTACAATGGAATGATCATAGAGTATTTTGAAGAAGATGTTATTTTGGGACTGTTAGCCCATTCTCCAAGTTGCAAATCGAAAAGGTGTTTTTGAACTTTCTAACTCTACCTCCACTCCAGAAAACTTTTTAGAATGGTTTCACATAAATAACATATTATACTTTTTTTTTTCAAAATCATCAAATGACTTGATTGAGAGAGAATGTCAGACTTTTGCTGTCTAAAACCTACCTGTATGCTGCAATTGCAATTTGCATCCAAAGACCATGGTTTCCCTTTCAGAAATTCCCCATGAGAATAATATTTACTTGAACATATGAATTGAGATGATTGAGTTTGAGATAATTTATCATTCAAATTAACAAAACAATCCATATCTCCAGGCTCTCCAAGAGAACAACGTGTACATCGAAGGCAGCCGCATTCGCGTGAAGAAAGCTCTGCCCATCACACAGACCACGTTGGTGGTGCGCTCGTACGGCGACCTGACCGACCAGGCGCTCAGCTCCACCTTCCACAGCGCCGGCAAGATCCGGAGCATACGGCATCTCGTTAAGGGGAAGAAGAGCATGGGTATGTAATACATTACATACAATGCTAAAGTTAACTGCCCATTGGGATTTTAAGTGATATGTTAAGTATCATTATTCAACCATTAAATATGTATTATATTATAAGGGCCATGAAATCCTCACAAATCCTGCCAACAAGCTATCATAGGAATGCATGAAGTGCACTTCTTGTTATCATGTGTACTTGTTAACATCTATGTGATGTTTATTTATATTTTGTGTTATTTTCAGCGACAGCATTTGTAGAATTCGACGGACCTGAAGCAGTAGAACGGGCCATCAAGACGGCAGGTGACTCCAAAATTGGTGGGAAGAAGATTCATCTTTCAAAGTTCGAGATACGCTCCAAAAAAGATAGGAAACCTAAGAACGAGGGTGACAGCGCCGCTGACGCTGACAGCGAAGATTCTAATGATTAGATTATATTTAGTATTATATATTGTTACAGTACTAGAAAGGTGTATAGAATGTGACCTCATAATAGCATATTGTAAACTGATTGTTAACAGCAGCATTTATTTAAATTGTACACTGACATGATCTGAGTGTCTAAAAAACACGACGGTCCGACGTCCTACAGGAAATTTAAAAAAAAAAATATAGACTAGAGACGACGAAGGTGAATTGAAGAGCACTAAGCATGATGGAATGATGTTAGTGATTGTTAATTTGTGTTCATACTTTACTAAAAACCCATCATGCTTAGCCATCAGAATCGGAATTTTTAATTAATGGCAAAAAGTGATTAAAAAAATTATAGTGATTAATTTATTGATAAGCTTTTATAAAGTATAAAAACAAATTATACACAATTTTGATACTTTAATACACAGTGCCGTATGACGCCAATATTGTTTTTTGGAAATGTTGAATTAACTAGCTGGTTTCGCGAATGAGGAATGAAATGTAACCTATCTAGTGTTTTTTTTTACATAGAATACGTATTTTAATAATAAAATATTCCATGTTATCGCGTAAATTTGCAATGTATGGATTTAATGTTACCAGTAATCCATTTTTATTACTATAATAATCTAATTTTATGTGTTAAAAATAAGGTACTTGTCTTTAACAAGTACTACAATTATATTATATTTGTTAGATTATTGCTAATTTCGTATACCTGAAGTCTTTTTAAAAACGTTGGCAATATTTTAATTGAAATGGCTGAATTTATAAAAGGGCTATAATTTGGAGATATGGAAACCAGCATTGTGACGATTATGTTGTGAGTGACGAATATTATGAAATAAACTGGCTCGTTGAATTTAATGTTGTTTTTCTTTTTTAATCAATTAATCTTCAGGTTATCAGTAAAGTTTGAAATATGTGAAATAAAAGAAGTTGAGAAATGTATCACAAAGTGTAATGAGAAGCACAAAAAGCTATGTTTCCGCCCGGGATCGAACCGGGGGCCTTCTGCGTGTTAGGCAGATGTGATAACCGCTACACCACGGAAACGATATTAGGGCTGACCAATTTGTGAATCCTCTTTCGCGCATTTCAAAATTAATAATAATCAGGTGATTTAAATTCTATTCTACGAAAAGGTAAATAAATGATCCCAAACTATAATAGCTTCTACCAGCGCCTTCACCCGCCTGAAAGTAGGTTTCTCCATACAAGCTTTGGACCCTCGTTTCATCTCCTGGGTTCAGGGCGAATTTTGGAAAATTCGCTCTTAGTGCTCGCCAACGTCGAAAAAAAAAAAACGAAACTGTGCAAAATTGTACGCCTCAAAGTGCCCCAAGACCCAATAGTTTGGGTTGTGCGATGATATGCCAGTCAGTTAGTTTCTCCTTTTATATATGTATGTTACTGCCGGTAACATAATTATATAAAAGGAGTGTCTTTGATCTGTATAATTCAGGTATTCTTAGGGATAATAGGGGTCATTTTAGGGACACCGACACGGACAGGTTGGGTTAGGGTTATTTTTTTATAGCCACCAAGACAAGAAATAGGACACATAATAAAATTAAAGGGTAATTAAAAATTCTTCTGGTTATAAGTAGGTAACATAATGTAATTTGCTTACAGTACACAGGTCCTATTTCTATCTGCGGGGTTTAAAGTAAGGATTTTATTTCCGGATGGTGATAAAAAAAATAACCCTAACCTATCCGTGTCGGGGTGCTCTAAAATTACATCAGTTCCTGCCCTGCTGTCGTCTTTTACACACATTACCGGCTGCACATTCGTTATTGTATAGAATACTTAGGCAAAGTATAAAATAAATAATATTTCATACATTACCTACACGTTTTAGGTATTCTATACATTGCCTAGGTATTGTATAGAATACTGGATTATACAGATTGCCGGTAGCGTAACTAAGTATATATCTAATATAAACGTCCATGATACAAAAAGCCCATCTACGTATTTATCGTTCATTCAAATCCTTTCAATAGTTAGATGTCTTTAACTGTTTAAATGTGGAGCATTTCTCATCATCATCATCATCATTTCAGCCTAATGATGTCCACCATAGGACATAGGCCTACGCCAAGCATTGCCACAACGACCGATCCTGTGCGTCCCGCGTCCACCACATTCCCACGACTCTCACCAGGTCGTCGGTCCACCTTGTGGGAGGCCTTCAAACGCTGCTTTCTATGAGTGGAGTGGGTGCTACATGGTTATTTATCATGACTTGGACTACCACTGGTTCCTAGTTACCTCGATTTACCGGCAATTCAAGTTTTATTTTGATCATCATTTAAATATAAGTGTGGTATCTAAAGCATGCTGCAGCTGAATTAAAACAAATAAATCAAATTGAAACAATAATTTATTGTGTTCTTAGAGTTAATAGTTATGCTTTAAAATTAATTTTACTGTATACACAAGATTCTTAATCGTCCGACATTAATCTTCTTTCGGTCTTTATTACAATTAATTATTTACAATAATTACGAATAAATTACATGTATGTGTCGCCACGACTCGGTTACAACTATATCGTACAAATAATACTTTGAAAAACATACATTATTACTATCACTTAATGATTTGTATTGAGATATTACAAAAATATTTTTATTTATTTCTGAAAAATAACGTCGATTTTTATAGGTCTGCATTGCTTATGCCAATGATTATTTAGACATGTTTCTCTAACCACGAGCGGCATGTTGCCAACGGCAGAGGTTACTGCAGCCGTCGACCAGCGACCTGTAGTAACAATTGACACACACGACACTCGCTGCTGATCTTCAAAGTTGGAATGTCGACTGGTCGACATGTTACCAGCTGCCGCCGACTTGTCGACGACTGCAGTTACCTCTCCCGTTGGCATCATGCCGCTCGTGTGAAGGAGCTCTTACGATTGTAAATCGCGTCCGATAGACGGATCCAGTCTAAAATGACATAGTGTTTGGGAGTTTACTTATTCTAAAACTAAATTCTATTGTGAAGTGACACTACGAGTAGGTTTCATAAGACTGCTTTAGATTTCAGGATATTATCGTCCTCTCCGTTTACTTCGTTCAGAAACAACTTTAAATGTTTATTTTAACTTTGTCTATACTTAAAAAACAAATTTTAGAATATTTTTTAAAAATTGCTTTCACTAAAGACATTAGAGACCTTTAGAGTTTCGAGATTTATTTATATAAAATTAGCCATGTATTGAGCAACAAATTCGATAAAATATATTCGTATTAATAATTTTCACATCATAACAACAATTTGGGCAGAAGTAAGAATAAATAACTTTCAATAAATTATAAAATAAATAATGATAAATACATTCCGAGATCGTGAACATATCGACAGTAGAACCTTAATCAAAAGACGCTATAACAAGAAACGTCGCTTCAATGATTTATAGAAAACTCGAACTTATAGACTTGATTCTTTGCTAGGGTGGGTACAGGTAAAATGCGAACGCACCGAGTGTCTGCACGACATTGTCGATCTTGGGGTTTTACCGGTAAAGTTTCTCATATAAGTAAGGCCCAAATGAGAAACCTGACTAAAAGTGACACATGTAGGGGTTGCTCCTGATCTGTTGACTGGCATTTGATTGACTAAAAACGTGATCATGACGCAGCGGGGCAGACGTACCAATACTGTGACACGTCTCTCGAGGGTAATCCTTAGAGCAAGGCTTTCGGCAAGTTCTCAGAGTCCGGTTAACCGGACAGCGAACGCGAATATATAACGCCACCGTCGGAGGCTCGGCACCCAAAACTAAGTTTCAAAGCGAGGTGTGAGGATGAGTGGCTGGAGGGAGTCCAGCACTGACTGAACTCTATAGTATGTAGACTTTCCCCGCGTGTGAGGCTCTGCCTAGACAGACGTATATTTGCTCACTTTCATTGTCTTTTGGTGCACCTCGTCGAGGGAAACCACCAGACTCTAGGCATAAAACACCTGACTGGAAGCCTTAAGGTAATAGACGGACTCAAAGCCGAAATGATCAAGTATCAACGGGAGCTCAATGAGGAGGTGAGGCAGCCACAGTCACAAGAGTCAGAATTGGCCAAGCTTCGGTAGAAAGCAGCGAGCAAGTGCTTGATTCGGAGTATTTGAGGGGAAGCAGCTGTGGACCGCACAGCTGCTTGGGCACTGACATATCACCTGAGGAGATAGTTCGGCTTAGCCAGGCAACACTGCCGGTACCCCATACAGCCTCAAATCCTTCAAGGAGTAGGGCCAAGAGTAAAAGATGCCAGTAAGTGCAAATTTCCGATGTTTTCAGCCAAGTCTCCACTAGAGTTGTGTGGTTCCTAGCGTAGGGTAGTGGAAGACAGATAGAGCCCAAAAGAAGGCCAAAAGGCAAAGGCGATCCAAAAAGAGGCCAAGAGGAAGACGAAAAACGCCAGGCTCTGTGCCCAGACGGGTGGGACGCCGGTGCCTCCTATTTTGTGTGAAAGTGATGGTTGCAGAGGAGGCCATGGAAAGGGAGAAAGACAATATCCGATTCGGGGAGTGTGGCGACATGTGCAAGTACCCGCGCAAAGATACAGCAGCAGCAGAGCATCGTGTGCTTCTAGTCAGTAAGAGTCTAACAGACCGCTGTGCCCACCCTAGATGAGAGACGTCCATGAGGATATATACAAAATTCCCACACAAAAAAAAGTGAGATTATCAAAGTTCTGTTTAAACAAAGAATCAAAGTTCTCCCAAAAATTTAGGCCAACTACTACAGACCCTAAAGCCATTTAGGGTATGAATAAGCTCTTAATAAACTAGTGCGCCTCATCATCAACGATTGCATCACTGCTTACCATCAGGTGGAATCGCAGTCATGCACTAGTTTACACCAAATAAAAAAAATAAAAATTACACACTGATCCCGTAGACACTGTCGGAGAGTCTACGGGTCCGTTGCGTCAAGAAGCGCTTTATGCTTCACGAAAGTGACCGTCGAAGATTCCTGTTATAACGTTGCAAAAAAAATCCGCTTGTTCAAAGTCCCAGCTGATTATTGACTAAGGTAAACCAGCCGCTGAACAGCATCGCATAGAAAGCTCATATCTCGCATCCTCCACTTATCTATAATAAGCCGTACTTAAAACACTGTCTCACATTTTTGTCCTTGCTGGCATTATCACATTTTACACTGAAGTATTTAACTATACACGAATTGGTTTTTTGGAACTGTTCGATTCGATTTTCTAGCCAAGCCGTTATGATACTATAAAACCATCAGACAACTATATTCAGGTATTTGATGGTTCTGAAATTAAAAACTGACTAGAGTTGTTTGAAAGTGAATTTTTTAAGTGATCGTTACACGCGGACGCGCACTATGAGCCTTGAGTACGCATTTCCGTGCCACCTTCACTTAAAACATTCATATTTTCATAGCAGGCAGGCTAGCAGTAACCAATGTGACGTAATTAGAGTGCATATATCGCCATTAGTGAAGAGCTACGCAGCGCGCGCGGCGGCTGTGGCGGCGACTGTCGCAGCGACTGTCGCGGCGACTGTCGCGGGCTGGCGAGCGCTAGCGCCGGCCGCGCTGCTTGGCTAGTCGTAGCCCTTCAGCAAGCCCTACGGATGCCGCTGGTTCGGCACTGGGATGCTGGGAAAAGAAATACTAAATGTTACAATATTATTTTAAAACAATGTTTATATTCCTTTCCTTCTGGAGGATTCCTTAGGGCCAGATACCACCTGGGAAGCCTAAATATAGCCCTTTCAACCAAAACTATTTTTCCAAATCGGTCCAAGCATGTACGAGTATTATTGAAAAATACATAAAAAAATAAAAAGATTCGGAAAAATTAATAACCTCCTTCTTTTTGAAGTTGGTTTAAAATGTGACAGATGTTCAAAGAGTTACTTTTATTGTAATTTTTTAGTTTACATACCCGTAAAACGCAGGAAAACTGGTATCAGTATTGAACTGAAAGTTGACAGGCGTCTTCGGCGACGCACAGCTATAGCTCAAGTAGTCATCAGACGCATGCAACTGTCGGTTCAGGTTGGGCTCTGACGCACTGCGCGTGATCTTGGGCATGGCTCGCAGCATGGACTCCAGCGAGGCCAGGATCTGACGAAAGAGAGGCCGTTGTTCTCTGTCGAACTTTATGCAGTCCTCGAATAGACGTTTCAGGGCTTGTGGAGCGTCTTGGCGTAAGCGTCGAGCGTCTGGTCGGAGGTTACCGCGTCCTACTAGCCAGAGGATCTGCAAAATGTGATGAGATCATGAATTAGTAAGGTAGATTAATGATAACGTTGAGACCGCAAGGATTGAACCGGTACAAGACGAACACTGTGGATGTCTAGGTAAAGAAAGAAGTTTTTCAGAGTATCTAGCAGTATAAGTTTTTTGGCTAAACGATATTATTTATGAACGCGTCTAAGATTACCTTGTTCTATGATAAAGTGTAGAATGGATTTTTTAAGAAAGTGCCAAAGTAAACGATAAAATTAGTCTCTTACATTTCGATGACGGTTTTTTGTTGAAAAAAAAAAAATACGCTGACGTTATAAAATAGCGTCCACTACTTTTAATGAAAATCCAATATAAATTTTAATCTTTTGTTACTTGGTCTCATTGTTGGTACCCCTTGGTGCCAACAATCCAATCTGACTTCTCCTCGAGTCTAGAAGCCTCGAGTGCCAATCCACACGTTTCCAGTCTTCGTATGCCAGCCTGATGTCATCTATATTGCATTCGCAAAGGGAACAACGTCTTTTATAGCACCGCGGCGCAAGTAACATTTCCTATTATGTGTTCCGTTTGACGTCCGAAGTCCATTATGAGAGTACATCGTCTTTTTCCACGTTTATTCGCTAGATAGTCCTACTTCCGCTACGTAAATCGACCTCAGCGCCACCCGTGGCCGCACCTGGAACTAACTAACAGCGCAGAGCAAGCCACCATTCCTTTACCATTGTTGCGTCGTTTTTCATACCGCGCGCATGTCGCTAGATTTTGAATTTAGAAAACATACAAACCTCCATTTTGTTAAAATGTTTTAACTTTCGAGAATAAAGTAGAAAGTTACCGTTTTTATTTTTCCGTTACGTAAAATTATTTCGTTCGTTTTTAAAATGGACGACCGTTAACAACTTCGTGGGCGTTTGAGTAGTCAGTAATCATTAATTACTACTCGGCTCAGTTATGTAGAAGTGTTAATGTACGCGTGAATGCGTCTATTGAGTCAAGTTCATCAGATTTGAATTCAAGTTCGAATGAAGATGATGAAGCCTCCGTTAAACGGCGCCGGACCCGATCACAAAATAGGTTTGAAGTACAATATCTGGTAAGTCATTTTACTACTTTATTTTGACCGAATGTTCGTTGTTCGAGTATGGCGCCTGCAAATGTTATTGCCGAGCAATTCGTATTTTTCGAGGTTCATATATCATCATCATATAGCCTCGATGAAAACAGTTGACTCTTTGGGTTAGAATCTTGCCTTTTGGACATATACAATGCAGGAATTGGATGAGGATATTGAATATTTGGACAATTTATTTGAACCAAGTTTTTTAATTTTTTTTTTTTCGGAGTACCTGCCAAAATTTTTTTTTAAAAAAAAAACGACATTTTATTCGATCTTTAAACTTTTAAAATAAAGAAGTTGTAGTAACTCTCGACTACATAAAAACACTCTTCTTTTTGCAATAAAAATAGCTCAGAAAGGATCATCTAATCTCGCAACTTTTGATGATCAAAAGACCGCCCTTTCTTTGCCGAAGCCGAAAATGTACAATTACCAGAAGTAAGCTCAGGGAGCCTTATTCGGGCAAACTAAAATTAATGTCAAATTGATTTCCATGCCTGTGGCTTTATCCACTATCACCACTTTTAATTTTTAACAAAAACCAGTGAAAAAGCTACGCCTCATTTTTACAAACGTGCTGAGAGGTGGAGCTTGATCCTAGCCTATCATGAGATGCGAATTTCACAAAGAGCACTGTCTCTTCTTCGCATAAGTTAAGAAAGTCAACTGCTACAAATTACATGTCTAGAATTTGGTCATGCCATGGCGCTGGAAGAGTTTTCGTCAGTTCCAAACTGGACTACCGACGTGTAACGTAGTGCTTGAGCTGCGTAACATTAAATACCTCTGTACTTGGGCTAACTGGTCATTGCCTGGTCCTATTTTAAGACGAATAATTTAATTAAATCTCATGTAGTTATCACCATAAACCGGGAACTACATTGGACCGAAGCATACGTGGGCGACGCCTGAGTGGTACGTAGCGTCGCCTCGGCTGGCGTCGCGTGGCACGGGCCTGATATAGCTCTACAAATCTTAAAAAACTTTAGTGACTTTCTTAGCAGCGGGCAGATGGATTCTCAAACGGGCGCAAAGCATTAAAGGGTATCTCTACTTTATGACCTTTATCATCCTTTGGGGATGGTTGCAATGCCGTAGCTCGCAGGAGTTTGCCTCCAAACAAAACTTTGAATTATCTGTATTGACATTTTGACTTTCGTAGCTGACAGTCAGACCCTCAAACAGGCGCAACGCCTCAAAGAGTATATTTACTTTGTGTCCTTCATCACCCCCTGGGGAAGGTTGCATTGTCGTAGCTTGCATTTAGTTCCTGAAAATTGACGTTATCCAGCTCCAAGATTTTGCCTCCAGACAAAACTTTATATTATCTGTCAACACCTATTGACTTTCTTAGTAGCTGGCAGTCGGACCCTCAAGCAGGCGTAACGCCTCAAAGGGTATATTTACTTTGTGACCTTCATCACCCCCTGGGGAAGGTTGCATTGTCGTAGCTTCCATTTAGTTCCTGGAAAATGACGTTGTCCAGCTCCAAGAATTTGCCTCCAGCAAAACTTCATATTATCTGTCAATACCTATTGACTTTCTTAGAAGCTGGCAGTCAGACCCTCGAGCAGGCACAACGCCTCTAGGGTAACTTTACTCTGAGACCTTCATCACCCCTTGGGGAAGGTTGCATTGTCATAGCTTGCATTTAGTTTCTGGAAATTGACGTTATTTATCTCCAAGAGTTTTTCTCCAGACTTAGCTTTGCATGATCTGTCAGTGCCAATTCACTTGCTTAGCAGCTGGCAGTTGATCCTTCAAGCAGGCCAAGCCTCTTAAGGTATCTCAACTTTGTGACCTTCATCACCCCTTGGGGAAGGTTGCATTGTCATAGCTTGCATTTAGTTTCTGGAAATTGACGTTATTTGTCTCCAAGAGTTTGTCTCCAGACTTAGCTTTGCATGATCTGTCAGTGCCAATTCACTTGCTTAGCAGCTGGCAGTTGATCCTTCAAGCAGGCCAAGCCTCTTAAGGTATCTCAACTTTGTGACCTTCATCACCCCTTGGGGAAGGTTGCATTGTCATAGCTTGCATTTAGTTTCTGGAAATTGACGTTATTTGTCTCCAAGAGTTTGTCTCCAGACTTAGCTTTGCATGATCTGTCAGTGCCAATTCACTTGCTTAGCAGCTGACAGTTGATCCTTCAAGCAGGCCAAGCCTCTTAAGGTATCTCAACTTTGCGACCTTCATCACCCCTTGGGGAAGGTTGCATTGTCATAGCTTGCATTTAGTTTCTGGAAATTGACGTTATTTGTCTCCAAGAGTTTGTCTCCAGACTTAGCTTTGCATGATCTGTCAGTGCCAATTCACTTGCTTAGCAGCTGGCAGTTGATCCTTCAAGCAGGCCAAGCCTCTTAAGGTATCTCAACTTTGCGACCTTCATCACCCACCGGGGAAGGTTGCGTGCCGTATCATGCATTAAGCTTCTGGAAATTTCTATAAGACACGTGGTCCATTTCCGAGGGTTGGCTACCAGACTATGGTTTTGCATTATCCTTCATTGCCTATGGATCTGCTCAGCAAACGCCTCTTGGTGTACATCAACTCTGTGACGTTCATCACCGCCTGGGAAAGTTTGCATTATCGAACCTTGTATGTAATTCCTAAAGATTATGACACTCGAACTAACTGTAAAGGGTTTACCTCATTATCCATCCGAGCCCATTCATTCGCGAAGTTGGCAGTTTCACAAACAGGTGCAACACAACACTTTTTAAGGTACCTATGTCAATTTTGTGACCTTCATCACCCTTCAGGAAAGTTGCATTGTCATACATGTCTTGTGTAGGTTTTCAGAAAATTTAGAACACGCAATCCAACATCAAGAAGAAGGAAGACCGTGTTTGTAGATTCGCTTAGCAGCCGGCAGTTGATCCCTCAAGCAGGCCAAGCCTCTTAGGGTATCTCAACTTGCGACCTTCATCACCCTCCGGGGAAGGTTGCTTGCCGTACGTAGCTACAGCGGTTCGCTTAGCAGCCGGCAGTTGATCCCTCAAGCAGACCTAGCTTCTGAGGGTATCTCAACTTTGCGACCTTCATCACCCTCCGGGGAAGGTTGCTTGCCGTGCGTAGCTACAGCAATCGTCTTGGGAGAGGTTCAAGTCATTCGACATAGTTTGCAGACGAGTTACGCGGACTACTACATTGGCGAGAAAGAAATCTTGAGGACAAAACTGTAAGTAACACCGACGGGCCGTCTGATATCTGTCCCCATGTATTGGGACTATACAATACAGAACGAGATCTGCTGAGCGACGTGACTACACTGCACTAACTCTTTTGCCACCTGTGTTACGTCACCACCGCGCATCTGGGTGAAGTTCATGGCCTACACCTGGAAACCTGACCAATTTGGTTACGACTCCCTAGCAGGAAACTGGTAAAGTGAGGTTTAGGAAGTTTTGGTTGGTGTAAGAGAAAGTTTCAACATTTATACATCCAAATAAAACTGCAGATGGGAGCTGGGACCGCCACCCACTCCGTCTGATATATATATATAGTCCAGTATTTATCAAATGATTATTTTAGCTTAGTGTGCTGTTCTCACTGACAAACAAGCTACAGCATCAGTTTCTGATTAACTCTACAAAAAATTTCTTTGAAAATTTGCAAATCTACGTGCATACGTGCTACGTGGCGTACTGCTACTAAATTATTGCTAGCATTGAGTCAGACTTCATACTTCGAATCTCTTTGATTGTAACTCAAAATTATTTCGTGGACAATTAAGTTCCAACAGACTTGCATCCGGAATTTGGCTTTAAATATTTAATTACACGTTATTATTTTTCCAGACAGATGCTATGCTATATTTTTGTTAAGAACATTAATAGATGGTTAACAAAATATCAAGATTCCCTGAAAAAAAATTTTTTACCTATAACCGAGTCTCGTCAAACAACTACTACTACTAGTAGATGAAACACTATTTCCGGAATATACACTGTTTCCGGTACTTACCAATGTGGGTCAGCAATTTCATCACGTAACTATTACGTAGCCCGTTAATATACATATTCAAACTAAAGTCTATTTTTTAACTTGTGCAGTATCAAACTTTTACGAAATATCAATGCAGTCTTGTTAAACGCCGATTTCATGAATAGAACGAAATCAGTTTTACTATAGATAACTAAGCAATGCTGATTTCTTTTGTGTCCTATATTCTTTCTTATACAATTATAGGAATATTGTTCACATTGTTGCGTTTTACTAAGCAAGCCACCAGGAGATAACAAACAGATCTCTCATAATGGACTTCGGACGTCAAACGGAACACATAATATAAAAATTTTACCTTAAAATAAAATTTGTATTATGTTTCCTAAGACGTCCGAAGTCCAAATAATTTCTTCCTGGTGTATATCAATTATTATCATTATGAGCCGAACAATGATAAAGGAATGGTGGCTTGCTCTGCGCTGTTAGTTAGTTCCAGGTGCGGCCACGGGTGGCGCTGAGGTCGATTTACGTAGCGGAAGTAGGACTATCTAGCGAATAAACGTGGAAAAAGACGATGTACTCTCATAATGGACTTCGGACGTCTTAGGAAACATAATACAAATTTTATTTTAAGGTAAAATTTTTATATTCCAGAGCTCGAGCGCACATTACCTGATCCTTGTTATTGAGGTGCGCGTAGGGCAGCTCGCCGGCCATGAGCTCGTACAGCACGATGCCGTAGGCGTACACGTCGGA
This sequence comes from Mythimna pallens, assembly GCA_961205895.1. Lineage (NCBI taxonomy): Eukaryota > Metazoa > Arthropoda > Insecta > Lepidoptera > Noctuidae > Mythimna > Mythimna pallens. The sequence goes on from OY540826.1 coordinate 1,390,570, forward strand.
GCGGAAGGTGTAGGGCGCCGGCTCGTCCATGCGGATGACCTCGGGGGCCATCCACAGGATGGAGCCCGTCGGCTGCTGCCACTGTATGCCGCCCGCTGTCGACGTGTCTGCAAATATCACGGTCGTATTATGCTAGATAAATATTTTTGTATTAAAAAAAAGTGATTTAATTATCTTGAGTTTATGAATAAAATAATAATATAGCCGGCTAAAAAATAAATATAATGAAGGTGTACAAATAAGTAGTGGCCGACCAAAGGTTTGGTCTCGTTCGCACCGAAACAAATACAGTTATTAATAGATTTTCAAAATGTCTTAAAAAGGTTTTTTCGGCCGAAATAGAAACGAATATTGACGATTTGGTTTCGGTAGAAAACCTTGTTTTGGTAGAACACTATAAATAAGTTTTCGCAAGTTATAATAAGTCCGCCGTTTTACAAAAGATGTTCGCACTTATAGTCTGTTCGCGTTAAGAAAATAGTGACTCATAAGTGTAACTGCAAAGTAAAGGCTGATTCATAATGGGGTACATTATGGGACAAACTTTATTACAATTTTTTTTCATACATCATTATTTTAAAATATATATATAATCATAATCATCAGAATTTTTACTTTTACGAATAGGTGAGGTGCATATTAATTTTAAAAATTGTGAAAATTTACAAAAGACGCGACCGTACTGTCTGAAGGGCACTTATCACTGGGTAAAACCGGGCGAAACCATTGCTGGAGTTCTCTATCGAGCACAGATAATGAGAATGAACTGAGCACTCAAGGAAAAATATGCTCATTGCTACTCCAGACATGATAAAATTATTCTTCTACAAGACAATGCCAAACCTTTTCCTTTACACTTAACATGTCTATCTCTCAAATATCATTTATATATATAAAAGGGAAAACTGACTGACTGACATATCAACGCACAGCCTGAACTACTCGGATTAGGAGCGTGAAATTTTGCATAAGGTTTCCTTTTATGACGTAGTCGCCTACGTCATAAAAGGAAACCTTATGCAAAATTTCACTAAGAAAGGATTTACCAAAATTCACTCCCTAAGGGGATGAAGCGGGGTTCTAAAGTTTGTATGGAGAAACCTACATTCACGCGAGTGAAGCCGCGGGCACAAGCTAGTTTATCATAATCTTATAAAACATAAGACTCATGTTTATGTGCCGCAGATTGGTTTAAAAGGATGTGAGCCTGGAGATCTGTCTTACAGGTCTCGAACCTAGTTCAGACACCAGCTCTCACAAAGGTTTTTAAAGCCTTCTGGCAAAAAATTGCAAAATAAACTTGTTACAATGTACCTTTATGAGAGAAATGAATGATATTTATTATTATTATTTATGATTAAAATGCTCGTCAGCATGTTGCGATGCCACCATATTCATCAGACATTGACCCTTCCGAATATTCAACTGACCCGGTCGATGACACAATATGCTGTACGAGCTCTTGTCTGAGTAGCACTTTACCAAAACAGCAAAAGCGTGCTCTCGGCAATTTGACGATCTCATCCTTGAATAACACAAATAAGAAAAATAATATTTTCTTTTAGAATTTATTACTGGGTAAGTCATGTCATGTAGTCGTCGAGGCGTGCTGGACACATTTTGTTTTGTCATGTATACATGACTGCGGCGGTCAATAAAGACATAAAAAATTGGGTCAATTCGTGGATAGCTTCAAAAGGTGAAGAGTTCTTCTGATATGACATACAAATGCTGCCATATAAAAAGAAAAAGCTGAGCTTGCATAAATCATCATCATCATCTTCCACAATAAAGAATAATGCTATGGGCATTATTTAGAGAATTGGGCATTATGGGCATTTGTATAGAGCTATTCCCCAGCAAACATCTTGGACTTATAGGTAATGAACCAGCAGAGGAATTAGAAGAGAAGATTATAATAGATGTTCTAGTACTCACCAGACCACCGCACTTTGGCCGTGGCTAGACCGAAATCTCCAATCTTCACAGACCAGTCGTCTCGCAGGAATATATTGTTTGATTTTAGGTCCCTGAAATATGAAAATAAGGTGTAATGCTGAACGATTGTAATTGTTTGGAAGCCTGTAATAATGTGGTCTATCCATTGATTGCATTCGTAGAAATCTGCGATGCAAATAAGTATCATTCACATAATAGCAAATCCGATTTTTACTAAGTACATCGTATGTATAATAATTTATTGAGCATTTAATTAATTCTTATATTATTAATATCCGTCAAGAAATGGTGGATTTATTACTACTTGGAAACGCGCGCTCTCGCTGGACTGTTTACGATGACGTCATCTGTCATGATCCGTGCGACGAACGGCTTGATCGTATTCATTCGCCGGTGGAGACCGATCATGACAGATGACGTCACAGCGAGTCGCTTCATTCTCGGGCGCGTTTCTAGAACAAATACACTAAAATTGCTGTATATTCGTCATTTTTGGTCAGATTTAAATAATTCCTTCACAGTATTTACTGTGTTTTTTTTGACGCTATAAGTCTGCGTACTCCACAAAAATCATGACTGATCCTCATTGTAGCTTTGCGATTTCGTGCGTTACGAATCGAGCTCTCTCGCAGATTTTTATAATGCATCGTCGCATCGCAGTTTTATGTTTGGGCCCTAAACCTATTGAACTCATATGTCACGTGATGCTACCAAAGATCGAGACTAACAAATGATATTTAGCAGACGTATTTCCGATAAGTTATGTTCCTGTCTCTTGTGGTACCTATGTATAATGTTCTTGGCGTGCAGATAGTCCATGCCCTGTGCGGTCTGGCGCGCCACGTCGATGAGGTAGAGCAGCGGGAAGGGCGTCTCCAGCACGTGCAGGTGCTGGTACAGCGACGAGCCCTCGCACCACTGCGTCACGATGGCCAGCGACGGCTTGGACACGCAGCCCATGAACAGCAGGATGTTGCAGTGCCGCGTCTTGCGGAGGACTGCCACCTGGTGCAAACAAGTAGTGTTGGAAAGCTACTTTAAAATACATACGGCATACCGTGCCATGGAAACCTACTTTTTATAATGTAAGCGCCAGAGTAGACCGTGATTTTTTTTTTTTTAGTTGCTTGCATTTTGAAGGTCAGTGTCAAGTTGTATTATGGATTATATATAGTTATATATTCAATAGGGTTAGCTCAACTGAAAGAGTTTGTATTTTTTTTTTGAAGAAGGATATCATCTTATAACTTCTCCTGCTCTTCGTGTCAGACTTTAGCCACACCTATGTTCTTTCAGTTGCCTTTTGCGTTTCAGGACCATGAGTATATCCTTGACAGAACTGATCCCATGGCCCTAGCAGGTATCGACCTTGCTGTGCCCCAACGGTTTGCTGACGTATCTTTGAGGCGAGCGTGGAACACTAGGCGCCGGTTCTTTTAGGGCGAGCGAACGGCGAGCTACCCTTTGCTCGTCGTCCGCAAGCCCGCGGAACTGAGAGGGTTGTATTGGTGATTTATAATTCCGTTAATAAAGACGTGTTACGGGAGCAAATCATATTTTAACCGCGAACTTTTAACATTTTTTATACGAATTGACACTGGCCTGTAAAATGCTAAAATCTTGAAAAAAAAAATAATTTCGCGGGCTACCCTAGTGGTTCTCCTTAAGGGACTGGGAACTGTGATGAAGAGGAATAGCCTCTAAAAGGTCATTACAAATTACTTATTGAGAAAAATTACGTATCAAAGTCCCGAAATATTTTCCCGAGTCTTTTGTTTTTTTAGCTACAACCTAGGGGTCTTAAGTCAAGAGTGAATAGGTTACTTCTAGGCAAGCGTGCTCCATCGTCGGCCACATCATCGCTTACCATCAGGTGAGATAGTGGTCAAGTGCGAGTCTAAGTATAATAAAAAAAAAACATGTAGACAAAAAATCTTTTAAGTTTATCACAGTGGATTACAAGATATATCTATAATACTAGCTTTTGCCCGTGGCTTCGCTCCCGTCAACTGACTACTCTACCCAACTCTACCCTGCCCTACTCTACCCCACTCTACCCTGCCCTACCCTACCCTACTCTACCCCACTCTACCCTGCCCTACTCTACCCCACTCTACCCTGCCCTACTCTACCCCACTCTACCCTGCCCTACTCTACCCCACTCTACCCTGCCCTACTCTACCCCACTCTACCCTGCCCTACCCTGCCCTACTCTACCCCACTCTACCCTGCCCTATATTATCCGCCATTTATTGAATTCATTTGTTACAAAAAATGTGATAAATGAAGAACCGCTCGACCGATTTTGTGCAAACTTCACATAAACCATCTACTAAATAGTCCGAACAAAGCCTAAACATTTGGTTTGGATAGGTGAGCCCGTTCTTGAGTTATAAAATTACAACGAAAAGTGACATTGACTTTTATGTATATTGATTGATAATAATAATAATAAGTATTTATTTCACAAAAACATAGCACTTTGCACTGTATACATTGTTTGGAAATATATTTACATTATGATGCAATAGTATACTCTTTATAAAAAAAATAAAAGGAAAAACTGACTGAATAACTGACCGAATTCTTAGATTACTTCCTATTACTGTAACTGAAGGAGCGCACGCTAAAGGACCCCTCGTACTATTTGTAATTTATTATGTGTTTACTGTTTTGTTGTTTGTTGGAGATCCTAAATAAATAAATAAAATAAATTACGACGACTCACTTTTTTATTATGATTATTTTTATTGTGCTTTTGGGTACAATACTAACTGGTCTACACTGTTCTTACATAATATCTATTAATACTGTAATATGGAAATATTGTAATATCAACCACTTTTTTAATAGAGTAACCATGGAGTTTCTTACCGGTTTTTCTCCATAGGAAACGATCAATTTGGAACCGTGCACTAGCTTCTGACGTTTCGTAAGTGCCCATGTAGGCCTATGTGAAATAAAAATATTTTGAATTGACTGGCTGATATATCAACACACAGCTGAAACTACAGGGCCTTGGATCGTGAAATTTTGCACAAGGTCTCCTTTTAAAACGTAAGTGAGCACTAAGACAAGATACCTAAGGCATTAAGTCCGCCTTTGTACTTTTATGTTGCATGAAGTTTTAATAAATAAATAAATAAGAGAGGATTTTCCAATATTCACCTACCTAACGGGATGAAACGGGGGTTCAAAGTTTGTATGAAAAAACCTTCACGCGAGCGAAGCCACTGGCAAAAGTTAGTACTTAATATAGTAGAGTAGTTACCTCATTCTTGAACGCTTGCAGCTGCGCCGGCGTGGGTGTCTTCACGTTGAGCGTCTTCACGGCGACCGGGCCGTGCCAGTGCGCCTTGTACACCGTCCCGAAACTGCCCGAACCTGACGATATTAAATCGTTTCGAGTAAGTTTAATTCACCAGCTTGGTAGATGGTGTCTTATATATAATGACGAAGGGGTAGGAATTAGGTAGAGTTATTCATGTACTTGCATCGAAATGTTCATTATTATTATTAATATGGATCTTCCCAGGATTTCTGATGAAAAATCCCGTGTGGCCAACAATATTATAAATATCTGTGTATATAAAAATATATCCCTATTTCCCTTGGTCACGCCATCACGCGTGAACGGCTGGACCGATTTACATTTTTTTTTTTTGTTGTGTTTGTTATTGTCAGGAGAATGATATTAAAAAATTAAAAAAAAAAAAAAAAAAATTGGTAGTAAGGTAGAGTAGGGCAGAATAGGGTAGAGTATGGTAGAGTTGGGTAGAGCAGAATAGAGTAGTCAGTTGACGGGAGCGAAGCCGCGGACAAAACCTAGTATAATAATAAAAACCTCAAAGATAGATAACGACAAAACAAAGATAATTAGCATACAATTTTTATTTGTATTTTTCATTGAAAAAGATCTCTCTACGTCAACTAAGGTAAGGTTAACTTTATACACTTCCTCCTCCTCGTCATTAATGCAGGAAGACATGTTTTTCTGCTATATTTCTGATAGTGTCATAAAAAAAATCTGCTCTTTATAATTAATCACGGGATTTGAGGCATGCCCACTTTATTCTTTCGCTATATGAAATCAGTGTAAGTACATGTTTAACTCTACCTAATTCCGACCTCTAATAATGGCGAACACGCGTCTATGAAGCTACACGTCCGTGGACAATAGGCCTTACGCGTTGTCCTGCGTAAGCGCTCCAACATGAAGCGAAGCGGCGCGATTGGAACAAACAATTCATACTCTATTGCGGTGGCCTACGTGATCAACCGCAAGTGGTTGCAGTACGGCGACGAGCGAAGCGAGGTAGACGCGATCTGTTGCTTTGATATTTTCACGCAAACTTTTGCGATGCGGTGGCTTGTTTGTGTTGTTGGCCTTTTTGGCCTCGGACAGGCCTTTTTTGTTTTTATTTATAGATTAGTTAACACTTTGTTTATTGTTGTTTATCCTGTGCGAGTCACGAATAAATGTTTTCCTTCTTTCTTTTTTTCTTTCTGAAGCGGCGACTCCATGCGCACGCGTCGTGTTGAATTCACGTGAACCGCATCAGATCGCTTCGCAATCGTGTTCTTGTTGAATCGCCCACGTAGGATAAGACAGACACTTGATCGCCGAATATTCGGTATTCAACTTTCAGATCGTAAGGAAAAGGGATTCGCCTCAAAGTAAGTCGGATCGCCTCACCTATCCTGGCGCCGATGAGTATCTCATCCGCGTGTATGACCCAGTCGTCGTAGCTCTCCCGCGGCGACAGCGCGTTCTTCCACGACTCGTCAGCGGAGCGCGCGCGCGGCCGACGCGGCCGCAACGTGCCCGTTGGAGACGCCTGCATACAATTTACCGATGTATTAGTTTTGTGGATGTCGTGGCCAGATCTTAGAAATTGATCACTTATGAAATGGCCAAGTAAAACTGGCCAGATCGTTTTAAACGTTAAAATTTGATGATATGTCAATCCTCGTTTGGCCTACTTTCTTTTAACCTTTTATTTTCATAGAAATCCTACATCAATGATATGGCAAAACGAGGATTGACATATCATCAAATGTTAAGGTTTAAACGATCTCAATTAGCCATATCATGAAGTGATAAATTCTCCATGGGTAGTGTGAAAACCCATGGGTAATGTGAAAACGAAACCCGGGGTCTTGGGACGAAGGAACAGGAGTGGGTTTTTAGTCAGTAAAAGTCTGACACTATCTCCCGCCCCGCCCCAGGGCGGGGGATGTCATAAGATGATTTTCCCACCGAAAAAAAAAATGTGATAAATTCTAAGATCTGGCCACAACGAGTTACCAGTTGCTATGAAAAACATAATTATAGTAAACGCTACATAGCACAAAGTTTACGTAGCATGTTGCACAGGTACAGTATTTTTGGAACCATGTCTCCCTGTCATACGTGTAAAGTTTTATATTTACCGCGTTTATAACCGCGTATCGTATAGACGCAGCGTTGGAAGACCTCCCACAAAGTGGACCGATGACCTGATGAGGGTCGCGGGGATATGGATGCGAAACGCACAGGACCGGTCGTTGTAGCGACACTTGGGGGAAGCCTATGTCCAACAGTGGACGTCTTTCGGTTGAAATGTTACTGCACTTCAATGAAAATGGGCTACTAAAGCACTACTGCGAGATTTAGGTGACTAATGAAAAAAAAATGTTCCAGTATGGACATACCTGTGTACTCTGACTATGTTGTTGGTCCACAGCCTTGTCCTTGTCGTCCTGTTTGTGTCTCCCCGACGTCAGGTAGTTGGACGATTGCGGAGAATTGTTACACTGTGACAAGAAAACGCAAAATACATGTCAATAAACTTAAAGCATTTATTTTAATTAAACCATTTACAGGCAATGTTTTGAAGGCAATTTGTCAAGAAGTCGGTCAGTCGCAAAATGGATGAAGCTATTCGCACGTTCCACAACGTAGATCTCTACAGAGAAGAATGTGCAAGACTCTCCAAGGAAACTATTTTAAAAGTCAATCATTATCTTCCTGCCCTTGTCCCGTGTTATTTGGGGTCGGCGCAACACGTTTTCTTCTTCCATTCTGCCCTGTCACTCGTCATACTATCACTAACTTCCTAACTTCACTAACTTCTTCTTCTTCTTTTAAAAGTCAATAAACATACAAAATTATAGTTACATCGTTAATGCTAAAATTATACATAGTATGAGAACAATGTATAAAGAAGTTTCTTTTTTAAATTGATATTAACTAGTGCTTGACTGCGATCCTTCCTGATGGTAAGCAGTGATGCAATAATTGATGGTGAGGCGCACTAGTTTATTAAGAGCCTATTCACTGTAGCCTAGTAATAGTTGGACGGGAAGACCGCAGCAGGCAAATTGTTCCAGTCCTTCGATGTACGCGGTACAAACGACGAAGCGAAACGCTTAGTCCGGACCGTTAAAGTTTCAACAACGGGTGGATATTCACCGTACGTCGTGTTTCCGATGGTAGAAAGGCGATGGCGGAATCAAGTCATTTAATTCCCGCGCACATTCCAAAATGCAACCTATAAAATACCGATAGGCTGCGCCTGAAGCTTTGTAGATTGGGCTTAACCAAATCTGGATCCCCAATTAGCCTCTGCACGCACGTTAAAGGCGCACATAGTTAAATAAAATAAACCGTGGCAGCTAAAAGATGACTCCCAACTAACAGCGCCCGTTCACGAACACGACTCATGCGTGATACCGTCTACGAGTAGGTAACAATAACCCCTGGATTTCTATAGCCCAGGTTCATTTTATGCTTTCGAATGTTATGTAACTTATCAGCATGGTTATTGCTATTTTGTAGTAACTATCACACGGGTAAAATTTTTTTAACTGACAATGAACAATAATAATAGTCCACAACTATCACACAACGCCGTCTAGTCCCAAGCTAAGCATTGTGTTATGGGTACTAGACATCTGATAAACATACTTTATATTTCTAAATACATACATAATATAGATAAACTAGCTTCTGCCAGCGGCTTCGCCCGCGTAAAAATAGGTTTCTCCATACAAACTTTGAACCCTCGTTTCATCCCTTCAAGGGGTGAATTTTGAAAAATCCTCTCTTAGTGCTCGCCTATGTCATAAAAGGAAACTATGTGCAAAATTTCACGCTCTTAGTCCCAGTAGTTTCGGCTGTGCGTTGATATGTCAGTCAGTCAGTTTCTCCTTTTATATATATACACCCAGACACAGAACAAACGATCGTGCTCATCACGCAAACTTGTCCTGGGTGGGAATCGAACCCACGTCCTCCGGCATAGCAGTCAGGGCTACTAACCACTAGACCAGCAGGCCAGTCGATGAATCGAACCAAAATTCCCTATTTTGGTTAATAATTTCTGGTAGGAGGAAACTAACTTGGGTCATCTACATGTTCCACTGTTTTGGGCAAAAAGGAGCATATGCCCAAACAAGCTAGGACATACAGCCCAGCTTGCACGTGGAAGCATCGTACATCGGATACCTACACGGATAATCCAGCAAAGCGTTATATACTAAGAAATAACGGAACACGCACTACTGTTAAATATCAATTACATAGTTGTAGCTTCACGCGCAATTGCGTGCAAATTTCTACGCATTACTCACCGTCTTCAAAACAATTATTGACGTTGAAGAAAGTCATTAGATTGTCACATCAGATTGTCATTATACATTATCAATATATTATCAATTATGCATTATCAGATTGTCGCTTTATACAGCAATATAAATTATATTTTAATATATCGGATGTGCTCCTGTACGAAACTTCTAACGATCTGCCATTCTCTGGTTCGATTTCGAATCAAGAGCAACCCAGTTTGTTAGGTATGGAGCCACGAATTGAACTGAATGCTCCAGGTCGTGAACTACTATGCTACTAATATGTGCTTCTTTACGAACGCCTTTCTTGTCAATTATTAATTATTGTTATTGTTTATTTTTGACGGGTCTGTTGGTCTAGTGGTTAGTGGCCCTGACTGCTATGCCGGAGGTCGTGGGTTCGATTCCCACCCAGGACAAATGTTTGTGTGATGAGCACAATCATTTGTTCTGTGTCTGGGTGTAATTAATCTATAATATGTATGTATTTAGAAATATATAAGTACGTTTATAAGTTGTCTAGTACTCATAACACAAGCTCTGCTTAGCTTAGGACTAGACGACGATGTGTTATAGTTGTGGAATATTATTATTAATTTAACAAGTCAGTCTTACCATGAATTGATATGTCTCGTACCTGGTTATGCTTTTTCTGATGTTCGGCGAGGGTCATGGGTCTCTGCACCATGTTTATGCACACGTTTGGAGCCGAGTTCGACCTGTCCTGCTGGTTTAGCGAGCGTGGATGCTGGTGCCTGTGCATGAGATATATGGTCAGAGATGGTCAAAGTATGATATGGTGGTATGGTGTAAGAAAAAGTGAAAGATTTTTTGCTGCTTTGTTTTAATATAAGATCTTCTTTGGTTCGACGACTTATCAAGTGGCTAACAGAGTTCATGTACATAGGCGAGCTTACCTCAAAGCTGAGTTTTCTGCCAGCAAACCACTGATAGAGTGAGATCACAATAGAGGGTAGAATCCAGAGTACAATTTACCAATATCTGTTATTTATTTTTTGTATTTAATTTTGACCTTGTTCATACAGAGTCGCAACTTTATTTACAAGCAGAAATCGCTGTTCAAAGATCATAAGGCTTATTTCATATCCTTAGTAGGTTACCTATGGGGATATTGAATTCTTGTAATGCGGTTTTCAATTAGAATTAAGCATTATTTCAAACACAAAAACACAATAATAACATGGTCACAAAAGCATTGATAGTTCAGCATCGCCTTTTTAACACCACGATAAAATTGCTACAGCAGGACAGATACTTCAAACTTATTCTTTTACTAGTGCGGAAGTTACGTTGCTAATTACAATAGGTTTTACGATACAAATAGCAGTTTAATAACATAGAAACTCATTAGATAACTGAAATAAAAACCGGTGCATATTATCCTATTAATATCTTACAAAACACGAGAAATTCTAACAAGAAGGAAAGGCACAACTGAGAGCTAAATACAAGTAAAGTTTGTTTGTGTAAGAGCTGGTGCAATACTGACAAAATGTTACATTTTCTTCTGATCTGAAAAACGAAAGAAAGAAATGCATATTGAATTAATCAAGTTATCAGTGAGATAAAAGGTTTAAACTTTTGATCCACAATTTTTGTTAGTCTGATATATACGGTGACTGGTAATTAGTGACCGATAATTAAACACGTGATTGTACTCACATGTACTAATTTATTGTAGCGTAGAGCGTAAAGTACCAAAATACTAATCTTTGGATATTATTTTACCGAAACATGTAGGTACATTGCTTACGTCATCGATAACGCGGGCGCGGTCTGGGGTGCCGCGCCGATAACAGCTGATCGGGTGAAGGCGCGCGCGAAATTACGTTTCAAACAGCTGTTTTGGTATTGTGATTGAACTAATTAGTATAAAAAAAGTTTCTTAGGGAAAGTTATTTGTAATCATGAGTACAATCACATGTTTAAGTATCGGTCACTAATTACCAGTCACCCTATAGATATCTGAGATAGTCTTTCCATACGGAAGATGGGAAATCATCCAAATGACTTCTCGCGCTCTGGGAGGAGCGCGCGGGCGGCGATTGCTGTCCACAATTACGACTAAGTTAAACTCAATTACGACTAAGTTAAACTCAATTACGATTACGATTAAGTTAAACTCAGTTATTGCAAAATTTAAACCTTTAAAGTCGCCTAGGATAAGAGAAAAACTATACGATACTAGCTCATAGCAAAATGATCAAAAACATCAGCTTCTCGTTTGGAAAAACCCGTCAAATTTCGAGAATCAGTTAAAAATTCTTGAAATAAATCAATCGTATATCAGTTGGAGTCAGAAAGTCCTACTTGGCTATTGCGAGCCGTTGAAGGATTTTCGTTTCAGCTTTGCGCCAGCCCTAGATGTGTGTAATGTATTAGTGTGGCAGTGTCAGTGTAAGCGTTCGATTGCGTTTACAAAAGCAAGCGGTGCCAATCTAGTGATTGATATTCACCAATGGACATCAAACTCCTTCATTTTCTTTGCTGGAGAGATAGACCTGCACATTATGACACTGCTTAGTAACCTGCCTTATTTACTAGGAATACTTTTCCTAACAACTTATAGGAAAACAGGACAATTCTGTCACTATTTAAATCGCTTATTAAGAAATTATCAAAACTGACAAGCAAAATCCCTCAGATTAACTAAGAAAAAATATCGGCATTAACTGAGCCTTCTTATCATCAGGAGGTGATCTTCCATTCTCTCCGGTCAACCGTCACGCTATCATTTTCTTTCTCTTCTTTAATATGGATTTAAGTAGCAAAGATAGGGCCGTCTGAACGTTCATTTACACGCGTTCATTAAACAAGAAACACGGCATTTCTAATTTTTTTTAGTGCGCGTGACAGCACATGAATGCTCCCGAAGATTGCTGACCACTCCTGATGATTGGGGGCCAATTTGTAGACAGAAATACGCACTTCTGCCCTATCCTTGCTATCTAAGATGTCAATGGAAACAGGTCATACAATACAAAATATGAAAATGCTTATGAATAGTAAAGTTGTGGTACTATACTGACTTGTGCTGGTCGTTCCTTGCGATCATATGGTGGTAGCCGAAGTGCGGAGGGAAGTGCAGGATGCCGGCTTGTGTCTCTGGATTCTGAGCCAATAGGGCTGCGTAGTACGTGTCCGTCATACGCACCTGGTGGCAGGAGAGGCCGTTATGCAAGTCTTTAACAAGTTAGTCTTGGCTTTGGCGTGGCCTTGAGCCTGCTGTATATCAAAATATAATATTGGTCGACTCCATAGTTAGCCCCAGTCGTGGTCTTCGTATCATGGCAGGAACGTGTCCCACTCCTGTTTTACAAGACTAAAAATGGTCACGCGGTCTGCGTACGAGTCAAGATGCATTGTGAGTTAAATCGATTTTACAGAGCGGATAAATCTTCGATTGCTCGATCGTGATATAAAAACCGATCGTCAGGACTTTTCTGGTTGCTTCACAAATCAGTTTGGACCAGATTCCTGGATATCAGCAAGAATGAGAACGAGTGAGCGCTATGTAACACCAAATACAGACGCTTAAGGTAGAACTACATTGGGCACACGTAGGCCACGTACGCCAATCTGGGCGCGTTGGTCTCCATATATTTTATATTATGGCAACTAGACTTTTAGAGCTACATTAGATCCAACCCGCGCGCGACTCGCGACGCGCGTCGGTCTAATGAAGTTCTCGCTTACGCTCATTGAATTATTATTATTCCACGTGAATACTTTTACCAAGTCTAAACTTGCAAAAAACAATATCGTCCTGAATACCTGATGGCAAATACTGGGCACTTTGTCGGCACATCGCTGGTGGAACTTGAAGTTGCACTGCGAGCAGTAGAAGCCGTTGAACAGCAGGCGTCTGCAGCACTCACAGAAGGCGAGCGTGAAGAACGTCTTGCGCGTGAACTGGTGCGAAATGTGAGACATTATGGGCAGCTTGTCCAGTGTGCGCACTGTCACCTGCAAACATACAAACATAAACTATATTTTTTAGACATTTACATATTAGCCTTTATTGCTAGCAATATTATTTATTAATCCTTTAACGGCCGATGTCGGATATATCTGGCAAACAAGAAAACCGAAAACAAACGCGAGAGGTTTATGATGACCAAATACTCCATCTCGTCAGCTCTCCATTGGGAAGATGGAAAGACGACATCTGCCTAAACTTGAGTCCAAACTGGATAAGGGTAACAGTGGAAAGAGTCCATTGGAAGCAGTTGGAGGAGGACTATGCCAAAAGGCACTCTGAACTGGGGGACATACTCTAACAACCAGCACTACAGTTAGAACCCAAAGAGAAAATATAATAAGTAGTTTAGAAATAAATAATTAACATTTTATTTTATAGTTACATAAATAAACTCAAATATTTCGCTTAGCATGTAAGTTGGAAATTATGTCAAGGGAAGATATGCCCAATTTAAAAATTAATAAACCCTATCTTTGTTCAGGACAGGCCTAGCCATCAAAGTTAGATGTGGAAATGTAACAAACAGCCAGAGTTATTTTTTCAGCACAATATATTTAAAAAAGCAAAATACCACTCAAATCACGAAATCTCAGAAACTAGAACACCTACAAACCTAAAATTTGGCAGGTAGGTTCCTTGTAGAGTGTAGACATCTGCTAAGAACGGATTTTACGAAACTCCACCCCTAAGGGGGTAAAGCGAGGGTTGGAAGTTTGTACGGAAAACCTCCTTTTACACTGGCGAAGCCGCTGGCAGAAGCTAATATTATTATAAAGGCGAAAGTTCCCAAGTGTGTAGGTATGTTTGTTACACCACCTTCATGCTGAAACTGCTGAAAGGATTTGGATGTAATTTAGGATATTATGGTCTACCCCATAATATCCTATGTGTTATTACATAGGATAATTTTTATCCTAGGAGTATGTTTGTTTGAAATAGTTTTCTACTAGCACGCAGGTAAAGCCACTGACAGCAGCTAGTTTGTAATATTTGTATGGAAGTATGAATGGGCCCTTATACACTGTCACAAACTGGTACCACATGAGTAGATAAACGGAACAGAGGCAAAGCTTCCTAAGAACGTGCAATATTGTTACCTATTTTGGTACGGTTGTCACATTAGGTCAAAACAAATTAAATAAAAAAAATTAAGTTTTATTACTCAGTATGATATTTTACAAATTACTTACTCTAATAATTTTATTTTTATGAATTTTGTTTTTTAATATTTTATTCTTTTAATAATGTGGTAAATTCTGAATCTAACAAACTTTTTTCAAGAGATCTAACAGGAAACAATCACACGGCTTATCAAATTTACAATCTTTAATACGTTTAAGTTTTTCGTTGCCAACATTGACAATATTTATTTCAAGATCAAAATATTCGAAACTCGCTCGAGTAATTCAACAAATGTGATAAAATTATCAGTAGGTATCATTAATAAACCCAATTGTACATCACCATCATTAAAATCATTGTAATGGCTGAATAAAGAGTCTTTGCCCATATTTATGAATTCAGATCTATAAATTTTAACTTTTTCTAGTATTGTTTTAGACATAGTACAATAAACCACCATTATTGATAATAAAATACCACGTTTTAACGTTAACATATTTAAACTTGTAGAAACAAAACAAACAACGTGCGTCGCATAGACCCTAGACGAGTCCACTGACTGAGCCTGCGTTAATCGGTTTTTTCCAGTGTCGTCGCGTACGCAACGAGCGGACAGTGGACACGCACACATTTCCCGTGTGGTTGTAGTAGTCCAACCGATTCGCGCGTTTGTATGAAGCTTTGTCTCTGTTCCGTTTATCTACTCATGTGCTGGTACCACTCCCACCAGAATGCCTACTGTTACAATCCCAGTGTTTTCTTTAGCACACCTGCTGCAATGTGTGTAATGTTATTATTGGTTGAAATGGTTCTGGATTTTGGTTTTTGACTAGCTTAGAACCTTCACCATTTCAGCCGACAGACGTCCACAGCTGGACGTAGGCCTCCCCCAAATGTCGCCACAACAAACGATCCTGTGCGTCTCGCATCCATCGGATTACCGCAACCTTCACCAGGCCATCGGTCCACCTTGTAGGGGGCCTTCCAACACTGCGTCTTCCGGTACGCGGTCGCCACTCCAGAACCTTTCGGCCGTCTGCGAGCAATGTGCCCCGCCCATTGCCACTTAAGTTTGGCGATTCTTCGTGCTATGTCGGCAACCTTGGTTCTCCTGCGAATATCTTCATTTCTGATTCGATGACGGAAGGAACTTAGAACCTGAGCTTAGAACGTTAGTTACATTAAATGTGCTGAATGAGATGTGATAGATATTATTATTGGATTGTTCCCTCTGTTGTGTAATTTCTGTATACATGCACCCATAGTGATTAAGTCTTGTAAGTGATGACCCGAAACACAGGTTTTATAAACCTAGCTCGGGCAAGTTGCTAATTATACATAATTCTAGGTTAATAAAGTCGATTTTCCTTTAGTTCTTGAATACTGATAAGTTATAGTTGTTCAGAACAATATAGGTACGTTCCACCCAACATTAAGTAAGCCGACTTCCGATGATGCAAGAAAGTTGTTCGAATTCATGGCCCTGGTCCATTGATCTCGTTTGTTAGGTGATAATTGTCTTAGGGTACGATGGGACTGACATACGCTGTGCGTTATAAAAGTCCCTAAACATTTAAAGAAATAAAAAAAAAAGTTATAGTTGTTCCTTGGGCACTAGCATAATTATTTGTTTTTTTTTTTAAGATATTTTAGTGGTTCTTACATGTAACTATTTTGGTGTTAAAAATGAAATAAAGATTATTATAAAGATTATAAGATTATTATTGTTATCTCTCTGGTATGCTGAAAAAAAAAATTCAGCTTCGAGTTAAGTTCACCTATTATATGGCTTTGTTATAACTTGCATGGAAATCTGAGATTATCCCAAAGATAAATAATCCTGAACACTGTGAGCCCAAGTAAGTGTCCTAGGTCTTTCTGAAAGGTCTCCCAACCTTATGCAAAACATTAGTATGAACATGACAGTTGCAGACACCTGTCCAACTTATATGGTCCAACATTACAATAAAATATATATATATTATTATTATTATGCCAATAAATAATATAGCATAATAATAGCATAATCAGCCTTTTTAATGTTCCCACTGCTGGGACTCAGGCCTCCTCTCTAGGAGAGGGAATGGGCCGTAATCCACCACGCGGGCCCAGTGCGGGTTGGTGGATGTCACATGTCTTCGAATTTTTGGTTCTAAGACATGCCGGTTTCCTCACGATGTTTTCCTTCACCGTTTTGAGAGCAGTGGTGATGAAAATAATTTACACAAAGTAATGCGCCTGACTGGATTTGAACCCGCGACCTACAACTCGTAAGTCGGGGTCGTTACCACTCGGCCACCACTGCACCACTGCTCCTATCCCAATAAATAAAGAAAATAAAATTTTTCTTTCTTTCTGTAACATGCCAATCTGATCATTTTATTTACCCATAATTTCTTAATAATTTGACATTTTTTTTATTTTAATTTTCTTAATTAGTAAACTAAATCAGTTTTTTTTTTTCTATAACTATTTTTTTCAGGATTCTAGTTATTGGTTAGTATTTTTTCTTTATTAATTCTATTAGAACTGTAGAAGTTGTCAAGCTTCGAAATTGGCTCTGAAAGTAAAATTTAAAAAACTCTCTTTACATATGTGAATCTAATTCACAAGCGTGCTATTTATTTAAATAAAATCCTACTTAACTATTTAGACAAGAATATTTCCTAATGTTATTGGTAAATCACATGTTTGTATAATAAATCATTAATGGATATAAACGGGTTTGAAAATCATGGTTTTTGACCAAATAGCGCGTAATTTCGAGTGAACGCTCTTAATTAACAATAAGCCTTTTTTTTTTAAGGTGGGAAATCATCCAAATGACTTCTCGCGCTCTGGGTAGAGCGGGAGGGCGTGTCAGACTTTTACTGACTAAAACCACACCTGTATCCTTCAATTACCCTTTGCGTTCTAGGACTACGGGTTTACCTTTCAGAAATTCTCCGCGGTCCTAGCTAGCGAGCATCGGCCCTGTTGGGCCCCTACGGTTTGCTGTTACATCTCTTTGAGGAGCGCGAGGATCACTACGCGCTGTCGACGACTGGGCTCGGTCCGGTTAGTTACCGAACAGCCGGACGGCGAGCTACCCAGTGCTCAACGTCCGCAAGCCCGCGTCTACCGTGGCTGGTAGTCGGGGTCGGAATTACGGCGGCTAGGGCGTGAGGACCTACTTCGGGCTGATATTATTCATCTCAAGTGATATTAGTCACTGTGAGCCATGCCAATTTGTGGGGGGCTTTCACTTCATGTGGCAGAATCTATCCAGGAGTGAGGTAACTGCTCTGATATGAATAATTATAGGCTTATTACACTGATCTCAATCTTTGCAAAATTTTTTGAAAAAGCAATGTGTGGCAAAAAAAAAAATAGGTTTGTAACTAAACATAACTTGATCGTGAAGAGTCAGTTTGGGTTCAGATAAAACTGTTCAACAACTCTAGCTTGTTTTTCCTTAGTAAAACTAATTACTGAAGCTCTTAATAAAAAAATGTCTGCATTGTTGGTATTCTTAGATATGAGCAAAGAATTTGATTTTGTCTCACATGGTCGACTACTCCTCAAATTAGAGAAATATGGAATAAGAGGCAAAGCGCATGATTGGTTTAAAAGCTATTTGTCTGATCGCCAACAGAGAACTGTTATTTCTAGAATAGAAAAAAAATACTAGGAAGACATATTGCTCAGAATTAAAAATTAATTATTCTAGCGTTTCACAGGGAAGCATACTGGGTCCGCCACTATTCGTATTATACATAAATGACCTCATCAAATGCTTAAAATGTGAATGTATCCAATTTGCTGACGACACCACTTTGACGATAAAATGTTCCAACAAAACTGACATAGAAATTGATACTAATATTGAACTAATTAATGTAATAAAATGGCTAGGGAAAAATAATCTGCATGTTAATATTAATAAAACTAAAGTAGTACAATTTGAAACATGCAACTTGTCAGCTATACCAACAACAATTCGACATGACAATACAATTTTGCAACCAGAACCATAGGCTATATTTTTGGGTATTGTAATTGACAACAAACTGAATTTTAAGGAACATGTAGACAGAGTATACAGAAAACTTGACAAGTTTGTATATGCTCTTCGCAAATAACACTAGTGCCCAGTAAAAAAACAGTCCTAAATGCTTATCATGGGTACGTTTCGTCAGTACTGCGATACGGCCTAGTCATATGGGGCAATTCAGAGGATGTGGAAAGAGCTTTCAAAGTACAAAAAAAGTGTATGTGAGCCATGAGTGGAGCAGAATATTTAGACCATTGCAGGCCATTATTTAAAGAATTAAAAATTCTCCTACTGGCATGTCTGTATATTTTTGAGGTTTGTTTATTTGTAAAAAAATACCCTCATTTATTCTAATTGAATGAATAAGTCTCAGAAAGATTTAAAAAAAAAAAATGCTGGGAAACTGTTAGTTCCTCCTCAGAGATTGCATCTCTATAGTAGAAATGCCATAATTAAAATTTATAATAAATTACCATCTGAATTCAGAATGCTACCAATATAAATTTAAACGTAAAATGTTTGCCGGGCTTTTGGACATGTGCCTTTATTCAGTTAGCGAATTTTTAATTCATAATTTTTTACATTAATCTATATATATAAAAATAAATAGCTGTTCGTTAGTCTCGCTAAAACTCGAGAACGGCTGGACCGATTTGGCTAATTTTGGTCTTGAAATATTCGTGATAGTCCAGGGAAGGTTTAAACGGTCAGAAAATATGGAAAAAAAATAATCGAATACAACGCCATGTCATTATAAAATGGTTATTTATGCTGCCATTTTTGTTTTCTTTCTTTCACACAACGCCGTCTAGTCTCAAGCTAAGCAGAGCTTATGTTATGAGTACTAGACAACTGATAAACATACATATATATTTCTAAATACGTACATATTATAGATAAATTACACCCAGACACAGAACAAATGATCGTGCTCATCACACAAACATTTGTCCTGGGTCCTGTCCTGGGAATTGAACCCAAGACCTCCGGCATAGCAGTCAGGGCCACTAACCACTAAAAAAAATTTGATGGCGTTATCCTTACTATTGGCGGTACGAAGTTTGCCGGGACAGCTAGTAAAGATAATAAATATTCAAAGTAATTAATAATCTGGGTTATTAGCATTTTGGTATTATTATTATTTTGACATTCCACTTAATAATTTTTGACATTGTATTTCTTTTTTGACATTATTTAAACTGACATTGATTTTTTTTATGATAATTTTACCTACAGATTAAACTAATTTTGTTTGTTTCTTAAGTACTTGACATTAGTGATAAATATAATTGTGTGATCATTTTGACATTTTATTCCATTATAATAATATGATATAACAAAATTGTACTGGTCTTGATATTATATAAAAAAACTATCTTCAATATCTTTTTTTAAATTTCTACACCAGCAGTGGTAGTGTACGAGACATTTTAATTTTAAGATCTTGTATATTTTATATATTTTTTAATATGTCCATTTAAAACATATAAAAAATAACATTTAAAATATAAATATAAAAAATAGTAGCCCACTGGCATCGAGAACAGGGTCCTAGCTACCGGTGGTCAGAGCTCCTAAGAGAGGAACCTCCGGACAATGCGTGCCGTGTCTAACAGTACTGCTTTATGGATCAAGCCCTTGCCTAACCTAACCTAACCTAACCTAACCCAACCCAACTGCCCAACGAGAGTCTCCTCAGATGTTGGTCGAGGCTCTTTGATATTAATCCATTGGCCATCACGACTATCGGCATAATGACTGCCATATCTACTTCCCACATGTCGACAACTTCGCGAGCCAAATCAAGATACTTCGTTTGCTTATCTTTCTCAGCTTTCACGAGGTTCTCGTCATGAGGGACCGCTATAGCAATCACTGTGCGACGCTCTGGTCGATCTATCACCCTTATATCAGGCTTATATCATGATAGATCGATCCCAATACAACGTGATATTGCCACTGTCGAGAACTGGGTCGGGCACATACTTATGGTACTTCTGATTCCACAAAATTGTCTCTTATTTAAAAGAGCAAGTTGCTGGTGGATAATCCTGGCTACGAGGTTGTGTCTATGCAAATAGTCTCCGTTGGTTGGGTGAGAACATTCAGAAATAATGTGTCGGATTGATTCCCCGGGCCGGTGGCATGCCCGACAGATGTCAACCGTACCATCCTTTACAATATATTTCTGGTAGTTGTTCGTCATCATAACTTTGTACATTATCGCACAGACAAAACCATATTATTTAGGGGATAAATATCCTTGACTTTTAGAAACTGGTAGAAACTGTCTTGAGAGAGACCTATTCAAAATCAAGTGATCTTAAAATTCCACAGCAAAGTGCTGAAACATCAGTTTTAATTGAACAAGGACCATAAATTTAAAATAAATAATATTCTTAAGACATCAATCACTCAAAAAAATTAAATATGAATAATATTGAGAAAAAAACTATGTAGACCTAAACAACATTTTCTAATAATTTAATATATATCTCATATCACAGTATTTTTTATTGAACTGCTTCAAAACTTGCTTGACTATTTTGTTGCTAAATATTTTGTGTGTAAAATACACAAAAAAGTTTTATTTTGGTTTGAGAACTGGTTGTAGGCTATTTTTTATCCTCCTACCCTTACCCCTACCCCCTATTTTTCTTTGATAATTCATATGGCAGATACCTTATTTGTAGTGACAAGTTCTGTATTCTAATATGAACTTCTAACAAGTTTTACTCAGCAAAGATAGGCCCATCTTTGCTAAGTTAAGTAAGGCAACATCTGCTTGCTGTGCGACTGTGCAGCACTAGACTCCGAAAGACTAGAGTATCTGGAACAACCATTACCAAGACCAGAAGACTACAGGCTCAGCCCCATCAAGGCCATACTGGGACTCATAAAGGTGCACGGAGGGCTAGGGGTTGAGTAGACAGGAGGGGCAAAGCACAAAAGACCCAGAAGAGTCGAAGTGCTCTGGGCCAGCCCCACAACAAGATAAGATATAGCAACATCTCAACATTGTGATTATTGATCATAAAAGCATTTCCATCAGGTGAGATAGCGGTCAAGCACGAACCTATCAAGAACAAAAATTTTTTTAATGTAATCACAAATATATGAAGGATTTATAGCCCTATCACTAACTGCCTTTTAACCTATTGAGTAGCGTAATTAGAGACACAATAGAAAAACAAAGACCGAGCGAATGCCGGTGTTCACTTGGGGTCTAATGAATTAAGCCTTTAAATAATGCACAAGAACTCCAGTCTCTAGTTCTTTCATTGTGCCTAACTTTTTCTCAGCAAAATTAGGTAGCCCCCAGTCTAACCTCATGTGGCTGAACATCAGTATTTCACATAGAGCTTACTCAGGACCTTTAGAGCAGTAAAAGTGTGTTAAACATTCTGCTATATAATATAAAATTATAAATAAGGTTCAGTTGAAAACCAGCATCAGGCAACTACCACGAAGTTGTCTGGCATTTTTGCTGAACTGGACCTATTTGGTGCTGGTGCGAGACACACAATGTTAGTTATTTTATTTTCTGTTTTTTTTTTTATCTTAAGTGTTTACATGTTGTTTCTACATTGTGTGTATCTGTGTATGTGTGCCAAATAAAATATATTTGTTTCTTTTTTCATATATTTTATAAACATCACAACACAAAATGAGCTAAGAGATTTGATTGGTTTTATAAATGTCTAGAGCTGAACTTTCGAATAATGCAAGCCTATAGTGTTTAAAAGCCTAGCTGGTCTATCTGCATCAGGGAATCTACACAAATATCATGGTGGTATCATAGGTAGGAGCACTAGAAAACAATCTTGTTGTAACAATGAATTTACTACATCCAATACACTACCTGAAATATTTTCTCACTTACAAGCTTGGACAGGCTGATGATAAGCAAACCATCAAAAACTTGTGTTGTACAGCAAACTGCACCATGTGCCACTGACTTGCCATGATCAAAACAAAACAAACAACACTGGACTGACCTCTTCTGCGTCGATCACAGTAATGTCGATGTCCCACGGTATCACTAGGTTATTGCCTGTCCGCACCACTTCACACATCTCACACGTCAGGTTGCGAAGCTTCAGCGCCTTCGACAGCGCGTCCCGCAGCGTCACACCCTCCTTCACCTGCACACTCGTCCGCTGTTGATTCGGCAGGTGCGCCCGAAGGAACACCTTCGGCTGCCGCGTAAGAGTATCGAACTTTTTACTATCATCCTGCAAAGAATACTCCTCACTCCTGTCCGGCGACTCACACTGCAGCAATTCCCGCAAAGTCCTCTCTCTACACTCCAAATTATGCAACTTTGACGTCAACTCTTGGTATTCAGATAAATACAGCGACGGTGGATGCTGGAAACCAGCGAATTTTGCATTCAGAGCGTCAATGTTTTCACGGGTCACATTTATAATGCTTTGAATGTTCCTAATTTCATACGTCGGGTCCGCTACGTCGTCACTATCCGTGGACGTCGACATGTTATCACTATTGAGAGATAATGCAGGTATATTTCCATTAATTTTTCTTGAACAATTTTCTTTCTCTCTAGTAACTGCCATTTCTTTTCCTATTATTTTTTTTTATTTTTCTGCGCACACTCGCGGCGCAAGACTGCGCAAGACAAGAATATTGTTGCCATAATTTATTACAATGCGTTCCAAATAAGAATAGGATCATTGCCATGTTGTGACGTTATGTCATACCGTCAAATCGTAAGAAATTGGGCAAAATTGAAGAACTCAGAGATAAGCAAAACTGAAGAACTGGATTCTCATTAAACTTTTTTTGTTCAGACTTCGTAAATAAATTAAATGAAAAAAAAATCTTGTTTTTCTCACCTTATCAATTTAACAGTATGACGCGACGTCACAACATGGCAATCGATCCTATTCTTATTTTGGAACGCATTGTATGTCATTTTTTAAATTTGGGCTTTGGCTGCACGTTATATTGTCCACTAAATCTAAAGGCGCTTACATACAAGGCAACGGTGAAACTTCGAGGTTGTTCATCAAATATACAGGATGTTTGGTGCATCGTG
Organism: Mythimna pallens; assembly: GCA_961205895.1. NCBI lineage: Eukaryota > Metazoa > Arthropoda > Insecta > Lepidoptera > Noctuidae > Mythimna > Mythimna pallens. The sequence goes on from OY540826.1 coordinate 1,414,357, forward strand.
TGCCAAATTGAAATGGTCGACGCTACTCTTTATACGTCTGTGGGTCGACGGGAGGAATCATCTGCTAAATAAATAGCTGTAACATGGACAGCTTTAATTCAAGCCCAAAACTTTGCAAGTAAATTTTTAAAAATCGTAGTAGTTAATGTCACTAATTTTAAATTCAAAAGTATTCTAATACAATACACATCTAAATAAAATTAAAATTCAGAGCCTACGCCTTATATATTTTTTAAAATTTGTATTTAATTGAAAAATTTGGGTCTTATTTTCATAAAACAATAAAAACTCAAAAAAAATCCACAGGACATGAAAAGTGTAAGGGTCTGAAAGGATAGCAGATGACCCCTCCCATCGACCAAGCATTGACCATTTCAATTTGGCACACGATGCACCAACACCCTGTATAGCCTTTCCTCAAGCATGTGTTGGTGTCAGCTGCCAGCCATTCAAAACAGATGCACCTGAATAATTTGCAATTAGCTGACAGGCATCTTGCATAAAATTATGTCCTGCGGCCACGGCCATGCTACTATTCTCTTAACTTTTACATCGTTCTACTTTAAACGATTGAAGCAATTGTCAATAAATTGTCATTTGATTGAACAATTGACCGTTTCGGGATCGGGGATCTAGACAGAGGCGACAATGCGGCTTCAAGCGGAAAACCGCTCAAGTGCTATATTGCAAAGCGGCTTAGCACCGTCAAACTAATATTTTCTTTCGGTGATTTTCGAACTGAAGAAAAATGGACTTCGTAGTGTCAAATGTCTATGTCATTGTCAACATTGTCATGTAAACATTTATGAACTTGACAGCTGATAAACGTTGTTTGTTATTTTTCTATTTCTACTATTATAAATAATCTTGTGTACAAATATTACTTATCAATTTATAACTGGAGGAACATAATCTAAAGAAATATTAAATTCAATTTTGCACATCCTGTTTTCATTATTTAACTTTTATTTGATAACAACAAACAAAATTAACATCTTAAAAATTATTCAGTATTTTATTCTTGGGATTTACTAGATAGCATTGAGACCACTGTTAGCTTGATATATCCTTATTGTAAGTTCCAGTTTGTTTCAAATTTAATGGATATTAGTTGGTTTATGTTTTATAGTAAAACCCAAACGCATTATTATACCGTTTTCAGTGATGAAAAGATGAGCGACAGCAACGGTCAGTCCCGCCTCGTATCGTACGAACAAGTGAAGGCCATCATAGACTTCATGGCACAGCATGTTGAGTTTGCATCTGGTAATCTGCGCTCTCTTGAAGCCAGGCATACCTCCAAGAGGCTGTGGGAGGAACTCACTAAGATGCTCAATAGTTGCCGAGGCACCAGGAAAACTGCTGATGGATGGAGTAAGGTTAATATTAATTCCAATTAAATAATTGAAAATTAGGCCATTATTAAAAATCAAATCGAAATTAGAATAGGCTAGATAAATTTGAGAAATGCATTACTCGACAAATCTACTCACCACACCAAAGACAGATTTCAGCCAACACATTAGATTATTGCTCCCTAAGCAGATTGCCAATTAGCAGTAGAGAAAAGAAAAAAGAAGTATAGTCTATCAACATAATACAGATTGTGTAGATGCTCACTGTACATTTATATGTATGTAACCATAGCTGGAAAGTATCTTTTAGAATGAACCAAGATCAGTGCTACTAACTATCCTCCTCACGCAAAGATGCTCGTGTAGAATCTTGTGAACGCTTCCCGAACCAATCTGCAGTGTATGCTGAATGTCTTCGTATGTAATTCGCCTGTTTTCTTGAATTATTTTTTTTACTGCCAGCACAATTTCTTCTGTGACAGCCGTCGTAGGACAACCACTTCTTTGTTCATCCCCCAAAGTAAGGCGATGCTTTTAATGGTCCTTCATCCCATAAAAGCAATTTAAAGTTTATCAAATGACTCGTCAGGTTTTAGGCCACATTTAAAATCATCGCACGAAAATCCAGATCCATTTTTAAATGAGACACGATAATTTGATTTGGCTCTCGAAAAAATGTGGAGGGAAGTTCAAAATTCGAACAATGGTATTTTTACTTTTAAATAACCAAAGTTTTCAAAATAATTACAAGTGGCCAGTGCCTTAAACACTTTTTTTCGCAAAACTTTCCGAGTGGCTTGGTATATATGTACTTACATATCTTAAGTGTACAATTTTTTGGATACTAACTTTATATAGGAGCAGCTTAGATAGTACTTACTACAGATTCATACTTACAGTACTGGAGTGACTTCAAGAATAAGCTGAAGAATAAAGTGTGGCTGCTAAAGAGAAAGAAATCGGGGTCTTCTCTCAAGGGCATCAGGCCTTTGACAAAGATGGAGAAGCGGGCACTTGCTATACTAGGCCCTTACTATGAGAAAAGGAAGACCAGACAAGGGTACACAGAGGCAAACTCGGTATGTATAGATTTCTCAATCTTGTAATTAAATCAAACTATTATTGCCAAGTATAATAGTTTGTTGTGTAGTCCAGCGGCTGCGCCCGCGAGAATGTAGGAAATTATCCCACGAGAACATACTCCTGAGGTAGAAGGTAACCTATGTCCTATACCAGGACCGTCTGGCCATGAAGGAGTAACAAACATACATACAAACATTCGGCTATATAATATTACTAGCTTTATCCCACGTGATATGAAGCATTCTATGTGACATTTGGAGGTTTTCAATAAAAAAGGGACTTGAAAAAAGCAAAACATCTAAAGTTTTTAATTAAAAAAAAAAACCTGCCAAAGTCTTGTTTATGTTTGTGTGCCTTTATCATAGATCTTATATGAAAAAAATAACTACAGGGAGCAGTATTAACAAGCTCGACTTACGAGTTGTAGGTCGCGGGTTCAAACCTAGCTTGGCGCATTACTTTGTATAATTTATTTCATCACCATTACTCTTCGAAACGGCGAAGGAAAACATCGTGAAGAAAGGCATGTCCTAGAACTAAAACATTCGAAGATAATGTGGCATCCACCAACCCATTCCCTCTCCTAGAGAGGAGGCCTGACTCCCAGCTGTGGGAACATTAAAAGGCTTATTACGTGCCCTGTGCGCTACGCCTAATTGATCCCTGAGTTTGTTTCTGTGTTTCTTCTCAGGGTAGTCAGCTAGGAAACACTGGCCTCATCTAGTTTAAACAGACGAAAAAAAAATTACGTGTAATTATTTTTTTTTTTTTCATTATTATTATAATTTATGCTTCAGATCATATTTTTCAGAATAATTTACACCCAGAAGTAAAGCTGGAATCCTTCCAAGAGACCGTACATGCAAATAATTTTAACAAATCACACAGTGAATCGAGTGACAGATTATCAGGTAATAAAAACTACTTAGCTCTATTTACATATTATAAAGCAAAGTCGCTGTCTCCTTCTGCCCTTATTTCTCCTAATAAAACATTTAATGAATTGCTGATCCAGATTAGATACAAAGCCTTGAGCACAGGCGTCGTAGGGTAGCCAGCATTTCGGCATTATCTATGATGCATTTTGGAGAGTGTACGCGGGAATTGCATGACTTGATTCCGCCATCGTCGCCCTTCTACCATCGGACAACCCGACGCACGGCGAGTGAACACCCTTACTTACTTACACGTAAGACTCGAAACTCGAATAAGTGTTTTGCCTCGTCGTTTATACCGCATACATCGAAGGACTGGGACAATTTGCCTGCTGTCGTCTTCTCGTCTGATTAAGTATAATTTAGGTGTCCTCAAGTCTAGACTGAATATACTCTTAATAAACTAGTGGGCTTCATAATCAACGATAGCATCACTGCTTATCATCAAGTGGGATCGCAGTCAAGCTGGAGAAAAAAAAAAGATGTTTTAATTTTTTAACAGTTTTCACTAATGTAAAGAGGTATAATAAACGAGACAGTTTTTGTAGGCATAGCGCGAAGCCTGGACGATTCGCTAGTTTATAGTGTTAACGCCCGAATTTGGTACCACGGACCAAATCCGTTGTACCAAGTTCGAGCGCGTGTTAATATTAATTAGTATTAACTCGTACTGAGTCACGCTCCACCTTGGTACAAATGGACCAAATCCGTCGTACCAAGTTCGAGCGTGTGTTAAAATAAAATTCTCCCAGTTTTGCATGTTGGTAGGTAGATATATATTTTTTCATTCAATTGTCCTAGGCTGACATTACCATAATAATGGCATGTTTACAAATTCCAGGTGGAGATGAACAAAGTAATGACAGTGCAGAGTCTTCTGGCGGAGAATACGTAAACGACAACGATTCTAATGAACCTGCTATACAGAGTAAGGTTTTTGTATAAAGCTTTATCATTTACTCCAATGATCATCTTTATATTAGCACGGCCAGATGGGGAGCCTATCTGGCCGTAAACCGCGTGCAGCTTCATAAGAAAGATCGCGCATGCTTTGTCCACTACTAACCATTTATCGCTATCACCTCGGCTTTCCATCTCTTGAAAATTTTTGTACTCACTTGTAAACTCACATACGTAAGACACCCACTCCCAGAACACCTATCTGTCAGTTATACAAATACATGTTCCGTGCGGGAATCGAATCCGCAACACGCAGCACGTCGAGTTCGTATCAAGGTTCAGTTGAAAACCAGCGTCAGGCAACTGGTACGTACATAGAGTACCTTTTTATGGGTACGTAGTTGTCTGACATTATACTGAACTGGATCTAGTTGGCATAGCCGTGAGACACACAATGTTGTTGTTTTATTTATTTTTTTAATTGCAAGTTTCTACATATGTACTTGTTTCTTCATTGTGTGTTTCTGTGTGCTAAATAAATGTGTTTTCTTTCTTTGTTCCACTTCTACTTAGCGTGTCGATGGCAAAACTAGTTACAATTCCTTGCCTGGCCCAATATTCGGCCACGGCAATGCCGTCCACTGATGCTGTCATTAGGTTCGTTTGTTCCACTAGTACAGCATAGCATAGTCGCCCCTATAATGTTTTCACTGTTGGGACTCAGGCCTCCTCTCTAGGAGAGGGAATGGGCCGTAATCCACCACGGGTTGGTTGGTGGATGTCACAAGTCTTTGAATTTTTTGGTTCTAGGACATGCCGGTTTCCTCACGATGTTTTCCTTTACCGTTTTGAGAGCAGTGGTGATGAAATAAATTACCTACACAAAGTGCGCCTGTCCGGGTTCGAACCCGCGACCTACAACTCGTAAGTCGGGGCCGTAACCACTCGGCCACCACTGCTCACTAGACTCATTGTGTGTTCCACTAGACTCGTAAATATCCCCACCATTTTATTACTATTTCTTTTACAGACCTTTACCCACAATGGTTGATAGAAGTAGAGAAAAAACGAGCGGACGCAGAGTTATTACGAGCTAAAGCAGAAGAACAGCGCGTTGCCGTCGCTATTAAAAACGCTGAAGCAGCGCTTGTGCAGGCCGAAGCGCTGAAACGGCTGGCCGACGCAGCGAGCACGCAGGCCGAAGCTATGATGAGGATAGCTGCAGTCATGGAAGCTAGGGGACAGAGGGACATGCTTGCTTTGTGATGGAGGTGGCGAGGTTAGGACTATTTTTGTTCTTCAGCTGGCTCTTGACCTCGGTCACGCGTGAAAAGCAAGAGATGAGGTCTATGGGGGAACGCTTGCCCAGTCAGCCCAAGATAATGGCTACAATTCATACAATGTAGCGTCCTATCCTTTTCTCTAATCTTAAAGATGCATATTATTGTTCTGCTGTCATCCTAACCATCTATGTAAAAAAAGACCTTAGTGGTAGGTAGGACTTGGAAAGTTATAGGTGTACTTAAATGTACGTATGTGTAACATTAAATAATGCAAAATGTTAAATAATTCTGTCATCCCTATGGCTCTTTGTTTGAATAGAAAGTTCGTAACCATGAGAACTATTAAAAGTCAGGGGATGGATTCATTTAGAGCACCATTCAGTACAGATGGATGAGATAGTATTTATGTATGGGGGGTGCTGCAGTGTTGCAGTATGAACAGTTTGGTTTAGTGAGATGGAGTTGTGACTCTGATGGAAGGATATCCTGACAATTTTGACCCAGAAATAAAAGGTATTACGGATAGCGTGTATTGTCGATAACACCACTGTGGTGAGGTTTTGTAGTATGAACAGTTTGGTTTAGTGAGATGGAGTTGTGACTCTGATGGAAGGATACCCTGACAATTTTGACCCAGAAATAAAAGGTATTACGGATAGCGTGTATTGTCGATAACACCACTGTGGTGAGGTTTTGTAGTATGAACAGTTTGGTTTAGTGAGATGGAGTTGTGACTCTGATGGAAGGATATCCTGACAATTTTGACCCAGAAATAAAAGGTATTACGGATAGCGTGTATTGTCGATAACACCACTGTGGTGAGGTTTTAAAAAAAAAACCGCCGACATATAATAAAACAATTTGTTATGTTTAATCGATAATGCTGAAATTGGCTAAGTTCACAAGGAATAACTAAACTAAATAAAGAAATCATTGTATTGATTACAACAAAAATAACAATATTATTTTTAGTATTATCATAGAATAAACATCGTTTTCAAAGAATATATGTCATGTTCGTGATCTTACCTATCATAATTAATTAATGCAAACGTTTTTTATTTGACTTCATCACAGAGGTGAATTACAAAAATAAAATTGTGAATGATACTACAGTGTGTGGTTCAGTAGTGTTGTTGACAATACACTATGTATAGATGTACCAGTTCTGCATATTAAAGTGATCTTGTAAAATAGAAATTCCTGGTAGCTGCACCAGGAATTGTTTTTCTATTTCTATTCCTATTTGAGATTATGGAGTATAGTGCAATGTTGTATAATAGGATATGTAAATATGAATTATGTTAGTTAGGTCATCAATATTGTAAATAGAATCTGGTTGAATTAATACAGTCAAACGGGGTGAATAGGACCGCAGGGGTGAATAGGAACAAAAGTTCAAAGGGGATCTTCGCGTTAATTAACAATTTTTCCCAGCATTTAAGTCCTCCTATTTATTCATTAACTGTAATAAAAAGGGATGCTTTGATAGAAATCAATTCTAAAGTTTTGTTCCTATTCACCCCTGCATTCCTATTCACCCCGTTTGACGGTACTTAAAATAATAAACTATGTAACATACATATTTTTAATTTATTTCAGTACTCAACACAATCATTCCACTCTTACAGCACTTATTACCTAGTTATTTACATTATATTATCTTAATTATAGCTATGTGGTATGTTACAGCATTTCGAAATCATCCCTCTGAAACAAAAAATAAAAATCATTATTATTTTACCTGTGGTCCTAGGGCGCTTTCAGTATATGCGTTTTTATGGCCTGCTGTGATGTGGAAGCGGTGCTTTTTTTTCCATAAAAGGATATGCTTCCAGATTGGTCCCATTTTTTTTCAAAATCCAGTTCAGATGATGGGATCAAAGAGGAATCCAGGGAACTCCTCAAATATTATAGGCAACTATCACAATATAGTTATATCTATATTGTGATAGTTGCCTATACAACTATCACGATATAGTATATTTTGGTATTTTCATCGAGAACTTAAGCATTTACTGTCAAGAAAGTAACATTTTATGAAGTGGAACTGATGAAGAAGACCAGAAATGGTCAACGCAACTTCATACTCACATAAATATCACAATGAAGATAGCTAAGCAACTAAGACAACTAAAACAAAGAATGGTTCTGCATAGTTGTGTTGAAAATGGTAAAATCAAAGTGATCTGATGATGATGATGGAGCCGGAAGGTAGACACAGGAACTTCATAATAAAACAATGTAACCTAGCAGTGTTTGGGTTAATTGGAATTGTCGTGAGAAATAGACACTCTGTTTATAAGTGTATTGCAACTAAAAATTGTGAAATAAAAAAACCGACTTCACTAGAAAAAACATAAATCATCATTTCAGCCGAACGACGTCCACTGCTGGACATAGGCCTCCCCCAAGCGTCGCCATAACGACCGATCCTGTGCTTCTCGCATCCACCCGCACTCCCGCGACTCTCACCAGGTCGTCGGTCCACCTTGTGGGAGGCTTTCCAACGCTGCGTCTTCCGGTGCGCGGTCGCCACTCTGGAACCTTTCGGCCTCATCGACCATCCGTTCTACGGGCAATGTGCCCTGCCCATGTTCTTAACAGTTCTTTACATAGAGATATATTGATTTAAATTATGTTCAAAAGCTTGTCTTAATAAACTGCCACTTTAGTTTGGCGATTCTTCGGGCTATTTCGGCGACCTTGGTTCTCCAGCAGATATCTTCATTCTTTATGCGATCACGCAAGGAAACTCCGTGCATAGCCCTTTCCATTAAATTGCCCTTTGGGTGACTGCAAGCCTTCTGATAAGGCCCATTGTAAGCGACCATGTTTCAGAGCCATATGTCATCACTGGCAACATGCACTGGTCATAGACTTTCGTCTTGAGACACTGTGGTATGTTGGACGAGAAGATACCGCGCAGCTTCCCGAACGCTGCCCAGCCGAGTCGGATTCGACGATTGACCTCTTTCTCAAAGTTAGACCTACCCAACTGGATTGTCTGTCCCAGGTAAACGTAATCGTCTACAATTTCGAGTGCAGTCTCCGATCTTGATCGGAGTGGGTGCTACATGGTTATTTACCAAGACTTTGGTTTTATCCATGTTCATTTTAAGACCCACTCTTTCGGAAGCTCTACTAAGGTCATCGAGCATTGTACTGAGCTCCTCCGTAGTTTTAGCCATGACTACCATAACATCGGCAAACCGAAGGTGAGTGATGTACTCGCCATTGACATTAATGCCTAGTTCACTCCAGTCCAGAACCTTGAAGACATCCTCCATTGCAGCCATGAACAGTTTTGGAGACATGACATCTCCCTGCCTCACGCCCCGCCGCTGCAGAAGGATAGGTTTCGAGGTCCGGTCCTGAAGTCGGACTGACATTGCGTTTTTGTACAAACATTTCAGCACTTCGATGTACCGATAGTCAATCTGGCAAAGGAGAGACTGCAGTACAGCCCAAGTCTCGATTGAATCAAAAGCTTTCTCGTAGTCCACAAACGCTAAGCATAGAGACAAATCAATACTGAGAAATACCGACTTCCGAAATAAGAGTTATTTTGATCCTGTGTTTTTTTTCGCAAATGTCATTTCCGACGTACGTCGCGGGACGTCGCTCGTGCCCCTGTAGCGGAAAACGGATTGTTTCCTGCGCCAACTTTAACGGTGTCCATGTAGTCGTGTTGATGGAGAACTTTAATGTATTAATACATAGCAAATAGGGCGCGGCCCCACTTTTGTATCAGACCGCGCGGGTGCCCGCTTAACGCAGCGTCGGCCCTAAGTAGCTTAAATAATCATAATAAAATGGATGATCATAATTTACCAAGTCATTGTACTCCATAACATGTCTCCTGATGGCGGACCCATCAACCCACATGACAAAGTCCTCCAAAGCCCGGGTGACCAGGAATGCTGGATCCTTCACTACTTCAGGTCCCACACGGACATGACCTTGTTCTATGTACTTGGTAGCTTCCTTCATGTTCTCTGACATTTTGTCTGTAATCAATTTGTAAAAAATAAGGTACAAATACTATACAGCTTCTATTGTCAATTCTGACTTTCTGGCTGCATTAAACGCAATTATTAAAGATTAGGTGAGTTTCTTAATAAGTGGCATTCAAAATTCCACCACTAGGGGTTTCAAAATAATGTACTGGATCCATGGTATTTGTTTGTGCGTCAATGTCAAAGACACCCTGTATATTAGTATTAGCTGACTCGATTTCATAAGAATCGGTCAAGCCGTTTCCGTAGAGTTTTGTTACAAACACTGATATGATAATTTTATATGTTACATCTTCAAATTATTATAATCTTTATTGTACCCATTTAATTAACTCAGAACAAACATTTATCAAAACAAGTGTACAATAGGGCAATCTCTTACAGACAACCTTTACTCAGACTTAACAAATTGAGGTACATAATTATCAACTATACTCACTTCGAACCATTACAGAAGTTAGTCTTCGTCTGCAGAACGCGCTGGCGGACACAGTGCTAGCCAGGGTCAGATCCCAGCGCGTGGGGATCAACCCCATCTGATACAATTTCTCCAACAACTGGGCACTCGACTCAGTCCGAAATTCATTGCTTGCATCCAAATCTTTAATTTTATTTGCCAATTCACGAATCTCCCTAGACAGCTTATTGTACCTATGAGATAAACATGAAATATTTTATTTAAACACTTTATTTACTTATAATTTTAATATAACGGCACAACTAAAATCGTGGCTTACTTGGTGTAATCTTCCCGTTTTTGTATATGATATTTTTTCATAACTTTCACTTCATTTAGATTATTGTCTACTTTCCATGATATAAAGTCAACTTTTTTAAGTAGCTTTTGTTCATGAAACTTTAATTTTCGGACCATTTTTGGGCAATAATATCGTTTCAATTTATATCTTTCGGCTCATAAACAGTGATAGTGCGCACGTGCAAAATACTGTCGTGTTTCTGTCAAAGTGTCAAACAAAAAAAACATCAAACGAAACCACTCACGTATTTCTTTCGTCTCCGGTTTGTCTATGATTGATTTTTACCCGTAATGCTGTGACTACATTATCGGGAATTCAGCAAATATTCGCGTTATTGCGACAAAATGTGACCGAGTGCACACAGCTTGATGACTTTTATCATAAGTCACAGCACGAATTTTCGCGCGATAATGTAACGAGCATAAGATTAGGCAATATGATCAAAAGACATCCTTTGAAGGGATGTCTTCCCTTCATTCCTTAGGTTTAATTAACGTAGTATTTCTGTGTATGTAGTCTGTGGTAATTAAAAATAATATTTGTATGTACCTACCTACACATAGCGAACGAAAAATATTATTCTGATTCTACTACAAATAATCGCTAAAAATGGGTGAACAGTACAAAACTAATCCTAGTAATTTTACTGAATATATACAATCAGTGTTAAAATTAGATGCGTTAGAAAAAATGACCAATGATTTGGATAAAGAGCTTGAAGATTCACAAAAGATTATGAGGGAAATAAGATCGATGTACGACTCAGTGTCTACAGTGGTGGAAAACACTGAAGAACCTACCAACGATGAGATGCGGCATGAAAACATTTCAAGATATTTGGAAGCCAGTGTTCCAAAACTGTTAATGCCCGATATGGCGGAAGACAAAATGGATATTGATATCGATGAAGCTATTTCATCAATGAAGAGCTACGCCGAGCGTTTAAAGCAGTCATTAATTGTACTAGAACAAAAACCTCCTAAGCCTGCAGGGATGGTAGACCTAGAACTGGATCAGTATGCACAGAGCTTAGACCAGCTTGGAAAACGCTTGGTGAACATCAAGTTAAATAAAAATGATGATGTGAAGCTCAAGAATGCTGAACTGGAGGCCAAGCTGCAACAGCTGTGTGGGGATGTTGGAATGTTTACCAAGGTAAGGATATATTCTTAGTTTATTTTTTGTTACATGATTTTTAATTATAACAAAGTTTAGGATGTAGAGTTATATTAAGAGTCAACAGTCAGAGCCATGTTTATATTGGAATATTAACACTTATAGCATGTCTTGCTATCACATTCAGTCCTAATGGTGAAATTGTTCTGCACCTGTTAATTTTACGTTATATTAAATTTTTACATGCTTTATACTTATTAACCTTTTGAATACCATAATTAGAGACACAATAGAAAGAGAATGAGAGACTTTCATGTCAAGGACGAAGAAGGATAGCGGACACCGGGTGTTCGCTTGCTCATTGTCTTTCTATTGTGTGTCTAATTACGGTACTCAAAAGGTTTACTTGTGTTCATGCCCAGTACCTGTCTAATGAGTTTGACTCTAGGTATGCACTGCATTTTTTTTTAATTTCAAATTATTGTATGACCTGGCTTCCAGATCCTCTTGGCAATAAAAATATAGCTTAAAAGTGAAAAAATATGAATGGTCAAAATTTTATGGATCTAATGGATACTTTTTTGAATTTCTTTCAGATGATTGAATCTAAGAAAACTTTAAGTGAGAGCAACAAGAACTGGTGTGAGAATCGGCAAGATGGCTATGAAATGCAGTATGATAATATCATCAAAAAGTTGATCTCTGACCTTAATGAGGTCATTTATTTGCTGCAGAATAAAGTGTAAATCACTCGAAAGTAGATTTCTTACTAATGGATCTCTTTAACTGTTGTCTAAGCACAGCTTTTTGTAATTTCAGGGTTAAAAACCCTCCCGAGTCTTGTGTTCTATATGAATAGATTTTTATTATATTTGTTGTTATAGTTGATTCCTACCAACATTGGTATTAACATTAAGAGTAATGTGTATCTACCAAGTAATTGTGGATTATCTACAATATTTGAAATAATAAATTTGAACTACCTATTGTATATCAGAAAAGAAAAAATAAATGTTGATTATGTAGTTGCACTTGCAAGAAAATGGTTTGCTGAATTAATATTTCTAATGCTTTTTTATGGTGGAAAAATCATCCAGTCATATCCCCCGCTCTTAGGCGGTGCGGGAGGGTGTGTCAGACTTTTACTGACTAAAAACCCATTCCTGTTCCTTTGTTGCCTTTTATATCAGGGCAGTCTTCCTTTCAGAAGCAGACTCTTGGCCCCAGTAGGCTTCGCCCCTGTTCGGCCCCAACGGTTTGCTGACATCTTGAGGCGCGCGTGGAACAATAAACGCCGTATTTCTCTGTAATATGCTTTGGGTATTTATTTTTTGTTAATTTCATATTTTCTGTTTGGGTTTTGCAAAGGAGTCCAGTGTGCTTGGTAATATTGTGATTTTTACTATAAATAGGATGGATGGTCAAGACTATGTATATAGGACCTGTAGTCTTAGACCATTAGGTAATCTCTTTATTATTGCAAAATTAAAAGTCAGTATTTGTTTTATAATTTATTAAGGTATCTTACAAATAATTTTGATTGCAATTTTGAATGTTTCAAGTCTTTTAGTCATCAATATGTCTGACTTAGTGTTCAATTCACTGTGGTAATTTAAAAAAGTAGATTTGTAAAAAAATAAATTGTCAACATTCCAAAAAAATTGGTCCAAATCATACGAAAATATCTGTATAGTCAGTCATAATTACAAACAAATTTTATTGATAAATAAATGATTAATAATAAAGAAAGCTGTCTTTTAATTTAAAAACTTCATTTACAACAGCTGCGTCAGATCTGTACTTTTTATATTTATCATAGGAGTGGATTATCATGCTCTGTTGTTAACTCATACTGGAGTCTTCGTCATGTAATTTAATTCTCTTTCGATCAGTATTGTTGTCTACATTGTTTTCCTCATCAATAATAATTTTGTCATCTTTTGAGGGTCTCTCATCTGCTTCTAAAACCTTCAACCTAATGTCGCACAAAGTGGCACCATGGAGGGTTTTAATAGCCTCCTGGGCTGCTCTAATTGATGCATACTTGGCAAAACCAAATGTTTTGTTAGGGAATGTAGACACATCTATGAGGTCACCAAAGCGACAAAAGGCATCTTTCAAAATTGAGACAGGGGGAGGGTGAGGCTTGAACACTAAAAAACATCTCTGAGCAACCCTGCTAGCACTGTTGGCAAGTGGCTGCGGAGGCGGCAGACTAACACTACAGAAATCAGTTTGGTTCTCCACTTTTATATCCCTCATGCCAGGGCCTGATGTGGCAGCTTGTATCAAGGTTGATGCTTGAGCTATAGCCTCTGCAAGCTGTACCAAATCAGGATTAGCTGTATCAATAGCATTTTTAAAGTTATTAACAATATTAGACAAGTTATTTGCTGCTTTACTTAGAGGGTTATCATCTGGTTTCACAGATATTATTTCTCCTGATGGAAACTCAAAGTTATTTAATCTTTCAACAGCATAACTTGCTGATTTTTCATCTGCGTATGTAATAACTGCCTTGCAGTAGCCATTGAAGGAGTCAGATGTGTATTTACATGAAGTCATTCCTGGAATAATATTAAAAAGCATGTCTATATACTTCTGTGGCACTTTAGGGCTACAAGTCACACATACAGTATCATAGTCGTTGGGTTTGGACTTAATAAGTGAAGTTACACTATCTCTTTTGTGCATCTCGCCTCTGGATGGGTTGTAATGGTCACTGTAACTATCTTTAATAATACTGGAGTTGCTCGAGTGAAAGCTTTCAGTAAAGTTCTCAATACTGTTGCGACTTCTCTTCAATTCTTCTTTAGGTGTTGCAAATATTGCTTTATATTTCTTATCACATCTTTCAAAAGCCATTGCTGCATCGAAAAATGAAGTGTAATTCACATAAGCAAACCCCCTGCACTCATCAGTGAGCTTGTCACGCTGGAGGTGGATTGCATTTACTTGACCAAACTTTGAGAAGTGCTGTCTTAACTCACTCTCAGTGACTTCTTTTTGTACTTTGATAAAGAGACGCTTGTACTTATCCTCATTAGGGTTATGACTTTCGTTCTTGTGTGTAGCTACCATAACTCTGACGGGTTTACTACTGTTGCCAATAGTTTTTAAGTGCATCTCTTTTATAGCAGTTGCGGCGGAGGAAGTCTTAGAATATTTAATGTAAGCTATGCCCTTGGACTCCCCAGTGTTGCGGTCCCTCGGCATATGCATGTCTTCTATCTGTCCGTATATCTCGAACGCCGGCCTCAAATCTTCTATCCGTAATTGCTTGTTGCATACTACGAATATTCTCGAGTAAGGTGGTTTATCGTCATTGCGGTCGTCATTTCGCATACTTTGGTTCCAATTGCTCATGATCACAGTCTAACGGTAAATTAGATCAGTACGTGGTCGTCAATAAAGTCGATAATACAAGCAGTCTGAAATAGTCTCACGTTAGTCGTTATATTGTCCCTTCATGTCCAATTTTTAAGGTCACCAATCATTTTGAGAAAACAAATAAAATCATCTCACGAACACCAACTAAACACAAAAGAAAACTAAAAAAGTTCATTCAATTAATTCAATCAACTATTCAACTCATTGCAATTTGTATTGTCATCGTTTTTTTTTATAATGTTTTTGACTTGGGTGTTAAGTCTTTTAAGCAATTTCCGTATTGAGTTATCACCACAGACATATCTATAAAAAGTGCTTGCTTTGTAATATGGACTTAACATCTTCTATTCAAATGCTTTTATAGTATTTAGCAGCAAATATAACAATTCAGCATTCTCGGCAAGCTTCGCTCTTCGCTGAGTAAATACAAATCCATCTACCTGCACCGTCACAGTGCAATGTTAGCTTTACATACTGTTTGCCTTTAGTGCTGTGGCCCAAAAATCCCGCAGACGCCTCCGTCTACAAAAGCTAGCAAGCTCCTCAACTTTCTCCGTCTACAAAAAATCCAAATTGGGTCCTGGTCTGGATTAAATCAAGGATTTTGTATACCCTAGGTCTGAATCTGAATTAACTAAGTCTAATTTATGGTCCAATTCCAATTGGATTTAATTGACAGTCTGTCACGACTGCTGTCACCTTATTGTCAGTTATCCGTCATGCGTGGTTGTGTATTTTGTTTTCTTTCCTTGTGAAAAATATGAATACAACGCAGTAATAGAAATGAGATAAACTATACTAAATTTTTGAAGTTTATGCTGTAATAATGGTATAACTTGTAGTTGTGTTCTCTTGTGTAACATATCTCATCGCTCAAATCCTCTCAAGAAATGTTTCACAAACCTGATAGCTGCATATTACAGTCTCGCCAAAGATTTTTCAGTAATGACGACTTTCAAGACGAATTGAACAACTTGTTTAATAAGAAATTTCAGTTTCGTTTCCAAAACGACTGGAAATTGCCAGAGAAAGAGTCGTGGTTTTCGACGCCACCTTGGAAAGTAAAGCAATTAGAGATATTGAAAAATCGATTAAATTTCCACAAAAGTCAGTTGAATGATTTCAATATTGAGGAGTGGAGCAGTCATACGCGGCGCAGAAATCCTGCAGGGGAGGTCGGCTGGAAGATCAGGTGTCAGATAAACCCAGAGTTTTTAACACAAGCATGGACGAAATTCTACGAGTGTGCGTGCACTTACAACATTGTACCGGCGGAGGCGACCCTCGAGAGGAAGATGGTATCGTTGCACTTGTGTGAGGCTCCAGGAGCTTTCATCACTTCTCTGAACCATTACCTGAAGTCAAATCACCAGAACATTGATGTGAGTCAGTGTAGCAGCCAGCCAAATGCTAACAATTTGACACATACAGATTGTGAGCATTTTGTGGTATCAATAAGGTGTTTCTGTTATTATCTTGTAATAGTTTGCATATGTTGACATGATATGTAATTATTATTTCCTGTTGTAATGACCAGCTGTTTACACATCATTACCATATACATTAATTCCAAGCATTAGCTAATTATACTAATTCAACTGTACCATCTATGACATCATAAAACCTTATCCAAATATTAAGTACCTGTGTCCTAATTAATTGCTATTTAAATTAAGTGACTTACTGACTTTTGTTCGATTTCCAGTGGAAATGGGTGGCTAATACACTCAACCCATATTATGAGGGCAACTCTCCATCTAACATGATCAGTGATGACCGGTTTATGTTCCACACATTAAACAACTGGGACTTTGGAGTGGACAACACTGGCAACCTTATGGATTGGGAGAACTCACAGGCCATCATTAGGAAGGCCAAGTCTTTGGGGAAGGTAGGTAGCCTTTAGACCAATATTATGATATTCTGAGCCATGTTTTCAGTGATTTCTTGTTTTTGTCCAATAAAACCAAATATGAATGTCTAATGCCTGCTTCCCAGGTTTTGCTAGTGACGGCAGATGGTTCGATCGATTGTCTGCAGAAACCTGATGCTCAAGAGGAAGTGACCTCACCTCTGCATTACTGTGAGATCATCACTGCACTGCAGGCACTCAGCACAGGCACTGTACCAGTTTTTGTTATTGATAATAGCCATTAAATGCACAGATTATAGTTATGGAACACTTGTAATATTATTCATAATCTTATCTATTAATTCTGTTTTCAAGTAATAACAATTTTAAATTATGAATGTTTCAGGTGGAACACTAATCATCAAGCTGTTCACATTATTTGAACATTCCACAGTGAGCCTCCTGTATCTCATCAACCATTTGTTCAGTGAAGTGAACATTTACAAGCCGATTACCTCTCGGCAGGGAAACTCTGAAGTCTATGCCATCTGCCTCAAGTATAAAGGTGTGACAATCTTGGAAAAGTTCCTCCCTACTCTGAAGTCTGCATATGGATCAGATGTGTATGGAAACTTTGCTTTGTTTCCCCTTGAAGCTATACCAGAAAAATTCCTGAAACAAGTTGAAGAATGTGCATGCTATTTCTGTTCTATACAGTGTCAAGTAATCAATAATAACTTACAAGCCTACCTCATGCAGAAGAATATTGCACTGCACAGAGATATCAAGAAAATTCGAGCTATAGTAGCCACAGAATTCATCTGGCAATATGATCTGAAACCTTTGGAATTTCAACAAGAGATTTTGAAAGGAATTTTACATGAAGAAAACAAAATTAACATGAACCCCAGGTACCACCGTGGATCTTACACAGAGAGGCAACTGTACACAAAAATGTCTCTCCGAGAAAAGTTAAATAATTTGAATTCATTCCTGCAAGCAGAGGTGCTGTCAAATCCTCTCATTCTAATCAATGAGCAAGTGAAATGGATGCAGTTCTATGATGCAAACTTAGAACTGAATCTAATCTTCACATACGGTTGTCCCTTACAGAAAATAAATAGCTCAAAGTTTATTTTTGTACCTATTTTTAAGTTATACCAACAGATTTTAGCTGAAGAAGAATTTAAGGAGATAATATTTTGTAAAGATGGTAAATGTCTGGATAATATTAGAGACTATGGACTGGAGATAAACATGAGACTGTTACTGCCCGAGTTTGAGCATTTAGAGAGCTACCATGTGTTTGAGAAGAGGTGCTTTAAAATATTGTTGCAGAGTTTGCAGAAGTTGGCAGGGGGGCAGACGCTACTGGTCCAGAATATCAACATGCTGACGCATTTCAATGTCAGTGTCATATACATCATAGCCAAGAAGTGTTTTGAAAAAATTGGCTTCACTTCTCACAACACGCTTGTGTTGAAGAATCTTGTGAACAAATCTGCACTGAGTTTCCTTGAGCTGTTGAACAATGAGTGTGACAAAGTGCGAAGTGATGGCACTAAAGATGTGTTGAACTCGCTGATGGTGCAGACCACTAATGTTGGTGACTTCTACAACAGCATTGTTTTCTACAACAACACATTTTATCGGAACAAGTGTCTGGAGCATCTCACTATGATTGAAAAAGTAATCTAATCTTTTCTGCATTATGTCTGCATTTTTAACTGTATGTACTTGAAGACTATTTTTTAATGTTTTTTATTGTTATAAATGTTCTTGTTCCGTAAATCCTATTTTACATACATTTAAATAAATCTTAAATGTTGTGTGAAGTTATTAGTATGATTCTATCTTCAATGAACAACACGGAGGATAATAAGATGGATGTGGTGAAGTGCGTTGGACGGAAATTAAAAGTAACGCGGCGCGGATCCCACCCATGCATACGCTTACGCACCATCAATAATTGCATCACTGCTTACCACTAGGTGGGATTGCAGTCAAGCACTAGTTTATATCATTAATTCAAAAAAAACTACAACCCGTGTGTCTTGTAAGTCAAGGTGAATAGCAGTGAATACATTGTTCCTAAGCAATGATATTTAAATCTAATGTATAAAATTCTCGTGTCACAGTTTTCGTTGCCATACTCCTCCGAAACGGCTTGACCGATTTTGATGAAATTTTTTGTGCTTATCCGGTATCTATGAGAATCGGCCAACATCTATTTTTCATCCCCCTAAATGTTAGGGGTAGTCCACCCCTAAAATTTTTTTTTATTTTTTAGACAAATTTTTTAATTTCTATGATATGGCAAAACAACGTTTGCCGGGTCAGCTAGTTAAATATAAGATCACCTCCCTACGCTCAGAAACAGCAATATATAGTGAAGGTAACTCACCACATTCTATTAATCGCGCGCGATTATTTCGTATGCACCTAATAATTAAGACGGCACGGTTGGCGCAGTGGTTGAGAGATTAGTTGCTGGCAGCGCAGCGTTTGATTCCCGCACGAAACAAATATAATATTCGTATAGGGCCTATTACACTACTCGATATTCAGACAGTCTAAAGGGCCTATTACACTACGCGCTATTCAGACGGTCTTAGTCTATGTAGCGTCACACAAGATAGAGAGCAACTTACGCTAATGTCGTGTAAAGGAATGAAACAGAACGATGAGTTGCATAGACTAAGACCACTAAAAAATAATAATAATAAACGTTTATTAAGGATAACTGATCCAATTTGTTAGCAGTATAAAAAACTTAAAAACTAGTGTTAGTTATATACCACCTTAATCTACTCGACCTCTGCCCGACCCATGGATCGAGGTATCAATACTCATATGTTATATATGTATATGATCGTGTAATAGAGCCCTAAGACTAAGACAAACGCCAAAAACGACCGCGCGCGCCTAAGACTGTCTGAATAACGCGTAGTGTAAGGCGTCCAGTACACAGTCATGCAAGCGTCAGTCAAAGACAGCAATCATGAATGAAAGTTGACTGATAATGAACGAACTTCATTCATGATTGATGGTTGATGACGCTTGCATGACCGTGTAATGGACCCCTGTTAGGCCCAAAACTATTTATCTCATTTTTTTTTTTTTTTCTTTTTTTGGCAATTGAGCCGGTTTCGACTATTATTCTGTTTCATTCCTTTACACGACATTGACGTAAGTTGCTCTTTTTCTTGTGTGACGTTACATAGATTAAGACTGTCTTAGTATCGAGTAGTGTAAGGGGTCCATGACACGGTCATGCAAGCGTCAATCAAAACCATCAATAATTCATGAAGTTCATTCATTATCAGTCAAGTTTCATTCATGATTGATGGTTTTGACTGACGCTTGCATGACCGTGTACTGGAGGCCTAAAAAGCGCTTAAGGCCTACTCCATATTATTATATTATTACATTCTAGACTTAATACATTCTTTGGCCAACACAATGTTGTTCCGGGTCTGAGTGTCAAGGTATGTAATGAGATTACATGTTTGTGAACACACCTACGGTACAAAGTAGTTGAATGAAAGTGTGTAGTAATGTTAAAAAAGAAATAGTAAGTCAAAAACAATAGCTTTCTTAGGCGTCCAGTATACGGTCATGGAAGCGTCAGTCAAAACCATCAATCATGAATGAAACTTGACTGATAATGAATGAAACTTGATTGAATGAAGTTCATAGTTTTTTTCGACACGGCAAAATTATGCTCTAGGTTGTTGGTAAGTCATGACTTCATGAACGTACAACAGATAGGTGACTTGAACCTATAGATAAAAAGTACTCTGTGGACAAAAAAATCGAATCCAATAAAGAAAAATGAAAATAAGTCCTAGTATTTTCATTTCTCTTTAACAGCAGATAGAATAGTTATATTTTTTTTTCCTCGCGAATATAGTTCCCCCCTGCTCGAGCCATAGGGAACTGGCCCATTAGTATTTTTATATCTTTAAATGTTGTTAATATCTTTTGTTAAAATGAAACTGAAGGTGAGTAAAAGAAATTTATAATGTACATAATGTATGTGTGTATAATGTGGGTGTGTGGTAAGTGTATTAATAAATAAAAAGATAAAACTGCTTTATAGTGCGCTGGTTACACTCACTCATGAAGCCATAAACTATTTCAAAGATTTCCGAACGAAATGAGTCGTGCGCGCGTCTGTCTTTCCTATCAACTGTCAAAAATCAAATCGAGATTATTTCAAAATAGCAAAACATTTTTAGATGAATACAAGTTTTAAATATAGTTTATAATAGTGCGCAGTGAAAGTTGGTGGTTTTATAATTATAGTGTTGATGTAGAGACAGTAAATAAACACAATGGATATTAACGAAGGTCAATATTTGGTTGTCATAACCTATTTCCTTCTATGTTTAGCGGTATTTCGAAAAATGTAGGGTTTCGGTTTTCGAATAAGCCTGTTTGATACAAGAATCGTTTATTGCAGATGAATAAACTGTTTGAAATTAAAACTTAAGTATAAGTTATTGAAACATCATTTGCAATAACTAATCATTTGGGCGTTTGTAGGTTATAAACACTGCTGAAATGTTCCAAAATCACGTCTTTTTACCTACTGGGACCTGTGACATTAAGTCAACAGCCTTCCTAATAACATAAAAAGCCTTATACAAACAACTGTACTTTGTATTGTAATAACTGTCTTATAACTGTGAGCCCCTTCTTGTATTTGTAAGCCTGCTGCAGGACTGTAACATTATGCTAAAAGTACCCGATTCCCTGCTTTATGATCTCACATTTTCCTTCCAGGCACAACTGCAGACGATCTATGGACACCCTACAAAGAGTTAGTGTCTGTTGTAGAGGGATACCTAGCTCATGAAGGCAAGGGAGCCCCGTATGCTGTGCACACATTTGAGTCAGTACTGAGGCGGCACAAGCAAACATTCCTGTCTTTATTCAAAAACCCTGTAAGTTTGTTATTTTTAGTGTCCGACCGAAACCAAAATTTTCATACAAGAATCATGATTTGAAAGAATAACAAAGAAAACATTATTTTTGTCAGACTTAGTTTTTTTTTATGCATTATGTATATTTTTTTTTATATTCCTTGACTATCATGAATTTTCTTGCACTCTATTTTAGTTTGCGGTAAGTAATAAGCTTATAAAAATTGAAAAACAGAATGAAATATAAATTTAATTATATGGATACTTGGGTGGATATCTATATAAGTACATACTCATTTAATTTTAAGTGTATTAATTAAAAAAAAAAACAATTGGGGATGTTGCGTAGCTAAGTATTTAACTGTACTGGCCACTTGAATACCTTGATATAAGTATTAAAATAAATTTTAATACTTATATCAAGGTATTAAACTGAATCCATAATATTATCCCCATTATTGAACTATAGTAAGGACCAAGTACCTAACTAATGTTCATTTAGGTATAGCATTAGTGAGAGAGTTAAATCAACCGAAAAATATTTAGATATGTTAAACTTGATTCTACTATAATCTATGTATTAGTTTATTATAATGAATAATTTTTTGATGTTTACCGTCTACTCTTATGCTATATCACGTAATAAAACTTACGGGAATCAAAATAAATCACACGAAAAATCACAACATACAGAACAAACTGCAAACATAAGTCACGGCATGATTAGGCACGTAGACACGGCAAAATGACTTTGTTGCTTACGCGCGTTCGCATGGATGGAATTTAACGCGTCGAGTATGACCAATCACAGCCAGAGAACTCCCGAATATAGTTTCGTTTACAATCCACGTACAATGGTCCACATAGAACTAAGTGCGAAAACCATACATAAATAGAAAATAATAGTTTCAGTTTTGGTCGTGGTTTCGGCAAGTTTGCTTCCGACCGAAACCGAACATTCCGTCACTAGTTATTTTCATTCATTCTGTCTTGGACATAATGCTATTGCAATAGTATATAACAACAAAACATGACCCCAAGATCTTCCAATTGAGTGATAGGCTTGGGTTTTAATATTTATGTAGTAAAAAAGAATGTTATATTTGATACAAAAA